>JANKOA010000001.1:2095045-3525091 GCA_025426655.1 Cytospora mali
CCTTTTATGAGGGCGCTATCACTTCTGGTTACCCGTCTGACTCCACCGAAGCCTCGGTGCAGGCGAATATTGTAGCCGCCAAATACGCTACTACTTCGTTAACCAGTGGCACGGCGCTCACTGTCGGCTCTTCCATCTCGTTTCGGGTCACTACACCCGACTACACGACACGCTACATTGCACACACAAGCGATACCGTCAACACCCAAGTTGTCACATCGTCCAGCTCCACCACGCTTAAAGAGCAGGCCAGCTGGACGGTCGTCACCGGCCTGGGCAACAGCGCTTGCTTCTCGTTCGAGTCCGTCGACACTCCGGGAAGCTACATACGACACTATAATTACATACTCTATCTCGATGCCAACGACGGCACTAAGCAGTTCCACGAAGACGCTACCTTCTGCCCGCAGTCCGGCCTCGAGGGTTATGGCACCTCGATCCGGTCCTGGAGCTATCCCACCCGCTACTTCCGCCACTATGAGGACGTGCTGTACGCGGCAAGCGAGGGCGGCCCTGAGACGTTCGATGCTACCACTAGTTACAACTATGATGTGACCTTCAATATCACCACCGGCTTCGCTTCTTGAATCCGATAGGGATGTGCGACTTCATTTATATACGACACCGCTCGTATACATATAGTGTGGGATCAACCTTAGTACGGTTTTATACTCTTTCAAGTACGAATATATACGAATGATAACAAATACTTCATACACACATAGTAAATATCAACCATTTTCACCCACTGCCTCTTGAGCCCATGTCTACTACTAGGTACTGTTCGCTATGCCGCCGCAGTTCAGGGCCCTATGTGACTAAGATGAGGTATGCTAGGCTTTGCTGGCCGAGAGGATGTAGGGCGGCAAATTTTTGTGGCGAAGTGATTGATTGGCTAGCAGTGCGTAGCGTCTGAAACGCGCCTAATTGGGCGGTTGGCAGGCATGAGCCGCCGTTACAGTTGTGAGCGGATCCTTGGATGCGTATTCTTTGTCGGACGTCAACCCATGCAAGATCCATTCAGGCACCAGATCGCTACCTATGTAACCCTTCCTTTGTGTCCCCACGTTCTGCATCACTTAGCGTATGCTGTCCTTGGCTGTTCTATTCGTTGAGGCGTGTCTGTTTCAACGTTCAAGCAACATGGCAGTGCAGCGCTTCACTTTAATAAAGACGACCTCATGTCTCAAAAAGACGCCTGCTCCCTGCTCAGGTATTGTTAGACCTTGTATCTTGTATGCATATAGTATCTTTGATGCCGCTGGGCGACAATGGAAACCCGGCCCCCTTTATAGTCTTCCTTTTTTTCTTTTTTTTTCTTTTTGCCATTTAAGCATTATGTTCTGTTAAATCATACTTAAGTCTTTGTATTTTCATTCTTTTCTTCCTTCGTCGAACAACACAGATCCAATCAATATGAGATCACCGTTTACACACGCCGGAGCTGGCCTCCCCGAGAATGAGTGGCAATCACGGAGCTCCAGCCAGGACGCTCATTACCAAGAAAAGCCGTCGCCCGAGCAAAAGCCGAGGCCATCAAAACGAAGACTCTGGAGGCTGTTCCGCCTAGGTTTTGCGCTGGTACTCGTTATTGCCGGACTCGTTTTAAACCTCATCATTCTGGTCGACGCTGGCGGCGACCTTTCTCTATTGACTGTAAGTGATGTCGGTCCGAATTAACCAATGACACCCTCTTTGTGCTCATGGCTGACATGATATATAGATTGACATGAGCAACTTCGCCCGCTGGGAACCACCGACCATCGACCTCGTCCACAACTCCACCGACGCCTCAAAGACGCGCCGGGGCATAGGATCGTGGGCAAGCGATGTCACGAGCGCCGCCGGAAGCGCAAAGTCCTCAGTCGAGAGCGCCGTGTCAGGTGCTGCCGGCGCGGCCGAGAGTGCGGTCGGGAGCGCTGTTACTGCTGTTCAAACAGCCGTTTCAGCAGCTGAGACCGCTGCGGTGGCCGAGGCGGACAAGATCATCGACGACATTGGAGACGGCCTGGAAGACCTCGAAAACGCTGTGACGGGCCTTATGGACAGGGTGCTAGACACTATCCAGGACAAGCTCAACGAGTGGCTTCAGGATGTCGCCAGCTCTCTCGACGATCTGGACATCCCGAGGAAGGTCTCGGTGCACATGACGACGTACTGTGTTTCCAATTCGGGCTCCTCGAACTCCTCAAGCTCCTCAAACTCTACCAGCAACGAGACCTCGACTTCGACGGCATCATGTAATAAACTCTTCTCTTTTGGTAGGTGGTCCTCTCACATCTCATGGCTTCATGTTCACCAATACTAATCTTTGCCTCCAGGTGGGGATGATTCCTTCAATTCAACCACCAACAATGGCACAATCTTCGGCTTCCAACCCGGCAGTGTCCTCTCCAATGCCCTCGGTGTCTTCTTCGTACCTGATGGTGCACGGGAGGACATTCGAGAGCCAGTCGACAGCGCCGCCAACAAGGTCGAGAAACTAGTACAAGAGGCCGGAAACGACATCTCCAGCTGGGCCCGCAACATTCTGTTCGGGCCCATCGTGGCCGTCTTCATCATCGCTTGTGTCTTCACCGGTATTCTCCTGCTGATGCTCCTCGCGGCCGGCATCTACAGTCTGCGCACCGGCGAGTCCCTTCCGTCGAAGGTCTATTCGCTGTGCGGCACCATCGGTGCTTTGGCCGCCTTCTTTCTTCTGCTGGGTAGCGTCATATTGACCGTGATTGGCCTCGTCGCCTGGGTCGTGGGCATGGCTCTTGACGTGGTTGATATCTCTGTGTCTTCCAGCTCCGAGCTCAAGTGGTTATCGTGGGCGGCTTGCATCATCATGGCGGTGGTAGCCGGCTGCTTGAAAGTGGAAGAGTTCGTGGCCGATTGCATTTTCTGGTGGAGATTCCTGCGCAATATCCTGCGGGCGCGAAAGGATAAGGACGGAGTTAAAGAAGTGATCAGGCATGCTTAGAAACAGCAAAGCGTTGATCGCATCAAACCTGCCCCAGGGTGTACTAGACTTCCTATATTATAATCAGCCTAGCCATTTTGCTTTTTAATCTATTCTCAACCTGTCTACACCACACATTATAGAAGCACGGAAGTGTTCAAGTAATTAGGAAATGAAGTATTCTGACAGAGTAAACTATTGGCCACGGTGTGACTGCCTGAAACATATCTTGAAGGTTCATTGTTCCTGTGAAGAATATAGTTATCTGAGTGGGTGCCCTTTTGTTGTAATATCAAGTCACCGGTCACAATGGGGTCTATCAATATAAAAACCTATGCCCTTGTTGGTATTCTAAGTTCCTCTAATATAAATTCAAACAACGGAAATTTATAAACACTAGAGCTCATTTTCCTGTGACTTCGAAGCAACCTTTACCTAAGATCTTCGATAAGATGCATCTTCGCAGTATCAAACTAGTCGTCATCTGGCTCGTAGCAAAGTCTGTCCGGGCCCAATCTTACAGTTCATCAGTAATATCATATATCTGTGCGTAACGGCCTGCGATAGAGATATTAGGTACTCACTGCGCTGTCCATCACATCTAACGTTTAGACTCTCAAGCCGCCATCCCGTCTACTGCCACCCCTTCTCCTACTGCCACAGCCACACAACCAGTTCATCATAATACTGGTACACTTCCTTCCAGACTCGAGATCCACTGCTCCGGGGCCAGGATGTCTGACAACTATGCCGTCGAGATCGCCAAAGCGGCGGAGTTGCTGAACAGGACCTGTTACGGAGGAAACAAAATCGTCATTCCAATAAGATCTGCGATGTACTGGATCAACGACGACACTCAGATCTACTATTGCAACTACCAATGGACTGTCCAGGAGACGTGCAATATCGCCGAGTTCGACGAGGCTGACCAACATATTGATATCGCGTGTGGGGAGGGAATTGGGGGTTGGGTTTACCTCCCTGAGTGGGGCGAGTCCATTGGGCGCGACCCTTTGAATCAAGATGGGACTAGGAGACAAGAATGTTGGTAGACACTTGTGAGAAAGTTTACCCAACTATATCTACTTCTAGGTCTTTAAAAATGATATAGTATTACTCATCCAATGTTTGTAGTCTGAAGGAGTCTCCTGTGAGACGACTGCATGTGGGCTTAGGTATGTAATGGACTCTCCACGCGACGTCCGTCCGCTATATCTCTCTGGAAACCATGACAATGCTTCAATACCTTCCGTGAAGATGAATACAAATAATGCTACTACAAGATCTACTTGGCTGGTTTAAGGTCTCTCGTCTTTCACCATCTACGAAATTTGTTCGAAGGACAGACATCGACTTTGAAAGGCCGGGTGAACTTACTTACCTAGCAGCAAATACACGGTCCTCAGAACTATACACCAACTACCGATCACAGTTTCAGGCTCTCTCGTCGTATTGCAATTTGTTCCAAGATAAGGTATTCTCTACGCCGCCTTAAGAACTGTTGCCTAAATAGAGGCCGCGGGCGGAGGAGGCCCAGCCCATCCTTCCCGATGACCTGACGCAGGTGGGCCAGGCCACAAACAACACCCAAATGGGTACTTTCCTGACCCTTAGATTGACGCGGCTACTGGGGATGATTTGCATATTTTGCACATGCACGTGAGTACTGGACTCTGGCTATGTCTCTTTTAGGCATCACGAACTTCGCCGGGACTTTTCCCCGTCCGTCTCCACAGCTTGCCGGGCCGAGACAGGGAGGAAGCTCATGGCCGCAGGGGAATTATATATCGACTGGGGATAGACAAGACCCTGATCACGGAATTGTTGGTGTAGACAAGATTTAGGGCCGGACCCAATGGGTAGTGCTCACTCTCCTCCACTTTTCTCGCTCGAAGGAGTTCGAAAGGTACCTAGGCATCTTCGGCCAGCTCAAGTGCTTTGCTGAATTTGAGCGTACATAATTCCTCACCTGGAGGAACGAAAGGCTCTTTCGGGTGAGTACAGCTTCGATAGCCTGTTCTGCAAGCGTGGTCATCGGAACCTATCTTGCCGCCTGCTAGTGGTTGAAATGGTAGGCGGGAGGCTCACATCTGATGACCTGCGGTATGGTGTGCCCGAATAGCCGGTAGAGACCAAGATGGCCGTAAGGCTACCCTAGGGTAAAGAAAGGGTGGTCACCTGTAGCCACAATTTGGGACATGTGAGCGGTTACCGTCAACGCTAGAAAGGTCCAAGACCTTGCTGTGAACTAGGCTGCTGAGGACGGCCTGCGATAATTTCATCGATCCCGGTTGGGTGAATAATTCCTGGGCTTAGTTGAGGGCCACAAGGGCCACGAGGGCCATGTTTCAAGACTCTGCGAGAGGTTATGGTGGTGGGTTGCAACGGTCGTTGCAAAAATAGAGAGAGATTCTTATTTGAAGGCGATAATCTGGTAGTAAGGTCAACTGGTTGGGGGCCGGGGAATATGGGGCTGGTCTGGGGTCCATTTATTGCATTGATGGCTCCACCTTAGAGCCCGCTAGGTATTCCCTGAACGTTTAGAAGTTCCCCGGATCAGTCCAGATGTCTCATTGTCACCCATCAGCCCATCCACCATCAACCTGATATGTAGCATATTTGGATGCAGCTCCTCCAAGGTTCCTAATTCTGTGCCAGCGAATCAAGAAGTCGACAAGCCTCTGTCGTCATGCAGCTGCAACACCGATCTTCAGGGGCCAAGGAAACAACAAACAACAGAACGCCGCAATGTAGGACAAAATGTGCAAGAAGACCACGAGGACTGAAGTCGTTCGGGGACAGGACAGGTTCCTTGTCATCCTCTTTGCCTTGGATGACGGCTTGAACACAAACTTCTGTGCGTTCCACAGCCGTCATCATACATTACTGTACGTTCCCTAGAGTAGTACTGTGCATACGCAGTACAGACTACCCTAGGGTAGACGTGTTTGGTGAGGCAGTGACAGCTTTGTACTATCTACAACATAGGTAAATATACTGGCAGCCAGGCAGCCAGGCAGCCTCTTCAGCTGTGTTATTGTCGATTTTCTCAAGTTCCTCCACGCAATGACTTGGATGACATTTTTTAAAATAAGTTCTGACCTCCATTTCACCAGTGCACATGTGCAACATTGAACCGCTAAAGGTGGGTACTCTGAGGTCATTGCAGCCAATCCACTGCGGAGCCAGGGGATAAAACGCACTGGCCCACTGTTGACCTTCTTCAGAGCTCAAATCCTGGGGTCGAGACATAACTCCAGGGCCAGAGCCCGTACTATGTATGTAATCCCAGGACCCTCCTCGCTCCTTTCTCGCCTGCCCACCAAATCCACTGTGACATCGTCTTGATCTCTGCCCCAGAACGTGCACGAGCTCCATTGACTTAATTCCTCGGAATCCACTTCCACTTCCACAATATTTCATATCAACTTCAAACTTGAATTCGAGCTTCAGCTCCGAAATCACCTTCAATTCTTCTTGACCTGGCGTCCTGGGCGAGCAACCACAATCGAACCACAAGCCCAGTCCCATTATCACCACCTAGGCTGTCAGCGGCCATTAAATTGCTGTCTACGCGTTCAGCAAAACCCGAGCACACTGCAGAAGCCCATCATGGCTTTGCTCGATGCCCCGCAGGCCAAAGGTGCCATGTCGGGGGGTCCAACTCTCTTTGGCGTGCCAATGAAGCAGGCGTCTCTGATCACTGTGAGTGAGGATTCCAACCTCCAGGCATTCTTGTTTTGTTGTTCGCCTTGGCGACAATAGCTAACAAACTTGCGACAGCTGACCTTCCAAAACTCAGCTCTGATCCTCGTACGTGCCTCCCAGTCGCAACCAGAGACCTTATGGCATCCCCAGTAGCACTCGAGCTAATCATGCCCCTTCTGTTACAGGTCATGCACTACAGCCGAATCATGCAACCCGAAGGCGATCATAGATATTTCACCAGTACCGCTGTCCTCCTCAACGAAGTTATCAAGCTAGCAATATCTGCTACGTTCGCTCTCTACGAAGCTTCTCGAAGTCTTGCACCCCAGACTCCTGCGACCGTATTGTTCGAGCAAATATACCATTCAGTATTCAGCGGTGATGGCTGGAAGTTGGCGATACCGGCGACATTATACACATTCGAGAACACCCTGCAGTATGTGGCGCTGGGGAACCTGGATCCGGTGCACTTCCAGATCCTGTACCAGCTGAAGGTATGTCGCGAAACTAGACGAGGCTGCTGGGCCGCCCAGGCCATGTGAACAAGAAACATAAGAAGCTGACCATGCGCAGATTCTCACAACCGCGGTCTTCAGCGTCTTTCTCCTCGGTCGGCCCCTGAGTGTTAAACGCTGGACTTCTGTTATCCTTCTTACCATCGGTGTCGCCGTCGTTTCCCTGCCCCACGGTCCCAAAGGACCGTCGATGAGTATTCACGACTACAGCGACCATTTCTTCCCACGGTCATCCCATGAGCTGGGGCAAGCCGCCGGTGGCGCGGCTGATGTTGCGAGGGAGCTGACGAAAAGAGCTGTGGACGGCTTCGTCGAGGGAGCCACAAACCTGTACAAGCGATCGGCGACGTACGAGGGCATCGAAGAGGATCTGGACGTCGGTCCTAAAATGAACTACTCCATTGGCGTCACTGCGGTGCTGGTCGCGGCAGTTTTGTCCGGCCTGACGGGCGTGTACTTCGAGAAGGTTCTCAAGGAGTCGGCAAGCCCGGTCAGCGTGTGGACGAGGAACATCCAGCTGTCCTTCTACAGTTTGTTCCCTGCGCTTATCTTCGGCGTGATCCTGAAGGATGGCGAGGATATTGCGAAGCATGGGTTCTTCGAGGGGTACAACAGTGTGGTCTGGACGGCCATTGTCTTTCAGGCAATTGGCGGCGTGCTGACGAGCCTCTGCATTAACTATGCGGACAATATCGCTAAGAACTTTGCTACGAGTATTAGTATCATTGTCAGCTTTATGTTCAGCCTCTGGTTCTTCGGTTTCCACGTGTCTCTTACGGTACGTTTACTGGAATGATGGCAAGATACACTGCTATGTCGGAAAATGGTACTGATCAGAGCGTACAGTTCGTCCTGGGTACCGCCCTAGTCCTCTTCTCAACATGGCTCTATAGCGGGCCTGACAGGAAGCGAGGCCGACCCCCACCCATCAGCATCGTCAGCTACGAGAAGACCGTCATCGCATCAACACCTAGTTTGCAATCGTCGGAAAGCAAGCTGCTCAACCCGCTGGACTCGGCGCAGTCTCTTGGTCTGTCAACATCCAGGCCGTCGACGCCTCTGAGGCACCATACGAGAGATCCATCTGCTAGAGGCAAGGCGCGGGACGAGTGATAACACGACGAAATTACGAAATTACGAGGATGCCATCGAAACGAAAAAAAACGGAGTGCGCGCAAAAAGGGTTGCACGCTTTTCTGGTCGGACGAATAGGGAGACATGAAGAAAATCAAAGCGAAACTTAACAACAGGAGGGGCCAAACGGACCCCCACACCTTGATTGATGATATACTGAGGGTTTTGGAGGATATGAAAAGGGTTCTCTTGGTTTTCACTCCACAGCTTTTGGATTGGATGCAGATCCTAGACGTGGGGAACATGCCTTTTAGAACGGTTACGATGACGATACCCAGTTTCAACGAGCTGAGAGATGAGATACGAGAGTAAGGAAGGATTAGGGAGGGCAAGGAACCTAGAACAGCCTTGCGAGCAACAACAGGGCATAAACCCGGTCTTGGATATGTACAAAGGCTTGTACAATCAGTCAGCGACACAGAGATGACCATTGTTTATCCACCTATTATAACCAAAAGGCAATAACAAAACATGGTTAAACCTCCAAAGATCGCACACAGGTGATTGGGACTGGTCGTGACGAGAGAAGGCCTCGTAGGGGTCTAGGGCTGATGTGGTGGTGTTACTATTGTGCGATTGCCGGAACCTGCTGGAATTTGAAGTGATTATATCTCGGGATATCAGAACTGTAAGGTTGTCGACTGGTTCAGCCACTGCTCGAACTCCGGGAAAACTACATGATAGGGCAGAGCTGATTTATATGTAATGAGACATGGAGAGTGCCGGTGCGGGCTACCTAACTCATGACTGCCACCTTCAACACTGTCAACAAAAACAACCCCCCCCCCACCTCTTCTAAGAAAAGGAAGGCATGACACCTGCTGGTGCCTTTCCATATACAGCAGTCACCTTTACTTTTGTGGGTTGCTGCCTGCTACCTCTAAGCTTTCCTTCCAAGTATCCTTCCAGTCTTTTCTTCTTTAGATATCGGGGAATCAATCATTTGTCATCGACGATCTTCATACTCCAGCCTTCAATCTCAAGCTCCAACCTTCAATATCACCTACATTTTCCCCATCAACTTCTCCACAACAGCCTCACAGGATCTTGGCCACAAATCTCGGACCAACGCCAGGGATCTCTCTATCTCTTCTGACAACTTCACGTTATTCCATGTAATGATGACAGCGCATAATTTTACAGTTTGAGTCCCCTCCAACATATTCTTTGGTTCACTACAGACTTGCAGAATCTGCCAGTGGTCATCGCATAGTAAGGTGGCGAGATCTATAAATCTGCATTCAGGAATCAAACTGTCTTTATTCATCCAGCCTCCCCTCACAAGTACCATGTCGGGTAACGGGAATTCCAACATGCCAAATAGGCAGGGCGCCTCTGCCTTATACGTCCCTGAGGATTATCTCTCCACTCTTGAACCCCATGTCCGGGCTGCCCTTCGACAGTATGCTCCACAGCATGATGGCCCAGTAGCAGTGGCACCTTACTCACTATCTGGAGCACTCACGAGTTTTCCATCCTCAAGAGGCGAACACGCACCGTTTCAGAGAACACCCACTTCGCATGCCAACACTGGTCATTCTCTTGGTGGAAATGAACACCATATTAGCAACAGGTGGCAGAAGCCACGTGCTACCACTCAGCACTCGATGGATTCTAGCCTGGACGACTTTAGTAAGTTCTCTTGTTTCTAACGAGATACCGAGCCATTATATGAGGAAATACTGAGATACCTCTAGATCGAGAACTCCCTGGAAATGATAGATCCGTCTTACGAGCCTCTTATTCGACTTCCGTTCCTCCCATATCGTCGATCCCGACGAATTACACGTCCAGGATTTCAGCAGTATCACATTTCCCGGACGTGCCGTCCGGCTCTTCAATATCGCGAACATTTCCTTCTGATCCAACCTTCGCGTCATCTTCAAGACAGACAAGGTCTCCAGGCCTCAATGCCTTTCACTTCTCAGATGCCCCGAGCCAGCCTCTTCATTCTCAGACACTAGGACAGCAGCCTTCTCGGTCTCAGTCCATTTCACAGCGACAACGACAACGACAACTCCCACTTCAAAGTCCATCGCCGTACTTTTCTGCGAGTGGTTTGTCAGTCCCTGAAACGAGAGCAGATATCGTTACGCAACAACCACGATTTCCACCCAAAACAGCAAACCGCAGCTTCAACAAAGACATCACCCCAGTCCAAAGTTCATCCTCACCAGTGGGAAGTGGTCCATTATCGAGTCCCGCGGCTCAAGTCAGCCTCCGTCGAAATGCATCACAAAATCCGGTTCCCTCCTCATCAATCGCTCCAAATAGGCAGCTTCTTGCGCTTGATCACGCACCTCCGATCGCTAATGGGATCAGTCTCGTCAATCCCCAAGAGGTTCTTCCGGACAGATTCCGAAACGTTTTCCCATACAGTCTCTTCAATGCAGTCCAGTCGAAGTGCTTCGATGCTGTCTACAAAACAAACAACAATTTGGTCATTTCAGCCCCAACAGGCAGTGGCAAGACAGCGATCCTCGAGCTCGCGATTTGCAAACTCGCACACTCAAGGCGCAACGGGAACTTCAAGATTGTCTACCTTTCACCTTTGAAGGCTCTCTGCTCGGAGAGGGCTAGTGACTGGAGAAGAAAGTTTGCGTCGTTGACTATGGAAGTTGCTGAGCTGACGGGGGATACATCACAAATCGAAATGGCCCGCGTCCGTCAGGCTTCTATTGTTATCACCACTCCCGAAAAGTGGGATTCTATCACTCGAAGTTGGACGGACCACCGTAAGCTCCTTGACTTGGTTGAACTATTTTTGATCGATGAAGTCCACCTCCTCAACGATGCTCGCGGATCAACGATCGAGGCTGTAGTATCTCGTATGAAGATACGAGGTGCCAACGTCCGTTTCATCGCTTTGAGTGCCACCGTCCCAAACTCAAATGACGTTGCACAATGGCTGGGAAGAGACCATAATGATGATGGACATACGCCAGCCCATCAGGAAATATTCGGCGAAGAGTTCCGTCCTGTCAAGCTGCAGAAGTTTGTTTACGGTTTCGACAAAATGATGAACGATTACCAATTCGATGACTTCCTCAATGAACAGCTCTATCCTCACATTGCAAAGCATTCTCAGAAGAAACCCATACTTGTGTTCTGCTACAGCCGCAAAAGCTGCCAGAACGCGGCGAGTAAGCTGGCAGAGGAATGGAACGAGCGACAGCCTCAGGTGAGGCCGTGGCCAGGGCCAAGAGGACAGCAACGAATCCCTGTCATAAGTCCGGAGCTCCAAGAAATTGTAAGATTTGGTGTCGCTTTCCATCATGCCGGCCTAGATATCCAGGACAGGAAGGCAATCGAACAAGCTTTCTTGGATGGCCGTCTCAGCGTTGTTTGCTGTACCTCAACGCTTGCCATGGGCTTGAACCTGCCATGTCACATGGTGGTTCTTAAAGGAACCAAAGCCTACCAGGAGGGTAGACTCGAGGAACTCAGCGATCTGGAGGTTATGCAGATGATTGGACGTGCCGGTCGGCCACAATTTGGCAATAGCGCTGTGGCCGTCGTTCTCACTAGGACAGGGCACAAGCGACGCTACGTGGAGATGGGATCTAGTCAGCAGATTCTTGAGAGCACCCTTCACCAGAATCTTCTCGAGCACCTAAACTCGGAGATCAGCCTAGGTACCTTCCACAATATCCAAAACGCAAAACACTGGTTGAAAGGAACCTTTCTCGCCGTACGTCTTTGTCAGAATCCATCATACTACAAGCTGGCGGAGGAAACGTCAAATACCGCAGTTCTAGACGACAAGCTGGAAGAGATCTGTGAGACTGATGTTAGCAAACTGCGAGAAGCCGGCTTGATCACATTGGGAGATACGTTCCATTCCACAGACTACGGACGAGCGATGTCAAAATTCGTAATCCGGTTCAACTCCATGAAAAAGATCTTGGAGATCCCTCGAGGAGCGAAGATGGAGCAGCTAGTAAGTGTAAAGTACCATGATTTCAAGCATATCCCTAATCGTTAGGACGTTGGTAGATGCAGAATATAACTCACTGTCGTCGTGCTTATCATACTCGTTCGTGTTTATGTGCTGACCCAATGAAATCAGTTGAACACCATCTGTGAAGCTGATGAGTTCAAAGACTGTCGCTGGAAGTCTCACGAACGTGATGTGTTTCGGGATCTGAACAAGGACTACTTCATCGCATACCCTATCAAGGAGACTGTCAACACTACAGCGCACAAAGTCTCCCTCCTGATCCAGGTTGCACTGGGCAATGTCAACTTATCAAACGTACCTGAGTATATTCGACGACCAATGACCGCAGAAACGAGCGCTGTGCTTGAGAAGATGCACAGGCTTGTTCGCGCAGTTATTGAATGTAAGATAAGCGACTCGGACGGTGTTACTTGCCGGGTAGCTCTAGAGCTTGAGCGCTCTATGTTGGCGAAGGCCTGGGAGGGCAGATCAGTACAGTTGACGCAGATACCTCAAGTCGGACCAGTACTCATGCGCAAGTTCGTCGCTGCCGGTATTGCAACCATTAACTCCTTGTCAGATGCAGAGACTGGTGATATTGAGAGGATAGCAAGCCGTAATCCTCCTTTCGGGAAGAAGGTGGTAGACGAGCTCGAGAAGTTCCCAAAATTGACCCTCGAGACGGACATCACAGGGGATAAACCCCGACACTCCGGCGAAATGCCATTCGCTCGTATCGATGCGACCCTTGGGTTTTCAAATACGAAGGGTAAACCAAAGTGGCATGGCAAAATTCCGTCTGTCACTTTTATGGCTGAGACGACAGAAGGCAAGCTTGCGTATTGGTGGCGTGGATCACTGAGAAGGTTCAAGGAGGAAGATGGAAACAGATTGTCGCTTAAGTTTGAGGTGGAGCTAACCAATTACACGGAAGGTATCACTTGCCACTTTTCCTGCGATAGCATCGTCGGTACGATTGTATCCAGAACACTTCACCATAACCTGCCAGCATCTGCGTTCCCACCGAAACCCGAGTCTCGGAAGCCAGGCATCATGATCCCGGCTACAACGTCCTGGCTGGATGATGAAATCGAAGACGGTGATTTGTTGGAGATGGTACAGGAGAGCAATTACAAGGACCAACACCAAGACTGCTCGGTTATGCTGGAGGATGAAGACCTGTGGCCGCTAGTCGATCGTGATGGGAACATTCAGCGCAAAGAGCAGGGACAAGCTAAGATGAAGCAGAGGCAGCGCAGACCTTCTCAGATTGACTTTGATGAGGAGGTTCAGTGGCAGCCTATCAAACTACTCAACGGAAAATACAAATGCAATCACCACTGTGCTGATGCTGGGGTCAAGGGGGGGAGGGCATGCACCCATAAATGCTGTCGCGATGGCATTGATAAACCGAGGAGGCCGAAGAAGGCGAGTTCGAAAAGAAAGGCCGAGGATGATGAGGTTATCACTGATAGGACTGCCCCAAAGCCCTCAGAGTTGAAGGCTTTAGCGAAGCGTACTAAGACGAGCGACTTGAGAACCGAGCCCAAATTCCCAAAGTACACTCCCATGAAGAACCTTTCGACACCTGCCTCTATTGAAAACAGCTTAATAACGGATTTAGATGGCTTCAACGTGGATGAAGAGGGCTTGATTGATCTTACCAATGCTGACAGCGCGACTGATGATACCTCCGTGGACAGAGTAGGGCCTCCTGTTCCTGGGTGCAGCCAGCTCAAGTTTCAACATTATAGTCCGTGCAATGAACCAGCCGAGCACAGCAATGTTATCTTCGACGGTGTCTCTGATGATGATCTCCAATACCGCTTTACGTCAACACTTGCAGGTAGCGGCAGGAATAAGGGTGGAGAGATTGATATGCACATAGGGCTGAAGAAGAGGCAAAGTACCAGCACCGATGAATTCTCTGACAATTCCGTCTTCGAAGGCTTGGCCATGGACGGGAGCGAAGTCCAGGACCTGCATGGTGGCCCAACTGAGACAACATGGGCCAACCGGGATGCAACGTCTTCATCCGCCGAAACGAAACATCTCAATCATGCGAGTGCGAAGTTTCAGCTCGACAAGACGCTTCCCTCGCCGACTAAGCTGGTATCCAGTCACAACCCTCTTGCCTATGGCAGAGTCGACTCGAACATTACCAAACCTGAAGCTCCAAGTCACTCTGAAGGGGAAGCCCATGGCGGCGAGAATTTCTTGGGCTTGCCCGTCACTGTCGCTCCTAACAGCATTTACGGTCTCCATGAGCAGGAAAACAACCCTGAGGGGAGGCGAACCGAGGAGACTGAGGAAGAAGCACTGGCCTCTATGTCCGATATCTTCTCAGCTGAATTCGTGGACCCGTCAACGTATGATGCAGTGGGTCAAGAGGATGAATCTGGTCTCATGCAGTCTCTTATCGTCAAGCAGACGCCTAAAGACACTGACACGACTACTCTGCAAACGCCGCAGAATGGTGATAATGATGATGATGATGCAGTTGATGAGAATTCACCTCATCGCGACAATGATTCGAAGGAATTGAAGCATCGAAAGCTTGAATGGATGACAGAAACTGATCGAGAATTCCTTGACGAGTACTTGGACCTGGTGGAGATCATGGACTGATTGTGAGGCGTAGTGGGGAAGACATGTTAGCTGATGTACACAGCTGTACAGGTCAACGTTGACCGCCAAAGACGACAATACAGCACCACTGAACTTGCTTCGCATGGGCAATTTTGCTTCCAAATATTGTCATGTGTCGATGAATTGCAAGGCGAAATGGTGCACAATGTTTGCGGGGAAAGGGGTTGGTTGGGAAGGGGCCGTTGCTGGATCTAGATCACTAGGCGACTCATAATTGCTTCTCGTTGTAACGTCAAGGCCTCACAGGTGGGTTCCATTTAACAATTTCGCTGTGTTATTCTAAGTGAACGTATTCACTTGCTTCTAAAGTCTAATATCTATTACCCCTGGTATCATGCAGCGTGCCCCACATCCGTCGTAACCCTCATGAACACCAGTCCAGAAAACGCCAAAAATGCATTATAGAGCCGTCAAGCTTGGAACCGTATGTCCAGGCGCGGTAAGAAGCTGACTTCTCGGTATAGTATCCCGCACTACTATAGAGCGGATTCGTCCAAATCTGTGGACGACTTTCCAGACCTTCGGCTCCCCAAGTCCGACCATCCATCACATTTGACCTCGCCGATTAAGCGGGGCATGATGGTGTGTATGTATGACTCTCTTGGGTCCGACACCGTAAGGTTTGCTCAGACGTTATCAAAAGTCTTCACATGGCCTCTTTTTTGTTGTTTTGCAATCTGATTTTCCTTCAATCCAGACTTGCTTTGCTCCCACTCAAGGCACAGGGCCGGAAGCCACAGGGGGAACGATGTCCTTCTCGCTGGCGATCTGGTTCTCCTCGTCGCTGGGCGAGCCGGCCTTGCTGGCCTGGTCCTCGTCGTCGCCGGCGTAGGCGTACTTGCTCCTCTCGCGGATCTTGGCGCCGTACTTCCAGAAGAGGAAGGGGATGCCGCAGCAGGCGAGGGCCATGAAGAAGAGGATCATGCTGGCCCACTGGTAGCCGCAGCCGGCGTACATCTGCTCGGTGAAGAGGACGACGGCGGCGCCCCAGAAGGAGCGGAGGAAGGTCTTGGCGGCGAGGGCGGAGGCGGCCTGGTGCTGGTACGAGTCGACGAGGTAGTTGTTGGCCGAGTTGTAGAGGAAGATGAAGCCGAAGCCGACGGGGAAGCCGCCGATGGCCGGGCCGATCCAGTGCACCTGGGGGTACGACGTCCAGGCGAAGATGAGGAGGCCGATGGGGATGAACCAGCAGGAGCACATCATGGGGATGAGGCGGTATTCTGCTGGGGGCTTGCCGTTGAAGCGGGCCGTGACCTTGAGGTAGTGCTTGTTGACCATGGGGGAGAAGGCGGCTGAGGCGACGACGCCGATCGCGAGGGGGATCTGTGGAGGCGGGAATGGTCAGTAAACCGGGGCCAAATGAAGATATGCAGAATCTTGTAAGTGTGGGAGGATAGAGCATGACTTACAAACATGAGACCAGTAGATCCGGCACTCCATCCCTTACCTTCCTGGTAGACGATGGGGAACGCCACGAAGAACATGTACAGCATTCCGTACAGGACGGACATGTAAAGCGAGATCAAGAACACGATAAGCTCGCCGAACAGCAGCTGCAGAGGCCTGACCAGGAAGATCATCAGACGCTCGGAGAAAGGCCTGAGGTCAAGATCCTGCTCTGTGACGTGATCCTCGTTGCCAGTCTCCTTTCGCATCTTCTTTGCCCGGCGGGCCAGGATGGTAGGCGCGTATGTCTCAGGCACAGTGAAGCTGATCAACACCCAGACTACGAAGGCAAAGATGAGCTGGATCCAATACAACCATCGCCAGCCCGCCGCGTCGGAAAGGTATCCACCGATCAGGGGACCAATAGCCGGGCCGATGAAAGGCGCAGCCGAGAAGGCAGCCATGGGGACACCACGCTCCTCGGGCTTCCACATGTCTGCCAGCGTACCGCCCACGAGGGTCATGGGCGCCGAGAAGGCAATGCCACCAAGAGCACGGAAGACAATGAGCGTTCCAATGTTCTTGGCAACGGCACAAGGTATGATAAAGATGACGGCGATCAACAAAGTCGATGCATATATGATCTTCCGGCCATAAATCTCCGACAGCGGCGCGAAGACCACCGGACCGACACCGAAGCCAATGACAAAGACAGTAACGGTGAGCAGGGCGACCTCCTCGCTGACGTTGAAGGTCTCTTCGACGCCGATGAAATCAGCAGTGACGACGGATGAGGTGAAGGCGACGACGAAGCATGTCACGGCGACGACCATGGTAATGTACCACTTGTACGCCTTGCTCCAATTCTTAGGGTTCTCTGGGTCGCCGGGCGTAAAGGTGACAAGGTCGTAATGCTTCTCCTTGCCGGAGGGGTCCACCACAACCGGCCCCTTGATCGTGCCGGACGGGTATTCGGTGGTGAACTCTCGGAAGTTGGCATTTTCGGAGAGGGTTCGGTAGGGCAGAGAGTCAACATCGAGGTTGGGATCCCGGTAGGTCTCCTTGGTGGCCTGCCGGGACAGCTGGCGGGAGATTGTCCTGCTTAGGGAGCCAGAGCGGCGGTGGTTGGAATTCTGGTGGTGAGTGTTGGAGACGATAGTCTGGAAGACAGGGCCGCCATTGTCGTCGCTATCACTTGAGCTACCCGCTATGGTGGCGTTTTCGGATCTTTGAGCCATCGTGGTGATAAGACGATGAAAGAGATAATAATATTGAAGGAAGCCTTGTTGCTGTTGCACTTGCACCAGAAACATCCACTTAAATCACCAAAAGGAGAAAGTCACTTATATATAAAGAGACAACTCCGTCAACCAGTGGGCTCGCCTCGCGCTTCGAGTGTGGTCTCGCGGCGCGAGGCCACAAGTTAGCGTGGGTCCGGGCTTGTGAATACCTTCAGCCCAACGGGCTGCCCTTCCGAATGCGGGATGCCAGGATGCATGACCGCCCGACTGGAGCAGTACCAGCCCAGGGAAGTGATTGTGATTGGCTTGTGCATTACTTGGCCTTATGGCCAAGATTGCGGGATGGTGAGAAAGATGAGGATCGGTGATGGTTCGGCGACCAGGTACTGTGGTACTTGTGGTATTATGACGGGAGGGTTTTGAGGTTGAGACCAGAAAGCGGTAAAGGATTTTCCCCATGACGAAAAACATATGACACGGCGAATCTTGTCCTCCTCGATTCAATCCTCATTGGCAAAAAGGGGGCTCCCAAGCTCCTCACTCTCCACTGCAGCAATCCGTTGATCATGCGAGCACCTAGCGCTCATCTTAACAGTCCAGTGACAGCAGTAGCGTTAGAGTTGGCTGCAGAGTGGGAGAGATGCCGGAGTCGCTGGCGTCTTGTTGATCGACGGTGACGACAGTGTGAACAAACATGGATGTACACTGCGGAACAGAAAGGAGCGACGGGCTCGGGAGCGTGTTGGCAGACGTACGAGCGAGGGCACGAAGACAGCCGGGATCGACACCGGTGTTTGGCCCGGAAGGGTGAGCCAATAGTCAAAGCGTGAGCCGGATGGGACCTCTTCGCGGCCGGGCTGATGGAGCTTTTAACGCTAGAAGCTTATTATATGGGGATGTCCAACAGAATAAGCGAGTCAGAGAGCCTCGCTGCCCTCGCTAAAGCCTTCTCGCCGCCTCGAGTGGGGGGCCCTCTTGTCTAAGAGGAAGATCAAAAAGGAGTACACAACTGTACACACTGGAAGTTATTAGTGGGCCTCGAAAACAGGTGAAAATATTTTTTTTTGGGATGGTCCATCAACTGGTCCTGCTGGTACGAAGCCAATCTCCCGGCTCCTCGGGCACGCCTCCAGGCAGTACTGCATGGCAGGATTGCAGGATAACACCACAAAAGACCTGCCAGGCCTGGATGGCTGCTGTCACTGCTGCCACGGAATGCAGCCGCATGTGGCTTGGGCTGTGAGCTTGATAAGACGATAAGCTTGATAGTTGAGGACCCGATGGTAGGGATCTGCTGATAAAGTTGCAGGATCTCGCCTCCTTGGCAGAGCCTCAAAAGACGCGATGTCCCGATTCTTTCAGGGTTTGTATATTTTTTTCCCTCCTTTTTTTTTTTCTCTTTCTTTCTTTTCCATTTCTTCCCATCAAGTCCTTAAGAATCAGTGGGGATCGTTCGAGGTGTCGCGAGGACGAGGCGCGTCTGCTAGTAATGGTATGAACGAGTCATCCATACCCAGATCGCCATCGTTGTCTCGCGCCAACTGGTCCGTATCAACCTTCAAGCTTCCATCTACTTACAGTACCCGCGACACGAGACGCGATGATTAGATAAGTGAAAGTTGACGTCATGGCTTAACTGAATCAGTGTTCGGATGGCAACTACTGCAGACAAATCATCTTAAATAACGTGAATGAGGAACGCCAAGGATGATTCGAAGAGGAAGAAAAAGAGAAAAAGCCCGTGACATGAGCGTCTCTGCGCCCCCATCCCCTCTGAGCAAGGATTGGTAGGATTGGATGCTTTACCCGTTTGCGGTTTGCAGTTCCAGTTTCAGGGGGGGTGATCTGACAGCCTGATCAGACCAGGGAAGACACATTGATGGTTTCAACGAGAGTTTTGGGATTGGGGTGGAAGGTAAGAAATGCCAAGTTGCTAATTCAGGATCAAATTCTTGGAGTCTTCAACTAGTAGCCTTGGGACCTTCTAAGGCTCGCAGTGCCCGGGTGGTTACGAGAACCCGTCTCTGTACTCAATACATTCTTGGTACGTTATACCCCTATAGTGGGCTCTCCCATTACCATGTACTTCAGTAACCATACATGGTACTGAGTACTGTTATCCTGCCTTTCTGCTCCTGTCAGCTCGTGATTGTGGGTCTAGCCATCCCACGATTGCAGTAACATTGAAAGTAGCAAGCCATCATTGATCCTTCGGCTGCAACCTCATATACGCATACACACATGCGAGGTTCTCTCATCAGGTGCTCCGTCTCTCCATCTTTCTCGAGCTGCCAAAAAATCAGATCCAACATCAGATCCGATCCATCATCCAATCAAGTCCTCATTCAACCAACTTTTCTACCTTTACCTGCGTATCCCACAGTCGAACAAGCAAGTCTCCAGCAAAGGCCAACCGACGAGCAATATCTGGAAGGTAACACAAAACCGCAACATATGAAATCGCCCATCATGCACTTCATAACCACCCTTGCCTCAGCGGCTGTCTTGATCGCCTCCACCGCCGCCCAGAGCACCACCACCACTGGCTCAGCAGCACCCACAACCACCGGCGACCTCGGCAGCCTCGTCAGTCAGCTCCCCGAGTGCGCATTGGGCTGCCTGAATACTGCCGCCACAGATATTGGCTGCGAGGCCTCGGACCTCACCTGTCTCTGCTCCAAGTCCTCCCAGCTCGTCAGCTCCATTGGCCCCTGCATTTTGTTCTCGAGCGGGTGCTCTTCCGATCAGCGTGACCGTGGGTCCCCACTCCCCACCTCTCCTCCCAACCCCACGGGGACAGACCACTGTTTCCTTTCTGTATTGAGTTCAACTAATTCCGGGGTTTCTTTCCAACAGAGATCTCCTCTCTTGCAAACGACCTCTGCACCGACGTCAACGCTTCCAACTCCACCGAAATCGCCTCCGCCTCGAACTACATTACTTCTGCCTTGGCCACTGCGACATCCGTATCGACATCTAGCTCCAGTGCTAGTGGCAACGCGGCTGCCCGGACGGACTACCCTATCGCGGGCATGGGAGTTATGGGTGCGGCTGCCGCTCTTGCTGCTTTGGCTCTTTAGGTTGGAGCAAGCTCTGAGTGAGGTGAGCCAGGAGGTCTTGTCAAGGCGTTCTCATAACGGATGGAAGGGAATATGATATTATTACTATTGCCTACACGGGCTGGACAAGCATTGGCGTTGGCGTTGGTGTATTTGCTGCTGTGATGGTTCATATCCGGTGTAGGTCACTGGAATCACTAGAACGACGTTTATGGGAAGGAGGCATACGGCACATATGTCTTGCCCAGACATGCTCAGACATGCTCAGACATGACGGATCGGGGCTCTGGCAATGTTGATCAACGGAAACAGCTTCCCGGCCGGTCAATTCCCAGTTCCATGCCCTGAATAGGTTTGATCGAGCACAAAAACAAAAACAAAAACAAAAAAGCATGTCATAAATGGCGGCACGGTTTTGTCCTCGCGGAGTCATGTCTTGTGTTCCATTATGTGTGATTATCCCCTCAGTCTGTCTGGGTATCTAACGTGTTGCTGGAAATTAATTAAGAAGCAGACGCATCGAAACCAGATTTCATTACAAGCGAGCCATGCCAATTACATTCCAGACAGCGGCAAATTATCAGGCTTTTTTCCCCCAATGCCCTCAAATGCTCTCTTCAGAGTCCAACCCATCCCATGACACCAGCTCCCAAAGCAACTACCAGAGCAACTCTGGATCCGCTACCGACAGCAGCAGCGGCAACTCCCTCCGACGTCGACGCACTAGCGCTCGCGCTCGCACTGCTCGTCGCGCTGCCAGCGGAGAGGGACGAGGTAGGCTCGCTAGGCTGGACCGCAGTGGTGGTCGTCGACGCGGACGACACGGACAGGCTTGTCTCGGTGGTGGCGCTGGCGGCGGCGCTGGTAGCGGCGCTCCCCGAGGGGACGACGACGGGGGACGAGGCTGGCGTGGCGGACGTCAGGGTTGAGAACGTTTCGACTGGTCCTCCTGGGGTGGCGGACGTCAGGACGGCTGCGGTCGAGACTGCGGACGTGGCTGCTGCGGACGAGACTGCGGACGTGGCTGCTGCTGATGATACAGCAACGGTCGAGGTCTCGGTGGTTGAGATGGCGGAGGGGGTCTCCAGAGGAGAGGTGACCTTGGCGAAGGCTGTGCTCGTGATGGCCGCCAGGGAGAAGAGGAGGGTTGGGAGTGTGGGGAGCATTTTGGCGGGGTTGAGAAGGTGAGAGGAAGCAGGTAGGCCTCTTTTGTTTTTGTCGGTTGGTTTTTTTTTGTTTCTTTTTTGTAATAGTTATTATTTTATGCTCTGTGGTTGTGCTGAGCTTGTGGATAACAATAGCAAAGAATGACAGTGAGCAGATGGCAGATGGCACAAGAGAGATGTTGTGTAGTTCTGTTTGTTCCACAATCCATGAATCAACTGGGAGGGAAATCTGCAGCTTTTAAAGTTGGCCACAAGTTGAGAGGGGGGCCCATTCCCAGTTTCTTCAGGCCCCCTCCCCACCCCCCCCCTCCGCCCCCCGGCTCAATACTGTGGTATCAACACGACAGCAAAAGACAACAAAGCATCTCTCCTCCTCCTCCTCCCCGATCTGGGATGATCTGGAGCTGCTGTGCAAGGTGTGGATCTTCAGATAAGACGTCACTCAACCCAGTCCGCGGTGACGGGGGTCCCGCACATGTCAACCAGCGGTCTCCGCAGGCGGGATCGACAGTGCGGATTAGGGGGATTGACCTTAAAATACAGGTAACCTATCAACCTTATCCCGGGTGTGGGGTTCCTCGACGGCACACAACGGCCGGCGCTAAAAAAGCAAGTCTGGGGAAAGGCTTCGTTTCAAGCTACTGCGGGCTGCCAAGGTTTTCCTCCACTCCAGCTTGCTTGTTCTGCTCCATCTGCTGCCCACAGCGCACGAGGGGGGTGGGGTCTGTGGGCTGGCCTGGCTGGTGCGCCGTACAGGCAGACAGGCAGACAGGCAGACAGGCCGTCCAGCTCATCCAGGGCCACACCGACAGGCTTCAGATCAATTGCTGAGGCTGGGGAAAACCCCTATTCGACGCGTTGACATCAGCATGGCTTGATATGGTGTTATATACTGGTTATGAATGTTCCATCCGCTTCGGTGAGCAATTCCTATAAAGGCAGCTGACTTTATGCGGATGGAGTTTCTCGTCCGCTCCCCAGCGGCACAATACCACGATACCTACGCACACTGCATTCTCTGATCGGCACACAGAGTTCGAACCCCGGCTTCTGTGCCACGTCCCTAATACTACCTGGAAACTTTCTACCTGATGCTCTCATGTTGTACAAGGGCACGTCATATTTCTCGCGTTAAATGCATATCTAGGCAGCTAGGTAGATAGAGAGACGTATGTATGGACAAAGGTTCCTTGTGTGTGGTGCCAGGACTGGGGCCTTCGGAAAGTCGCATCCTTGCACTTAATATGGTGCTCGGCCAGTTGCATCGTATGAGTGGTGGTGGTGGAACGATGGTATCAGACTAAGAATATATTTCAAAACATGACCACACTATAGATGGCTTGAGACAGCACTTTCCAGCCCCAACATTCATTGATAAGAATACCTCACTCAATCTGGTGCTGTGATTTGATACAAGTCCGAACATATACCTTATCTTTGCAAGGTTTCATGGTAGCCACTAAAAGCTATATAGAGTGCTGGTACAGTGTTTTGTTGCTGGACTTCGATTCAGTGGGTTGAAGACGATAGACAGCCTTAGGCCCTGTGCTGCCAGCCACAGCTCTGCTCTATACTCACCCTTCCGAGGTTCTTATGAGGTGGCTGACATTTGTGTAAAGGTGATACGGTTACTGAGTTTGAGATACTGCGGTACTACCATGGTATCTTGACCCATGATCTCTCTGCGAGATCCTTTGCAACCTATCGTGGCTTTCAACGGCAGACCTGCCTGGTCATGGAACGTAACGTAGACATGCTGAGCTTTCCCGAGGTTACAACTACCTAGGTGTGTGTCTGTCGCCATCAAGGAAATCTCCCATCCTCCAGGAAAACCCTCAACTTGTCATCCAGCCAATTCAGGTCTGTCTTGCTTGTTCCTGGTCCGCCGGCCCTGGGGAATATCACTGTCAGTAATTTACTTCTTATTTGTTTTGGTTCCATTGCTCCACCTTTTCGGAATTGATATGGACATGGATGAGAATATCGACTAGGATCACTTACCAATGCCCCCATATCGATGGGAACGGTATGCATTTGCCCACGCCCTCCGTCATGCGTTCCACCTCGTACTCTGAGTCCTCGGGTGGGAAGTAGAGGTCTGTCTTCCCGGGAAGAACAAGCGTCTTAGCCTTGATGCCCTTCATCGCCAGCTCGAAGTCCCCATTGTATGGTTCTTGGTCGGAGGTGTCACCCGATTGCCAGGTGTGAAGCATGACGAGCATGTTTTCCGGATCTTGACAGTCCTTAGCACAAGCACAATACGAGATAGCCTCGCACTTGCTTCATAAGACGTCAGAAGTTCACCCATAGCGAGAAGACGTACCTTTGGAGAGAGCCCAGCCCTCCCAGAACTGAACCATGAAATCCTCGAGGTTCTTGTACCCCAACAACCTCTCGTACACCTTCTCCCGATAAAACGCCTGGCTGAACCCCCAGCCAGCGTACACCCTTCCCAAGGCCTTCAACCCCTTCTCCCTCTCCTCGGCCGTCCAATTCCTGTACCCGCCCTCACCCAACTCCCCGGCACATATGCCGCCCGAAGCCGCGCCCTTGCCCGCCAGCAGCGCGCTCTTGACGCCCTCGAGGAACACCTGGTTGTGCAGGCTCGTCTTCGCACTCCCGCAGAACGGCACGCCCAGGTCCATAAACCCCGGGTACTGCGTCAGCCACTGATATGTCTGGCCGGCGCCCATGCTCCACCCCAGCACCATCCTGGCGTGCGCCACGCCCAGCCCGTCCGTGACGAGCCTGTACTGCGCCGCGACGTTGTCCCTGAAGGTGACGTCCGGGAAGGGCCTGTCCCTGGGCAGATGGGGCATGTTGGTCGGGGAGGACGACTGCCCGTTGCCGAGGAGCGCGGGGATGATGATGAAGTACTTCTCCGGGGTGAGCGCCTTGTCCGTGCCGATGAGCCACTCGTTGTCTGAGATGAGGCCGCTGTACCATGTTGGGTAGATGATGGCTGGGCTGGACGGCAAGCCGAATGTCTTGTAGGCGATGAATGCCCCGGGTAGGGTAACGCCCGATGCGAGGGGGAAGTCCCCGAGGTTGTAGAGCTTGACTTCCTGGTCGGCCATGATTGTTGCGGGGGGGGGGGGTTTGGTTGCTACTTTGTTCGGGCTACAACATGCAGAGGAGAACGAACTGTGTTGGCAGGTTGGTTGGTGTCCTCCGCGAAATCAAGAAAACTAATGGCTGTCGACTATCAGGAGTCTCATTGCCCCTCCCAATTACCTACCTAAGTAGGTACGTAAAGTTAGGTATGTATGGCCAAGGTACATACGATGCCGGGCTCGGATGCGGGGCAGATAAGGCCCATCCATTGACATGTTAGGTGGCCGACGATAAGACAACGTATTAGTTTCTATTAGCTTTATGATGGTGACTATTCAAGTATAGAACGGTTAATCATGGTTTTGATCGTTATACTGAACTGTTGAAGAGAAGTTTCGGTAATCACGTATATTCAGGTGAAGGAAGTGGAATGTTCCCTCACGCGAAAAAGACCCGCAATTTACGCTGCTTGTTCTGTAAGTTTTACGCTTCACGCATCTGTGCTGGTCGATATTTGTCTTGATGTACATTAGTAGACTCCAAGTTGTTGAAAGAAAATTGTAAGAAAACACACCTTGATACCCTTACTTTGCGTCTATCTCCTCATCGAAGGCGAATAGTGAATCGTATTTTTATGAAAGACTCCCAACGTACACATACATTTCCCGGCAACGTCTGCAATGGAGAGTTGCAGGTACAATTGCGTGTGAGTACTTGCAAGTACCTGTCATGCCACGAGGTACAGTCTCGAGCAAAAGACGAAGTGGGGGTCCATGGCTTTTGCTTCAGCAACGCTAGGGTTATTTTGAAGAACGGGGCGCTGAAGGCCGAAATATCCCCCTTGATGAAATGACCACCCCGAGCAGCCACCTCCTCGGGTTAGTCTCAAGAGCACAAGACAACCATCATATATCGTTGGTGAGACTAGCCCCATGTTGCTGACCAGGCGCGCCAAAATAACGGCCCTTGATATTGTACCGGCTGTTCGGAACTTCTGTCATTGTGGAGTGCCCATCACATAAAATTTCCCACAACGAATTCTCGGATACGGCATCTGAAGGAACTCGGAACGTCAGTCCAGCAATGGCCACCGGGTCCTCTACCCCGTCTTTGTTGGATGTTGCCTGACTGTAAGAACCCATACTGCCTTTGCAAAAGAACAACGAACACAAGTTGAAGGCCCGCCGGGGGGGGGGGGTATTGTCATCTTCGTTAGGATTTAGACCCGTCGTGATGATCGCGTAGATGTAAATCCCCCAGCCATCTGCATGTAGGCCCATCTTACCTATGCGTCTTCTAGTCTGAGCAGCCATTTACGCCCGAGGCTGATCAATAATAGCAGGCATCAATGATCATCTACTGCAGGCACTTCCAAGGTTGATCGCGTCCCATATCACACGGTGCTGTACCGCCATTACACATACCATTAGCCTATCCCAGCGCTCACTGTTCTTGCAATGTGTAGTTGAATGAGCTCTGTGTGCTGAATGAGGTGTTCATCGGCAAGTGTGATCCGAGGTACGTGGGTAGGCCTGTACGTGGACCCTGAGGGGCGAGGGATGTCTGGACTGCATTCCAAAATGCCTCGACTAGGCAGTGACAACTGGCCATAACTAATTATAGTGGCTATGTCTAATTCGTTCTGCAGACTATCAACCAACTACATAGTATGGCAGGTAGGCAGCCAATGGCGCGCGGGCTGCGGCATACCCACATCAAACAACGTCCCGCCGGGGTTGGCAGCAACTGAGATGTAATCTCACGCTGTTTCACTGCCAAGGTAGCAAGAAAGACTCCTGAGGTCTCCCACTGTAGCAGAGTAAACACTATATGAGTTGTCATCGAGGATCCCTCTGATATTCTCACTCAAGGAAACTGCTGTTGATGCTTGCACCCGGCTGTCCCGCCTATAGCAACTTCTCGTTCCATAATGGATTCGTCCAAACCTCTTTAGTCATCTCAGCATTTTAAGGCAGTTTACACGGTATATTTCCTTCTCAAAGCGCCCGTCCATCTACTGCTACTCTCTGTTGCCTATATTGTGAAGCCACTTCGACCATTGCTGGCATGGAGCGTAAAGGACAACGTACAGGCTGCCATGGCCAGGATGCTCTTCAGCTTCTGGTCAGCAATACAGTCTCAACGCCCCGTCTATACCGTGCCTCAAAAAGCACAAGGAAGGCACGCCCGGGTCGATCCAACGCCCGCTGTATACTTCAAGGGTGCCCTGGCAGCCTCTGATCTCGTCAAGCCGGCAGCGGTTGATGCGATCTGGTTCCCAAGCCCGCCCTCGTCCGACCCAACTGAGGTTGCCAAGCAGAAGGTCGTCTTGCACCTCCCAGGTGGCGCCTTTGTCCTCGCATTCAGTCATGAGAGCTCAGGAAGGCCCATCGCCAATATGCTGAACAAGCAGTTCAAGGCAGAAAGGATCGTCTGGGCCAAGTACCGTCTATTTGGTACTCCCGGGACTTGCTTCCCTGCTCGGTTCAGAACGCCGTTACCTTCTACCACTACATCATTTCGCTAGGGGTAGATCCTGAAAATATCATTGTGTCCGGGGACTCGGCCGGCGGCAATGGGGGGCCGATGTTTACCGGCCTCAAGGGAAACTCTCGCTCGAGACAGAGGCTTACATTTCGCCGCTCCACCACCCGTTCGAGTTATCGGTCCCTCTTTATGTCCAAGCTGGTACGGCTGAGGGAATGTACGCACATATCAGAAGTTTCTCGTAGGAAATGACTACAGTCAGAGGGAATCGAGTGCTGTTCCACACAACACCCCCAGCACCACATAATCTCCCCTTTTGCCACGAGGGATTTGACAGGAAAAAGGAATTGGAAGAGTCTCTCGACGCAGCCAGTGAGTTCCTCCGGCCAGAGAGCGAAAGGTGAGAAAGTGATGCGCGCTTCCACTCATATTCCAACTCCAGGGCTCTCTGGGCTGAAATAATGAGATAATAAGATACCGATCTTGTACTTCCTTTGCCCACAGGGCGGTATCACGGACTTGTGTTATAAGCAAAACGGCTGCGCAGCACACCGTCGAATCGTAGATGTTTATATCAACAACTTGACAGAATTCAAGATCAAGTTTATGTCATCCATGACAATATTAATAGTCCACATTGATGTATAGAAGAACACTTGGCAAATTATGATGTTGACCTGTGGGACTCGTATGCATCTCTCTGAAGTCCAGAAAAAGCCATTTGCTTGCTTATATATATGTATCTGTATGATCCATATGCCGCTTCATGTTCTCTAACATCTGTTCTCCTTGAATATTCTACGGAGGTTATTAATATCATGTTACTCAATTGTTTCCCGTTTTCATAGCAATCACCAGGGCCTCATCTTTTGGTTGGAGTGGCGGAGGAAACGATACCTAATAACCCTTGGAAGTTTCTTCCACTGTCTTATTTGAATTTCCAAGGAAATAGCACCCAATCAGTGCGGTAAAGACCTGGACTGCATTACCTATTTGTATAATAGCAGGAAACGCAGCCTTATGAGACCTGGAGGGGCACGGTCTTTTCAATTGCTATATATCACCTCCTCAGGACTCGGGGTACCCTTCACCCGTAACACATCATTCATTCAATGTCCCAATAGCCAAGCGTCCATGCTTTGTAATGAATTCCATAGATACCGAAGAAAAGCTAAAAATTTCCTTCTTTGTGTGAGATATCTCCTTGGGATGTGTTCAGGAGCTGCCGGGGGGACCTTTTGGGTCATGGAAAATGTGGCCATTATTATAGTGAAACCCCTTAGGAGTGGGGCTGTACGACAACTATCATTAACTACAGAGTTCTGGAGGAAGGAGATCAATTGATATACCCACGGTGTCATCTCCTCAGCCTACATACAACGCTTGCTTGTCTGGCGTGGTGACCTGTATTGTGGGGGGGGGGGGGGAAGAAGAAGAAGAAAAGAAAGAAAAAAAGGGGAGGGCAACAACGAAAGGACAAGACTTAGATTCCGGTGAAGAAAATACAGAAGCAAATCCTTTACAGCAGCTGCGATGCTATGAACTTAGCAGCAAAACAGAGGTGGCCAAACAAATAAAGTTTCAAATACTATAGGTAGCTCCCGCCTGGGCACTTAGAGGGTCTCCAGTTATTATCCTTTCAGTCCAAGAGGAGGGTTGATTATACAGAGGGATGGAAACCTGGTCTACTTTAACGGTACCGACCTCGGGAGATATTTCAAGGCTTCGAAGGTTCGTTCCTTGTGCTCACTTAGGCACCAGTCGGGTAGCTGCCGGGCTGTCCCGCCCTTACACCGAGCACTTACACTATTGTACAGATTGCGCTATCTGATGCACGGCTCAGGGGCCGGCACGTGGTAGCGCCCTGCTGCGAGATTGAGGTGTGTTCACTTTCACACTGTCACTGTCACCATCACCGTTACCGTTACCGTTCCCATTCCCATTCCCATTCCCATTCCCGTTACCGTTACGGCTACCGCGTGCGAACCATCTTTTGTGTTTTTGATTACACTGCATTGTACCTGCATTTCAGCCCGTCATCTTCCAATTTTCTTTCTGTTTCTTTTGCAAATCTCAACTGTGTTCTTCCAATCCCATCCTTTTGTGCAAAGCTGATTATTAAAGTACTTGTTTTATCTGGACTAAGTTTCCCCGGGCCAGTAACAACCCCGGAGCCGATGCAGTCCGGTGTTTGATGATTACCACGGTTGACCCAGCTGCAAGCCTGCAATAATTATCTGGTTTCCCCACCAACTTTAATTTGGGCTGGGATTCTGCTGCCGACGACCGACATCCATCTGCAGGAATAGGTGCACAATGTGGACGGCAGCACATTGCAGCCATTGAAAGCCACTCCCGAACCTTCGGAAACGGCCCAGGAGCCGAGGGACCATCTGTGCGTTGTGGGCCGGTACTTGTACTTGCAAATCAGACGGACTGATGTTCTTTGCTGTCTGTGCAAATAAGAGAAATGAGATATAGGTCAGCAGCGCCTGCCAATTTGTTGTTGCTAAGAACAAGGATTGTGCAAGATGTCCCTGAGGCTGATGGTTCTACAAGCACAGCAGACTTGCCGTCACTCCATTGTCTATCATCGACGACTGTCCTCGGATCATTCTTCTTGCATGACACGACAGTAAGGAAAAAGGGGAACACAACTGTAAACAATGGAGGACAACAGCTCGCAGCAACCTGGTAGACCCAGTGCCCTTCCACGACCATCTTCTCGCTTGCCTATGCCGAAGCCCACTGCCATCCCAACTGCTATTAGACCTTCACAATCAAGAGACAACGTCGCTGGAAGATCTGAGATCAAAAATCCACGTCTGCGCCCAGCTGCATCTAGAGAACGGTTAGCACCCGTCGCCACCTCAGGAATAAGCAATATCGCAAACATACCACCCCCAAGTACAACCTTAAAGCCCACGACCTCGATTCCAACCCATACTCTTCCAAGGCCACGACCGTCCTCGATTCTTCCGACCTCCCACAGCCAGCAGAAGCTTCCAAAACCCTCCAGCAATGGCTTATCTCGCATACCTCCGCCCCGAGACCGAATGGCAACTCTGCCGGAGCACGACTCCCCTTGCGAACCCAACGCTTCGAAACTCCCAGGTCTTAGAAGGAGAGCCTCTTCACAATGGATACCTGCTTCGCAATCAGCGTTGGCAAGAGAGAGGAGCACCAGTATTACAAACATGTCAAATGCTGAGTCGACCGACTCGCTATCGCAGGCCAGTCCTATCGACGACGATGAAGCTGGTGACGGGACCAGCCAGGCCAAGAGCTTGAAGCCGCGCCCATCACTGGCGGAAAGGACGGTCGAAACACTTGCGCGCCTGCCCTCCTCCCCTGCTCTCAGAAGCAGAGCTTCGCACTCCAACTTCTTCGAGCTAGAAGCGCCCCGATCACCATCGAGACCGGCTAGTCGCACCTCTCGTCCAGGATCAAGTCGTAGATCTGAAAGCTCGAACCCATCTCTGTCAAGGCCTTCGCTTAGTAGGCCTGGCTCCAGCGCTGAGATTGGTCAAGACATATCAAGTCCCTTCAAGTCGCAGTTGCCGCCCATCGACAACTCTCCTGTGCGTGGCCGAACGCTTGGCACCTTAAGGACCCCTTCAAGCTCGGGATTACGTGGAAGCTTTCGTTCCAAGATCGCATCGCCTTCAAGCATGCGAGTGCCTCACTCTAGATCACCGAGCCTGGGGAGATCGATTTACACCGACAAGACACCCATCGACGGCTCCAATGGGTTGTCTGCCCGTACGATTCAACCCAGGCCCTCTGTGAATGGTCTCTTCAAAAAGCCTGCCGTGCCGGCAACGAAAAGGCCGGGGTCTTTGTCCTTAACTCCTAGAAAGCTCTCTGCTGCTTCCCAGAGATCTTCAACACCTGCTTCATTGGAAGATACTAACCTATCTGCTGTCTCGCCTACGTCAACACAACCAACAGCTACTGGAGGAGACTCGCCGCCACAATTCAAAAAGGCCTCGGCGGCCCTGCGCGAACAAATTGCCAATGCGAAGGCTGCCAAGCGTGTGGCAGCTCAGAAAGTTCCGGCACAGGATCAGGCGGCTCAACTACCCGTGCGCTCGGTCGGCGAGGCACCAGTGATACCCACTGATGACTCCTTTGACTTCGGCTTGTCGGATGACCCGTTTAACTTGAACCGCGATGCGAACTCGACGTCAAAGGTCATAAAGTCTCGAGTGACATCGGCGAGGGCTAGTGGAAGGCTAAACATCGCTGCACTGGGCTTGAAGGAGATCCCGCCTGAGGTCCTGAATATGTACAGCTTGGAGTCGATTGGCAAACATGACGGCAGCTGGGCCGAAAGCGTTGATCTTACGAGGTTCGTAGCTGCTGATAATGAGCTGGAAATTATTGAGGAAAGCGTCTTCCCGGATATAGACCCGGAGGAGCTAGCCGTGGATGAAGATGCTCAGGGAAGCATCTTTTATGGACTGGAAACACTGGACCTTCACGGCAACGTGCTGATTGCGTTGCCTGCTGGACTGAGACGTCTCAACCTGCTGACGTCCCTTAACTTGGTACGCCCTCACCTGTTGAAGTGTTCGCGAAGGTATACTAATAGAGATATAGTCTGGCAACCGACTTGCCAACAACTGCCTCGATGCGATATCCCAGATTACGTCGTTGAAAGACCTAAAGCTTGGCGGCAATCTACTTTGGGGAACTCTTGAGCCCTGCTTCAGTCGCCTCACAAACCTCGAGATCCTTGATTTACACGGTAACAATCTCCAGAAGCTTCCGTCCGACCTCGCAGAACTCCATCGTCTTCGTATCTTGAATCTCAGTGAGAACAGCTTTGAATCTCTCCCGTTCGACGTGTTGTCGAAGTTGCCTCTGACCGAGCTCAATGTACGCAAAAACAAACTTACGGGCGTTCTGATTGATGATGGGGTAACGGAACTCCCGGTCTTGCAGAATCTCGATGTATCATCCAACCAACTGACATCACTTGTTCGCCTGAACGCAACCATCGCCATGCCAGCTCTCACACAGATTTGTCTGTCCATGAATCGCCTTCGGGCACTGCCGGATATCTCGCCGTGGTTCGAGTTGATCAATTTGACGGCCGATGAGAACAACATCAATGCCTTCCCAGAAGGCTTTACAAGCTTACAACATCTTAAAAGTGCTGACTTTTCCAGCAATGATATTCGTGTTGTCCCAGCCGAGATCGCACGGATGGACAAGTTGAGCATGCTCAGATTGAGTGGCAATCCTCTTCGGGATAAGAAGTTTGTTTCAGCTCACATTGATGACCTGAAGGATGCTTTGGCAGCGCGACTGGATCCGGTACCTGCAGAATCTGATGATTACGAGGATGACAACGGCCCAATTGCGGAAGTCTTGACGAGCAACGAAGCCAACCCCCTCAATGGTGCTTTTACTGGGGACCGCTCCGCGACTCCGCAGACAATTCAAGCCAACGAGCAGCAGGACGGAGGAAGCAGGACTGACACGGATGAATTTGCAACACCACCAACATCCGCCCAAGCATCTCCAATGAGAACACGTTCAGGTTCCACGCTCACATGGCCGGTTAAGCCTGGTGGAGTGCTTGATAGAGCCAACACGGAGTCCTCGTCCCTCCATCCAGTGGCCTGCTCGAATGTCGCCAATGAGCACACGATCCGTGTCGTCCAGTTGCATCACAACCTCTTCGCAGCCTTGCCGGAATCGCTGTCCTTCTTCGCCGAATCTCTAACCACCCTCTCACTTGCGCACAACCAGCTTGTCGGCGAAAATTACCTTGGCGGAGGCGAGGACCTCGACCTCCCATCTTTGAAGGAGCTTAATCTGTCATCAAACCACATTACGGGTCTCACGGCTCTCGTGAACCACCTACACGCACCCAAGCTCGAAAAGCTCGACGTAAGCACCAATCGCATCGCATCGCTACCCTCTAGCAGCGACAAGGAACAGGGCGGAAAACTCCTCCGCGACGCGTTTCCCAACTTAACAGTCCTTCAAATTGCCAATAACCATCTTGCCGACTTAGACCCGGAGAGCATACGTGGGATGAAGATTGTGGATGCTGCAAATAACGATATCGCCCACCTGAACCCGCGGATTGGACTCCTGGGTGGCGTTGGAGGGCTAGAGCGACTTGAGGTAACGGGCAATCGGTTCCGAGTCCCGAGATGGAACGTCCTCGAGAGGGGTACAGAATCTACACTCCGGTGGTTGAGGGGACGGGTGCCTGTTGCTGATATGGCTGCTTGGAAGGCCGAGAGAGGAATGACTGATGATGAGGATGTCAGTGATGTGGAATAAGGCTTCATGAGCTTTGATTAAAAAGCCCTCTCGCCGAAATTACTGGGAGTATATGGACATATTATGATGTTCCAGCGAGCGAACTCATCCTGGTGTGACTATTGGGCCCTGATATTCTTATTTGCTTTACTTCTGACCTTGCTGAAGCATGACGATGATGCCGCATTGGCTGGCGCAGGGTAGAGTCCAAACACATGTACAATGCAGCCTTTCCAAACCCCTCTTCGGATCTGGAGTAGGAAACGAGACACACATTGGAAGAACAGGCGACATACAATGCTTAGAATGAGGAGGATGGCATGGGACGAGGTGAAGAGGAGGTAACGACTAGTACGGGTGTCGTGGTTGCTTACTAGGGTAGTCCCTGGATAGAGTCACAATCCATGTTTATTCACCATTAACACGACCAATAAACCAATCCTATAATTTCCGATGGCAGTACTCGAAAAGTAAATACATCAAACCTGACGGGCACCATACTGGAAAGCATCACTCCCCGGTGCCTTGTCATCACATGAGCTCGGGCAAAGACACCTGCTCCCGGACCCGAAACACAAGTGACATCCGACTGCCGAGCAACCACAACAAAACAATTTTGTCTTGTTTGATCATTGTTTTTGAAACGTTGACATTGCAGTAGTCTCTCTCACCGGAGAGATCATCAGCAGCTTCCGTGGCTTTGCCGATGGATCGTCTAGGCAATGCTTGAATGGCCCAATATCACTCAGCCCGGCCAATCTGGTCTTGTGCCGCGCAACATCCCCAACTGCTGTCCGACCGGTGATGATGATGGGCTTGGACAGGGGCTGGTTTACGCAAGCTGGGTGAGGGAGGGCGGGATGGCTTTTACTTTTTTCTTCTCCTTTTTTTGCTTGAATTCTTTCTCTCTACTCTTTGAAGTACTTGACCGATACAGATATGATATCCTCATGTGTTCTGTTCCTCTTGTCAACTGTGCTTCTTCATTTTGTCAGGCTTACAGATAGTAACCGAGCCCAGAAGGTACTGGTCTCTGCACTTCACTTACAATGAGCAGAACCACGACAACACCCATTGGGCTGTTGGCATTATTAGGTGAGATAGGCACTCCCCGCACGCCCAAAATGACCCTACCACATCTGGACCATCTCCCCCCTAAGGTGAGTAAACCGGCCACAACCAACCCCCTAACACCTCACCAGCCACCGCAATCATCACCCCGACGCACGCACAACTCGGCGGGGGCTACGCAGGTTTCGGCGGGAGCCACGGTGGCGGGGACGACAACCCGTACTCCGGCAATGACGGCGACGGCGACGACAACGAGGGTTATGATTATGGACTAGGGTTTGGCTACGACGGCGCCGTGCGCGCGCGTACCGCCCATGGTATCCTCGCTTGTGTCGCCTTCGTGATCCTCTTCCCGCTCGGAGGTATCTTACTGCGCGCGATACCGGGCCGGTGGTCCTTTCACGCCCACTGGGTGGTGCAGATGCTGGCGTGGGTGCTGTACATCGCTGCGTTTGCGCTCGGGGTGGAGTTGGCCAGGGAGATACGGTTTCCGGGGGATAATGGGGATTTCGTGAGTGTTCCATCCTAAGTCGTCCCAGTTCCTGGTGCCCCTGGCTCTTTGTGTCTGAGGGAAGAATTGAAGACGGGGTGTTGAGAGAGGTGGGGAGACTGACTTGATTCCAGATATCAAACCCTCACACAAATTACCACCCCATCATCGGCATCGTAGTCTTCATCCTCCTCCTCATCCAGCCCTTGCTGGGCATTATACACCACCAAAAATTCAAAAAGCTCCAGCGACGCACCCTGTCCTCACACTTGCACCTTTGGGATGGCCGCGTCGCTATCGTTTTGGGCATTGTCAACGGCGGTCTGGGGTTGCGACTTGCTGGCGCGACAGACACTGTGAAGTTGGCATATACTATCGTCGCAGCAATTTTTGGGTGTACATGGATCGTGTTGGCGGTTCTGAGTGAATGTAGGAAGGGAAGAGGGAAGAATATTTTTGGCAGGAGCACAAGGGATGGCAGGGCGATGGGTGTCGGTATGGAGAGGATACAAAAGGTGGGTAGGAGACGGGGAAATGATGGTGATAGTTCCCAGAGCTCGAGACATCAGGACAACGGGAGAGAGCGTTAAGGGCGGTGAAAGAACCTTTGTATGGTGCTGACGCAGCGAGAATGGATTATAGACATTGGTTCAGAACTGTCTTACGAGGTAACGTGTGGGAACAAAGAACAAGGAGTACGGTATCGTGTTGTGTTTCAGTGGAAGCACGGATGTGAGTCTCAGAGAGAACCTCAATGGACGCTCTGAAAGAGAAATTGAGGAATTATTTCAAGCAGCAACGACGACGGCGGTTTGGAAGAATACTTAAGGTTGTTTCTCAGCATGTAAATTCATAGAAAAATCACCAGTAACTCTTACCACATACTTAGTTTACATCCAACCGCAAGAAACACCTGTCTTCTTCACGATGAACGGATCGAAGTCACAAGAGCCTCGTTCTCCGCCGATGACGCCTGAAAGCGACGGACTCCCACGACATCCAACACCAGAAGACCTTCAAGTGGCTCAGGGTGAGAAGGGGCGTGGCACGGAAGGTTACCAGAGCTCTTACAAAGCTCAACCAAAGCAGTATGCAGCATTTCCTGCACCTCTGTCGTCCAACGTTGGTTTCCTTACGAAGCCTCCCGGAAGCTCGTCTAAGGTGAGTAGCCACGTCGACAACACAACCTTGAATGGCTCTGAACACAAGTCTGGACACTTGGCCAGCAATTCGATTCCACCATGGAAACAGGGCTCACTGGCTCGAGATGCTTTACCACGGCCCCCTGATGATCCAAGGAGGGTGCAACAAGCACAGCATGGCCAGAAAGATGTTGCCACTATTCCCGGGCTTCCGGTCAATGGGGTGCACGAACTAGCTGCAGCTCTCACTGAGCCAAGACCGTCGACCAACGACGTCAAGTTGCCTCCTCAGTCTGTGGGTCATCGCCAGGAGACCCCCGGAAAGAACAGCAGCGATGATGGCGATGCCGACAAGGCCGAAAGCGACTCATTCCTCGGAACAGCCAACACAACCTCGTCAATTTCGAAACTCGGTACTCTCGGCCAAAGCAGCTTGCCCGCCGGCGCATCCGCCCCCCTGAGTCTCGACGACGATACTGAAGCTCTGCAATTCCTCGCAAACATCATGGACCTAGAACACACGCTCAAGAATACCAAAGAGGAGTACATGTACCAGAGCGGCCGCGCCGGGGCCGTAAGGGACGTGCAGCAGGAGCTGTTGCGCCGCTCTGAGCTCTCCTATGTCGGGATTGCAGAGGGACGTATCATGCGCCGCGAGGCGGCAAGGTTTGACACAATGGGTGGTGAAGCGCACACGCGAGCACAGAAAGCTCAGGAAAGGATAGAGAGGCTAGAGAGTTTCGTTCCGATGTTTGGGGGTCCGCATACAGCGATTGACCGGCTCTTCAAGGGGGAACACTCCGCGTTGTGGAGCGGTGGGAACATGTCGGACCAAGAGGCATCCGACCCTACTTCACCTGAGGCTGTTGTCGAAACTGCGCAGTATCCTCTGTGGAAAGATCAGCATCTGGCGAGCCTGAAGGCTGAGCGCCTGGCGCTGAAGAGTCAGGTCAAGCAGCTTGAGGAGAACAAGCAGCATTGCCAGGATATCTCGATGCTGCGAATACAGGTGGACGATCTCAAGACACGTCAATCTGTTGCGACCATCCACGGCCAAAATGTGCCGCAAAGCCTCGTGCCTGGCCCTCCAGTCCCGTCTCTGAACATGCAGACCGTCACAAAGGAGCCAACAGGCGCCTATGGAACAATTGCCTCTTAGAATTTCACTTGAGACCGCGAGCAGGAGAATCAATGGTGAAGGATGCCTTCATGTCACCAGGCATGTGTAGATGTGGTGCGGGATTCGTAATATGATGAGCAGTGAAAGATTGACACAAGGAATTGGGTGCGACTATTAAATATGTACGGAACTGATAGAACAAACTATGGGCAACTTTCGAAAAGTACAATAATGTTGAGGGAGGTGTGAGGTTGGATGCTTGAGTATGTCAGGTGTAAGTACATCTATTTCAATGTTGTGCTAAGTGCTATCGATTACCTAAGCATCGAATAAGGGGTCCCCTGCTAGCCCCTGGCAGCTGCCAATTCGACAGCAGCAAGCAGCTGATGATTGATTGGTGTCCTTAAGCCCCCGGTACAGTTGCTGCCGTCGACACCACCATTGCCATCCAACAACACTTCCGTTCTTCACGTCGCTCATTTACCGGCTCATTTCTCTTTTCAAAGCCACAGTTTGATACCATAACCCTTTCAACGGGCCATAACCTTTTCCAAACCAGACCCCCCCCCCCTCCCCCCAAAAATAAAAGACACCATGACGCGCGCTCAGCAGACCATCTCCATCGCGCTCCTCCTGAGCTCGGTACGTTATACACCATCTCCGCCCCTCTGCCTCCGTGCCCACGCAAACATTCAACTTAGTCCAAATGACCACGACTAACCGTAAATCCTGTCCATCTAGGTCTACCTCGCCCTATACCTCCGACTCGTCCCCCTCCCCGCCGTCGTCCAGACCGAGATCGTTCCCATCCTGCCCTTCTGGGCTCTGGTCTCCTTTGGCGCATACCTCCTGGTCCGCCTGGGCTGGGGTGTTCTGACCTTTAACGACGTCCCCGAGGCGCACAACGAGCTCATGGGGGAGATTGAGACGGCGAAGACGGAGCTGCGGAAGTTGGGCGTTACTGTTGACTAAAGCGAGGAGGAGGAATGACCGGGGGAAAATTAAAAGGCCATGAATGCATGGTTTTGTTTGCGCGGCCGGTCACTTGATGGGGTGATCTATATGCAGCTCTTGGGAGCAAAGTAAAGAACGTACCAAAGAGTGACAGGTTGTGATACTTTGGCTCGTTGCGCATGGAACATGGAAACACGTTTCTGGCCTGCGTGGGCGTACGAATATCCGTAGGATGTCAAGATGGCCCTACTGGCTTTCATTTGGGATATACACCACGAGCTGCTAGAATAATACATGCATCGAGAACACAGTACACAGTGCAGGATTCGGCCTTGGAGCTAGTCCTTCCTATACTGCACCCCTTAACCCTTGCCAGTGTCGAGGACGTCTCTCAGATTATGTACAAGGCATAGGCCCGAGCCTCGCACCTCAAACCCATTGATGAACATTCCAAAAGAGTACTGTGTAATATCGCACTGCTCGCCTCTTATGCCGAGGGTTCCCCAGCAAGCAGTGCCACAACCGTCTTGACGGCCGTCAACGGATCCTCGCCACCCCGGATCAGCTTGTCGAACAACTTAGGGAGACCCACAAAGCTTTTACGGGTATCTGCTGCTTGCCCTGTACAATGAGTCCGTGTCAGGTCAGCTGGCTCTAGAAACGCGACAGTCCAAATCAGTCAGCAGGAAGATAGGGTCACTTACACTTCCCCAAAACACCAATTTCCACCCCCAAATTATTTCTGGCCTCACCAGTCCAGTCGAACTCAATGACCCAATTGACTCTCAACTCGGACTTGACACCGATCACCTCCTCAGCGAAACAAGGAACTTCCAAATCAATACTCGTCCGCCCCATATGAGGCAGTAGATCCGCTTTGGAAAGCAGCATGCCATCAAGGCTACCGGACTCAGCTGACTCAAAGCTCTCCCCCACACCGCTGTCCTCCGGTGGCTGCTGCCGCCCGCGACGCCGTCTCTTCTTCGTCCTCATAGCCCTCACGACCTCACCCAGCCCATCCTTGCTTTCCGGTCCAAGCTGGTTCTCCAGCACGTGCCAGAACTTGGCCCTCTTCAGCGCCACACGGTACCACTCTCCCATGGCCCAGGCGAGCACGCTGACATTCCGCGTCAGAGCGCTGTGATGCGGCGCCTGTGGACTGCACAGCGAGTCGATGAACGGCGTCAGCTCGCCCGCCGCCGCGGGGTCGAGCCGCGGCACAGTCAGACTCGAAACGGCGAACGTACGGGTGTTCACTGTCATTTCGACCCGTGCGACGAACAAGCCTGGTGGTGTGGTGGAGCGGATGTGGATCGTATGCTTTTGCAGGGTTGGCCCTCCTTCGTGATCGGGAGAAGGAGCGATGGCTGTGGTTGTCGAGGTGAACGCAAGAGGTGTGAAGACTTGGAGGTAGGGGAGTTCCTCGGAGGCGGTCATAGGGATGGGATGGTGAGATACGGGAGGAGCCTCTGACTCTTCCTTTTCAAGTGGTATTGGTGGTGGAAGGAGCAAGGATGAGACTCCGTTGAAGCCAAGCATGGCAATGGGGTTCATTGCTGCTTCAATCCATTCGGTACTGGGGTCGGTCTTGGTTTCTGTGCTCCCGGCGGGGAGCAGATGCCGGCGCAGAAGATCCAGGACATCTTGCTTGCCTGCGGACAAAGGCAGACCCCTCCCAGCGCTATCGTTCTCTCGCGTGGCCAAATTCAGATCCGCCTCCAGCTGTGCCACATCCTTCAATAGCGCGTCGCGCTCACTCTCCTTCCTAGCATGCGGATTCAGCCGTATGCTCCGGCGCGGATGTGTCCCCGGCGCAAACTCGCTCCTCAGCTGGTCCTTCTGTGTTTTTTCCATCTGTGAAAGCGGCAGTTCTGTTTCCACAATCTGTACCGGACTGCCCCGTCGCGCGATCCGTAGCGGCATGGGTTTCTGAGTCTCTTTCCGCGGCGGTGGGCCCTGCCCCTGTTCCTGCTGCGAACGCCCTTTGGTAGGTGATGTGAGTCGCGCCGCTGCCCCTCCAGCGTTTCCTGGCCGGCGCCTCTTAGACGGCGTGTTATGTATCCCCGACGGTGGCGTGCTGACCACTGGGTCGGGATGCTGAGGCGTGGGTGGCAACTCGGGCTCTTCGTGGACAACGGCAGGGAGCACGCCGGTGTGCAGGGGCGACCGCGGCAGCGCCCGCCCCGCGAAGGGATTCAGTATGTCCTCCTCATTTTCCGGGCCCGGAGGAGGCAAGGGCCGCGGCTCCGGCCGTAGTCGGTTGGGTGTGCGGCGCGGTGGCTGTGCGCCGAGTGTACTTCCACCGGCGCGCTTCAGCGGCGACTGCGATTCGCCCTGACCTTGGACGGTTGCGCCGGGCGCGCTACGGGCTTGTCTCGATGCTGGTGCATCTCGCGGCCTGGGGGAAGCCGGAGAGGATGCGGTGCTGTCGCCTTCGGAATGATGCTCGAGTTGCGCGGTCAGCGCGACTGAGAGTTCGGCATCGTCGTTGCGGGAGTCTGGCTCTGACGCGGGGGGCTCCTCGGCTCGTTGGGAAACGGTTGATCGTCTGCGCGTGAGGATATCAGTATGGGAAGTGGCCAAGCTGGACTTGGTCGGTGAGGCGACTGACTGCCGCTGAGAGGACCTTGTAGGTGAAGATTGATCTTGCTCCTCCTGTTGCTGCTGTGGTGGAGGATCTGGAGGGGTGGTGGACTCGATGGGGACGGATGAGGTTGGAGATGTTTTGCGCCTCTTGGGCGCTGATGACTCCATTCGTAGAAGGATATGCTACAAGGGGATGAGATTTCAGATCATAATCATGGCGGTTATGTCATGACATATACGATTGTAACGTGTGCCCCCAATGCGACATGTGCAGTCCGCAATTATCCCGCTGGCTGTATCTCAGTAGCGACCTCGACGCGTCTGGTCTTGATTCATGGAAGACAATCCTAATCGGGCTTGGTACTGTTTACTGAAGCTCGGGCCAATAGATCGCTTAGTCCAAGCACAGGCCCGTTAGTATGTACCTAAGTACCTAAGTACCCAGGTACCTACCATTACGGTACGTACCAAAGGTAATGGGCAGGCTGTTCACGACCTAGGTACCTAGGGACCTATGACACATAGCACTCCGGTTATTATCATCAACGAAGTCCGTCTCACAAATTATTGCGATACCCGATAGAGACCGAGACGCGAGATACGTCTTTGTCAAAACCCTCTACTTGCTGGTATGCCTGGTCTCGTAACAAGGGACACCCTTTCACCCGCAAGTCTGATAAGTGACATCCGGGTTATGCTCGCCGATGACGTCAGGGCCAATTGCTGCCCCGATATTTACAACCGTGGCCCCTGTTTTTTTTCTTCATAGTTTTCCCCTCGGAATGTTGACTTCGACTTCACCCTTGTTGTCGACACCTCCCAACGGACCGATAACGACACATACACGGTGCTGGTAACCTGCCGAAACCATGTCGTCCCCCTTGAGGGCCGTCTTTTTCAACCCGAGACCACTGCGGTCTCTGGTTGCGACCACCCGCGCTCGTCGGGCTTATGCGACCATCCCAACCAAGAACCCGAATCCCGCGCCGCCCAAGGATGACTCCAAAGAACAAGCCATGCCTATAGGTCGCTTCTACGAGGCTATTCTCAACACCCCACAGTCTGTGCCCGAAGTGAAGCCCGAGGAGCCAGCTTCTACCGTGAAGAAGGCCCAGGGCATCCCCGAGCCAGAAGCCTCTCCAGAGCCAGCCAAGCGCGGTCGCAAGCCCAAGGCAAAGACGGAACCCGCCGCCACGGCAACGGCTGGCAATGCGCCCACCGCATCCCCAGCAGCAAGTGCAACCGAGACGGCCAAGGAAGTCGCCGACAAGGCCTCTTCACTGTCCAGCTCTGCCTCCGCACCCCCTTCGGTAAGACAGCACACCCACATTCTGCTCTTCGTTTCATGTTGTTGACTTATGGGTCGTAGTAGAAAGGGACGTCACCGCCTGTTCCCACGCCACCCCCGACCGAATCCAGCGGCGCCGACAAGGCCAAAGTCGTGTTCGGGACGCGCCTCGCTGGTCCAACTGAACGCGCCGAACGGCTGGCGCAAATCCGGTCGAAAAGCCACGTCGTTGCGGGAGTGATCGTGCCCCCGAAACCAGAGGAGCCGGACAACTGTTGCATGAGCGGGTGTGTCAACTGCGTATGGGACCTTTACCGTGACGAAATGGAGGAGTGGGCTGCTGCGAATGCAGAGGCGGAGAGGAGGGTAGCGGCGGACAAGGCTGAAGAGGCTGGTGCAAGCGCGCCAATACCGCCCACGCCTCTGAGCGGGCCAGACCGTGCTGCTACTCTTAGTATGGATGATGATGGTGGTGGCTCCGAGACGAACTGGAACGTCGGCGGTGCCGTGGCTCAGGCCCCTGGAAAGATTGCTAAGGACTTCTGGGATGAGGATTTGTATAAGAATGTCCCGGTCGGCATTCGTGAATTTATGAAGCAGGAAAAGAAGCTGAAGGAGAAGCACATCCGCGAAGGTACAACAGGCGGTTGATATAATTATGCTAATAGAGCTGGTTCTCAGTGGTCCTTCGGGCATTCTTACACCTTACATGCATGTCGTCTCATGTTCATTGGCGTTACATCCGTTCTCCGGGGCTTGATCATTCTGGCGGGCTTCTAGTGGGCTTCGCCAATGACAGGACAAATGAGGTCCTCGACGGACGTTCTAGCATTGGCCACGCTGGTTCAAGGACTTTTCCAAGGGTGTATTCGACCTAACGATCATGGATTCATGGGCTTGACGCTGTATCTTCACTAGCGAAATGGCGTTGCTAGAACTTGATACTCACATGATATCTCACCGGACGAGGGAAGATAGTCTCATGCATTCCTAGCCCAGCGCAACAAAACTCACTCGGCCAGCTCTTCATTTAGCAGCCTAGCATAACGACTCAGTCATTATTCGTGTAAGTATTTACTCTTCACCACGGTTGCTTAGATTGCTCTTATTCCAGTATGATGAAATATTTTCGGATGTAAACACATTTCTTTGTCTGAAAAGCGCAAAAAACCCCATGTTGATATTTCCGTTGCCTTCCTTCTGATCTGGCCAACACCAAAACTTTTTACTCGCTTCGCTATAGCCATGGCACAAGCTAACTAATGCTCAAGATATCTAGGCACTCATCCTGGACGGGTCCCATGTGTCAACATGCTCGAATGCAGAATGCGCTTGCTCAAGTTCCGGGGAATCTAGCGCTTGATATAGGTCCTGAGGTGTTTCTACTAATTTAGCTGAAGGCAGTGGCAAACGCAGCGCTGGATCGTTGGGAATCATGTCGTTCTGTTTCTTTTTGTACATTATTGTACCGTTTGTCTTTTCATATTTGATTTAGCAGCCTCTTCCCACTAGATAACCTCCTCAAATTCTCCTCCAAGACCGTACCGACACACTCCTCGACATACTCCTCAAAGCACCAACTCATATGCGGCGTGATATTGACATTCGGTAAGCTCCATAGCTCGTGATTCTCAGGCAGCGGCTCCGGATCGGTGACATCGAGCGCCGCGCCTGCTAATCGACCGTCTTTGAGCGCAGCCACCAACTCATCCTGCACGATGATAGGGCCGCGGGAGACGTTGACCAGGAACGGCTGAGGTTTCCCACGGCCATGAGGATGACTAGTGTGGTCGGCTTGCGGTAGAAGAGAGCGACGGGAGAGGATGTCAAATTCTTCTTTGCCAAGGGCGTGTTTGGTGCTTGAAGTTAGGGGTGTGAAGATGGCAAGGATGTCGAGGTCTGCGGCGAGGAAGTTCTGCAGACCTGCCCGCGTGGAGCCGGAGTGCCATTCGACGGGTAGGGTGCCGTCGTCGTCGCCCATGGCTGTGCCACTGAATGGGGTGGCGGCCCGGAGGCGACGAGACTCAGGCGTGGATTTGTCACCCGAAGCGCAGGCAATGATATGCATCCCCATTGCGTGAAGAACGCGAGCGACTATGATGGAGATTAACGATGTGAGCCCTCCGCCCGTCTACCACCAGGGAATATTTTCAACATACCTTGCCGTCCAATGCTGCCGTACCCCCAAATCCCAACTCTCTTCCCTGCTAACACGCTCCCTACAGGATACCCTCTCCCCCCGACTCTTTTACTCTCGGGACCAACCCATTTCCCCTCTTCCATTACCCTTAACGTCCTTGGCCACTGATGTGCAAACGACAGTATTTGCAGCACCACATACTGCGCTATCGGTCGGGCGCTCACCCCGGAGCAGGTCGCGACGGGGATGGAAGGATCAGACAGCAGCGGCGTAGAGCGCAAGTGGTCGTGGCCCGAGGTCAGGAGCTGGATGAGGCGGAGGTTCGGCATCAGGCTGAGGGAAGGGGGCGAGTGGCCAAAGGTCAAGTAGATTGTTGCAGCGCGGTAGTCGGCTTGTGGTTAAAAGAATGTGTGTCAGTACGCACTCACTTTGGCTTTGGAGTGTTGATGAGAAAGAAGAAGTGGAAAGAAGACGGGCTTAGGCTCACCATCTGGTATCACTTCCTCATGATCAACACCGAATCGATCCTCAACCGTGTGCCAGATGAACCTGACGTGCGGGAACTTGATCTGCAGTTTCCGGATGGCCTCAGTGGGTTCCGCGAAGTGGTAGACGACGCAGAGGACGACTTCTTCGTCGGGTCCGTGGCCACGGTGGTGTTGGCCATGGGACTTCACATGGGTGCTTAACCCGTCGATTTCCAGCTTCTGAAGCAGCATTGTGACGAACAAGGTAGATTACAAATTATTCACTTGGCACAAAACAAATGGCTATATTCAGGAAAGATGTGGCTCAGAGGAAACTGTTCCTATTCTTATAACCATCATAATAAACCTCCCGGAACCTCGAAGTCCACTTATGCGTTGCGCCTAATTCTCACCGTCACAATCAGCCCAGCCCCGGCCCACTGGGGAGATGCCTACCATGTTTATGGTAACAAAATCTATTCTTACTCGGAGAAATAGTGAAAAATCAGACAATAAAAGGGGCCACAATGACGATGCTCGTCGCACTACAACCGATAAGAGTGTTTGTGCTTGGCTCGTCGCCTTTCGGCCCGTGAGGAAACACCTGTGGATCGATTTATTGCCATTCCCAGCGGCAATTGTCGGCCAGTCTCGGAATAAGTACTGCGTGTTTATGAAAAAAATTTGGTATCCCAGGCCGCTACCTAGGCGGAAAGATCCGTACATTTGGGAGCTCCAGTGCTTCCTGGTATCTGGGGAGCCGGACGGAGAGTAGAAGGAGGCTGCTCAGTGTGGATTCAAGTGGGCCAGGGCCGATGTTTTATGGGGCTTTAACATTGAAAATCCATGACGGAAAAGCAGCCGCATGGCTTCCGCACCCGTTGTTGCCGTTGACAGCCGAAGAATAGGGCGGGCCGATCGGCTGTAGGGGGTTCCTGTCTCTCGGCGAACAAATTTATCAGCCCATATCAAGGTTCTATTTGTATTTTCACTTTTTGGCGAGTCTGTGAGGTTGGTAAACCTTTCGGATTTTTTATGGTATTCTCTGATATTTGGTCTCTGTGCCCTTTCCTGTTTTCGACGTTGTCGAACCCAGAGACTAATCACGTAGCGGTGCGGCCATGCTAAAATGAAGCATGGCCGTCGTCTCTGTAGATCCGGTCAATTGCGCAACACCGTCCCCGTCTCCCGTCTGCAAAAGTTGACGGTTGTCATATACGCTCACCATGGAGCCAAGGGTCGGAAAATCACGAGCTCAAGGTAGCTGGCTTCGACCTTGCACTTGACTCTCTAACAACGACGGGTTTAGTATTCTGCATGCGCGTCGTCGGGCAGTTACGGGCTGTTGAATGTGTTGCCGTCCGAAACATGTTCATATACTTCAATATCGCAGTTGGAATTCTCATGCGCGTCCGTTGGCCTGCTTTGCCTTCATCTGCCTGGCCAACTCGTCGTGCTCCTCGATATCGGCCGCCTCCCAGGGGTAGCATATCCACTCGTCGCCGACAGTGCGGGCGGCCATGTAACGACCGTCCTTGATCATCTCCTCTGGCAGGGTTCCCTTCTTTGGCTTGTCCTTGTTCTGTTTCACAGTATGTCAGCGCATGGAACGATCAATTTTAAGCTTGAAATAAAATATGTGGTACGCACGTGCAACACGAAGATGCTGAACTCAGTCTTCGCATCCGCTCCCTCTGCACCCAGCTTCTGGCGCGCAGCCTCGACGTCCTTCTCCAGCTCCTTCACGGCATACTCGAGCGTCGTGCGGGTGTCATCGACCTCATCCACGATCAGGATCTTCTTGCCGATCAGGTTCTTCATCTCGCCCAAGCTCGTGAGGTCGAGCCATTGTGTGCGCGTGACCTTCTTGCCGGGCTCCTCGACGACGGCATCGTTGGAGAGGGTTTCGTAAAGGGACAGACCGATGGCCTGGATGGGGATGTTGGGGGAGCCGGGGGTCTTCAGGAACGATCGCAAGATACGAGCGGGCACGTAACCACCACCGCCAATGGCGATCATCAAGTGAGGCTTGAAGTTCTCGAGGATGTTGGCGGCGGACTCTTTGCAGAGGTTGTGGACCTGGAGAGGGAAGAAGGGCAAATTAGTGGACTGATTGCGCCGCACCCTGGCGTTCTGTCGCAAAAGGGAAGGTGGCACGGATTTTTCGTGTAGTCCAATATACGTACATCATTGTAGGTGACGTAGAGTTTCTCGACCATCTTGACTGTATTTGTCGCGCGTGCGCGGGTGACTGCAGGAAGGGTGGTTGGTTGTGAAAAAAAGATGTCTCGGCCAACTGCAGCGTTGGTGCAGATGCAACTCTACTTGGGGCTTTCAGGGCGCGTAGCGAAAGAGCTGGCTGGGATTGCAGCTGTTATTCAACAGGTGTGAAATTATACAAAAAGAAAATAGCTCTCGAGCAATTGTATTCCGGGAGAAATGGCGCTGGTGAAGTTAAAGTCGAAATTTTTGAGGGCGTCACGGGAAATTTTGCCGCAAGTCTTAGGAACGTTACCCCACGTGTGAGCCATCTTATCAGCGAACCCCGCAGTCTCTAAGTACTTTGGTACTTCGGTTTGCACGGTAGCTGGGTGCAGATCAGTGTACCCGGGTACTTGAAAAATACGTTCTCTAAGTGCCCAGGTGCCTGGGAGAAGCCTCAGAGCGCCACTGGCGGCTGTGGCGCTGGGCGAGATGATCGGAAGATGATCGATCTGACAGCCCTGGCAGCCCCGCCAGGCTTTAGCAACAACGAGTGATCTATCCCGTATAAATGAGAAGCGAGCACCTGGTATTCGACAGTGTACAGTACGGAGTCACGATCCCCACACCATCGGAGACGGCCGTCCTCCGCTGTTTAGAGTGGAGATACCCACATCACTAATACTACGCCATCTTGACTCAACACAGTCCTCACCCGCACCCGAAATCGAGGACAATGGCATTGGACAGTGTCCCAGAGAATCTCAAAGCCCGACTCAAGGACTCCTACGACGCCATTGCAGAGAGGTACACGGAGTGGTCCATCAGAAACTCAGACATCCGCGTCGGCTATCTCGACAAGCTGCTCGCGCTCCTGTCGCCCTCTCACAATGACATCTTAGAGATAGGATGTGGCGCCGGCATTCCCACCACCGAGAAGCTGCTGGCGCACAGTCCCGGGTTCCGGATCACCGCGAATGACCTCTCGTCGTCGCAGATCGCGCTGGGGAAGAAGCGGCTCGGTGATGATGTAGTGGGCGGTGGGGACCGGGTCACGTGGATCGAGGGCGACATGATGCAGCTGGACTGCCCAGAGAGGAGCTTCGATGTTGTGCTGGGGTTTTATACTATTCAGCACCTTCCGCGCGATGAGCAGAGTGTCATGATCGGCCGGGTTGCCAAGTGGTTAAAGCCTGGTGGGTACATGCTGATCAACTTCCCTGCTCAGGAGGATGAGAATGTCGTGATGACAGGCTGGATGGGCGAGAAGGGATGGGTGTACCATAGCGGATGGGGTATTGAGAAGTACAGGCAGTTAGTCAAGGAGACGGGCTTAGAACTAGTCTTGGATGAGGTGAAGCAAGACAATGTCAAGGCCGAGTTCCTTTGGATTATTGGCAAGAAGTCTAAGGCTTAAGGATTTGTAGAAGTCTCTGTGATGTCCATACATAGATGACCAGGTGCTGAGAATAATTTATAGCCTTTGAGATCAGTCGTTGCAACGATAACAAAGACGCTGGTTCCTTGGATCTCAGTGGATGTGGTTCCCGTTTCCCTACCCTCGGTATGCACTCGCAGACCGGGGGCTCGCCATTGCCTATTCATCACATGCGTCATTCAATGAGGTATCATGTTTGACAATTTTATCTATATGACCATTGATCGTACTTGGATCCAATTTGGTATTCGAGTGAACGCGGCACGACCTTCAGCACTAAGGCGACCATGGATACCATTTGTCGCGATCGGTATACATAGTTACATATAAGCACAAGGGCTCACTGCCACCAAAAGAAGCAAATTTGCACATTCCCTGAATTTGTGACTGATCTAACTATATGAGGCGTCTCATTATTATTGATAAGTGACTGTAATGGTGAACCTTTCCGTAGACTCGAGGTCTGAGGGATGAAGACGGAATGACCACAATAAGACACCTGCGTACCCTAGGGTAGATGATCACGCTATTCACAGGAACCTTGAAACTGGAAGTTCGGCCTCAGAGACTTGCACCGTGGCCATCTTTTCGCTCTATCAGGTTATTTCATTCCGTTGATACTTGGGCACTTTGATTCTTCTACATAGGTATGTATACTGTGTGCTATACCTAACACAGGTTGAAAGTAGATTAACAAGGCAAAATCGTTAGGTAACTACAGTTTGAAATTTTGTCATAGTTATTTTTAACTACCTAGGTAGCGATAAATCTTTAATATAGGAACTTCTGGTTACTAGTAAAGCATTATCAGTCGATGTCCTATTGTATATAGTTTCCTACCTGTCGCATTGCCTGATCATAGTTCGCCTCAGTCCTTCCGTAATAGCAAATCAGTATAAGACCATCCTACAAATATTTACAGATAGTGTGACGAGGCTCGAGACGTGTGAGTTAGACACTAGCAGGGAATAACGGATGTGACGCAAGATTAGACGTATAGATATGAACTTAACAGCACTGTTCTGTGACTATGGGGCAGAGGGCCATATCAAGTGAATCACTAATGAATTCTCACTTTAAATAAGGTCAGGGTCTTTTGAGAAACGATGGAGAGTATTTTCCAACACCGAGACCACAGAGCTTTACTCAAACAAGCTTATCGACAGGGGACATCAACCAACACCTGTGAACACTCCTCAGGACCACTTACTACGCCAGAACTCAACGAGCACTAGTCATATCAAAATGAACTTCCCACCATCAGAATGGAGCTACTCCTACAACAAGACCTTCTCACAACCACTGTCTTCCGTCGTCAACAACAAGAGTACACCAGAGGTAATACTCGACGCTGTCAACATTCGACCCACATCCGGTTCCTTCGACCCGGTTAACAGAGCCTTGGCCGAGAGCAACAATGGAGCCAAACAAATTCACATGTATACGGTAAGACACGGCAGTGCCACGCACAACGAGCAATCCGACAGATTCAGCAAGCCCATATCTTGGCGCTTCTTTGCCGGGATCCGTGCCAACTTCGACCCAGGACTGACAGAGAAAGGCATAGACGACGCGAAACGGTCCGGACGGATCCTGAAAGGACTCATATTGAATGAGGGCGCGCCCAGACCAGTCAGGATTTATACGTCTCCCCTGAAGCGTTGCATCGAGACCGCAATGTACATGATCAAGGAGCTCGAGCTCGCCTTACCCAATAACGGCATAGGCGTGATGCTGTGTGTCAGGGAGGGACTGCGCGAATGGGTGGGATGTGGACATGACCACCAGTCTGACCGTCGGGGCACAGCATCCAGCATTCTCAACCATGTAACTAGGTTGAACACGGACTTGAGCTTGAGTGTGCAGACTGATGTCGACCCCAAGCTGTGTACGCAGGCCGAGTTGATGCACACGGAGGACCAGCTTGAAAATTTCGGATTCGAAACGTTCACTGATGTGGATACACGGGTGCGGTCGGTCCTGGATGAGATCTTTGAGGTTGAGCAGTCTGGCAGCTGTGTCATGCTTGTCATGCATAACCGCTCACACAAGTGCTTCCTAAGGGTCATGGGTCACAGTCAAGACACTGTGGACAAGTTGGATCAAGAGAATTGTGCCATTCTCTCATACCTAGTCAGGAGGACTAGAATTGACGGTGACGAGTTGAATGAGAGGCACGAGGACGAGAGCAAAAATAGCGAGCAATGGCGTACCGATTTAAGGTCCGGCCTTGCGGATAAAAATCGGCACTACGAGTTGGCCGCCGAGGACGTAAAGAGGCTGAGCAATGAGGACTACCAGAGTTTGGAGAATTACTTGATGTCCGAGGCGGGAAAGGGGGACACCTGGGCCAAAGCCGCGGTGATCGACTTGCGCAGTTGCCGTACAGGAACGGGAGTTAGATGATCAACTCGATGCAACTCCAAATACTTAGGTATCGAGTACTTAAATACCTAAATGAGCATCATACATATTGACCCACTCCGAGTTCTCGTACCCAACGAGCCCTTCCTCAACAATTGCTTCCCATAAAGATAATACGATAGGGGTACCCAAGCTGCCTAGATGGAAATCTCAACAGCTGCCTCCAAGACCACATCAGCGGCCGAAACAACTGGAAGGCTTGTTACAGTCCCGTCGACAAGACCAGGCTTGATGACAGATGCGCTGACGGTGGTAGCGACGAGGGGTGCAGTAGAAGTTGCAGTAGCGGCGGCAGCATCTAGACAGTCGCTGTTAGTCGATGGTGGTCAATCTAGCCTGCATGATTCAAGCCATTTCTGGATTCTCAACTTACTCATGGCACCGTTGACAGTCGAGGTCACATAGACAGTCGAAGCGGGGCAGTAGGATGAGGTGGTGGTTGGGTCCGTGCAGGAATCACCGGTGATGTTGAACTTGTCCGTCTGGGCATACAGGACGTAGACATTGGTGTTGTTGATAGCAGTCCTGTTACACCGTCAGCTTCTATACATTATAATGGCAATACCAACCTTGTCCCCTGTAACCACTCATCTCCAGGTCTTGTTAGAAGGTTTCCGAGGTACTTACAGCTGCCATCCCTCTCCGTTGTCGACATGGCACGGGATCCGAACAGTAAACTCTCCAGCACTGGTGTCGACGCCGTACGCCAGACCTTCGTAGTACGGGGGCCAGGCCTCAAAGTTCCAGATGTACAGGGAGAAGACCTCCGGGTCGGTGTCGACAGAGGTCCACTTCGCAGTGATATCGCTGCCCTTGGTAACAACGTCGGAAGAGGCCGGCGAGGTGAAGGAGATACCCTGGACAAGGGCGGGAATGAGGGCGGCGGCTGCCAGGGAGACGGTCTTGATGGAAGGCATCTTGATACAGGGTAATGTAGATGGTTTTGGATATGAATTTAGTTATGCTTGTTGTCTGGATATAAGCAGTCTATGACAGAAGTATGCACGTGTCATGAAAATGAACGTGATGGTGAATGACGTGGTGAAGCTGTAATTAATGACAGACTCGGGTGAGGAGTAGAGAGCGTGATTGACGTGAAGATCGCGGAGAATGAGAACTTGAAGACCACAGAAACAGAACATTGAGGAGGTACGTTCCCTCCTTTTATTGCTGTTGAAGTCGTCGATGCCACGCGTCGATCCTTGCGGAGGATGGGTTAGGATCGTCGTGAGCAATATCGCGACGACCTCGGGATCCACTAATGAGACGGTCAAAGACGAAAAGGGAAATTCGCAGTGGGCCCATTCCTGGTGTAAGTCCACAGGTCTATATGTGCCCGGGTCTTGCTTCGTACGAGCTGTGATAAGCAGTCACTTTAAGGTTACTTCAATTGTGGTTGGGCCTCGAAATGAGATACGCTTGTGATATTTTATTTAATGAACAACTTCGAGAAACCAATCTTGCGCAATGGAGGCATATGGGATGCCTGTCCCAACGAGCGAACGCAGCATGCACTCAACCTCTTGCTTCACCAAGTAGAACTGACAACAGGTTGGCGGAAGCCGCTATATACAACTTTGAAGTACCCTAGGGTACCCATCAAATATCGACCGGGTCGATTTCCCCGGTGAAAGTGTCCAGCTTGAACCCATTTACGTTGATACCAGCCAAGGTCGGAGCGCTCCTCAAGGTGCGGACATCCTCCCTGATCGACTCCTCAAATTCGTCAGAGGTGAACAATTGAAAGTCCATCTTCTCGGCCTGATGCTTGGCCTCTGGACTCTCTGTCGCCATCGTGTCGATAATCTCTTTGGAGCTCACGTGCGTTACGCCACAGTCTGCATAGGTTGAATCGGCGTCACCCTCCTTGTTAGCCTAAGTGTTGGTAGGGTTCTATTCGTACGTACGAAGTGTTATCTGAATGGTTTGTGTATTTCTTGTTATTATTTCTGTTAAGTTCCCACCTAGCGATAGCCGCCAGGAAGGAAACAGCTAAGTGCTACGTTCCACAAGAAGGAAAGACCTAACACTAGGCCATAGCTGGGAAGGTACGGCTGTGCGATAGCCGTACCCGCAACACTGGCAACCTTTTCTTTTATGAAGACAGGTCCAAGTTCCCACCTGGCGATAGCCGCCAGGAAGGAAACAGCTAAGTGCTACGTTCTACAAGAAGGAAAGACCTAACACTAAGCCATAGCTGGGAAGGTACGGCTGTACGATAGCCGTACCCGTAACACTAGCAACCTTTTCTTTTATAAAGACAGGTCCATCGTAAAACAAAAACTAAATTCATCGTAAACTTAACGCGTCTAAAACTCGCCGTTATAGCGTCCGTAAGTAATACTATCAAAGCTAATCGCAAGACTAAAAACCATCGTAAAATCCATCGTATAACACTCTACTATTTCTCCTTAGCTTTCTCCCTTCTTAACCTTCTTCCTTTTCTGTAATCACGACGTTCAGTTACTTCTCTATCTCTTTAGTCCCTTCGATATATAATCGTCGTCGTCTAGTATTATCGTATGCTTTCTTGCGGGTGCCTTAGTTAGAGTATAGTTAAAGTTTAGTCTAGTATTTAGCAGTAGGGTGCGTTTATTAGGAGTAGCAGTATTTAGCAGTAGGGTACGCTTATTAGGAGTAGCGGCTAGAGTACTCTTCTTATCCTTATTCGCCTACTTCTTTATTATAAGTACGGGTCTTCGATAGGGTATCGCTAGCCCTTTTATATATAGAGGTCGCACGCGTTAGTTACTTATCTAGTATAGAAGGTTTTAAATCTAAGTTAGTAAGTCGATCTATTTCTTCGATATCTCGTTATCGCCGGTGCGATAGCTATAGAAGATATAGGGGATCGAGATTCTTTTAGGGTCGATTATTACAGCAATCGTAATAACTTTACACTTTAGGTAATAGTCGTTCTAATAGCTATTATTACTTAGGGATCTTACTAGTATTACCTCTATTATCCTAACTCTCTCGATATCCTTTCGTATCTTTCTAACTATCGTATAGGATAAAAACTGCTTATCCTAGTATATAAAGTTATCGATAATCTTTAGTACTACTCTACTAGTTTCGTTATAAAGGAAGAGTATCTTAACCTAGGCTATAGCTTTAGCTTTAAGGTTAGTAAGTTTAGCGTCGGCGATACCTCGAGAACCTTTCTTCTTTCCGTTTTCCTTTAAAGCCGTTTAGTCTTATGCGACTCTCGCTATCGTCTCTTTAGCTAAGTCGTAGTCGTTATTATCTATTAAGTTGCCGTAGATATCGAGGGGACGATTATCGTTATCTTCGGTAGCGGTCGCGTTAGTAGCCTCGATAGCTTCGGCGGTATGAAGGGCGGCAGCTGCGATGTCTTCGATATTGACAAAGTGGCCAGGGTGGAGTATGACCCCCCTGTCCCCTTCTTGTCGTGCCTGCGGCGGCTATATTAAGGAGCCCTAAACCCCCTCTATAGAGTAAAAAAAAAAATATAGTATTTTCTTCCCTATACTTAAGCAAACTAACTTTAATACCTTCGTTTTATATTTCGTAGCGCCCGTTAGCCTACGCCCCTCGTTAGAGTTCGCCGCGTATACGCTATATATATTGCGGTAGGGGCGCTCTGCCGCTTTATTATTTAGTATCTGCCCTATAAATCGAATATAGGTTTCTTCGGCTTTATAATAGAGTATTTATTTATTAATTAAAACTACGTTATATTAAAAAGAGCCTAGGAGGTTCGCTATTACTAAAAACTACCTCTTACAATAGCTTTGCTTATAACTATAAGACTAGCCGGAACTAATACCTAGGGCCGCCCTGCTATAGGGGAGCAGGATTAGGGAAGCTCGAAAACTAATTATAAAGAAGCTAGAGATACGATTAAACCTATTCTTATAATAGTTTCGCTCGTAACTATAAGACTAGCCGGAACTAATACCTAGGGCCGCCCTACTATAGGGGAGCAGGATCGGGGAAGCTCGGAGACTAATTATAGGGAAACTAGAGAAACGACCCTAGATTTATATTTTCTTTATTTTATTTCTTTTATTTTCTCTAATAACGTAAGACGAGGATAAGAAGGTTTAAAGAGGAGATTCGGTATCGATATAAAGCACTAGTTAGAACGCGAAGCGTAAAATAGAGTTAAGTATCGCTAAGGGGACTTAGCGGTCTCGGCTTTATAAGGAAACTTTCGCTTTATTCGAAGAGAGAAGGAGAGTTATTAAGGAGAGCCGAGAAGCGGGGTTAAGAAAAGTAAGGTTATCGCTAGATATAAGAGTAGGTTTAAATAGAAGGAAATATAATATCGGAATAGCGGAGATATAAAGCTATAGGGCTAGAGTAGAAACTATTAGTAGTTATAAGTATACCCCGGGATTAATTAGTATAGAGTAATTCGTTTAAGAAAAGGACTCCTTCGGTAATTTATTCGGAATTATATTAGAAAGTTCTAGAGAAGGTTAATTAAGCCCGTTCTGCTATCGGGAATTAAACTAACGGCGATATAGTTATTAAAGGTAGTTAAGGGCATCTTAAGGTTATAAAAGTTTCTCTCGTCTTCCTACCCTAAGCACTACTAATTACTTCCTATACTACCTACTACTATAAATTTATTTCAATTATATCTCTACCTTTCTATTAAGCGTATTAAGCCTCGATATTATTTACCCTTACCTACTAAAATATCCCTTTCCTAACCGAACCCCCTATCGATATAACCTATAGGTTACCCCCTATCTTACCTATTATATTCTTAGTCCTACTTAGGGGCTATATATAGTAAAGTTAATTATACTAGTAGCGAAGAGAGAGAAGCTAACTTAGATAAAAAGGTTAAGCTATTACTAAAGAAAAAGAATTATCGAAAAAAGAAGTAAAGGCCCTCGAAGGTTAATAATAGGATATCTCTCTAAAGATAGCTAGAACCGACTAAGGCTAAAGGTACCGAATTTACTCTAGCTTTTAAGGTAAATACTAGCCCTAGAAATACTTCCGATTCGAAAACTAAGGATAAGGCTCCTAATCCTCGGGATAATAGCTAGTCTACCTTACTAGCTTCCCTACCCTTTAGTATAAATACGCTTAATCCCTATACCTAATCCTTCGCCTCGATTAATCTTAACTAAACTAATCCGGGTATTTATATTAACTATCCTTTTATCCCGATAATCGACCGCTTAGGGAGCTTTATCGGCCCCTTTACCGGATATAATATTACCGACTACCTTAAATACTACGCTAGTATTAGAGCTATAATATCTATCCCCGACTCTATAGCCTTACTAATCCTTAAAATACTAGTTATTTAACCCGAAATAATAACGTCCCTAATAGTAGCTACCTTAAGCGCTACTACTTAGCCCGAGCAGGAAGAAAGAATTAAGCTAGCTTACCGTTTATATAATCGCTCTTAGATATTTACCCCGGCTTAAAAAAAGCAATACTTCTTAAACACCTATATAGTTAGCGATACCGAGTCCCTCCGAATAAATATTCTAATATATAATAATATCCTTATAAAGATAGGAGTAAAAGACTTATAGGGTTATTCGGAGTTTTAGGATAAGCTTCCTTCTACCTAGATAAAGCGACTTTAATCTAAGTATCGGATTATAGAAGCCTCGGTTTAATCCCTCGTATAGCCTAAGCTTATAGAAGCCCTTTTAAAGACTTACCGAGACGCTTAACTTAAAGAGGATATTTAGGCCGCTATCGAGGCTATTACTAAGTATCGGAAGCGGGTAGCCGATAAAGCGAACTCTTATAGCCTTATCCGGAAGAACCGCCTTAAAGTAGGTAATATAATACTAGTCTATAACTATATTAGAAAGATATCTTACTTAATAGTTATAAAGATTTTATATCGTTAGAAGGGTTTATTTATTATTAATCAAGTTTATAATAAGGGAGCCTACGGGCTGCAAACTACGGATAAAATTAAACTTAAAGGGACATTTATAGCCCGGAACCTTAAGAAGTTCGTCTTCGATAAAAAAGGGATCTAGCAACTAGATATACTAATACTATAGGAAAAAGACCCTAACTAATCCTAAAGCCTAACCGATAAGCTAACCTTACTTTAATTACCTATAGTAAGGGGAGTTCCCGAAGGCCCCGTAAAAGTCTATAAAGAGGAGGCCGGATCTACCGATACTTTCTAAGTACCTAAGCTCTTAATCCCCGATTAACTAAGTATATCTAATCCCACTTATAATACTTAAAACTAATCTCCTACTGAAATTCCTATCCCTAACGTTCTTAATATAGGGGAGGAGGAAGTTAAGAGCGGAAGTAAGGAGGAACTAGAGGCCGATAAATATATAGGACTAAAGATGCAAGTAGTAGTAAAAGAAGCCGCTAAGATATATAAAGCTAAGTAAGATAATTAGTTTATTAAGATTCCTATACGGAGGCTAAGTAAAAACGGCTTCCTAATTATACTATCGACCGGTAAATAAGAGGATAGTTAAGTTTTTCTATCCCGACTAATAATATTTTCTTTATTTAATTTAAGTATTTTCTTCTTTAATAGTTTTCTTTCCTTTTATTTAATTCTATTTACTTTCTTCCCTTCTTATTTTTTTTTAGTTAATTCCGAGTTCTTTATATTTTCTTTCTTCCTCCTTATTTATTTTTCTTTACTCCTTTTCTTATTTCTCCTCCTTTCTTCCCCTATCTTACTTAATTAGCCTTAATATAATTAGCTTAATTTTCGTTCCGTTACTGTAAGTTATATATACTACAGCTATAACGGCCTATAATTAAAATATAAGTACCGATATAGAGGATATAAGGATATATATCTAATTAATAATAGCAGTTATAGGAAGAAGACTATCTAGCTAGTAGTATTTATAATCCTAAGAGCAGCTTTTTTATCTACTTAAGGCTACTAGGGGAGGAGAGCCCTAGTAGCTAGCTAGGCAGCCGGCTAAGGAGGAAATAATAGATTTATTCCGAGATAACTACCTATACCCCCTAAAAAGTTTTTTTCGATTAGCCGAGGTCTTTTATATATACGCCTCCCGAAGCCTATTGCTTATAATTAATCCTATTTCCGGTAAAAATTTAAACCTAGAGACTAAAAAAACCTAGGAAGATAACTTAACTGCCCCTGCCTAAGAAAATATCTATCCCCTTCTATCCCCTAGCTAATCAGCCTTATCTAATATATTCAGCTAACGCCTATTACCGTTACTTAATCCTATCTTCCTTCTTAGTTAAATCGATTAGCACCTTAGGAGTTCCTTCTAGTTATCGACCCCTAAGGACTTTAAATAATCGGCAAAACTAGAAAAAGGGTTAGTATTAGTATTTTACTAATCGATTAGGTCTAAATAAATACTTACCGGAGCAGCTCTTCTATAAACGCACTTATATACCTAACCGGAGGGAAGTTAGTTCTAAAACGACCCTTAGTAATAGTTGCAGTTAGCTCTAGCTATATAAAAGACGTAATTAGTATAAGTACCCGAATAGATAGATAGAAGAGAGAGATACTCGAGGAAAGGGCTATTTATAAAAGATCTCTTTCTCTCTCCCGTTTCCTTATCGATATACTCTATAAATAAGGTCCTAAATCTCGAGGCGCAGCAGTCGTAAAGCACTAAGTTATAATAGCTAAAGATAGTAATAAGGAAAGCCTACTATCGAGCGTTTCTAATTAATACGCGCTAGATATATTAACCGAAAGGCCTTCTACCTTCGAGATAGAGAACGATAGGTTAAGGATAATAGAGATTTCGCTAAATACTATTTATAGCTAGGTTAATAAGTATCGAAAGATCTATAAGCTTTTAACGGGAGACGGGTTCCTAGTAAATATAGAGCTAACTAGCGTTACCCTTAAAACTATAGAACCTAAAGGCCCTAAAGAAAGCTCTCTATTAATCCGAAATAAAGAAAAGATTATAAAAAGGCCGAGGAGTTTCGCAGCGAGAAAGGAGCTAGGTATTATTATTATTTATAAACCGTTAAAAAGGCTAGTTTAAGTAATAAAGACTAGGCTAACTATCTATAACGAGTCCTAGTAAAGGGGGTCGCTTAATATCTACTAACGAGCTTCGCTAAGGAGTAGTTATAATAGCGAGGAAGAGAAGAGTTAAGGTTAAAGGTTTAAAATAAGAAAACGGAAAAAGAGAGCCGGGGAGGATATAAAAAGAATAACTACTAAAAAGAAATAGTAAGAGGTAGAGTAATTAGAAGCGTTTAGAAAGAGAAGGAAGGGTAATTACCCGGGTTGCCGTTTATACTAGTTACTAAAGATAGTAGCTATTATTACCTAAGAAGGTAAGTATAAAGACCGTATAAATTACTCTCGTTTACGCTAATTTATAACCTTTAAAACTTTACCGTTTACTTATTTTAAAGCTACTTAGAACTATTTTTAAATTCTTTCCCCCTTTATACTGACAAAGTGGCCAGGGTGGAGTATGACCCCCCTGTCCCCTTCTTGTCGTGCCTGCGGCGGCTATATTAAGGAGCCCCAAACCCCCTCTGTAGAGCAATAAAAAAGTATGGTGTTTTCTTCCCTATACTTGAGCAAACCAACTTTGATGCCTTCGTTTTGTGTTTCGTGGCGCCCGTTAGCCCACGCCCCTCGTTAGAGTTCGCCGCGTGCGCGCTACACACATTGCGGTAGGGGCGCTCTGCCGCTTTGTCATTTGGTGTCTGCCCCATGAATCGAACATGGGTTTCTTCGGCTTCATAACAGAATGTTTGTTCGTTGATCAAAACTACGTTATGTTGAGAAGAGCCTAGGAGGTTCGCCATCACCAAAAACCACCTCTCACGACAGCTTTGCTTGTGACCATGAGACCAGCCGGAACTGATGCCTGGGGCCGCCCTGCTACGGGGGAGCAGGATCAGGGAAGCTCGGAGACTGATTACAAGGAAGCTGGAGATACGATCAAACCTATTCTCACGACAGTTTCGCTCGCGACCATGAGACCAGCCGGAACTGATGCCTGGGGCCGCCCTGCCACGGGGGAGCAGGATCGGGGAAGCTCGGAGACTGATCACGGGGAAACTGGAGAAACGACCCTGGATTCGCATTTTCTTCATTTTGTTTCTTTTGTTTTCTCTGATGACGCAAGACGAGGACAAGAAGGTTTGGAGAGGAGACTCGGCGTCGACGCAAAGCACCAGTCAGAACGCGAAACGTGGAATAGAGTTGAGCATCGCCAAGGGAACTCAGCGGTCTCGGCTTTGCGAGGAAACTTTCGCTCTATTCGAGGAGAGAAGGAGAGTTGTTGGGGAGAGCCGAGAAGCGGGGTTGGGAAAAGTGAGGTTATCGCCAGATATGAGAGTGGGTCTGAACAGAGGGAAATACGATATCGGAGTGGCGGAGATATGAAGCTGTGGGGCTGGAGTGGAAACTGTTGGTGGTCACAAGCACACCCCGGGACCAACTGGCACGAAGTGATTCGTCCAAGAAAAGGACTCCTTCGGCAATTCATTCGGAATTGTATCAGAAAGTTCTGGAGGAGGTTGATCAAGCCCGTTCTGCTGTCGGGAGTCAAACTGACGGCGACGTGGTTGTTGAAGGTGGTTGAGGGCATCTTGAGGTTACAAAAGCTTCTCTCGTCTTCCTACCCTGAGCACCACCAATCACTTCCCATACTACCCACCACCACAAATTTGTTTCGATCACATCTCTACCTTCCTGTCGAGCGTATTGAACCTCGACATCGTTCACCCTTGCCCACCAAAACATCCCTTTCCCAACCGAACCCCCCATCGATACGACCTACGGGTCACCCCCTGTCTCACCTATCACGTTCTCGGTCCTGCTCAGGGGCTGTGCATGGTAAAGTTGATCATGCCAGCAGCGAAGAGGGAGAAGCTAACCCAGATGGAAAGGTTGAGCCGTTGCTAAGGAAAAAGAATCGTCGAAGAAAGAAGCAAAGGCCCTCGAAGGTTGACAACAGGATGTCTCTCCAAGGACAGCCAGAACCGACCAAGGCCGAAGGTGCCGAATTTGCTCCAGCTTTTGGGGTGAACACTGGCCCTGGAAACACTTCCGATTCGAAAACCAAGGACAAGGCTCCCAATCCTCGGGATAGTGGCCAGTCTACCTCACCGGCTTCCCTGCCCTTCGGCATGAACACGCCTGGTCCCCATACCCAATCCTTCGCCTCGATTGGTCCTGACCAGACCAATCCGGGTGTCCACGTCAACTATCCTTTTGTCCCGACAATCGACCGCTTGGGGAGCTTCATCGGCCCCTTCACCGGGTACAATGTCACCGACTACCTCGAACACTACGCTGGTGTTAGAGCCATGATGTCCATCCCCGACTCTATGGCCTTGCCAATCCTCAAGACACTGGTTGTTCAACCCGAAATGGTGACGTCCCTGATGGTGGCTACCTCAAGCGCTACTACTTGGCCCGAGCAGGAAGAAAGAATCAAGCTGGCCTACCGTTCACACGATCGCTCTCAGATGTTTACCCCGGCTCAAGAAAAGCAGCATTTCCTGAACACCTACGTGGTCAGCGACACCGAGTCCCTCCGAATGGGTGTTCTGATGTACGACAACATCCTTACGAAGATGGGAGTGAGAGACTCGTGGGGTTGTTCGGAGTTCTGGGATAAGCTTCCTTCTGCCTGGATAAAGCGACTTCGATCTGAGCATCGGATCACAGAAGCCTCGGTTCAGTCCCTCGTGTGGCCTGAGCTTATGGAGGCCCTTTTGAAGACTTGCCGAGACGCTCAACTTGAGGAGGATCATGACCGGAAGGCTATGAATGCGGTGAACGCGTCTGTTCCTTTCATGCCTGGACGCCTCCAGTACCCCTACCCAGGTTTCCAGCCGCCGGCAGTTCCTGTCCAGCCTCCGAACCCAGGTTATCAGGCGCCAATCGTTCAACCAAAGCCTGTAGCCCCTCCGACTGATCCCCCTCGAGCCTCTCCAGTGCCCCAGCCCTCTTCTCAAGGTCCTATCTTGCAGCCGCCTCGAACTATGGCTGAGCAGGATGAAACGCAGATCAAGATCTCGAGAGGGGAGATTGAGAGCCTGACGAAGAACTTTGAGGACCTCCGGATCAGTGCGGCTGAAATCGCTAAGAACATCAATTCAGCCAGGGAATGGGGTTACCATTTGGCTAAAAAGCGCGTTGAGGCCATTGGGAACAAACTTGGAACTGTTCAGCCTGATCCTAGCTACGTTCATATCCTGCCGAACCTCAATAACGTCACGGCCGATCTTCTGAGAGGGGAAGACGTCTCTTTGAAGGACTGCGAAGCTCTGATCAATGAGTACGAGGCTGAAATCAGTGCCCTGAGAAAAGACGGTTCTGTTCGGACATGTTACGGTTGCGGTTCGACTGAACATACAGCCCGTTACTGCCCAGATTACCTAATGCTGAAGAACGCGGGTATTATCTGGTACGAGGATGCCGGAAAGCAGGTTGTTTCTCTCGGCACCAGAGCGGATATGAAAGAAGCCCTTGGATTCACTGTTAGACCTGATCTGTTCAACCAAGCAAAGGTCGTTGTGAACCAGGGTATTATCCCGTTGTGCCTCGGTTATTGCCAAAACTTCGTCGACAAAGGCTGGGATCACATGCCCGGAGTCCAAGCCTATCTTGAGTTAATCAAGCATAAGCCGAAGTTTAAGGGAAATGCCGCTCTGGTCAGGAACAAAGTGCCTTACGAAGCCACCGAAGAGACGCCTGGAGTCAGTTCGATCCAGCTATCTGAGGAGGCCGTGACACTAGACCTGGCTATGAAACCCGAACCGCTTCCAAGTCCAGTTTCGCCTGCTGTAAGCAACCTGGCTGCAGTCGCAAATGTTAACAGCGAGGCTGTTCAGGCCGAAGTCAATGAGAACGCCGCCAAAAAGCGAAGAGCAGATGGGAGGACGATTGAAATTCCAGCTGCGGATGAGGACAGTCGAGGTCCTGCCCAAGAATCAATTCACGTCGCCACCGACAAAGGCCCAGAAAAGAAAAAGAAGCCTGGATCTGATCAGAAGTCTGAGGACATGGACAGCAAGACAGACTTCGGAAAAGTATTGATTGACCGATTCTTCCATGCACCCAAGGGATACACTCAGGAGGAGATTCTCCAGCTACGCCCTGACCTTGGCCAGCACATCATTCACCACGTCCAAGCTATCCAAGACGGGGTGAAGAAAGTGGTTATGGTTGACCATGAAGAAACCTCCGAGCCTGGGAAGAATGGAAGTGGCCCCGCGAAGATCTCCAATGTTGAAGTGAGCCCTGTTGAGGAGGAGACTCCAGGATTGATTGATGAGCAAGCCGTCGAGAACTTCCTTCAATCCGACAACCAATGCGAGTGTCTCCCCAGAGTCAACATGATCAGGGCCTATCTTCGCAAAGAAGTGTCTAATGTGGATGCCCGGTTCGATCGACTTCAGAAGAGTATCTGTCCTGTGTGTTTCCTTACGATCAGAGTCGGTAACTCAGGAGCAAAAGGGAAGCCCGCAATGATCGATAGCGGTGCTGAACTAAACCTGATCGGAGCCAGTGTGTGCGACGAGTTAGGTCTTCCGGTGTTGAGGACAGACGTTGCCTCGAGAACCTTTGACGGTGGGAAGATGGAACTCCTAGGAGTCCTGGAAACTGACGTCTTTATTGGAGGCTGTACTGATCAAGTCGTCTTTTACGTTGTGGAAGACAGAATCAGGAAGCCGAACCATGACGTACTCCTGGGGATGCCGTTCATTCTTCAGACCAAGCTCACCCTGGAACACTCAACCGATGGCCTTCTCAAGGTAAACTTTCTTTTTGGAGGAGCTCGAGTAGTAGCCACAGTGGGAGGAAAGCTGAAGAATCCTGTTCAGCTCAATAATGGCCCCGCTTGGTCCAGCGATGTCACCAGAAAAAACTAGCTGCTGACAGTGATGGTGTTGAGGGACGAAGGGCTGTCAGCAGTGAAAAAGTCCCCGCCTGGGTTTCCGACCAACTCGAACCAGGTGACACACCCGTCCTCTCGCTGGGCGAGGAGGATATCCCTGCCTTCATTCATTCTATTACTATTCTGGTCAGGACAGAACTGGCCTTTTCATGTTCAGAACTCCAGTCAAGGGAGAGTTGTGGCTGCTTTTGCGGCCAGCACAAGAAAAAGAAGCAATGGAAAAGGGGGAGAATTCAGCCTCCTTATTGGAAAGAAACTCGCCAAGCCGCCCACGGAATGGTCCACATGGTCAATACCCTCTACAAGGCCGTGGCCCACAAAGTGAAACCGATCAATGATTCGAACCCTGATGGATCTGTACCAGACGGCGATCCTTTGTGGAAGATCAAGCGTGTGGAAATGATCAAGAAGAAACAGTCAGAAACACCGCCTTCAAAGTACGATGAATGGATAGAGCCGAAGTTCTCGGATCTTGAGCCCGGCACGCGCCTGACAGACGAGAGATGGGAGAAACTCGTGACCAACAATTGCGATGGGATGACTCCAGAGGAAATTGACATGTTCAGGCACATGCTGATCAGTCGAGAGAAAGCTGTTGCTTGGGATTGGTCCGAGATTGGAGAGATTCATGAGGATGTGGCGCCCCCGCAAGTCATCCGCACCGTTCCACATGATGTCTTCCAGTCCAAGAACATCCCCATCCCCCATGCTCTCAGGCCCAAGGTTTTTGACCTGCTCAAACAAAGAGTCGGACGGCGCATCATCGAAAACGCGCATTCGTCGTACAGAAACCGTTGGTTTCTGGTTCAGAAGAAGGATGGTGGTCTCCGGCTCATCAACGACGCTCAGAAGTACAATGCCTACACGGTGAAGGATGCATTCATGCCTCCAGCTGCTGATCAGTTCTCGGAGGAGTTCGCTATGTGCAAGGTCTTGTCGCTGCTCGATTTCTTCTCGGGATACGACCAAGTCAAGCTTCACCCGAATAGCAGAGATATTACGACCTTTGCCACCCCTTTGGGACTCTTCAGGATGTGCACCTTACCGATGGGAGCGACGAACTCAGTTGCTCAGTTCATGCGTATCATGGTGCGTCTATTGTACGATCTAATGCCTCACGTTTGTCAAGCTTTCCTCGACGACATCGCAGTCAAGGGTCCAGAGACGACCTACAACGATGAGGTGCTCCCGGAGCTTCCAGGTGTCCGAAGGTACATTGCGGAGCATATCAGGAATGTTGATCAAGTCCTTTTCAATGCCGAATTGGCTGGCGCGACAATATCGGGTGTCAAATCTGAGTGGTGCAAAAAGAGGGTGGACATTGTGGGATACGTCTGTGGATCGGTTGGGAGATCTCCTCAAGCCAAGAAGATCCAGAAGATAAAAGGATGGACTACCTGCAATAACCTCAAAGATGTCCGAAGTTTCCTAGGGATGGTGGTTTATTATAATCACTGGATCTGGAACTTTGCGATCCTTGCCCGACCACTTTACGACTTGATGAAGAAAGATGCCCCGTTCGCGTGGGGTGACGCCCAAAAGCAGGCCATGGCGGACTTGATCAAAGCCCTGGAGAGTGAACCTGTCATCGTGGGTATCGACTATGGTCCAGGGGGAGGCCCAATTATCTTGATGGTTGACGCCAGCCTGGTCGGCTGGGGCGCAGTTCTGATGCAAGAGGTCGATGGAAAGCGAAGGCCAGCTCGGTTCGAGAGTGGCTCATGGACTGGTGCTGAGCAGAGATACGACGCCACGAAGAGGGAGTGTCGAGCTTTGTTATGCTCTTTCCGGCGACTACGACAGTACCTGTTTGGGTGCCATTTCATCTTGGAGACCGATGCCCGAGTTCTAGTGGACCAGATTAATGGAGGAATGTCCGACGTCCCCGGAGCTCTGATCAGCCGGTGGATTGCGGTCATCAAGATCTTTGACTTCACTATCAAGCACATCCCTGGCTCCAAAAATCCTGTAGCCGACGCGCTCTCGCGGCCACCCATTTCCGAGACGCCGGAGGTGGACCCAGAAGGAGACCTGGATGAGTGGTGTGATGCTCAGATCAACTCTGTTCCCGCGGAACGACTCCTGAATCCCAAGCTTGAATGGTCCAAGAAGTCGTTGGAGTTCGCCAGGTTCCTCATGACTGGAGTGACGCCGCCCAACATGTCAAGAAAGCGGTCCACGGCGTTCAAAAAGGAGGCTCTGCGGTACCAGGTCATTGATCACGCGCTGTGGCGACGAGAGGAAGGCAAGCTGCCCCGGAGGCGGGTAGTCGACGATCCGGAGCTCCGCAAGAAAATCCTACGGGATTGTCACGCCAAGTTTGGCCACAAGGGCCGTGATACGACTATTGCGAGGATCCGAGGCCTTTACTTTTGGGAAGGGCTCTGGACAGACGTGGCCAAAGCTGTTGAAGTCTGTGAGATCTGCAGCTTATATGGTTCCAAGACCTATAGCGAAGGCGTCTATCCTACTGTTCCCGGAAGGCCGTTCGAAAAGATCAAAGTCGACGTCCAGCACATGCCAAACGACGGGGGATACCAATATCTCGCAGAAGCCAGGTGTGATCTGACCGGATACGTTATTGCGAGACCTATGAGGAAGAGCGACGCAGCTACCATGAAAAGATTCTTCATTGAGGACATCCTTTTCGCCTATGGGTGCCCTATGGTTGTCAACATTGATGGCGGGTCAGAAAACAAGGCAGAGTTTGCTTCCACCATCCGAGGACTTGGAATTGGGCTTGTTCAGGTTTCTCCCTACAATCCCAGAGCACAGGGTATAGTGGAAGGGGGACATTTCTCCATTGCCAGCGCTATCACCAAGCTCTCTCAGGGGAGACCAGTATGGAGGAAGTATCTGAAGCTCGCTCTCTTCGCCGACCGAACATCTTTCAGGCGATCACACGGATACACACCTTTCTACCTGGTTTTCGGGTGGGAGCCGCTTGTGCCTTTGGAAACTGAAGTCCCGACATGGAGGGTGGTCTCATGGCGACCGAACCAGAGCCCGGAGGAAGCTCTCCAAGCCAGGTTGAGAACCATAGCCAATCAAAAGGAGGATGTTCAGGCCGCTATCGAGGCTGTCACTGAGTATCGGAAGCGGGTAGCCGACAAAGCGAACTCTCATGGCCTTATCCGGAAGAACCGCCTTGAAGTGGGTGATATGGTACTGGTCTATGACCATGTCAGAAAGATGTCTCACTCAACAGTTGCGAAGATTTCATATCGTTGGAAGGGTCCATTTGTCATTGATCAAGTCCACAATAAGGGAGCCTACGGGCTGCGAACCACGGACGGAATCAAACTCAAAGGGACATTTGCGGCCCGGAACCTCAAGAAGTTCGTCCTCGATGAGAAAGGGATCTGGCAACCAGACACGCTGATGCCATGGGAAGAAGACCCTGACCAATCCCAAAGCCTGACCGACAAGCTAACCTCACTTCAATTGCCCATGGTGAGGGGAGTTCCCGAAGGCCCCGTGGAAGTCCACGAAGAGGAGGCCGGATCTACCGATGCTTTCTGGGTGCCTGAGCTCTTGATCCCCGATCAACCAAGTGCATCTGGTCCCACTCACGATGCTCAAAACCGATCTCCCACCGAAATTCCCATCCCTAACGTTCTCGACATGGGGGAGGAGGAAGTTGAGAGCGGAAGTGAGGAGGAACTAGAGGCCGACAAACACGCGGGACCAAAGACGCGAGCAGCAGCAAAAGAAGCCGCTGAGACACGCAGAGCTGAGCAAGACAATTGGTTTATTGAGATTCCTGCGCGGAGGCTGGGCAAAGACGGCTTCCCAATTGTGCCATCGACCGGTGAACAAGAGGATGGTTGAGTTTTTCTGTCCCGACTGACAAAGTTTTCCTTACTTGATTCAAGTGTTTTCTTCTTTGATGGTTTTCTTTCCTTCTGTTCAATTCTGTTTGCTTTCTTCCCTTCTTGTTTTTTTTAGTTGATTCCGAGTTCTTTACATTTTCTTTCCTCCTCCCTGTTTGTTTTTCTTTACTCCTTTTCTTGTTTCTCCTCCTTTCTTCCCCTGTCTTACTCAATCAGCCTTGACATGATCAGCTTGATTTTCGTTCCGTTACTGCAAGTTATGTATGCTGCAGCCGTGACGGCCCATGATTGAAACATGAGCACCGATGCAGAGGACATAAGGACACATGTCTGATCAATGATGGCAGTCATGGGAAGAAGACTATCCAGCTGGTGGTGTTTGTGGTCCTGAGAGCAGCCTTTTCGTCTGCTCAAGGCTGCTGGGGGAGGAGAGCCCTGGTGGCTGGCTAGGCAGCCGGCTGAGGAGGAAATAATGGATTCATTCCGAGACAACTACCTACACCCCCCAAAAAAGTTTTTCGACTGGCCGAGGTCTTCCATATACACGCCTCCCGAAGCCTGTCGCTCATGATCAATCCCATTTCCGGCAAAAATTCAGACCTGGAGACCAAAAAGACCCAGGAAGACGACCCAACTGCCCCTGCCCAAGAAAATATCTATCCCCTTCCATCCCCTAGCTGATCAGCCCTGTCTGATGCGTTCAGCCAGCGCCTGTTGCCGTTGCTTGATCCTATCTTCCTCCTCAGTCAAGTCGATTAGCACCTTAGGAGTTCCTTCCAGTTGTCGACCCCCAAGGACTTCAAATGATCGGCGAGACTGGAGAAAGGGTCAGTGTTGGTGTTTTGCTAGTCGATTGGGTCTGAACAAGCACTTACCGGAGCGGCTCTTCTGCGAACGCACTCATACGCCTGACCGGAGGGAAGTTGGTTCTGAAACGACCCCTGGTGGTAGTCGCAGTTGGCCCCAGCTACGTGAAAGACGCAATTGGCACAAGCACCCGAATAGATGGATGGAAGAGAGAGACACTCGAGGAAAGGGCTGTTCACAAAGGATCTCTTTCTCTCTCCCGTTTCCTCATCGATGTACTCCATGAATGAGGTCCCAAATCTCGAGGCGCAGCAGTCGCAAGGCACCAAGTTGCGATGGCCAAAGATAGCAATGAGGAAAGCCTGCCATCGAGCGTTTCTGATCAACACGCGCTGGATGTATTGACCGAAAGGCCTTCCACCTTCGAGACAGAGAACGATGGGTTGAGGATGATGGAGATTTCGCCAAATACTGTTCATGGCTGGGTTGATGAGTGTCGAAAGATCTGCGAGCTTCTGACGGGAGACGGGTTCCCAGCAAATATAGAGCTGACCAGCGTTGCCCTCAAAGCTGTAGAACCTGAAGGCCCTGAAGAAGGCTCTCCATTGATCCGAAATGAAGAAAAGATCGTGAAGAGGCCGAGGAGTTTCGCGGCGAGAAAGGAGCCAGGCATCATCATCATTTACGAACCGTTGAAGAGGCTGGTTTGAGTAATAAAGACTGGGCTGACCATCCACGACGAGTCCTGGTGGAGGGGGTCGCTCAATGTCTGCTGACGAGCTTCGCTGAGGAGTAGTCATGATGGCGAGGAAGAGAAGAGTTGAGGTTGAAGGTTCAAAATGAGAAAACGGAAAAAGAGAGCCGGGGAGGATATAAAAAGAACAACCGCTGAAAAGAAATGGTAAGAGGTGGAGTGATTGGAAGCGTCCAGAAAGAGAAGGAAGGGTGATTGCCCGGGTTGCCGTTTGTGCCAGTCACCGAAGATAGTGGCTGTTGTTGCCCAAGAAGGCAAGCACAAAGACCGTGTGAATCACTCTCGTTCACGCCGATTCACAACCTCTGAAACTTTGCCGTTTACTTATTTCAGAGCTGCTCAGAACTGTTCTCAAATTCTTTCCCCCTTCACACTATTCCCCCAACCTGCACTTACACTCTTCACCAACATCAACTCCTCATCATTTCCACCCTCACCGTCACCCAAGAACCAGCACCTTTTACAATCCCCCTTCTACATATCCTACCTGATCACAATGGACTCCTACGCACGCGCACAGTCAGCTGCTGAGGCGGAGAAAGCGATGGGCAAGAAACCCTTCGTCTGCTCGGCTGTCAACTGGCAGTCATCTAGCAGCAATCCCCTCAACAAAGCTTACGTGCTGAGGACTACCATTCCCCCGAAGTACACTTTGGACTTGATCAAGTCCCGCCCTCCCTACTTTCACAGCACCACTATTCCTACGGAAGTGTGCAAGACTCTGGCCAATCGGTTCTTTCCTGGGCTGGAACTAAGGACCTCGTACACCGATCACATCTTCAAGACTGACCCTTACCGCCACCTTCTGGCTCTCTACGATCTTCAAGGGTGTATCTACTCTCGAGACGAACTCACGTTCAACCTTATACTCACTGGAATGAGGCACTTCGCTCAGTACCTCCAGAATGACGTGTGGATTTGCACGGAGAGAATGAAGACGGGAGATCGCGAAGCTGTGCCAACCATGACTACCCCCCATGGTGTGGAATTGATCAGTTTTCGCTTTATCTTTTGGGTGGTGGAAGACTCGACAAACAACCAGTACAGTCTTGTGTGGTACGACCAGGTTCATCAGAAGGCTTTCATTGTCGATAGCCACCCAGGCAAAGTCACTGCCAGCAACCCGAAGTACCAGAAACAAATGCGCAGCCAGATCGACAGTCTGATCACTCGAGCTGGGCTACGAAAACCCGTTACGGAAGGAGTGATCGTGGTGGACAATACAAACCGACCTTCTGACAGACAATGGGAATCGAGTGGGTTCTTCGTGATTGAGAACTTTCGAATGCGGCTCTTGGAGAGCACGGAAGTCCTGAACAGGCGTGATCATGTCGGGTATACCGACTGGACACGAGCTGGAAGTCTCCTTAATTCAACCGGCGAACCTTTGGTTAAGACTGTCAACCTTCACCTGAGGACCTACGCGAGGGAGCTCGGCTGTGTACCAGCCCATCTTCGTTGGCCCGAGTCACCATTGATCAGCCTCAAGGAACACAAGAAGTACCGTTCGCATGCGGGCGAATACCACCCCAATGCTGCCTTTGTCAGTTCCGGCCAGGTTCTGCCCAATCCGAGCCCCGAGGACGACCTGGAGAACTTTCGAGGAAACAAGGGCTCTATCTACGGTGGCTCCATCTTCCGATCAAGTCAAACTCCTATGACAAGACAGTCGAGTGTGGCATCAAACCGAAGTTTCTATCCTATGTCTACTGTGGATGAAGACAGGGTTATGCCTTCAATTGAGGAAGATGAGAGGAATTTCTCGCGCCTGCGACTCAGCGCAGCACCCTCTGAACAGCGCCAATCCCCTATCGGAGGAGGAGGCATGAGTTCTTCGTCACCGTCTATGCCACCCAGAGAGTCTTCATCGGGTCCCTTCAGCCGGGAAGTCTCACGAACGCCGCAGGGCCCTTCTCAGATCTCGCCACTCATTTCTGGACCTGATCAACCTCCTACGGAGCAGGTCGGCCGTTACGCTCTTCGCAATCGCAGGATTGCTGTCCCGAAGCCCCCTCAAGCTCCTAGGCTTCCTATCTGGGATGAGGCAGGGCGAGGTCAGACACCCATAACGGACACTGTAACGAAGCCTAAGCTGGAGCCCAACTGGGTTAGTTTTGATCATGCCAAACGATACGAAGCATGGACTGTGGAAAAGGAAGCCATCGAGGCAGGAAATAGTTCTTCACGACAAAGGAACACTGGCACCTACCCAGGAGCTGGTCAAAGCCCCGGACAAGGAAGCAGCGGACGACGATCGTGAAAGGGACTTGATCGCGGTTGATATGTGCATGTGGGATGCATGATGAGAGATGCAAAGGACTTGCTAATTGCATGGATATCCGGACTGAGGTTGATTTTTGGAAGGGCTTCTACATGGAATGAATGGCGCGATGGTTTCTAGTTTTGGTGATGGTCTTTTTCTTTCCTCTCTTTTAGTTTTGATCAGAGATCCTAGATATCAACTATCTTGGGGCGCAGCTTATGGACTAAGCTGCTGGGGGAGGAATGACAAAGTGGCCAGGGTGGAGTATGACCCCCCTGTCCCCTTCTTGTCGTGCCTGCGGCGGCTATATTAAGGAGCCCCAAACCCCCTCTGTAGAGCAATAAAAAAGTATGGTGTTTTCTTCCCTATACTTGAGCAAACCAACTTTGATGCCTTCGTTTTGTGTTTCGTGGCGCCCGTTAGCCCACGCCCCTCGTTAGAGTTCGCCGCGTGCGCGCTACACACATTGCGGTAGGGGCGCTCTGCCGCTTTGTCAATACTATTCCCCTAACCTATACTTATACTCTTTACTAATATTAACTCCTTATTATTTCTACCCTTACTATTACTTAAGAACTAGCACCTTTTATAATCCCCCTTCTATATATCCTACCTAATTATAATAAACTCCTATGCACGTATATAGTTAGCTGCTAAAGCGGAGAAAGCGATAAGTAAGAAACCCTTCGTTTACTTAGCTATTAACTAGTAGTTATCTAGCAGCAATCCCCTTAATAAAGCTTATATACTAAGGACTACTATTCCCCCGAAGTATACTTTAAACTTAATTAAGTCCCGCCCTCCTTACTTTTATAGCACTATTATTCCTATAGAAGTATATAAAACTCTAGTTAATCGGTTCTTTCCTAGGCTAGAACTAAGGACCTCGTATACCGATTATATCTTTAAGACTAACCCTTACCGTTACCTTCTAGCTCTCTACGATCTTTAAGGGTATATCTACTCTCGAGACGAACTTATATTTAACCTTATACTTACTAGAATAAAGTACTTCGCTTAATACCTCTAGAATAACGTATAGATTTATACGGAGAGAATAAAGACGGGAGATCGCGAAGCTATACTAACTATAACTACCCCCTATAGTATAGAATTAATTAGTTTTCGCTTTATCTTTTAGGTAGTAGAAGACTCGATAAATAACTAGTATAATCTTATATAGTATAACTAGATTTATTAGAAGGCTTTTATTATCGATAGCTACTTAGGCAAAGTTACTACTAGTAACCCGAAGTACTAGAAATAAATATATAGCTAGATCGATAGTCTAATTACTCGAGCTAGGCTACGAAAACCCGTTACGGAAGGAGTAATTATAGTAAATAATATAAACCGACCTTTTAATAGATAATAGGAATCGAATAGGTTCTTTATAATTAAGAACTTTTAAATATAGCTCTTAAAGAGTATAGAAGTCCTAAACAGGCGTAATTATATCGGGTATACCGACTAGATACAAGCTGGAAGTCTCCTTAATTTAACTAGCAAACCTTTAGTTAAGATTATTAACCTTTACCTAAGGACCTACGTAAGGGAGCTCGGCTATATACTAGCCTATCTTTATTAGCCCGAGTTATTATTAATTAGCCTTAAGGAATATAAGAAGTACCGTTTATATACGGGCGAATACTACCCTAATACTGCCTTTATTAGTTCCGGCTAGGTTCTACCTAATTTAAGCCCCGAGGACGACCTAAAGAACTTTCGAGGAAATAAGGGCTCTATCTATAGTAGCTCTATCTTCCGATTAAGTTAAACTCCTATAATAAGATAATCGAGTATAGTATTAAACCGAAGTTTCTATCCTATATCTACTATAGATAAAGATAGGGTTATACCTTTAATTAAGGAAAATAAGAGGAATTTCTCGCGCCTATAACTTAGCGCAGTACCCTCTAAATAGCGCTAATCCCCTATCGGAGGAGGAAGTATAAGTTCTTCGTTACTATCTATACTACCTAGAGAGTCTTTATCGGGTCCCTTTAGCCGGGAAGTCTTATAAACGCCGTAGGGCCCTTCTTAAATCTCGCTACTTATTTCTAAACTTAATTAACCTCTTATAGAGCAAGTCGGCCGTTACGCTCTTTATAATCGCAGGATTACTATCCCGAAGCCCCCTTAAGCTCCTAGGCTTCCTATTTAGGATAAGGCAGGGCGAGGTTAGATACCTATAACGGATACTATAACGAAGCCTAAGCTAGAGCCTAACTAGGTTAATTTTAATTATACTAAACGATATAAAATATAGACTATAGAAAAGGAAGCTATCGAGGCAGGAAATAGTTCTTTATAATAAAGGAATACTAGCACCTACTTAGGAGCTAGTTAAAGCCCCGGATAAGGAAGCAGCGGACGACGATCGTAAAAGGGACTTAATCGCGGTTAATATATATATATAGGATATATAATAAGAGATATAAAGAACTTACTAATTATATAGATATCCGGACTGAGGTTAATTTTTAGAAGGGCTTCTATATAGAATAAATAGCGCGATAGTTTCTAGTTTTAGTAATAGTCTTTTTCTTTCCTCTCTTTTAGTTTTAATTAGAGATCCTAGATATTAACTATCTTAGAGCGCAGCTTATAAACTAAGCTGCTAGGGGAGGAATAATAAAATAGCTAGGGTAGAGTATAACCCCCCTATCCCCTTCTTATCGTGCCTGCGGCGGCTATATTAAAGAGCCCTAAACCCCCTCTATAGAGTAAAAAAAAAAGTATAGTATTTTCTTCCCTATACTTAAGCAAACTAACTTTAATACCTTCGTTTTATATTTTATAGCGCCCGTTAGCCTACGCCCCTCGTTAGAGTTCGCCGCGTGCGCGCTATACACATTGCGGTAGGGGCGCTCTGCCGCTTTGTCAATATCTACTATTTCTCCTCTAATTTCGTCGTATTCGGCTATTTCTGCAGCCGCTTTTATAATCGTCGCTATTAAAATAATTATAGGAAAGGTAGCGATTAAAATAGTGATATCTTTAGGAAATAAAACTGCGATAAAGATATACTAACTATCGAATTAATTGTTATAAGGAATAGAAAAAGTAGGAGGTTCGTGGAAGTAGGAGGTTTTATAGTTAGCTGGCGGCGGCGAGGTAAATAAAGGAGAAAGAAAGTGCTAGTAACGCGTTGCGCGTTACCTCCCTACTGGGAAGTAACAGGTCTTTCTACTTTAGGTCTTTCTACTTTAGGTCTTTCTACTAAACTATCGACGCGTATGCGAAGCTCGTTGCTTTTAACTAGCTTCTGCAGTGCAGAGTTTGGCTTCGCCTTCGTTATAGCGTCTGCTAGATTATTTTTTCTATTAATCTATCTGACCTTATCGATTTCTCTCGCCTCGTACGATTATCGCAATAATATAATATCGATTATAAGGCGCTTTTCTCGCGTTATCCTAAGCTTTACAAGGTATTCGTACAGACTATATAAATCTGTATAAATAACTAACGGTATATCGGGTAACGATAGTTATCTCGTGATTATTCTAATAGTCGTCGCTAAGGAAATGCTAATATCTACGCCGTTTACTATTCTATAGATTTCGCTTACTAGAACGCTCCTAATAACGCGTTTATATTTTATTAATAACTAATAGAGAACGTTTCCCGTTAATATAAACTCTCGTTCTTATATACGAGCCTCGTTTGCTAGGACGATAATATAGCCGAGTTAAGATATTAAGTCTTAATTATTCGCGAACGAACTATCTGCGAAGACGAAGAGTTTCGCTATAGAGAGGTCTAGGGGGATATACCTAATCCCTTGCTAGGCATTATCTATTTGCTATAATAGTTACGTATTTAAGTGCCTATAGTATTCCTTCTTAGGGCTTTATACCTGTACAGTAATAGAGAGATTGTATAATGCTTCTGGTTAGTAGATAGAAGCTATATATGCTCCCCGGGCTCTCTATTCTAGGTAGCGTTAGGGGCTATTAACGGCCGTCGTATCGATTAGGGCAAGTTTGCCTCCTTATCCCTTCTAGCAAATTATAATAGATCTATCGTTATCTATAATTATACGAGCGCCGTTATAGTCTACATATCGTCCCTATATTAGTATTATCTTCTCTTTTACCTATAGTTTCGCTACGTATAATTCCTTATCTTCCCTATCTTAAAATGCCTGCGTACCTAATAGCAATATATCGTCCGTCTATATACCCGCGATTCTAAATAGTTATACGGGCTTCGTAATTAGGAGATAGGGGTTGTATATCGAGTATTCTATATTAAGTTTCTAACGGTAATGCTTTTAGTAGGTATTAAACTAGTAAACTCCGGCTTCCGCGATACTGTATAGAGGTTTAACGACTCTAATAATAGTGCCCTATAGATATCTGCCCTTAAGTTCTTTTAGCAGTTCTGTAAGGATTATCCGTTAAAGTTCCGATTTCGATTAGGGATACGCCTGGGTAATGTCTTGCAGTATTAGAGATATGCCCTTATATATTATTAACGATAGCGCTATTACGATAATCGTTCTCTAGCTTATACGCTAAATCGTCGGACTTTAAGTTAATATAGAGTTTTTCTCTTTATCGTTATATCCTTGAATGATTAATCTGGATTTCTTGTATAGTTTTATAGTTTTACCCTTGATTTCTCGTACTATACGTGATTTAAATAAACGATAGTCGCTATATCCTGTTAGCGACTATCTCTCGAATCTGAAAACTCCTTTTCTAATAAGTTCGTTTATTTCTATCTTATCGGACTCTTTAAAGGGTAGGCTAGGCGTTATAATTACCCCGTCTTACCTTAATCTAATAGTAAGAGCGTAATCGTCTTTTTCTTTTCTCGATATAAATATAATAGTAATAGAATCTTTTACCTCCGGTGACGATAGTCGTACAGGATTTAGTACAAGGTCTGGCTAGGCTTTAGCTTCTTCGTCTTTATAATATCGCTAGATAGATGTAGATTGGAATATAGCGGGTCCTTTTAGTATATCTAGGGTCACGTCGTAACTATCGATAGAGATAACTTTATACGGGCCTTTCTAACCCTCTTTTTCTCGCTATATATATACGTCGTATTATAATAGAAATATTATATTAGCGATAGGCCCTCCTTGCGTATTTAGTGCGTTACGCACTTGCCGCTCTGCTATTATTCTCCTAAGAGCCTTTATAGCCTTCGATACGGCCTCCGCCCGTTTCTATATTGCCTGCGATAGCGGTGAATCGTATAATACTTATAGATAGGCGCTAAAAACTAGGAGTGTAGGGACTAGTCCGTTAGGTCCCGTAGTATCGTTTATAGCCTTTACTACTATCTGTAGGATAGCATTATTACTCGTTTCGCTATACAGGTCGGTATATAGAACCTTAAAAGCGCGTTTTAAGGGGTAGTAATACCTCTCGACCTTTCTAATAAACTAGTATGCCTCTACGGGCACCTGCTTATATATAATCCCTATTATCTGCGCCTCTAAGCGAAATTTATTTAATGCGAAGTTTATACCCGCATCGTACGTAATAATATCTAGTAGTCCCTAGTATATATTAATCTATAACGTACGTAGGGTTTACTACGTATCCTTAGTGCTTATAGACTTTAGGAATCTCGCGCCCTAGAACGCTGTCGCCTAGTCTATAATATAAAGGACTAGGCGGCTAAGTAGATATATTACGTTAACTAAGATCTTATAGTTAAATTCGCGATCGTTACGCAGAGTGAATTTAAAACGTCTTAGCGCCGGTGCGTTTATTTAATATTAATAATATACTTTTGTAATCTCCGCTATAGCTTATCTATTAATATCCGGATAACTAGCCTTCTTAAGTAATCGGTATAGCCGGTCTGTTACTAGATATCTAAACCGACGATATAATCTCTTTATCTCTATCTCTAAGAGGAAGTATATAGTATTAGCTATCTTATTAAAGAAGAACTATAGGTATCCCTATTTCCTTAGCACCGGTATAGTGATTATACTATTATAGCTGATTATTTCATCCTTAATATTATTATAGTATACTTTAAGTTAATCTATATCTATTAGATAGAGTAAAAATAGCGTTTGCGTATCGATAATATAAAACTTTATACGTCCGATTAGAGTGTTTACCTCTATAATGCCTATCGAGTTAGTAACTTTCCCGTTACTAAACTTAATTCGAGTGGATCCTGTAGTCGTTATATTAATTTTATAACTTAGATCTTAACGTTACAGAGCGAGGACCTGTTTATATCTAGCTATAGAAATTATCGAGGCTCCTATATCCGGTAGGATTCCTTGGAAATAGGTTTAATTATACCTATTAACTAGAATAAACTAGCTGGCTGCAACGGTCGTTTCAGCCTTAAAGATATCGTATCCTATTAGCTAATAGATAAAAGATTTATTAGCTAATAGATTAATACCTGAAAAATGTATTTTAGTATTACAATTATCGTCGTTTTCCTCGTCGTATTTATAGAATTCATCCTCGTCCTCGTTATCGATTTTACAATCTTTAAAATTATTTAGGAAAGCTATAAAGTCGTCCTTGCAACCTTCGTATTCGTATTATATTAGGTAACTTATTTTAACCGAATATTATTCGTCTATAGGATACTTAGTTAACTAGTATCCTTCCTTCTTATATATAAAGTACCTCTTCTTCTATAGTTTATTTCTGCAAGTATTATTATTTCCTCTGCTAAAACGACGGAAATTTAAGCTTCGGCTATTATTAAATCCTCGGCTAGGGAAGCCTCGTAATAGTTATCTTTTACGGTTATTATATCGACGATCGACGTAGTATTAATCTTAGGCGTTTTCTATAACGTTAATCGCTATAGTACGACTAACTTATATTTCTACTACGGATCTTAGGTCTAAAAATAACTCTTCGTATAGCTATACCGGCTTAAAGAGGGCTATTTCCAGCTCTAGTACGCCTCTGTAAGCTTTAATAACCGTTATCTGCAGGTTATCCTCTCCCGCGTAGTTTAGTCCTAGTACCCGTTAGTATAATTATAGCTTATCGAGTATAATTTATAAAATATTATATAGATTGCTATCGGGGTTCTATATTTTCGTCTTTATAAACGTTATCGTTATCTAGTCTATATAGTAGTACTAGTAGTTAAGGTCTATATCGAAGTGCGTTTTAATTTTCAGGTATGCTATTGCAAATATATTAGTTCTGTTTATATAATAGAGGTAATATACCTCCGCGCGATCTCTAAGCATTTAAGGAAATACCGTATAGAATTAACTAGGTTAGATCTCGGCGTAATAACAGATATTAAAGAATATCTTTATCTTATCGTTTAATAAGTTATACGGGTCCCCCGAGTACTTCTAAGTATACTAGAAGGTTTTAACGAACTATACGGACCTCGCAGGGTCTAGCCGTTCGTTAGGAACTTATTATAGGGGAAGTAATTTATAAGGGTTATACTTAATATTTAGGGGTAGCTGCGGCAAAGGAGCTATACCTGCACTCTATACGTTAGCTAGGTATAGTGTATATCTCTAATATAAGTTTTATCTCTATCTATCTATTAGCGACGGCTCTAGTTACTGCTTAACCGTTAGTAGTATATTTCTATAAGGGTTTCGCGAAGATAATGGTTATATTAATAGTATTATCGAAGGTGGGCCTAACTATAGGCCTAACTGCGATAGTCGTATAACTGGATTCTGTATATCTATTAGTTAGGCCGGTTTAGGCAGGTTAGCCTAAGGTTAGGCCGGTTACTACTGCTATTCCTATAGAGTTAGTTATCTCTCTCCTGCTATTTCCGTTAGTATACTTCCTATTAGCGTATTAAGATTTATACGATATTCGTTTATATAGGATTCTAGTACTAGAGGGATATTGCAAAGCTTTATATCGATCTATAGTAGTCGTTCTTCTACTTATACTAATATATATAATTACGGAGCTACTAGTTAATTATTTCGCCCTATAAATACGCCTCGTATACGTAGAAAGTTCTTTAGTAATCGTCGGTATAGCGCTAGTAGCCGTTCGAATATTTCTAGGGTCTATGCTATAAAGTCTTCCCAGTATACGACGAATAGATCGTTATTATATAAGTTTTACTAGGTATAACTTGCTAATATACTCGCTAATCGTATAATTAGATACTTTTCTATAGCGTTAGGCGTAGGGCTTGTAAACTATAGTCCCGCGTTAATATAGCTACGGTATACTAAGTTAAATATCGTGTTTTTAAGTAATTTATCAATCTAGTATCCTCTAATAAGGATAGGTTCTTCGGCTTCGGCTATAACTATCGACGGTTCTTGTAAAGAAAGATGATAGAAGGTTATAAAGGAAGGTAGTAATTAATAACTTACGGCTCTCGCAAAAGCTTGTAAAAGAAAAAAAATTGTAATTAATAGCTTACGGTTCTCGCAATATTAGGCAAAATAAAGGTAGCTAACGGAAGGATTAAAGAGAAAAGAAGGTAAAGAAGCAAGGTATCTATTCGCTACGCTTTAGTATTAGGCTTCGCCGGTTACGCTTTGATATTATCTTGATTAATAAGGTTTTAGCGAGTTCTTTCTCGATCTTATCGCTTATACGTAATTAACGCTTACCGCTTAAAGTGCAACGAATATAAGGATAGGGAATGTTACGATCTTCGGTTAGTCTTTATAACGGTTATCTAGGGGTCTAATAGTTAGGGAGGCCTATAGAGATAACTTATCGCTATTTAGCACTTAACGGGTATAGAGGATATAATTCGCATTAGGGAAATCTATAGACGTTAGTCTCTTCTACCTTGCAGATCTATAGTGCTTACGACTACTGATTAGTATTGGTAGGGTTCTATTCGTACGTACGAAGTGTTATCTGAATGGTTTGTGTATTTCTTATTATTATTTCTATTAAGTTCCTACCTGGCGATAGCCGCTAGGAAGGAAACAGCTAAGTGCTACGTTCTACAAGAAGGAAAGACCTAATACTAGGCCATAGCTGGGAAGGTACGGCTGTGCGATAGCCGTACCCGCAACACTAAGAAAGGGAGCATTGAAAATGACTGAGCGGGAATTCCAACGGAAGGGGATAACACGAACCAGTATGATGGATGACAGCCACGTTCTTCAGGCCAACCAATTCCCGCAATACAGTTATGCTGCGAATCGTATCATCAGTGGCCCGTCCTCCGGCGTTGCGGATGACAGGGCCGTCGAGATCCGGACCGAAGAAGCTCTCAGGGACACATCGGGGATCAAGACAGGTCACTGTTAGTGGGTTGATAATTAGCTATTGACATTTTCGTATCAAAAGTAGAAGGTTGCATTGCATGGCATACGGACGAGAGAGAGTTCTCCGCTCTCCTTGGCAGGGCCTCGTCGCTCCGCCATGTGCCACGGCTGTGGCAGCAAGGGAAATTGCTTGGTGGCATAGTTCTTATTGTTCTGGAGCCAATGTGTTATGAGGTTTGAGTAGGAGGAGGACATCTTAACTCCAAACGCAGTGCGACCAAGTGGGCTGTAAAAAAGTGTGTAGATGCAGTGGCTCTTGCGTGCCAGTGTAAGACAAGTCGAATGGTTACTGGCCTGGCATGGAAAAAGTCTTAAGCACCTTTGTAGCTTGCTTCTTATATATATCCTCGCGGGCGTCTTTCGAAGGTAAAGCATAACCCATCATCTTTCTTGAAGCTCCCTTCACTTTTGGATTAGTCGGCAGCGTGGTCTCTGATGCAAGATTACTGATATGGTGTTGGCTCGTATTATCCAACCATGGATAGAAAGCAGCTGTGGCTTATTAGCATGTGTAACATACCAATACCGTACGTCACAAGGAGTTAATATATGAACCAATCATGCAAGGCTGGTATATATACATCATGTAATCGCTACAGTATGCTTCTAATCAGATAATAGCCGACGCCGTACGCATTAGTGATCAAAGAGCCGGAGACTTATCTCTGACGCACAGCCCAGCCTACTTAGCTAACTTTTACTTTACTAAGTAGGTTTAATAGTAATCTAATGGCACAACGATATATAATCTTAAATTTCTATGAGAATGATAACCAGATCTAAGGCCTGGTGAAGGCATCTAGCTAAAACTCATTTACGTTAATAATGGCTAAGGTCTGAACCTGGAAAGCTCCCCATATCCTCAAGGCGCGGATCCTCCCTGATCGAATCCCAAAAAGCGTTAAAGGTGATTAATGCTAAGCGTGGCCTATAGCTAAGTTATTTGACTCAGGGTTGACTACTTATAGATGAGGGTGATAAAGAAACATAGTGTAGATGTTGAATCTACCTAGGTAGTCATGATAAAACCTTGCAAGGCTGTTGAAGCTTTGCTACATCAGCTGGCCTACAGCAACAATCTGTCTCCATGCAAAATATCCAACCCCAAATCCCACCCTTATCCTACTATTTTGCTGTTCTGAACAATCAGTCTGAGCCATTTCCCACTTGAAGGTCCTTCACAATCTGGTCAGCAGCAGCAATTGCAAAACATGCTGCTGTAAGTGTTGGATTGCAGGCATTTTGAGTGGGAATGACACCACAGCCTCCCAGAACCAGATTGTCATAGTCCCAAACCTTGCCTGTTCGATCCACAACGCTATCAACCTTTGATTCACCCGCTCTGTATGTGCCACAGATGTGCAGTGCTGAACCTGGGACAAGAACTTTGGGCTCAGCCCCCGGAAGGAAGCCGCCAATTTTCCTTGCTACTTCAACCATACTATCGATACGTGTTCATATTAGCGGATTCAAGTCCTGTAACAAAGGCGCGTGCCGGGAACCTACTCATCAATCATTCTGTGGCAACGCTCAGCATCATTCTTGGTCGGCCTGAAGTGGAAGGTTGGCTAAAGCAGATTAGTGCTGTCTCCTTTATTAGATGTTGGCCGAAAGTCTCTACTCACTTGCGGCATCCCGAAGCCGTCTGTAAAGTGCGGCTTTTTCTTGTGATCTGGAAACTCCTCCTTTTTGGAGAATTCAACATAGTTTTTCTCCACTGGCTCGGAAAAGGTGTACCAACGGAAATCCACCACAAGTCGCTGATCGATTGTAGGCGGAACTTCACCATAGCCAAAGGCATCTCGATGGATCTGGGTATGCCATGGATGGGACTTGGAAAGGGGAAAGTAACACTGCGGATCGGGGTCATTGTACGGGAAGGGAAGCGGATCATTGGGATACTTCTGTTTGTGCTTCTTGACCATTGCTGCCCAGCCGAGGTTGAAGGGGTCATCCTCCACGCTATCGACCAAGGATCGCTTGAGAACCACTTGACAGAAGGCCATTATCTGCTCGTTCATGTAGTGCCCCTGTTTTTTGGTGTTTTTTTTGCAATTAGTCATGATGAGCACTATCTGGGAATATTTGGAACTTACTAAGGCTGGCAAGTCAACGGTCGTGAAGTCCGAGTTGAAGAGAATACCAGGGGTCAAGACAGCGCCAGCACAGACGACATACTTCCTTGCCCGGATGATGTAAGACTTGTTCGTCAGAATATTTTTCACAAAGGCACCCAGAATCTGTCCAGGCTGTTCGGGCTTGTGGTAGAGCTGGATGCATTGGGTATTAGGCCGGACCTCGAATAGACTGTCCGAGGGACTAGGCTCTGAGTACTTTCCAAGAATGGTAGCTGAACAGGTCCACTCAACGAAGTCAGTGTTTCGTGTGCTCCGTTCGCAGGCAAGAGGCATGCTGCGGATTTCACGGCCGGGATAGGCGATTTCCAGGTTGCGCTTCACCAGTTGCTGTCGAATCGAGTCATCGAATGAGGTGCTGTTTGTTCGGAATAGCTTCTCAGCAATGGAGTAATATGTGGCCCATTGCTCCTCAGTGAAGAGCTTCGATCTCTCGAGCTCATGCTGTCTAGGCGTGCAACAAGTCCAGTGACATCCCATTCCTCCAACGACGCGAGATGCAGCAGCAGCAGGCAGGTTGTCGAAGACCTTTTGGTTCGGGTTTTGGCCATTCTGCGTGCATCCAATCTCCCACGGCCTTACAAGATGATATGTTATCAGTGTATTCTTAGACCTGTTGTATATAGGTACTCACATTGGTTCCCAGGAAGCTGGCTCTAGATGCACGCCTGCGGTGTTCGTGGGGACAGACAAGGGATGCAGATCCCCCTAAAATAGTTCAACATCTGTATTTCTTCAGCGTATGTTTGGGATTGGCCTACCCTGACGACACTACGGGGAACTATCAGCATGTAAAAGCCAAATATTATATCAGAAAGGCACTCACTTGGTGAAAAGACTCAAGTCTTTTTGAGTTGCGATGCTATTTTTCTTGTGGTCGCCAACTCGTCGAGATGTTCTATACAAACAGGATCAGCATCAACATTTGGACTGGCAACAGCAGGACTGACTGGTCTCCCATATCAATGATCAATACTTTCTTGCCAGCATCCAGAAGCCTCTGAGCGAAAGTGGCCCCAATAGGGCCAGAGCCGACAATAAGAATATCCGCATCATATTCAGACCCGGAGCTACCCCTTTCAGCTGCAAGAAGTCGAGGGTCTTGAAAGACACTCATAGTTGCCGTATCGAGAAATGTTCTCAAAGAGAAGCACGGCTAACCCCCAGATGGCTCACTCGAATTTCTAAGAAACTTCTTGGGGCTTCAAGGCCAACCAAATCGCAGGATACAAATTATAGGATGCAAGTCACAGCTCAGTAAGATATGTTGAGAAGTCTTGCCTGAAGAAGAGAAGGAAAAGAAAAGGGCAGAAGGAGTAGCCGTCTTATTTAATCAACTGCATCGCATCAGCTTGATGCCTACTGACTATCCAGTCCACAGAGACAATGGACCAGCAAGTAGAGCAAATGGAAGATATGGATTTCGAGGGGGACAACAGCTGAATCAGAATGTAACAACATGCTCGGAAGGGACCTCGGGCAGGACCCCGGGAGCCAGGATTCGGGCCGTTACAACTTGAAAGGCTATGCTGTGTTATCGAGACATAGTTGGCTTGTAGTTCATATTACCGCATGTTTTGGTTTATCCGTCGGGATCATCTTCTTGTGTACTACTTCCAAAGATCATCATTGGCAATTCACTGTTGATTATTGGAGATAAGCGATGATTTCGGACCGTCTCGGCACACATGCAAGAAACCGTGCGTTGTCCCCATCGGGCCGGCTCAACGGCTTCATACTAGTACATATGTACCCTTACGCAGCCGTACACACAGGATGCAACCGAGTTGGTCTTTGAAGAGGAGAGTCGGAATTCTGTATGGAGCAGAGAGGTGGAATGGTTTGATCAAGAATCTGCGAGGTGTATTGCACAGTGTGACATTGTAACTCGGGTGTTCCAAGGTCGTCCGACTTAGAACTTCGATTTGGACGAGTCAACTTACCGTCAAGTATCGTGTAAGTGACCACAGCAATTTCAAGAATGTTCAGGAACCGCGACCACAATCACAACCTGGATCAGGATAGGATGAAATGACACCCTGGAATTATTGGACTCAAACCACTTGACACACGCGGCAGATAATCGTTGCGGTTGGGATAAAAAACCGCGTCATCATGTTTCCACACCGGTAAGTTTTGCCACGTATAGCTCTTCCTTGAATCGGAAGGTCGAGTGCCTTTTTGTGGTTGATAATTGAAGTCCCAGGGGGGGGGGGAAACCTGGGATGAAGTCCGACTTGATACCTACTTGGTAAGGATAACGAAAGAAAAGAAAACGACCCCAGTTCTGCCTGAACTGCTGGCATTGTGTGGAAGCCCTCAAAGAATCAGGGGTGAATTGAAACAATGACAGGCGTTGGGCGCCCCCAAAAAACAAGAACCAATTGATTTGTTGCATCGTGTAGACTCTTTGTTTGACGCTTGCAATACCGTAGCGAGTGACCCACATATGGCTGCCCCTGTCACGCCTCTGGCGCTCGTCTCATCCAATCATAAGGGCGGGGACTGCCGATTCTGGCACACAGAGCTTTGCATAGTAAGGCGACAACTCCATATCAAATGCTCTACCCGCTATGACCACCTGGGGGTGATGACAGCACATACTATAGGTACATTGTCATTGCAACTCATAGCAAATATTCCACCTACGCGATTTTCTGTTTGTTTGCCATTTCCTCAGGCAGTCAGTCAGGCAGTCAGTCACACACAGCCTAGAACGTTCCCTGTGTGGCCTCCATCGTCTGGCCATTTTCCTCCCCGTATTTCTTTCATATAATCCCTGCGTCGACCGCAGTTCTTGGCACGCCTCCTTCTCGAACTGCCTCGACCAACATCGCACATCACCGATTACTTTCCTTCCTCAACCACTTCATTACTTTTCTTTGTATCGTATCATCGCCCAGAGCGAGGTTTGTTCCAACAAGCCAAACAATAATTCATTCGGAGAGTCTGGAACTCCCTCTAATAATTACTTACATTCCCCCTACCTATCTAAATAATCAATCACGAAACACCGCTTGACGCTGGTTAAAAATTAATCAACAAGATGTTGTCTCTCAGCAGAAACCATGGAGTTGTTGCGCTTCTGAGCGCCCTCATGATCAGCACCGCTGAGTCGCACATGATCATGAAGACCCCTATGCCCTATGGAAACCCAGACAATTCTCCTTTGTCATCCAGCGGCAGCAATTACCCTTGCAAGGTCACGAGCGATCCTACGACCTTCTACAGCACGAACGGTATCATCGACAAGAATTCAATGGTCGCTGGTGAATCTCAGACCTTGTCGTTCACTGGTTCAGCTGTTCATGGAGGAGGCAGTTGTCAGTTGGCAATCACCAACGACATGCAACCATCAGTCTCCACCTCATGGCGCGTAATCCTCTCAATAGAGTCTGGCTGTCCTTCCACGGATGGAACAGGCCCTTCGACCTACAACTACACGATCCCTGCGGAAACCGAACCAGGTGAATATTCGTTCGCATGGACCTGGATCTCGAAGCTCGCCGGCCAGCCCGAGTACTACATGAACTGCGCCCCCATCACCGTCACCGCTAGCAGCTCTAGCAAGGCCAAGCGGGACGATGTGTCTCTGCTTCCTCGATCAGGCTCATACCCAGAGCTCTTCGTGGCCAACCTTGAATCCATCAACTCCTGCGAGACCACCTCCGGCACCGACGTTGTCTACCCTGATCCTGGCGCGAAGGTTGAGAAACTCCTGACCGGCGCCACACCAAGCTTCGCGACAATCTCGTCAAGTGGCTGCGTTCCTAAGTCTCAGACCCAGGGCTCCGGTTCCCTGCCCACTGCTACAGCTGGTGGCTCGGGCGGAAGCTCTGCTGCTACAACCACGCCTGCCAGTGTGACGGCTTCCGCCAGTGCGGCTGCCTCTTCCAGCATCGAGGCTTCTTCCAGCATGGCGGCTTCTTCTCAGTCCACCTCTGGTGTTTTCGCACCCACGAGTACGGACGGAAGTGCCTCGCCCACCACGCTGATAACCACGACAAACTCCCCGGGCGCTATCACGGTTGTCCCCCTCCACAACAGCACTTCGTCTTCTACTGTTTCGTCTACTGCTACAGGTGGGCCTTCAGGAACTTCATCGGGGGGCAACGTTCCATCTGCCACTCAATCTTTCACTACTAGCACCATCACCAGCGCTGCCAGCAGTAGCGGCAGCAGCGGCAGTAGCAGTAGCAGCAGCGGCGGCAGCGGCAGCAGTAGCAGCAGTGACAATGCTTCGTCTGCCACCGAGTCCCTCACCGCCGCCACAAGTGCTACCGGCATAACGTCGTCCACCACCCAGTCTCTTGCCAGCACTCCTGCCACAAGCACTGGCAACATCCCTTCCGCAACCCTCTCACCCACTGGATCTTCCTCACCAGGCTCCGTCGCGGCCAAGTCGGGTGCCTGCACGCAAGAGGGCATGTTCAACTGTGTCGGGAGCAATTACCAGCAGTGTGCGTCGGGATCCTGGACTGCGATGCGGGCCCTGCCTAGTGGCACGTCGTGCCAGCAGGGCGAGTCCGACTCGCTGTGGGCTCGCCAACTCGGCACGAATCTCATGCGCAAGGCTCGTCGTGGACTTAAATACTCTAGAGCTTCCTGAGAGAGGGAATTGAAGGACGGAGAATGGAACGAGGGGGAAATCATCGAAGGGGGTGTGTTTTGAGGGTCTGGTCCACGGGTGGCTGCAAAGGGTGGTGAATAGCAACTGGACTGAAGCTTTCGTGTACTTAATTAGGTTAATTTGCTAGGGAGAACTCCCCCCTTCGGATATTCGCTGGTCGGATGTTGTTGTCTTTTGCAGCGTCTTGTACCGGCATTGATGGAAAAACGATACCCATTTTTCAAGACACCTTATATTCGTGTCTCACCATACCATAAGGGACCCTTTATAAACTCTCTTTCCCTCAATATGTGATATGAAAAGCCTGGATTTTGAGAGTTGGGCGTGAAGTAATTACATATGTGCTACTCAATATCAATAGTTTACGTGTCACATTATCAATTTAATAACGCAGCGCATCGCAATATTAGAATTCCTCGAGGTTGTTCCAATGTTATTAATCATGCAGTCAAATGACTCGCAGCCTACACTTGGACTCAAACCCTCCCACGCTTCGGCACGCCGTTGGTGTTCTCTCCCGCAAGTGCAAAGCGTTGCAGCATCTTCAAGGGAGATAGATATGAAAGAATTGCCTCGCATTCATCTTCTATGTGAATACAAAGAGATGGACACCAAGATGAAGACTTTCGGGGAAAAAGTGGACGAATTATGGCGCAAAAGCTGTGCTTGCGTGACGTCACAAGGGATGACGTTGAAGACATCAATTCTGCTCTCGTAGTAATTATCTTCTCAATTTTTATGGCAAAATCCTCACATTGTGTACATATACAAACAACTACAGACAATTCCATTAAACCTCAACCTACTACTCCCAACACCAAAGCGCCCCAAAATTTAAAACCTCATAATGAGGGAATACTCAGCGACAGAGTGGCTCCCATCAGAGTCTGGTCTTGGCGAGAGTCCACTATACAGTGCTAGCGATGACACATTCTTTTTCGTCGACATCAAGAACAAACTCCTCCACAGAGTCCCATTGGAAAGTGGATGGGAGGGAAAGAAGACGTATGTCTTCGACGAGCCCATCACAAGACTACACATCGTGTCCGGCCGGACGGATGTCCTGGCAGTCCAGACCTTACGCGGACTGGCCTTATTATCATTGGACACAGGGGCCCTAAAAGACATCGCATGCATCGGCCATGACGACCCAGGCCTTGATGAACAGGTTCGCATGAACGACGGCGCGGTGGATGCCAAGGGCCGGTGGTGGGCAGGATCCATGGCCCTGGACGAGGAGACGCCGATCGGTCGGCTTTGGTGCCTTCCCAGGGTTCAGGAGGGCTCCACAGAAGACAAGACGGCTTCTGTGCGCCGGTTGGACGATCTGGTCGAGACCCCCGTCCCGAACGGACCTGTCTTCTCCCTTGATGACAGGATCATGTACGCCAGCGAGACACCATCGGGGAAGCTCTTCCAGTACGATTATGACCTGGCCAGCGGTACCGCGTCGAACAAGCGGTTGTTCGCCCACCTGGCAGATGGTGGTATGCCGGACGGCATGGCCGTAGATGTGGAGGGCCATATCTGGGTTGCCGCCAACTCCACCGGCAAGCTGGTCAGATACTCGCCTGTGGGTGACATCGTGGCGGTCTGCGAGGTGCCTGGGGCCAAGATGTGCTCTTGTCCTGTGTTTGGCGCCAAAGACATGCGCAGTATCTTCATCACGTCGATTGCTACAGAGGAATCTACTGGCCATGTATACAAGGTCCAGGTGGATGTGCCAGGGATTGGGCGGCATGAGTACAAAGCCTAGGCGTCGTTTCAGAAAGAGGAGATCTGGGTATAATGTGTACACATTGAACACAATGGCAAAGCTACCTCTGGCAGCTCTGCTTCAACAGAGACTTCGCTGCAGTATGATCCTCGTCTAACCCATGCATGGTTAAAAAGCCGTTTTGGTTATAGAATACAAATGATCGCCGAGAGATAGTCGATATGATCTACAAGTGATACTGCCCGCTGATGGCTTATTAATACGGCAGTTCAACAGTATCCGCAGATATATCTAGATGTCATCAGACGGCACTTGCACTACATGGCTTTCGGGGCAGCGTCAAGAATGTCACAGTACATAATATTTGCCGAAGTCAGCGACATGTATGACCATGTTTGGTTAGAGTCGGCAAGCATACTTCTATGTGCATGCTAACCGTTACATCAACCTTGTATACGTGCCAGGGGTAAGACGGAGTATAACATAGCCAGCACGAGACTACGAATCATAGCATAGAGTAGTGTAATCTGGATAGTCATTGCTTTAAAACACAGTCATATTTCCGTTGGCATCCTGCTGGGTATACTCAGGTCCTGTTCCCATCCTTGCAATGCGCTGCCATTGCCTATGACGGTCATTCCACCCTGGGTACTATGCGAAACCAAGTGCCTTCCAACGCCCAGTACTCCAGAACTCCTTGTTATCTCCCAATCCCACCGTCATAAGCTATAATCAGAACTCAAAATGCAAAAACTGGCCGTTCTTCTTGAACCCCGGTAGCAACGAGATAAGAGGTGTCCAATTGCCCCACATTGGCGGATACCCCTTTGCAAATGGACCGGCATCCATATAGTCATGTGAGAATATCCTGTTCCTCAGAACCAACCGATCATCCAATTTCTTGATATCATCCGCATCGTCAATCCCCCACTTGACACGAGTATCCATCTTCTTGACCGGCTCGATTAGGCTCGTGAAGACAACACCGAGTGACCCAAGGGTGTCAAAGACCAAGTTGCCATGCGAGAAGTGACGTAGAAGTCTCTGGAACAGCCGCAACCCTTTCTCCGGCTCCAGGTAGTAGGTCAGGCCCTCCATTATGATCAACGTCGGCTTGTCGGCGGGTATTCTCTTGAGCCAGGAGTCGTCGTCCTCGGCGACCAAAGCGGTCATCAGGGTGTAGTCGCCAGTCTCGGGGGGTGCTATAAGACGCTTTCGTAGGTTCGTCACCTTCGGCCTGTCCACATCGATCCACTTGACGTCCTTCCGTCGATTAAGGCGCAGACACCGGCTGTCGAGCCCGCACGCGAGCTGCAGGACCAGGACGTCTTCGAACGTGTGCTGGTCGAGGAAGTCTTGTGCCCACTGGTCCATCAGCTTGGACCGGCCACAGACATACTGCACGTACGTCGCGTCCAGCTTGAAGGAGCTCCGCGTTATGTCGAAGTTCATCTTGTCCATGAGCTCCGCGGCGTATTTGTCTTCGAGGATCGGGTTCTCCGAGGCCGCGTCCCGCACGCGGAGGTACCAGACCATGAGAAGCTTTTCCTCCTCCGATCCCATTTTGATCTCCGCCTTGGCGGCTTGGCTGGACTGGCTGCTACTGGTAGTCCTCGAGGACAAGCGGCCCGCGCTGGAAACCCTGGCATTGATCGATGAGCCCGAATCGGACGTGGTTCTCTGGGCATATTGTTCGGCCATGGCGGACACTGCTGGCGAGGAGGACGGCGGTTACAACAGTCATGTGTTGGGAGGAGGCGGAAGTTGCGAGTTGGCAGGAGGAAAAAAAAAAGCTCTCAGAAGCAAGGTGGGGGCGAGATGCATCAGAAATCGGAGGTGCTGTGAGTGCACTCCTAGTATCGCTTTTTCCAGTGATGATTATCCATGCAGTTTGCTTCTTTAGCCCTGTCGTTGTGCCCTGCAGGTCCACCTATGTAAAGGGCGAACCCCTTTTCTCTCAGCACCGGTGTACCCAGTAGATAAATCAGGCAGGATATTAAACCGCGTGTATCTATCACCATTTCGGTAGGTCTTGCGGTTGCAAGACTACACCCCCTTGGTGATACACTGGCAGTTGGATTGCGGGTCCCGACTATAGACAGACAGTGCAAACATATCTAACGCGGGGGTCCCTTGTCTTGAGAATTTGAAGCTGATTCAGTATGAAGACTAGTTTCAGGGTGCAAGTCTTGGGATCCGTACGACATGATCGTGGGGTGGTGGCCAAAGGGGGGGTCAGTGATCCCACTTGTCTTTGATGTGCAAGGTGACCCACAACCATTGCAACTATATTTCCACTCCACATGGGAGGTCCCGCATTATAGTGGCCCGCGTACATAATACGGAACTTTAATATTCCCTTGTTAGGCCCCAGTGGGCCCGTTGAGCGGCGCCAGGGAAAAGTGACAATCCAGCACAGGCCATGAAGACCCTAACAAGGGGAATTTTTAAGATTATCTAACATCTCCCCGGTGATGTGATATATAGGATATGTTGGGCAGCAATCATACGCTAAACTACTCCTGAAGATACCATCATGATTTAATGTCCCTGGCCCTTTGTTGGTGTTCCTGTCCTCCGCTGTCCATCAAGTTTCGAACCACTCCTTCCTACATAGTGTACCCTCATACAGCTGGGCATACATACCTAGGTAGTGTAGGTCTAACTTTTCCACTCCGCGTTTCTAACTCCACTTGCTTGCGTGGATATCCACCTGCAGAGACGTTTATTCCCGGATCCTCTCCGTGGCCACATATTTCTACGGGCCTCGACTCCCATCTCAGCCTCGACTGCAAGCCCCCGAACTACTCCTGTGGGTATCACTTGCATTCGCGGGTATTGCATGGGCCCCAACAGGGGGTTGCAATGGGGAAGCCTGCCATGATGACGGCATTTAGATCGCAGAAAAAAAAGACATATATGATATGCTCGGGGCTCGCCGTTGGGAAGTACCCATCGGACTTTGTTGTTCAAAATCGGTGTTTGCGAACAACCTCAAAGATAGACCCAGTTTGTCGAGTCCGGGTGTGCCGTGTCATTGGATTCACTGCTATGTACGATCTTGGAGTATCATGGGCCTGGACTGGTATGTATCTTGGTGATAGGTGCACTCCCTTCCACATCTGTAAGGCTGACAATGCCTGAAACTGAGCCAGAGGAGGCGTTCCGCGAAACGAGGCTGTGAAAGACCGGCTTCGGAACCTCTAGGGTGTCCATTCTGGTAAGCGCTTTGTTTCCGGGGGATATATCATGGCTGGACGGACTCGGCATTCCTTCAATCTATGCTCGTCCGATATACAGGCCGGACCGGCAACTCTCGGTGAAGCTCCCGGCCCCCGAGCGCTGGCGGTGAAGTGGGGCGTTCGGCGTGGCATGACCCTGGGAGTTGCGAGGCGGGTTGTACGATGCCATGATCTGCGGGAGTCCGGGGTTCCTCTGCGCCTCGGCGGGTATGGTCGGGAAGTCGGCGGCCGGTCCGGTCTGGAACTCGGAGTCGTCGAAGGCGTCCGGTGCGGGCGTGCCCAGCTTCTCGCCTAGCCATTCGAAGGCCCCTGCCACCTTTCTCCTGTTGCCATCGGCCGTGACGGACGTTTGGGACCGGCGAAGGCCGCGGTCTTTTCTGCTCTTTATTACCGCTCGTGGTTCTGGGAAGGTTGAGCGCCTTGATGCTCCGGGTGTCGATTGCTGCCTCTGATGTTGAGATGCTGCTGAGAACCTGTATTGCCTGGTGAGCTCATGTACCGGCCTCTGACGGATTTCTACCATTGATCGAGTAGTGACAGGTTCCCTATCGTCACTGTAGTGATGATGCAAGATGCTACCGTGGTGGAGCGAGATGTCGCTACGCACTGTCGTGAAGGGAAATGTATGCTTCTCTTCCTTGTTGTCTGCTGCGAGCAGGCCATACAGGGACCCCAGTGCTGCAAGGCCGGTGCCGACTATTGGCCCCCATTGCCCTATGGGACAGAGTCTTATCAGATAAGATACAACTTCAGATATGGATCAAGTGACTCATATGCAAGACGACGTGATATTGCTTACCAATACTAGCCATAGGCTCAGTCTCATACCTGACGCGGTAGCTGAAGAAGTTCCGCTCTCCAACAATAAGAATTGCGACCACAGCTGCTCCGAACACAGGAATCTCCACCATGCTAAGGTAGAACCGGATTCTGTCTTCTGTCTTCATCATCTTTGCCGGAGTAGCAGCATTGGTGCCCGGCATTGGTTTGTTGAGGTTCATGCTGTCGGTGTTGCCGAACCTTCTCTTCCAGTTTGTCTTCAGTATCTTGTCCCACATCGAAACGAGTGACAAGACTGCGGGGATGCAACAAGCCGCCGCGAGGAGGGTTGCCGTACCGAAGGGCAGCATGTCAGGGGCCAAGATGACATATATGTTGTTCGTTGAGCCACCTCGCAACCGGGACCATGGGCCATTATCGACAGAGCATCTGAGCCCACAAGTATTTTCGACGCCGTATGTGAAATCATCTTTTAGACAGGATACAGGATTCGCGCGGAAGAATTCGACCGTCAGGCTCAAAAGTCCTATGGGGCGTTTGTTTGTAGTTAGCGGTCAACGGGTCTAGGCGTATTTCAGTCGTGTTTGGACGTACCAGCCAATATCAACACAGTCCAGGCAAAAATCATGTTCCGACCAGGTGTATCGAAATATGTCTTCGATAATTTGACAGTTGATGGACCGGCCAGAACCCCTATTGCACAAAGCTGGAAAGCTCCGTAAATGTCCATATCCACAGCGCCTGGACATTAGAAGCGTCAGCAACAAGCATCATCCTATGAGCCAAAGCATTGACTGACCATCGACATGGTATGCTGTGAGAACGATACCATGGAGGGCTGCTACAGCCGGGAAGAGCAGCGCGGCTGCAAGGCATGCACTCCTCAGCCACTCTGTCTGTCGCCCGAGGACACAGGCTGCTACCAGGACGTAGTATCTGCATCGGTTTTATGATCAGTTCTTCTTCGTCTATACATCCCGAAAGCTAACGGATCTTGTCGTGATTAGCGAGCTTACAGTATTCGCGAACCTGGACCGTATTGACCTGAAACAGGCCAAGCACAAATGACCTGCATTGTGTCATTCCCGGAGCTCAACGGAGATGAGCTATTCGTGCCAGTGCTTCGCGCAACGGGTGTATCCAGGGAAAGAGAGGTCCAAGAGAGCGGTGGCATGCCCGATAACGACATTCAAAGGAGAAGGGCGAAGGGTTTCCAGAGCTCGGAACCAAGTGAGGTGAAGAGATAATAATCAAAGCAACCAGACGTGTTTCCAAGACAACCCCCACGGGACTTATATTAAGGCGGGCTTGGCCAGATCGATTGATGAATTTGCACTGGAAGGCAATTAACCCGTATACACATGATCACCTGTAAAGGCTGCGCCTCGGCGAGGTATCCAGCATCTTGATCCTCATGTCAATGGAAGCCTCTGATTGCCCAAAGAACGCCCGTGGAACGCCCAAGCTGGCAACTTTGCTGATGGGGAATGTGACACAGTGACGGCCAGGCCCGAAAAGTGAGTTGTCACTTGGAATGTATGAAATCCGGGGAAACGGTCCACAGAGACAAGGCCAAACCTGGGGTAGCACAGCAGTGCTGACCTCAGACAAATATCATCACTTGTCCAACTGGAAGAACAAGCAAGCCACCCCCTCTTTCGGGGGTCATTTCAATGTTAGTCTTAAGGAAGGGTGCCGCCAGAGAATCACCTGGGCTGAGAGCCTCATTTTGATGGTGAGAAAGTGACTCTGGCCGGCTTTGTCAGTACGTCCAAGACAACGTAAGCAGTGATAGCTCATGCACTGTGATAGGTAACTTAGAGATCTTTGGTAGAGAACACTGTTTCTAGATTATATTCCACTTGAGTATGAACAAGATGTATGTAAGGGTACCTAAGCTGAATGTCATGTGGGGGTTAGCCAGACGCTAAGGGTACCTACTTAGATGGCTTTTTTCACCCGCTTTCGTTTGCCAAAAGGAGGAACAAACATCGAAACAATAGTCCAATGTAGATGCATACAGGCTCATCATTTACGTAGCATTAAGGTCAGTGGACGACGGAATCTTGACGATCTTTGAGTGGTAATCAACACGGGGGCAACCTCTGCGGAACCTCGCACTGAATCGTTGAAATGCCCCTCCACAAATCGGTCTTAGGTCTTAGTGACGCAGCGTCGTCTCCCAGCCACTCTTAGTCTTCGCCTCTTTCACCCTGGGGCAGTCATGTTGCAGATCCCATTGACTATATGTAAGCTTCACTAGACCTGCCACGTGCTCCCCCAAAAAACCGTTACACACGCCGATGGTCACGTCAGGCCAAGACTTTAAGATCGAAAAAGTCGACAAGCAAGTAACAATCCTCCGCAACCACACCGTCCAGGGGTGCTAGAGCTGTCACCAACCTCGCTTCTTACATTCGCAATTTGTGCCGCTCCCTAGGCGAGGGTTTCAAATATCATGCCTGAGGCGTCACAATGTCCGAAGAAATCAGTCTCAATGTCGATGACATAAAGACATGGCGCTCTATTATCACTCTGGTCGTCTTCGTCCTGACGAGTAAGTCCAATGATGCATACTACCCATATATTAGTTAATCCCTCAACCGACCACATATCAAGTTCTACACCATTCAATCGTACTGATGCACAATTCTGACTGCAGATCTTGTCGTTCTCTTTCCCTTCCATGTTCCAATATTCTTGCCCGAGTCTCTAGTACAAGGAATTCTGAGTCTCCTGCAACGATTACGGGTGATCTCCAGCCATGGCTCGTCATCGAAGAAGCGCCTACGCGACTCTCGCGACTCTGGAGATGGAGCCGTTGTGGAGGCTAACGGCAATGGCAAGGCCAATGCATTTACTCGGTTCAATTTTCCCATGAACTTCTTGACCGCTCCATTGATAGCGGATGTTTTCCTGCTCGCCATACTGGCCATCGGCCGGGAAGAAGTATATGGGGGCACCGTCGGATCCAACAACATTGCGCCACTTGACATCATGGCTTTCTTTCTCACCCTCGCATACATCGCCATCTCTATTGATGCTTCCGGTCTAATCCGGTACCTCGCATTCAAGGTGCTTCAGTGGGGAGGAGAAGTCGGCCACAGGCTATTCTTCTACCTCTATGCCTTTTTCTTCCTTATCGGGAGCTTTATCGGCAACGATCCCATCATCCTCTCAGGCACTGCATTCTTGGCCTACATGACCCGCGTTTCAAGCAACATTGAGCATCCGAGAGCTTGGATTCATACTCAGTTCGCAGTCGCCAACATTGCTTCTGCTACCCTGGTCTCGTCGAATCCGACAAACCTGGTCCTTGCCGGCGCATTTCAGATCAAGTTCATCGATTACACAGCCAACATGATCGTGCCTGTGGTTATTACAGCCATTCTTCTGTTCCCATGTCTGCTTTATATCATTTTTGCGCATGAACGATTGATACCAATCTCAATTACAATGCACGACCTACCTGAAGAAATCAGGACTCGAAAACCTGTAAACCCGAATATCCCAAATGCAAGAGGAATAGAGCAGGAGGAAGAGGAAGAGCACACAAACGATGAAGAAGGAAAACTACTTTCCCTTGAGGAGATCATGAACCCGTTTCTAGACAAGGCAGGGGCAACATTCGGAGCAGTGATCATGGCCGCGACATTGATCACCGTCCTAGCGCTAAACGCTGCGAGTACGGGCACCGAAGAGAGACCCGTTTTCTATGTAACACTACCAGCTGCCGTCGTGATGTTCTGCTGGGACGTGGGCTTTGGGTGGACTCGAAGGGAAGGAACGCGGAAGATAGCACGCCAAGGTCGGGAGGAGATCGAAAACGCCCGAGCCGAGCGAAAGTTGAAGAGGCAACAAGAGAGTCCTGCTGGAGCAGGACCGGAAGAACCCTCGACTACCGGAATCAATAACTCCGAACCTATGCTTCTACCGGAAAATCAGTCACAAGACGAGGACAGCCACATCGAGGATAAGGACATCGAACTGACCGTGATACCGAGACACCTGAACCATAATATCGAAACCCAAGCGCCGGACCAAGACCTGTCTACGGAGACGCAAGAAGTCCCGGGCATGATACACGGCCGTGAGGCTAGGAGTTCCCAAATTGACGCCGACGTTGAGGCTGCGGGCTGGAAGAAACGCGAGTCCACGGCCTTCTCGCAAACAATTGGCCCGAGGACCCTCGTCTCACGTTCTAGAGAGGCATACAGGTGGTGCCAGGAGACATTTCCCACGGTGATAGCCGTGCTCGCACATTTGCCGTTTGCTCTCGTACCTTTTGCCCTGTCGATGTTTGTGCTTGTGGAAGCACTCGTTACCAAAGGATGGGTGCCGGTATTTGCTTATGGATGGGATCACTGGGTCAACAAGACTGGGACGGTTGGCGCCATTGGTGGAATGGGTTTTCTGTCGGTGATATTGTGTAACGTGAGTGACATTCCTTATGTTCTTAATGGCGTGATGCCGTATTTGCTAACTCACCGCCAGTTTGCAGGTACAAACATCGGCACCACCATCTTGTTATCCCGTGTGGTTCAGGCGTGGCAGGAAATTCACCACAACAGCGGCGTCCCTATATCTGACCGAACCTTTTGGGCCACCGTATACAGCATGGCACTTGGTGTCAACTATGGCGCTTTCAGTACAGCATTCAGCGGATCGCTAGCTGGCCTCCTGTGGCGGGACATTCTCGCTCGGAAACACATCAACGTCCGGCGTCTAGAGTTCGCTCGTGTCAACCTCCCGATCATCGCCATCTCGATGACGGTGGGCTGTACCGTCCTCATCGGCGAGGTGTACATAATGAGGAGCGATACGAAGCCATATAGTTTGGGATGACGTCTCCATGCCTCCCAAGACTGGCTTGGCTCTTCCTTCGTCCTGATAGATGAACTCGGTAAAACGAGACTATTCTCAACAGTGGCGTCCACCGCGCATAAGATCCGACATGTGGCCGAGAATCTTACAGTTGACTGTACCAAATGTGGTTATACCTTCGTCACGAGTAACAGCTGCAGAAAAAGGAGGCCAATGACAGTGGGAAGCCTTTAAAAGACGATATGGTGGCAAACCTGAATCCTACCTATCTACTGGATAGTGCCTTAACTTACAGTACAGTAATCAAGGATTGGCTTTCATCTGGCTCAATTTTGTTAGTGATCTGTCTACCTCAATATCATTAACAGACGCTTTAAGCTTACCTACCGGAGAATTTTCATATAGTGTACTTTGATGCCGTGGTCCAACGCTGTGGCAGAACGACGTCAAACCCTGCCTCACATTTCATATTTGTGCCTGTTAAGCATATATGTGCAGGGGTCATCCGGAGGTTGCCACCGCCCTGACTAACTCCCAGCCGCCACAGTGGGACAGGTTCACGGGCCACGGCGCGGGCCTTCGAGTTATCGGTGTAGAAGTCCGGGCTGGGACGGGTCTGCCTTTGATGTTGACGAGTACCCTAAGGTAGAAGGACCTACCTGATTAGACAAGTAAAGCTGGTAAATTGGTGTTGGCGAACCTCTCCGTACGTAACTATAATTAAGAGCACATGCAGATCAGCACTATACCTATATGCGTTGAGTTACAAGATTAATCCTTTGCTTGTTGTTGGGATGAACTGAATAGAGACTGCGACAACCTTGGAAGTTCAAGATCCGTTGTAGCATGATCAGCATATGGAGAGAGTTGTATGGTCTAGGATGGGATGTTTCTCAGCTGGGTACCCTAAGAGGAACAATCAAGCCAAGTGTGTTTGTCACTGTCCTTCTGCATTCGACCCATCCTCTACTACCCCAACCTTGTCCGGGAAATGAACAGCCGCAAGAATATTCAAATACGAGGACAACTTGCAGAGTGTGTGACAAATAGCAGACAACCTGATCCACTTCCCTGGCCCTTGGAGAGGAGGACAACAAAACTATTCACATTCACGAAGGGGGGGGGGAGGCTTGACTCAAGAATTACGACGCCTCATTATCGATTCCATGTCAGCTTACGCTACTTTGGTGCCAAAGCATCATCGAACATATTCCACGATTAGGGAAGGCCAATTGCGTCTCGGCAATCTCGATTATAGATGGGGCAGGGTTACGTTCCCCTCCTTTTCTTTTCTTGGACAAGGACAAGGCAGGCGATACTTTCCAAATCGATGTTGATTGACGGAGTTAATCATCGAGCAAGAGATGGGTAACAAAGGGTATGCTGGGGGCATGACCTTCAATCTAAGTGGTTATTTGTTCCGGAGGTTGGCCCTACAGGATATGCCACCATACATAGGGACTATATCATGTGGTTGGACAGAAAACGGAAGTGTGATGCTGGTCAAATATAACCAATTCTTGCCTTTTCATGTAGTGTCAAGGATGGTTAAGAGGCGTAAACAGGATTTACCAACATTCGCCTATGTAGTATGCATTAACAACTGTCGTTATCCTATCTCGATGGCACTCTCCGGGACGGGTAGAAACACGATATCGGGAGAGACCGTAACTGGACGAGTAATCAGGAAAAAGCAACAACAGGCATCGGAAAGTGAGATGCACCCACCCTTCCAGTATAGGGGCCGTTGGAGGCTCAAGCTCGCTTCGTGTCACTTCTTTCCAAGTCTATGTCCAAGGAATTTCAAGATTATGCATGTCTCCTCGTTCCGACCTTTCGAGGTACGGAGACGCAGCCCAGGAGCCAGAGGAGGGAGAGGAGGGAGAGGAGGGAGATGAGGGAGAGGAGGGAGGAAAAGAGACCAGGGTCTTCTCCCACATACCGCATCTCGCGTCTGACCTAGCCGGGCCGGCCTCTCTTCGACCCAACGTGCTGGTCGAAGGAAGCGAGGTCCCTGACGAGGTTTGGAAGGCCGATTCTTTTCGGAGTCCTGATTCATGCACCCTGTCACAAGAGGCGCGAGCGAAGTTTATCAGCATGTGGCTCACACCGTCAAATAATCAATGGAAGCGGCACCCTTCTCATGATGCATCGTCCTGTATCGCAACGCCACATGGTACCTATAGGTAAAGGGTGCTTCGCCAGTCGGAGGCTTTGGTCCACGCGACCCTGACAGGCGACGTGTAAGAAATGGGGTCCTGGCTGCTCCACATTTACCCTATACCAAGGTTGTACGGCGCTGACTGGTTGGGAGTGGCAGGCTTACTGGCCCGTCTACTGCAATATTCCGTCTACTTACCTGCAAGACATCTGGACTAGGTCCGGTATCGAACCACTTTTATATATATTGAAGCGCCACGTATACAACACGGCGCTGCGATTTGACCGATGGATGTAATTAACCAGAGGATCCTACACTACAGCCTAAATGTATGTCCCTTTGACGAGTGGAACTGCTACTGCCGTAATAGATTTGTCAACCTCAACCCGGGTGGCCAGCTAATAATAATCTTACCATGTAGCTGTCCGCGTGATGCAGGCCGAGTCAGGAAGTTCTAACCTGCACAAGTGCAAGCGATGCCAAGAAGGGCGAAGAAGACGACATGGGGGCGGGAAGGAGGTGCTTTTGATAGAAAATACTCGTCCCACCTACCCGGTCACTTATGTATGATGACGTCGGGGGCGGTTGTGTTCCATCGGTTAGCGGGTAATATATATTATTTAGCCGTTTATGACACGAATGTGGAAATGGGAACCACAGTCTGGGGACCAGTCTGGGGGACCAGTCTGGGACCACCAGTCCGACAAACAAGGAGCAACGACAGCCTTGCAGCCCACATGCATTGGCAACATGTCAAGCCCGCCTGTGATGTGTCAAAACCCCCCGGCACAGCCCGAGAGAGATCCTCAGCTGCTCCTGCGGATCCGCACCATGTACATAGTAGGCCAAGGGTCCTCAATTCCACCACTCGGCATGCCTGACCAAGACATACAGTGGGTTCCCGCTCACTCGGGTATATGCAGCATGACCGTTCGAGACTAGACCAACTGCGTAGACACGCAGCGGATGCGCTAAACTTGGATGTATGCAGCGGGATGCAGCGGGTAATTACAGCCGCCCCTGCAACATGTGTTGAATCTTGGGGTTGTACTGGCCCGGGGCAGCGGCTGGAATTGCCTAGACCCTGGCGGTCAGGGAATGTCAAACAATGGTCCCGAGGAGCTTCCCTGTTTCTGTCACTTGCATGTTGTAACGGCTGGTACATGCCCAGGCAAATGTACATGTTGTGGGAAAAAGCTTTTACATGCACGTCGGCTCGGATAGTTGTACCCCGGCACGCCCGATACCCTACCATAGCAAGCATAGTAGTAACTACTACTTACTGTCTTGACAGCTCATCCTGACGGCCACCGGCGTCATGTTCCCTTATGGGTGCAGCCTCCTCGGCTCCCGGTCGTTTGACTTGATGTTGGATGTTTCGAGCATCGTTTTCACGCCATTGTCCAATTGCCAAAACCTGCCGGGACGGAGGTGGGAGATGGTGTGATCATTTGAGCGCGGTGCTCGGAGGTGGTCATCGGTGCTGCATCAACATTCAGCCTCTAAGTACCCTAGGGTAGGTATGTTTACCCAGCTATCGCGCCTCCAGCAGGTGATCGGGGACCCCAACCCCCAGAAACGCCTCAATGATAATACCCGCTTCCAGTTGTGTGAATCAGGATTGTAGTCTGGCGAATTGAGTACTATCATTGGCTATGGTGTCCCAATCCCTCACCACTAGTCACCTTGAAGGCTCGGCGTCTCACTAATGATGATCATCGAGGGGCTACCTCGCCTAGCCGAGGAAGCTTCTCAGACTAACACTCATGGATGGCAGAAGTAATTCAAGGTCATGTGTACAACCATGAAAACTTGGAAACATCACGAGCCCGCTGTCACCGTCTGCCGACTTCCGTGGGTCGATGCCGATCTGCTTCCTATCTTGAGATGCGTCAACATCCTCAAATGCATATGCATTGTGTCGGGGATGCATCGCAATTTCTACCGGTGGTAGCCTGCCGTCAGCCCTGGGTGTTTGGCCAAACTGGGCGTTCGAATGATGATCATTTCCTGTTTCTGGAAACCCGCACTGTAATATTCCTATCCTCCTGCAGCACGAGCCTGCAGCATGAGCCTATCTCAGATCTTGACGCTGTGGTATGTTGAGGGCAGCCTCTTCGACTCCTCCCATGTGCTTGGCCACCAGCGACCTTGGAATTTGTTGGCCTCGGCTGAGTGAGGCATGCCTCCGTGCCAGACGACGAGCTTTGGTGAGTAGTCAGGACGTGAAGTATATGAGCGTTCTCAAGTATAAAAAGGAGGCCACCTCCTTCCTCTTGGTTCTCCTCATCTCTCATCATCATCCTCAACAGCATCAGCCTCCATCAGCACCAGCAGCCCCAGTCCTTAGCCTTCAGCCCATCTTTCCACTTCCAAAACCCCCAAACATTTCAAGCTCCTCGTCTTCGAAGTTCAAAATGCAGTTCACCAGCGCTATCATCCTCTCCATCATGGCCTCGCTTGCCATTGCCTCCCCTCTCGACACCCGCGGTGGAAAGGGCGGCGGCAGCTCTTACACCCCTTGCGGTAGCTCCGTTCTGCTCGACAGCCAGGCAGTGTGCTGCTCTGCTGATGTCGGTGGCATCGCTGCCCTCACCTGCGCCACTGGTAAGGGAACCCCTTCTCCGCCTAACATTTAGAATCACATCCCGGGCGAGTACACTATAGACGAGAAGCGATGCTGACCACCGGCCGCCCTACAGTCTCCGAGACCCCAGAAAGCGCCGACGACTTCGCTGCGATCTGCTCCAAGAGCGGCCAGACTGCCGAGTGCTGCACCCTTTCGGTGGTAAGTTCTACATATCTCTCGCTAGGAAAAGAATTGATACGGAGGACTGACAATGCTGGTAGCTCGGAATTGCTTTGCTCTGCGCCACCCCCGTTGGACTGTAAAGAAAGAAGTCCGGGGTATATGCGCCACCGGCCATACAAGAGCCCTTTGGCGACTCTCAGGTCGCCACTGGGCGACACACGTCTGGGTGATGATAGAGGACCTGCTGTTTTGGGGGCGAGCTATGGGGTTCAAAGTATACACGAAGGGAAGATGGACGGGAATGGTCTCGGGCCGAGTCACTCCTTTTATTTCTCTATTGCCATTTACCTGATTGGAGATGTGGTCTGAGGCAGCTAGCTAGTGCTTCGATTACTGATTATTTCCCCCCCTAAATACATTGAGCTCAATAACGTCTTTGCCTCGCAATGCTTATTACCGTGACTGAAAAGATCAAAATGGGTTTCGAGTTGAGATTGTAGATTACCTCAAAACCGCATCGGGCTGTCAAAACCGCATCGGGCTGTCAAAACCGCATCGGGTTGTCAAGCTCACCTGCATAAGTGGAATATTGGGTCGATCATTGGTCATTGGGCCTAAAACGGATAGGAATTCACATCTATTGGGTTGACCTCGTAATCAGATAGATCGGGCCATCATCCCTGCGACCTCGGGATGACATGTTTCTTGCCGCTTGACATGCATGGATTAACAAGGCAACTCCTGCCGCATCTGTCAGGGGAAAATCGCGTAGAGTTGCATCAGGAGACCAAACTCCGGGTCTTCCGACGGATTGGTTCCGAACGACCCCAACGTTCAACCCGTTTTGAAAAGCGATAGGCCACAGTTGAACAGGTGTGTTGCATTTCCATCTCAGCTTGCACCATTATTTGAAGTCAGACTGATACGCTGCAATACTATGGCAGAAGAGGAAACGCCAAGAGGGAGCATCCATCACGGACATTGGTCGCTTTCCCACCTACCACGTTCGAGCTTGATTTAGCCTATACGTTGTAGTTGACTTTGCAAATGCCCCACTTTGTCCGGCACTGCAGCTTTCCGGCTGACCGGTCGACTATATAAACTTTTACCTGAATGAGGTGGCTGCTGCATCAAACAAGGCAAACAAATCAAAAGAATTGCGAACCCTTGCCCTTGGGGGCCGTGCTTTGTACAATATTCCTGCTGATCATCTTTAAAGTTTTCGCAATGTAATCTTCCGCTGTGCCAGCATCATACCGTTTGTTGTCCAAATACATAGAGGCAGATTATATCCACATGAGGATACGAGAAGAGCGGCACGCTCTGGGATGTGAACAGCTGGTCGAGTCCCGCATTGATACATATGCAACTAGGTACTTAGGCAGCTTGGCAAGTTGTTGCGGGGGCTGGAGGGCTATCCGACTTCCGACTATCGTTTCTTGATACCCTTTCTGGTGTGCCTTCCCTGTAAACGGATATAAGATGACAGAAGTGGGCCGAACGTGACTTGACAGTTGTCCCACCTGGGGGCGAAATAGGACTTGCCACTACCCTAGGGTAGTATATTGATGGAAATACACCCCTTGACGTAAACTCTGTCATAGTACCACAACCCGGGTTTTTGGAGCCAGTCCTTCTCGAAGTATTGAAATTAATCTAAATGATAAGAAATCAAGACAGTATTACTGGCCACAAGGATATTGTTACCACACCGCTCCTGTATAGTTCTAGATAGTATCTTTGGAAGCCTAATCTTAGTCATAGCCACAATGAAGCCCGTAAAATACACTATACATCATCTCGGCCGGAATGTGGGGGGGGGGGAGGGGGATAAATGTAGCAATGCTATGGTCTTCCTTAACCGCGAGAGCCTTGCTACTATCTTGTCTGGCTACGACCTTCTCTCTTCCTCGACCAGGCTCAAGGGTGTCGTCTGTAGGTATACGTCAACAACGTCAAGTGCAATGTTGTGGCGCGTCATTCGGTCCCACTCGGTTTGAGTTGAGAATAGGGTAGGTAGTTCTTTCACACTGGGCTTGTGTTGTTATGTCTTCTTCTGCACTTCCTCTTTCCATTTCTGTGAACTTCTCTTCTTTCTTTCTTGTCTTTACCCATGTCTCTTCTCCATCCTATGCATGTACGTATACGGAAAGCAAGCCAGAAAATATCGCGGTAGAGCAAAACAAGCCCTCAATGGCACTGAAAGGCTGGCCGCGACCAAGCAACATATTACTCCATGACAAGGTTTGAATCTCCAGTTTCCTAACTGATATTTGGCGGTGTCTCATTGTTTCTTGTCTTCCTCATAGCCAAAAGTGCGTTGATCTCCCAAAACCCATCCAAGGGCTAGGATGCTCCATATTGAGAGACGTCATTGGAAGGATCTCATGTGTTGCGAGTTGATTCTTCACAAGATGGCTTTTGGGCACGCATTATCGACTTTACAACATGCAAACTATAATGGACACGTGGAAACCCTATTGAAATACCCAGGTGTGCTTGAGTATTCATTCAACCCTGGTGTGTGCGCACTTGCATCCTACTGTGTATCTTACCTTCCCATCGTTGAATCGACTCTCTAGAAGGCTCCTCAACTCACATGTTCTGGTGTGCTTGTTTGTTTTGCGTTGGCTAAGCAGCTGGGGCACATGGGATCTTATAGTTTCACCGTGCACTTAAGTGCTAGTATGCGCACGGAGCCATCTGGTCCTGGAAGGGGCAACCCTAACCCAGCGAAATTGGGGAACTTTTGAGCCACTGAATAGATGACTCTGGCCTCATTGGGAACAGAGCTTGGAAAGAAGAAGCAATCCATAAGAGCCCAGATATAGATGCACGAAATAGCATGAACAATCTACACACAATGATTACAGCCTTGCGGTTGACATGTCGTCGTGATGCTGACGTAAGGCAAAACGTCCTAGTGTGACCGTTGCGGCTGGCGTAGTGTCATGGATATCCCTGCTATAGGACCGACGTCATTGATCAGTCACTAGTGAAACAATCACATATCACATCCAGGTGCCATCATTCTTCCTTCTGGAACCTGGCAGTCGATTCTCCAGACAATCAGCACTCCCAGGTTGCGTAAACAATCCCACTGATGCGACTCAAACATCCTCAGAGGCAGAAACCCAAGAAGCAGCACCAAGCACCAAGCTCATCTTGGCTCCTACGCTCTTCATCATGGAGTCCCTTATTGAGGTGTTGAGCGTCTTCTGCTGGTGTCTTCCCTGCTTCACGCCCCCCGGTGACGATTATGGAGACAGAGATCCGCTGCTCCCACAGTACCGTGAAGACACCGTGCTTCAAAGGGAGCTGCACCAGAAGCTCCACACATACCAGATGCTGCGGGCCATGTCTCAGGGATTCATGCCATCAAATGAGCAGGTCATCGTCAACCTCAGGACTTTGCTGGCGGCCGATGTTCTCAACCCCGAAAACCAGGATCTCAGCGATTCAGGACGAGCACTGGTCCACTATACCAAGGTCTGGCTCAAACAATTCATGGACCTGTTGCAACACAAGAACGGCCATGACCAGATCCAGGACTTCGTCTGGTACTTGACCAAAGCACGAGTCTCGATCGACATGGAGGACATTGCAAACAGAACTGCTAAGGCGAAATCAAAGGCCCAAACTGCAGTTGGTACGAATTCATTTCTATAGACTCATTCAGGCCCCTCAGGCTGACTCGTTCACAGCTTACAAGAGCCTCCAAACGGTTGGCACGTTACTGCTTACTAACTCGGACTTCCGTATTTTCCTGTCCGATCTGAGCACTATTGGGCGAGAAGTCTTCCGTGACACAGCTTTCACACTTTCTGATGTGTCCCGGCAAGCTGGCCAACGGCTTGAACCGTCCAAGGAGGAGCAACAGACGTTGAAGGAACCAGGGGCTGACGGTGGGCCTGCGCCAAGCTCTGAGGAGCTCCAAGGCGATGTTACCGAGGTTGCCAAGGTTGTCGCAGAGGGTGCTGCAGAAGTGGCTCAGGAGGCCGAGCACAGCCTTGTCGACAAGATTATGGGAGACGAGAAGAGCACCCTTTTGTACAGACTGAAACAGGCAGTGACGAAACTTAGGGGCCGAACTGACTACACGGACTCAGTGTCTACTTTGGCCAAGCTCTTACAGCGGTACGCATTTGTCTACTCACACTTCCTCCAAGAGACAGTCGCCACAGCTGAGCGTGACGTCGAGACGAACCCCGAGACAGAGAAAGCAGTCCGAAACTTTTGGACTCTTGTCAAGTCATTCGGCGATGCTCAGGAGTGGCATGATTTGGAGCAGAGGTTCAATCAGGTGATAGAGCATGGGAAAAGTGATCCCCAATTCGATCAACTCGTCCGGCAATCGGGAAATGCCCTACAGGAGATGCTGACGGACCCCGGATTTTTCGAGCATGCCGAGGAAAGGTTTCAGGATTTGCGCGCCCAGTCACGACAGTTATCGTCTGATTCCTCTCTGCGCGAGGACGTCGATGGTCTCCTGGCCAAACTGCAGTCAACATTCGTATCGGTGCTGAGGGACACTGATGTTGCACAGCTTATTCGCACCTCGACTTACATTGCCAAGATCTTGTCGCCTGCCCATCATTATACAAACACCGATTTGGTTACTGATGCAATCAATGTTTTCGTCCCCATGGTCATCCAAGGAATTCAGTACGTCCCAATACCACGCCTAGAGGTCTCAACTCCCGAGGTTGATCTCCTTCTGGAGAACATCATCCTCGAGCCTGGTGTCACGATCAACAACACCTCCTTCCTCCCATACAAACTGAGAGTGGAGACTCGTAACAATTTCGAGATATGGAAGGCCCGCACAAGAACGGCATCAAGCGTTGAATCCCTGATGACTATCAAGATCGACGGCATGTCAATCCGTGCACAGGAAGTGGGTTTCTGGCTGCGCGCACATTCGGGGCTTCTGCAGCTGGCCGACGAGGGCATCGCCTCCTTCGAGGTAGACGAAAAAGGCATCGACATCGAGATCGACATCGAGATTGGCAAAGAACGTCTTGAGAATATTCTCTCGCTTCGTGATGTCCGAGTGCATATACACAAGCTCGATTACCAACTGCGTAAATCGAAGTTCGCATTTGCAGCCTCCGTCTTCAAACCGGTTATCCTTCCCATCATCCGCTCGGCTATCCAGACCCAGATGTCGACGGCTATTGGAGACCTCATGCACGCCGCAAATCGAGAGCTGATATTTGCGCGGGAGAGGCTGCGAGCTACCCGTATTGCCGACCCCAAAGACCTCTGGACGTTCATCAAGGCCGTGGCAGCACGGCTGGTTCCGGAGGAGGACCCGGACCTGTACACCAGGGTTGGTGTTGGTGAACCTGGACAGGGCGTTTTCAAGGGGGTATACGCTCCTGGGAGTGTTGTCAAAGTCTGGAATGAGGAGGCTTCCCAAGCCAAGCAAAGGATCAGGGAGGGCGAAGCAGAGGGCTGGAGAAACAGCATTTTTGATGTGCTTACCACACATGTTTGAAGCGGGATTACTTGCATTTTTTATCAACGAGGATGGCATTATTTGTCTTGTTTCTTTTCATACATGCACCCTTTGCGTTTTGCATCGTCATCCAGAGTCGACATTTGTGGTCACTGGCATTCATTCGTAAGGCACGGAGTATACGGACATAAGGTCGAAGGGAAAATTGCATTTCTAGCAAGTGGTCATCGATAGTTCCATCGAATTTGTGATTCAGAACCCTGGAGACTTAATACTCGGAGCTTTGCGATGCATTAGGCAAACAATAGTCTCTTGTCACGAATCTGAGCCCACTATTATGGGGCTCGCTATTATGCAGCTCTCTTTCTATCTAGTCTATATTAGGGAGCTCCCCACGCCCATTGTAAATAGCTTACAATGGCAGTCAAGTTGCTCTATTCGATATGCCCTGCTCGGGATCGCCACATCTTGGCAAAGTCACCAACACAACGTATTTGCTCAGCGATCTAAGCAATGTGTGCTATGATTCAGACTCGCCCATTTTGTACTACCTGCCATGATCATGATAGCACAGAAAAGGTATCTGAAAATGGGACGTCGCTGACATACTGAGTAGGTATCACGGTTGACCTTCAGTGTGTTTCTCTCCTAGAATGAAAACTAGTGGGCCGATTGGAACTTTCAATACAACCTTCCCTTGAGCTCCGTTGACCCTGACTGCCCCAGGGTGCCGTCCTGAGGACGGGTCTTGCGTGACCTTCCAAAGCTGTTCACATTTTTGTACTCCTCTTTCTCCCGGGTGCTCTCTGCTAGAGTTAGCTTTAATCATCGTTCTCTACTGTGCACACGTCTACAAGGTGTAACTTTTAGGGATGCAACCCTCCCCAGGCCGGAAACACTCCTTCCAGGCGTTCGGTGGTATTGCGGCTGAATCTTCAAAGACTAGGAGGACACGTTTTGACGTAAAAGGAATAGAATGGCGTTACACGAATGTCGGAACCGGACGAGCTGCGACTTCAGCTGCCTCAAGCAGCTCAGCCTCACTTGGAAGGTTGCACATCGGCTCGTACGCGTAACCTCTGCAAGTTCCCCCTCGGCTGGATCACCTATTCGGCCTCGTTACTTCAGCTGCAACTCAAGATCTTCAAAGAAAAAGGCCTCACCTTCTCTTTAAGATCCGTCTAGTGGTCTCCACGTGGCCTAATACTGCTTAGGTACGGATAAACTCCGTATGGACAGAGAATCGGTCCACTGCAAGTCCGTCTCCAAAAGCGTCCCCCTTCCAAAGTCTCCGGTGCTCCCATTCGAGTGGAGAAAGGTTTCACAATTTCCGCCATTTATTCTCCTTCTTAATTCTCCTTGGGCCTTCCGCATCAAGCCCTACATTGACTCCTTGCAGCATAACATCGTGGCTTTACCCGCCCCACATGAGCGCGTGGCTCGCACATGGTCATCGGACACCGATTCGGTACACACCATCTTCCTGCACCAATGCAACGGCGGAGAGTCTAAATCTGGCAATTGATAGACTTCAAAGTGCCATTACATCCGTCATATAAGCTACCGGAAACTTTACTACAAAAGGACCTTTATTCGCTGAAACATATCACGGGTAGTTGCTTTTTGCCACGTTCTTGGTCTTCCTTTTCCCCTTCCTCCCCCTCAGTCTCGTCTTTGGCAAGACTCTACGAGATTCGGTCGCTACTTCACACATACAAAAGGCCCAACAAAGCCGATTTCAAGATGAAGTTCAACCTCTCCACCGTGCTGACATCGGCTTGCCTCCTCTTCCAGGATGGTCTTGCCCTCGCTATTCCCAGCCAGCAAAATGATGGTCTAGTCAAGCGGGCTGCTATACCTCCAAGCGAGGATCCTTGGTATACCGCACCTGATGGTTATGAGAGTGCATCTCCGGGCACTGTTTTGCGAAACCGCACCGCCACCGGTTTGCCTTCCGTTGCGGGTACTAACGTACGAAATGGTCAAGTCCAAGTCCCAAGTCAAACGAGTGGCCTAATCTTATGTGAACAACAAGATGCTACTGCGCACATGCTTTTACACACTACTTCAGTGCTTGCCTCACCTACGTTTCGTTCCTGGCTGAGCAGATAATACTAATTCCAAAGGTTGACAGTGCTCAGCAGCCTACCAATTGCTCTACCGAACAACAGCTAGCCAGGGTAACGCTACTTTCGCTGTCACCACTATATTTGTGCCCTCAAAAGATCCATCCGACGCTCTTCTGGCCTACCAAATACCCTACGACTCAGCATACATCAACGCCAGCCCCAGCTACACCCTCTACGGCGGCGTTTACGAAGACATCAAGGTCGCCCTGGGCAAGGGGTATTTCGTCACTGTTCCAGATTATGAGGGGCCCCTCGCGAGTTTTACGGCGGGCCACATGTCCGGGTATGCAACCCTAGACGCCGTCCGTGCCACCTTAAACGCGGCCGATTTGTACGGCTTGTCCAGTGATTCGTTGTACGCCATGTGGGGGTATTCAGGCGGCGCGCTCGCTACCGAGTGGGCTTCAGAACTGCAGCTGGCTTACGCATCAGACTTGAGCTTTGCCGGGGCCGCGATGGGTGGACTGACGCCCAATGTCACGAGTGTCTTGCTGAGCATCAACGAGAAGGTGTCGGCTGGTTTGGCTCCTGTAAGTCTTCGAAGTCAATCCCCTTTCATGGAATGGCTGGGAGATTAGTGTCTTGCTAACCGTCTCATTCCCAAACGAAAAGCCCGCCATCATCGGCCTGACCAGCCAATGGCCCGAATCCCAGGAATACGTCTTCTCCAAGCTCGTCAAAAACACCGTGGGCACCTACACGGCGGCCAACTTCCTCGCGGCCGAGAACATGACGCTCAGCGAGGCCGAGTCGGCATACGCCTTCCAGGACATCACCCAGTACTTTGTCGACGGGCTCGCGGACATAACAGGGCCGGAGGTGTCGACGGCGATCGACAACGACGGCATCATGGGCCTGGCCGGCGTGCCCCAGATGCCCGTGTACGCCTACAAGGCCGTCAAGGACGAGATCAGCCAGATCTCGGACACGGACGCCCTGATCAACAAGTACTGTGGCGACGGGGCGAACATCCTGTACCAGCGCAACCTCATCGGGGGCCACTCTGCGGAGGAGACGAATGGTGATCCTGCTGCGACGGCGTTCTTGGATGCGGTGCTGACGGGCACGTATGCGGAGCACTACAATACCACTGGCTGCACGATCCAGAACGTCATCCAGGGAACAGATGCCTCGCCTCTCAGGAGCTTGGTGAAAATCAGATAGACACTTCTGAATGCTCCGGGATAGGGAGCAACCCTGCCTACCCTAGGGAGCGTTCAACAGAAATTTAGCAACCACAGGCTCAATTTGCCTTCTGCATCAATATTCCATGATGTTCATCCAATTTGCCTTTCCTGGCCGGGGAGGAGGGGTGGTGAAGGATACTACTTGATCATAATGGTAGACTTGAGGATTAGCTGTCCAGTGCGTTTGCAAATAGCTCCAAGGCCCAGTGAGGGTGGCTCAGACGTGAGTTTTGGATCATTGAGATACCATCTTCACGGTCACAACCACAAAGTCCTCGAGCCACTTTATTGTCGATGATGTGTGTAGTATATGTAGAATTTGCGGATGACTGAGTTATTGCTTCACATTTAATTAGCTGCCAGAGCATCGTCATGAGGGGCGTATCCACCCATGTAACGGTTCTCCTCTTCTCCAAACCGCTACATTAAAAAAGAGGTTTTTTAAAAGAAAAAAAAAGAAAAAAAAGAAAGAAGAAAAAACAAGTAGCCCCCATGCATCTCAACAGAATCCATGATTTCAATCATCCGGGTACTCATCACAAATGTTGCTCACGAACTTTCCTTCCTCGTCACCCCAGCGCTTAAAGAACTGACCACCAAGACGCAGCATATCCAGAGGAGGCCGCTCATTGAGCGGCTCTATATTTTCCTCTGCGACGTAACGTCTGCTTCTGTCCATGCAAACGATGTTATAGAAAGGTTGCTCTCTCCCACGGGGCAATTCATCCACCCCCATCCTCATAATCCAGGCCTGACCTGCGGCACATTGGGGATCCCAGCCAACGATGAAGCCCCGATACCCATAGCGTTTATGGTTGAAGTATTGGCCGATTCGAAATTGCACCCCAGAATCATTCGCCTCTCGGAGTTTCTGCACCTTCTGTACTCGGTCTTCCTCTTGCATGCGCTCCAGGACTTCCGACACGTGGTGATGTTCGGCGAGGTTTTCAAGCATCGGCAGCATGTTCTCCGTGACCAGGGCAGAGTCGTGTGGGAAGTATGTATGGAACTTCTCCAACAGAAAGTCCCAGCACTGCAGTCGTTGCATGGTGGCCAAGGCCGGGTTGTTGTCGCCCAGAATAAACATGGCCCACGCTGCGCTGTACTGGGCGGCTTCAGTGTCGAGCTGCGAGGGGGTACCAAAGCGGATACCCTCGACGGATCGAAGGATATTGCGAGATGTCCGGAGGATCATCTCGAGCGTGTCGGCGCCGCTGATATAAAAATGATGTTGATACGGAGGTATGCCCGCATGCAGGAGCCTGAGACTGAGCTCGTCCTCTGTGATCTCTTGAGTTTGTCGCCAGGGATCCATGTGCATGCGCTCCACGCTATCGCTGGCATCCATAGGCCCACCGTCAAGGGACTGTCCGACAGGTGCCGTGACGACAGCAAGCACATGACCCGGGACGTTTGACGGCTTTGCGTCGACGCCGAGGCGTTTCGCAACCGCGCAGTATATCGCGACGGACTGCAATGGCAGCGACGTATGCTCCTCACTAAATAGCGCGATGCTGATGAAATTGTTCCGAAGAGCGTGGTAGTTAGCCGTGTCAGGATTCCCAACCAGGCCCTGGGAGACCAAGTATTCCGCAATGCGCAATGCCCTCTGCCGGGTAGAAAGCTCCTCAAAGACATGAGTCGTTCCGCGAACGCACTCAGCAATGCGGTCCAGTTCCGCCTTGACATCCCCGACGAGCTCCACCCGGTCGGCAGCGAGCAGGAACAGGTCAAAAGCGCAGAGGGCCTCTTCCAGGCTGACCTCGCGGTCCCGCCGGAGCCTCCACCATGTAGCTATCGCCGCCGTGCGGTGGACCATGCCCAGGATCGCCTCGGCGTGCCACCGCCTGGCGAGCACATCCTCCGCCTCGTCGGGCGTCCCGTCCTTCAGCCTCAGCAGGAGATCCTGGACATCCCGGCCTCCCGCGGCGATCTCCTGCATGCGCTGCGCTCTATGTTGCTGGGACAGGAGGAGCGCCTCGAACAGGCCCGCCGCCTTGCGGTCGATGCGTATGCGCTCGATGTAGAGCTGCCGCCAGTCGGTGTGGAGTGGCGGCCGCGCGAGCTTGGCTGGGAGGTCGTGGCGGGGGGTCCAGTACTGCCATGTTGAGAGGCAGTGCCGGCGCCAGACGGGCGAGGCACGGACTAAGTTGTGGGTACGTCTGCAGGTCAGGCCGAAGTATACTGTGTCGGTGGGGGTGACGAGTTGGGAGATGATGCTGTCGAGAAGCTCGTCTGGGAGCTGAAGAAGGTTTGGCAAGGATTTCATCGTGGCAGGAATTGGCTCGGTCATTGTATCGTCTCCTCTGAATGCTGATGTTACGGTACTGTGTAGCGGGGATGTCGGAAGATGACGTTGACAGCACCTGGGCGGATTTAAAGTTTCGCTGCGGCCCGCAGTGGCGCTGGGTGGGGTCAGATTAACAGTTGACTAGCCTATTCAGGTGATTCCTGAATTCCCATAGGCTCCTTTGAATCCGCAGCAGTCAGAAACATATATCACTATCTATTAATTTCTAACCGGATCAGCTACTCTTCTACAACGACACGCCACGTCTATGTTGCATCAATCATAGCGGAATTGTAAACTCCCTATATGGCACCAGTGTCACAGGAGCAACCAGACCATATGGCTGACCACCATATCTTCCAGCATACTCTGACTGCTCCCAAGACTGAGTAACATTCACCTCCAAAAGCCTGTTCCTCAGGGTAGAGGACGTCTCTACCTTAACATTGTTCACACCACTGGTAACATATGGTCCTATATCAACCACGGCATCTGTGACATCAATTGGCCCGGTCGATTGATCGTTCACCCATAGCTGGACCGTGTTGAACACTGGCCCGAGGTCGAGGAATGCACCCGCAGTAGCATTGTTCGGGAGCCAGGTGAACTGGGTAGTATAGGTGCCGATACCGGAAGTGTTCTGTAACCCGCTAATATTATACCATGGTATAAGCTCGTCGAGGGTAAGACGATGGTACGTAAACACCGAGGAGTAGTTTGTCTTTGGGTCTGGCCCAGGTTGCCAGTCTTGAACAGTCAAGTTCCAAGGGCCAAGTTCCAACAAGGGCAACAATGCTGTGGAATCCAAGGTGTAGTGTGTGCCATCACTGAGAGTGACCGTATTGGTATTGTTTGTGGTTGATCTAGCAGTCAAGGTGTTGCCATCGGGTGAGACGTCCAAGTACTGTGCCTCCGTTTGTGTGACATGCAGACTTGGAACAACAACGTCAGCGAAGAAGCCTTCAGGGGCGAAGGCAACGATGGTGCTCTGGTTCGACTTCAAGTCAAACCAGAGATTGAATCTTCCTTCAGAGGTGGTATAGTTCACGATAGGGGTGATTTCACCAGTCCACGCGTTCAGGCTGTATGGGATCCCTGTGCCTTTTAGAGAGGCTTCGGTGGCGTGAGGCGCGTAGATGTCGGAATTATATACCCAGTAATAATCAACCGAGTTATCTGTATCCCATCGATGAACGTATAGTATGGGGCAAGGAGAAAGGTTTTCTGCCGCTGGCGCAACACCCAGTTCCTTGAGTGCCGCAACGACCTCTGCCTCGGAGCTTAGGTTTCGCACAGAAGGGTACGTGAGCAAGTCGGTCACACCTTGCTTGACATGTGCATCCGCCTCGGGTGAATAGTATGGGCTCAGTTCTGGCAATCCACCGACAAATAGGATAGGGAAACCCTGTGCGGCGTACTCCGTGAATCGAGTGACAGCTTGAGAGGTGAGGTTGGTAGAATTGTCCACAATGAACGCGGAAAACCCCGGGCCATCCTCTGCCAACCGTCCATTGGTGATGATAGCATTATCCTGTTAGCCCATGTTAGTTACAAGAAACCGAGAAGGTCGGGCGCGAGGCATTCAAAGGGGAATCGTAGAGTGGCTTACCTGTGCTAGTAATGAAGGGCTCACGGAGACGTAAGAATATCCAGCATCCTGGAGAGACAAATTACCAAATATGTTCTCACCCATGCCATAGTGCTTGATATCCACTGAGATATACTTGTGTCGGTAAATCCCAATGTCGACCCTTGGGACGCCACTCTGCAATATGAGCTGCGTCCTAGCGATCCAATCTCCCATCTCCCTGACATACGCCCAGCTTGGCTGCCTCGGCCCCCACATCTCCGAGTACAACCACTCGAAGGTCGTCAGGCCAGGCCACTCAGCATCCGGTCGGTAGCCAGAGTACGGAAACCCATGCGTGACAATCCTGTTGACCCCGCCAGCGTAATTGATGGCACAGTCATTCAAAATCAGCGGCCAGGTTGACGCGTAAGAGAAGTACCGATGAGCACCGAGCTCTGAGCTGTAAATCTGTTTGCGCCCCATCATAGCTCCGCCACCCATCGCTCTAAAAGCGTCAATGACGCCATCGAAGTAGTTGGACTCGGTCTCAGGAGCATCGATATGCGCAGCTGCGCTCACCATGTCCCATGGCGGGGCACGGTTAGGTGCTGTGGCGTAGGGCTGCAGACTGCCTTGGAGGCCCCACGTGGATGACCAGGTGGATAGGCCGTCAAGATGGTAGGTCTCGTAGAGTTCTTGTAGAGCTTGATAATAGTCGTTGCGGAGCTTCCAGTCTATGTCGGTGCCGTTGGTATCGTCGCCAAATGAGAAATAGAAATAACCGTTGGCCAAGGTACTAGGAGGGAGCCCTGTGGTGCCGAACAGGATGGGTAGTATGGGTATCAGATTGTAGCCTCTGGACTGGTTGAAAAACGATAGGAAGTTGTCCGTCCAGAAAAGTGTCGCCCGGAATTCAGCCGAATCTTCCCAAGCGTAGAGACCCAGTTTCCGCAGAAGGTCTCCGTTCTCTCCATTCATCACATATTTCTCGGTGAACCTTGTCCAAAGGTCGGTGCCTGCTTGACTGAAATGGTCTACAATATATGCGAACCACGAGGCCGGGTTGTCAGGATTTGTGGCATTGTTGAAAGCTCCTTGTGCGGCGAGGTAACCGGTACGTCGTTGGTAGAAGGTGAACAGTATGTACTGACTCCCATCCTCCGGCGCCGTCCAGGAGATATTTCCGTTCTTGACAAGAGCTGTCACGTCCTGAACACTTTCGAAGTCGATACGTGTTTCTCTGGGATCCTTTGAGAGAACTGTACAAGAGATCAGCCGTCAATCACAAATATTCTATTCTTGGTCCTTTTACTTACTTGCACTTTTCCGCGCTACGACAGCGGCCACAAACTTGTTTGTGAAGTTCTGGAATGGGGCAGTGAAGTCGGGTGCGTTCGCATATCCCGGATCTGTATCGCCAGGAGGCGGCAAGGCACCGCTGAAGGTCTCACCAGAGCTGACATTCACGTGGCCGTATGCCAACTCGGTGTTCATCCCTTCCGTATCTGGATCCAGAATAGGAATAGATGCGCCTTGAGTAGGCCCAAGTGCAAAGTCAACAGTCATGTTGAAGTCTTCGGCCGCTCGAAGCATGGTGTTGAATCTAGCTGCCCAATTGGCTCCGCCGTAGCCATATATGGCTGGATCGACGACTGCGAGTTCAATGCCATAGTTCTCTAGACAAATAACTTCAACGGCCCCCCATCCAGCATCGTGAATTGCCTTGATATCTGAGTAGAGGACATCGTCGTCAACATCTGCATCCGGCACCCAATAACGGAACCATGGTCGAGCAAGGCCGGTGGGATTGGCAAAGTCTTGAGGGACGTCAGATTGAATCCAGGGCGCGGGCCTCTGACCAAACCCAGGGGGTTTCGGCGATGCGCCCAATGCCGCGATCACGAACAAAGTACAAGACAAGATAACTCCTAACATAGCGAAGGCTGGAGCAGGCGCATCACCGGCCAATGTCCTTCGTGTGTACCTGGCGCAGCGGAGTGATATATAGGGAGGACCTGCGGCCGTGCTGTTCGGAAAGGTTAGCTCTGTCCTCGCTGCAACATGCCGCCCCATCCGTAGATGCCATCGCGAGCATAGAGAAATTGCATGAGAACTGCAAGAATGACAGCATGTGGTCCTCACTCCACTCGACTGGGTATATCATGGCGATAAGCATTGTGAGATCAAGCTTTGCAGTGGACTTGACAGGAAGCGGAAAAGAGTGAGTGGGGCTCCTGCATCTGCAAGGGCTGTATGTGATGAGAGGAAGGATGGCATCATGGGCCTAAATTGCAATGGCCGTAGACAGGACGAGGGTCTCCATCAAAGCTACCTAAGATATACCCTAACCCTCTGTACGAATTATCGTCGTATTATCGATCTCCGCATGACGTCGACTATGGTGAGCAAACATACTCATCCTACCGTCTTCCCGAGTGTAGAAAGAACTACAGCTATTCTTCCCGGTCAACGTTCTTACTATCCTATCATCCATCAACCACGAGAGACAAGATGCCACAGCAAGACCGAGAAACCCCCAGGCCGGTCCATCTATGCCGAGCTGAACAAGTCAGTACCGGGCATGGCCAGACTGAAGGCATGATTAGACAGGTACGTAGAACGCCCGATTGCTCTCCGGCCCCACTCCTGTGGCTCTATGAGGCGTCGTCAAAGAGCCGAGTCCCATCTCACGCTGATTTTCCAAATTAGTCCGCCATTGTCGATAAGTCGCCATCCATATGCGGAACGCTCATGAGAGCCCAGCCACATTCCAGCTCAGCCGTGCACCACCATGGCACACAAGACACGTCAGTCAGCCCAAATGCTTCTGGTAATTATTGACTCACGGTAACTGAATATTGGTTTCAGGATCGTCTATGCCGTCTCCAGTATTGGTGCCATCGCCTCACTCGACGACGAAGGCAACGAACAAAAACAGATCCTAAGCCCAGGAGATTGGGCGCTGATACCTGCAAACCGTGAGCATAAAGAAGTAAACGATGGTGACGAGGAGGTAGTCTGGGTGATTGTAAGAGCGCCTGGCGGTTTGCCGGAAGTAGTGAACCTTACGGGATGGAAAGGTGAACAAGTCCATTAAAGTCGTTATTGCTGGCGAAAAGCCCAGATCGTGAGTATAGTAGTTACGGGTTAGGGTCGAATTGATAAGAGACCTGGGGTTGTGTTTTCATCGTTGCACGGAATATTCCCGCCCGAGGCCGGAGGTCCGCACTCTCAATCCCGCATGTGCAGCCAAGGGGGGGAGTATCCATGACGCACCTGCATAGCTCCTTCATCTTGCCTGAGGAAGTGCCGACACCACGCACAAAGACAGCACCGATATAAAGACAGCTTTCAACATGGCACAGAACAATTCACAAGACCACCCCCACCTGACATCCGGCACCGAGGTCCCGCCCACAGAACCTGTCAACCCAAATAGACTAACACCAACGTGCCACTGCGGCCGCATAAGCGTGGATATGCCCTTCCCTCAATCCAGTCTCAATGCGTGCCGTTGTAGCACCTGCTACCGGTACGGCTCTATCTGGGCATACTTCGACCGGAAGGACGTCAGCATTACCGTCAACATCCCCGGCTCGTCTCCTAGTCCTGAGGACACCATCAAGTCTCAGGTCTCGTGGACTCCAACCCAGGGGGATGAGCCTTGCAGTGGTCTGAAGAGCTACGTGAGGGATGACGGTAATGGACACATAGGGTTCTATTTCTGTGAACACTGTGGGTGCATGACACACTGGGCTCTTACGGAGAAAGGCCTTGCATTTATTCGGGAGAGGGCTGCAAAACAAGGTCTCGAAGCGCCCGCGCCGAGCGTTGGTATCAACTGTCGGATGCTGTCGCCGCGGTTGATCGAGGGCGTAGAGAGACGGGCAGGGAAGGATGGGGACTTCTGAGGATTGGGATTTGGTCAAATCTCGAGGTCCGTTGTCTATTTATATACCTGTGCTATTATCCCAATACTGTTTATACAGGGAAATTGACCTTTGGCTCTGTGCTCAGCAATACAGATGCGTGTCGCTTCCCCATAGTCACTCCATCATCATGATTGTCATGCTCAAGGTGCCGTGGAAATGAAAAGATTGGCTTAAAAGCAACTCAGGTATTGTTACAGTCTATCAATGTATTGTATCTCCTAAACAGAACGCTCCGTGCTTATATCGGATAGAATCTATCGCATATCTCCGATATGAATCCACGCAATGTAAGACCTTTTCTGCGCCGCTTGAAATCTAATAGTCCTATATTGCTGATGCCTATAATAAGGCATTTCCTTCCCCGATCCCCCAGTTCCGGAACTTTATGTATGTACCAAGGCATGTATTGCATAATTTTCATGAATAATACGTGCCGTCAAATTGTATACAGAGACTAAGTCGTCAAAGTTAGCAGGGTCAATGTATATACAGGAGCCATAATATGATATATACTCACATGAAAAGAAGAACTGCACGCTGCCAGACATGTGGCCATGTATTTCTCGGTTACTGTTGCAGCACCATAATAAGTATTTTTTCCACCAGAACAAGACGGAAGTTGCTCTTGATAGCACTTACTGACACCTAGGCAACAGTGGCAGCAGCAACCGTAGCGACAAGGACACCCTCCCAGGCATTGGTCGTCTCGATGGCTCCAGTGCAAGTAGCACTGGTATCGGCGCCCACGGTACAAGCCGCCGAAAACATGGCAACCGTAGCCTGGCGGGGCTTGAAGGCCGGGACGGCCGCGACGGTGGCCGCGACGGTGGCCCGCGCGTCAAGCTCCACGGAAGTGACCGTGACTTCGGCGGCGGGTGTTGGCGCAGGAACGGCCATAATCATGTTGGTGGCGGTGGCCAGAACCAGGATGGTGGAAGACAGGTACCGCATGTTGGCTGTGGTATTGTTTGTTGGTGGCGGTGGTGGCTGGAGATATATACTTTGATTGGATGATGACCACGTGTGATTCAATGTTGGTAGTGTGTATATGGAGACGGGATGTTGGCGATCGAGATCAAAACGTGGGAATGCGATATGTTGGTGCTTTGAGAGTCGATGATTGGACGAGGAGGAGTGTTGGTCTGCGAGTTGTGCTGATGGCGTTCTAGATCGTCGTTGATCAAGGGTCTTGGTTGATTTGGTGTTGTGGCAAAGAGATATCGATCCATAATAGTGGCGATATCAAAGGTCTTTATATACATAGTTGAGCCTCCATTCGTTCACGAGTTTCTATGTTCGATATGTTTCCAAGTTTGACCACATGCCCACGTGGCCCCGAGTGCATGCAGTTTGTCCTGATGGTCAGCGACATCCACAAGGGGATCAGCCTCTTTGCGCAAAACGCACCAATGAGACCACTGCTTTCCATGAAGCGAATCCCACGGCAATGAGAGAAGGCACTTCAAGATCCTATTCCTGGTGATGAGAAACATAGTGGGTACCTATTCAGTTACGATGGCTGTGCCACCGTTGTCAGCCCTGCCCCGCTAGCCGCGTCAGGGCAGCGGGCGGAATATACCCTTCACGTCCGTTATTTGGAACCCCGCAGACCTGTTGAGTAACGAGATGATTCAGTTCACATCCTTGGATATGGCTTGGAGCCGCATCAGACCCTTAATGATGCAGCCAGGAATGGCCGTCTAGTGGCGGTCATAACGTGCAGAAAAGCAGATCCTATCTAGGTCAGCGCGCCAATGGCGACGATTAGTGTAACCGGAAGGATCATGCTAGGTACCGGACTGCGCAGACATGCAAGCCAAGGCCCGTAAGGTCGGCCCTTGCAGGATTTCAAGCCATATTCCAGCTGCTTCTGGGGCGCCTGTGCAAATTTGGAAGTGTCGGGTTCCCAAAACGGTGTATGTGCGCTGTGTAAGACAGCCACATGTGTCAAATCCTCCTTCTTAGCTCGGGCTGACTGATGAGCACTAACAATCGTATTGGCTCAGCTTGGAGTAAGTAATTGCCAGGAATATGAACCTTTTCTACCCTCTTTGATTAACAAACAAGTATTGTTGTCATATTACTAGCACTCTCTATAGTCAGCCTCTTATCCAGATTTGTCAGACACGGAAGTTTAATATATTTCACAGCCTGCAATACTCATCGTAATGGACTCTTCTTCTCTCAATAATTCGAAATTCCTGAATAATCCAAGAGCGCCTCCTTGTTCTACCCATACCTTTAGCGCCTGGGCTGAACCACATTGATACGGAAGGTTAACAACGGTACGTGCCTCGGCTCCTGAGGCGGAGTTGTTGCTGGATAGTGACAATCTTAACGAGTCAAAGATTTCCTCTGAATTGCGGACTCTTGCTGGCTCCCTATGCGGGGGCCAACCCAGCAACGACATACGCGTCATCAAGACGACCGATATATATCATCTCGAAGCTTCGAGATTATTCTCCGTTCTCTGCTGAAGCTCGGAGTGGGGCGTCGTCAGGTCGTATCAACTCTCTCGGTACCACCTCGACCTTGAGCTGGGCTAGTATTCGGACAATATCAACCCTGCGAAGATGTTAGGAAGTTGTTCTGTGCAAGAGAATCCGGGCCGCGGACGCGTCGGCATTGCTCCCCTAGCGTTCCACCCGATTAAGGGCTATGGATGGGGGCGACGCGGCGGAAGGATGCAACCCGCTTACTGGTGCCAAAGTTCTTGATTCTGGAAAAGTCTGAGGCTCTAGAAGACGCCCTATGCTGACGTTGCTAAGCTTTATGCGACCTTGGTCCCGTCAGCAATCTGCATTGAAACAACCGGATGTTGCAAGTTTACGAGGTGCGATGAGACCCACAAGATATCGCCGCCGGGCTTGAACAAGACACCGAACCGTCCTCCCCAGGGTCAAACTCAGCCGGATTGTCTACAGAGCCGGAAGCGCCGGGAATTTAAGGACCTTCACAAAGTCTTGATGACGGCATCTCGGTTTGTGGCGAGGTATAGAAGTTAAAGTTAGACGTTCTGGATATCACCGTGTCATTTGAACAACACGGACTGAGCGGACGGCAATTGCAAACAAACAATTGCACATTCAGACGCAACAGGCTCTGTGGGATATAAGCTGTGTAAGTCCCCCGGTGCCCTAGCAGGATCTCTCACCGTCGAAGACTCTGGGTACGAAAGGAAAAAATAATCGCTCAACTTGATTACGGCAAGCACGGAGGCCTCAAGGACTGTAAAAGAAGTTAGGTTTTGTTGAAGGCGATGATGGTTGTCGTTAAACTTAAGCAGAGACGAAAAGTGGACCCCTAACCCTTGTATAATGTCGCTCCTGCACTAATTGATGATGAACGAAATGACTAAGCTTAGGCGAGACGGGGACATGCGATGATGCGGGGATAAGACAACATCGAGTGCTCTTAGCTTCTACCACTCAGCCCATCAATCATCTGGTGGCTCATCTCAACAATCAAGCAATGAGGAAACTATAGAGGTAGGCTAAAAGCACACGGATCTGATGGCCGAGCAGAGTGCACAGCCCGCCAAAGAGCAGGGCCTGAGTCGTGAGTCGCACCCCAGCTGCCCCAGCCAACCATTAAACATTGAGCTCAAATCTTCGCTGCAGGCCTCCCACTTGAGCTGCGTCTCAGGATCTGGGAGGAGACGTGGCCCGAGGCGCGCATTATAGAGGTCGCCCTCCCACCAGGAGCCGGCATTCCGCCCCGACGCATCAAGCCCAGCCGGCAGGTCGGCGGCGAGAAGATTCCCGCATGGAACTCACATCTCAATCGCTTGGAGCATATCTCATGTCGGCCTTACCGCCACCCCGTCGCGCTGCAGGTCTGTCGCGAGTCGAGGGACCACGCCCTCAAGACGTACAAGCGCCTGCAGCACTCGCAGGTGCCCGACTGCTGCTTCTACTTCGACCCGAGGCGGGACGTACTCTGGCTGCATCGGGACCTGAGCCAGTTCGACACGGCCAGCATGGGCCAGGTCCAGCGTGTCCTTTTCAAGGACGTGGAGCGGTTCGATGACAGCGTCGCGGATAAGAAGCAGCGCCGGCGTGAGATCCTTGAGATGATCGAGGCTATGAGCAGTGTCCGCGAGGTCATGGTGCTTGTTCACTGGACGAGCATCGCGGACCTCGACGACGGGGGCAAGAATGCGGAGACGCTTTACGACTGGATGCAGTACTACATGTATATGCTGGATGAGAACTGGGAGACCCTGGATAGCCATGATTGGGCCCTGCAGTTTGTGAGCACGTGGGATGAGTTTGGCGTATGCTTCCAGGGAGGCGAGACACGGTTGTGGGGAGATGCCAGAGAAGGGCCACTGTATGGCTGTCCTAGTCACGATGCAGTGTATCGCAAGCGTCTGGTCGAACGGTTTCCCAAAAGATTCATGAAGGTTAGCAGGATATCCCTATAATAATCATCGATATGAAATACAAAGAAGGTTTCCTGGTTCTGCCAGTTTCGATCTATACTTTTTCTCGCCGATGCTTTAATGTTTAATGCTGAGGGGGTCTGGCTGCATTGCAATGGGATTGCCCAAATCACCCCGCGCTGGCGTCATTCCGGCATGTGCGGGTCTGGGTTGAAGAAGAAAAAAAAAGAGATGACAGCCTCAGTGATATCTGGCAGAAGAGTGCACGTCATCCCAAACTAAACGAATTCCGGCCCGTCCAGAACCTTTGTCATATCTTTTACGAGCTCGTCCTCCGGGCATAATATTCAGCTCAGCTCAGCTCAGCTCAGCTCAGCTCAGCTCAGCGCAACTTGGCTTGTCTTAACATGGCAGCTCGACCACCTTCAGCTCCGACTGCTGCCGAGGACGGAACGTACTACAGCTTGGGCTCATACCAACGACACGTCACGACTAACAGCAACGAGGCCCAGGCATGGGTCGACCGAGGTCTAGTATGGAGTTACGCTTTCAATCATGAGGAATCGGCAGCCTGCTTCGAGCGGGCCATTGAGCTGGACCCGGAGTGTGCAATGGCTTACTGGGGACTCGCCTATGCCTTGGGCCCCAACTACAACAAGCCTTGGGACTTTTTCGAAGGACACGAGTTGGAGACGACGGTGGAAAGGACTCACCGGGCAGTGAAACAAGCCGCAGAATGCTCACAGAAGGCGACACCTGTCGAAGGCGCCATCATCCACGCGCTGAAATTCCGTTATCCCCGGAGCCACCTGTCGGATGATGAGGCCAATGATGCCATAAACTGGAAACATGTTTGGAATAAAGCCTACGCCGACGCCATGGGCACGGTGTATCACGCCTATCCGGCCGACCTTGATGTAGCAGCGCTCTACGTTGATGCTCTGATGAACCTTACCCCATGGAAACTCTGGGATCTTCGTACAGGACAGCCGGCGCCTGGAGCCTACACCCTGGAGGCAAAACGAGTCCTCGAAACAGCCCTCGCTCAACCTGGCGGGGATAAGCATCCCGGCCTACTGCACCTATGGATACACCTCATGGAAATGAGCAGCCATCCCGAAAATGCCTTGGCCCTGGCTGACAACCTGCGCGAGCTGGTACCTGATGCAGGCCATCTAAATCACATGCCATCTCACCTCGACATTCTCTGCGGGCAGTACAAAGCCGCCGTCGATGCCAACACGAACGCCATACGTGCCGACGAGAAATACTTGGCGCGTGCAGGCCCCATGAACTTCTATACCCTGTATCGATCCCATGACTATCACTTCCGGATATACGCCGCCATGTTCTCCGGACAATCAAAGATCGCCCTCGACACCGCTGCTCAGCTCGAGGCCTCGCTACCGGAGAGTCTGCTCCGTGTCGAGTCCCCGCCCATGGCTGACTGGCTAGAAAGCTTCGTGCCCATCCGCGTCCACGTATTAGTCCGATTCGGAAAGTGGGAGGAAATAATCGCCTTGCCATTACCTAAAGACCAGGATCTGTACTGCACAACTACCGCGATGGTCCACTACGCCAAGGGTGTTGCATTAGCTGCCCTAGGACGGGCTGATGAGGCTGACCAGGAGCGGATCAAATTCCAACGAGCCCATGAAAGCGTCCCTGAATCCCGAACGCTCTTCAACAACACCTGTGTGGACGTCCTAGCCATCGCTAGTTCCATGCTCAATGGCGAGATCGAGTATCGTCGTGGAAATATCGACGAAGCATTTGGCCATCTGCGCAAGGCCATTGAACTTGATGATAGATTGCCCTATGATGAACCTTGGGGGTGGATGCAGCCTACGAGGCATGCATACTCGGCGTTGTTGCTCGAGCAGGGCCGCACAGCGGATGCTCTGGTAGTTTACCGGGCGGACTTGGGATTAGATGATACGCTACCGCGTGCGTTCCAGCATCGGAATAATGTTTGGTCACTGCATGGTTATCATGAGTGCCTGGTGAAGCTTGGAAGGCAGGATGAGGCGCGGGCGGTTGAGCCGCAGTTGAAGAGGGCGCTCGAGGTGGCGGATATTCCGATTCGGGCTTCGTGCTTCTGTCGGTTGAAGATATGATGAAACAAGCGGTGGGTGTGTTTAACCTTTTTAGTGCATTTATCATTTTGTTGCACATTATATCCATTGTATCCTCTAGAGGAACATGCATTATTTTATGTAGTTTTGAAAGGTCTAAATTGTTATGTCCCCCTTCTGACAGACCGTCACTGCGATAAGCTACCTGCCTAGGTTGGTACTCAAAAAAGAATGGGGCGTAGGGAAAAGAGATATATAGACACTCTAAAATAGGCAAGGAGATATCTACGAGATACTATACACTCCATTAAAGTACACTCTAGCACCTACAACTTGGCATCCCTCCTCTTCTTCTCATACACGGCAACCTCTATCCCGCCCTTGACGCCACTATCCTTCATCACCCTCCGCAGGATCTTTCCACTAGGGGATTTAGGAATCGCGTCGACAAATACAAATCCTCCCTTGATCCACTTGTACTTCGCAGTCCTCTCCTCCACCAACGTCTTCAATTCAGCAGCCAACTTCTCCAGCCCCTTCCGGTCACGACTTTTAACCAGCTCCACGTTCTGCGGTACCACGAAGGCGCGAGGCCACTCAGTCGCCTCGCTCTCATCATGGATACCAATTACACCCGCGTCCGCCACCGCGGCACTGCTATCCAAAACCGCCTCGAGCTCCGCAGGCGCAACCTGGTATGCGCGCACCTTGATCAGTTCCTTGAGTCGGTCGGTGATGTGGATCTGGCCCTTCTCATCCAGATAGCCCACGTCGCCCGTGCGGAACCAACCATCCGGCGTCAACGCGTCGCTGGTGATGGACATGTCCGGCATCTTGGCCCCTTCCAGCCCGCCGATCGGCAGATACGCACTCATGAGAGCCGGTGAGCGGACTAGGATCTCGCCCGGCTCGTTGATCTTCCTGGCCTTTGTCGGCTTTGACCTGAAGTCCTGGCCGTCTGCGGCAATCAGCAACTCGACCCCCCAGTGCGGATGGCCGCTGTCGCCATTGCCGGCGTGCATGTCTGCTTCGGTGAGGCCCCGCTGAGAAGAGGTATTGCACGTCTCGCTCAACCCGTATCCCATCCTCACCCTAAACCCCAGCCTTTTATACACCTCAACGACCACCTCATGTCCCAGTGGCGCACCGCCCGTGACACCACCCACAATGCTTTTGAATCCACCACTCTTTACATACGGCTCTACAGCAGGAGCTTTAGCCAACATGACAGCCACGGGCGGCGCCATGTGCACATAGGTAATCTGTCTCTTGGCGGTAGAGGACAGCATCGCCTCCAGGTTAAATGCAGTCATGACATAGCACGTCGCGCCAACGCATGGAGCCAGAAGGAAAATATTGCAAAGCCCAAAAACATGGTAGAAAGGAACGTAACCAAGCCAACGCTGCTGGAGACCGGGGCTGTGGTTGTCGGCATCATGCCAGAGCGATAAGGTGGCAAAGATAAGCGCCTTGTGGCTGATGAGGACACCCTTGGACCGGCCGGAAGTGCCAGAGGACCAGAGGATCACGGCGGTGCGGTTAGGCGCGGAAGACGAGTCGAGCTGGTACGACTGGATCGGGGCGGATGGAGGTGTGAGGAGCGCAGCCCAGTCTTGCTCTTGGGATGATGAGGTCGGCTTGGAGACTGGGTTGGACGAGGAAGGATAATTGTCATTTGCAACATCGACTGTGAAGACGGGAACCTTGGAGAAGAAGGCTCTGTCATTTTGAGACTGGAGGGCTTCTTGCATAGCACCGAGACATGCCTTGGCCGTGATGATAACGTGTGGCCGCGAATTCTGAAGGACCCAGCTGATTTCACTGGCCGTCAGGGCCGGTGATAATAGTGAGGCTGTTAGGCCTGAAGCGAAGACTCCAAGAAGGGCCGGGGCGAATGCCAAGCAGTTTGGCAGCTGGATGAGGACCACTGGTGCCACTTCAGGACGTGGGCATGTCGGCGTCGGCGGGAGAGTTCGAACATAGTCCGGATCCAGACCTAGACCTCGAAGGTTTGCTGCGACTGTGAGAGCATCGTTCTTCGTTTGCCCCCAGGTGAGTATGCGGTCTGTTCGTGCCTGGTTAGCTTGGCTATTGCGACGTATCAGATTGACGGGTGGTGATGTGGGGAAGGGCTGCCGTCAGTGCTAAGCCATCTTACCCGTCTTGTTGTCCACAAATATCGGTCTGTTCTCTTCTATTGGGGCAAGTTTTTGGGAAGGGGGAACATAATCAGATAGATTCTGAAAGGGATTTCCAAACATGAAGTCGAAGATGTTTGACTTCGCGTACTGGCCTGGAGGACCGCCACTGTACGCTACTGTGTTACCGTTCTGCGACATGGCGAATAAGATACCGAGGTATGTCTGTCTAAGTTACACACAACGTCGGCGTGATACGGGGGACGCTCAGCGGCTGTTGAAAGTTTTGGCTGAGCTGAAGTTGTACCGTTTTGGCACCAATTGATGATGGTTACGGGTGGTTAAAGTGAGTGAAACGAGTCCAACTGAAGACAGCACTGGTAGGTAGCCATAATGGCGGATTTGTAAAGACCCATTTTACCCCAATCACCCTCGGCCCGCCGGCACAAGTCGGTTCATATCAGAAAAAGCATGCAGCATCTCCACGGTAAAGGCCATGGCAAGGGAATTAAATCGGCAGTTGTTTTATCCCCTCCTCCCCACAAGCACCGCTACCCCACGAACTCATACTGAAGACCCCAAGGTTTTGGTGGTGGTTTTTTTGGTGGTTTTTTTCTACTGAGGCAGAATATTTATCCAAGGGCGGAGAGCTATTGTTACCTAAGTACATACCCTAGGGTACCTAACTACCTAGGTATGTAAGTACCTACATACAACCGTCACTGGAGAAACAACCCTTATTCCTGAAATTTCTGAACCTACTAATCATTCCCGCAACTTCTTTGGTACTTCACGGATCTACCTTGTGGATCTAGCAGCTAAGTATTCCTCAAGATAATTTGTGAAACATAGTACCAAACAGGCACCCCTCTTCCTTCAATGTTACGGTTCCGAATCAAGGTTTATTACCCGGTGAAGGTATACGTAATGCGACCTCACACGTAACATTGAACCACGTATCCCAGCATTTGTTTCACGTCAGAACTGCTAGGGTACATAATGATAGTGTATATATGAGGCCTCTTTGCTTGTTGCACATTAACAATCGAGTATTTTTGCCTCTGACTAAGTACTTACTCAAGCATCATTTAAGTTTGGCATGGAAACCTTCAATACATCTCGTCTTTCAAACCCTAGCTTTCTTGATTGAGTTCATATGCACCACTGGTACAGAATTAGTATAGCTGCCCACCATGCCTGCTAATTATGAATTGCCGAAGTGTCTCAAAATCAAAAGTCTTTCAAGCTTGTGGCCAAATTGGTTTAACTGACCATAAAGTTGTTATCAGGGACTAGGATTGATTCGGGAGCAAACGCGTTCCCTTCCCAGGGTTAATAACATATCATTCTGATTACCTAGGTACCTTAGGTAGGTCGTTATACACTCACATATATAGCAAATGCCTACTGTAGATACCTTCGTCTCGATAAATGATATCAGTAACTGTATCAATTCTTGTAAGGGGCCCTATGAACAAAACCGTGTCTAAAAGCACAAGCGCGAATGCGAATTACATATCAGATAGCCGCGGATTACCACTTGTCCGGTTCACAAAGCATATCTGTGAATAAGTGGGCGACCAGGAGCAGACGAGCTTGCCAACGATTTGGGCAAATCTGAAATGTAGCTTAGCTGGGTAAGAACCGGGAAGGATGTCGAAATAGAATCTTAAATCCTACTGCACCCTATCCATCCCATGTCGCAAGCAGAAGTCTGTGTACAAGCGAGGCTGTTGGGCCGTCTCACCCGCTTGTTGAGACTATAGACCCGCGGGGTGTCATTATCACACACAATGTTAGTCTAATTATATGTCAGTACTGGGTCTGGCCCCATATGTTGATCCCTGTTGGTGAGCACGATTTGTCGCTGCGGGACACCTATGCTACCCTAACTCGGCGTCACGGCCCCATGGGACATCATCGCCTACTGAATGTGCAGTTCAAGTGTAGTCAGGGCAATGACATAACTGACTAGCTACCTAGGTACATTTACAACCCTGGTATGTAAAAGGACATTGCTACAACTACAAGGTGATCTGCCAAATCACTGGAAGGGTTCCCACGCAAACCTGCAGACCGTCTCAGAGCCTGAATGGGCGTCCCCGCCCCCACTAGTCACGTCGGCGGCATGAAAACAGATATAGGTTCGCCCTTGGCTGAGGAACCGTCGCGATAGAAGCTCGTAGTAGTTCAAATTGGAAATACAGAATCTTAAGCTAAGAACAAAGGCGAAGGGTGATAATAATACACCGCCAATATAATATCAGATCCATTTCGTTCTAGGCCACTCGGTTATACTGAGGTGAAAGAGATGATGTGGAGGATGAAAACTATAGCTGAGGAGATCCAGCAACACTCTCATAGGTCGGAGGCTGAGTATAGTCAACTTCACGAAGGAGGACGTGGAAGTTTTTCTGGAAGAAAACGCCATAGCACTGACTGAGCCACGGTTTGTGGGGGTTGGCAATGGTTATGTCGAAATTCCTGAGAACCTAGAGGACAGAGGGTTCAATTTAGTACAGTTCCGTGTCTTCTCCTTGGCGACATAATCAAGATATTGACAGAAAACAGAATTGAAGAGTGAGGGGGGAAGGATTGAAAGGGGGGGGGATCATTAAAGAAAACCTTTACCTCGAAAATGACCTTTACAATCTCCATCATGGCCATGGACACACCAAGACATTTTGTAGAGCCATGCCCGAAAATCAACGAGTGCGTCTGGTACATGGCCTGCAATTTGTGGGGGTCATCCGTCAGCCAACGCTCCGGGCGGTAGAAGTCGGCGTCATCCCCATAGACGGCCTTGTTGAGCTGCACGCCCCAAGCGTTCAGCCCGACAAAAGTACCACCGGGTAGGCGGAAACTACCGATTGTGTCGCCCTCGGGCGGAACAACACGCTCGCGCAGTTGGCTCAGGGGCGGGAATTTGCGTAGGCCTTCCAGGATGCAGGCCTGCAGGTACACAAGCTGCTTGGCTTCGTTATCTTGAATAGGATTGGAGATGTGTCCTGCCGTCACCGCTCTGCGAATCTCGGCGCGTAGGATATCGTAGACCCTCGGGTTGGATACTATGCATAGGAGGGTGCTCTGAACCGAAGTGGAGGTCGTATCGGAGCCGGCAGCCAGTGCGATGATGAGCTCAGAATCGATCTGATTTTTGGGCATTCCTCTGTTCAAAAGGGAGCTGACAACGTCGGTCTTGTTATCTCGTTCTTCAGCGCGCTTCTCCACCACGTTGTGAACTATCTGTTGTTTTTGCGTTAGCATTTCCCGCGGGGGGAGTGCGAATTTCCCTAGGCAAACTTACCCCCATAAGTCGCCCAACACCAGTGGAGTCGCACGGTGTGGGAAAGAGGATTTTCCTCAAAAATGGGATTCTAGCCAACTGGAAGAAGAGTGTGTTCAACTCCAGGAAGACCGAGAAGTACTGGCAGATTCTGTTCCCGGTTTCCACCGTCTCGAGGACGCGGTGCATATCCCTGTCATGCTTGACGCATCCAATCTCATTGCCCAGGCAAATTTTGGTGATGATGTCGACAGTCAGGAACTGGATCCTTTGGCCAATATCACACTGCCCTTTATCGCGTGTGGCAAAGCGTTTCCGCAGCGAGTCCAGCCAGCCAAGTACTAGCTGGTCTATGACTGGTTCCATGGCCGCGACAGAGGTGCCTGTGAACTGCATGGTATGCATGTTAGCCGAGCTGAGCTTCGCTTCCGCTTTGTAAGTATAGGTCTCGGATACATATACCCACGCTCGGCGCCAGTTTGGCGCGGATACTACTATGTCTCTTGACATCACGCTCCGAGACGATATTTGGAATATGGGGGTCAATACGGATGGAATCGAACCAGGGCCCGCGTACGTATCCCGATCTGACCGTGAGGATCCGGCGGATGATGTCAGGGTCATCAGTAATAACGTGGTTGGGTCCGATCCGGGCGACAGGTCCTGTATAGTATCTGTAGTGTTAGCACATGTGCATCCGGTAGATGCTTACCGGCATTTTCTCTTTTCTCCAAAACCCTCATCTGGCTACATGGACATTTTACTCACCAAACTTCGCATTCACCTCGGTCCATATCTCATGAGACCTCCCGGATGCCAACGCTTTTGCTATCCACAGTCGCGACCATCGCGCCAGTCGGGGACCCGGCACCGGCGATATACTCGGCTTCAGCCGCCACACAAGCCGGGCCCATAAGCCGAAGTGGAAGACGATGCATACGATGAGGAGAAAGTAAGACAAAGTGATATGCCGGAGCGAGTTGAAGAACGCCGAGGAAGTCATATTGAGTGCTGCTTAGTAGTAAGCAATGCCCTTAGTACTTTGTCGATAATTCAACCAGCACATGAGCAGCTGCTAGACGTCTTCGGCGAGGATATAAGCTCGTCGGAAGGGATGGTGATACCTCGAGTCTGAGGAGGCTCTAAAAGGCAATAGGCACTTTGATTCCGAGCTGTGCCTCAATGTGTCATATCAAGTCACATCGTTCAGTTGCCCCCAAGTACTTGAGGCGCCTACTTGTGATGTATATTAGCATCTGACTGTTTACTCCAGCCCTCTGCATGACGCTCAAGTGGCATGGCCCTCAAGGCAAAACATGATTCAACCTTGGAGTGTAACATGAGAAATGTGAAGGAAGGTGTCTTGGTGGGACTCATGCTCGATACCACCTACAGTGGGGGGCAGTGTGCGTATATGTACCCTAGGGTAGGTGTTGGCACCAACACCCCGTTAGGGCCCCCATATAGCTGCAAGTGGGCGGCGTTGCGGCCACCCACCTGCTACTACTGCGAGCAAGATAATTAGATAAGAACATGAACATGCTTAATAACCCCTCTTTACTCGTTACTCGTCGCCAATTAAGAATGTTATCTCTTTTATCATCACCGTTGATTATCACTATGGCCGTAATGGACGCCGAGACACCTGAACTACCTGAACTAGGCGCCGCCTGAGGGAGTGACTCCTAGGGTAATTTCGTCAATCCAGACTCCATCGCCTACCAGGTGTACATTACCGCGGGCCGCATGACTTTTCGGCTCATATTAGCTCCCAGGCTTGCAAGGGGGCTATGATAGATCATAATTATAGGCCTATCCCCAGCGTCCCTCTATAAACTAGATGCACGCTGGCGGGCGTTGGTCCTACCTAGGTACCGGTAGGGACTCAAGACGGGTAGTTTTGTGCTCGGTACCTTGGTACCTACTATGCTTGTTGGTACGGGGCTGTGTAACATCACCAAATTCCTCCTGCAGCTGAGGTGCCTCGAATTGCAACCCGGTCACCCATCCTCCCAACATGAACCCTTCATATGTTCTCATCCAAGCTCTCTTCCGCGCTCCCCAACCAGTCTACACCCTACTTTCCCCGTTCATCAACCCATTTCTATTCCACAATCTCCCACAGTTATCATCATGCCCTTCGTTGCTAATGATCCCGCCCTTCTTCTCTCCTGTATCGGCGTTATCACTCTTGCCTTCTTTGCCACTTACAAGATGTTCGGCCATGATCCTCGCGAGCCACCATTGGCTCCGCAGTCAATTCCAATCGTTGGCCACATGGTCGGATTATCTCGTTCCAAGTTCAACTACTACGTCGACCTGAGGTATAGCCCCTCCCCCTTCCCGACTGCCATAAGATAAGTCATGATGAGCTCTACTTAACCTCCATACCAGTCAGCAGACGAGCTCCCCTATCTTTACCATGGTGCTACCGGGACAGAAGATGTATGTGGTGACGAAGCCGGAACTCATCCAATCGGTACAGAAACAACACAAGACCCTCGCATTCCCGCCTATTGAAGCCAAGTTCGCCTCCAAGGTCTGCGGGGCCAGTCTCGAGGCCCAGGCCATCTTGAGTAAAAACGTCAATGGCGACGAGGGCAATTTCGGCCTATCGATGGAGTCTTACGCTGCGATGCGCACCGCACTTAAGCCTGGCTCTCAGCTTGATGATATGAACCGCGTTATGATCCAGGAAATCGCGAGGTCACTTGATCTGCTGGAGCCGGCAAAGGGGCAGTCTCGTAGGACTAGCATATACGCCTGGCTGAGGGATTCCATTACAACTGCAACTACTATATCAGTTTACGGTCCGATGAATCCGTACAATGATAAGGCTATCGCCGATGCTTTCTGGTAAGTAGAATCTAGGATCAAGACTCAGCGTGTATAATCACACAATGAAGCTTATATTATAGTCTAACATGTTCATGCGCAGGGAATTTGAAAGCGGTCTGATGTCGATTCTGGTCGGCTTCCTTCCTTCCATTACTGCCAGGAAGCCCCTTGCGGCTCGGACTAAAATCGCTAAGGCCTTCGAAGCATATTACAAAGCTGGAGGAGTGCAGAAGGCATCGGCTCTCGCTCAGAAACGATATCAAGCGGAGATCGACAATAATGTCTCGCTAGAAGATATCGCGCGCTACGAGGTCGGAGGTTCTATTGCTATTTTGGTGAATACTGCGCCGGCAGCATTCTGGACTCTCCTCCTACTTCACTCCCACCCGGATCTCCTCGAGAGTATCCGTGAAGAAATTGATGCCTGCACCGAAACAACTACCGATAACGGCTCTATCGTTAGAACTGTCGATATAACTACCCTCAAGGGAGCTTGTCCTCTGTTACTATCCTCCTACCAGGAAGTTCTTCGCTACTGTTCGATGGGGACTTCCGTACGGGAGGTGATGGAAGATACCTACCTCGATCAATGGCTGCTGAAGAAAGGTGCTTTATTGCAGATGCCAAGCCGCATCATCCATCAGGATGCCAGCCTCTGGGGCACCAACGTCACCGACTTTAATCCCCGCAGGTTCCTTCCTGAAGAGAAGCAGAACCGTCCGCGTGATGTATGCTTCCGCGCGTTCGGCGGCGGTAAGACCCTCTGTCCCGGGCGGCACTTCGCCACCAACGAAATCCTTGCCGTCGTCGCCGTCTTCATCGCGAGATTGGACATGAAGCCTGTTGAGGGAGATTGGAAGCTCCCGACTACTGCCAATACTAATGTTGCGGCGGTAGTTATGGAGCCGGATGATGATATTGAGGTTGAGATCAAGACACGACAGGGCTTCGAGGGCGTTAAATGGGCTCTCAAACTTGATAGTTCGGAGGAGACTTTTGCCATGGTGACGGAGGATCTTGAGGAGACGGAGTAATTGTTGTTTCTAGAGCCATGCCCCAGCTTCCCGTTTGGAATTGAGGTACTAACTTAGACATACCTCGCCTGTGAATAATCAAGCTTCGTTGGGTTACCGCATCCAAGAACATTATGTCGACCAACCGCTCGTGGCGTAAATACCTAGGGTAGGCCGCAGTAATGGTGCAGCGATAGCTTGTAGTCGTGATAAGGTTTGGGCTTTCTGCTTGGTTACGTAAGATAGGCGGGCCTCATGGCATAAAAAGGCAGGGCAGTCAAAAAGTTAGGAGCGCAGAGAGATATTTTGCCTCTCCATATAAAAGTTGTCTTCCCACCTACTTGTAGCTTTCAGCAGGAGAAGATCAACCTCGTCGTACCGGGCCCCGAGGCACCCCTTGTCACTGGCGTCGAGACATTCTTTAGCAATATGGGTATCCCATGCTTCGGTCCCTCTATGGAGGCTGTGCGTATGGAGGGTAGCAAGACCCTCTCTAAGGATTTTTTAAAGAAATATTATCGCGTCAGAACGGGCCGTGACGGCCAGGCTAACTGGGCAACGCCCGGCGCCCACGAATGGCACTCTTAACTACCCTAGGGTAGCGATGAGAACTACTCTCACGCGTTGTTAGGCGCCTCTCGGGGCCAGCCGAAGGCGTATCACTATGTGGGAAGTTCTGTAAGAGTCCAGCAGGCTTCTTCGGCGGCTCTCAGATAGTTTCGGGGGATCCAATTCAATTCATTGCCTCACAAGTTGACGCAGTGGCCAGGGTGGGGCATTCCCCGATGTCCCCTGCTGTTGTGCCTGCGACGGCTATAATAACCAGACCCAAACCCCTTCTGTAGAAAATCAATAGGCATGGCGTTCGTTCCCTTTGCTTGAGCAGACCTAAACTGGTGTCCTTTGTGTCTTTTTGCGTTTGTCGTGGCGCCCGAGACATCCACGTTCTCTTTCTAGAGTTCGCCGCCGCGCGCGCTACACATATTGCGGTACGGTCGAACTGGTGGCCGCGAATTGACAACGGCCTATATAGCCTTGATGCAATGAACCCTCTACAATACCGATTTCCAGGCTTCAACGACAATGGTAGAAGAATGCTAATTCAACCACACTAAATCTATAACTGACTCTTCCCAGACATGTTCTCCTCCAAAATAGGTTAATTATATCTATAATACTCAAGACTTCAGTTTACAGACCTTAGTGCTTAATGGACATGGAAGTTGAGGAGGGCCTTATGTTTTTCAAGAAGACCAAGCTTCAGTCATGCAGCACATCATCACCAGCCTATATATAGATTACCCGGGAGCAGCATCGCTTGTCCCGGTCACCGCAGAACAACATCGCAGTTATTTAATAAAAAAAGAACAATGATGGCTCCGTTGACCAATATATGGAGGCATGACCTCGCGGGTTTCTGTTACAATGGATTGTTGTCAAGCAGGGGCTCCTCAATTCATCCTGTGCTCCACTGGATTCGCAAATGGTCCGGAAGCTGGCCATCTCATTCTCATAGTCCTTTTCATCTAGCTCAATAGTTCTTCTCTAGTTTCCTTACCTTGGTACATTTTCGTCCTAACAAATACTTCCTTTCTAGGAGTTAGTGTTATCGATACGGTGTGCACTGGAGCAGCTACTCCTACCACCTTTACTTGCCTCCCCAGCCAATTTTACACGCTAGACCCTCCTTACTTTTCAAATGGTCATCCCTCGTCTATGGTAGACCTAATACGTAGATCTTCCTCAAGAGAGAGAGAGAGTTTCCAGTGCTGAAGAGGTATGTCTAATGACAAATTGTTGATTCCTGTCCTCTCCCCCAGCTTCTCGGCCATCAGCAGATCCATTACATGGAAATTAGCAACTTTCAAACGGTTTCAGTAAAGCCTTGTCTCCTCGTCAAGACGTTATGATCTGACTGTCAACAGAATAGTCCACCGACAATTTCTGTCAACGACCTTCAGTCATGGCGTCCACCGCAAACCACAACGGTAACGAGCTCAAGGCAGTCGTCATCACCACCCGTAAAGCTCGCGACAAGCTTACCTTTTGCATTGATCGAGACGCTCAATGCAACACTATCGCCGTCGACGGAAAGCTCATCGGCCAGGTCTCTCAAGGCACCAAAGTGATCAACACCGTCCTCGAGAATGGAGCCGTCGTTGGATCGCTGGGTCGCAGCGGACAGGTCGTCAACCAGTACAAGGCCGACACTTTGATCACATCTCTTGTCAAGTTCATCAAGTGCAGTGATAGCACCCAGAATGGCTGCTTTGGAGGCAATGGAAGGTTTGCGGAGCCCCTCGAGCCCAACACTGCCTTAAAGAAGCGCACCTCAGCTAGGCTCGCGAAGTCTGTCTACTTCCCCTACTTTCAGTTCTTTCCTCAGGAGATCAAGGACATGATCCTGGCCAACATCGTCGATCCTCAGACTGTCAAGGCCTACAACGAACTTACTGGATTCGTCGTCGTCGTCGACAGGGAGTGGGCCGACATTGCTCTTTACCAGGTCTGCCACGAGTTTCGGCAGTACGCCATCAAGACATTCGGTATTCCCAAGAAGAGAACCTTCCCCTTCGACCCTGACAACGACACCCTCTACCTTCGCTGGTCTCCGATCCTCGACTTGGACCAGCTGCTTCGCAAGGCCCGCCATGCCAATAAGTTCGCCTTTCAGGTCACCCGGGTCGACATCGCGTATGGTTACATCGATTATGAGCTTTGGGATAGAATCAAGACTGTGGAGTCTGAAGCCCGTATGCCTAGTGAGAATGGCTTCATGGTTCCTTGTGGCGATCGCCTGATGTTCCGCAGAATTGAGACTTGGCGTGTCCTCATCATCCAGCTGGACACTTGCAGGGAGGGCACCTTGCTTAGCACCCAGTTCGCGTTCAAGAAAGACGACTACAGCATCCTGCTGGCCGTCTTCAACTGCCTGTCTAGCAGGTTCCAGCCCGATTGGAAGCCCACAACCATCGAGATCTGCCGCAAGGGCTGCATGTGCTCCCTTCCGCGGAAGCTGTAAGTCAATATGATTCCATGCCACTTCCTGATGAGGGTTGCACCGTAGAGACTGACAGGCTCTTGCAGGGTGTGGAAGGGCTCTCGGAGCCTACGCAATGAGGGCCCTTTGTCCCTGGCCAAGCTGGACAACAACTCAAGCATTCTCGATCCAGCATCCTGGACCTAATCATCACGAGTCCGGACGCCTGAGCTCTTGAGTGCGCACTCAATCGACGACCATGCCTCTTGCGAGAACACAAACTTCGGATCGTCATTCTGAAAGCTGTATTTCTTATGCACATCTCTGGTGAGCTACCTGCGGCATCTTGGCGAGTCTTCTATCCACACGTCCGTAGTACAGTTACCACTGGAGCTGGTGGCAAGACGAGATGGAATACTGGGTAACCCTGTCAATTTTATCCTGTTGGGATTTTCTGGTGTCGGAACCATGGAGATCGGCCCCTCGGGTTTTGTTTTTGTGGTCTTAGGGACTTTTGTCTGATGCCACTCATGTTGGCAGGATTTATCCGCATGCTCTGGGATAGGTAGGCCGCAAGGCTACACCGTTACCCTCGATAGTATGCGGTAGCCTGCATTTTCCCCTTGGGATTTTTACTCTTCTAGAGTTTCTCAGTCTCCACTCAAATTTGTTAGGGATTCTCTGGTCTGTACTTTATTCTTCAAGGCTACCTCGGTATCTCAGGAAGTTAATCACCGCTCTTCGTCATTCATGTTCAGTGCCCATGACCAACTGAGGACTATGTCGTATGCCAGGTCCATTCTTTAAGCAATGGAGGTTGACTGGGTTACGTCTGCGTTTCGAAAAAACTAACACTTGACTCTCTAAACTGTATTAAGTTTCTTCATTCCCCTCACTGTTTCTAGGTCTCTTGGCAGTTCAAGGCTTCCTCCGTAGCTGTACGTAAGGTCAACAGGTCTCCCTGCCATTGCGACCGAGGCCGACTCTCCGAGTCCTAAGCAACGATACAGTCCCTTTATCACTTCGTCGGCTGGTCCAGATCACTGCAGCATCATCAAAATTGGTTGAAGTCAGAAAATTTCCATTTATCTATCATCTAATAGCCTTTACCGCTATCTAAGTACAAGGCAGCAATATTATCCAGTGTCAAAATAATTAACAGAGCAGCTCCCACATCGCTAGTTGCCTGCCCATAGTCTCCAAGCCATTACTCCCTACTGATACCTCTGATCGTATCCCACTCCCTGTCCAGCATTGAAAATAGAATACGATTATACCAAACCCCATCAAAGTAGTACGCCTCTCTCGTAACTCCCTCCCTGACAAACCCAAGACGCTGGTACAGCTTCACGGCCCGATCATTGAAAGAGAAGCAGGACAGCCGGACCGCATGCATGCCTGCTACCCGAAAAGCCCAATCCAACGCCCAGTTAATGGCCTCCGTACCGTACCCTTCCCCTTGGTGTGCCGACGCGATCATGATGCCCAGTGTGCATGAGCGATGGTGGCGTGTCAAGGTATGGCCGTCGAGTGTAAGCCAACCTATCGCGGTGAGCCCGTGCTGAGTCGAGCCAGGCTCGGGGTCGTGTTCATTTTCGTCGTCGGACTCTTCTTCAGCATCTTTTCCTGGAATGAGGCAGATGACCACCGCGAGAAGAGACTTTGCCAGCCCTGCTACATCGTGCTCGACGTCGTCGACTGTAAGGGGCACGAGGAGGCGGTTCGTGCTTTGCGCGTAGGTCTCGGGGTCGTCGAGCATAACATCGCGGATGAATGCTGTGTGCTCGGGGCTGTTCTCGAGCGCTCTGAAGACAAGTCGCTTCGATCGGAAGAGGTGGTCAAACGGTAACCTCCCCGGTCTTGCCTGTTCTCGTGCCATTTGTTTGAACAAATATTGCGTGTTGTACGTTGTTTCGAAGATCGAAGAAGTATTAAAGTAGCCAGTTGTGCTACCTCTTTAGAATCTGAACGGTGGGCTCCGTCGGGTGCTTAAGAAGCGCCGGGCTGCAACCCGGGACCAGTCCAGCCGAACGACTTCTACATCGACCGAGACCAGGAAGACGATCTTGACTGGCGCCGTTGACGTATGCAAACAGATATCGAAGTCGGTTATCGCACCACTGTCTTCTTCGGGCAGGTAGCAGCCGCCCACTCAGCCCCCTTTTTCTAGAAGCTTTATCGAAGCCACTAAATGCAGGGGCGGCATCTGACATGTCTGGTGTTTCACCACCTCAAGTAGCCGCAACAAACCGCATCTTGCGGCTATTCAATGGGACAAAGACTGGACCAAAAACCGGGATATCCCAATGAGAGAAGCCTGTGTTCATCTTGTCCATGACACTCCCGGCTCGGGATGTCGGTTGCTCCCGAGTGCGATGACGCGCAATCATATGCAGCGTACACGATAAAAGGACAACATCTCTATTCCAACGTTCATCCAGCTTCCTGATCTGAAAGGGTTTCAAGGCTCAAATTCTTGACACAATCTTGCAAGCAAGTTTGTATTCTGTGATCATCGGCCTTTCTGAGCAACTGGGCCGGGCTGGCTACACGGCCCGGGATAGGGGCCCTATGACCCGCTCTCGATGTCGCCCGATACTGAACGAGTACGAGAAAATCCTGTGCTCCCCCTGTTCAAGAATGAAGTGAACCTTCGCTTGGTCAACTTTCGGGAAGCACGTTTGCTGGGAACGGCTCCCGTAACCCCTCCCAGTGGAATACCAACAAGTACTCGCTGGAATTCACTTGGCCTCGATGTTAATTTTTCTTGAGTCTCCCCATCGGTGATATCCTTCGGCTTCGAATTAGTCGTCGTTACATGTCTTGCATTGTCGAGCAAGCTTTCCAACCGACTCTTGCTTTCCTTGGAGGTGAGGCTGCCATTTGCTAGTTGCCTCAATATGGCCCACGCCACACCCCAGTACGATAAGATGAACCACGCAGTGATCACCATGATTGTAAGGATGGCGAAAGATATGAGAAATGTTGGGAAGTTCATCTCAAACGGCATGACACCACCCTGTGTGCTAAACAGTGCGGTGTTCACTGAGATCGGCATGAAAAGCTGTGCCATCACATCTTAGTTCCTGCGCCTCGCGTCTCGTGGAAACTCAGTTCACTTACAATCGTCATAACTGTCAGCAACTTGACGAATTTCGCAACATCATTGTTCTCCACCGACAGGTGGGCTATAAGCTGTTTGGGCGTCAGCAAGTGTTGTTTGTGAACTCATCATAGTTCGCACGATCAACAACTCACAGCATCGCGATTTTCGACAAGCTTCTCCTCCAACTCGCTCAAACCCAAATTCAGAAGCCGCATATCAGAGAAGGTGCCTTCGATGTTTAGCACTAGTGTGAACACTCTACCAGGGAAAAGGTCGATATGTCTTTTCTCGAACTCCTCCCACGCATCAATGGTTGTTGATAGCAAGCCCATCAAATCCGACAGGAGCTCCATCATCTCGTTTATCCAAGATGTATATCTGTACTGCTGCTTTCGCTTCTCCTCCAGGCTCATTTGAGAGACACGAGAAATGTTGGGCATTTTGAGCAAAATGCTTGGCCCCTTTCTTGATTCAAAGTCAGCTGTGTATTAACGTCAAGTCATATGAGATATTACATGGTTTCAAAGACCTGAGACTTACTTACCCTTTCACAATTCGCTTCATAATGGACACTACACTGCCCCAATCGATGAAGACTTGTTGAGTTCGTACCTCAAATACGAACAAGAAGTACTCCCTTGGGCACAACAAGGTAATGTCGGCATCACGCTCGCCGTAACTGAACGGATCCGGGCGATATCCTGGTTGGATGCAACCGTCGTAGACCTTCACCGGTTCTGAACTTCCGTGATACATGTCGACAAACCCATAGGTGGTTGATATCGTCTGATTTATATCAGGCCTGTCATCCAATACTAGCATACCCACCGATACCTGCGTCTCGTACAAACATCCAAGAAGAGAGGAATGGTTTCCCTCTCCATTCCCAGCGATCTGTAAGGTAGGGTAGTTTTAGCGTGCGCCTCAAGGGCTGGCCATTTTCCCACGTTCGTTTGTCATAGACAGGCTCAACACTTTCTCTGAAGGTATAATGCGGAAGGTGGAAGAAGAGATAAAAGCATTTGAACCCATGCGGCTATAAAATTTTCATAAGCTATTATCCAGGTGTTATATTCAGGTCTACACAGGCTGGTGATGTCAGAGAACTTACACTTGCTCGCAATCCGATCGAGGTCTGAAGACAAGATAGTTGTGGACAAAATACCTGAACACTGGAGCATGCGACTGACTGAATGTTGCAAGAATGGCCAATATATCACGCTCATCAGGGTTCTCGGTAAATCTGAAGTAGTGATTAGCCTCCACAGACATATTCAGGGGAAAGAAGGAGTCTAAGTGGGGTGCCAATCAAACTGACATTAGTCTTCTCTCTGCATCGCACTCTGCTGATTTCTTCCATTGCGATATATAACCAGGTCGCCTGTCCGTTTCTGGCGGCTGATCGAGCCCTGAACTGGCATTTGATCCAGGGTTTGCGCCAGTCGTATCATCTTCTGCTTCCGTTGTCGGGGCGATGTAAGGAGGACTTCCGTGCAGGAAGAATCTCTGCATTATTGTTGGTGTCTGGTCTTCGAATTCTAATCGTCGGGTTCCATTGGTACCCGGGTACTCACCTTTCTTTTTAGCTCTTCGTAGAGCTGGTGTGCATCCAATGGACCTAGATACGGCCTGGCCTCCTTACTGGAAATGCTTTTATCATCCAGCAAGGTTCTTCCATTCTCCAAGATCTCGAGGTTCCCGTTCTGAAGGTTGGAGAGTCTTGCACTTTGGCAAAAATTGGATATCGTCCTGCATTGAAGTTGATTTGTCAATGCTCCTCCTGGTTCCATGATCAACCTCATAACATCTCCAACACCGTATTCCTCGACCTCTTTTCTCATAGTTGAGCCATCGACGCTGCTAAAATCTATTTGACTTCCATCTGGGGTGGAGCCATTATCTTCTTCCGTGTCGGATTCGGGATATTCTATGCCATCGATGACCGCCGGGTTTTCGCCGACACCAAAATGGGTATATTACTAGTTCTGCGAAAGAATGCTTCCCAGAGTGTTTCCCTAGCGGAATGGGTAGAATGGTTTGTAGCCATCAATGATGCCGGGAACTCAGAGTGCCTCCAGATGTCAAATGACGCCGGAGAAAGTTCATCCAGAGACTTGCTTGACAGGGATTATCTAGCTTATATACCAAAGAGTCTCTAGATGCAATAACAACAATTAGTGGCTCTCAAACTGGTCCGGTAAACTGACAGAGATTGAAAACGTCGAGGCTTGAAGAATGTGGCAGCATGCGTTATCAAGACGGAACCCAGACAGCCAGCGGTTATTTATGGGCGGCTAAGTCGTCGCCATGGCTTGACCCGCCTACATATATCCATGTATACACCGTAGGAGTGCGGCGCGTATGCATCATTGCCAGCAAATCGAATAACATAAACCAGACTGTTGGTGATCAGGACAGTGGGTAAACTACGCCACCCCGCGTCTAAAGTGGCATGCTGTTCTTGGAGGCCTAAGAACCCTGGGAAGGCATTATCACAGCCATTCCATACCAAGCCACCCTACTTTGAGTACCTCCCAGATCTCATCACCTTATATATCGCACAGCCCCCTATAACATATAGTCTGCCTAGATAGCTCGTTTATAGTGGGTGTACATTACAGCCACCACGTTCTCCCATTCCCTCATTTCTGTGATATGTATTTCTTCGGGATTGAATTTCTTAGTTGTAAACGGCACACCGGGGAAAGATAGGTCGAACGAAAGAGCTGGATATGGAGGTTCACGACTTGGAGTGCCAGTTTATTTCGTGATCTCCACTTGGCAATGCACCTCGAAACTGTCATTTGCAATATCGCATTTACGTTACACGACCACCACGCTTTGCATCTCAACTGGTCCCTCCCCGCCCGGTTTGAGTTGCTCCTCGCCTAATTCGAAATCTCGACTCTAGACGCGAGGCCCAGGCCGACTCGCTCGAGGTAGGTGAGGCGGTCTCGGAAATTCTTCGATCTTGACCAGTCTGTTCACCGCTCAGTTGGTTCGTCGGTCTCCCCAACGGCTTCCTCCATGACTGACCAAGCCCCTGGATCATTTCGTCAATTCTGCGCAACACCAACTCGCCGATATCTCCAATAAGATGTTTAACTGTCATAAAATTCCCCATACTGAGGCGACAATACAGACGAGTACGAAGAAGGACTTCACCAATGCCGAAAAGTTCATAGTAATTAAAAGGCATGATTCCTTGTGGGATGCTGAACTAGCCCAAGGTCAAAACAAGTGGCATGAAAGCTTGCACGAAAAAGATTTTTGGTTAATTAACATGTACTCCCACTGTTTTCTGTACTAGAGGCAACGAGACCGGCTTACAATCGTGACCAGAGTCAGGAGCTTGACGAATTTCGCTGTCCCATTATTTTCGAGTTCCAGACGGGAGCTCAGCTATTCACCATATGATTATTAGCAAACATAATGCAACCTTAGGAGGGCTATCACTTGCGAGGGAAGTGCTCACATTGACTCGGTCGTGCTCAAGCTCCTTGATCAAAGCGTCCAACTGATGTTTCAATCCTCTGATGCTGATGATGTTTTGCTCAAGGCCAGCCTTCCAAACAAGATTTGGGAAGAGCTGAAGCCACTCTCGTTTGAAACCTGATCGTCGTAGACATTTGGGTGGCGAGGTCGAAGCAAATTGACGTCATGTCACCTATCCACTGGGGAGTATTCCTCTGGAAGCTGGCTCTTTACATGATTCTTTCTACTTCTAAGCATTCTAAAATCGGCGTGTAGAATAATATCGGGGCGATGGCTGGAAGTCTCAGTGAGCATTAGAACAGGATAGATACATTGAAAGACATCCCGCAATGTCGCTGGCTTGGACTGGGGGGTGATAAAACTTGCCATTTCACTGCCTTTCCCAACTTTTCCACAATCCTGTCCCATTCTGAGAAGATCTGCTCGATACGGACCTCGAACAGCAGTAGGAAGTACGTCATTGGGCCTTCGTAGAGCGTGGAATTCACTCCAGCTCGCATAGGCCCCACCAGCGCGTCAGGGGAGAAGCCATTCCAGCCTCGAAGGAATACATCAAACCTTTGGGCTTCTTCTCCCGTTTTGTAGTATGTGTCTTCAAAAACATACGCAGTCCAGCATCTTTCGTCTACTATTGAGATGTGAATAGATATTTGCGCTCCGTAGACCCGCCCGATCAAATCTTCTGAACTAGATGTAGCCCTCAGAGATCTCATACAAGGAAGCTCGACAGACTGTCGCAAGCACTTTCCATCCGCAAGTTCTCGGTACCCTTAGTCTAGGGCCTGACAGGATCGAAGAGTCGAGAAGGGTAGATGTGCGAAAATATTCATACGGGAAAGACAAGCCCTCTATGACAGACGGTTAGAGTGTGTTCATCACCTAACGAGTTACAACCAAAAGGAAATACAAACTTTGATCTGAACGCCCATTGATGGCTTGTACTTAAGGTACTTATTAAAGAAGTCGAAAAGGGCTGGAGCCTGGCTTGGGCTTGCAGTGGCAGCGAGAGTTAATGCGAGCCATTTATCGGGGTTCGAGGCGTGACTGAAAATAATCAGTCCTAGATGCTCAGAGGACGCGGTAATATGAACTCCAAGAATTCACATTGTTCTTCTCTCTATGTTACACTCTTGCGACCTCCAAGGACTTGTAAATGATGCCTCGACGCTTGAAGAGCCTGCCTGGGGGAACCTCTATGTGTAACCAAATTAGCTGAGACCGCATCAAAATAGGTTAGCAATGGGTGCTCTGACCTTCCCCATCAACTTCCAATATAATCCCATGGGTTTCTACTGTCTCAAATGGTCGCGAAAGAGGCGGGATGTGAAATTTCTATCATCTAGAACGATTTGACAATTCGGGCTCCCCTCGCTATCGTTTTCCATTTGTTTCAATGAACAATCACAGAAACAGTCTCTCAATCTCTTGATTGAGGCATAATGGGAATCATGATCGGAAACCCCGTCCAGGAATCGTGTGATAATATCAGTAGCGGCCCAGGCGTTGGAATTCGTATCCGCCGCATCCTCCCCGGTCGTGTTATCTTCATTTTGAGCGATAACCTCCGTCAATCCTTCTTGCTCTTCATCGTCTTCGTTTTCTTCGCTACAGTCATCTTCTTCGTCGGAATTATCGCAGGTAGGGTAACGAGTTGTATCCACGAATCTCTGGTTCTCGATAGTGTGCTAGGTTAGATTCGGCCGTGGTGGTATAAGCCGTTCATTGCTAAATGAGTTGTCATTAAGGGATGTACCTCGACGAAATTTACTGGGGCGGTTCGGCAACGGTAGAGTGTTTGAGCTGTACTTCCATCTGTGCCTTGTCGGTTTTGGCATTTCGGCATGTGCTTGATTTTGGCGGCCGGTGTTGCAGGTGAATTATGAGGAAAGCCAATCCCGCAAGACTCAGCATGGGTTCTACCCTAAGGTAGGCATGTAATGGTCCTGGGAATCCGCGCAGGTTCAGATAAACACATACATTCCACGCACGCACGCACGCACGCACGCAGATATATATATATATATAGATAGCGAGAGCACGCCTCACTTGTATGGTACAATAGCTCGGTCAAAACATCAGGCAGGAAGAAACCGAGAAAGGTCACAGGATCGTCATAGAAATTGCGATTCTGCCAGTAACATACTGAGTGTGGGTGCTACAGAGAACTGCATATTGGCATCAAAGATGACACTGCCACAATTTCTATTGAGATCTGAACTGGGAGCCTGGGATGAAGACGGGTGTGCCATCCGTGATGGGCGAAGGAGTTCAGGAGAAGCTCTCTTCATTCGTGGATATCAGTCAGCTGACCCCTAGATATAGTCAATCGAGATAGCTGGCTCTTGGTCCATACATACCTGATGAGGCTGAATATGAGAAATGGAAGATCTTACTTACCCGCTTGAGGTGTATTCGTCCGTATTGTTCCCAAGGGTTGCAATGATACATTCTATCTCATCAAAACAGGTCTTTGTTGTATTAGCCTTCTCATCTCGACCTCAATCTAGTTTCTACAGCACGCGGCCAACTCTGGAACCCGTGGGCTTCAACCAGAGGGGCATCATACAGCAGCAAGCAATTGGGCTTTAACAACCCTTTACAATTACAAGAACGCCCGACTGAAGTCGTGACTTGACAAATTGCTAGGTAAATGAGGCGTGCAACCGCAGTGCTCGTTGGAACCCAGCCACACGACGTGGGTCAAATCATGTTCAGCACAACAAGAACACCAATGCCAAGGCCTCCCGGGGCTCCTTTTTCGAATCAAAGCTCCCCGAGGGTCAATCAAATACAATAGATTTGATATTACGAATAGCGGGATAACCGACAACCCTGATGAGTACGGATCAACTAATGCAAGTGAGCATCTTCCACATGCAAATTGGACCTGTCGCCAGTCGCCACGACCTCTGAGGCTTTGGGCAGCAAGCCGAGGCTAGGTGTATGCAATCCCGGAGGGAATGGAGCAAAAAGAGCAAGGTTTGTATGGGTGGATGGATGGATTGCGTATGCATGTGAACGACTAATGCCATAAGTGAGCAATGAGATGGCTTTGAATGGTATATATAAAGTGGATTGGTTAAGTCCTCCGTGAATTGATGTGAGGACGCTTCAACGGACCTCGAGGTGCCCAGATGATGATTTAAGAAACTACCAGTCCATATATGTCCACGGGTCTACTTGCGTAGAACGTGTTGATATAAACACCTGCTACGGTTCGACGGTGTGCTGCGCAGCCGTTCTACTTGTAACAATTAACACAGCAAGCCTACCTTAGGGTACCGAAACGATGTACAACACCTTGGTCGGATATAGTGAAACTGCCGTCCATGAACGCTGAGTCTGCTGGCGCCAAAAGAACCAGTCCTACTCATCTTCGAAATTAGACGCCGAGCTCATGTGCGCTTTGCGAGGTTGACATGTAATTCCACGAATCTTTCATGCGCCGGCAACCAGCAGCAGAGCCGCATGATAGGTGATAAACCACCCGTATTTTTAATGGCATCCCGTCGAAGTCAGCTACGTACCTTGGAAAGGGGGGGAGGGTGGGCTGGACAGGCGCGGTATATCGGAAACTCTAGGGCTTTTCTAGGAACCTCCAGGCGTTGGGTATGGCCTGCTCAACGTTAGGCCACACTGCTACTTTCGCCCGATGGGGGTATAGTGGACGTGGTCTGCGTTGAGATACAACGTTCGACATCCACAGGTAACACAACCTCTAGCTAATCATTTCATCGCGGCACGTGGTAAGCAACGGTGATGACGGAGCTAGGCTAGGTTGACCAATGATGGAGGGGCGCTGTTCTTACTGCTTCCAAATACTGAGGCTGCTTGTGCTTATGTTGATTTCGGCTTTTTGATAGATGTGGCAGTTGGGCATGTGGACTGGGCTGGCTGGCTTTGTCGTATTGATGGACCGCCATGTCACAAATGCTCACCATTCTTGACCTCATGCAGGCTACCTTTGGATCCCCGTAAAAGTTGCGCGTGCAATAAACGGTGTGGATCGCCATAGATTAGAGGGAAGCACTGCAGGTATACAGTCGAGTTGGCATGCAAAGGGACGATGGGGCGATGAAATCGGAGTGCATGTCCAACCGTGTCCTCACAACAGGAACCAACCACCCTATCTAAATGCACAGCCCGGGCGCCGACATATGCATGAACACCGTTCAATCTTCTATAGCTATAATACAGGTTTCGCCCATTTCATGCGGTGGCAGGTCAACCTCTCCTCATTCGTTGAGGTCGGGTATGGCTCGTGTTGCTCGTGGTGCTGCACAATGAGTCGCCCGGCCGTCATTGAGCATCCTACCACAGCCATCCCTTCTTCTTGGGCTGCTCGGTGCCATTGGATTGTATCGGCTCCGTGGTCGTGGCTTGAGTACCAATTCGGTCCAGCGGGCCTCCACTCCGCTGGTTCTCCTTCTCCTTCTCGAACGCCTCGCGCGCCTTCCTCAGCATGTCCTGTTTATCCTCCAGCGTACGCGCTGCATCTCTGCTACTCGCAGACGTAGAGTCAACGCCCTCCTCTTTCTTCGTCCCGGATGACGAGAACCAGCCGAAGATGCCTGACGACTTCTTCTCGCCCGGGATCGACTCGCTCGCGCCTGATGATGCTGCTGCTTGCTCGCTCTGTGCTGGCGACTCGTCCTCCCTCTTGATCGGCTTCGGTGCGCTCAATATACTGGGCAGCTTGAAGCCCTCGCCACCGGCTGGTCCGGCGCGAGCGTTCGCCTCCTCGACCAGTGATATCTGTTCCTCCGATGCGTCACCCCTCATGTATGCCAGTCGTGCCGCCTCCAGACTGTCAGCCGACATTTGCCGCTGAGCCTCGAGGAACTCGGCCTTGCGCTTGCGGTTGTACCGGAGCATGTCGTAGGCTGTGTAGGCTGTTAAGAGGCCGGCGACAGCTATTTGGGAGAACGCAGACAGTTAGCTTCAAAGTCCAATGCGCTCTCTATGCAGCTGAATTGCTGTGTTGGATGGGTCTGGCTGCGAGAAACATACCCGTCAATCCAACCAAACTCAACACGGTGATTCTGTGCGCCGAGTCGAAGAAGGGCCTCGACTTTGCGATCACTTGGTCGAACCGCGATACATTGGCAGTCTTCGCCTTGTTGTGCGCGGCACGTAACCGTGCCACTCGCTGCTCGGGGGTTTCGCTGTGTGGTATTTGTCCCCCTGCTGGCGATGGTGGCTTGCTGGGTCCTCCTGCGCCCGGAGGTGGTGGAAACCGTGACGAACCGACCTTGGATGATGCGTGCGGTGTTGTCGCTGTAAACCGGGTCGCCGTGGAGGCGCTCCGTTCCCCGTCCTTGCTCGCCATTTTTGACCTTGGGTTTTTGATTCTGTGACGACAGTATCTATATGGGTATCAATTATGAAGACAAGCAGGATCTCATGAGAAGGGCAGAAGCTGGGAGGGGCATGGGGTGGTTTCGCAGGACGAGCTTTAGCAAAAGTTGCATGAGAATTTGCCGGCCGGAGGGGTAGGTACCTTGTAGCTTTGCACAGCATCCCGACTCTCTGTTGCGCGTGCTACCATTGGTCAATCGGTATGAATGGTTACTCCCTCCGGCCAGAATTCTGCCACCACAATGATCACTATATTGGGAAGGCGGTAAGTAGTTGCATGTACCTACCCAAATAGCATGGTGGTTTCCCTACCGCTATTTCTAACCTCTTCCGCTTTCCTTTTCTTCATACTTGTACGTTCATCTCAACTGCACCCCTGGATATCCTCTCGAATACTTGCTAACATGTTTGCTAGACCTTGTCTGAGTCTGGGTAGATCAGGTTTTACCGAGACTAGGTTGGAAAGCTTGCATCACACATCGTGGCGCTGACCAGTCTGGTTGATCCGTCGGGGTCGACCTAGGCGCAATTTTTGATGCCATAATTTCACTTTTCTTTGTGATCATCAGCTTGCGGATGACATGAAGAAGACGCTATGCTGAAATCCCAACTCTGCTACCCTTACCTCGACATGGGTCGCCTCGGTCCGGAGCAGGACTGTTCGGCTGTGTGTCCTCGGAGCCGTCTGTCACTATCATCATCGCCACCGCATCATGCTTGATCCAGGCACACTCATTCACCTTTGTCCACGAGCAAGTCCGGTCGTTTCTTCGGTCAACAGCAGCCTCCTACGTACACAACACTGAAACCACCTAGAAGAGGAAGGTGGTTGGGCCCTTCTACCAACACTTTGTAGGGAAGCTGACGCGTGCTGTGTAAGACACCACCACCCGCTGTCGATTAGCGCGTTTGTCATCTTCCAAAACGCAAAGGATTTGCCTCTACACTCCACAGTGATGTTCCCCGCTGCCGACCAACGATCCTCCTTCCTATCATGGCAACGCGTCACTCACCTGAACGCGAACCCAGCTTCTTGGACTGCGGTGGTCCCACTCTGGTATCACCGACAACACGGACCGTCCTGTCAAGAGTCTCGTTCAACTACACTAGTAGTGTATTATGCATGCCAACAACGTTGGGAAGCCCGGGTGGAGAAGGGGGAAAGCTAGAGAGCGCCTCGCCAGCTTCGTCGACTTGTTCAAGCTTGTATCCGGCGACTGAGGATCTCAAATTCTCATGCTATATTTGATATAATCGATGACGGGACGACGCACACCTGGGCAAGACACAATGAATAAATCACTGACACCATATCTCCAAGTGTTAATGATCTGAACTATGCGGATTCTGTTCCGAAGTCCTCCTTTTCGGCAACCGCCTCGTCATGCTCCTACATTCTTTCAATATTGCCATCATGTCGTGCCGGCCTTGGTGCCGCGTCGTCAATCTGAGAAGTGCCATGCTTTGTTTTTATTGGGAGTGATGTTGGCTGCACCCAAGAATTCGATATCATCATGCATAACGGTGGGCAATTTCGTCGGGCAGGCCGGTAAGGGCGTTCTGAACCTCGGCTGCTCGGATATGGGATATTGTGCTTATGTGACTGTGAGGGGCCGCAGTGAGGGGAATGCGGCCAAAGTCGGAGAGAATGGAGGTGCAGTTCTACTGTTGACTACAGTACACAGTACAAGTATAGGTAGAATATTGATCAAGTCTGACAAACGAGTTGACGACAGAGATCACCGTAACAATCGCAACCCTACCTCACCAGAATACATCTAAGGTCGTTTAAGACCCAGACCAGACTCTCAGAAGAGAGGCATGCCGAATCAACCCTGACAGCCAAGCTTAAACTACCTAGGTAACCTCAAGTGAACGGCATGTGTACAGCTCCATACGACCTGGCCGACGAAGGTTGTATTCGATGCTTCGATGGTCCAGGATCGCCTGTAGTTCCTTAGAGAGGCTTGAGGAGCTATCGACGGGTGCTAAGATCAAAGTGACAGGTGCCAAGATACACTAACGTTACCCGCTCGTGCCGCTACACAGCAGCCGCTGATCGACCAGTCTCCAATACTTACTTACACAGTAGCATAGCAGACCAGTTCATCCTGTTCCTGTATCCTGTCCTGCCTGTCTGCCTGTCTGCCTGTCTGCCAGTGTCCTGAACTTGCCGTCGCTGCATATACATCCATACACATGCGAATATGGTGAGGTGAACGAGCACCTCATTGCTAGCGACTTACACAGCTCACATCCGACGTCAACCGCCACGAGCCAGCATTATCTGGATGGTGCGACAAGTCTGGACTGGCCTTATTAGTTGATAAGTGACGGTAACTCGCATCTTGCCGAATCTCGAAGACGGAACAGGAAACAAGAGAAAGCGCGGATGGATGGTCGTGCCTCCGTGCTTCCATCCATGTCTGGGTTTATTATTCCTTGCTTGATTTACGCTGCTTCAACATTGAAAAAGGGACCCATTTTATTTTCCTAGGCCATCCTTTCCGCGAAGATACCTAGGTAGCTTGATCTCGGTCCACGGTTCCTTCGGAATATTACCCCCCACAAAATTTACCTCGCATCCGAGCCCAAACCCCTGGGTCGCTGGGCTTCCCTTTTCGTCTCCGCTGCTTTGGTCCCTAGGTTTCAACGGAAACCCACTGCAGTCTGGTATGACATCAAGGGGCTGACCTGCAAAAAAAGAGATACAGGACAGGATGACCCCAGAGGACATCGAGGAGCTTTTCAAGCGCACCCAAGGCGTCGTGCTGCCCGAGGATGGCGACGAAGACGAGGCTGTCCTGACGGATGATGAGAAGAATTACAGGATTGCCCACTTACGAGCTATCTTGCTTGAGGCGCACAATGCCTGGGTGAGCGGGTCCGACGACCTCGACCGCATCGCCGAGAAGCTTGGTGACGGGAGTCGGCATGGTGAGTCGCACCTCATCAGCCTGTCTGATGTTCTTCTGTTCTGTTGGGCATCGCGCCATTCCGTCACACCCTAGCAAGCTCACATCTTAGTCCAACATCGAACATCATGCACGCTTTTGGAGATGGCTTCATATGCTGACGTCTCATCTCGCAGTACTCTGGCGGTCACCCATTGGCTCGTCGGGCATTTTAAATTTCTTCTTGGGCATCTTGCCCACGCCCGGCTTGAGGCCGCTGCTCAGGTCTCATGCTCTTCGCTTGATTGGAAATTCATGTGCGGATACGGGTGAGTGTCCCCTTAGCCCCTTTTGCCCGACTACAGGGAATATCAAGCTCACATATGGTAAACCACCAGATGAAAATAGAGCCCGCGTTGTAGAAAGCGGCCGGATTCATGCCATCATAGAACTCCTTTACGATGATTCTCTCCTTCCATTTGTGATACCCGTCTTATATAATGTCTTGGTAGACTACGGTAAGCTACAATGCTTGCCTCAATCCCCTGTTTGAATAAGTCCCAAGCTGACCTGCCTTCGACAGAACCCGTCCAGCTTCAAGCCTGTGAGGCCGGCCTGAGCCAACGGCTGATGGAGATCCTCGGCGGCCCTCGCCTCGAAGCATGCCGTCTTTACGTCAACCTCATCTGCAAGATCCTCGCGCTCCTGATAACCCAGGAGCCCGAGGTTCGCAACGGGCCGCCAGCCACGCCCCTCATCCTTCTCAGCGTTGCCACGAACCGGCAGCACCCCGTCGACCTCGAAGACTTCAGCGGCCTGACGGCCGTCGCTCTGGCCTACCTGACGCACGAGGTCTTCCAGACGTACAACCTCGCCGGCCTACCGCTGCTACTTACCGCCTTCTCCATGGCGTACACGCACTTCGACCCCAACCAGGCGACAGACCCAGACGACGCTGCCCAGCTAAAGCAGGTCCGCAACACATTCGTCCCTGTCCTCGCCGACATCTCGGCGCTGCCGGACTTCGTTCCGGGCTCGGCCCAGGGCGGCGCCGGCATTCTGCAGCACCCTGTCTTTCAGACCCTGCAGAGCTGGCTCCACGGCCCCCCCGCGCACGCGAACCTGCAGACTGCGGCGTGCCTGGCGCTGGGGAATCTAGCTCGGAGTGACGCGACGTGCGTCACGCTCGTCCGTGATGCTGCCGTCCACCAGCCCCTGATCAACCTGCTCGCGCGGTGCACGGCGGGCGAGACGACGCCCAACGCCCAGCTGACGCACGCGGTGCTGAGCTTCCTCAAGAACTTGGCCATCCCCTCGGTGAACAAGCCCGCGCTGGGCCGGCTTCTGGATGCAAACATGCTGCCGAAGTTGTGGTCCACGTGGGGCGATGCCCAGCCGCAGACGCAGTTCGCGGCCGTGTCGCTGGCGCGGTTGTTGCTGGTGGGATGTCCGCCCAACGCGAGGAGGTTATGCGCCCCGCTCAGTCCGGACCCGGACTCCCCGGCCCATGACAGGAGTAACCTCCATCTCCTCACGGCCCTATTCGAGAGGAGTGATGCCGAGCCGACTAAGATGGAGGTCGCGCGTGCGGTAGCTACGGTGTGCCGCATCCTGCACTCCACCCCCGTCGCGGCTGTCCTGCCGGAGGAGTGGTCGTCATCTCAGAACAATATCCACGGCTCGAAGAAACCCAAGCACGATCATAACACCACCACCAACAACAATGAAAGCGGCACCATCTTCGTCAACACCGACCCCTCGCCCAACTTCCACGCGACCTCCACACCAGGCTCAGCAACCGCCCTCTCCCCAACCCAATCCCTCCCGTCCCCAACAGCATCCCAACACACCCAATCCTCCACCACCTCCTCCAACAACTCCAACTCCAACTCCTCCTCCACCGCCACCACACCAAACAACACCTCCCGCCGCGCCCGCTTCTACGCGGCCCACGACCTCTCCACCCCGCTGTCCTTCCTGATCAAGCAGACGCGCTTCCCCGCCCTGCGCAGCGAGGCCTGGTTCGTCCTGGCGCTCATGTGCCGCTCGCCCGACGGCGCCGTGGTCGTCCAGTCCGCCCTGCAGAGCTTCGAGGCCTGCCGCGCCCTGGTCGAGTCCATCACGGGCCGCGACATGGCCGACGGGCACGACCTGCTCCTCGCGGCGTCGAGCTCCCCGGCCGCCGACGGCCAGGAGGACACGCCGAGCATATTGCCGGGGCGCGGCGACGGCGCCACGCCTACTACTTCGACTGCCATCACCAGTGGTGGTGGTAGTAGTACTTCAACTTCAGCTTCAGCTTCAGCTTCAGCTTCAGCGGCAACGGCGAGCTTGGGGATAGAAGGCCTGGGGCTGGGCGGGCTGGAGCCGCAGGCCGTCGACCCTGCGATGCAGGCCAACATGGCGAGGATCGACCGGGAGAACGGGCTGTGCATGGTGGCGGAGCTGATGCGGAACCATGCGGACGACGTCTTGCCCCTTAGGAAGTATATCTATGAGCAGCTGCTCCTGACGGGCGGTGAGCTGGTGCTGCATTCGAGGGCCCAGGGGGAGATGGACATGTTGGGGATGGGCTTGTCGCCGTCGCAGCAGCAGCAGACGCCTGGTGGTGGTGGGATGGGGATGGGGGGCTACGGTCCCCCTTGGAATATCCAGTAACAATCTAGATCCTTCGTAATATAATATCGAGGCATCTTCGCATCTGTGCATACATACACAACAGACACCATGTGCCTTGCGTCTCAAGTGACGGTGCTCGCTACGGTGTTGCAAAGGTCATTCCTGACTGTCCTGTACACAGGCTGCTAGAATTACTACGTCCGTCGGCTATTCACTGTTCACATCGCGCATCAAATCTCATAAATGGTCTCGACGCTGCACTTTTATTGTGACTCGCATATCTCGGTACATCTGAACAGCAGGGATGCCATTGAAGCCGAGGATTGTGTCTTGATTCTTTTTTTCCATTCCCGATCGTAGATCCTGCAGAAGAAAAAATGTGTATCATGGACCAAACAACAATCCCTTTTCCGTAGCAGCAATGCAACCCTAAAGCAGAAGCCAGACCATCCGAAACGACCATAGACAGAGGACCAGTTGCTGGAAAAAAACCCTGTTCAACCCTCATCAGACCCGCGAGAAACAACAAACAAGCCGACTTTCGTCGCTTATTTCTTCTTCTCAGCCTCGGCCTCAGCGGCCTCACGGGCACGCTTCTCCCGGGCACCGGCGTTGCGCTTGTTGGCACGCTCGTCACGCAGCTTGCGGTAGGCACCACCCTCGATGGCGGCGGGCATCTCGGACTTGGCGATGGTCTTGATGGTAGTGTCGACGGGGATGATGGGGAAGGCGGTGGCGGCCTTGGGGGCGGCGTTCTCAGCGACGGCCTTGAGGTCCTCCTTGGAGGAGTCACCCTTCTTGGGCTTGTTGCTCTTCTTGGGGAAGAGGATCAGGCGGTCGGTGTAGGCCTTGAGACGCTCGACGTTGACGGCGAGGGACTCCTCAGAGAGGTTCTGGCGGCGACCATCGACGGCGATACCGATGGTGGGGGCGTACTGGCGGGGAATGCCAGCGGCCTGCAAGATATTGTTAGTTTTCAAGCGAGAAGAACGACCTCCCTTGGTCCTCTCGGAGCCTGGGGATCATGGTCGCATGATTTCTCGGGGTTAACGCACCTTCAGCTCAGCCAGAGTGAAACCACGACCAGCGCGAGTGCGGCGGTTGTACTTGATGGAAGAGCATCGGACAACGGGTCGGAGCTTGTCGATGGGACGAGGGGCGACAGCAGCGGCCTTAGCGGCACGAGCATTCCTGCGCGAAACCTTCTTGCCGGGCTATATTCATACACGTTTGTCAGAGCAAGGTCCTAATACAATGGCTTTTCCACTTCTGAATATTGGATTCCATCGCCTTCTCGTGGGCCTATGGTGTTCCTCATCGTGGGTTTGGATATTTGCTATCGGGAATCGTACCTGGTCGAAGTGGCATCGGACACGACGCTGCCAGTCCTTGCGGAAGTCTAGTATTACACTCAGTCAGTATTGCATGCCATCCCCCGTGCCACGACGCTTGTGTACCGTCGTGACCGGGCCTGAAGATTCGCAAAAAATAGATTCTTGCAAAGAATAGGAAAAACTAACGGTTCTTGACGAGGGTCTGGTTGTGCTTGATCGCCTGTATGAGAAATCAAAGGGTCAGTGATCTAATGTCCTGACTCAATTGACGTCGACAGGGCCTAAAGGCAAATCGATCGTGCTCACCATTTTGACTGGTTTTGCAACAACTGGTTGTCGTGATGGTTGTCGAGAGAGTGTGTTGTGTCGTCGAGGAGACCTGCCTTCTGCGATCCAAGTCTTGTAGAAATTTCAGCGGGCAGTTCGAGATTTGTGGTTTGGTGCGGGCCCGTGCACCCCATGCTGATTGGCCGTTTTGGACCCACCGTTGCGGCCTAAGAAACGGGGCGATAAAAAGCTCTGTCAAAAAACTGCAATACTTGCAACCCCACCAAGACCCACCAACAACCCTGACATCTGGAACGGAACATTCAATGCACCTCACTAAGGCCTGCAGTTGAGAACTCGCTGCTTGCAGCTGCCTGCCAGCTGCCACTTCGTACCGTTTCTTTCGTGATACTAAACTCTCAGTCGCCTGCCTACTTACATGGACAAGGACAGAAGGAACAGGTAAGAAGAACATTACCTGGATCCTTTGACAACACCGAAAGACAAGATTATGGAATTCAAGATGGCTTGCATTTTGACCAGGTATTAATGCCAGTAGCTAGCTACTCAGGTTTCTCGCCAGATCCAGACTGACATGTCCGTCAGTGACAAGATCATATATATCGTCCATCATTATCCTTCGTTGCCATCAAATGTAAAAACAAAAAGGTTTAACCAAGGTATCGAGTTATCCAACAGAAACTCCAACTCCCAAACAACGACTCTCCCAACGCCGACTCTGCATACCATATGACAAGAGCAAGTAGGTATCCATCCGTATATGCCAAGATGAAACAACCAAAAGAGGCCCCTGAGACGAACAAAGGAGAAACTACTTATAAACAACCCTTCCTCCCTCCCACATATACAAACAATTACCCTAATTGTCCCTGTCTCCAGCTAAATCCCCCACATACCCCAGCCGATCCCTCTGTTCATCGCACACCCGCGCAAACTCAAGCAACAGCCTCCACACATAGAGCAACATATCCTCCCTGCGCAGCGCCATCTCTCCCCAGCTCTTCCCCGTCTCGGCGATCATCCTCGCAACCGCATCACCCTTCTCATCCCTGGTGAAATAATCCAATATCCCGTACAGGTCCTGCAGGGTATTGTCCATGGGTGTGAAGTGCAGCCATGGCTGGAGGCGGTCATCGTGCCACTCCGCATAGACGGTCGACTTGATAGGCAGTGAGGTACTGAGCAGAAGGCCACGGTAGCGGGCCGAGAAGGAGTTACCGTCCACGTCCGGCAGGAACTTGCTGTGGTACTGCTCCGACATGGGCTTGCCGTCGATCTCGTGGAAATACGGCGCCAGATAAGTACAGTTCTCCTCCCGTGGATAGCATAGCAAGTTGACGAATCCCGCGTCAGCGTGCTCCTCGAGCCACTCTCCCACTTTCCCTTCTCGCCGCCGGGGGTAATCATATTGTTGTATAGAGGGCATGTCGAAAGTCATGGCCCGAGCACCGTTTCGTTCGAGCTTGTGGACCGTTGTTCCGTTGAGCATCTCGATGAGCCGGAGGCGCTGGAAGTGCATCCAGTTGGTCGCCTTGTGTCGGCCTCCACTTGCAACGCCTCGCCAGGATACCGTCGTGCTCTTTCTGTCCCAGTTGGGGCCATGTTCGACGCCGCCGCTGTAAAACGGGTCCTCAGTGAGGTACATGGCGCCGGGAATGACGATTTCGTTGTTCATGGGGAGTTTGCACCCGCCAAATAGCGGGATCAGTTCCTGCGATGTGGACAAGCTAATCGGTTCGACGAAGGTCCCGTGTAGAGCCCTGAGATGTGGCTGGAGGCACGGGTCTGCCGCGGCGGAAAAGTTCTTGACATAGCCGTTTTCGCTGTAATCCGGGCTCCAATGGTCGGGAAACGCAGGCGGAAGAGAGAAGTCCTCGAGCGCAGGGACATGTCGACTTGGCGAGTCGGGGTGGCATGTGGCCCTGGCGATATCCCAATACCGCGGAGAGTCGCTCGTGATCCACTGGGGCTCGTACGGCTTGAGCTCTTTGTCCCTAGCCATCCAGCCCAACCCTTTGTACTCCGTTACCACCTCCTCCAGAGGTGTAACCTTCCTCCACATCCTGGCCTTCTCCACCAGGTCGTTGATTGTCTCCCACGGCACCAGCAACCGACTCTCATCCATATAGTTTATCGGCATGTCAACATCGGGCAGATACTTGGCGACGTCATCAATCAAGTCCGTCCACAGCTGCAACCAAGGCACCCGCGAGCCCACATCTCCAACTGCTGTCGCCTTTCCGTTTCGTACTCGCACCACATGCGCCCACGTCGCAGCCCGCTTCGCCGTGGTCCTCGCATCGAGAGCCCAGAAGGGCTGCACGTCATGGTATATCCGGTCGAAGAATTTCTCCACGATGATAGAATCATGCTGGACCGCATACTCAACCCACTTGTCAAATCCTGGCGGGGGGTGCCTACCCCGCCGCACGCGGTACCGGGCGGCTGCACTCCTCACGTCGGTCGACCGCTGTCGCAACAGCGCTTCATGGCTCCGTCGGGCGTCGGCGATCAGGTCGTCAATGGGGTGCGGCCCCGAACTGAAGGCCTTGGATAAAATGTCGAGGAGCTCGGCGTCGGCGGCGGGTCGACGCCATGGTGGGGAGAGCTCGGAGAGTGACGGAGGGATTAGACGAGACGCGGTCTCGGAGGAGCGAAAGAGTAGGAGGGAGGAGAACAGTAAGGCGAGAGCGCAGGCGACGATGCAATATCGCGACACCGAGGGGAAGGATGTGATGCGCCGACGGGTAACGGTGGCCCAGCCGGCAGGGCTAATGGGGGAATGGAGAGCGGGAGACATCTGATGTCAAGTGGCTTTCCGTATGTGTAAGGTTCAAGAAGAATGGCTTTGGTTTGGTGGCTCAGGAGGCAGTAGGTATGGCAGATGGTATGTCGCCTCCCTTGCCTCAGAATTGGATTGCGCAAGTGCGATGGATGTAAACGAGCGTACGGAGCATCAAGCACCACTCTGGAAGGTTTGAGAATGAAGCCTATTTGCCAAAGCGACGGCGGAGGAAAAGTCGGGAGTTGTTTGCTCAATACTATGTATTTGGTTCATTCCAAGGTCTGCGTGGGTGGCGTTATTCAGATTGAAGGCAAAGACATTCCATGTCGCGTGAGGAAGTAACCGGAAATGAAAATGGCAGGTCATTAACGTTAATTGATTTGATGGACAATGCAGGTGACAAGAGGGAAAAAGCAGTCAACGTCCCGAAATGACGGCCAAGCGATGCAATGCTGCAATGCCACAAATGCTGCGAGGACCAAGCAAGCAGCCAAGCAGCCAAGATAACGCCCGTCTCTCTCATTTAACCTTGCAGTTCAGTCCTTGTCAAAGCAAGCAAAACGCAAGCTGTGCGTGTGTGCGTAGCGCAGCGGGCGTGCGGCAGCAAGAACCTGGCAGGCTCCAGATCTAGATCCATCCAGGTCCAGGGAAAAAGAGTGGGAAAAAATCCTTGTTTGAAATTACCCGTTATGAGATCACCCAGATCGACCCAGTCTGCCAGTACATAGTGCCAGTCTGCTAAGTTAGTGCCGCAGTCCGCCAGTAAAGAAATCTGGAGGCGGGAGACGAAGAGGCAGGAGAAGTCAAGTTGCTATAACCTAGCGACATGCCTGCCATGCCTGCCAAGCTTGACCGTTTGCAGCAAGTGGCTCTTCTTAAGGGGGGAAAAGGGGGGGCGGGGGGTATGAGAAACACTGAGAGGGCTGCTGGGCAAATCAATGGGAATCCAAGAAAGACAAGGTTCCAATGAATCCCCATTATTCAGGCTGGACTGGCCTGACGGGCCGCATTTGTTTTGTTGGCCTCGCTGATTTGCCTTGATTGCGTGACGATTCTTTCGCTGATCTGCAAGTCATCATCATATGGAGACGATGTCAATCTCATCTATCGTCCAGTTTGCCCAGTTCGTCGGATGTGATTTCAATTTAATTGTTTGACAGCCTGAGAGGTAGGTAGTTGATGGAAAAGATTAGATGTCACACACCAATTGAAAAATGCATGATGATGATGATGATGATGATGGATTTAAGCTTGACGCTGTGACTCAGCACGTAAAACATCACAATTGTCCTTCAACCTATGAAGGAGAGCTTTCCCTCCAACCCTCTCAGCCTCCTCACCTGTTGTGGCCCGTCATACAGCTACTGTACATGCCTAGGTACATGCATATACGGGTCCGTACAACGTTTCGAGTCTCACCCTTTTCCTGCTTTGCAGTGAGTGAGCGGCACGATTGGTTTTGGTGATCCACAACCTCACACTTGAAATAGAGTGAAGTCCTGCCTCCTCTACGGATACTCAGTCAGGAGTCTATGAATCGTACATTACCATAGTGCACATGCAGGTATGGTGATCTGAGAGCTTGGGGATCTCCGAAGCTACCCTACCTTGAAGAAAAAGCAAAAGATACATACCTAGGTAGGCATGCCATCCCATTCAACGGTTCCGTTCAATTGCCGAGCTTCTCGTCGGTGGTAGGTCATTTCTGCCGAAGCTCTGCCGATTTCATGCCGATCGCCGGTCCTGGCCCACATGCCGGCGCCGGCAACTCTTCCTGTCCAAGTTCCATCCCACCCAAGTTGACCCAAGTTTACCGCACCGCCAACGACGACCCCCATCACGCCAGTCTGCCCAAAGTTTAGGAGATTTCCTATCAACCCCGCCCCCACACTCGTCATGCTCAAGTGCCAGAAGTGCCAGGAGTGCCTATCGCGGATGCTACTCGGAGCTGTGGTGCAGATTGCAGAGAGACATGCATCATGATGTAGACAATCTTCCCCGTCGGTCCTCTTCCAGCGAAGAAGGCACATCCTCTCTCTTTGGTGTTCATCACTTGCATAGGCACCCAATTGATGTCAATTGAGCCTTCAACATGCATTTTTCCAAGCTTGTTTTAGCCGCGCCTCTCGCCTTGGCCTCCACCATCCCTCAGTATGGTGGTTATGGTCAGCAGTCGCTGGACACAACTGCCGACTTCGAGTGCGATCTCCCCGGTCCTCTGGACCCCTCAGGTGATGGCCTCGCATCCGCCCAGGAGCTCTTCACCTCCAAGGCTGCCCTATTGAAGCAGGTCAAGAGACACACCGCCCTCGTCAAGGTGCCCGCCGTCTGCTATGATGATCTCGGCCCATTTGACGAGGACCCTCGGTGGAAGCCATTCTACCAGTTCCACGACATCTTGGTTGAGACTTTCCCATTGATGTAAGTTCAGCTGAAAGTTCTAGTTGAACAAAGATAGCCTGAAGCGCACGGGGGAATTGACAAGACTAATACTCCAACGCTGGTAGCCACAAGCACTTCACGCGCGAGAAGATCAACACCTTCGGCCTTCTCTACACCCTGCCCGGCTCCGACCCCTCCCTCAAGCCCCTTGTGCTTACTGCGCACCAGGACGTCGTGCCTGTAGCTGATGCCTCGACATGGACCCACCCGCCATTCGACGCATACTTCGACGGCACATGGCTGTGGGGTCGGGGCTCCTCCGATGACAAGAACAGCATGACGGCACTCATGTCCGCCGTCGAGACAATGCTAGCCCAAGGGTGGTCGCCCAAGCGCACAGTCCTCCTAGCCTACGGCTTCGACGAGGAGTGCTCCGGCGTCAAGGGCGCGGGCTCCATCGCCGCACACCTGAAGAAGGTGTGGGGCGACGACTCCATGGCGGTCATCCTCGACGAGGGCGGCATGGGTCTCCAGCAGATCGACGATGTCCTCTACGCCCTCCCCGGAGTGATGGAGAAGGGCCACGTGGACATCTGGTTCAAGCTGCACGTCCAGGGCGGGCACTCGTCCGTCCCCTTCCCGCACACGGGCATCGGCATCATCAGCGAGATGGTCGTGGCGCTCGAGTCCCACCCCTACGAGCCGGAGCTCATCAAGAACAGCCCCATCTACAACCACTACGTGTGCCAGGCCCGGTACAGCCCCGACGCCGAGCCCGAGGTCACCAAGCTGCTCGAGAAGGGCGACCTGGAGACGCTGGCCAAGGAGCTGGCGGGCCAGGACCGGCCGACCAACTTCAGGCTGCAGACCAGCCAGGCCGTTGACTACATCGGTGGCGGGCAGAAGATCAACGCCATGCCCGAGGTCATCACCGTGGGCGTCAACTACCGCGTCGCGCCGCAGGACTCCATCGGCAAGGTCATGCACAACATCGTCACGTACATCAAACCCATCGTCAAGAAGTACGGTCTCGGCCTAAAGGCCTTTGAGAACGATGTGGAGTACAAGGACTACGCCGCCGGGGAGAACTGGGAGGTCGAGCCCCTGTACGACGTCGACTACAATGGCACGCTGGTCCTGACCGCGAGCCAGAAGACCCAGGTGGCGCCCGTCTCGCCTAGCTCTGGCGAGGTGTGGGATGTCTTTTCTGGGACGATCCAGCACGCCTTTGCGTTCGATGGGGGCAAGGTCGTCCCTGTTGGCGAGTTGATGACGGGAAACACTGATACTAGGCATTATTTGGGTAAGTTTTTCCTTCCCCCTTGTATAGTCTGATTTACGGGGCTTGTATGAATTTGGGATACTGATAGGCATGTGTTACAGATCTCACCCGCAACGTCTACCGCTGGACACCGGTTCGCCAGGGCGGCAATGCGAACGCTCACACTATTGACGAGCGGGTGGACATGAATGTCCATATGGAGCTTGTCAGGTTCTACTATGATTTCGTGAGGAATTTTGACGCGGCTGATGTGGCCAAGGTTGATTCTGTGGCTGGGGAGTTCGAGCTGTGAGGCCTCGTGTGAGGAGACGGATGCCAAAAGGGACGCTATGGGTTGTGGGATGAGAGGAAAAGGAAAATGAGGAGAGAGAATGTAACAGGAATCCAAGCATAGGATTTAATTGGGCGCTGATATACCACTACTTTGTATACAAACGAGCAAGAGCCACTTCGGTCAAAATATTTGAACCATGTCGAAGTCATATCTTGATATAGGTTACGAAAGCACTAGGGCGAGGGAGTGAAGTTCTTGGACCAAAGTAAATGTTATGGCTACAATCTAACACAAACAGGTCTCTGAAAGCTCCGCACAACGGTCAGAAACACGCGTTCAATATATTATACTCTAATATTACAACAGTTGAGGCCATTCATGTCCGTTGCACCGTGTTCGGCGTACCCGTTGACCCAGAACGATTCTGCTGCATTATATCTACTCGTATCTTAACGTCGTAACTCCTATGATGTAGAAGAAGAAACGAACCAATGGTGCCTTAGGAGAGTCGAATAGGTCCCATGAAATCGGGCTCAAATTTTATTTCTCCTCTAGCATGCCTTGATTATGTCCTTCTCCGACTAGAATGTAGTTTGTTGACATAGATAAAGAAATCAGGTCCTCGGGCTCAACAAGCCGGATGATGATTGGCTGTTTCATGCCTGAGAAGAGGCACACTAGATCTCCTTCCTGTGTTCCTGAAGACACGAGGCCGAAATATCCTTTGGATGAGATGAACAACCTTCGACCACCTGGGCAGACATGGCCGTGTCAATGATGCCATAGGATTAAGCAAATCCATTAACACTTCTGGGGCATGTTGAACCATAGACTTCGGGGTTAAAAATGAGCTTCAAGAAATCATCAAAAGCACGTTCCGTTAGGTCATCTGGTAGTAGGTTCCTCAGTCCGTTTCCGAAATTGTGAACACTCTCGTGCCCAAGGAATCAACGCTTAATCTATGGATCGATGCTGTTTGCATCAATCAACAAGATAATAATGAGGAAGGGAGCCAAGCTGCGTAAGTGGGCGAGATATATAGGAAGGCGTAGCAGGTCGTGGTCTTCCTAGGCCAGACAGATGAGGACACGACCGAGGCTATGAACCTGCTTCACCGGTCTAAATCCTTATTCGATGTGGATAATCAAAAGTCTTCTGATCTTCAAGACCATATATTACTCGTACTTGAGTCGCTGGAGGCTGGAATGCTTCCCTCGGCCTGGGACTCTGTGGGCAGGAGTGGTTACGGTAGCCAGGTCGATACCTAGATACCTAATGTAAAAAGTACTGTACAGACCTTCACCCCTAGACTGTCACTAGGGTCAGGCACACGAACCGAAGCTTCTTTTCACGGACGACCGTATTGGAACTCCGAGTACAACCAGAGCCGTCAGTATCATATCACAAAAAGAACACAGGTGTAGCCACCTGCAAATTGGCAATCCCTCATCAAGTTTGATAGGTTCTGGCAACTTGATTTTTGCTGCGACGGCTGCTGCTGCTGCTGCCTACCGATTATCAGACGACAAAAGCGCTGCGACTTGTCAACACTGTATGAAACAATGACCTGAACCATGAAACACCGTCCCCAAAGCCTTGGGTATGTACCTGTACCGATATAACCGTGTAAACGAATGCCGCTGTAGTTGGAATAGGGAGACATAAAGAGAAAAGCCATAGAGATAAAACAATAGAAAAGGACACAAGCAGTCCCACAGACTTGTCTAGCATGTCCTTGAACCAAGAACTGATGTACAACCGCCAACGCCTTGCCATAGCCCACGCTGGTACTTGGTATAACAAAATATGATAAAAGGAAATAAAACAAACAGGGACGGTCACTTTGATTGACCAACATCAGGGGGTGACGACAACGTCAATGGATAAGCCGCCCATCAACTTCAGTCTTCCGCTTCTGTCCCAGACCGTCACATCGCCGAGAGACATCTCGAACACAGCTCGACCCATATGGCTGCCACCACTTGAAGATCTGCCTCATGACTGCGTCGCCGAGAGAAGCGCTGGCGGACGACATTGACTTTCTGTGAGGCACAAATTGCTCACCTAATTTGGGCCTGTCCGACGGCCGGAGGTCCAGAGACCGTGGTCGTAATACCTTGTAAGGGTCATCATCCGACCTGTCGGAGCCGCTGCACTGTCTGAGACGCTGTTTGGCATCCTCCAGAGTCGTAAGGCAATTCATAAGATCATCTTGGATGGCGTCGAGATCGTCTTCGGCCTCTCGTATGTGTACTATTTCCTCCGGTTCGGGCGGCGCGACCCTCAGCTCCTCGAAAAGCCTGGTAATTTCATCGATCGATTGGTCCAAATCAGTGAACCATTCGTCAGAAAGCGGCTCCATCCTTCGCTCAGGCGGTTGTTGAAACCTGGCAATATCCACATTGTTGCCAGGCCCGTCGACCTGACTCTTGTGAACACCACCTCGTTCCTGTTCTCCATACCGAAAAGCTTGTAGAGGGGCCCACTCCATGGTAAGACGTTCCTTTTTGGCCCTCCAAGAAGCCTTTCCCTCGTCAATTTCGGGCCCAAAAAGCTTCTTCCAGAATTGGTGACCGATGGGGTGCGAATACCCCTTCTAGGAGACGATGATGTGGTTGAAGTGGCCGGGCACTTTTTGTTGACACTTTTCACAGTCCGCTCGGTACCCTATACTGAACGTCTTCTTCACGCCTGGCATCTGCGTCCAGCTGTTGAGAGTGTGCCGGCTGCGTGCGTGTCCCTTTTTAGGGGATGGGGTGGCAGGTGACTCAATATCCATGGCATTACCACTGCTGGAATCGGTGATGGGTGTGTGGCCCGAGTAATTTGAACCTGACTCGCCAGTGTTGTCGCTGATGGTACTGAGGGCACTTGAACTGCGCGCAGGAGTCGAAAGATCCATTGCAGACGCCGCCCTAGGAGGCATGCCAGGGTGACACTGGCTACTTAATATCATTCCTGGACGTCCAAGATCCTCGCACCCACTCTCACTAATAGGGGATGGAAGTCGTCGGTTCTGTACCATGCTCCAATCGGCCATGGCTGACATGGCTGTTTGATCTATCGTTCGAGGGACGGAGCGGTCTACAGGAGGTTGTCCGAAGCCGGACTGCATGACATTTCCTGCTGCCCCGCTCCAGTTACCTCCCCGAACTTGAGCAGCAAAAGAGCAATGAATTGGAGTGGGCATCCTACTTGTGATGTTGCCCGGCTGTACAAGGTCAGGCTGAGAGGGCCCGGGACCGAGATGGGTAGGATCATCCATGTCCATATCCATGTCAACATCATGTATGCGGTAGTCATCAACCATCTCAGGGGCATGGCTGAAAGCAGAATCATCTGCTACTCGCGACACTGCTAGGGTGGGGGACGCAGTTGTCCATGCCGGGAAACCAGGATTATGTTGCATCTTGTTTGCATCTTCCGAGTCCGAGTCGCCGGGAGTGATGGTGTGCGGGGGCTGGGGCGCATTGAACACGTGCGGAGGGGCTTCGTGGTTGAAGCTCGTCGGGAAAGATAGTCTTGCAGATGATGGGGATGTGCGAAATGGGAGCGCCTGAATTCGTTTCTATTGCAAAAGTTAGTATAATAGCCAGGCCTGAGGACAGTAGCCAGACAGATAAGCCTACATTGCGATGTTCGGTGAAGCCTTCGGTGCCTCCTATGGCGACGTCCATATCCTCGTCGTCCCGACCGCGCTTCTTAGACGGCGCACCCCACTGTTGAGAAAACATGACGTGCGATTTCTGGAGGTGATATGATGCCAAGCTGGCAATGTTGGAGTAATATGTGCAGCAGAACGACGGACTGAACTATCCCGGTGTGTATCAAAAAGCGAATGTCGATAGATGGGTGGGTGCTTGACTGGTTACGAGCTTGCAGAGGCAGAATGCGGCCCACAAAATGTTCAGCGACCAGGCAGCCAGAGCACCTCTTTTGTTTACTACTGCGAGTTGAACGACAGGGGAAGTCGCAATGGATGCGCCGGTATCTTCTTGGGCAGTAGCCGTCGAGTCAACCCTAGCGAAGGCTGCGTGCTCTCGACTCGATGCTTTCAAGGGAAGGCGTCGTCGTGTCAGGGATGGTGTTGAAGTTCGGATAATGTCGAGTCAATACAAACGCTGAATTCAGCAGTCAAGGATCCCAAGGTTGTGTAAGGCGTAAGTCGCATGCAAGAATGACAGAAAAGCAGGCAAACCGGGAGGCCGCAGGTGGCTGGCTTGCTCTCGATGCAGGTGAGGAGGAGTCGCAACCACGCAAAAGCATCTACCGAGGTAGTGTCGCGATTGAGGGCGGCGCAGAGTGGCAGCCTAAGGTGATCCAAAGTTCCCGCTGTGCCGCCGTCAGTCGGAGTTGACTATGTTTAATGGGCTGAACTAAAATACGTCAGAGTCGAGGACTACCTCGTGAAAATGCGAAAGGAGCTACTACCTAGGTAGATCAACCAACCATAAGTTCTGGATGTAAAGACAAAAAATGATTCAAATCAAGGAAATTACAGCAAAATTCACCATAAATTGAAGAATATAGAAGATGAATTCACGAAGCACTTCCAGACAAGATGGATGGACGGTCGGTCAAAGAGACGGCATAACATAGGTTTTGACATTAAGGTAACCAGCCAGAACAACCCATGGGACAGTCTGACGGGGTGAACTGGGAGACCGGGTCATATCCCTATCGCTCCGCCCCGCTGCGGGCGTCAAGGCTGAGCCCCTGGCTTGACTCTGGAGCCTGGGGAAACACCAGGCAGGTGGGGGAGCCGGGCACCCGCGGAGAGGACGGCATGGCCTGTCTGGTGATAGCGATCCTCTACCTAGACATGTATGAAGGCCCATCAAGTTCTCAGCTGTGTCGACGTTCCACAGACATGTCTTTCGCCTCAAGATTTTACGTGGGAGAAATCTGGTCGGTCGACTTGCAGCACTGCCGCTCTCGTAAAGTAGCCAGCTTATCCTGATGTCTATCTGGTTGGGCGTCTTGAACGAGTCTCAACATGACTTATACGAACACCTTGACCCTGAACCACACAAAACTATTGTATTCGGCATTCGACTTACAGTACTTGAGTATTCCTAAGCAGTGAAGATATTTAGGTCAGGGGAAATACCTCAACTCCAAGTGATAATTCGGCCTGGACTGTGGCCTAAATTTGACTGGTCGCTCCATCTTGTCTCCCCGACACACGTAGTTTCAGGATTGATAACTCCAAACATGAAAGTAGCCTTGAGGGCCCAATCCGCAGCCTCGCCCACCGACTGTACTGGTGGTACCTACCTATACTGATGGTCTTGGCCGTCGGTGCGTCTCGAATCAGGTACGCAAGTGCTTCTTTTCTATCGCTGAAATATCAAACCAACCCCCCCCCCCTCCGCGCATAGACCAGCGTTCCACTCAACCAGCCTCTGAGGTTAAGGTCAAGTACCAACAGTAAATCGACACTCTGCCCACTTCCTCGGAGACGAGCATACAACAGAGAATAAGACCCACGATGCCACTGATGTTTCTCTGGGAAGAGAGCTTTGGACTCGTTGCTATGAGGTTGGTTCTGGAGAAGGTCCAAGTACAAAGTAATCCTCGAGTAATCTCGAATAATCCGCACTCCGAAGTGCTGCCCAGAATTCTCCGATCAGATATTCCGTCTTAGAGCGCTCGGACACAACCGGAGCATTGACGGAGGATCTCCGTTGTCGCCGGGAGCTTTCATATGCTCGACCCCACCCACACCCCACTTGCCTTTTTGGGAGCTACTTCAAAGATGCTCCGTCGTCACCCAATTGGATTGTTGCTGATGCTCATCATTGCGGCCGAATGTCTGTTGTCCAACTCCAACGTTGAAGAAGCGGGAAGACTTATGTCTGCGCAATTGAGCAAGGAGGTCACACGATTATGCTCAGCGGGATCAAATTGGGCGATTGTGACCAGATCTTCAAGATCATCTTTGCCGATACGACCGTACTGATTTGGGGGAGGCGTTTTTTCGGTGTATATTTTTTTGGAGATACATACCGTTCGTTTGCCCCTCCATAGATAGCATCGTTCTGGGTCTCGATTATGCTTTGCGCGCACCAAGGAAATTATTGCATCAAGGGTCCCTGCTCAATGCCCAAACTTCTGAGTCACCAGCAACAATCCAATTCAAAAAGGCATTGTATCCTGCTACTCTTTGTTCTCGCGATAATTGACATCCTCTCATCTCCCTTCCATCTTGAATTTTGCGGAAGTCTTCGGGTGGTACGAGTTCGACTGTGACTAACAAACACCGGTCAACGACATCTGGACGGCACTGGTCTAGAATTTTTTTTGACAGCGGCATCTCACCTCCGTACTCAATACATACTTACCCATACATCTTGACACTGGCTCCAAAACCACACCCACTCCAACTTTACACAACATATCTCCTTCGTCGTACCCGCACTTGTCAAACACGGCTTCACGACCATACTTCCCTACAACCTTTGACTGTATCACACAGGTCCTACTTCCTCCCTCCTAGACTCAGAACACCCACATTCAGAATGCCCGGAGTCGAGATGGTGCCGCAGCTTGCGGACGATACCAGAGGTATGTTGTTGCCTTTGTGCCCCTTCACTATGCCCCCTTGTACATCATAAACTACTATCATGCCTTTGAAATGCGCCAATTCCTCGGCCGTGGGCTCCCAGTCCCTACCCTCGGCCCCTAGCTCTATGCGACCCAGCTGGCTAACATGCGCCTCCTCCTTTGCAGTTGAGGGTCAGGACCCTCTCATCCCGCCTGCCCTGCTCATCTCCGAGATCCCAATGGAGCCAACTGCCCTCGAGACCATTGTCAAGGGTCGCAACGAAGCCGCCGAGATCATCATGGGCCGGGATAACCGCTTGCTTGTCGTCGTTGGCCCCTGCTCCATCCACGACCCCGCCACCGCCCTTGAGTACGCCGACAGGCTCAAGTCTCTGTCCGATAAGTTGTCGGATGACCTCTGCATCATCATGCGCGCCTACTTGGAGAAGCCCCGCACGACCGTCGGCTGGAAGGGCCTGATCAACGACCCGGATGTCGACAACAGCTACAAGATCAACAAGGGCCTGCGTGTCTCTCGCCAGATGTACAAGGACCTTACGTCGAGGGGGATGCCCATTGCTTCTGAGATGCTCGACACCATCTCGCCGCAGTTCCTGGCCGACTTCATCTCTGTCGGTGCCATTGGTGCCCGTACGACTGAGTCCCAGCTGCACAGAGAGCTTGCCTCCGGTCTGTCTTTCCCCGTCGGCTTCAAGAACGGCACCGACGGTAACCTTGGTGTCGCGATCGACGCTATTGGCGCCGCCGCGGCAAAGCACCACTTCATGGGTGTCACCAAGCAGGGTCTGGCCGCTATTACCCGGACAAAGGGCAACGAGCACGGTTTCGTGATCCTCCGTGGAGGTAGCAAGGGCCCTAACTTCGACAAGGAGAACGTCCAGAAGGCCAAGGAGGTGTTGATCAAGAAGGGACAAAAGAACGCTATCATGATTGACTGCTCGCATGGTAAGTCACCACGGACGGAACGTTGCATCAACGAGGGCGCAGTATGAGCTAACTCCAAGGCAGGTAACTCTAGCAAGGACCACCGGAACCAGCCCAAGGTTGCCAAGGTGATCGGCGACCAGCTCCGTGAGGGTGAGAAGGCCATCATCGGTGTCATGATCGAGTCCAACATCAACGAGGGCAACCAGAAGGTCCCCGCCGAAGGCCCATCCGGCCTGAAGAAGGGAGTCAGCATCACGGATGCTTGCATTGACTGGGACACGACGGTGTCCGTGCTGGAGGATCTTGCTGCAGCAGTAAGAGAGAGGAGGGAGAAGAACAAGGGCGAGGCGAATGGCAGCGGTGATGCTAAGGCTACGCCTCTTGAGGAGGATTAGATGCTCCATGCTTCGAGTGAGTTGGACCCAGGCCCGGGGCTGGGGCTGAGGCTTGATTGCTCGCGGGATGTTGGTACCATGGGAGGGAGGACAGCAGAACATCCGTGGGAGTGTTTTAAAGCATTTGGTTGAGGTGTTCACTGCATCAATGGGACTTTTAAAAAAGGAGGAGGGACAAACTACGCGACATCAAACAGCAAGGAAACGCCTCCTTGAGGCTCGGAATGGAAAAAATTGGCCCGCTTTGATAACCAGCATCTATAATACTGTCATGCATATCGATTCTACTGTACACTGCCTCCCTCATGTAGGGATTTGCGTCCCATAAGGACTTGTCCACTGCAACTGGGGCGGCGCTGTCAAGAGCTGAGACCCGATTGGCAAGCACCTGGACTCATTATATTGTATAATGGACCGAATCACAGTAGGTTGTCGTCGTTTCAACATTATAAGCAGCGAATAGCCCAAGGTGAAGATAAACACGTAGTTTTTAAAGTTTCTAGGTTGTGAGCGACCGTTCGATTGAATCGTAGATGCACGCAAAGCATGCGACCCTCTGTAGCTCTTCTATCATCCCATATTCATACCATCATCAGTCCATCTATCCCTTCATCTCAGCGCCCTGGATTCGTCTGGATACTGCTATCCCGACTGTGACCCCCAACAGCCGCATACGCGCCCCGGCCAACATCACTCCCGGTCGCACCCATCTGCGCCGCCCCGACCCTCACGCCGTCCCTGGTCACCCTCGGCACACCGATCCTCCCGCCCCTGACGCCCGGCAAACCCATGAACGAGCCCTGCTCCTTCATGGCCATGACCTTCTGAACGCCCGCCCAGCCGAGGAGCCCCGCCGTGCCGAGTATGAACCCCCAGACGATGATCTGGTCCTTGCGGCTGTCGCGCTGGAAACACATCGTCACGACGTCCTTGTCTGCCGCGTCCTTGCATATGGGTAGGGACTGCGACAGGCAGAAGGCCTTGTTGCACTGGTTGCAGTTGGGCGAGACTTGGGCCCGCTTGGTGGATGGGCCTTGGCGCCGGCGGGTGACGGGGGCGTTTTGTTGTTGTTTTTGTTGTTGTTGCCGCCGGGCTTGGATGTCGGGGGAGGTGAAGAGGTTGGTTATGTCATTGTCGTCGTCAAGGATGGACCGCGCGAAGGGGTCCAGGGCGGGCTCGGTCTCACCGGTGTTGTCGGTTTCGCCTTCGGAGGGTAGTTTGAGGTGGGAGGAGGACGAGGAGGACCCGGTCGATTTGACGGTGGAGGATTTTGGCTTGATTTCTATTATTGTGCTGTTGGTGAAGCATGTGCATTTGCAGAAGGTCGGCGCCGCTGGAAGATGCTAAGCTTTAGTCCGGAGATTATGAGAGCCTGGAGGGAGACTTACACGCTGCGGCCGCTATGGAGGCGAAAGCGCCGAGGAAGAGGAGGAGAACGCTAAGCCGGTTCATATTGTCACCTGAGCATCGTAGGATGAGATCTCTTTTCACGTATCTCTTTCGAGACGCAAGCTATACAACCAGGGTTTCTTTGTCCGGTTGGTTCGAGGTTGAGCTTCAGGAGACGGCAACCGGTATTGCCTGCCGCAAGCGCGAACGGGAGATCCCTGTCACTGCGATTGAGCCAGCCGGGGCCGAAATTTTGAACTCGGTACATTACCAGCTCGAAGCTTCACTTGCGGCGCCCGAAGTCGAATTCAGGTCGCAAAGTCTCCCCAAGCCAAGTCGCCCTCCCCACCCCCCAAAATGCGCAGGATAGCAAGGATACAGAGGCCCTCTGCGGCAATCACACAATGCCTGCAGTCGTCGTCGGCCTCAGCACCCCAACACGCGGTCGTGTGCCGGGCAGCAGCATCAACTACTACCATCCGGGGACCGCGCGACTTCTCCACCACACCCCAGAGGACGTTCCACGGGTCGCGGCCGAGAGAGGACAAGCCTAAGGTCCAGGGAGTGGAGGAGGTAGCAAGGGAGGCGGGCCAGGCCTCCACAGAGGTCGAGGCACAGCAGGCGGCCGAGGAGCTCATCGACGCCGACGACCCCGAGGCACAAGCCACCCAAGTCCAAGTCGAGACCGACCTCGCGCTGCCCCCCGAGAAAATCATCGTCGCACCACGGGCCGATATAGTTGAGGCGCAGGAGAAGGAGTACACACCCGCCGAGTCCGCGGATGGCCTCGAGATCGTCGGTGGCCTTAAGGGGTGGTTCGAGAGGGATGACCACTGGGGCGGGACGAAGAGATATGTCGGGTTCACCCCCACGCACAGGGTCCAGGACCCCGCGCTGCTGGAGCTCTCTGTGCGGCGGGCAGTGGTCGAGGCGCTTGCCATTTTTCAGGAGAAAGATAACGAGCTGTTGACGGGTCTGTGGGAGAGGGGAGAGAAGGAGGATGCGGTCCGGGTGCTGGGCCTTGGTCTGGAAGTGGCTGAGAACGGCTACGCGAAGCTGGTGGGCGACGTCGCGAGCGTGGTGCAGAGCTTGAGGTGGGACCCAGAAGCACCCGACTCTGTTGCCTCTGTGGACGAGGAGGTGGGCAAGCAACGCTTCTCACCCGAGGAGGCGGCCGAGATCGTCAAAACGTGGGATAACACCTGGAAGAACATCTCACTGCGGAACATGAAGTTGAAGTTCGCCGTACGTATCACATCTCTTTCTTTAACCTGCCCACGCCTATTCATTGGTTACATGTGCCTATTACCGGCGGCGACACTATGCTAACACTACATTCTCCATCTGCAGATAACGAAGCGCATCCTCCAACTAACCGGCCGCACAATCCCCGACGCCAAGTTGCACACCATGAACATTACCGGCCACCTCGTCTCCCACCTCGTCAGACCCCCGCCGCCTACTAAGGTCGCGGAGGCGATCGAGCAGCTGGGTGAGCTGCCCAGCCTGCCCAACGTCCAGGTGCACGCGACGCGGCGCACGCCCATCCACAAGCACCAGGAGGTGGGAAGGTGGAAGGTCATTGTGGAGGAGCTCGAGAAGAGGAAGATGCCGGCGACCGGCGATGGTGGCATTGGTGCGTTTGTGGAGGACAAGTGGTTCAGGGGGCCGAGGTTGCCTAAGAATGAGAGGAAGAAGAGACGGTAGTCTTTTGATCGTCTTTAGCAGTGTGAAGAAATGAAGATTTGGGGTTAATGTGAGGAACCCGCTCATGGGGAGTATTCCATCAATGGCGCCCAATGAATGGGCTGCTGTGGACTTGTACAATACAATGTGTATATGGAAATACTACGAATGTCCACGATGATATAAGCATAGCTATACAACCCCAAGTTTGGCTGCGTTAGTGGGGGGGTTGAGCAACCAATGCCCGTATGAGACACACGTTGACCGCTATGCGGTATGCAGCTCCTTCAATGGTACATTGGCCGATATCAATCAAGCCAACAACATCCAATGGCACATGCTCTTCAAAGCCATACTCCCTCCCCCCTGTACTTGGCCCTTATGCTTTCGGCCTGGAACATTGCATGTCAGACGGAGCAATGAGGATGTCGTACATGCAGGCTCGCTCCCTTAATATATACCTAGGTAATCTAACCCCAAGATTTACAAATTAATTCCCGATGCGCCGCAACATTTCGCTCGTCGTGGTCCAAATCGCGTGCTCAAAATGAGAGGCTCAACTGCCATTTCCTCAATTCTCCATTCCCTTCTCTTCTTCATCTCCTCCTCACCTACATCCGCTACACCTCACCAAGCGCCTCTGGGCCCCGCCCCAGCCGGGATCCCCTTCACCCTCCGCAATGCCACACTCGAGGACGTCGACGAGATAACTACCGTCTGGTACGATGCCTTCCGGCCTTCGCCGTTATGGCCATACATCCACCAGTTCGAAGACGAGGTGGGCCCGCTGTACGCCTGGACCTGCGAGCGCGACAGCTTCCTCCAGCTGCTCGGCGACGAGAAACGCCAATTCAAGGCCATGGTGATCACGGTGCCAGACCCGACATCGCGGGGCCTTACTACTACTACTACACGTGAAAAGGTAGTCTCGATCGCGATGTGGGATTTCAACCAGACCCGCGGCCAACAGAAGGACAAGTCGTCTTACATGTCGCCGATGCTCCTCCCGATGGGCGTGCACGATAGCAGCCGCAGCAGCAGTATCAACGCAGGAGCCACAGGCCCACCGCCCACCTTCAATTGCTCCGCGCACCTGGACGTTAACATGACCCGCGCCCTGCACTTCAGGGGTCATATGGAGGCCGCCAAGCAGAAATACCTCGATGAGCCGTTCGACACGCAGCTCTACCTTGGGCTACTGGCGACGCACCCGGACTGGGACGGCAACGGGTTCGGGGCGACGCACCTGCGCTGGGGCAAGGCGCAGCTGGCGCGGCTGGGTGGCGGCGGCGGTGATAGGGGTGGGGGTTTGATGCCGCTCACGCTGTTAGCCACGCCTGCCGGATACCCGTTGTATGCCAGCGAAGGGTTTGAGGGGTTGTATAATGTCACTCTGGAGAGGTTGGACGGGGAGGGGGCTTTCTGGCACGAGGTTATGAAGTATGAGGAGGCTAGTGCTGGGGTGGATGAGCTATGAGAGAGTGCGCTTGAGACGGAGGAGGGGATGGCTTGGGGCTCTGTGATGTCCGTGAACTGCCAAGAAATGTATTGGTCAATATGACGAGCATGGTACGAAAGGAGTGGTTCACGACGCCTTATGTTTCAAGGGGCGATTACTGTTTGGACTCGTGAGGCACGTCAAATGAATTCCTACGGCTCTGTCTTGACGACCACTCATCACTTGCACCAGGAGCGGGCACATGTTGGTGGTGTGAGATATACCATAGCCATACACACACAACACAACACCTCTCTTACACATACCTACCCAAGTACTAAGACCCTATGTACTTATCTAGGTACCTAGGTAGGTATGGAGGCATCATTATACGGCAAAATACGTCCCTGAGCAATAATGGCGAGTCACCCCACAAGTGAAGACACATGAGACAAGGTATTGGGTTTCAAGAGATGCTTGATTATAGTGACTGAGACAAGGCGACCTCGGAGTTCTTGGTCCTTCCAAATTCAATTCAGTCTCACGCATCAACCCTTCCAGAATGATTCCATGCTGCCGTTGTTGCCGTTATCGTTGTCTGTTGTCATCCTCCCTGCTAATCCGGGATGGTGTTGGCATGTCTGATCGAGGTCGAGAGGAATGGCATAGTTCGAAGGGTAACTGGGCAAGCAATTTACTTGGAGCAGGTGCCTTGGGGACAGGTTAGCATTTTGTTTCGTTGTGTTGTGTCGTGTTGTGTTGTGTTGTGGACGTGAACGGAGGGATGTGGATCTCAACTTACACTTGTCGCCGCACTTGCAGCCCTCACCGGAAGAAGAACACTGGCATCCAGACATGTCGATTGTGTGGTTGGGTAGTTTGACTTTGGAAATGTCTTGATTGTTTGATTGTTTGTGGTATTTGTTGTTGTTGGTGGATGGTGATTGTGATGTTGGTAGACAGAGTCAAAGCGAGAAAGGATAGCAGGCCTTATATAAACAAATCAATGCTACATATGTACCTAGGTACTCCTTATCGATGCGCCAATTGTGCGTAAAACGGCTGTGGGAAGGAGGGGTCCATAGGCCCATGGCACTGATGGGTCGTACTTGATCCCTGTAGGATGACGCTTAAGCCCCCTGCAAACATCCCGCCTTAGTGTGCTTAGTGTATCCTGTATGTTCCAGGCGGGTGGATCGCCCCTGTTCTTCGTTTTCAACAACTCAAGTGTCTCGAATATCTCGATCTGGCCCATCTGATCTACGCTAGGTTTCTAAGACCAGTGGCAGATCCAATCTTTCAGGGTCCATGCCGGGGTGTTGTAGGCATTACATGCGATATTTGCGCGTTGACAACGACCAGTCGCCTTTCAACAAGTCGAACAAAGAGGACCTTAACAGGCCATTATCACATGCCCGATTGCTCTCGGCTGTTCGACATGGCTTCTGTCGCCGCTGAGATCAGGGACCGCGTGGTTTTCGCTCATGTCGTTGACGTATCGTTATGAGCAGCGCAAGCAGTGTCACCCATTTTCCATTCCGTTGAACTGCCTCGTTTCATGGCTGTAAAGGCTTTGGCCGCGATATGGCACCAAGACAACTCTACAACTAGTCTCTAGTGTGTCCTGGCTCTACAGCATCATGATCCGTGCCTCCCCGAGGCAGACATCCACCGCAAAGGCCAACCCAACAAATTCAAGTGTCTGTACCTTGATATCCTCCTTCAAAAACCCCGGTGTTCCAGGCCACCTACCCAGTGTTGGGCTCTCCAACATCTCAGCCTCCATCATAGCTTCCGGATGAGATCCTACCGCGGCCTCCAGCGCCTCAAGCTTCTCCAATGTTGCCTTCTTCAGCATGGAGTATCGGTACTTCTTGAGATCTTTCAGTCTTTCTGGGTGGTTGTTTGCGGTTTTGGATGAGAAGAACTCCTCCATGTTAACCTTCATTCTCGGTTTGAGATGATCCACTTTCTTGGGAATCCATTTCATGCATTTATCCACCAACCCGTGGCCACAGTACTCTTCATCCACGCAGTCCCAGTCAAGATCCGCCACGATGCAGAGGTGCTTGATGCCCTCTGGGTCATACCGGCTTCTCAGCCCCCGGGCCTTATCCTGCACTGCTCTTCTCAGTCGTGTTCGGAAGTGCCTGACGCCGATTTCAGGATCCCAATCCTGCAAGTCCACTTGCGGTTTCTCATCAGGAGGAGTGGGCAGACGCGACTCGCCGTTCTTAGTGCTGCTCCCTCCTGTCTTATCGTTTCCTCGGGCCTGGAGGAGGGCATTGACCTCGGTTTTATGCAGGATGTAGTCACAAGTGTGGAACTTGTCCTTTACCGTCCTGGATGGCTGTCTCCTCGTGCCCGCGAAGGATGCTTCGCGATATCCCAGGGAGATCTGTCTGCCCACCTCTTCTTTGTACCATTGTTCTGCCCGCCCTATGAAGCTCGATAGGCAGTATATATCACCTCTTTGAAGCGGCGGCGATGGTGCTGACTTTGATGAGGTTGAACAGAACCTTGTGATCTTCGCCAAGTTTTGGGTGGAGACCATCGCTCTCATTGGTCGAGTGGGTGTTTTTCTCGGGTGTTTTTCTCTGTTGTTTTCAACGAGGTCAAATATACACCTCAAGAAGTGCCATATTTCTCCGTTAGAGTATTTAAAGGCAAACCCTTTCCCGTGAGTATCGCCTGGGCTGGCCGGACCAGTTTATACGGGTTCTTGGATCTTTGTCGAAAGAGCGTACTCAGGTGCCGAATTTGGGATGGTGTTGGTATCATTGAAAGAGTGTCAAAGAAATACGGTTGGTGTTTTCTTTGAACAATGCCCATCTTCGCTTCACGGCCGACATCATAGTATCGGTCCTCCCGGGTGGGAACAATTCAAGCGATTAGGACTTGAATTGGAGCTAATTGTTTAAAACTGCTCCGTGCCAGCCGCAAGAATCTGTTATCAACATGCGTTACCTTCGAAGATCTGAAATGAGAACGCCTCCCCCGCCCCCTCCCCCCAAATAATATACAAAGTCTCTTACTTTCCTTGCATGCCCGGGTTACCCGTCAATAACTGCCTCTCCTGCTCTTTGGTAATAGGCAATACTTGCTTTACCACCTCGTTCGCGTGCAGGATCGCCTCCCTTGCACCATCCCAGGTCTTCCTCTTCCCTGTCTCGAAATACCTATACATGTGAGCTGTCTCAACTCCATCGTTCATGAGTTTGTACATCTTTCTATCCCTCCACCAGAACTTCCAGCCTTTCCACCCAAAGATGCTTAGATTATCCATTCCTGTCCCGGCAGCGTCGTGCAGCCAGCCTTGAAATTCCCACTGCTTGACCATACCCGTGTCAATGCTGTGGTCCAGATTCCACCGCGAGGCGACCCATTGTTGGTGTTCGTCGATCCAAGAGTTCATGGCGTTAAGAGTTGGTAAAGGATGCGCACTGCGGAAGACGTTAGAGACAGCCATGGAGGTCACATCCGCGAAACTGAAGCCGTTTGATTTGCCAAAGGCCGAGTAGCAGAGCAGTGCACATGAGTCTGCATATCGTGGTGGGAAAAGGTTCATCCAGAGGCGGTACATGGGCGTGCCGCCTCCGGGGGCTTTGTCGTAACCGTACGCTGTGGGCACACTGGTATCAAGAAAGGACTCGGCGACGGCCCAGTCTGCTCTATATCCCGTGCAAAGTAACACGACGTCGATGTCATCCAGGATCGTGCCATCATCTAATTCCACCTTCTTGGGTCCCAGGAAGCGCTTCAGCCCATGCACAGATTTGGCACGTCCGTCCTCCAGGAAGGGAATGACGTTCTCGAAGCTCCCGGGCAGCTTCAGCGTGATGCTCGGCACAGGCGTCAGGCGCCACTCGGGCTTGAGGTCCGGAAACATGACCTTGGCGAAGAAGTTGATGAAGAGGTCCGTGAGGAGGCGCGCCAGCCGGGGGGAGTAGCGCTGCAGGGCTTGCGAGATCTGCCGCCGACGCCAGGTGACCTGCGTGTCGTTGGGGACGCCCTTGCGGAACCGCCGGAATGGGAGGGCGCCGCGTCGGTGGGAGATATATACCGGGTGTGAGGCGTGGGGTACCACGTCTGGGACTATGTCGCCTGCTGTGGAGGAGAGGCCTAGCACCAGGACCTTTTTGTCCTTGAAGGGGTCGGGGCTGTGGTGGCGTTAGTCAGATGCTTTTGAGGTATGATTGTGGGAATTGTTATCCTCACGTTCGATACTGCTGTGCGTGCATGATTGTGCCCTCAAACAGTTCCTGGCCCTCGAAGGTCGGCACGATGGCCCGGGTCTGGTAGCCATGACAAAGGACGATCTTGTCGAACTCGAGCGTCTTGGTCTCTTTGCCGGCCGTCTCGATGTCGAGACACCACATGGTGTCATCGGCGTTGCGCCACACCTTCGTGACCGTCGTGTTGAGGGTAAAGTCCTTCAGCAGGTCGAAATGCCTTGCATAATCTTCAATGAACTCTTGGAAGTCTTCCGACTTCATGTAGATCGGGTACTCTGTTTCATAGAAGGAAAAAGGTTGGTCAGTATAACTGGCGCGAAAGGTATCCCATAGCACATGATATAGAAAAGTCGACAATTGAGAGATGGAAACTGACTATCCGGCATGGGGAAATCGCTAAAGCCGCACGTGAACTTGCTAATGTTCGCCATTGTCCGCGGCAGCGCAGTCGTGTAGGACGGATTGTCCGAGTACGCCCACAGCCCGCCGACCCTGCCCCTCCTCTCGAAGCCGGCGACCTTGAAGCCATCCTCGCGCAGCTGCTTCAGCATGGAGAGCCCGGAGGGTCCTGGCTCAAGCATCATTGATCAGCGAATTATGATAAGTCTAGAAGTCCCATCAAGCAAAATAAGGGACGGAAACTCACCGGCGCCGACGACGGCTACAGTTGGTATCCCCATATCTGGAGTCTAGGTATGTGGCGAGTTATCGCGTGTAACAGAGCTCCGGACGGTGTTACATCGCTATCGCTTCAGGTTGTGCAACTGGAAATTCGTTTTAAATTGAGCCGGAAGAAGCTGAGGATGACATGCAATCCTTCGGTGCTTATGTCAGGTGACCATGATGACTTTGGCTTGTTGGTTCCATGTTGGTGGTTGGTTCGGACTTAAGACGGCATGGGTTCTTCTTTGCTAGTAGACAGACTTATTTTTTACATGAGAGAATAGGGGTTTGCAGGATTCCCGTAGGATAGATTGGATAGAGTCAAGCTTCACGACCCCAACAAGGAACGAGAAAGTCCCGCACTTATATCGTCTGATTATCTACTTTATTGATATGGATGTTGCTATTGATACAAACGCTAAGTATAGCGGCTCGATGAACATGTATGTACACGATTAATCCAAATACATAGATTCTTGACCAATATGCATACAACAAGTCTCGTCTCGATATAACGTACCCGAACTAAGCAAGTAGTGAGAATAAGTACACCCATTCTAACTAAGTAAGGATCAATATGAATGTGCCAGTCCCCTACATCACGGAAGCTGGAGTAAGCTGGACAGTGTGTTGGTAGTATGGATGCTAGGTGGTTAGGTAGGTAGGTAGCAATCGCCAAAATCATCAACACATTCAAGTGAAACTATTGAATTGGTAAGTGGCCATGTTCTCAAATCCTTACCCTAGGTATGTACCTGTATAGGTAAGTACTTAAGCAAGTATCCAAAGCCGTTCACGGGTGCCTTCCTCATATATGTCTCATACAGAGCTCGACTGCCTATCTACATCCCCAGAGAGTAGGAGGGACTCCGCCGAGTCTTCCCAAGGGTTCCCTCGGGTCTTATAAGGGTACCCTTCGCCCAGCCCAGCCTCACTCAACAGAGCCATCGCAACTACCCCAGAAGGAGTCCCAAACCTACAATAACCAAAACCCAGAATCAGATCAAGCAGCTCTCTTCATAACCCAAAGTTTGCAGTCCCAACCACTCCAGAGACAAATCAGCCAAGCTCACACATATCAAGATGCACTTCAAACTCCCCACCATCACCGCCTCACTGCTCTTCCTCCTCGCCGGCACCGTCCTCAGCGACGGCTGCTACGACCCAAAAAAGTACCCAGCCAAGTTCTCGGACATGGGCACCAACGAGTCGCTCTTCGATGCCATCAACAGCACCTGCGTGTGGCCAGTCGCCGAGAAGAAGTACGGCATGAACGGTGCTGTAAGCAAAAAACAACCAGAACCCCCAAAACCCCAAAACCCCAAAACCATTTCCATCCCGACCAAGCAAGGAAGAAAAGATAGATGCCCCAGACAGGAACCACCCAAGCTAACAACCCCACCCTCCCCCTTCTCCCCAACCAACAGGGCCACGTCAACATCGACATACCCAGCAGCAACAGCTCCCACGGCATCACCTACCACTTCGCCGGGCTCCACCACCACGGCCAGAACCTCTCCGACCCCGGCGCCACCGTCTACTTCTCCACGTGGGACTGCGACATGGCTGCCCTGCAGGCCATCTGGGCGTGCGACCATGGCGGCGAGGTCAACGTCACCGTCTACTCCGTGGATGACTGGCAGGGGCCTTTGGACGCTTGGGTCCAGGTCATTCCGTATGCCGAACCACTAGACTAGGATGAGTTTGTGTTGTGAAAGTGAGCAGCATAGCATAGCTGGGAGAATCGGCGGAGCAGGCAGGCATCTTGCGTACTACCTACCACACGAGAAAACGAAAAAGGGGGGGGAGGAGGGGGGGGGCGCGCTACTTACCCGGTCACTTGAGTTCAAACTTGCAGCAAAACAAGACCGGAAGAGATATTCTGGTGGGAATCTTCCATCAACGCACGCCAAAATAGAATCGCCACAGAAAAAGGAACACAAATCAGTGCCATTCAGCCTTAATCGTATCGTGATATGTACCCATGTGATCCCCAGCCATACCGAGCCAACAAAGCAACCTACAGCCTGTTAATCACTCAAGTCCCATGACAACCTCGTCCCCTACGCCCCAAGAATCATTTCTATTCTTCGAGATCTCCAACCCCGTCACGGGCCCCAGACTAGCCGTGTCATCCTCACTCTGCACCTCGCTCGTCCTCCGCGACCGGCTGCTGGTGGATCTCCCAACCGAGTATGCCGATACCGAGATAGATCTAGGACTGCTAGTGATATCATCGTACTTATAATGTTTTTGTTGTGATTTGTTGCTATTCTCCGTGATGCGCCGCCGCAGCGACGGAACCCTGAACCGCGTGGACCGGGACGAGGTCGACAAGACGGACACGTTGTCGTCCTTCTCTGACGTTGCTGCTGCTGCGTTTTCGTGGTCTGTTTCAGCTTCCTCTCTTATGTCATTTAGGGTATCATTCTGTCTGCGAAGGTTGGGCATGCTCGTCGTTTCCGACATCGTAGTGACCGGGGGCGCAAGCGTGGGTGTCTTCGGCCTGGGCGGGAGTGCCGGCCCCCGTGACTCTGAGCTGGATCTTGATGTGGGCTTCTCAGACCTGTTTTGTTCTGTCTCGGCCTCATCGTCACTACCGATCTCAACCAGCTCCGCATCGCGGTACCATTTTCTCCGCCGCGTCCATCGTCCCCAGCCATCTTGGCCGCGACGTCCGAGTTGCCACTGTTAAAACCGATGGGGTTAGCCTAGTCCATAACAATTCGACGACACCATAGAACAAAAGAATAAAAGCCACATACCTTGTTATCATAGAAGACCCAGCCATTCTTCCCCGCTTCACCGTCATAATCCCACTCCCCCTCCGCGCTGTCTGCACCACCACCACTCACAGCCTCATCCGGCACGCCGTCCACCCTCCACCTGCTCCCGTCAACCCACCTCCAGCGCATGCCATCCTCCACCTCGGGCAACTCGAACTTCTCCTTCGGTGGAACGGGGTTGTTGTGCTCATCCGTCCATGCAGCCCTCTCATACGCGAAAAGGCTGTTCGTCCACCCCAGCCCGACCCACCGGCGCTGGTTCTCGTAGATGATAAAAGTGAACCGCACGCCGGGATTCGTGGCGCCACGTGCTCGCCGTATCGCCTTGGTGAGCTCGGATTTGGTCTCTGCTGTGGCTTTCGCCGACGCAGCCTTGTCAGACCCTACCTCCTTGGCTTTCTCAAGCGAGCCCTTGCCTTGACTCCTCTGCGCCTTGTCCGGTATCGGGATGTCCAAGCCCGTCAGCAACGCCGCCAGCCTCCTCATACTCGCGCTCCGCCAGAGTATTGTCCTTCCCGCCTTGACGACCCGGGCATGCCAGGTCAAAACGATAGTACCAAACACCAGGATAACCCTCCTCGTCGTGATGACGCGGAGGGGAGGCAAGGTCAACGCGATCCAGAGGGGCGTGCACATCAATATCCGCACGAACAGCGTTGTCAAAGCCGGCCGCGTAGTCGCGCTCGTCGCAGTGCGCTGGGTGCTCAGGAAGTCGGTCAGCGCAAGCAGGGGCTCCATGAGGATGTTGCAGCGGGCCGTGAAGTCCTTCAACGTCTCCACTATCTCGTCGAGAGTCTTCTGGTGTTTCGTATTGGTCGCTTCCGGACTTGTGTTCTGCTGTGCGCCCGCCGCCGACGACCCCGCCACAGCGTTCGCCTTCGCGCTCGCAGCTGCGGCGCCCGGGTTCTCCGTAGCGGCCTTGTTCTTCCCCTTGACCGACGCTGCCCTGTTCGGCGCGACGCCCCCTCCCGCGCCGCCGTCCTCGCTCCAGCCACTGCTGCTCAACGGGCTGAACCGCCGGGCATACATGCCCAGTATGAGAAAGAGGATGAGGGCCAGCGGGCCGCCCAGGCGCACGGCGACGCCGCCATACAGAACGGTAGCCCAGAACAGGGCGACCAGCAGGAAACTCTCCCACGGGTCGCCGGTGGTCCAGCTCAGCAACGCGACAAACTTGTTCAGCGGCAGCAGGAAGGGGTGGCTATATGCGAGGGCGCGGGTGACCTGCGGCGGGGTGGCGAGGAGCAGGGGGCTCTTCTGGTGGACGAGGATGGTGGACAGTCGCTTGGCGGCGGAGATGGGCTGGGAGGAGGACAGGGTGGCGGGGGAGAAAGGCGCGATGGTCGGCCTGGGCTCGCCGCCTAGATATGAAGGGGGTTCATCGTTGCGGTCGCGGTTGGGCGAGTTGGTGGAGGATGTGCTGTCGAGGGTGTCACCTCGTTGGCGACCGGGGGTGGACATGTGTGTTAGCCAGGGAATGTCCTATAGGAAGAGAGGAAGACAAGAATTATGTTAGTCAAGGAGGTCATAGGCCTCAACGGGAGGATTGAAAGGAGAACAGCATGTCTCTGGTTTGGTGTTTTTGTTTCTTCCTTCTTTCTTCTTGCTTCCCCGTTGGTGGCGATAAGAGACTATCATCTGTGATGGCAATCGCGGGGGGAAGTCAGGCAGGTAAGAATGGGAGGAAGGGAGCTGGCCAGTGACGCAGTGACGTTGCTGGAGGCGCACATGGCCGCCGTTTGGAGCGAGCTTCCAGTCAGCACACACTAATGAAGCAAGCAACCAACGCCAAGCTCAGGCGAGGCCCGGACGACGCCAGCTGCAAGTGACCGTATGTAATTGCCTGCCTGCCTGCCTGCCTGCCTGCCTGCCTAAGTGCCTCCCATTCCAGCCCAATCCAGAATGATGACGCGTGATGCAATTCCAAAGATATATAAATAAAAGGGGGATAAACATATATGTGTTATATATATATATAAATATATATGTGTGCAAACTCACGATGGCAGCCATTTAAGGTTTTCTAATAACAACAAAATCGCCTCCTCAGCCTGCCTTACGCAGCCTTATACGCGGGTAGACGAGGCAGGTACGGCCGTAACTGTGAGCTGGCAGAAGGTCTCCACTCCACACACACACACACACGGGGGGCAAAGAGCTGCTCTGCTGGCTGTGCTGAGTTCACCGGAGTTCCGATACTCCGACCTTGCAGCGTCACCTGTACCTTGAATCTGGTAACTCAACTCGGTCGGTGGCTTGCATGTATTAAGATCGTTGTCTCATCTTGGGAGGAAATAAAAGGCACAACATTCGGCTGGTGAGTCTTGGAGGAATGGAGCAAAAAGTATATGCAAGCTGGTGTTAGAGGTGCCCTTCTGCCGTATGTGTTGGTATAAGTGTGTAGGTTGATGTGGATGTACGTTAGACGGACTAACCGGGGAAGATTAAATTCCTCCTCGGTTATCGATATGCGGTCTGGTCGTCCCCTTGTCGTCCCCCTTGTCATCCACCACGCTGGCCACGTGAAGGGACCGAGTCACGCAGAATATTGGCCAGCTGCCGCCCGACGATCCTGGCTGCAACTCTCCACTCCCGGTCAATCACATGCAAATCCAGTGCTCCTTAACCTTGGCTGCCTTGGTACCTGTGTCCATTTACCATCACCCTCACCCTCACCGTCACAAGTCCCTCGTGATGCGACGGATCAAACTCTGATGGACAAACAATTGGCCTTGACCCAAAGCAAAGCAAGAATTAATCTATCTACACATACATACATGCATACATGCATACATGCATACATACATATATACATACATAGAGCCTTTTCATGGTCTATGAGAGGGAGCAAAATCAACATGCTTTTTGCCCAAACGAATGACCCCCAGGCATATGCAGACGCAGGTAGGTGCAAATGTTAAAACACAGAACACCGCATCCGTCCATCAATCCTTCTCTTTATCTTTCCATCCACCCGTTACACGTCCTCATGCACAATCCCAGCAATACAACGCCAGTATGAACACCTAAAAATACCATCCTAACAAGTCCCCCCACTTTTTTTTTCCCCTCCCCCTTCTCACACCTTCGCAGATGGAGGTCTCGTCCATTCTGTATACTCCACGTCTGGGTTGCACTTCCTGATCCACCCAACAAACCGCCGCGCCTGGATCTTCGCGTTGAGCATCCGCCCACTGGCCGAATTCGTCTCAAACATCACCATCTGCTCACTCCCGTCCTTTAACATTAACTGTACCCGCTGTTCCTCTCTATGCGTGTCTACCTCGATTCGCGACACCTTGCCCGGATCAATCACCGCCGTGAAGCCCTCTAAGCCCGTTGATAATGCCACACCCTGTACAGGATCCGTAACCAGACGCAGGTAGCCTGCCTTGGGGTTATCCCGCGACCAACGTACTCTACGCCCCATGTCATGAAACAGGTAAACATCGAAAACCTCCTTCTTGCTCTTGTCCACGGCAGGGTGTGGCGTTTCGGCCCAGGTCGTCGAAACAGGTGTACTCATCACAGGCTGCGGCTGAGCGGGATGCGGTGTATCGTTGCCATTCACAGGTCCAGATCCATGTCCAGGCACCGACGCCGCCGTGTTGACGAAGCTTGCTTGGGGAGTCTGAGGTACTGCTCCGAATGAGGATGTACGGACAGCCTGCCACCGCTCCGACGTTGCAGGCATCATCACCCCGGGCGTGCTACGCCTCGATCCCGGTACTGGTGTAGGAGACGCGCTGCTGGGAGGTCCCATCGTCAGAGGCTGCAAGGGCGGCGGCGATAGGACACCTGAATGTCGCGCCTGCATATCCCTCGGCTGCGTCTGATGGACAGGCGGTGGCTGGAATGGTTGCGTGTTTAGCGGTATTGGTACTGATGCAGATCGTGCGGGATCGCTCTGCATCTGCCTCTTAAGGTCGTCGAAGCGCTTATAGCTGTCAAACCCGTTTTCGTTCGTGTCTGTACGTTTGCTATTACCGGCTGGGTTCAAGATGCTTTCAATATTTGAATTCTTGCGCCCTTCGTTCAACTTGCCCATGTTGGGCGCCGCGAGTACCGTCTTGGTTGAAGACACATCGTCTGACCTTGAACGCTGATGATCCCAGAGTCCTTCTCGCGCTTGGTGGCTTGCTCGTGCTTGAAAATCTACCGCATGGTATTCCGCCCGCGCTTGGGTGTCTGGCTGCAGTTGATTGTCTGGCCGCGCTTGGGTGTCTGGCCGTGCGTGGTTGTCTGATCGTTCCGATGTCTGGCGTTGATGAAATGCAGCAACATCCTGCTCAGCCGGCGCCTTCGACGCATCTTCAGCGGCGGGCACCTCGGATGAAGTCCTGCTGCGGCTAGCAGCGTCTCTGATGGCCTCCGCTGCCTTTGCTTGCGCGTTCTTCCGTATGCGCTCTTGTTCGGAAAGTACTGTCGTCAGGCCACTTCCTTGAACATGGTTGTTGGCTCTGTCAGGCTGCTCAACGCGAGGAGAGTCGTGAGATGACTGCCTGGACGAGCCGCGCAGGGGCTTGTCCTGCTTCGAGGCAGCACTATCAACCAAGGGCCGGGATTCCACTGGCTCGTCCAAGTCCATAGCCGTGTCTTTGTCCACATTTTGATCGCTGCCGCTGCCGGACGTCTGTCTCGCCTCTTTATCCTTGTCGTTGTCATTCTGCTGTGCCTCGGTCTCCTTTATCTCGTTTGCCGAGCCTTCCCCATCAGACCCTGAGCCATCGACATAGTTAGAGTCACCAGCTTCCGGGTCTGGAATCGGCCCAATGTCCATCTTCATCGGGTCTTCGTCGTCGCTATCACTGGAGGAGGAGTCATCAATTTCGGCGCTTTCGCCTCCGCGGAGCCTGCTTCGTCTCGGGCTATCCTCGTCTTGCCTACAAGCAGAGCGGAGGAATGAACCCTGATCATCCCAGCCTCCTTCTCCAATCGGGGTCGCTAAAGGGGGCTCGCCAGGCCCAAGTGCTTTGAACTCGTCCCAGCTCTTGCGATGATTCATTTTCTCCGCATACCACTGTCGCGCTTTCTTGAGGCCCTTGATATCCACGATATCTACCGGTGGGTTATCCAAGTCGAGCGGCTCGAGTTTCTGACCACTGAGCCATCCAAGTGAGGGCGGATTCTTATCGAAGTACATAACGGGGTATTCCCGTTTATCGACCTTTGGCCCACCGTCTTCATAGGCAGGCTGCCAGCCCTTGATCTGCAGGCTGACTCTGTCCACACGGTAACACTTCGGGGCGTTGTCAATAAGGGGCATCTCCTGGAACTTCTCCCTTAGGCCGACCTCGCGTAAGTTCCCATCAGGTCGTATAGGCAGAACGATGAGGCAATAGAACTTCTTGGTTGACGACCAGTAGCCCAGGTAAAAATGGCATTCTTTTGGCTTGGGCTTGGGCTTGATGATAGTGCCTGGCGCCAGCGACTTCGATCCCTGTTTCTTGTGCTTTTTTGAAGAATTCTCGCCGTTGACATGGATTTCGCCGCCTTCTTTGCCAGAATTGGGCTGCTTCTTTCGCTCGTCGGCACGCTGCCTTCCCGATTTTGAAAGGAGGTTCCTATTATGCACCTCATAGCCGTCCTCATCTATCGCGCGCTTGAACTCGCGATTGTTCAGCTCGGCGAGCTCAGTATTGCAGCCGGTAACAAGGTAGCCACAGAGCTGGATAGCAAGATCATGCTTCTTATTCCTATTGCCATGCTGAGGACTAGCGACATGTTTCGCGGCACCGTGCACAGGGTTTCCATACTTGAAATGTACGTCGTGCTCGTCGCATTTTACGATGTACCAGTTGCCGGATCCAACCTTGTACTCGAAGATCTGGTGCTTGTATTGGGCCTTGCCATCTTGATAGACCTCATCGAAGGGGATGGTGCGCTGAACAACTAGAGTATCCGAAGTTTCCAATGTTTCTAATGGGCCGCGAGCGTCATGGTTCTGGTTGACTGGGGTTTCCACCGCGTCCTCGTAAGCTTCTTGCTGCTGCGTCTTGTCCCTGGTGCGCTGCCGCTTTGGAGTAGTAGCAATGCTGTTGGCCGGTGAATTAGAAGCTTTCCTCTTCGTATCCTGACGGGGGGTTGCATCTGGTGATTTCTCGTCCTTCAAGTCTTTGGAAGCACGCTTTGCTTGGCCGTTCTTAGCACCCGATGCGGTTTGGGTCTCTCCTTGCGATCGAGCGTCATGAAGCTTCGGCGTTTCGGCCTCACGCTGGGCAGGTGGAGGCTCGGAAGCCACCGCTTCCACAGACAGAGGCTGCGGCGTTATAGGTTGCTGAGACACACGCTGTTTGGTAACAGGTTGCTGGGGCGCAGGTTGCTGTTGGTGAGGTTGGGGTTGGGGTTGGGGTTGGGGAACATTATGCAGAGGCAAAGATTCAGGTGTTTGCTGCTTGGCCATAGGAGGCGGTCGAGACAAAGTTTCAACGCACAGGCGCTGCTCGGCTGGTTTTTCCTGAGGCACAGGAGTCATCGACGGAACTGACGCACGCAGAGGCTCGGATTGAGCCGCAGGGGATGCTTGATTTCTGCTATTGACCAGCTGTATATGATTGTTAACTCCATTCTATCACGCCACATGCTGATGAGCCAGACTAACCGGAATGCTGAACGACCCGGGTGTTACCGACTCCCGGCCATCATATCCATGCGATATCGCAGCGCGTGTCGCGGAAGACCCAATCAATTGTGTGAACTTGTTCAGATGCCGCTGCTCGATGCTGGCAGTACTCTCCGCATACTCCTTGCGAAGGCGTTGCTGCTGAAGACGAAGGTCGACTTGAGCAGCGACGGTGGCAGCTATTGACTGCTGAAGATCTACGAAGACCTGCTGGATACTCTCGTGAACCTTATGTTGGACCTGTGAGAGCAAATGCTGGTTTTCTTCCTGCAAATGCCGCTCTATCTGGGTTTGCATCTGGCGGTGTTCGTCATCAAGGCGTTTCAGCTCCTCCAATTTGTCCTTCCTCAAGGCCTTATACTGGGCCAAAGTGAACTCGTCATCTTGGCCATGGCCGATGTCCATGCGATCCGGAGTACCCGCTGGCAGAAATTCGTTGACCTGGCGACTGGGATTCATTGCGCCAAAAAAAAAAAAAACCACCGTAGCACTTAAATATGCCACCCAATTATCCTTGGCTTTACCACTCGAGCGAGGTAGGACGATTGATGTTGATTCTTGCAAATTGTATCCTGGCCTACTCCTGCCTAACAAATGCCACGATGACGCATTCCTGAGAGGACAAAGTCCAGGACAGGGGCTGCAAGTGCCTGATAACCGGCCTTAGCACCTGTCGCTGTTGGCGAGTGCTGGCAAGTGGTATCTATAACGCAGAAAGTCAGTACAGCGTAACGAATTGGATGAAGGGGATAACGATATATGGATAGTGTACTGGGGCAGAAGCCCCGCATTGGGAAAATAAGCACCTCGGGATCGCACACTAAAGCGTAGTGTTGCTGAGTGTTTGGTTGACGTTGTGGAGGGATTGAAGGCAACGGCACATTGGGCCCTCAGGGTAATGCCGCCATAAGGGGAAATACGAGGTGGTTGATGATGGTGGGTGTGTTTTGAGTGTGGAGTATGTTATTGGTATGGTATGGTATGGAGTGGAGTGAAATGAAGAGAGGTGAAGTTGATTGCAGGTAACGTGATGGGAGAATGAAGATGCGAGGAAGGAAAAGACCGGAGACTAGAAATCGCATGCAGGAAGACAGGAAGGGTCCATGGATGTTGGATGTCGGGCGAACGCACTCGATCGTTGCTTGGCACTTTATCCGTTGGTTGTTGTGAGGCGCGGGTAGGGAAAGGCACCTCCGTTTCTCAACGAACAAAAACGTACTTTCCTCCGCAGTTCCGACCCCCGTAAAAGACTCTCAGACTCACCTCACCGTTTGTTTTCCTTGTCAATAATCAACCGTCTGATGCGTCGATTATGACAATAGCAATAGTAAGGGTAATAAGGCACCAGCCATATGCTGTCGGTATTTCCCACCCCTCTCTTTTCTCTTCTTCCTCCACACTTCTTCAACCCCAAAGCTCGGCTCCAATAAGAAGATGGAGCTTTTATGAGTCGTAGTAAGCGCACAGAGCTCTTTTACCCGCACTGCACTGCACTGCACTGCAACACATATATGGAATGTCTTGACCGGAGGACGCGGAAATATGAAGCTTATAGATAGGCCTTTTTTAAAGTTCCGCTACCTATGTATCTACAGGCCGCACTCGCAGGGATACGTGGAACAAAAACAGGCGGGAACTTTGTTAACACAGGTAAAGAAATCGAGGACTACGATTTTCACTAGGCGCGTCGGTGGGTAGGTGCGTACCCTTTATGGGCTTTTCTATATGTGGCGCTAAGTAAGATTATTAGCGAGCAAGCGGATGATACGGCCCGCTAAAAAAAGAATTTTGTTGTGCTGCAGGACTACGGACTTTCGGCTTACCTACGTATGATCGTATCATAAATGAAATGCACCCCCTCCCCCTGTTAGGCATAATCTTACATACTCTTGTGTGAATGGCTAGATTGTGGCTGCTGGTTGGTTCTACGCCTTCTGTCCTGTGCTGTGGAGTCCGCACACACATTCTGGTCGGGAATAGCGGATGCTCCAGATGGATGGCACGGACATATGACAGACAAGCAATGCCGGAGTCGGATGCAATCATGTTATTTTTATGTATGGCCATCTCCGCTCGGCAGGTAGTATGCATGTATGTATGTATATATGTATGTGACCTGGCCTGCCCGGGGCTTATAACCGGCGAAACTTGAATAATACATTACATACTAGTGAAAACCTGCGGACCTTGGCTATTCATTCAACTGCCACGCAAGAGCTCGGATGACTGCAAGACCTTGTCATACGCCAAGCCCAAAGGTTAAGGTGGTGGCTGATGTGGGGGACGGACTACTGTAGAGCCCGGAGTCATGACATACATACATACCTACTGTAGAAGAAACGAGATGCTCAGAATCTTTTTTTCCGTTCAAGCATGTACATAGTAGACATGTAGACAGGTAGGCATGCGGACATGCAGACATGCAGACATGCAGACATGCCATGCTATGCCATGCCATGCCATGCCATACATACTATGCCGTCTGAGTGTTGTACATATAATAAAACCCCGAGTCCACGTATCCACCCCTTCTTAAGCGTACTCCAGACTTCGTTATCTGAAACCATTGTTTCCCGGCTGGACTAACCCGTCTGCCCGTTTACACTAACTAGGTACCTAAATAGTCTTTCCCTAGTTTTTTCTTCCTTGGCATGACTTTCATTTTTTTGGGGGCCGGTGTTTATTTAGCATTTGAAGAATTCCAGTCACACATACACACTTCAGACTTCCTACATAAATCGGAATCAACCCCTCGCGTATTTTGTACATACCCTGCAGCTGCTCTGCTGCATACTTGTCGATCATTGCCTACTATTTTCCCCACTCATCTCACTAGTCGCCATCTTCATGGTATGTTTATGCAACAGCACCTGCTTGATTTGTTGTCTCATATTGCAAAAGGGCGCGCATATTTGGAACCATTCACACTGGCCCATCATCGGCCCATCATGCCGCATAAGCCGACTTATCATTTTGCGAGGAATTCCACGGACCTTCTCCCCCCCCCCCAGTCAATACCCGAAAACAAATAGTTCAATAATTTCAGCATGGGTCTGGCGCAATATAGCTGACCAACAGATTAAAAGTCTATGACCGCATAAGGGAAACCCGCAGCTTACCACCCAATCGTTATCCTTACCGTATGCAGGGTCTCAGACCTCTCCAAGCGGCGGTCTGTCGTGTTCGGACCAATCCCTAATCAACACGATGCATATCTCACACCACTTCGGACGAAGAAATTTCATACCTTTCTATCCCTCCCCTTCATTCTTGTCGCTTCTCTTCACCCCACTGCGTTACATCTTGGTAGAATAATGATACCACTATAATATACAACCCATTATTACCATTGTTACCACATAGCCTATATGTATGTAGGCACGAGTCACACATCGGGAAGGAGCATCGAGGCATGTTAGGTAAACTGACAAAGGATGGGAGTTATTAGCGAGGCCAAATCTGGCGAGGGGTGTCCATGGTGCTGATTCATATCTCCGTGCGGTCTACGGAAGTCCTAGAGCCAATCACGGCGACATGGGAGGGCAAAATTGAGTTTGAATCCTGGGAACTATCACATGTCTTCTATACGTGGCGTCTGCATTCGACTCATTATCTTCAGTGCAAAATTTCTGACGCTAGGGAGGATTGCAGGTAAGCCGTTGCGGAACGTGTGCTTCGAAGTATAATTACATCAGTGCCCAGGGTGATATGAGTGTAGATCTATAAGGCAAGATTTACTCTTGTTGAGAATGCAGAACCTATGAGGTCTGGCTGCTAGTAGTCTTGTGGAGTCGGCAATATGATGGTTACGGTTTTGAAAGGGTATCATGAACTTAATGTCCTCCAATATCGACCATCAGTATTCACAGCCATGGAACCACCAGCGGTATTCTACCCCATTTTGCAGCAATACACTGACCGCGGAGCCTTGGTTAGAACAATTAACTCTTACCAGCCATACATCGCAGTATCATCATCATCACTCCCATCCTCATCATTGTGGTTATCCCCCCTGTCCGTGCCATCGCCAACAGTGACGTTCGGCTTCTTCCCGCCGCCCAGTCCCCGCCCGGCAAGCTCCTCCAGGGGCTTACGGTCTATCTCTGCTTCATGTTGTGTCCGGCATTCCTCGCAGTCAAAGTCCCTCGTCTCCACTTCTCTCTTGCGGATGCCCTGGAGGCATCGACCGAAACTGCCCTTTCGGGAGGCTTCCGGGCACCAATGGGGCAGGGTACTTTGTGATGTTTGTTTGGAGCAGGTCTGATGAGCTTTGTCAGTGGAGGAACGAAGTTAGATTTTGAGTTGCGGTCACTTACAACGCAGAAGGCAAGGAAGGTTGTGTTCCGGCACATAGTGATTAAGATTACTTGGTACCTAGGTAGACTAGCCGCGTAGGCTTGTTGGGACTGGGCCGACAAGAAACTGGAAGGGGTGTTCTGCCACGAGAAAAGCTTGTGCTGGGGATTGTATGATGAAAGTCCTCAATAGGATGCCTCCTCGTATAGGTTATGCAAGGTCATATACCATATAGGTAATGATAAGCCGGAAGCGCTTGAGACAAAAGCTTCAATTTCCTCTGGAACCCTGCTCATGAATTATCAATATTTATATTTCCCTGTGACGAAAGTCTATTTCGGCACAGGTCGTTTGCTGATCCTCGATGCCCGTTACATACCTGCCCAAATTGGAGTCGGACAAGCGCGGCACTCCGAGAGTCATGTTTAGAGCAGTCTCCCGCTGGGGTCATGTTCATCATACCTACCCTTAGGGTATTCATCTCTCCAATCCACCCTGGGTTGTCGCTATCATGACCGGACGGCAACCTTCTCGTGAGTTACTTCGAGGCTCAGAGCTCTTGAACAACAGGTATATATACTTGCACCGCCTGCAGCTTTAACCAAATGCATGGTTCAACAGGCACACGGCATGACGGAACGCTGCTTGATGATGATGTAGTCTTGTCGAAAGGATGATGAGAGCTTCAAGCAAGACATAGAGTTGGAGCCCGCTGCTACTTTGGCAGATGAGACGGGGCCCGGCTTCAGCTGGCCGGAGAATTGTGCAACGGTATCAATGCAACGCCAGCAACGGGCTTGACGGGCTGGTTATGTGGGACGGGTACGGCTACCAGCATATAAAATCTTCCTTCTTGCCGGTGATAACCCTTTAAATTTTGGGCAGTTCAATATCTGTCAGGAGAGCAGCAACAAACAGATCGGTTGGCAAAATGCTCTCCCCTGTGCATTAAAGGTGGGTGCACTACATACCTCTGCTGCTTGGTGTTGTGGGTGTCCGTACTGCAATGCACATGCAACCGGGATGTCACGTTTGTTGTCGCCCCCCTCCCTGGCTACACATCAACGAGGGTATCCTGCACGGCCGGATCTATGCTTCCACACCCACAATACGAGACGGCATATTAATTGGTGTCACAACAGAAGGACAAGACGCAATATGTTCTGCTTTGGGACTTTCCCGCATTTCCCGCCTCGTTCTTCCCCCCCTCCGCCGAGTCCGCCCCCACCTACTCCTCCAGCTTTCCTTCAATGCTATGACTGTTGTGTCTCAATACCTAGGTAGTTACAACTCCTAATCAGTCGGCAGAGCAACATGACTTCAATTCTGGAGGCAGGAAGACTTTCGGAGAATTCGCAGCGGCATCCGGAAGAGGCGGGTCCGGCAAATTCTGACTGCCATCTACAGTAACATTTACATATATGCACGCGTTGATCACTCAACGGCGCAAATTCGCATTCTTTGTCAGCATGGCTAACGTGCTTCAAATCTTTACAGAGAAGGTAGCATCCGGCTAATTCGGACCGTCAGCCAGCTCATTTTGGTTCGCTTCAACGGCGGCAGGTAGCCTCAATTTCAAACACCTGGATCCCAAATGCGGTAATAACAAGATAGTGTTCTGTAGTGTAGAGAGCCATTAGCGTGCATAGGGAATTTGTTTCTACTGGGGCTATGGAAAGGATGCAAGCTATCAAGCTCAGGATGTCTAAGGGCAATATAGCTGTTTAATTACAAGCATGCTGGTATCCGTCCACGTGTTAGCTGGCGATACCCGTGTTGTGTAACCTGCGCGGGGGTTCTGGCTGTGGATATTGTCCTACGAAGTGATCATTGGCAACTAGTAACTTTGATCACATGTGTCATCCACGGTTTTAAATAATATTGCCGAGGTTGCCATTGTCCAAGAATAACAGTGGGTGGGGGCAACAAGCATTACATTGGGAATAACGACAAGTGCCTTTTTTGATAGTAGTTGCATATTTCGCACCATACGGGAGGTTGGTCATACCATGTGGATCGACCAGAACCTATTCACGAGAGCGTATCCCATGAGCTCACACAGAAAGTGACACAGATACCGTCACAAGAGGGCATTCCACTCAAAATTGATTAATTACGCGAGGAGTATCTACAGACAGCAGACATGGCAATATCGATTATCCCATGGGGGTAGTCTATCGAAGTAGGGGATAGCCCCGACTCCACACCAGCCATTACAACTCATCGTCATCCTCGTCCTCAGACATGTCGTCCATTTTCTCTAGGGCCTCCTGGACCAAGTCCTGCCACAACTGAGAGCCCTTCTCAATACCAGAGATCTCATACACAGCATTGCCCACAGCCCTAGAAGCACGGCCCTTCAGCTTAGCCACCTCCATCTCATGCGCCGTCTTCACAAGTGCAAGCTCCTTCTCATGTGCCTCCTTTAACAAAACAATCTGCTCCTCAAGCTGCTCCACACGCCTGACAAGCACTCCCTTATCACCACCTCGCTCCTTCTGCCGAACGCTTGGGCTTGCAGACGTCTCCCGCAGGCAGGGATCCTCCATCTCATCAGATTCCGCATCGGAGCAGTACTCTGCGTGGGGCTTGATGTTGGACTTCAGGAAGCTGCGGTCTTTAGGCCGGAGGTCTCCGTCTCCGCTGCCGTCGAAGAGGCTGTTGTGTCCACCTGTGATGAAGGGGCTCTCTTGAGGCTGTTCGGCCTGGATGGGACGAAGTCCACCGGCGAAGCCTCCACCACTTGGCACATACTGGCCGGGGCCAGTCTGCGTGGCGCGGATGAAGCGCGGCTCCAGCTGGGTCGCCTCCGTGGTGGCTTGGTACGCTGGGGCGAAGGCACTGGGGCCTATGTGTTGAGGGAGATGCTGCTTGGGTTCGGTGGGACGGTAAGACGCATAGGGACCGGAGCCTGGATACTGGGGGTATGATTGCGGATCGGTCGGTCGGTATGACAGGCCAGAAGAGCCGGAGCCTGGGTACTGGCTGTAAGGCTGAGGCGGCTCAGTGGGTCGGTAGCATGGGGCGGAGGGACCGGCGACAGATTGCTGAGGGTTACTCTGGGTGGTTGGAGAAAGCAGGACGGTGTACGGGGCAGCGCCGGGCGCCTGGTGATAGGGGCCACTCATTTGGTAGTAGCAAGTGCTTGGGTCAGTAGGAGGAATATGAGGAACTGGGTGTTCATTTTCGTCAACGATCTGGATTTTCTTCGGGCTCTGACTCCATGGGCGTTGAGAAGCGCCATTGTTGGAGGGTCGAAACGGGTTGTCCATCTATCATCAAGTCAGAAACGGTATGACAGTTTATGCGATAGGAGGTATGAAGGTCGCACTTTGTTTCGATTCAGACTCTTTGTCAATATTTGACCTGAAATCTCTTGCAATTGGCATCAAGGAACAAAGGTGAGTTTGTGTGGAAGATCGTGAGGGCAGGTGTGATGGTGAATGACATCGCCAGATGAGAGAACTACATAAATACCTTGTAGTCAATTGGGTCTGCTTTTTATGGCGGATCGCATTGTAAGCTTTGGATGCTCCAGAGATCCCGAAGTTGCAGTGGTTTAGTGAAAAAGTTCGCAGGTACAAATGAGATATCAAACCAAACTGCAGCATTGCAGAAGATCCCGAGCCTTGCAGTTAGTTTGTGAGGGAGTTCCCAGTTGAAGTGTAATAGTAGAACATATCGCCGGATGTGAGACCGAAGGAGTCAACTGCAAGGCTCTGGCATGCCTTCAGTCTCACATCCGGCGAAGTGAACAGAAGGTGAAAAGCTGTGTGGAAGATGTTCCATGTTGACACCATGGGAAGAAGACATTTGCTACTATATTTACTGTGTCTTTGATACTATTAACATTGCTATTCGTCTTCATATTACTGCTAGTCTTCGCGTAGTCTCCAAGCTAGGAGCACTTTTTGTGTTGAGACAGTGAGATTTCCAGGAGGCTGGAGAGTCTTCCTACAGAGGAAGGTCCAGTATGAGGGTCCTCCTTCGGGAAGTCCACATGGTAAGAAGATATCACTTCCCCTTCTGATAAGGATCATTCTATAGAAGTAATTAAGGTACCATATAAGACCTATCCTGTGACTTGGGACCCTTCTACTGTAAAGGAGATACACTCTAGGGCCAACAAAGATGCCCTTGGGACGCCATATAGGAGGCTGCCACGATGAGATCGAGCCTTGCATTGTGCTGCCTTCAAGTCACCAATCAAACTTCCACCATTGTTTCCCAGATCGCTCCGGGTTACTTACACAGCCTCGTAGAATGTCCATATCCACTTCGGAGTCGGGTGTGACAATTTTCGCCACAGATCCCGGAGGTGACTATTCGTTTGTGTTACTCTTAGGGGAATGGTGGAATAATTGATGGAGTGGCTTGACATGCCCAACCAGTCAGACGACTGCCAAGAGTAACAAACGAAAATGTTCGCCGCTGACATGCATTAGGACCAATGTATTCGGCCAGATATGTTGTACCGCTGTATAACAACTGGGGCGTCTTTTCGATCGCTTGCAAAAGTCCCACCGATTCTCGATCGCGCCAAGACTTGAGTCGAAGAGTCCGGACGCCGTCATGATCTTCTAGACCATAGGGTCAAGTGATAAGTCAAAGGCCAACTGGTGATGATAACATCGTCAATCCTGCATACTTGCTCACCAGGGTATCTGCATGGGATGGGATGGGATGCCTCTTTAAGCCTCTTTTCCCTTTTCAGGATTGATGTCCGCCACTGTACCGTATTGGGCCCCTCCAGGCCAAGACACCGAGACTCTCTTTGTGGCCAGGAGGTTGTTTTTGCTCCGTACATACGTTAAGTACACTGGAGTTGCAGCGAGTTCCGAAGCTGCAGAGCAACAAGAGAGTTGGGGACAACACCCTTCCATCAACCTTTCCCCAATCATGATTTATCTCGGTTTCTGGCGCACTGATGTGAACAGTTTACTATGTTTCTTTCGTAGTGCTACCACCACACCTTCCTAAAGAGGTCAAGGTTGGGCTTTGACACCATCGTGAAGCTACCGAGTCGGCGGAAACCACTCGGGGCGCTTGATTCTTGCTCCGCAGACGGTGGCGATAGCTTTCGGGGTGGCATTGGTGATGAACCAACGCTCTTATCGCAAACATCATGATCAGACCGAATTCGGCTCCATCCTTGAGGATCATGACATTGTTTAGTTGCCCCATCCTGCAAACCATCATGATCCTTCCAGTCTACCCTTACCCTAGGGTAACGACGAGACCTCGGGGTGATAGGAAAGACAAAGCACGGTCCACGGGTGGATATGGCCTCCATTTCCCCACGCAGCCACAAATGTCGTCGACAAGGATGGGATGTCAAGAGAGAAAGAGAGATCAATCCACTTTGGCGCTGAGGCTCGAACCCGTGGTGGAAGAATCCCTTCACCGGCAAGATAACCGAGGGAGTAGTCCATGCTCCCTCACTGACTACCTGGTAGATGGGATGATGCCGAGGTCCAACGTGACAGGTAGAGGTTTCTGGAATTCTGATTGGTCAGCACTGGAGGGGGCTCCTGGAAGTACCTAGGCAGGCAGGTAAGGGTGTTGAAGTCAGGATAGAGTTGGCCACCCATGATGCAGTCTTTACGCCGAACTCTTTCGAGAACAGGCTTCTGGAAGGATCGTAGAAGGCTTCATACCGACAGGATCACCACGAGCTGACGCCCGGATCACATACATACATACATATGTACATCACAGTGGCGTGTACCTGTCTGCCTGTATAGTATATGTGGTGTACATGTGTTTGCAGTCGACTTAGACTCTTGTTGCAGCCACCATCCCTGTACACATCCATGTGCATGTGTGTGTCATTGAACCGTCCATACGGAGTACGGAGCATCCCACCATGTCGATTGCCAATCAACCCAACCAACCTTATCTTAATACTCCCAGCACCCTTGCTTTTAGTGTACCACAGTATGGCCCGCCCAGACTCCACTAGTGCCGGGACATTGATCAGTTGGGTTTTCCCGTGTGGCTTGCCGTTAAGAAGAATTTACACTACCACGTTACCTACCTTGGCCTACCAGTCAGCCAGTCTACCTGGCTAGCCAACCTGCCAAACCCCACCATTCTGAACAGACCTAGCGAAACAACTGCTGTGGAAATGCGGGTGCGTGAGGGACGAGACTCGGGACAAGACCACCAAGCTTTCCCAAGCCTTCCCAAGCCTTCCAAGCTTTCCAGCCTCAAGTATGCCAGGGTGGTAATTGGAACTTCCGCCTTATCTCAAAAGCTTGACATGGACAAGATCTACGGTAGTGTAGGGTTGACAACTCTCCGATGAAGTCTACTCTTGGGTGGGATCAACGAAAACAATTGCAGCATGACGATGATGGACGATGTTGGGAACGAGAATCAAGTCAAAAGGGGCGACATCGAGACCGCCATGCAGCCACAATCAAGGCGACAATTGAAGCGGACGGAATGTGACTCGGAGGCTACACGCAGAAGCGCATGCAGGGAGGGCATGGTGTTGGTGGCGGACGGCCCTGGCAAGCAGGCCAGACAGGCAGACAGAGCAGCAGGGGCTTGAGGACATCGTGCACGTTTTGCGCATGCATCTGAAGTACGGTATGGTATCTATTGCAACCACCTACCTACTATAGTACTAAGCCCTGCCCGAGGTTGGAGGACGTGAGCACTGCAGCAGGTGCCAGAGCCCCGGGAACTGTGAGTGTGTTACGATACCGCGTCAACCCGTGATGAGTACGGGAAACATCCGTCCTCGCTGAGCAGTGAAGAGGCCAGGGAGGTCAGAGCCATGACCAGGACAAGAAGGAGAGGTCTGTGGGTACTTCCTCCATCTCTTGGCACGTCTCGGTCCCCTGCTGTACGGACCCGTATAGGTTGGATATGATGCTCCTCCTGCACATATACGCAAGGGCTTGCAATCCTGCAGAGCATGTGTATGTATCAGTAGGGGGGGGGGGGACGACCAACGACCATTTCCCAGGCTGCTAGGATAATTAAAGACTCGCTTCCAGACTTTGATTCAAGGGCAGATCGAGGCTAAGTCTGTCCGGCGTAGTAGCGAGTGCGATTGCTTCTTTGATTTGATTTGATTGCCCAACAAGCGGACAGGTACAGTAGAAGAGCAGGCAGGCAGGCAGGCAGATAGGCAAAAGCATCGTGGCCGTCATGTGGTTTGGGTGGTTTTAGTCACAATATGGAAGGGAGCTGTGCCCGCAATGCTACTGTACTTAGTTGATCAGGCAAGGGGGAGAGGGATTGCGCATACTGGCCAATCAACATTTGGGTCTCTATCAAAAAAGGACGAGGCCAAGCCAAAAGCGGCGTAGTCAAGGTTACAGTTGCCCCAGTTTCGCCCGGGAAGACAGAAGTACGGAGTCCACCGTCCACAGCGTCTTGTCAACGCCCTGTGTGTTGCTCGAGTTCCTCTGACAACATGCAATGTGTGATCACACTGAGACATGCTGGGCTTACTTACAAACAGTCTTTTTGCTCTTTTGTTTCTCTCTCCCACTTCATGTTTGAATCCAAATCAGCTCAATTTCCCCGCTCCGCCGTGATATCCATTTTTCATCATGCCATCTGTTGCCGCACATTTTGAACTGTAGTCATTATTATGGGTGGAAGTGAGAGGGAACATCCATGATATGTGCTGGAATCTTTAGAGCATGCCGAAGGTATCAAAGACAGTATAACACTCCGTACGGTCCAGCTCGTCCCTCCTGCCCTTGTAAGGTGTCTACAGGGACAAGGGACCATGTCGTCGTCTACTGCAAGTACACTATTTACGGTGTATGGAGCATGTACGGGACACCGCCAACCAACGCTTTCTTCATCTTCATCAGCTGAGGAGAACCCAGCCTGGACTTTCAAAGACTCCTTCGATTCGGTCTGGCCCACGTTCTCCCACGACATATTACTACTTATGGAAGGTCGTCTAAACAGCACCTCTCACGGAGTTTAGACTTTAAGGCTACCCAAGTACACACTACTATTGATCCACACCTCCTTCAGCTCCACCCCCGGGCCCTGTCTAATCTACGTTTGTGCGACGTCGACTCCGTCGCCACATTGTGACCGGGGTTCACATTCCTACCTTGCCATCAGCTGCTACACTAGAAATACCACCTTTAACCTCACCTCAACTTCCTCGTTGTTGCTCAGGGCCCTCAACTTCTCGTCTTGTTTGTCCTTGTCGCCGACTTCAACAAACTCCTCCAGAAAGGGCATTTGAGCCCTCCGTCTGAGAAAGTCCACTAACACCCCAAGAGAGACACAGACAAGGCAGAAGAAGAGATCACACCCCCCCCCCCCTTTTCACAATGGGTTTCTCATTCCGGGGCAAGACCTCGGAGCAGCCCGTCACTGTCACCGAGGCAAACGATGGCACCTCGTCCGCCATCGATGTCGGTGCCAACCCCGCGGCTGACTTGAAGAAGTTCCGAAAGTTGCACACCTTCGACCCTTACCTTGACATCGACAAGCTCGAGGCCGTCGACAATGTCCTCGTCACTGGCGATATTGAGAAGGAGGCTGCCGTTGAGGAGCAGCTCCTCCTTGAGGACTCTCCATACCCTGAAGTCCGCTCATCTGTAAGTCCGCATCCAATACACACTCTCACACCACGTTGCATTGCGCCGTGTTCGATTGCTGATCAGCCATGCAATCAAGGTCCCTCCCACAGATGATATGGACACACCCGTCGACACCATCCGCGCCTGGACCATTGGCATGCTTCTCTGCACCATTGTTGCTGCTGTCAACATTTTGATGGGCCTGCGGAAGTCACCCGTCACCATTACTGCCTCTGTCGTCCAGTTGATCTCATACCCGTATGTACAATCATGTGCTCGATTTGAGGATTTCCCTTTGCAGTGCAATAGACTAACACTCAATGCAGAATTGGTCGCGGCTGGACACGCGTTATGCCCAACAAGGAATACAGCATCTTCGGCCGCAAGTTCAACTTGAACGCCTCCCCATTCAACCGAAAGGAGCATACTCTGATCACGGTCATGACCGCTGCTGGTGCCGCCAGTTCCTACGCCATCGATATCCTCCTTGCCCAGGAGATCTACTACGGCCAGTTTTTCCACTGGGGTTTCCAGATCCTCCTCGTCATGTCTACACAGGCCATGGGCTACGGTCTGGCTGGTGTGATGCGAAGGTATCTTGTATGGCCCGCGGCGATGGTTTGGCCAAGCCAGCTTATTCCTGCCGTCGTCATTTCGACTCTGCACAACCACGAGACGTCGGACCCCGCCAAGACCAACGGCTGGAAGATCGGAAGGTACGCCTTCTTCCTGATCGTCGCAGGCGTGACTTTCGTTTACGAGTGGTTCCCTCTGGTCATTGCTCAGTTCCTTGCCTATATCGGCCTGTTCCCTACCTGGATTGCTCCCAACAACGTCGTCGTCAACCAGGTTTTTGGCGGTCTCTCTGGTCTCGGTCTTATCCCGCTTTCGCTCGATTGGTCCATCATCTCTGGCTTCATGGGGCAAAGTCCTCTGATGACACCCGGTTTCTCCCTCATGAACATGCTGGCAGGTATGGTTCTTGTTATCGTCGGAACCGCCGGTCTTTCATGGGCTGGGCCAGACTTCATGAGGTACCTTCCTCTCGAGGCCAACGCCAACTTCGACCACTTCGGACAGCATTACAACGTCACTCGTATCCTGACACCCGAGTACACGTTTAATCAGACCGCTTACGAGGAATACTCCCCTCTGCTTATTGGACCCGCCTTCTCCCTCTCCTACGGTGTTGGCTTCGCTGGTCTGATCTCAACCATCGTCCACTGCTTCCTTTTCTACGGTGCTGATATTTGGAACCGTGCCAAGAGCGCCAGGTACGAGGAGGCCGACATTCACTTGAAGCTTATGCGCAAGTACAGTACGTTGAAAACCCCTTTTTCCTACATCGTAAATCTGGGTCCAGCTCAATGGAAGTGCTAACAGTCGTCACCGAACAGAGGAAGCCCCAGAGTGGTGGTTCCAGGCTATTTTCATCATCAGCTTTGCATTTGCTATGATTTCCTCTCAGGTGTGGGAGACTCACCTTACATGGTGGGCGTTGATCGTCTGCATTATTATTGGCGTCTTCTTCACCCTCCCAGTCGGTATGCTCACGGCCATCACCAACAACGAGGCCGGCCTGAACGTCATCACGGAGATGATTGTCGGTTACATGACCCCTGGTCGCCCAGTTGCCATGATGCTGTTCAAGAGCTACGGTTATATGATGACCTACAACTGCCTGCAGTACGTGATGGACATGAAGCTTGGACACTACATGAAGATCCCTCCAAGGTCTCTCTTCCTTGCCCAGTTCTTCCCTGTCATCTGGCTCTCGATTGTGCAAATCGCCGTCTACAACTTCCTTCGTGGTAACATCGATGGAATTTGCACAAGCGATCAACCTCAGGGTCTTACGTGCCCTAACGCGAGGACCTTCTTCAACGCCAGTGTGATCTGGGGTGTGATTGTAAGTTTATATCCGTCCAGCCTTCTCCAAGGAGACATTCCTCTGCCTTGGTATAACCCAGTCACTAACTTTCCTGCTTAGGGACCCGCTCGCATGTTCGGTGCCGGCAAGATTTTCTCCTGGATCAACTGGTTCTGGCTCATCGGCGCCGCCGCCCCCGTCATCCACTACTTCTTCGCCCGCAGGTACCCCCGCTCGTGGCTGCGCTACCTGTTCACGCCGTCCATCTTCGGCGCCGCCGGCATGATCCCCCCGGCCACGACCTGGTACCTGATGAACTTCGTCGGGTTTGGTCTGCTCTTCAACTGGTTCGTCCGCCGCCGCTTCTTCGGATGGTGGCAGCAGTACAACTACGTCCTGTCGGGCGCCCTCGACATCGGCCTGGCCCTGACCATCGTCATTTCTGGCCTGGCCCTCGGTCTCTCCAACAAGAACTTTCCCGACTGGTGGGGCAACGTGGCCTGTTACAACACCGCTGACATGCTGGACACGGCTGTCACCAAGGTGCTGCCTGATGATGGCTCTTTCTTCGGACCCACTCACTGGTAGAGTTTGCTTCTCACGCATCATATCTATTGTGATATGTTCGCCTGCCTGTCCGCTTTGAGTGTCTCGCGCAGGCTTTCCTTTCATGCCTGGGGCGTGATATGGCTGCATCATCGCGGGATCGCGGCCTAGGTCTGGGCTTGTCGCTCGCTTCTTAGATGAGGAGTGAAGACATAGAAAGAAAAAAAAAAGGAAAGAAAACAAAGAAAAAAGAAACATTCCCGAGGGGTTTACGGTCTCAAGCTAGCTTGAGCTGCACGGGCACTTGGATCCAGTCATTCTTTGGAATCACTCTTGAATGATGGCCGGGTTGACTGGTGCTCTGTAGGGCTCTTAATACCTGGATGGAATGAATGTTACGGCGGTAATGACTTATTAATCAGGCAACACTTTCGCGTTTATACAAATGATACCTCACTCAATAGAGACTACGTTGATTTTTTTAACTTCCTACGAACCCAATTCCTACGTGACCGAGCCTCGTGACAGGTATGGGCTTCTGCCTCGTTTGGTCTACAGTCTTCGTTATTAGTCGGTTGTTTATTCGTCACATCTCTTGATTCTTCTATACTTGAGTGATCAGGTACCAAGATGTCTCTAAGAAATTGCTGCCGCACCTGTATCACGATGATGCCGTCTACTACCTAGGTAGCGAATACGCCTAGCTCCATTCAAGACTTGACGTTGAAACAAAGGCTACCAGAGTCGAATCATGTTCCAGGGCAAGTAAATGGTGGAACCCAAGCCCAAGATCACCAGGGCTTGTTTGACTCTCTTCAGGTCCTAACCATACATGTCGGAAAGGCATGTCTGCGTGGGGTCAGCACGAGGTGGAAGGGATACCAGAATCATAATGCCAGATCATAGAATACGGCTATGGTGTTTCGGAATTGTTTGGGCATAGGCACTATACCGGAAACAGGTGACTCAATTAGACGTATGGTCTGAATGGTAAAGATGCCATCGATTGCTTCTGCCAATGATGATTCCAGTCTGTATTTTCTCTGACATTCATTGGTTCTGTCTAACCCCATAGATGTTCCATTCTGTTATTGATGCCCAAATGATTCGGCCCTGCTCCCATCTCAAAGTTGAGCAGCAGTCTTTATATGATAGTTCCCAAGTCCGGCTTCCAGTGAATCGCTAGGGGAAACAAAAAGGTCCAAAATCAAAGCAAAACAATCCTCCACAACTCTCGTGGGTATAAAAACGCCTGCGTAAATGATTTCCCAACAAAACAAAATGCGCGCCGGACCCCTCCGCTTTCCATGGCTCGTCAATGATTGTGGTCGCTTTCCTTGCAACATGAAAATAATAAATAAAAAGAAGACATTAAGCCAGGTATGTGCCGGTAGGACACACTGATTCCCCGTACTGTAACCAAACAAAAACAAAAATCATCGCTTCACCGGTGAGGAAATCTTTCCAAAGACTTCGTAATAAAATATCTGCCGATCGAATGGCCCCACGTCGTCAACCGTCTCCCACACTTCTGAGTACCAGCACAGTAAGAAGTCACCATAACAACGACCCCAAGACTAAGACGGCGAGCACCTTGATCGCAGCGAAAGTGCGATAGAGCTCAAGCCATCCCCGGGGACGAAGTATAAGAAGGAGTCACCACCAAGCAGGGGCGAGAGGAACAGAAGGAAGAAGGAAGCCAGGCACGAAGAAGGAAGAAAGGAGAAGCGCAGCAGCGCCCAAAAAAAAAAAAGACATTCACGGCCTCCCCCTCAACTTCGCCCAGAAAGACGACCTCCTCCCCCTCGCCCGGAAGCCCCTGGGCTTCTCGCCCACGGGGCTCGGCGGCACGCTGTCCTCGGGGCACTCGATCTCCAGGTCGAGCCGGTACCGCCTCACGCTGCCGGAGTCGTCCTCGAAGCCGACCCGCCGCTTCTCCTTGGGGACGAAGCACTCCGGCACGCAGTTCCGCATGATCCAGCCCCGGACGCCCCGGCTGGCCGCGTCGATGGCCGCGTACTCGAGCCGCCGCGTCCGGTCCGACGTCCAGTAGTGCGTCGTCTGGGGCGGGAGCGGGGTCAGGGGGGACTCGGTCGTCGCGTAGGCTGATTCCTTGGTGGAGGGGGGCTCGACTGGGTTTTCTTGGATGGGATTTTGTTGTTGTTGCTGTTGGTTGGCTGTGTTGACGTGGAGGATGACGGGTGCGAGGTCGGCGCTTTGGCGCTGGTGTTGCTCCTCTAGCTGCTCGGGTGAAGGGAATTGGAAGTAGGAGTAAGGGTCGTTGTGCTGGGGTCGTTGCGGCGAGCGGGAGATGGTGAGGCTTGACCGGGGCATGGTGGTTGATATCGGCCGGGACCGTCGGAGGGATGGCCTCTGTCGGGTCTGGGGGGATGACGTCCGGGATTTGGATTCCGTTCGTAGCGATGGCGACGATGTCATATACTGTGAGGCGGAATGTCGTAGTTTCTTGTATTGCTTGGAGGCCGGGGCTGTCGTGCCGGACTCGTAGCCCGAGTCTTGCCGGACCATTCTTGCGGCGAAGGACTCCTTTTCGAAGTCGTCTTTCCTCGAGGTCCTGTGTTTCCCGACGCCAGGGTTTGTTTTTGACCCCGAGGCCCGTGGTAACCTGGATGTGAAGGTGTCCCTGGCCTCGGGCGTGGAACCTGGCTCATAGAGTTCAATGTCTTGGAAGGAGTGGTATGTGGTCGTTGAGAAGCAGCTGGCCCTCGAGTGGGACCGCGGCGCGGGAGATGGTCGTGACATGTTGAAAGAAGGTGTGGGTGAGATGCGACGGTGATGAGCTCGGCAACACGAGACTGTCTGAGCGAAGGAAGACTAGGCCTCTGTGTGCATAGCGTTGCATACGTCTACTCGTTCCCGGTGAGGTTTGACGACAGAATCAAAAATTCCGACGTGGACACGATCGAGCCCAGAAGAGAGAGGGAAGACGATTCTGTTTATGATGACTTTGTGCATGCGGATCCGCACACAATTCCTCAACAGAGAATAAAGTCACTTCGGCTACGGAGTAGCCTTCGTTCACACCCGGACCCCTGGTTAATGGGCCCTCTTCGTCCCTATGTATGCACTGACAAAAATGTTTCGTCACGTTGTTTGACGAAGTGCGGTGAGCCAAAGCTTTCCCTTTGGAAATTCCGGGCTGGGGGGGGGAGGGTTCGTTTCGATTTCGAAAATGGCGCCGGGGAACTGGCAACTTTGCAAGCGGACGAGTAATCCTGGCCCCTCCCCAAACTTGTTGGACGGTGCGGGCTGGCGGGTCGTGAGCTTTTTCGAGCTGCCCTCGTCCGTCTCGTGTCCAGTCCAGAACCTTGCCTCGTGCGGTGCCCCGAAAATCAGTGGGACGGCGTGTAAGTGCGACAGGCGTATCAGCGTTGAGAACCGAGAGGCGACGAGTAGTAAAAGCGCCAGCCACTATTGGCGCCTGGAGTATCGGATGGGTACTGGGCACGGCTGCACAAAGGCGCATACAGGAAAAGAAAGAAAAAAAAGTGTCCAAAACCATATGCAGGCCTGGGGATTCGTGCAGGTCCCAGGTGCTAGGATGGTTCGTGTGGGTTACCACCTGCCACGTTGTGGAACCTGTTGACAAAGAGCTCCGTTACCGCCGTGGGCCCCCTCAGATGGGCGAAACCAGGTCCAGGTCGGCGGGAGACGAGATATTATTATGAGGTCAGATAATATTGCCGAAGTGAATGCCAATGTGAATTCATCAGATCCAAATTTAGGAAGCGTAACTTATTCACGCGCTTCTCCCCTTCCAGTATCGTCGTCATCCGCAAAGGGATGACTATGACTATCCTTCTGAAAGTGGTCGATACCCCAACGTCGATGATTGAATAGGATCGAGTTTTCGGTGTGGCGGTCAACATGCGACCAAAACACACGATAGTCTCCTTGGTGGTTGCGGTGGCTCATAATAAGTCAGGAGTAGTCATTGATGTCCCGACCCCGGGCCCCAGTCAACCAACCCCACGTTGTGGATCACTCCAATCCCCGATCTCGAGAGAGCGGTCAGGGAAAAGAACGGAGGAATGAACACCGCCAAGGTGGATTGTAAACAAGAGTCTAGCCAGTGGTGGGAACAGCCCGGAAGAAAAGAAGAACAGAAGGATGGCAACAATGTTCTGAACAAGGGTAGACTATTTCTGCTGGGGGTGAGAGACAGGAGGAGATAACCATATGATAGTCTCGGACGGAGTAGTCGGGTGAGTGAATACAGAGCACTGAGTCGGAGCTGGTTGATTCGATTCCGGATATTGCTCGTTAGCATATGCCAACATGCACAGTATATCCACAGGACGCGCGGGAGCCTGTGAGCCTGGCACGCCGACCGTCAACAAGATGAAGCAGGAAAGTCTGGGAAGGTGGGAATGTGGAGGCTGGCTTGTAGGTGGATACCAGACTACTGTAGTAGGTTGTTCTCTGAAGCTTCCAAAGGATTCTGGCGTCCTGCCAACTGTGGGCTGTGGGGGAACTGTTGGTCCTGGTCCTGGAATTCGTCTCCCCCTGCAACTCGTGGTCAATTGTGACGGATGATGAGAGCAGATCTCTGGAAGCCCGATGTCGCGGTGTTATCACCACCTGCTAAGCACCAAGGAACAGGGTTCTCCAGCTTTGAGACTTCCAAGATCTGCGTATGGGCTCCTCCAGGTGCCCCAGGTGTTGAACGGAGTTTCCTGCCTCCTTCTTTTCTTTTTTGTGCCCGGGTGGATTTCGAAACGTGACGTATTTTCTTCCAAGTTGGAGTTGCAGCCTTGCGGATGCTGTGACGCAGACCTCGGAAAGCCGCAGGACCTCTCGTATGGTGAGACGAGAACGATAAAGTGTCACTCGGGAGTGGCCGATGTGTGTGTGTATATTCCGTTCACCTGCGAACTGCTGCTAGCTCAAGGTGGGGGGTTTTTGGTTTTAGGATGTTTGATGCAGTTGACGCCTCCAGGGTCCAAAGCTGTCAGATCGCGGGCTAGCCAAGTCCAGGGTCGCCGGTCGAGGGGGGTCACGGCGGGGAAACGGATGAAGCCGTCAGAAATGAGGATGAACTTGGATGCATCGAGTGTATGATGGAGACGTGGGGCGGAGTTCATCAAGTGAGAAACCACCGACAAGAATTGACGTGGTTCGAAAGTGGGAGGGCTCAATACAGTAATGCTTGTTTCCGGAGCATGTTTTCGTCTATCACATGCAAGTATTCGGGGCTTGAGCGTCTACACTACTGGCTGTGATGGATGTGTGTGGGATGGCACCGGATGGACATGGCTGATCTCCTCGGGAATGATTCTGGGGGATAAGAGGGGAAGCAAGCAATCATCTTGTTTCATGTGCTTCCTCATCGTATTCCTAAATGCGCGGGCGCACTTTCACATGCTTCTGTCTCTCTTCCTCCCACATCGACAAGCTGTCTTATAAAGTCATATTGATGGTTGGGTGTGTTACATGGGCGCTGCAAGGTGTGGGAGAGCTGATGTTGCTAGTCCCAATCAGCGCTCATTGCGACCCGTCACTGAGACTTATGGCAGACAGCGGCACCACACCATTAAACTGGCACACATCGTTCTATTCTTGTTTATTTTCGTTCATTAAACACCACTCACTACCCCTCAAACATCCACAGCTGAGCCGGGCAAGCGCCACAGATCAGCGGCTTCTGTCTTGTGTTGATTCATCTTGCCACACCGTGTGCCCCTGACTGTCTCTTAAACTGTGATGCACGAGACTATCTAGAGGGTCACGATGGCTCCATTCGCGAGAAGAAGGTTCAAGCCGCCACGTTTGATCCCTGCAGTTCTGCGAGGCACACATCGGGAACTTGAACTGCCCTGCACCTGCATCACACATCCATTTCCCTAGTGTAGAAGTCGAGGGGGCTTTTCGGAGATAGTCCCTGTTGGCTACACAACATCAACGTGTTTCAATCCCCGGGAAACCCACATGCTTCAAAGGGCAAAGGGTGGTCTGACGTGATGCATCGCTTCAGTCCGGAAACCGAGGCTGGAATCTCGCTGTCAACGATTTCATTACCCGACAGCAGTAACCGAATTCTCGGTTGGATAGACGTTGCATTGTGATCTACATATGTCTATCCCTTCCGGGTGGCTGCACTGGCTGCCTAAGTACACCATCACGACCGTAGTATATGCTGGGTGCGTCTTACGCCCCCAACCAACAGGCTTCGGCGTCCAATTATGTCCACCGCTTGCTACTTTGCTGTCCCACGTGATGAGCACGTGATGACCTTGTGAGGGATGGCCGCTTCAACATCCCAATCACAGCGGGGAAACCCCCTCGTGACATGCAACATGGGGGGTTTTCCCCCTTCTTTTTCGAGTTGATGGAGGCAACTCAGGTATTCTTTCAATGAGTTGATCCAGTGACCAGTTCTAGGAGATCTGGCGACACCCTGCTTTTTTTGTACGCAAGTAACGAACGAAGCGTTCGTGAACAACATAACACGGAAGTCGTTTACACAACATTGCGAGGTTTACGTCAGGAACTACATCAGGAAAACTTGGAAGTTGGCAGGTCGGAAACACATTGTGGCATACCTGTCGTAAGACCGGAGCTCGGGAGGCGAGCCTTTCGATTACGATACCTGACAACGTACCCTAGGGTACCTTGAGTACGGCGAAGACTTACATGATACAAAAGTAGACCAAAACAATTGTAGTTCTGGAGCATCTCTCACTTATTTCACTTCTTGAATGGCCTCGTAATACTTGCATGGTTTGGTGTTATTGCTTGGAGGAAATGGTAGGGCTCCAGAGAGCCGATTACCTTCTATTTGCTCGACCTGCTGGCACAAACTCGTTATGGGATGAGAATTGGAGCCGTCAGGTCCTGCAGAAAACTAGAGAATTACAACATAACTACTGTGTGATCGTATCCAGTCCCGAATATTGATGTTACTCCTCGAAATAAACGCTAACCGCGTTTGAGGAATGCTAAGAAACAACGGCGAGGCATCTGGAATGCGAAAACACTGCCCGAACGACCACAGAATGATCATCACATTTGAGGGACTTTTTTTCCCAAAGAATACTCCTTTGATATTTCTTTTCTATCAACACTAACCTCATTCACTCGTCTGTGGTATATACTGCTACAAAGCTTTGTCGTCATGCCGTGGATCTCACCACTCCAATCGGCAACCACTTCTCCCTCTATTACCAATGGAGGAACATCCTCGGCCGCGGGATCAATAATCCCTTCAGTCACATATGTTCCGCCCTTAATCGATGGCGCCTGTAGGACTACCGTTAACTTACAGCGCTCTGTCATCGACCAGCTCCGGAATGATATGTCGACTGTCATCCGTCTGTTGCCCTCATTCATCCAGGGAGTTGTTCCCAGCGAGTGGCGTTCGCTCTCCCGTATGGAGATTATAGAGATTGTTCAGCATACTAGCCTTGCATTGCTAGAGATGTACATGCTTGTCTGGGCACCACCGCTCTGGCTATGTCTCCCTGGTGTGTTCTTCGCGCTTTGGCTGGGGTGCTGTATGGTTGTGGTCATGATTTTGAGCCGAATCCTGAACAGGCGTGGTGCAAGTGAAAGCACTGTTCGATCATCCCCGGCGGGCGAAGGATGGATGATGGGACCGGACGCCGACGACGAGCGGTGGTTCTTCATCTCAGGGATGGGAATGAGGTGAGAGAAAACCTCCCACTCGTAATATGCGTTCTCATTTTCCTGTTGGCTGACGCCAAAATCAAAACACAGCTCGAGATCCTTAGCCCAGTTGACCGTCCCCGCCTTATCCAAACTATTCAACCGATTAATCACAGCAGTCCACGCGCCTACATACGGCCTTCCCTTCGACTTCATCTCCCTCCTCCTCCGCCGTCCACTCCACGGCATCTTGCCGTGTGCCTGCTCCCGCGGTCTCTACACCCAGATCCGGACAGCTCTGCTAGACCTACACAAGACCGGTCGCACCGTTATACTAGCCCATAACACGGGTGCTGTCTGCGCGTCGCACATCCTTCGGCAGCTCTGCGCCGACATCCCGGTGGAGAAGATCTCAAAGCTGGAGGTATATACCTTCGGCGCGGCAGCGACGGACTTTGCCATGCCTTCGGCGCGGCAGCGACGGACTTTGCCATGCCCCTCAGTAATAATGTCCTCGCTGCCACAGTTGTAGCAGATGCTGCTTTTAAGAAACCCTCCAGTCAGCACATGCAACATCTCCACGCCGCCGGGGTAATTGAGCACCGTAAACCTCATATCGAGCACTATGCCTTTGCAAGTGACCCTTTCGCCAGGATGGGCGTGCTGCGTAGTGTTCGTGAGGAACTGGAGGGGCGTTTTTGTGGTGGTGTATTTGTGCTGAATTGGCCAGGCGCGAATGAAGGTGCTCGGGCCGGTATGATACGGTCTCCTTGTCCGTTGATGTCGATGGGTGATTACATGTCGTGCCTATTTCCCCAGCAGAACACCACCGCAAGCGAAACTGGCAGGCAATGTGGCAGCATTATGGACTGCCTTATGAATATCGACCGTGATGTCGCTGAGAAGCGCGAGTTCGCGGCCATGGCGAACCATACTGCCTCCACGAGGGCAGATAAGAGTAAGAGGCTGAGCTGGACGGGTCTTGGTGCGACTGCCAACGGGATGAATGGTAATATGGATGGAGTAGTTGGTTTAGAAATAGCGAGGAAGGGATGTAAGGACTGCAGTGGCCATAAAGCAAGGGACGTCAGTAGGTTGATGAGATATGCTGTGACTTCCAGCCACTCTAGTCGTCTTGATAGGAGTTTTGTCGAAGCTGCTGGCACAGGAACGGCTAACTGAGCTTATAATCGTTAAGTCTTTCTCGTGGATACCACAACTAGGGTGAGGTGTCAAAAGCTAGGCAAGTTAGTATGTCACACAAAAAGGGAAAGGATTCTGGTATCGAGTTTGACAGCAAATTATTGATATTAACAATTACAACCGTGCAGGACCTCGCAGTTCCGGCTCGCCAGTGTACATTTACAGAAGCAGATATCCAACCCCAACCAATACAAGCTTCTCATGTTCCTCCCCTAATGGATGCCATCAACAACCCATCATTGTTATTGTCTTAGATCAGGGAGACCAGAGTGTTGGCAACAACGTTGAGGACGGTGTCGAGGATTCCCTGGACGGTGATCAGGAGACCGTCAACAACGATGTCGAGAGAGCGGACAAGACCACCGAGAGCAATGATCAGAGGGCGGACGTAGATGAGGAGACCAGCTATAGGATTATCAGGTTAGTAAATGTTGCTTTCATGAGGTGGAAATAGCTGATGACAGCTGAGAGCAGTGACTTACAGAGACCGAGCTTGACAATGAGAGCCTTAAGAGTGTAGACAATCTCGAAGACGAGGGCGGTGACCTTGGAGACGAGCTGGTCGGTCTCACCCTCCCAGAACTCAGGCTGGGCGGCGGCCTTGGTGGCGGAGTGGAGGAGGTCGGTGATGCCCTCGATCTTGGGGGCCAGGGTGTTGATGACGGTGGTCTGGACCTCAACGGTGGGGTTCTCGGCGACGGAGAGGACGGTCTCGTCTGTAAGAGAATGTTAGTATCAAAGTGATGGATATAGATAGAGCCTATGGAAGAGGACATACTGATGGAGGCGGTGTAGGTCTGGACCTGCTGGGTCAGGGTGGTGATGGTCAGGGTCTTCTGGACCTCCTGGACCTGACCAACGACGACATCGCGCTGGGCGTTGCTGACAACGGGGCTAGCGAAGGCGCTGGCGGCCAGGGAAAGGATGGTGACAAAGACGGCCTTCATTTTGATGGTTGTTGGTGGGATTTGCTGAAAAAAGCGGTTGTAAGTTGTTTAAAAGTTGTTAAAAAGGAGTGTGGTTGAGTTTGATCTTTGTGTAAAAGAGTGACGGATCTGAGTGAATGACTGCGGATGAGGAGGAGATGAGAATGTTGATGAGAAGGCCGGGAGGCAGCTTCTATTTGTATCTTTCGTCTCGACGCCTTCTCTAGTCATCCTCTGGCAGCAATTCCCACTCGTGTTGGCAGTATGGGCATAGCCGGCGTGACCGTGATAGTCATGACCGCAATGTCACGGAGGGGTTCGCAATGTCCCATCCTCCCACTTAGTGCATGGCCCATTCTTCACCGTGATGTCAGTTGGTACTATTAGCAGACGGCGATCTGAAGATTCCAATGTCCCGGAAGATGACTTGTCGATCTAAAGTGTATGGGTGAATGTGGGTCACGGCCCTCCCGTTGTCGATCTCAGCAAGGACGAAGCAACCGATAGGCGATTCGGAACTTATCCATCTATGCGGCTCCACACAAACCCAAGATCCCCTGCACAACGTGGGATGGTGGCTATCTACCCTATTGGTTCGGCAGTGACAAGTGGTTCCCGTTATAACCAAAGGGATGGTGCCGGCCCTGATCAACAAACCCAAAGAATTGCATATTCGAGAAGAACTGCACAGGGATACACCATATACCGGGAAACTATGTATATCCATCCACTACATACTAAGGTTCCTTGATTAACTGCATGTTGACACATCGATCAGGGCAACTTACAATGCTCTATTGAAGCTATTCTTTCGGGTGCCACTTTTTGTGTAGCTATTTTCTGTTGGCTTGCAATTCCGAGCTGTGTGTTCAGCCTTCTCTCTTATTGCCATATGCCAGCGAAAGGCACCATGAGGTCCATGAGGACCACTACCGGTGAACAGCCGAAGAGCTACAAGTTTGTTGGTGTACACAATAGGAGTCAGGGGTTCGGGACAACCGGCGATCGTCATCAAGCCTCTGCCAACCAACGACCTTGGAAGTTGGTGGATACCGAACTTGACACGAGATCAGCAATCCACAAAACAAGCACAGGCACATCAGAATCAAGACACCGAATATCTTTACCCTCTCTACCGCGCTATCCAACCGAGGCCACCAGAAAACCATGCTCGGTCGGGCCCTCAGCGCTTGATTTCACAGTAACCGATATCTACAATACCTACAGTATGTAGGTTTGTACCGACTCGGATCAACCGTTGGGATTCTAAGATCTGCAGAAAATACAAATGTTAATCAATCTTGGCGATGTCCGCGCCGTTGAATATGGTTGATTGCGACCTTATAAATTCCCACTCCTACACTCTTAAAGTTAAGCTTTTTACGCAGCACACGTTGTCTATACATGAATTGGGGGAAGGGGGGGGATGGAGTTTGCCGACCCTCAGAGAAAGTGATGAGTTCGGGCCAAGTGTTGAAGAGCGTGTAGCGGTCTCAGAAGGCGGGTCTCTTGAGTCAAACGAAGCACGTCCGGACTTCACATGTTAGAAGTGCCGGCAACCTTCAGACCAAAAGGGGCCTGGAGGCCTGCTCTCCTGTGCAATGGAGAACCATGATGGCGCCTTAGACAGGGGAAGAAGGCTTATTGACCCAAGTACTTAAATAGGCAATCACCAATCTCTTTTTCGGGACCCTGAACTACAGGCCGACGGAACACCAGTGGTTTAAAGATGACGAGAGAATATTGAATTTCACCTCCTGAGGTCTTTTGAGATGTCACCATTGGCGATGCTACCTAGTATCGTGCTGTCATCAGTGCCATAGTGCCTTGGATACTGTAGCCAAGGCAGATTACATGGTGCCTGAAGCAGAGAGATTTCATCGTTTATCGTTCATTGTCGATGACGGCAAGGAGAACAGCACAGGTAGCATTGAATGGTCTTCCCAGGGTTGTCTCCAGCTTCCTTTGTGTTCCACGCCAACCTTTGTCTTCCTTCATTCATGGATGCTCCAACTGAAGGAGAGAGGTCTCACTGGTGCTACAACTTCCACGAAACAACAATGCCCTAGGGCTCACAAAGAACAATGAGAATTACTTCGAATGGCTTTGCAACTACATAATGAACCGGACCGTCGGCGTAATGCCATGATGCTGTCACGCACGCATCAACAAAACAATCATCACCGCTAACACGAATTTCCACTATTCACCGGAGAGATTTGTACCCCAGCATTATTCAAAACCCAATTCCTTAAGCGGATATACCATGTGTTTCCATATCTACGAACACACTTTATTTCACGACATTCGCCCTCTCGTCACCTACAAGGGCGGCGTGGATGACGACACCATGGTGAACCCTTATGCCAAGCCTGAGCCCTGCTGTCAGCAAAATGACACCATTCCGCCAAATTTCCGGTGTGAATTCGGGTACGGTTGCTGCTACCTCTCGTCCCGCGTGATCAAATGTACGGAAACGGCTATGTCCCTATTGGAGTGCGGAGATTCTGTCCCTTATCACACCTACCAGCCAACCAAGGAAGTGTATGAGAGCGATGGCCCCGATAATGTTTTCGCCAGTGAGGATGAGGGCTGGTACCCGTGGCCCTCTATCAACGAATCGGTCGGAAAGCCAGAGAACAGTGACAGACTTTACGCACCCTTCGAGGAATATGTCAAAGTCTTGATAAAGAAGATTTTAGTCATTGAAAAGGAGATCGAGGACGTGGTGCTCGAGTTCCGGGACGTCGAGACCAAATACCGCGAGCTGAAGCGCCAGCGTCGTTGTGATTCTCATGATGTTTACATTCGGGTGCGTGAGTGTACCGAAATCGAGCTTTGCCGAGACATGAGAGAAATGAAGAGTCGGCTCTTTCAGCTGGATCGGGACTTGAGTGCCCTCAATACTAGGTTCGCGGTTCAGTGCATGGCACTCGACGCTGTAGCTCGTGGCTTCGTCGGAGAATGCAGTTTTGAATCGTACATTATGTTATGTAGGGCGTACTCCGCGTAAGTTTGCCGGGGTGTCCTTCGTCAATGTACGCTCAGGTAAACAATTTAACCTTAAAGCGCCAAGTAATGTGTGTCTGTAACCTGCGTGTTCCATTTGTGATTATGTATTTTCTTTTCCTTCTATTTCCATCATTTCCAGAATTTGTAGTGTAGAGCTAGTCGAGGAACAGTTGTAGCTAGACTATTCTGGTGAACCAAGTGAGCTGATTCGCGCTTCCTTTTTCTTCCCGTTTTTTAAGAGTTCCTTTTCTTCTTTTTTTCTTCTTTTTAATCTCTGTTGTACTCATTCTGAGTTTTTGCTTAATATGCCTATGACCACAGCTATACTAATACTCTCCTTTCCCGAGACTTTTACATGCTTAGGCTACTGGTTCTTGGTCTTCAATTCTGGCAAAGGAACTGGGATTGCTTGTCGAGGTGATAATTATTTTTAGAATTTCGCCTCAGTCGTCATGACAGACGGACTAGAATCGTAACCACCGAAACAAGCACGACCCACAGCAAGGTCTTGGATGAGTACCTACTTACGTAGGTAGTTAGCCTGCCTGCCTGCTGAGGCTTCCACTTCAAGACGATCAAAGTAAGGATCTGAGTAATAATTATGAGGTATTTCTCACATATACGTGAAGCTTGGGTGCATTAGCCTATCCTACAAAATTCTCCTATGGCACAGTTTCCTCCAGGGCTCCGCTTTCCTGGAACACATTAGTAACCCACTTCCCACTGCATGACGATCGTGACCCTTCATCTCAAATGTAAGTGCTTGCGAACTGCTTAATAACCCCAAGGCCGTGTGAATAAATCTACCAAGTCTCGAGCCACCTCAAAGTTGTCGTAGAGCCCATTGGCCAATCATGAAAGAGGCGAACTTGCCGACAATGCGGATACAACTTAATTAGTACCACCTTGATGGACGAATCCCAGACAACTATCAGCTTGCAGCTTGGCCAGATCGATGCCTCTACATTTCATCCACTTCTCATGTTTACGTTGCTGCTTTTCCTCTTCCTGATGGAGTTTCATCATAAACACCTCGTGTTGACGTGTGCGCGTCTCCGACTCCAGCTGCAGTTTCACAGCTCAGCATTGTAGAGTTTCGAGAGCGACTCGCTAGAAATGAGATTGCGGTTGATTAGAGATCCGATACTCGAAAACGGCGAAGAAGTGGTGGGAAGGGGCAGGCTTTGGGCGCGAGAGAAGGAGACTGATGTTCGCGGGGTGACTTGGGTTAAGCTCTCAAAGACTCCATTCTGGCAATTGGCTATAGGCCCGTCGTAAACCTCGTACTGTAAGAAATAGGGATCCAGGTCGGCAGGAGAACCCGACTGGCAAACCATGTCGACTCATCCGGAGAGCCCTCAGCTTCGCTTACTGCCGCTTGCTATACCGATCACACCGAGAGCGCACGACAGGTTTATAAGTGATGATTTCGGCACCACCCTCGCAATATAACGAAGGCTCTCCAGTATAGCCATTGGGGGTCATCAAGCAGGGTATCAAGAACTCAACCCATTCGCTCGCACAGCGCACACCAAAACCTTACTAACGACCGCACAAACAAGACCGTCATTGAGTATCTGAGATACCCGGGCTCCCACGCTCGCACAGCTCACCCAATAAGATATGACGGCTGAATATCGTACAATGCTATCTGATACAAGAACAGACGCACAGCTGGGACTGCTCCCGGCTAAAGGAGAGTATAGAAGCATGCATGCCCAAAAGCCAACAACCAGTCCTCGCTGCCACTTCGAATCGCCGAAATTGGCCTAGGGAAGTCCTGCCCGACCACCAAAGTAGGTACGTTTGGGATAGCAAAGACATTTATGTCCCATCGGACTATGGCAGTGAGCCTGGAGTTCATGGGTGTGGTGACCACTCCCTTAGGGGCACCCCCATGATTGATCAGGGTATAATCCCCGAAAGATCTTGTAAGTAGTCACTGTTTTCCAGCAGAAAAGACTACTTCGTTACGGAAAATCCCCCATCTGCTGAAGAGACTCATTTCTGCTGCTCTTTGGAACTGGTGGTTGGACCGGGCCAGCGATAACGATTTGTTGTGAAGGTTGCAAGCGATGGACTTGGAAGAAGAAATGTTGGAATAGGCTGACGATGTACATTGGTACCGTTGTGCAGTGTACGTGGCATTTCACGGCCAGGGTATTTGTCAAAAAAAGACTATCTGGACAAGGATTGGCAGGAAGCCGATAAAATTCTCTTGGGATCCTAGAAAGAGCGACTATTAACTACCAATGCTGTCTTCAATTCGTCTCAGAAGAGAATAGAGAGACGGCCGAAGGCAACTCATAACCAAACTCGTCGGCGAACCTAGCATAGAATGCACAGATCCCGCGATGAGCATGACCAGACTCTCCATACGAAATGCCCTTATGCTCTGAGCCCTCCATCTCGTAGAAGTAATCCTCGTTGATTTCAAACAACCGCTCCACCACAGACACCGGCGGTTTCTGGTTATGTGTGAAGAACACGATCGCCGTGGAGATCTTGAGGATCGCCGCGCCACCCTTCTTCTTGACCCTTTTGCGCCCGGCTGATGATTGCGACCCCATAGTCTCGAACCCCGACGTCTGCGAGCTGGGTGCCTGGGAAATCGTACTCTGCGACGCCGTTGCCTGTGAACTGGCCATCTGCTGTGAACCCGCCGTCTTTTTTTCGCCTGCGGACGGTTCGGGGAACCCATCGACGCGCTCCTGAGCGTATGACGGGTGGCCGAGCAGGAGCAGATCGTAGAGCTCCAATAGCGTTTCGAAACGTTCCATGATGATACTGACTGGCAATCGTTGATAGCGGATGCTCTCGGTGACGGCCTCACGGTACGACACCATCCTCCCGAGAGCCTCCTCCAGGGGGAGACTATGCGGGCGGATGGTCGTCTCGTAGTATTTCCGCTGCAGGTACGCTATCACCACAGCTACGGAGCGGGACCGACCAGACTTGCAATGAACAAGAACGTTCCGACCCTCGTGTAGATGTGATTGCATAAAGTCATACGTCTGGCCAAAGTACTCCATGAGATCGGCGTTGGACTTGTCTTCCAGCGGGATCATAAGGTGATACTGCACAGGGCACGACGACTCAGAAACCTGGAAGCGGCGCAGGCCATACGACGTATTGGTTGGGTGCCAGGCGAGCTGGTCCCGGGGGTGTATGCTGATGACGGCGGTGATGTTGTGCTCACGGAGGGTGTCGTCGTTGAGGGCGTGGTTCATTCCGCCGAGGAAGACCCGGCCCGGGCCGTCAAAGTCCTCGTGGCGGACCGCTGACATCGGATCGGTGTTGTTGGCCACCCATTTCCGGATCTCCTCCCATATGAGGTCTTTGAGAAAGCTGAGGCTCGGGATGGCATCGAGCTTGTCGAGGGCCTCGTAGCTTTCGAGGCTTGACTCGGCATCTGGGGCCTGGCTCTCTTCAAATAGATTGAGCCAGGCCGATGAGACAGGGGCTGCCATCTTGCGGGGTCTATGTTCGGTAATAAAAAGGGTAGAAGATGGGTGGTAAATGCGTTGCTTGGCCCGGTGCGCGGATTTACTGCAGGTTTGGAGCAGAGAGTGAGGGGAAATATTGAACCAACGAATCGATACGCAGTGGGTTCGGAAATATTAGTCCTGCAGATATTAGTATCCATATAAGGGTCAGGTTTGAACGAATTATAATCGCCGCACACATGCAGGTGTGACTGGGTCCTGACCTTGCTTATCACCGCAGCGTCTTGAATCCTTTGAGATATAGTCATCATATATGATTTCTACGCCACAGCCTGACATTCATACACGTATGATACACAGACCAGGGCTCATTGGAGTCTAACCAGGATATCGGGTGCTCGTCGAGACGAGATCGTAGGCCCAGCCAGAGAGGAGCACGAAGGTGACTGCGTCGGTACCAAGTACCGAGATACCCTAACCCTCATTTAAACAGCCAATCATCTTACATGAATCGGACTCCAGTTGCTGATTTTGGAAGTCGGAACTATTTGAGCAGTCGTTTTTGGGCACATTGAGCTTCTTCCAATATTCACTGCAGGATTACGAGGCTGAAAAGTCGCTGGCGGCGGCGCAGGAGGAACGGATGAATGCGGGAGGTGAATGAGGTCGGGGTCCCATGCCAATGCCAACCCCTAAATCAAATTCTAATCGGTAGAAATTTATCTATAACCGCAAATTCATCCCACGGCCACAGCTTTATAGTCATCCTTGAGATGTAAGGGACCATCCCAATGCTCTCTTAACACATGGATACTGGTGGGGAATCATATCGCTACCCGCTTGCGCCCACATAGCGCTCAGGTTCTAAGACTACATTGCGGCCCTATCTCTTTACAAATCTGACGGTGCTGACTACCCGGCGGGTAAACGTGTCTCAGTGGCAACAGCAGAGGGAGTTCATCCGCCACATATAGTGGGCCCGAACGCGTAGTATGGCCTCGCCGTACAACGAGATTTCTATTAATTCTTCGTTGAGTAATGCCTGCCACCCAAAGTTGCTAAAGAGACATGATCCACCCGGTCACTGGATCCTTGTCTAGGCCGTTGTGCGAGCTAGGGCTCGGAAAGCGTTTGGCCTCCTGCGATTTCTGGCGGCCGGTCATCATGTAGAACCTAGGATTCCAAATACCCACCTCGGCATATCACACAGAAAGGCGTGTGGATGAGTCTGGCCGAGCGGTGAAAGCATCAAGCTCCTTCAGTCCATCCTCAAGCACTCGCAGTTTCTCCAGCAGATCAGCTCGGTTCTTCATGGTATTGTCATCCTCGACACCAAGATCGTCGATCTGGTCATCTTCCAGGTCCCATACAACCTCGGGCGAGAACCTAGCGATGGGACATATTAGCATCTACACTATAGTTGATGGGAGTAAAGGGGATATCTCTTTGCAGCAGTGCATTATTGTACTCAGACTGTAGGGGCAAAGGTGCTTGGCTGAGGGGGATACTCACACGTCAGGCAATTGCTGGATGAGGCACGTCTCGACGGCATTGACACTGACGTCGTCAACGAATTTCTTTAGCGCAACCTGATCATAACCAACGTTAGAAGGAGGATCGTCCAGAACAGGGCGGAAGATTTATGTATACCTTGTAGTATGCTGCCGCAACATCTGCACATAGGGAAGCAGCATACTCCCTCGGGTCCGGCTCAGTTGCAGTCAGCAAAGCTCTCAAAAGACGCAGCAACGGAATGCTGTTCTTCTCGAGCACAGCAGTCTCTGTATCGAATCCGCACGCTTCACGAGATACAGCATCAAAATTGCGCTTGTGGCGGGCTGCTTGTATTTTATGAACTGTATCCGTCAGAAATTCGTTGTAGGTGATAGGATGGATCGAAAGATGTGGTTCCAGCAGCTCCGAAACCATATCTTTAAGGCTCCGACGAAGGTTGTACAAAGCGGGCTGGATCATGCCCTTCATCAAGCGCCCCTTGGTGTTCCCATCGCAGATCTCCGACAACAGCTTGCTGAAAGTGACGGCCGCTGCCTCATGGATCAGCTCGACAAGCTTCTGAGAGATGGACTGCCATGGTTGGCATTGTTGACCAAAGAGTTGGCCGACGACAAGAGGGTTCTAGTCGGTCTGTCAGCGACGAGACAAGCATGTCCATACTTTCACTATTATACGTACGTATGTTCCAGGGAGCTCACGTCCCCGGCACTCCTCCATCGCCTTCTTAACCGTATTCAGATAGCTGCTCCGATATACGTATCTGGATATCCTCTTGGGCATGAGATCATCTTCCACAACTTCTAGTGCATGACCATCTGCAGACATCTCGGCCGAGTACGCTGCCAGGATTTTCTGTATATTCGCCCGAAGCCGACGCTCAAAACCATCCTGTTGGCCGGGGTAGATTTTGAAGAAGCGATCAGCATAAACGCCGTCAATTCCAGCCCTGATCAGCTTCGTAAGTCGGCTGCTAATGTAAAGAAGATACTTCTGCTTGGCCTTCCTGCTGTCCCTGGCGGATCCAAGCTGTTCCAGTTTGACCTGGCAGTCTAGAATTCCCGTCTGAACATCGGACTTGACCCCAGGAAGGCCCTGGCGGATCTGGTTCCAGAGTACTTCACGCAGTCGCTGCCGCAGGTTCTCCGCACCGAGATGTTTGGGGTCCAGCTCACTCCACGCCGACTCGGCAAAGAATGATATCTCTCGCTTGTCACGCTGCTCAGGTGTGTCGTCAAGGGTGTCGAAACCTTTGTTGCGCAGGACGTGCCACCCCAGGGTCAACTTGACATTGCGATTCTCCGCAAGTTCGACGTAGTACCTCTCGCTGTCGGAGCCTTTGTCGATCTTGTCGGGCTTTGTGATCAGACCAAGGGTTCTAGTGCCCGAGGGGTCGATGTCGCGGGCGAATTTGGTCACCGGCTGGTTGGCAAATGCGTTGTCGGCGGAGACCACAGCAAGGATGATGCTGCGGCGTTGCTTCATGTAGGAAGTGACCAAGTTCTGAACCATGGCGGAGTCATCATCGGTCTGGTTCTTGTCAGAAGCACCAAACAACCCGGGTAGATCGACGATGGTCAGATTGGGTTGGTCCGGCGAGACAAGCTCGATCCGCAGAACATCAGCGCTGAAGACTTTGGCCCCTTCTCCCGAAAGGCCCATAACGCTCTTTGCCGATTCGATGATCTTTCCGATGTTGCCGCGGTCGCTGGTCCTGGGGGCAAAAGCAGCCAGTGCAACCCGCTCCTTCTCAGTCCGACCTGCTCCAGGATTGATGTGGACGCTGATTTCGATATTGTCCCCGCGGCGGAGAATCAACTCGGTGGCAAAGCGTGTACAGAGGCCTTCGCTCGTGGGGAACGATATGCCTGAGAGTGACTCGAGGGTCGAGCTCTTTCCGGAAGACTGGCTGCCGCATACGATGATCTGTGGCAGGTCGACATAGTGGCTGACTCCACGGGAGCGCAGCTTGTCAACTATGTCTAGGAGGTCGCGATGGTTCTCCGATTGGATGAAGTTGGCGGTCTTCGGAAAAAGCTGATGAGCGGGATCAGATCCCTTCTTGGATGTATCGCCCTGGGTATCGTTGATGGCCATGGTTATTGATGATTAATTTCCAAGGTTGTTATCTGTATATGCGGCTGATGTGAAATATATTTGCCGCAGTACTGACACCTGGGCAGGATTTAAAGGCAAAAGTGAAGTAATCACCTCATTGTTCATGCCTCACAAACAAGAGCAAAGACGCGTTGAAGCGCGTCTGTAAAAGTGGGTCCTTCGGTAAAAGGAAGTATACGTCACGTTTTAGAACAGCAAAGAGTATATGACTGTATAAAGAACTCTGGTTGTCTCTAACATTCACTCTCTTTCAAGATATGACAACAGTCGGAGTTATTTATTGCATCTCCTGAGGTTCATCAAAAGATATCTCAAAGAGTTCCTACGAAGGTCATGGAATCAAAGGGTTAGGGCAATGTATTGGAACTATGTAGAACACCCTTTAGGAAGAGCATGGCGATTATATTGGGAGGTCACATATCCAGGCGTACTCGACGGCCGCAAACCAGGCTGACAGATCATTGTCTTCGTTTACAATAAGTTGAACTATGTACAACACAACACTAGAAGCAGCTATCATATACATAAAGGAGCAATTCCGTCCAAGGCAGCAAAGAGACGAGTGTCCTATTCCCACTCAGCAATACAATTCGCTTAAGCAGAACGCTTGAGGATCTTGTTCTTGTTGCTACGCTTCTTCTTGCAAGTCTTGGACGCAGAGCTAGTAGAAGCCGCAGCCGCAGAGGCCGTGGTCGAAGCAGCCGACGTCTGAGCAGCAGCAACAGAGCTTGTGGCAGCAGCAGAGCTGGTAGCCACGGAAGAAGGCACAGCCGAGGTCGCAGCGACAGAGGACGACGCAGCAACAGCGGATGAAGTAGCAGCGGTCGAAGAGCTGGCAACGACGGAAGAAGATGCCGCAGACGAGGACGAGGCCGAGGATGAAGAGCTGCCAGACTCCGTGCTCGTGATGTTTTCAGCAGCAGTGCTGTTGTAGCACAGTCCGTAGTAGGTCTGGCCCTCCAAGTTGGCCCAGTGGGAGACACAGGCCTCGGGCCAGGTGGAGATGCCAGGGGCGGTGTAGTTGGTGGGGATCGGGTAGTAGATGTCGATGATGAGGCCAGGCTCGTGTCCGGTGTACTGGCCTGGGATCTTGGAAGTAGGGCTGGGAGTGCCGGAGCCGGAGCCGGTGACGGAGAGCTGGGCGCAGCCAATGTAGTATTGCGCGCCTTCGAACTCCTCAGCAGCGTGGAGGGCGACGTGCTCGGCGCGCATCAGGTATTCACCGGCGGCGAGCTCGGTCGGCAGGTCCAAGGTGAAGTTCTTGATGCCGGAGCTTCCTGGCGGGTACTAAACCACAGTGTATTAGTTAGGATAATCCAGGTTAGGAAGAAGAAGACAAAACATGAAGGAAAAGAACATTAAATAGTAGATAGCACAGAAGAGAGTACATAATGAGATCCTCGAGGATTTACTTACGGTAGCCCACTGAATACCCTCCGAATTGATCTCGTAGTAAGTGAGCTCATAGACCTTGAACCAATCACCAGAACCGTCGTACTCGTTGGCCGCCGTTCCATCGGGGGCCTTGGACATCCAGACGGACAAGGGGCCAGGGTGAGAAATGGAGACGTCGACAGTGAAGCCGACATTGTCACCCGGAGCCACGGTGTATGTCGAGGTCTTGGCCATAGTGGAGGCCACTGTCGATCGGATAATCAGTATAAAGGGTCTGTTGAGCCTCAAGGGTCATCTAGCAGGGATGTCCCTAGCTCATCCTAGACTTACAGAGACCACCTGAGTTGCACCTCATGTTTGTGGATGTGATATCGGTAATAGGCGAGTTGGAGTTGTTCGTTTGGCGAACATACTCATAAGGATCTGTGATGTTGCCATTGACGATGAGAGCCTCAAAGTTGTAGTGAGCGAAAACCGCAGGGATGAAGGCCGCAGCGGCCAAGAAGCTGGTAGAGGCGTGCATGATGACTGTTGTGCTTTGGTACAAATCGTTGAGACGTTACGGTAAGAGAAGACAGGGGTATGGATCTGTAAGGAGATGCTTTTGGTTGTAGTCGTCCACCAGGGGCAAAAGAATGAAGTATCAACACAGTTGATGTGAAAGAAGGTAAAGGAAGTGGCGCAAGCGACACAAGTCCGGTGGTGACGATAGAGAATGGAAGAGCCTGTGAGGGTTGAAGAGAGGAAACGAAACTATCCCCAGATCTTGGCGGACTTGGCAACATATTTATTTCCAAACTCCTGGGAAACATTCTCACCTGCATCGTCGGCCGATATCCCGATGCTTCATTTCGGATCTTCTTCCAGGGCGAATTGTGGAGCTGTCATCACCCTTGGGCACATGAAACGAAACCGTCGAGCGGGGTGGCATTGACATGACGGGATGAAACCAAACGGCCTAACTTGATCGAGTGTAAATGTATCCATGAATTCTCGGAGATATATGGTCGCATTGGTCAGAAGCGGTTTTAGATGCCATAATGGGTTTAGGTGAGGCTCATTCTGAGCCGCGCGGGATCCTGAACAATTAACGAGGCCCTGGCACGCTTAGGCCGTCCGTTTCACCTTGTGTTCATGGGCGCTTCTCCTTGCGTGTGCATACAGGTGATACACCGATGAGCTGCACAAATTATTTTATTTCAAACACTCACTGCACATTGTATTGTGCCCACGGAAAGGGAAATGGTGACCAGATTCTCCGTCAGTCGGAATATTAGATCAACACCTACTGAAGTAGGTATTTGAGGCTTGGAGCAGTACCTAGGTATGGTTGTTGCAAACAACAGAATCTTGTCTTCAAAGACCATACCTTGACGGGAAGATCCTTAAGATACGGATACCGTATGGGTAACGGCCTCTCCCAAGGTTCTTTAAGGCCTGTAGCGTAGGATGGGCATAGTGTAGTAGGGTAGTTGCTTACTCCGGCTAATGTGTTCTTAGATTTACCCATCACTTTATGGAGACCACGAAACGTGTTTGTAGACAACCTCCCTCCTTGGCAGAAATTACTTTGAGTAATTGGATACACGCACGCCTGGGCACAGCAAGTCCATGGCCGCCTAGAATCAGATACAAGGAGGTGAGTAGAGGTTCTAAGAAGATCACTAAGTTAGATGTTTTCTATACCCTAGGGTAGGTGGCCCACAGTCTGATTGTGTTGGGCGTTGTGAAAAGCGAAAAGGGGTATTGCGAACAGTCACTCGCAGGCCCACATGATCCCCCACGCCAGGATGTGGGCACCACAATACTCCGAGCACTGCCGTTGCCGAGTACCTGAGCATATCGCCTTAATATTTGATTAGTATGGCTGCAAATAGTACGCGTGTCGTCAGAAGGATGGCCCTTGTGGCTTGGTGGAGCCAACGAGAAGAGAAAAACCACCGAGCATGGACTATATGTCCGGGTCATCCCTTAAGTATTAGGCTCGCCATCTTCAGCTGACTTCCTCAGGCTTTCAGCTGGCCGGGTCGTCGGGATTGCCCGTGCTGTAACTGTGATTGGCTACGGAAAGCCGTTGGGTTTAGACCCGTGCAGATCCTCCACACCCGTCGGGAGACAACAGCTGAGGACGCAGCAGATCCCGTCCAATGGTACGCTACTACGTCTCTCGTGGCGTTCGAGATCATCAAATTGTTTCCCGTCTTGGGTGCGCCTAAAGCTAGCTTATCGTAATGAGTAGAGCCTCATCTCTTGGCCTTCATGTAAGACAACGTGTATGAGTACGTATGTACAGAATTGGTATAAATGGATACATATATTGCTGAATTGGCCGGGGTTTCGTTTTTCTTCCAGATGTCTCGACTCTGTCTGGGCCCAAAGTCAGTATCGAGACAGTCTAAATCAAAGCAATCGCTATTTTATATCCACTTCGAGTACATCACATTCTCAAGGATATATATATTATACATATATACAACACTTTCAGCATGTCATACTTCAACCTCCCTCCAGAATATGATGCACATAGCTTTCCGGTGGGCCAAGAGGCCGCTTCACAAGGAAGCCCGTCGGAACATTCCCCAGATGCGAAAAAAAGATATTGGACTACAAATAACCAACAGCAAGGACAATGTCCACGAATGAGAGACTTAGACATATTCAGGCATAGTGAGTGAGAGACCATCAATGGGAAATTCTTGTGAGAAAGGCTGACCAAAATAACATAGTGATCTCCACGGAGGACCAAGTAACGCTGTTGGCGAAACTAAGACTGTTATATTTCAATGTATATCCATATCCGGTTGCGACACCATTGATACCAGATCTCGAAACGTTAACACGAAGATGCCTCGTCTGGATCACAAACGATGAGCCTGTCACTCAGGACACGAGTATTATAGCCCTTCTTACCAGCCAGCATTTCGCTGTAGCCCTTCAAGGCTATATCGACTCTACTATAACATCAACTCTCCAGCACTTCCTCCTTTCCACCAGCCTGACATATACATCCTGGAGAGATCGCAATCCTCCATCACAGCGATTGTCGGTACGCGACCTGCAACGGCTAAGCCACCTCACCGGATCGGCCTTACTCCACAAGCTCGACGGTCTCTTGGACCCCGAGACATTTACAACGTCATCAAAACCAATACTGCAAGCACTGTTCCTCGTCTTATTCGGGACAATGCTCGGTATTACATACTCAACCTCAGCAGGCTCGGGGCCACCAGAAATACGCACCGACCTACTCAGCAAAGTTCTAAGAGAAAGCCCGACGCTATGGATGGCCATGAGAGAGCGCCTCTGCCAGCTATTGGCTAATAGCCTTATCACCCTAGCCAACATGATAAACCTGCAGTTCGACAAAGAGGCAGTCAAGAACAATATACTCGAGGGCTGTCTGATGGGTCGGTGGAACCGAACAGGGCGGTGGGTATGGGCCAATGCTGTTCTCCCACCTTGGCAGCAGCGCTGGTCCACGGAGGGTGCAAATAGACCGGGTGGTATATTCTTCCCTACGCCACAGCCTGCTATGGTTCCGTGTCCGGAAGTCCTCAGCCCGCTTCTTCCGAACATGGACGGGTCGGACGGACGGAAGCGGAGGTCTATGATTGTTGTTGGCCCGTCTCGGGACGGGCAGCAGATATATGCGAGGATGAGGACGCACACTGGGTCTGACGGCCCGTCACTTCTTATATAATCAGTGTGAGCGAATATATAGTGCACTTGGTGAGATTTCGTGTCTTTTTAATTAGCCCTGAGTGTTATCCTGAGATAAACCACTTAGGAACGTGCTCCTGTCTGGGTGCTGATCAATCCCCAGTAACTCCATCCCTATCATCTATTACCTGTCATCAAAACCCGCCTCCCTCGTTGTTGCAACCATAATTGTTGCCTAGGCCCGGAGCATAGGGAGGGACAAGCAGATTATGATTGCAATTGCCATAACCGACAACAACGTTGTACTTATCGGTGGGGTGAAACATCTGGCCGCTGATGCCGGCGGAGGGGCAGCAGGCCTCACGGATGCGTCTAGCGAGATAGCCAACGTTGTAGCAGCTGGTACTAAGCTCGTGGTCGTTGTCGTTGCAGAGCTATTTCTCATATTAGCTACTTGACTATGTATGGTATACGATGAGGCGAGTTGGAGGGATAATGGGATGGATAGTGGTATAGATAGAAGAATAAAGGAGTGCTGGTCTCACGTAGATAGCGCTGGTCTCGTAACAAAACAGACGTATACAGCCGTTGGCAGGCGCCCAGCAATCGGTGTACCAGACGTCGTCCATAAGCTCTCCTTCGCCAGTATTCAAGTCCTCACGATCGCCCGTGGCGAAATTGCCACAGTAGTACCCTGCAGAGAAAGATTAGCAATTTCTCATCAAACTGGTTGTTCATCTTGTGGCAGGTGGAGGGGATAAAAAAGAAGAGGGGAGAAGGGAACTCACAGTAGTCGCCATAAGTGTAAGGGCCGCCAGGAAGATGGCTTCCTGATGGGCTCGGACCGTCACCATTGTCAGGCAGATGCTCAGCGGTGCCACCACGAGGCATGAGGGCAGCAGAGGCCGTAGCGGTGACATTGGTGTTGTCGAGGCAGCTGGTGGCGGCAGTGATCTCATAGGTTGAAATAGCGCTGGCGCCGGTGAGAGCGATGAAGAGAGCCATCGGAAACACCACGAGAAGGTCAAGACCAACAGAAGTGATGTTTGCCATTTTGTCTAGGTAGTAAATAAAGTCAATATAGCTGGAGTAGAAATCCCGCACATGGAACTCAAACGGGAATTTAGACTCAAAGCCGCGCAACATCTGGATGTGTTGGTAATTGGTGGCTGGACAGCAAGGCTGCCCAAGCCTCCCAGCTGGTGAAGGACCGGAGGGCAGAGTTGTCAGATCAAGATGACGGCAGAGACATTGAGAAGGATGGCTGAAAAGATCACTTACTTGACCTGAGTTGGAAAAAGAGCGAAAATAGCCGCACAGAAGGGGAGTGGACGGGCAGAGAAACACTTGCAGACTGCGAGTGGCGATGTTGCAAAGAACCCCAGACAAAGCTGGCAAACTGGGGATTGAGGTGGTCCGCAAAAGTCTCAGTGAAAGGTTAGGGAAAGACGGCTATTGAACTGCCAGAGACGGCTCTGTTACGTAGCTGGAACCGAGAACTTGGAATGACACCCAAAACAGTATCACTCAAGTAGACTAAAGAGGGTAAGTGGTATATGAACAATCGGCTGTGGTGAGGACGGCTTTTAAGTCTATTCACTGTCTCTGGCTTTGGAAAGAACGAATTCTACTATATATGTTGAGCATAACTTGTTGCTCTTGGGCAACATGTGGTAATTCATTATGTGACGATCAAGACTGCATATGTGATAAATACATGACTTCTTGCTTTCACTCTTTCCTATCTCTCTCCGCCTTGCCCGCGCTACCTTTCGCAAACAGGCTGCCCAGTCGGGCGCCAAAACGCGTCTTGAACTTGTTCTTCCACTTAGTAATGGTGACCTCCGGGCCCTCGTCCGCGGCAACGAGTCGTCGGACCAGCAAGTTGTACATCCCACCAAAGGCGAGCGCTATGGCCGTCGATGTGAAAATGATGACGTTGTATGGCATACTGAAATCCGGAGTCGGCAGATTCAGCAGCAGCGCCGTGGTCCGCAGGTTGGATAAGGACTTATCCTCGTTAAGGATGGTGATGACCGCACCAGGAACATCGAAGCCCCTGTTGGCGTCCGGTGGGTATTCAGTGTACCGCAAGATTGCCTTCTCAAAGTCGTATGTGAGGAACACGGTGGACTTGGGCGGGATGCGCAGTTTCACTTCGAGCTGGGTTCCTCGTTCCCTGTCTAGGGCTGGTCGATAGTAGATATCTTGGATGACGCTCTCCTGCTTGCCGTTTGGTTGGTCCACAATCCTAGCCTCGAGGGTGTGAAGATAGATGCGCATGAACCAGGGAAGGGACTCCATATAGACGAACTCCACGTCTTCAGTGTCGCTTGGATTCGTCAGGATGGTCTGTACGCCGCCCCTCTCTTGTCCATGGCCAGTCAAACTCCGCTCGGCATAGAGGGGCGGTATATCAGGTTGGACAAGTTCTTCTGCAACAATCGGGGCATTGTCCCCATCTCGCTCGATCGGAGGTAAAATCAGATCAATCGGGGTCTCTGGGCTTGCAGTGTAACATCGAGACCGATTGTTGCCAGGCTTGAGCTCCTTGACACCTCCGGTAACCCACACTGGGCGGCTATCCGGCACTTCCAAGCAAACTGGAGGTACTTCGAAATCAGCCAGTGGACAGGTTCCCTGAATCGTCTTGCCGAAAATATTCGAAATGGACCAGTCCTGGCCGAGGCTGTACTCAATGGGGAAGCACGTATCATCGGAATGATACGGCTTGGAAACATTGCACTTCAGCTCATGGCCTGGAGGTGGCCGAGGAATCGGGTTGTCTGTCGCCTTGTCAGCAGATATTCCCAGGAAAGCTAGGGCGTCTCCCTCTAGAACGTACCCCTTGGTCTTTTGGAACGGTCGATGTCAAGAACCATGTCGATGGACTGCTCGATCTCCAGAACACACTCCCCTCCCTCAGGGCACACCGGCCGTACATCGATAGCCATACTCTGCCAAGACGAGTCGAACAGCTTGTGCCCATCCAGCAAGCTTGCGATGCCCGCCTTGCCCTTACAGGGGAGAAGCTTCAAGAACGGCGTCAAGTTTTCCGTACACACAACCTCCCGCGGCAGTGTTCCATGCAACAAGTGTAGATTGGACGTCGTAGCATCCGAATGGTCGCCTTCGAGCTGAAAGGACATGACAGGCCGGGTCGTCCGCGTTGCATCGATGAAGTTCAGGGACGCGCAGAAGAAGCCGGACAAGGCATTCGTCAAGGTCAGCCATTTGCGGTCCGCCCTGGAGACACCTGATATTAGCTAATGCACCTTTGTTTGTCGTTGTTGTGTAGGGGCCTCGTCTGATCCTACTCTTCTTCCGTGTCTGCATCCAACCACGCCCATAGCTCTACACCCGTGCCTCCCTCCTTCGTACCAGCCCACGGCCGGACTCCCCAGCTCTCAGCGTCCCATCTCCCCAGGCTGAAGCGCAGGTGCAACTCTTTGGTGCCGGAGTACTCCAATATCTGGCCCAGTGACCGTGGGAAGAACCGGAAGTTGTGCGCCTCGAACTCAGAGAACGTTGTGTTGGACCGGAAGTTGAAGCTGGCGAGTAGCGCCGAAAGAGGGAGCGGCTTCAGCACGAGCTGCTCATGGTAGTCGGATGCTGCGGAAATGGGTATCAAGAGAGAGGCCAGAAGAGAAAGGAAGAAGGTGAGTGAGCGCATCGTGGCTATGGCCCCTCCATTGGGACCTTGTCGAAGTCCCTAGGTTTTGCCTTGCGGTGGTCGAACTGTCTGGGGATGTCGTTAATGATGACAGCTCAAGTAACCCCAGAGGGGCACAGGGGTGTTGAGTCCTGACAGTTGCACGGGTTGTAGGGCATGATGCGCTAAAGCTCACTTGCCTGCCGGCGCATAAATTCTGGCCGAGCTACTACGAGCTACTGCAATCGTGATTCTAGTCGACCTTCAACGCCATACGACTTCACGTCAATATCGCTTTAGAACGTAATTCGAACTGTATTTTGCCGAAGCCTGCCCTGGAATCAAGGGCCAATTGACAGGGGAAAAAAAAGAAGGAGCACATTAAGAGGGTTTCTAGAACTCCTCACCATGGCAGCCGAGCAAAGAAAGCTGTTGGGTAAGCGAACACCCTCCCCCTCAAACAAACCCTCCTTCCCAATTACACGAAGAAGGGTCGAAATCTGATCATCCACTCCATAATAGAACAGCTCATGGGTGGCGGCATAGCCGCGAAGTCCGCCCAATTCTCCCTCACCGACCCGAAAGCCTGCCGCTCCTACATCGTTGGCACCTGCCCACACGACCTCTTCACCAACACGAAGCAAGACCTCGGGCCATGCCCCAAGATCCACTCCGAGGCATTGAAGGCAGAATACGAAGCCCTCCCCGACCCGGAGAGGAAACGGTACGGATTCGAGTACGACTACATGCGCGACCTGCAGAAGTACATCGACGAGTGCAACCGGCGCATCGACGTGGCGCAGCGGAGGCTGGAGAAGACGCCCGACGAGATCCGCCAGACAAACGTCCTGCTCAAGGCGATATCCGACCTGACGGCGTCTATTAATAACGGCCTCCTGGAGGTCGAGATCCTTGGCGAGCTGGGCGAGGTCGGCAGGGCGTACGACGAGTTCTTCAAGGTCCGACAGGCCCAACAACAGAAGGTGGAGCGGGAGAAGGAACTGAAGGCCCTCAGTGACACGTCCGGTCCCAGTGGTCATCAGAAGCTACAGGTCTGCGACGTGTGCGGTGCGTACCTCAGCCGGCTGGATAACGACCGGAGACTGGCGGATCATTTCTATGGAAAGATGCATCTTGGGTACGCGCAGATGCGCAAGACGTATGAGGCGTTCCCCAAGGAGATGAGGGGGAGATCAAGGCCGATGATGGGTGGCGGTGGTATGGGTGATGGGGATATGGATATGGGCGGTGTACCGACGGGGCCAGGTGGTGGTGGGGATTGGGGCCGTGGGCCCAGGGGTCCTAGGGGCTCTGGAGGCGGGTATAGAGGTCGTGGACGAGGCTATCGTGGCGGTTGGTAGGTTCGTCATCGTGATACCCAGAGATAAGGCGATGATGAGCAAGGCTTCAGGTTCTATGGTGGTAAACGTCTTAATGTGGCCTCCAATAATATGGTCGTCTCGAAGTTGTGAGTAGAGAGACCCTTTTCCCCAACGGTATGGGTATCAACGGGTGCGACTGAACGATGAGAATGAAACAGACAACGGAACGTCCATCGCCCTCTGAAGAAGGCGCGGTGATGGCGTTGTTCTGATGGGTTATTGCATGGCTCGGGAGTTCGAGGCGTTTTGGACTAGAGTAGGAAGATCCTAAAATTTCTGTATTAAACCAAAACAAGACTAGGATTGGTTCCTGGAGTATATAGTATTATGACTGAAATTACATCGGTTTCAATACAGACTACAGATTTCGTTAGACCAGAGATCACAAGAAGGACGAAAGAGATGGCAAAGTCACCCACAATCTTCCTTCGACGCTGGTGATGTGTACCAAGTACCGATCGATGAGGACTTTATCCTGTTCGGTATACCTCTTCAGGGAATATTATCTACCTAACAATCATGCCACTTCTGCATACTCTAACTCTTTTTTTGGTATCTCGAAATTCATTCCGTCATAACGGCTGCCACGTCTCCTGCCAAGAAGCAACTGTGTGATACAATCCAATGCCTTGTGACCTAAAAGAAGCAATCTCTCCCTGTTGTACATCTTCGTTCAAGTCTCGTCTCCACGAACGCTCTGTTGACATGTATACAACTGGCCAGCCGCCACACCTCTGCATAGCACACGTTTATCGCCAGGTCCAACAAACGCCTTGTGCAGTCACGCTGCTCAAAGACGTTGGGCCAGAAGATAGCATGATGGTCATCTCCTCGCAAATTTAGTTTCCACAACAGTATTGCGCCTCTGAGAAAGAACCACATAACTACTCGTGCCGGGAGAAGGCCGCTCTGAAGACTTCAACCTAAGGGCTAGTCGCCGCGGCGGTCTTCGCATCCATGGCTTCCATTTCGTCATCCCATTTGCCAAGGGGCGACATCGGTGAGGGCAAGTCCGCCTTAGCAACAGATGCGGTCTTCTTGTTCGCAGTTGACGAGGACGGCAACGCTGGGAAATCCTCAACCTTGAGGGCAGAATCCTTTGTCTTCGTCGACGCGGGAGATTCGCCCTGCGCCGGTGATGCGCCGAAGTAATCACCACGGCCACCGCGTCCTCGACCACCACCTCGACCTCCCCGGCCTCGCGCAGATCCTCCCCGCCCAGCCATGAAGTCCGTATCAGGCGTCGGCTCGGCAAACCGGCTCCCCGACAGCCCGCCGCCTCTACCGCCGCCAGCAGAGCCACGAATACCACCATTCGCGCCCCTGAAGTTCATCCCACCCCTTCTCCTGTCCTCTTCCTCCATCCTCTCCTCCTTGCCCTCGTCCCAGCTGTTCTCCTTCACCCCCAGGGCATTCAGCTTCCTCTGCCTATTGCGCTCCCGCTCGTCATCCATCTGCCGCCGGTTCGTCGCCTCCATCTTCCGTCGCTCGGCGTCCTCCTGCCGGTGCTTCTTGGTCTCCTCGCTGGCTTTCTCGAGCGCGATGGCGTGGGAATGCTCGTCGGCCTCCGCGCGCTTGAAGCGCTCTGTCTTCTCCGCGTTGATGATGCGCATCTTCTCCATCTTCTCGGCGAGCTCAGCCTCCGTGAGCTTGGTCCGCGGGTTCGCGCCCGAGCCTACGCGGATGGCCGAGCCGGGGCCGGTCTTTGGGTTCTGGTGGCGATTCTCATGCGGCTTGGAAGGGGGAGGCGCGGGGCTCGAGGGGGTGGGAGACGCTGCGACATGGTGGTTGTTGTGATGGTTGTTATTGTTATTGTTGTTGTTGCTGTTGCTGTTGCTGTTGCTGTTGCTGCTGCTGCTGCTGCTGCTGTTGTTGTTGTTGTTGTTATTGTTGTTGGGTTGGTTTGGGCGGTGGCTCCGTGGCGCACGAGGCGTGTCGGATGGAGGCTGTTGGGCGAATCGTGATTGTGCGAGTCCAGAGCCAGCCTTTGGCTCGGCAGACGGGGAGGCTGAAGTCGTCACATTCGCAGCTGGGGCCGTCTCTACTGAGGTGGGGACCGTCGAGGAAGACTGGCTTGCGACTGACGGTGCTTCGCTGATGACAGGAGGTTCTGGCTCAGTTGGAGGTTCGGGCTGCAATTGAGGCTCGTCGTCGAGAACGGGTTCGAACTCGTCGGCGAATAGGTCGTCGTCGGTCCTGCCACCAAACTGGTCGTCCATGTTTGCTGTTTTGCTGCTGGCTTGCTTGCTAGAAAGATCGAGTTGAGGTGGGGCGAAGAAGCAATATAAGCTACAATTTGGCGCAGCGCGCGTGAATAGCAACTTTAGTGGGAGCTTTACAGCAGATGAGTAAGTGTGCCAATGCGATGAAGGCAGTAGTAAGTGACAAAGAAAAATAGGGAGTTTTGTGATTTGGCTCAGTGTCCAGTTGGTCGGTTGGAGGGATGAAGCCGTTGAATCGGTCTCAATACCCGATGGGCACCGCTTACGTAATATTCGAGATACAACCTTGACTGAAACAACGTCATTTCCTCACTGTCGTCAGTGCAAGAAGAAGGCACTTACTCACTACTAAGGAGGTATACAGAACTTCACCAAATACCGACATACCCGGAGTGAAGTGCTATATATGGACAAATATCTCCGGGAGCTATCAAGTACCTATGTATCATTGAGGCTGGTGTCTCTTCTTCCACCTAATTAGCCAAAATTTTGAAAATATCTCTCTCTCATACCGTAGTTTACAAGCCCACCGACCGTAGAACTCTGCGGCTCGGCTCGTCCCGCCAGATTACATTGGTCAGGGTCGGTCGACATGAAGATATAAATACTCAAACCATTCCAGCAATTTGAAACCTGTTTGCTCAGGGGATGCATACGCTGACGGGTTTCTCCACTCAGTCAGCCTTCGACAGGGACATTCCAGTGGCTACCTAAGCCGACATCGTGAGCTCTGACTCTGTTGGTGGAAGGGTCCGTGGGCCAATGTGATTCTCGTCGAAGCGTGAGGAGGGTCCTCCAATCCTGGTTTGATCGAGTCCCTTGAAGGACTCATATTGGAGGGGACCATGCGTCCCCGAGAAAGGCAAGCATCACAAAGGTTGGCCATAAGTAACGATGGCACAAGCCCCGGACGAGGTCGCTAAGTTCCGGTATGTGTATTGGTCTGATACTGGAGTTATTCTTCCATCTTGCCTTCAACACCGATGCTATCTATCGTTTCGCTATCTAACCACAATGTATGGAAGTCTCGTCCAAAGAGTGACAAGTCCGTTATTTAGAACCCTAGCTCCCAAAATCTCAATCACCCGTTCAGATATCTTGATCAGGTGGTACATCTCCGAATCACTTCCCATGTCGTGCTGATGCTCTTCTCCTGAGACATTTGTTTCAGAGAAACATATTCTCGCAGTGGACCGAGCAGACCACCAGTGGTTACAATCGGGATCTGCGCGTCAGGCCTCGCCCATAGCTCATTGGACTGTCCCTGGTAGGCTAAGCGCTGGATCTGGAGGACGTCGTCTCGATTCCAGCTGCGTTGATCCTTTGGTTTTCTTCTTGAAAGCTTACCCACAAGAATGGCAATGTCGTTGATGAGAGTGCTGAGCAATGTTGTAACCGACCCGAAGGCAAGGACAAATATAAGGCCGAAGAGGGAAATGTTGTTAAAGCCCTGACCCACCCTAACTTTCTGAGCCTTACACACTGCACCCTCGGCGTCCGTCGCAGGCTTGTTGACGAACTGTCTGGCAGTGGGATCTTGAGGTCCGATGACACGCAGCAGGAGCCAATTTTGAATGTTGACGAGTGCCGTTGCGTGCCAGTTTTGCACTTCGATCTGCCACTGGTTGTCGGGCAGGTCTGACTGGACATACATTTCGAGGTCGTCCAAGGCCAATAGATTAGGCGGAGAGCTCATGGCATTGACCAAGATAGATGCGCCCCAAAAGCGGACCGTATGGTACAGAACCTCCATGGTGACGTTCTGAGAGGCATTCAGATCAAGTTGGGTCTGGCCAGTAGTATACGCACCATCCATACCCGTGAGTTTGGTACATTTCTTGTCAGTTGGATTGCAGAATTGGTACTAAAGCGCGTGTTAGCAAAAGGATGATGTCTACTAGACTGTTGAATACTGACCTGTTCAGTACATCCTACAACACTAGTAACATAGTCCGAATAGTAAACATTTCCGTGGTAAGGAACCTCCCCAACTCTGTGTGCTGAAAATATGGGATCATTGACGGGATTCGTATTCCTCACATTATTTCCAGCTAAGAACATCAGTGTTGTATCGACGTCGCTGCGGTTCATTGCTGCAATGGGGAGGAATTGCCCGTCTGACTCATCGCCACTGTACGCCATGATGGAGCTGGCAGTCCGAAAACAAGGAAGTTAGCAGATATTTTCAATATAACAGCACAATTCAGAGCCACTTCTCACCCTAATGTATATGTATTTGTGAGATTTGACGCATATACCGACGCCTCCCATGTAGCATTATGCAGGATTGTTCCCTCTTCATTGGTAGGGCCGTAGTTGTAGTAAAGAATTTGATCTCCCGGGATGTCTGTGGAGTTCTCCGTGGTGATGTATCCGTCTTGTACCAAGGGTGCACAAGTTGTCACTCGTCTAAATTCGAACTGTTGATTGTGCGGGAAATTCATACCCAGAATAGCATTGGAGTTGATCAATCCGGTATCCATCTCCATTGCTGCTCCGATGCACATGCCATCGAAAGGGCACGGAGCATCATACCGAGTGGTCCAATCGATGGTTGGTTTGACAAAGGTATTGCAGGTCCTGAGTGATGAGGCATTATAGCAAGATCGAGCATAGGTTCTGCTATCTCCGACCTCCTGCTGGTAGAAGCGATTGGTAGCGTTGTCCCATGTGATTCCCAAAGACACACCAAGAGTAAGAACGTTTTCTTGCCAAAACCCACAATTTGGCGATGACAGTAACACCTCGATATCAGTGGTGGCCACTATCGAGGATGAAAAGATGCCTGCAATGACACCACCCAAAGCACAGGAAAATGTGAGCACGGTAAGAACGAGAGAGCTCCAAAATACTGTCCTTTGGGAGTTCCATGGCCATGTCCACAGGAGCTGAGCAAGGCGTATACCTGTTGCAAGAGGTGTGGTGTTATTTTTCAGGATGACTTGTTGCTGGCGAAGCATTGGGTGACATTGTGAATCAGTTGTTCGTGTTTGATGTATGGCATACGCAACCATATTCCAAAGATTACCCACGGCAAGATTGACAAAGATAGCGATGAAGGCAGCGAGAATGACGCCAGTGGCTGCAGTGACTGTGATGGTAGCCCCAAGGACCTTGCCTTTAGACCAATCCGTCCAGAGGCCTATATAGATGTCTTCAGGTGTGATAGTCGACATGGTTGACTTGGTTGATGTAAAATGGACTAACTGGAAAGAGATTTCTGTACAGGATGATTGCGGAAATTTGATTAGGAGATTCTACCCTGATATATACCCTAATGTTGAAGACTCCGTCAAGCCTCGCTTCATGGGAACTATGCACATATGAGTACTTTGAACGGGTGCAGTAATTTTAGGCTCTGATCTGAGAGGTTGCACTGAAATAGCAGCAGCTGTGCGACACATGCAGACTATCAGCTTGCTGTTAGGATTGCATCAAAACATGTATCTGTAACAATAGCCACTGCATTTAGTTCTATCATTGGATATAATGCATGCAAGAGAGGCACCATGATGGCTTCGCCTCTCACCTACTTACCTTGGTAGTTACCCTTACCTACTTAGTTTGATTACATCCACCACCTCGTAATGTTGCTTTTGGACTTTGAGGGACCACCCAAGACGAGCTGATGACGTCTAGGTTGGCTTAAGTTATCGCCCTCCAACGTTCCCCGAGGGTCAGCTTGGTGGAGTCGGGTGGCTGGTTGGATCTCATTCGCTGTTCTTTACGCAGCATAGTCCTATCTTTGGCGTCTCTTTCAGCTTCTTGGTTGCTGATTGAGTGGGTGACTCTTGGACCCCAACTCGAATAGTTCCATTTCAAATTCTGCGCCATCCAAACGGGAACTTGCATGGATTTCGGCGAGTCTCGAGTCCAATTGGACCTAGATAAGGAATTTTCATCTTCCCGGTGTGTAAACAGTGTGCTCTCACAGTCACACCAGTAGCCTCAAGGGCGACCATGCGATCAGCCGAGGTTGTCACCAGGCCTAAGTCTACTGCTTGTTCTTCAAGTATATTCTTCAGAGTAAGCTGTAAGCTGCCTTTGAACTAATATATACTCAACTAAAATGTCTCCAATAATTGTAAAAGACGGAAGAATCCATATGATTGCTCCGTGTGGCCTTTAGATGTGGTAATCTGAGTGCGAACAATGGGATCCCAATTACATGCTAGGTTTGTACTAGCCTTCATAAGACCGTGGTTTTTGATACTTTAAGCAAGAAAGGTTATATCTCATGCTTTTTTGACACCCGTTATATTTCAAAAGGCCAGTCACCAACTGACTTGGAACACATCATGACGGGCTATGAACATGCCACCTGACAGTTAATTCAGCCAACAGTTGCCTTTGACCCTGTGTTACCCTAAACATCTCAAGTAGTAAATATTGACACAATGTTCCCACTGGCTAAGAAGATCGATAGATGTCCTACACGTAGTTGGCCTGCGATCTATACGGATGTCCCCGCACCAACCGCGATGATCTCTCTTGGACAACCCCAATGTCCAACCAACCAGCGGGATTACTTCCCGTTATCCAAGTTTCGGATCCTTTCGCCTCAATGCTGGCCCGAAAGAAGGGACTAAGTACTCCAATGGGTGGAGCGGGGAGAAAAGGGGGGGGGGCAGGGCCGAGTGTCAAATTCCAACAGCTCAAAGATCACTGCCAGTTTACTCCTCATAACTTCTGGCTTCCAGAATTACCTTTGAAATTCCATTCAAACCAGCCACAATGCGTTACTTTGATACTGCGAGGCCGCGGAAAGATGGCCCTAGCGAAGGCCAACCACCTCCCCAACCCTCGCTTGTCTCTACCCCTGACAGCAAGGACGTCGGCCCAGACGTAATCCATCAAGAGGATGTTGCCCAGGTCCCCACCCCGACAAAGAAATGGACTTCGTTCTGGCTGCCAGGTGGTGGGGACACGGCGATGGCCCTGTTCGACAACGGCACTCTGGAACCTTACACGCAAGACGACGAGAGGCGTCTCGTGCGCAAGGTGGACTTGATGATCCTCCCATATCTGTCCGTGTGTTATGCCTTCTTCTACATCGACAAAACAACACTATCCTACGCCGCCATCTTCGGCATCCGAGAGGACCTCGACCTAGTCGGAACGGACTACAGCTGGCTTTCGGCCATGTTTTACTTCGGCTTCCTGGTCTGGGCTTTCCCGACCAGCTTTCTCATGCAGAGGCTTCCTGTGGCGAAGTATTTGGGTTTCAATATCTTCCTCTGGGGAGTCCTGTTGATAGCACAGGCCGGGGCAACCAATTTTACAACCTTGGCCGTACTTCGGGCTCTATCCGGCGCGGCTGAGGCTTGTGCGGACCCGAGCTTCATGCTCATCACATCAATGTGGTACACCCGCAGACAGCAACCGATTCGGATTGGCCTATGGTACACGGCGAACGGTTTTGGAATCGCCCTAGGAGGACTCCTCGGATACGGGATTGGCCACATCCGGGGCTCGCTGCCGAGCTGGAAGTATGAATTCATCATCATCGGCTGCTTATGCAGCGTATGGGGCATTGTCATGTTCTTATGTCTTCCGGACTCGCCTGTCACTGCGAGTATGCTCTCTGAGAGGGAGCGGCGCATCGCGGTCGAGCGTCTGAGAGAAAATCAAACGGGCGTGGAGAACAAACACTTTAAGTGGTGCCAGCTTATCGAGGCACTGAGGGATCCCAAGACGTATTTCTTCTTTGTGTTCGCCATTGTCCACAGCACTCCCAACGGTGGGATCAGCAACTTTGGCACGCTGATTCTTGAGGGCTTCGGGTTCAACACTCTAGTGACCACGCTCATGCAGGTCCCTTATGGAGTCTTCATCGCTCTATCGATTCTCAGCTGCGTGTATCTGAACGATTACTTCTCTACGAGACTGAAGAAGAACACTCGTTGTTGGTTCATACTTCTTTACTTACTGCCCAACATTGCCGGCACACTAGGACTCAGATATGTCCCCACGGATCAACACATCGCCAGGCTATGGTGCTACTACCTGACTGGACCGATCAATGCGGCGTTTGTGCTGGTACTCAGTCTTGTTACCGCAAATACTGCCGGCCATACCAAGAAAGTTGTCACGAACGCTTTTATGTTCTTTGGATATTGTATTGGCAAGTCAACCTTGGTGCACAGCCATTACGGGTTCTTAAGATTCCAGGAAGATCACTGACCATTTTTAGGGAACATCATCGGGCCTTTCTTTTTCAAGACAGACCAACAGCCAGAATACCCCCTGGGGATGTGGTCCATGATCTTTTGCCACTTGTCTGAGCTAGTCATAGTACTTACATTTCGTTTGATGCTGAGCTTGGAAAACAAGAGGCGAGACAGCAGTATGAGCGTTACGGAGCAGCCAAATCTAGACGACACAGCTTTCAAGGATATGACGGATTGGGAAAATTCAAACTTCAGATATGTGTATTAGTCTAATCTTCCTCTAATACTATATTAGGAGTTTAGGCAGGGCGGAGGTCTGCTTAGGAACCGAAGAGTACTTGTGTTAATGCAAGAGTATGTTGACTACTAGTTCCATAGAGGCGTGGAAGTACATAATTTATAAAGCTTATGCTTCAGTATTCGTTAAGATGAGGAAGACAGTTCGTCTCCGCTGTAGCCTTGAATTTTATCCTTGCTATCAAGGAGACGAACGCCCTCGGACCTAAAATCGCCGAGATCTCCCAGGTGTTAAAAGCAAAACGGCTGCGCAGCACACCGTCGAACCGTAGCAGGTGTTTATATCAACACCAGGGGCTCGTATATATTGGACATAGCGCCGCCGTTTTCATGGCCGATTGATTCTTTTCCATTGCACAATATAAGACATAGATACTGTACCAAGCTCACCGGAAGTTATTTTTGAACGACAATTTGTCCAGTTAGTTATCAAGATCAGTTGTATCATAGGAATCGTCTTAGAAGGGTCGGTGACATGCAAAACTCTTGCTCATATTTGCCTCTCCATCAGATGTTTCCCTCCAACTCAGTCAGTATTATTACACCACGCAGGAAATACTCTTGGCCCAAATGTATACCCTCAGTGTTCTGCACATATTAAAATGTCTCTCCAGTGTCCTATAACCATAATCTTCGACCACAGTATATGACATTACTAAAGTGATTACCCGACCTTACACAGTATCCGATGCCGTGGTAGCATCGGCCTTTTTGATTTCTTGGCTGGCTTCCTTCTTCCTTATGTCCGTCCAACCCAAACTGAATGAAATCAAAAAAGAAACTCCAGCGAGTGCCGTGCCCAAATAAAAGACGTGGTCGACGCTCTTAGCATATGCACGGAGCACACCGGGGAGATCGCCCTCGGAGACCAGACGGCGGATCGACCTAACACCCGCCTCAAGTAAAGTTTCTGGGTTCACGCTTGGTGCATAGGTGCCGATTGCTTGGTACAGGCTGTTGTCGAAGATGGCCTGTGCAACCGCCACCCAGATGGCCCCACCGAGGTTCTGGGTAAAGATGACGATGCCCATAGCCACAGGAATCTGAGCTGGCGAAACAAGGCCTTGAACTGCGATGAAAGGCTAAATTCGGTACACAAAAGTATGTTAGCTGTCTTCTTCTCCCGCGTACTGCTAGATGGTAAAGTGACACGAGTTGTACGTACGGTTGTGGTAGCGCTACCGATTCCAATTCCGAACAAGACCTGGAAACCGATCCGACGGCTATACGACGTTGATGGAGAGAGACTGGAAAGCAGCCCGTAACCGATTGTGGCGAACATTGAACCAACTACAATCCAAGGGAGGTAGTAGCCTGTGTTTTGGACTATACATGTTGTGTTAGCATACTCTCTTCATTCTCTTATAGAGGTCGGGGTAGAGGTAAAGCATACCCATAACTCCAGACACTAGAGCAAACACAACCTGTGAGATTACCTGTGGAAGCATGTGGACACCACTCAGAAAAGCTGTATCATCTTCGACACTCTGGAAGAAGATCGGCAGGTAGTAGTCGAAGCAGAAAAGAACACCAAAAAAGAAGAACATGTATGTTGCCGCCGACCAAACTATTCGCGTGCGGAGCATAGAGAACGGCAACATGGCGTCGTCGCCTCGGTAGTACTCCCAGACGAGAAACAAGATGAAGGAGAGGCCGGCACCAACGAACAAGCCGATCACAACCGAGCTGTTCCAGGCATACCGCTGGCCACCCCATTCCAGAGCCATGAAGAACATGATAGCGGTGGGAAGGATGATTGTGAATCCGATCAGGTCCAGTGCTCGCTCTATGTTCCTCAACGTCTCCCTAACGGGAGGCTTGGGGTGGTTCTCGGGCACCGCTACAAAAATGAGTAATAGGGCCGCGGCGCCACCGACGGGGAGGTTGATGTAGAAGCCTGAACAAAGTCAACACATTGCTCGTGGATCACAGATGAAGCACTCGAGTGCTTGGGGCTTCTGTTTGTAAGAACCAAGGTGACTTCAATGGGATATGTACTCACACCAGCGCCAAGAAACATATTCGGTAAAGGCTCCTCCAATAAGCGGTCCGCAGGCGATACCGAGCTGGCCTAAGGCTACCAGGAGTCCCATGAATCCTGGCTGTTTGGCCGGTACAAGAACGGAAGACAGAATTGTCAATCCACCGTTGAGCAAGCCTGACGAGCCCAGGCCAGCAAAAGCCCGGCCCACGATGAGCATGACGGACGAATGCGCCGCGCCGCATATGACAGAGCCCAACTCGAACAGAACGAAGAAGGCCAAATAGGACCACTATCGACGACCAGTTCAGCTTTAGAAAAGCCAGCAACCACCTATTCACATCGGAAAACGAGTGGCTTACCTTTAGACTGAATTTGGTATAGATCTTACCGCTAAGTGGCTGGGATGCCGAGCTGGTGAGCTCGTATGCGGCGCCATACCATCCCACGTCGAGCAGAGAATTGAAAGTCGTGGTGATCTGCGGTGCTGCAGTGGAGACAATTGAAGCGTCAAGCATTACCAAGAAGTAAGGAAAGACGACCGCCGCCAGCACGGCGACAAGCTTGAGTCCGGAGAGATACTCGTGATTCGGGTCCGGGCCGCTATCCACCGCCGTGGAAGGCCCGTCATCTTTGGGATATGCATTCTGAGAGTCCTTCTCAGACGATATAGCGGTCGTTGTCCCGTCACTCATGATTTCTGAAAGTGCGCCAGTGTGGATGAGAGTGACCCAGTGATCATTGCCAGAGTCTGGCATAGGTCATGATGATTTACTTGTGCCTGTGGACAATTATATGGTTACTATGCATCGAACGGATTTCGGGAATGAGATAAATGCTTGATGGAGTACATACATATTCACTCGCAAACAGAATAGAGTCCATTTTGGGCGAGTGCACTGCTATAATTGGTGAAGGCAACCACTGAAGGGGAAGAAAAGGGAGGGCGCATACTAGACCCTGTACACGTCGTTGTTGACACGGCGAAAAACGCCGAAAGTCCGGGCAGAGATGCAGTGTAATCGAGTTATACACGGGTTATGATGTTGCATGCTGAATAGATCCAATCAAGACACGGTGTGGCACACAACTGGTAGCACAGTCTGCGGTAATCAACGGATTTCGGTATCGAACGCCGATCCTTGGAACGGGCATAAGGTCTTACTAGTCCGAACTACTACACAACAAAGAAAGGTACGTATCTTGCGGTTGGGCGGATGGCCTGTTGCATGTCTCACATTTCCCCACGAGCTGACATCTCTGAGTCGGCATCGTCAGCAACCCACTTAACCATCCATTTGGCTCTTGAGGACGCCTCTACGGCCGTCCTCCCATACCCCTTGAGTGAATCATCTCATCCGTGGCTTGCGCTGATACGATTACTTATCAAACATGAAGCCCGGCCGCTCTATGCCATTCCAAAATCGAACCGGAGATTCAAGTCCGACCACCCTATACATACCTAGGTACAAGGTCTTCGGTCCGGCGTTTATGTGAGATACTGCCTGACCTGGTGTTAAACGACAGATGGAGGAACGGAATTCAAACCAGACGGCGCCGTACGGCCAGGCGTGCATGCACTGCTTCAAATCCAAGTGCAAGTGTGTAAGGCGGCTTGACGGTGACGGGTGTGAAAGGTGAGCTTTCACCGTGCCATGTGGGGTCCTGTTCCCTGCCAACAACATTATGGCCCAGGAATTTTCCTACAACATGTCATGCCAAAGGCAGAATACTCACACTGTTTTCAATGACTAGATGCCATCGGCTTAGGAAAGAATGTGTCCCAGCATCTCGACGGCGACGCCATGTCGAACAAAAAGACTCGGCAGAGAAAATAGTCGAGCTTGAGGGTAAGCTTGATCGCCTAGTCGGCCTCCTGGAATCCGTGGCCCGGAGCCCTGGCGTCTCAGCCTCCCTGCGTAAGGCTCTCAACGACGATGACGAGGACCTCGAAGATCCTCGCGCGAGATCAGTGAGCACCGAGCAGGAGAAGGAGCAGGAGCAGCACCCGCAAAATGTCGAGCCAGAGACTGTTTCGTCCTCAAGCAGCGGCGGGGTCTTCACGGAGTCGGTTTCAACGGCGGCTGCCACACCACTCACATCTACCAGTGGGCACGATCTGCTATGCGAAGCTCGTCCGTCACCTGGGGTCAGCTGCTCATGCGCGACGCGCCCTCACTCGTGTGATTCTTCGCCCCATGATGCCGAAATCTGTCTACAAATGTTCAGGTCGCGGTTTCTCCCCTTCTTCCCGTTCATCCACCTCGCCCCGAACATCCCTGCGCAGTATCTCCTAATGACTCGGCCGGTCCTGATGCGTGCGATCATGGCAGTGGCCACACCATCCACCCAGCAAAAGTTGGCGCGGGGTGCGGAACTGAAGCGGATTTTGGCACATGCTACGCTACTTGAAAATCAATCAAACATCGATTTGCTTCTGGGTCTGCTGGTTTTCATCGCCTGGAGCAATGACCAGTTTCTCAACAAGGTGGGCAATCGGAAAATGGGTAGCCTGTCGCGACCCATGATGCTCGCAATATCCATTGTATCGGAGCTCCAATGGAACAGGCCTCCCGCGCACTCTAATCACATGGTTGCCTCTCTCCCTATGCAGTCTACATTTCCGGTTGGTGACGAACAACGTGGTGTTGATCAGGACTCTCTGGAGATACATCGGGCTGTCCTCGGTTGCTTCATGTTAAGCTCTTTGTGGGTATACCTACTGTGGTAGCTTGGAATTATTGGCACCTTGACTTGTTGAACGAATATGCTGACATTGTATGTTTGGATGCTGTCTAGTGTCTCATCCTACTTTGGGCAGACTGAACCATTGCAATTCACACCTCACATGGAAGGATACCTCCAGCATCTCGAACAGAACTCTGACATATCAACGGACAAGATGTTAGCAGGCCAGATCCGCCTACAGCTGTTGGCCCAAAGTGTGGCACAAGCCCAAAGCCGACAAGGTGAACATAACATCGAGTCACTTGACGGGCCTGAAAGCTTCTACTTCAACGCAGCCCAGGCCCAGCTACAAGCTTTGCAAACATCGCTTGATCCAGTGCTTTTGCGAGAAGGTATATCATGTCCCACTTCGAAAGTGTCATCAAACGGGCGACTGTGGTGCTAATTTCATTCATTTAATCGCAGAAATCCTCACAGCCCATATCCACTATGTTGAACTTACCATACTCGAAGCATTCTACCCCATACCCAACAGCCACGAAGCGGCCCCTGGTTTGAAGCGCGCACATTTTGCGTGGAAGTCCCTACAGGCCGTAAAATCTTTCTTTGAGGTTTTCTTCGCGCGGTCCTCGCGGTCTCCTGCGTCCTGCGCTGGTATTTCGTTCACGTTTTGGGCTCAACTATCCAAGTCCCTCGTCGTGCTATTCCGCCTTTCAACGATGTCGGACTGGAATGGGAACGAGATGGACCTCATGGCCGTTCTAGAACGCCTGGTGGAGGCGATGGACCATGCTAGCCTCGAAGCTGGAGAGCAGTCTCCTGACGACCTGTATTGCCAGTTTGCACGGTTGCTGAGGACATTCCAACAACGAGCGGGAGGGAAGATGGTGAGTAGTAATGGTACACAGCAGCCTAATTGGGTTGGACCTGCTCCTAACGGGAGTGACACAATGTTAAATGACTCCTTGGATGTGACGATGATGCAGGGAGTTGACTTTGAGAATGAGGAATGGTTCCAGGATTTCTTCTCGCAAATGTAACGCACTTTGGCACCGGCATACGCAGGTAGATTTTTTTTACTTTCAATACAATTCACAATGACAGAATATTGGACAAATGTGGTTCAAATACTCGGCCGTAGAGCTTACTTTCCCATGTTAGTAGTACACGTTGAAGAGGCGAAGTATTTTATTATATACCCTAGGGTAGCTATAGAGACGTTAATAGCATGTTCCATTAAGACTTAACACATGTAAGAAACGTATATCCTTCAAGGCCACCATATTAGTGTAGAAAGTCAAAGATTAGCTCCCAAGGTCTCTGCCTACTAAGATAGACAGCTAACTAATAATATATCGGAACCGGGTTATACCAACTAAACAACTGCTTTGGATCCCAGGTCCTTTTCAAACTCGCCAGTTTCGCTATCTTCCTTTGAGAGTACCATGCAAGAGCCCCTTCATCACCACGGGCATAATTAACATAGACTGAAAGTTCTTCGAACCCACTGGTGGCTTGGAATTTTGTACGCTGTTTCGTGCAGAAGCTGTCAACTATCGAGTCCAGCGTTGAGCTGCCTTCATAGTAGTTCTCCATGCTTCTGTAAGTTGGGTCAATCAACATGTTAGCTGAGCCTCGAAAGATACGCATATAAAGTAGGAATGAAAAGCAATAAAAATGAAGAAATCACTTACAACTGAGTTTTTATTTGTCGGTGTGGATATGCAGTAACGTCATCTGGCACGCTCAACGTGACTGTGTTGGGATATCGCTGGACCACGAGAGACCCCGTAATTTCTGGGTTGTCCGTCCAGAATTGCGTTGCATCATTGAAATAAGATGTAAAAGCAGCAACGTCAGTCTTCTTCAGGCCAAGACCATAGGAATTCGTGTAGAGGCCATGACCACATGAGGTTGCGGCAAGAGTAGCACCCAGGCCGAAGTAAGCTACGTCTTGCAAACTTGTCCCTGAAGTATATCTGGGTTAGTTGGATTCCAAACATAATTGGGATAGTACCGCTCTATGTAGTTAAACGTACATGGCACAATATTCTGGTCTGTGGCTACCGGGCCGGCGTTATGGAAGGGAGAGATATACTGTGCTGCCTCAAAGCTATCACCCCAGTAAAGAGCATTGACATATATATTGGCCTAGTTATGGTTTAGCCTGAAGTACTTCGTAAATCTCTCAAGGGGCAAAGTCTATGCCTACCGTAGAGGTCGAGCTGTTGAAGATGGTGAAGAAGGTCAGACTGAGCTCATTGGGCATGAAGTCATCGAATGACTCTAATGCCTCCCATACCGAGCCGTTCGAAGCCCCTTCGTATAGGAAGTCAATACTGGTTAGGTTGCCATTGTTGGGTGCATCATAGACCTTGAAGGTGGCTGATGTCACGATGCCGAAACTGTGGCCTGCGCCGCGCAGGCCCCAGAACAGTTCCGAGTTCTCGGACTCGGATGCAGTAACCAGGCTCCCCGAGGCTGTGACGAGTCGTACGGAGAGAAGGGCATCAATACCGAGGCCGAGGATTCCCTGCCATGGCCCAACAGTCGCTCCTAAAGTGGCTCCCATTGTGCCAACACATCCAGCATTTCCCATAGCTATATTGAACGAGGGATCAGCCGACGGGATCAGAAAGCAGTTCATTGGTAGATGATAGAAAGCAGAAGTGAGAAGATCCGAGGGAATCTCATAACAGAGGGTGACCTACGAAGCAGCTTCCCTGCGTCGTAGAGGGGAGCGTAGAGGTCTGAAAACACAGTGGCCCCTCCAACCGTCAGCTCATTGTGACTGGCGTCCAATTCAACCGAATTAAAGTTGCTGAGGTCAATCTCGAGCCCATTGTGAAGCTTTCCAAGTGTCGTTGAAAATCCATGACCACCGGCCGTTGCCAGAAACGGAACGCGGTAAGCGGCGGAGATTTTCACAATGTGTTGGATGTCAGCCTCAATGGCTGGTTTGATAGCACCGTAGAACGTCGGCTCCGAATTGAGGGTCCAGCGTTGGGTCGCCTCAGTATCCCAGTTGGTATCAGTTGCGTAGTAGATCTGCGCATCCGGCGACAGGCCGGACGCATACAAGGCTGTCAGGTTCTCAGATGCACCCAGGGTGGGCCCGGTGGCCAAGAGGGCCAGGAGCGACAGTGTCAGATGAATGTAACTGTGCATGTTGGTGAGACAACTTCGGGGTTGCACGGAGAAGATGCACTTGAGGTGACATTACACTCGAGTTCGAAACCTCTGATTGACGGATGGTCACTGTCTAATAAGTAGAACCTTGAAACCACGTGGGAGTTGCATGCAGTGTGTGACAGCTTGGCTGCTCCTAATTCATGGGATTCGGCTGCTCACTTCCAAGAAGATGACCACCAATGGCGATCACAACACGCTCAAGTGTAGTACGGAGTCCAGCGTCCGAAATCCGCAGCTGAGAACAACTTGGCGCAAAAGGCAGCCAACGTGAGACTCTAATGCATGCGGCTTCCAGGGAGTTGTATGCAGTCATGGAGACGACTTATCTTACAAAGGGTATCCGGTTCATACCTTGCTTGTTGCCTCGGAGTGGCATGATCATCAGTTCTATTTTTACTTCGTTAAACCACTGATGTCAATAGTTCCATGCAGGATTGCTTACGTATTTTGCCGGTGTTTTATTGCGCTCGCTTGTGGTAGAGCGGACTAGAGAAAGTCCACATCCCTTCACCAGCATTTTCGGACAAATGTACCTTGATGCCATACGTGTTTAGTAGTTGTAACGATTTCAAGATCGTGTTATAAAGAGTAGATAATGTCAGATCAATAGTCCGCCGGTCGGGTCCGAACAGCTTACCATGCATCTCTCAAGTAGATGCGCCCTCTAATCAGACGATAGGTGCGTATGTACTTCATTGTTTCACAAACTGGGATACTGTTTCTGGCTCCAGTCACATGTTTCTCCTTTGCAGGTCGCCCAACTTCATGGCACATGTTCCTAAGGGTTATTAAAAGTTGCGAGGTGAGCAAACCTAAGCCTCGAACCAAGACTTTGAGTTGGCTGAGCACACAATTCCGGTTGCAGAAGGTAGACTTTGCTTTTGAAACCTACCTGAGATACTCACTATTTCAATTGTTGAGACGGTATCGAAACATGACAATAGACAATACTCAAGTCCAGGTTGGGGATGATGATCTATACCAAGATGTCATGTCCCAGTTTCCTTTTTTGAACGGCTATACGCACTTCATGCTAGGCTTTCAGCTAGACTCGGACGAATCTCATAATGCTATTGTTGATGCCCTAAAAACTGGCGTTCAAAGGGTAATCGACAAGGTACCATGGCTCGGAGGCCAGGTGGCATGCGAGTCTAGTCCTGAAGGCACCGCAACTTTCAGGCCTACCGCGTGGCCAGAAGGATTACCAGTGAACGAGATAGTCCGCCTGAATATCTGCGATGCAAAACTACCGCCAATGGCAGAACTTCTCCGAACTGGGACACCGGTTTCGGTTCTGCCTGCTAGTGTTCTCACGCCGTGGCCTGGTCTGCCACAGCCGCATGGCATATCTGGACCTGTGCCTAGTACGTCCATTTCCCCTCTCGTACCAACTGCAGTCAGTCAAGAACAAGTGGGATATTATTTCCAGGAGAAAATTGTATTGGTAGCCCAATGTCTGAGCCCAATGTCTGACTATACCACAGTCATCGCCATGCAAGCCAATTTCATCAGCGGTGGTTTGATTTTGACGATTTCCTGCCACCACAACATCATGGACGCCACCGCAATCTTCCAGTTCATTCGCCTCCTTACCGTCGTGATGAAAAACGGCGAAATAATGCCCCCCGAGCTGGACCAAGCCAACCGCGACCGCCGTGGAGTCGTCCCGTTGATCCCAAGGGGCGAGCCAGTCAAAAACTTCAGTCACCTCCGACGCGCCCCAGACTATGTGCAACGCACTCCATCGTTAACTTCCCGATGGTGTTACTTCAGATTTCCGGTGGCTACGATGCCGCGCATGCGCAAGCTCGCTTCAAGACCACAAACGACCATGTCCGAACAAGGGTCGCCAGCGCCGTTGCTCTCAGACAACGACATCCTGAGCGCGTTCTGCTGGAACCGGATCAGCGCGGTGCGCCTTGGACGTGGCGCGATGACAGGGGGACAGAAGGTTGGCCCAACAAGCACGACCAAGTTCAACCGTGCCATCGACGGCCGGGTCGCACTCGGTGTGCCCCCCAGCTATATGGGCCACATGGTGTGCCATGCATCGACGCGACTCACCCTCCAGCAGGTCGTGACACAGCCGCTGTCGACCACGGCGGCCGCTCTGCGGCGTGACCTCAATGCAGCCAACACGCCATGGTCCATCCGAAGCTATGCTACCTTCCTGGCCCGCGAGCCAGACAGGTCGAAGCTGCTGTACGGTGGCTCCTTTGACCCCAACACCGACATCGGCTCCTCCTCGTTGGTGACAGACTTGACGGGGGCTTCGAAGGATGACACCGCGTCCGGCTTTGCGTTCATGTCGTTGGGCGATTTGCTGGGCAAACCTCGCTTTATACGCCGTCCAGACCTACCCCTCATCCCTGGGGTGCTGTATTTCCAGCCGGTCGAGAACGGAGCGATTCCAATTCTCCTCTGCTTGAGTGGAGAGGACCTTGACGGCCTGATGAAGGATCGACAGTGGACGCAGTATATGAAATATGTCGGATAGTATTCATCTTGAGATTTGAGGTGCTGCGGTGAAGGCCGGGGGCTCTTGGCACTAAGAATTATCGCAAGGCTGAGAATTTCCGAATGCGGAACGATTACGCTAATATGTACCCTAGGGTAGATGGAAAGTTGGACGATTAGTGGGGCAATCATATACCGTGTAGTCCTGATATCACACGTAAGATATACTCGGTTCTCAGTATAATATCCCATATTAGGTTCTATCTTGCTTAGTCTAAGTACCTTATTTCCTTGGTAAATACCCGTGTAAGTTGATTTAGTAACCTGCTGAATTATTCGGCCCTAGTTTATTTATTCCGCAGGGCCCCTGAGACCGTCTGACACCTGTCGACGATGTGAATTGAGAATGCAGTGATGTATGCAATTCTGGGTTGAGACTCACCCTCTGCCCTTCAGCATGAAGCCCAATACTATGGCTACCTCTTGAATCTACAAACCCGCTGTCGTGCTTTACGGGTACTTGACGTGGGGTTCAGAAAGACAGGCCTAGCGGGGGGTACAACTGCGCACGTGTGCACGACTTGATGTGGATGGAGTCGTGTTCGTGCTACTACACTGGTGTAGGCCTTTTGGTTGAACATCAACCTACCCTAGGGTAGGTAAAACTATCTCACTGCATGATGCGGCTTTCCAACGTCCTTCGTTTGCTTCCCATCATTCGCTCCAATGAGCCACTGTAGAGTTTCAACGTGAGTGGCTCTGCATTATCCACACTCGTGAATGAAAGATGACATGCATGAATTTCGTACCGAACTTGTCTTGTGCAACGGTCTACTAGGGATCTGACGTGAGCTCAAACCCTGACATCAAGCCGTTGGACGGAATTCCGGTGCACAGGGATTCCATAAGGTTACAATTGTTATTACGGGCCACCTGTCGAGGGAACCACCTAGGTAACAATGCCGAGTGTTGGGGGCGAATATACGTGGGATTTGAAACCCGCAGCCTAATCCCACATTGACCCCATTCTCCAGTCCAGGTCTTTGAGCAAATCGGTAAGCCTTGATCCCGGTGGATCGTACTATCATATCCAATCCCTGTGCACTCTATGCAACATCTTGAGACGTGTGGGCATGCTAATAGGATTGCAGAATTTTGTCTAAACTCGATTACCGAGATTGGAACGACGCCTCAACGGCTCCTTTAAGGGGGCGGCCAACGTGTGACGGCAACGACAAGCAGAATCTGATCGCAGAAGGAGTCGGAGGGATTACAACCATACGAGGAAGGGCGGCCGGGGCAATGCGACCTTACTGCTGACCAACGTTGGTGATGTATACGTGGTCATATTCCAGGAGCAGACCCGCCGGCCTAACACCTGTATGTGTTCGGTCTCGCGGGGACCTGCTAAGTTAAGCCCCCTATGCATGGGTCATCCCTAAGGGTGGGACACCCATCCACATAGTAAACAGTCTCAGCCCATTGCAGCATATTTCCATACAGCCGCATCAGACCACTGCCCACCATGTACTCTTTCATGAATTTTTGGCTGACACTCAAACAGATCCTTCCCCATTCTGAGCTGTAACAGGCGTCCGCCATCCGGGCGTTAACCTTACCTAAACGATCATAATAGACCTCCATCTATACCCTTTGGACCGGTGTAATATATGAGAATGGCTTCCAAGCTTCGCCAACAACCAGGGCTAGCCTGCGAACCTTGCAGGCGGAGAAAGTCTCGATGCGACAGATCGCAGCCCAAATGCGGCTCTTGTGTTGAGACGGGTGCGGAATGTGTGGTCAACGAGATGAGACCCCAGCGTGGCCCAAAGAAGGGCCAGCTGAGGGCTTTGCGAACCCAAGTTGGTGAGTTCCAAGCTTGTTTTCGTTGATTGCTTGTATCAATGGTCGCTCTTTTCCGATCTTGGGTTACGCAGAGTAGCGGCAGGTCATAGTCTTTTTCCTTTTCCCTTTCTCTGGGCAGCATATATTGTACACAGTTGTTGATATATTGTGCTTGCAGAAATTCTCAAACAGCAACTGGGCGGGCAAGTGGGCAAAGATCCCACGGGAATGGGAGACCAGGAACTTAATGGACTCCTTGGGCCGCAGATGTTGGTTGAGAACATGGGCTATGACAATGGTGGATTTGTTGGCCTGGACGATTATTCCAGCATCCAATTCGATTGGGAAACTCCGTCGTCTACCAACGGAAACATAGACCACCCGGGAACGGCACGACCCTACCACGCACAAGTGCAAAACGAGGTGCCTACTACCGCAGTGTCACCAACGCCGTCACCAACGATAGCAACAGGGCAAATCCAGCCCGCAGAGCTGGAGGAAAGACTCACCCCAGATGTTCTGGACGACTTGTGAGTATAGAATCTTTTCAAGGAACCTATTCAGTCAATATTTAGGTCCATGTTCCGCTCATCATCAGTGATACCTAGGGATCAAGTCTACTTCGACCGGGTCCACGCCATCGCCCCCATAGTGCACAAAGAGAGATATTTTACCTGGACCTCGCAAGAACCCTCGACTATATCACCTGTGCGCAGCTGCCTGCGCCAAGCAATGCGGTCCATTGCGGCGTCTGTGTGGCCTCAGTATCGAGGTTTAAGCAATGCACTCTACAGCGAAGCACGTCGCATGGTTGAGATGCTCCCCAACACGAACGAAGAGGACATTAGCCTTGAGAAGATCCAGGCGTGGCTCCTCATTGTTCAGTACGAGTTGATGTGCGGGGACGAGCACCAGGCCATGGTCACTGCAGGAATTCCTTTCCGCCTGATCCAGCTGTCACGAATCTGGGCTATTGATCAGGGAGGGGAAAACCGGGGCCAGCCCTCACGAGGTTTCAACAACGATTCTTCGCCCGTGCTGAACCAACCTCCCTCGCCTGTGGATAGAGACGCATTTACGGAGACTGAGGAGAGAAGAAGGACCTTCTGGCTTGCATATCTCTTCGATTGGTCCTTTCACATTCGGAACAAGTCGCTAGTGACGTTCCACGAAGATACGGTAAGTCAACCGCGGCTGGTATCTCTTGAGATACCTAGTATGCACATTTTAGACTCTTTAGCTACTAACCATGTAAACTGTACAGATCATGGTGAGGTTGCCCGCACCAGAGATGAACTTCCAGCACGGCCAGCCAGTGCAGACGGACTTCCTAGCAGATGCCCTTGTCAGTCGAACCCAGCACGCTGAATGGTCGTTCGCCGAGGCCATAATCATGAGTACGCTTCTCGGCCGTTGCGTGACCCTCCAACGACGAGCCGGCGTGGTCTCATGCCTTCAGAACAGCACTAAGCATATGGGAGATTTCTGGACAAATCATGCTCATTTGACTTCAGAGATCGATGAGAGACGCCAGAATCTCGTCCGAAGCTTTCCAAGCAATTCGGTCCTCGTAGACCCCATGCTCGCCTTCACGCATTTGCTGCCACATGCGGCCATCATCTGCCTGGGAGAAACTCTAGCCAATATTCCCCCACAGACAGTGCCAACAGAACACCAGTTCACCGCTACGATGTATCGTGAGCGAGCAATCATGGCGGCAAGAGAGATTACTCGCCAGGCACAGTTGATACCACGGGTCGCCTTCTGCAAGGTACGCTCCTTTGCCTTCTCCATTCTAAGAATGGCCCAATGATCACTGACTCATAGGAATTCAGGCTCATCCCTTCCTGCCTCACGTGCTTGCTCGTGCTGCTGGCCATATTGCAACTCATTCTGTAAAATACGGTTCAGCTGGCCTTAGGGGTAGTGACAGCAGGAAAGAAGCAGATTTGACAACCCTCTTGAGGGTTTTGAAGGACATTGGTGAGGTGAATAGAGTGGCTCGTATATTGCTGAGTGAAATAAACGTAGACAGATCATAAATAAAAAATTCACCAGCTGTGGGTCACTATCTCACCTAGAGTCGAAGCTGGCACAATTACTAGACTTCTCATCCCGCCATGCTACCTTCTTCGGTATATATGTAGATTCCTCCTTTTATTTCTACCCAGTATCACAGTGATACTATCACTGCTCCACTCCGAGAAGTCCAAAATTATCTTGGCAAAATATCTCCGGGCGCATAGGAGTTGGTGGTCCGGTCTTGAGGGCCTGATCGGAGAGTTCGCCGACGAGTCCGACGCAGTCACTATCATAAGCCGGCATCGGAGAGCCGATCGCCGGTTGACCTGAACACACTCCATATATCATCGAAGCCCGTGTTGGGTAGCAGAGCAGGAATGCAGCTCTGGAGGAGGATCATGCACATAAGCACAGGAGCATCCATGGATGCACACCATTAGATGTGGCTGCTGACATCTGGGTTCTCCTCGGACAACAACTGCATATCGATGCAGGCAGTCTCGACATTAGTCCCTGCACTTGTTGTGGGCCATGAATACCTAACGATGTGGAATTCCCGTATTTATCTAACCTAGGTACAACTCACTTCAGAGCATCGCAAGAATGAAGGCTCGACCTTTTGATGTAAGTAGCACGCGGAGGATTTGTAGCCCAAGGTCAAAAAAGCTACTATGGTAATCGGATATGTGTTGACAAGCTTCAGAATTCAGATGAAACAATATTCAAAGACCAGGCACCAGGAATATGGCCTTTGGTAGTCAACGTTACATTCACATGTCTCTCCGACATGCAATAGAACGCAAGAATGGACGTAAGCAGGCTGCCACTAGACATCCCAATTGTAACACCCAAAAGTCCCAGGCACGGGTCTTGCAATGCTATATCAGCATGGCAATCCTCAAACTGTGAAAGGTACTTGTTGTCTTTCTTTTCATCGCCATAAGCCACCCCACACTGATTGCAAGCGGTTCCTCTATGCACGCATCTCAAGCCACAGCATAATGCTTTCCTTCCGTACGCCACTCCCGCCAGTGGAGATGGTGGGTCAGACGACATTCATGGTATGTGTCACATTTCCTTCCTTGTCGTCTTACTGTTCTCTTCTTCCCAGGCTGTATGTGTCTATCCACCATCCTTCTGCCTCTTCGAAGACGTCGAGTGAAGCATTTGCTAAAGTTGTGTACATCTGGATAGGGCATCACATGGGCTTTCGTAGTTATCTCTTTTCTCTTGTTGCTATTCCGCCTGGTCGTTCGAGTACGGACTGCCCGGCAGCTTCAGATCGATGACTACCTTGTTATAGCAGGCTGGTCTATGTTTCTATCATCCACTGTATGCTTTCAAGTGTATATTCCTGATCTGTATATGGAGTATGCCTACATCTCCGGCAAGGTAGCCATTACGCCAGAAGTCATTGATGGCCTGGCGGCCTATTTTCCCCAGTTGACAACCTGGACCACCTTATACTACATGGGTTTGTGGTTCATCAAGTTTTCTTTTCTTTTCTTTTTCCGTCAATTAGGGGACAGAGTGCGTTTGTTCCAGGCTTGGTGGTGGTTGGTCTTCGGCGTCACAGTAGTCACCTTGGCGATATGCATTGGAATTGAGGACTACAAATGCTCGGTCACTGGCCTCGAGTATATCTTCGGTGAGCTGTCCTGCAATCTTTCCCATGCAAGCACCCGACAGCGGGCTTACACATCTCACCCAGCACATTGTAACGAGGACGCACACATTATAACACAGAACGGGATAATCTATGGCACGGCCGCCATTGATATCTTCACCGACCTGCTCATCTTGAGCCTACCTTTTCTCATTTTGCGGGGAGTCACGATGCCCAGGAAATATAAAGCCATCTTGTACGGCATTTTCTCGTTGACGGTGATTGTGATCACTGTGGCGGTGGTCCGCTGCATTGAGCTCAAAGCTTCGCAACATAGCGAGATACAGATCCACAGTATCGACTGGTTATTTCTCTGGTCCAATATCGAGTTGGGCGTTGGTAAGCCCGAAATGAGTTTCCCCCAAAGCTACATGTGGCTCGAGCTGACATTGCAAATTCGACCTAGCGATCTCTGTTTCTTGCCTTAGCTCTTTCCGCCAACTCTTTGTCTTTCATAGGAGAAACACAGAGGCGGGTGGTCTTCAGCCCAGCAACGAATACAATCGACCTGGATGGGTACGCAGTCATCTATCGTTTCTTGCATCGAAAAGTCCCAGCAAAGAGAGATCACGAAGTATTCCATGGAGTCGATCGGAAAGGGATATGGTATCAAATTCTGACACTATTCCCCTTAACTCGGTTCGTGTGGACAAGACGGTGGATGTTGCGGTTGCCAGTCAACCTATGCCAAGGGCAACTGTACCTCACCAGGGGTTTCGCGGCGAGCATGAAGCTCGAGTGATCTCATGATATTACATGTCCGTGATCATCAGTCGCATAATAATTTCCATGTCTGCCCCGATTTCGACCAAGCAGAAGAAGTTTAAATGTAAATGCGCAGTCAATGTCTCTAAGTTGCTCTATTATATATTCGAATGTAAACCACAAGCAAAGTGAATTTGACAAATGAACCCACACAAGGTCATTCAATATTTATTCGTTACCGCACTCAAGGGGCGGAAAGGGTCCCAACAAGGGTTTCTCTGCCGAAACAAGTGTTCTCATACCCCGTATACTACAACTCAGCGAGAATCTACCTATAATCTACTTCAGGAACTCCATCTGCTTCCACGCTAAAATGTATTGCCTAGCCGTGTCGAAGCTTACAGGACCCAGGGATGCCATTGTCTTGGAATGTTCCTGTGACCTGGCGGTATCGAGGATCAAACCACCGCAAGACATGCGTTCGAAATTAGAGTCCAGGAAATCAACCAGCCTGGCTGCCGGATTGTCCGTGTCTTTGTCCAACGGCGAGCGGCGGACCAGCTGGATCCATTCTTGGAATGGGATGATCCTTTCCGTTGGGATCCCCAATGCATCCGCCAGCACAGGCGTCATCTCCTTCCACGGCTGGCCCACGGGGTTGTCAATGTGATAGACAGGGTATGCACCATGAGACCCCGACCCTGAAGTCGGCCTCAGGACCAAATCAACCATGGCCGCTGCAACGTCGTTCGCTGGCACCCACTGTAGCACCCCATCGAAGTCTGGCCACGCCCGCAGCGACTGAGCCGACTTGACAAGGAAGGCGAAATGCTCAACGGGGTTCCAAAAGCCGCTCGTGCGTGAGCCAGCGATTTGGCCCAGCCTCACGACCATGGCGTTGAATGCCTTTGGATATTTTTGAAGGGTCTCGTCCAGCATACGCTCGCACACCCACTTCGCCTCGCAGTATCCGATGGGGAGCACAGCTTCAATGCCAACAGCTCTCTCGGGCACGCGGCCTGCGCCATAATGGCCAACCACGCCAATCGATGAGACCAATTGAAACCCAATCTTCTCGACACGAGAGTTAGCCTTGTGTGTGTCACGCCGGCGACAATCCGCCATCTCCTGCGCCAGGTCTATCAGATTACGCAGCGTCTGAAACTGGGGTTCGAATGCGTTCAGAGGTCGAGTACCACTCATAGGCCAGGCGTTGTGGATAATGTGCGTCCCGTGCTGCACCAGCCAAAGGTACTCCGGATATGTGAGACCCAGCTGGGGCTTGGAGGTGTCAGCTTCGACGAACCTCAACTTCGACAGGATATCGGGTGGAAGATCAATGCCCCGCGATGAGAATGCTTGGAGTTGTCGCGTCTGGGTGGCGACACTGCCGCAGCGGTTTACGCACACTACTGTGTTAACGTTTGGATCCCCAGCCAAGTCGGCAACGATGTGGGATCCCAGGCTGCCAGTAGCGCCAGTTACGAGAACCACAGATCCGGCCAGAGGCACTTGAGTGTCAGTTTGGTCTGGAAGTACTGCTGGGGAACCGCCATTGGTCTCCTCCACCGTGGTTGGTGAGTGCTTGGGGAACGTAGCTGTGTATTTTGACACAAATGTCTCCGCCTTTTCTCCCCTTGCCGCGTTCTCTTCCGCAGATAGCGAGGGTGTATGTTTCTCTGCCAGAAGTCCATTGACATGATTTGGCAGGGTCTTATAAGCCATGCTCGATGCAAGAGCTATGATGACCTTCTGTATCTTGGTCTCAGGGAGACTGCCATCCGTCCAGTCGACTTGCCCGAATCCTGCGCTCTGCAGCTCGTTCTTCCAGTGTGTTGGAGGGTTGATAGCATGTTCTCTGCCATCATCAAAAAGCCACCAGCCCTCCAGCAAGCCAAAAATAACGTCAACGAATGGAATAGGCTGCGTCATCTCCAGCATCATCAGAAACCCATCCGGGCGCAAGGCCGCAAGAATGTTCATAGCTGAGACCTGCAAATTGTGTGTTGCATGGATAGCATTGCTGGCGATCACAACATGCTGGTCACACAACTCCTTGGAAGGTGGTTTCTCGATATCATGCACCGCAAATCTCATGAATGGGTATTTCTCACCCAATTTACGCCTTGCGTTTGCGACCATAGATGGCGACAGGTCGGTAAAGGTATACTCCACTGGAAAGCCTAATGACTTCAAGAAGGGTGCGAGAATTTTTGTCGTTCCCCCTGTGCCAGCACCCATCTCGAGGATCTTTAGCGGTTCATTGTTGCCGCCTATGTCGGCCTGTTGGTGCTGCAGCCGGAGTACCAGTCGATCAAGCGTTTCACGCATCTGGTCATAATTCATCCGGTTGAAGCTATGATCGCAGTACAAGGCTTGCACGAGTTCACGGCCTTCAGTTGTCCCGAATAACACGCGTATTCCATCGGTAGTGCCATTCAACACTGCAGCCAGATGTCTGCCAGCGTATTCGGTCAAGCGGTTGGCTACCGCCCACTCGGGGTATTTAGCCAAGAGCTCTTTGAGGAGGGCATTGCTCGTCTTCTTCGGCACCGGGATAGATGTCCGTACCAAAGTTCCACTGGTTACGTCCCTGTCGACTAGTCGCGCTGTTTTCTCAAGAAACTGGAGCAAGAAGTTCATCAGCCGCTGGTGCTGTGGTTGATAAGAGACAGGGCGGATATGCTGGCCAGGATTGATGTCGCGGAGGGGGCAGCCGAGATTCTCGAAAGCTTCGACAATAAGAGCCACACATAAACGGTTGGAAGCACCGAGAATAACGCGGTCCACATGATCGAGCCCAAAATCGCGAAGGGACTGGTCGGATTGCAGTTTGACTTCGGAGAAAGACTCGAGAATATGTGAAGAAGACAAAGTTAGGTTGCTTGTGGATGGCGGTGCTGTGCTTCCCGTTGACTTTATACCTTTAAAGTTAGAGGACGAACTGACTGGCGCGTCAATATGCTGGGAGGTGATGCCGTTGGGTGGTGTGTCCGATTTTGGCGTGTCTCGCGCACGGAAATCGTCGCTGCTGCTGGACGAAAGTCCGTCTCCCTCAGTATCACCGGAGATGCCTTCATCAGGCCCATATAGGGCATTCGAAATACAGACGACAAACAGACGTAGGCTCGTGGCCTCCATTAGGTCGCTTGGATCCAGCTTGCACTTGAAGACTGCTTCCACCTCCCGGGCTACTTCCATCCCCATCAAAGAATCGATACCCAAGTCCGCCATTTCTGAATCGAGACGGATCTCACTGGCATCTACACCTGAGACATCTGCCACTAAGTTCTTGACCCTGTCTGTGATATCTGGTCGCTTCGAGGCTTTCTTGTTGCTCGACAAGTCCTGCGTCGTGATCCTTTCGTGACTCGAAGCTGATACAACTGGATGTGTGTGGCCTTTCTGTGCTTGCGGTATGACGGCCGTTGTAACGCTATCCACAAGATTCATCTTCGATGCTTCACCATTCGTCGTCAGGCCAGATGCTACAGCAGACTTGACTCCTTGCCTTAGCGAAGATTGGTCTGTGGTAAGCCGTGTGAGGATCTTGCTCATGGACGCCTTAGCCACTTTGGAATATTGAATACCAAGCATCACCTCGGACAGTCTCCCAGTTGAAGCCTCGAAGACAAAAACATCGGTCATATAGGACTTGTCGGACTCGCGGTGATGGCGCGCTAGCACATGCCAGTCGTCGACTGTTCGTTTGTTTCCCTGATCAGCCTCCCCGTGGTGGGAATCACGAGGAGATCGCATGAGCAGCTCGCACCCGGTAGCGATGTACATCTCGCTCGGGGCAAGTTCGGTCATGCAATTCACCCAGATGCCTCCTACCTGGCTGAAACAGTCGCTGAGTGGGACGTCAAGCCAGGTCTTCGTGTCGTAGAGTCTCTGCACATGACCCGCACATTCGACGTCGTTCCCTACAACGCGTCGTACGCCTTGGTATAGCTTTCCGTACTCAACCACCGGATCGAAGGCGCGGTATACATTGCGTCCCTGCAAAATCTCCAGCTTGTTGTTGTCGACCTGTTTTAGGAGGCTGAGACAGTGTTCGTGGTTTACTTGTCGCACGAATCGGGCGAACTCGGCTTGACATGCGGTCTCGTTTGGTGACCGGATGCGTAGCTGGGCTTCGACATGCAGGATGCTGTTCTGTTCGGCTACATTCGTGCTAGAAAGAGCAACGCTTACGATACTCCAGGCCCACATAAGGTTCGAATTGTCGAGACACCTGTACTCTATCCAGACCTCGCGTGTGGGGTCAGCACATATCGGCGAGTGATTTTCCATATCGACCAAGACTGGCTGAAGCCCCTCTGCAACCCACTCTGGGTGGAGGCTGAACAGAGCTTCGATCGCCATATCAACCTCCAATGTGGCTGGACAGATGGGAGCTGTTTGGACGATCACATGGCCCGAGACTAATTGTTTGTATTCCTCAGACGCGGTGTTGATGCGGAATCGAGGACGGTTTCCGGCTGTCGAGCCTGGGGTAGCTTCATCTTGATATCCGACAAAGGTCCACAAGCCCAAGGCGGGCTGTTCTGCCTGCTTGTGATTTGTATGGTGGCCTTCCGCAGACAAAGACAAAGCCGCTGCCTTGATGGCCTCCTCTGGTGATTTCAGCTCAAGCCAGTGGCGTGTCTTATCGAATTGGTAAGGCGGAAGTGTGAGTGGCACATAATTGTATGCATCCAGAGGGTGGTGTGCCCAGTATGACACTTGGACACCCTGTTTCCAAAGCGAAATTGTAGCCTCTGTGAGCCCGTCGAATCCCTTGCCACTGGTAATGTTCAAGGGCTGGAAGTGATGATGTCCCCGAGGAACATTCGGCTCCTGTGCCCGACTTGCCATAGAGGTAATGGTAGAGTTGGACCCCGCCTCCAGCCAGATCGCTGATGGGTGTTGCTCCGCGAGGCGTCTCACCGCATGGCTGAAGAAGACGGGCTTTCTCATATGGTCGGGTACGAATTTGGGCCCGAACTTCGCTGGCGAAGCAGTGTGTGTTGCCCTCTCGACGTGGATGATAGGGTCATTAAATTCCACGCTATTGCCAACTACCTCAAGTTTCCTCACCAGTGGCTCCACGAGGCTGGAGTGGAACGCGTTGGTGACGTTCAACCTTTTGCTCCTGACTGACGAGAATGCGCTGTTTGCTGATATAGTTGCAGTCACAGCGTCAATGGTTTCCATCGATCCTGCAAGCGTGAAACTGCGCGAGCTATTGTAGCAAGCAATACTGGCAGGATATTCACCGTCATAGTCTCGGTTTGCCTGCAAGAGGATATCGTGAACGAGTGTCTCCTCAGCATCGATGGCCATCATCGCCCCCGGATCTGGTCCCCAGTCATCGCGGATAATACATGCACGTCCTACTACTAGTTTGACTGCATCTTGCAAGCTCAACACTCCTGACACACAGAGGGCTGTAATCTCGCCGAAGCTGTGGCCAACAACTGCGACGACGCTGTCCTCCAGGCCACAACCCATCCAACATTTGGCGCATGCATATTGCTGGGCAAACAGCGCAGTCTGCAGGCTGACCATATCGGCAATAGGTTCGCGAGAGAATATAGTTGGGTAAATACTCTTCCCGCTGATGGACTCGATCGCATCATTGCACTGGTCGAGATAGTGCCGCAAGATGCTGATTCCATCGTATAACTCATGGTCGAGACCGACGAATGTTGAGACTTGGCCACCGAAGCAGAGAATAACTGGACGTCTCGCTTTCACTGTATCTATGGCCATACTTGAAGTGGCAGCTTCCGACAACTTTGCGTCCAGCTCTTGTAAGGATGAGCAGGCGAATATCATAGCCTTGGGGAGCGAGCGGTTGGATTGTCGGTTGCAGTTGTACGAGACATCAGCGAGTGCGATAGAGCTGTCACTCGCCATCTTCATTTCTAGATACGACTGGAGCTTAGTACATCTCTCCCCAACGGCCTTGGCATCAAACCCAGAAAGCCAAAATGGTGCCCGACGTTGGTCTCGAATTGCGCTCTGCCCTATGTTGTGAATTTGGGGAGGTTGTGTGACTATCATGGAGGCGTTGGAGCCGGACGCCCCATAGTTATTGATTAGGGCGGCTTTGAATTTCCCAGCCCATGGACGTAGCGAAGTTGAAACTTCCATCATATCCGATGGAAGGACATTTATGAGGTGATTCATCTTCTTGTGGCTTGCTTGCGGGGGGATAAAGTTTCCCTCCATCATGACGAGGACTTTGATAAGAGCGATGACTCCAGAAGCCCCTTCGGCATGTCCGATGTGCCCTTTGACTGAGCCGATCACCAGCGAAGTTTGTCGGTCTGATTCTGGCCCTCCTAGGGCTGCTCGAATACTATCATACTCGGCAGGGTCCCCGACTGGAGTTCCAGTACCATGCGCCTCGACAAGTGAGATATCGCTCGGTACCAGCTGAGCCCTCTTAAGGACATCACGGAAGAGCTGAGAGAGAGAGGGAGTATTTGGCACGAAAAGCGGTGTGCAGTTCTGATTCTGGTACACGGCTGAGCTGCGAATGCAGCCGAGAATTGGGCTGCCATCAGAGATAGCGTCCGACATTTTCTTCAAAAAGACACATGCAACGCCTTCTGCCCTGAGGTAAAACTTGAGTTAGCTCATGCTTTGAGGCCGAGTATGGGACCAGACTCCAGTGCAATAACCAGGTATGTTGGTTCACAAGGGCCACTGAGTACAGAGCAACGAGAAGCTGAGAAAATCACTGTCACGAGACGCGGTAGGATCAAAGAGGCGAGAACATACCGGCAATACCCATCGGCATTCTCATCAAATGGTTTGCATTGGCCTGTAGGACTAAGAAAGCTAGCACCAGCTAGGTTCTGAAACCAGTGGATGTCAGTTATCGTTGTGACGCCGCCAGCAAGAGCTGCAGTGCACTCTCCACTAAGTATGTTTCGACAGGCAGTGTGGATCGCAACTGCTGATGCAGAGCAGGCCGTATCGAATACCATAGAAGGGCCTGTCCATCCGAAATAATGGGATACTTTTCCAGGGATAAAACTCTTCAGGTTTCCTGTTGCAGTGAAGGCGTTGGCAGGGTGACAGGCAATGTGGCGTTCATGGTCGCCGCTGCAAGCCCCGAGATACACGCCAACGTGGTGCTTGTCTCTAATACTCGTCTCATAATTCCTGTACCCTTCTATTGAGTCACAGTCGGTGAAGTATCCTGACTGCTCCACAGCCTGATATGAAGCTTGGAGAAAGAGTCGCTGTTGAGGGTCCATGGTGGAGGATTCGCGCGGGCTGCGCTTGAAGAACTTGTGGTCGAATGCATCGACGTCGCGGATGAAGTTTCCGTACCATCTCCTCGAGTTATCTTTCTCGCGGAATAGGGTATCGAACAGCATGCGATCTGGGCTGATTTCTTGATGCTGGGACTCTCCTGTTCTCAATACTCTCGAGAACTCATCAACATCGTCGGCTCCCGCCACCTTGATAGACATCCCGACCACTGCAATATCCTCTTCATTATTGAAAGACCGTGTTTGAGGTTTCTCAGGTGTACGACGACCTTTGCGAGAGGAATCCTGGTCCCATTCCGCCACGTGTACTATTCTCGATCCGAAACTATGGAGAATAGTGGGTGGAATGCAACGATCAGCCCCAAAGCATACGTACTCAACGTTTCCCTTTGCATGAAGCTGAGACTCTTCAAATACAGATTTGCAGGCACCGTGCCAGTCGCATTGTTCTGTGAGAATGGCGCGAAGAGCACACTCCTGCAAGGTCATTTTTGGCTTGTCAGATTTCGAGTCGGCGATGCAGGCATCGTAGAAGGATGTGCCAGCGTGAGTGTTTGTATAAGCCTGTGAAACCAGCCGTGTAGGATGAGGGAACTGAAGCCCGGGAAACTCATCACACAACTTGACCAAAATGCCCACGTGGCTTCGCATATCCTCTTCGTCGCTGTGGAACCGGCCATGGAGGCCTACGTCTGCGATTGTGATGTTCGTAGCCCGCAACATCTGGATGAGAGTTTCTGCCTTGCTCTCGGTAACTGTGACGGTGGCCCGCATCTCGTCTGTGAGAACCGACAGATAAGCCTCTGGAGAAAGGCTTTCCACCCCGCGCTGTACCTCGTCGCCCTGAGCTGGGGTCCTCCATGCGATGGCATACATGCTGGACCGCCCGCTTCCTCGTGCCTCGTCCCATACCTGCTGCGCATCGACAATAGCTCCAACCAGCATGGCAAGCCGTAAAGCTACAGCTCCATACTCTTCTAGGTCATCCTGGAGGCTTGAACTGCTTACTGCCAATGCGCTCAGGAGTCCGGTGCAGAATCCTAGGGTTTCGACAACGACTGTACTACCCTGGGGTGCGATGGATCTTGCTTGTGATTCCGGATCCTTGTCTCTGGCAACAATGCCCCCTCTGGTTCTTTCCAGCTCGAGTTGATACCGCCAGTATTGGTTGAGATGGAGTAGAACGACCAACGGTGTCAGCAAGATATTCGGGACTTGACTGTCGTCCCCATTGCTTGCTTGGCCTTGTTTGACCCACACCACCAGGTCTGCCAGTAGCTCCTCGCCAGAGACCGCAGCGCCAATCTCAGGTATCTCCTTCACTAGGGCCTTCCAGTACTTTGGAAGGCCTTCAATGACGTCCAGCATCCAGTGACAGGCGGGCTCATTGACGAGACTGTGTATGAGAGTGTCCAGGGAGGCTTTGTTCAAGGAAGGAACTTGAGGTCCAAAAATGAGAAGTTTCCTCTCGTTATGTGACCTGATTGTGGCCATTGTATCAGGTCTGTCTTTGAAGTTTTTGTGGTTAGCCCAGTCTCACAGCATCTGTAGAGATAGACTACTATACCGGTGACGAGATTGGATCAGTACCTTGAAATGTTGTTTTGGTTTTGACCCTGCTTTCACGGAGACTTCTGTCAGTCGGAATTATGAAATCCGCCAGTATATGTGCGCTGTTTGCAAAGTCTTCTTGTGGGAGCTTTCGCCCATTGTAGCAATTTTGGGTCTAAGTTATTTAATAAAAGCATACAGCGTCCCAACTATTGGCTGCCCGTTGGTATTGCAATGCTCGTCCTATCGCAGTAACACCGCGAATTCTTACCTAACAGGGACCCACGCGATGTTTCTCCCAAAAAGATGTTAAGATGGTACTTTTGAATTTGTCCGCAGCTTTCTTCCAGATGTTGCCTGATCCTTTCCTCCGTGGACTGCCTGTGTGTCATCCACTCCGCTGTAGACCGACTGCCCCCCAAGGCTAAGGGTACCCTATAAACCCGATCCAATGCCATGCTGTTGCGGTTGATATCTGGGATCGCAGGTAAGATTATGATACGGGTAATGAAAGTCCGAGCCATGATTATGAAGCGCAACTATTACGGAAACGTCGCTTACTCGGAGTATCATTGACGGAAGAAGGACGCGACGCTCAAAACAGTGTCATATGGATAGTAATACACAGGGGCACAGCTATGGGTGCTTGTAATTACACCATAGGCATGAAATATTCTGTCCACTTCCATTTTCAGGTGGTTTAAAAACCCGTGTGTGTAGATGTTATTGATAAAATGAATCAGGTAGAAGAGGTTGAACGAGGTGCTTACCCTGAGCTATGTTAAAGGCAAAACGGCTGCGCAGCACACCGTCGAACCGTAGCAGGTGTTTATATCAACAAGCTAGTATGCACATCGATCCAGTGTTGTAAATCAAGCTTCAACTGGAGGGCGGAAGACAGCTGCGTAGGTACCCTAGGTAAAGAGAACATGTTTTGATAAAATCATTCAGTCCTCGTCGATTTAAACACATCTCAACCTGCGCCCCAGCTCAATCCTGGCTTCTGCCACCATATTGTCAACATCAAAGTCCCAGATTGTCCTCGTGCGCTTCTCAATCTCCGCTTTGCACTTCCCTACATCCCTTCCCGAGGCAGGATACGCCCATTCATAAATGTCGCCTGTCTCCCGGGAACTTTTGACGACCCATTGAGTTCTCCCCAGCCGAACAGAATTATAAGCCTCTAATGCCGAATCGAGGGCGCTCTTGGGAACTGCCTTGGGGCAACCAGCACCATTCGCGCCCATGTTACTGTGCTCCGTGTGCCTGAGAGTGTCCAGGATCTTCACCAAGGCAAGACCGTCTTCCACACCCATGGAAGCTCCAGCGCCGTGGTGTGGGCTGCTGGCATGAGCGGCATCGCCCGCAAGACACACGCGGCCACGCGCATAAGTCGAGGCCGGGTTCGAGGCCATGTCGAATAGTGCCCATTTGTTGATAGTTTCGGGCAAGAGACCTACGAGCTTTCGCACGGGCGGGGCCCAGTCGATCATAGCCTTTTCCACCTCGGTGCGATCACTTGTACCAGTGGTGTGCGTGTTGCTAGGCCAGGGAGTCGGGTCACTGACTACGATAACAACGTTGACGAGGGTGAAGTTGGCGATCTGGAAGTGCTAAGAATTAGTAAACGCTGGATTCATGCTGTGAAACGTGACATCTGAACTCTGGGCTTGACTTGACGTACCGGGTATGTCAAGATATGAGCGTCTGGCCCCATGAAAAGACATTGATTATTGGCTTTATCCTCTCCAAGGACATCGATTCCCTTGCTCATTGGCATGACAGCTCGATACGCCACCTTGTGTGAGTAACTAGAGTAAGCCTGAGGATTGCCGGGTCCAAGGAGCACTTGGCGAGTGCGAGACTTGATACCGTCGCAGCCAACCACTACAGGTCACAAGATCAGCGGGGAACTGAGGAAGAAAGATTCAACAGCGGCTTATAAGATATCTCACTACGCACCAACATCTGCCTTCGCCTCGGTGCCGTCATCAAACCGCAAACAGACCTTCGTCCCCCCATTCTCGCCGTCGTCGTAATCAACCAGCTGCTTGTCGAACGTGACAATTCCTGTCGGGAGCTGGGCTGCCAGTTCCCTCAGGAAATCGGTACGCAGACAAGCCCAAAAGTTCATTCCATCCATAGATAACTCGAATAAAGGCTTTTCACCATCTGTTGGGGCCTGGTTGTATCCGTCCCAGTATCGGTAATACGGATGGCGATTCTTGTTGCTAATGCGTTCAAGAGCGTCCAGTATGGCGGGGTTTAGCTGCCGCATACACTCTCGCGAGACGCCTGTGAAGGCGAGTCCAGCTCCAATCTCATGGAAATCAGGTGCTTGCTCGAAAATATGGACGCGTATGCCATGATGCAAAAGGCCCAATGCAATGATGACACCGACAATACCCCCTCCCACGATGGCGACATCAAGGTCATGGGATCGCTCTTGGTGGTCGCTAATTTCACGGTCCATGTCGATTGGCGATATTGGCGCAGTTCGACGTCGGTTTAGGCAGGAAGAACGTGAGGACTCCAATATAGTATAGACACCCAGAGCCGGCAAATGGAGGCGTCGATGAGGTGAATCCCGTATACCTGGCGCACAGGTCAGGTCGTCAGTTGCCTTTGAACACATTATCACTTGCAACTTTTGTGGGCTGAATAGATTATGTTGGTTTCAATATACGAGAGGCGTCATCCAGCCGGTCCTCTTTGTCAGGCCTGGAGTCTGACATCTGGGCGGAGTATTATTATCTGACATTTGTCCGTTTTCACAAACCCGGGACACATCAACTGGGTATATTTAACACACTGAGATGGGACACTTAATCAATAATGATGCACACTATCATCCAATATCACTCAAAACATATCGTGTTTATACGGTCAAAAACGACGGCTTCGGTGCCCTATAGCCTGCTCCTTTCATTACTGGTGAACGAGACTAATGTCAACCCCCCAGAAATGAACAGGAAAAGCGTTCTCGTCACTGGATGCAGTGCTGGTGGCTTAGGATATGCGCTTGCAACAGCCTTCTACAATGCGGGACTCCACGTTTTTGCAACAGCAAGAGATCCCACAAAAGTACCGGAACCATTCAAAGACACAAAAAAGCTCGCCGAGCTCGACAATCATGGGGAATGGGAGGTGCTTCCTCTGAATGTAACGTCGCAGGAATCTTTAGACTCGTGCGTACGGCAGGTGGTGGAAAAAACGGGGGGCCGCGGCCTGGATGTGCTTGTCAATAATGCCGGTGGTGCCATCTTCGGTCCACTTGCACATGCATCCATCGAAGAGGCCAGGAGAGTTTACGATGTGAATGTCTGGGGCTTGCTGGCCGTGACAAAAGAATTCGTACCGCTGTTGGTACAGGCGGAGGGCGTCATTGTGAACATCTCGTCCATCGCAGGCGCTGTTCCTTTGGCATGGCAAGGTATTACATATTCCTTCCTCACCTTCCTACTTCGCAATCCTCATAATCAACTGTTATGTGTATCTCCGGTTGAAAAGACTAACGCCATTCATGATAGGGATATACAACAGCTCTAAGGCTGCAGTAACGCATCTGTCTGAGACCTTTAGGATCGAGCTCGCCCCCCTGGGTGTGCGAGTGGTGACTGCCATGGTTGGTTCCGTGGACACACAGATATACCAAAAGTACGATGTGGCCATGCCCGCGGACTCGTGGTACAAATCCGTTGAGCCATTCATCAAGAACCAGAGCAGGGGGAAATTTCAGGAACAGTTCAATGAGCCAATCGATCAGGTCGCCCATAACCTTGTGGCCGACACCCTCAAAGGGCGACAGGGAAAGATTTGGCGCGGTGGGGATGCGGGAATGGCAAAATACGCATCGTGGTTGCTGCCCACATGGCTTTTTGAGAGGATTTTGCACCAGGGAAGAGGCATATATGAGCTGAAGAGATCAAAATGAGTAGGCATGGTCTGAGTGGCCAATGGATCAAAATAAAGAAATCATCTGCATGTTAGTCTCCAGAGTTGTGATCACTGATATTACCCTAGGGTACCCTAGGGTACTGTTTATCCACCATCACGGGAGAGTCACGATATTTGCCCTATGATACATGCTTAAATGAGAGAATCGATGTTATACATCCCATCCTGTCTTCAGTACCCTAGGGTATGTGGTAGTAAAATCTTAGAAGTATTGCCCCCTCCCCCCAACTTTCAAGTTCCCATAGGGTTAACACCCCAGAATCTGCCCCCCCCCCCTTTTATTGTGGGCCCACCACCACCACCACCACCATCATCATCATCATCACCCTCTTTATCACTCTTTAATAACTCAACTAGGCACGCATTTTTGCTTGGCAGCGGAATCAAACAGAGGGTGGAGACCTTCTGTGCCTGACCGCCCGGCAGAATCCCCGTTTATCTTGGGAATCTGCGGGGGCCATTCTAAACAGCCTCTTTTGTAGAACAATGCACAGACAGATGAATGAAACCACCATACCCTACAGTGCTTCCACAGTATTGAGGTCTACCTTTGGGCTCATACCTAGACAATTCTTTATCTAGTTACGTTGCACCAATTTTGACGCGGCGACCCGGTAATAATTTGCCTCAAACTGGCGGACGAAACTATTGGATAGGGAGTAAGAAAGACCAGTAAGTCTAAACAAACTTGATGTATGTTTGCGGCAAAGCTGACAGCGGACAAAAGTAGCAGACATCCCTGGTAAGACCGGACAAGTGCTAAATGAAGTAAGAAACTCGACGCAGTTGTAAATCTCCGGCGTGACCAGGCTAGGATAAATCTGACATCCTCTAGAGCTCTGGTGAGAAAGACCTAGACGGATTCAACTATCCCCTGCAGGCAAATGAATACGCCCCAAGTACCCTAAGGGTACTACCGCACATACAGCAGTGTCTACGGAGTTCTTGATTTCAAGATTTCTAACAATCTGTATTGACTTCAAATACGTTGACATCTGGATTAGTCTTGAGGACCAGCTGGGAATTTGACACGACCAAAAGCTTCCTGTCATTTTGTCCCATCCAACTAAATTTGCATGTATCACCCAACTCATTGTCATTTCCAACGAGTAAGACATCATGGGAAGCCAAAGTAACGGTGTTGACTGGGCCACCGAGCCCATAGCCATCATTGGAATGAGCTGCAAGTTCGGGGGGGATGCCACCAGCCCTGAGAAGCTATGGGAGATGGTATCGAAAGGTGGAAGCGCCTGGAGCGAGATACCGTCGTCCAGGTTTAACTGGAAAGGGTCTTATCACCCTGACTCGGAGAGACGAGGCACTGTATGTGAACCAGAAAATGATCCTTCTCTCGATAAAGACTGTTCGAATACTATTTTCTGACCATCTGCAGACCCATGTCACTGGGGGTCATTTTATGGAAGAGGATATCGGCCTCTTTGATGCCGCTTTCTTCAATTACTCGGGAGAAACTGCCTCTGTGAGTGAGAAGTACCACCGTCTTCGGTTATTCGATTCAGCAAAAGGAACAAGAAGGAGCTCGAACGTTTAAATCCCAGAATAAATAGCAGCTTTCAAGGCACTATTCTGGCACAGAAATACCCTAGGGTACACAACCTAACTATACAAGCATGAGCTCTGACTGGATATCTATGTAGAGTCTCGATCCCAGTTTTCGTCTGCAGCTAGAGTCTGCCTACGAGGCACTCGAGAATGGTGAGTGGACATTATGCCCCCCCCCCCCACTATCTTGATTGTAATTGACAAAATGCTTTATACAGCCGGCCTGCCGTTGCATCAAGTAGCGGGATCCAAAACCTCTGTGTACGCCGGGGTATTCTTTCACGACTACAAGGATGCCATGATCCGGGACGAGGACAACATTCCGCGGCTGTACGCCACGGGCACAGGTTCTGCCATGGCCTCGAATCGCATCTCTCACTTTTTTGACCTGCGCGGTCCCAGCATGACCATTGATACTGGATGCTCAACCACCCTGACTGCATTGCACCAGGCCGTACAGGGTCTCAGGCTTGGCGAGGCTGATATGTCAATCGTCGGCGGGGCCAACATCTTATTGAATCCAGATTGGTTCAAGGCATTCTCTTCCTTAGGGTGAGTCAAGAAGGTTGCTACTCGAGCTCAATTTTACGTATTATATGGGCTTTCCATTGGCTCTTTTACCACTTCCTGGATGCTATTTGTAAATACTGACTGTAAATACACCTCTTATAGCATGGTATCAGCCGATGGCAGATCATATGCCTTTGACTCGCGAGCCAGCGGGTATGGCCGTGGAGAAGGCGTTGCAACTGTTGTTCTCAAGCGTCTCCGGGACGCAATCGCATCAGGAGACGTGATCAGAGCCGTGATTCGCGAAACAATGCTCAACCAAGACGGCAAGACTGAGACCATCACGACCCCGAGCTCTGCAGCGCAAGAGAGCCTTATTCGAGACTGTTATAATAAAGCTGGTCTGGACCCTGCTGATACTCAGTACTTTGAGGCTCACGGCACAGGAACGCCTGCAGGGGATCCCATCGAGATGAATGCTGTGGTAGGAGCCTTCATCAACGAGCCAAACAACGCAGGGCTGAACGGCAATTCCAAACGGAAGACCAGGACGGAGCCTCTGCGAATCGGCTCGGTGAAGACAAACCTGGGACACACAGAAACTACAAGCGGCTTAGCGAGTGTCATCAAGGTGGCTCTGGCACTTGAAAACGGCGCAATTCCGCCCACGGTCAACTTCGAGAAGCTCAATCCCAAGATAGGGCATCTTGATGAAAAGCAGCTAAAAGTGGCCACGGAGCTGGAGAGCTGGCCTGTGACCCCAGATGCAATCCGCCGAGCCTCAATCAACAACTTTGGGTATGGAGGCAGCAATGCTCATATTATTATGGAAAACACCGAGACGTGGCTGCAACAGGGTAAAATTACCCCAGGAGCAACTGCGAGGATTTTGACTCAGAGAAATAACAACGACTTTTCTCGGGCAGTACTTGAAAACGGAACGAGCAATACATCATTGTCGAAGGTGCTCGTTTTGAGTGCCAGGGACGAGCAAGGGTGCCAGAGAACCGTCGAAAACGTGAAGTTATATCTGCAAAACCGGCTCGGCCACATCACAGCAACCGACGACGAGGAAGTGCTCTTGCAGCGGCTAGTATACACCATGGGAGAGCGTCGGACACTCTTCCCTTGGGTGGCTGCGCAAGCAATCCCGTGCAACCAGGGTATCAGTGGGGTGATTGAGGTATTGGGTTCAGCGATGTTCAAACCAGTCCGTACGTCGAGGCGACCACGAATCGGACTGGTATTTACCGGCCAGGGAGCACAGTGGTATTCCATGGGCCGAGAGCTTCTGGGAGCCTATCCAGCGTATAAATCATCTATAAACGAGGCGGCCGGCTACCTCACTGAGCTCGGCGCGACCTGGTCTCTCGAGGAGGAACTTACTCGTGATGCCGAGACCTCCCGTGTCAACGACGTGGCTTTGGCTACTGCAATTTGCGTTGCGGTGCAGATATCATTGGTTCGCCTTCTTCAAAGCTGGGGTGTTAAGCCTGTCGCCGTGACGAGCCACTCTAGTGGCGAGATTGCGGCAGCCTACACAGTCGGTGCGCTCACATATCGGTCAGCAATGGCAGTGGCCTACTACCGTGGCGTGCTTGTCGCTGATAAAAGCCTCCATGGGCCCGTTGGCGGTGGCATGATAGCTCTGGGGCTTGGTATCGACGATGTGCAGCTGTATCTGGACCGAATAGCAGCCAAGCAGGGATCAGATGGCCAGGTCCGAGCTGTTGCGGCATGTATCAACAGTCCATCGAGCGTAACAGTTTCAGGGGACCTGGATGCCATCAGTCAGATTGAAACCATGGCTGAAGAGGACAAAGTCTTTGCGCGCAGGCTCCGAGTACAGACTGCATACCATTCACACCATATGGCCCCTATCGCGGATCCGTACCTCTCAGCACTTCGCAACACAGTTCCTGACCAGGAGGACCCTAACTCGGTTCAGGGCGGCCTGCATGAAATAGAATTCTCATCGCCTGTCATTGGTGGTCGCGTGGTCGATCTCCAGGATATTAAATGCCCAGAATACTGGGTGGAAAGTCTGCTGCAGCCAGTGCAGTTTGTTGACGCCTTCACAGATATGATCCTTGGCGACTTCGATCCATCTGGTTCTAGCGTTGATATCCTAATCGAGATTGGGCCCCATACTGCCTTAGGAGGTCCTATCCAACAGACACTCGCACTTCCAGAGTTCAGCGATGTCAAAGTCTCCTATTACGGCTCTCTTGTACGAAACAAGAATGCAGTCGAAACTATGCAAGCTTTATCAGCGAACCTGCTGAAGGAAGGCTATCCACTTGATATGGGAGCCGTCAACTTCCCCTTTTCCAGATCTCCGCATATAAGTGTCTTGAGCGATCTACCATCCTACCCATGGAATCATCAGACCAGACACTGGGTAGAGCCACGACTCAATAGGGCCTTACGAGAGCGTCAACACAGGCCCCACGAACTTCTCGGATCATTGGTCCTCGGAACGAATCCTGAGGCGCCATCATGGCGAAATATTCTTCGACCGTCCCAGAGCCCGTGGTTGAGGGATCACGTGGTGCAATCGAATATATTGTATCCTGGCGCTGGATATATCTGTCTCGCGATCGAGGCGATCTCTCAGCTTGCGACATCAGACCGACAAGTTGAGTCCGAGTCCGGCGGAGGGAATCGCAAGACAATTGCGGGCTACAAGCTGCGCAATGTGGATCTACACCAGGCTCTTGTAGTGGCAGAATCTTCAGAAGGGACAGAGATCCTAACCACGCTCCATACCGTCAGCGAAAAAGACATTGGATCGCGAGGCTGGAAGCGGTTCAACGTCTCCTCCGTGACCCAAGATAATCAATGGACCGAGCATGCCGCCGGGCTCATTATGGTTGAGTACCAAGGCCTCGATCAGAAATCACACAGTATCAGCACCCAGCAAAGAGAGATCACGGGCTACGTGAGACACGTCGATCCGGCTGATATGTACGAAGGTATGAGGGCTGCGGGTATATCACACGGCCCCAAGTTTCGCAACATGAAAAAGATTATCCAGTCGGGTAAAGAAATGCGGTCGGTCAGCAACTTCGTCGTGGCAGAGACGTCTGCGAGTGATAAGCCAGATGCGAGTTCTAGTCTAGTTCTTCATCCAACCACCTTAGACTCAGTCATCCAAGCCGCCTATACAGCACTCCCTGGAGTAGGATCTGCTAACGCCCCACCGATGGTTCCCAAGTCTATTGCAGAGCTCTGGATATCCGGTGGCATTTCCAGTCAGGCCAGCCACAAATTCACGGCTTGCTCACGTCTTGACCGACAAGATCAGCAAAGTTTCCAAGGCGATGTTTCGATTGTCGATCAACTTTGTGGTGATGATACAGCAGATGGTGCGGCTGTCCTTGAGATGAAAGGTCTGATATGTCAATCACTTGGGATCAGTGTATCACCCGGCTCGGTGTCAAAGACGTGGGAGAAAGAAATCTGCTCCAAGTTGGAGTGGGCGGCCGATCTGTCTCTCGCCTCGCCGGACACATGGCACAACCTGAGAAAGCAACTCAGTTATGGTTCCTGTGAGCCTCAGGAGGCAGCAGTAATTCTGGAATTACGACGAGTCTGCATGTACTTTGTGCAAGACGCGGTCAACGCCTTGACCGCAGCGGATGTGGCACAGCTCGACAAACATCATACAGTGTTCTACCAGTGGATGCAGCAACAGATTGAACTCACTGCAGCAGGGGAAATGGGGCCTGGAAGTGCAGACTGGCTGAAAGAAGGGCCACTCGAGCGTCAGTCCCACATTCAGAAAGCGGCTCTAGATAGCGTCAACGGTGAGATGACATGCCGCGTTGGCCCACGCCTCGTTGATGTCCTGCGCCACAACATCTCGGCGCTGGAGCTGATGATGGAGGAGAAGCTCCTGTACCGATACTATCAGGAGAGCATCAAGCTGGACCGCTCCTTCGTTCAGCTGGCCGAGCTATTCCGGCTGGCCGTCCACAAGAGTCCGCGGGCTCGTATCCTCGAGATCGGTGCCGGCACTGGTGGCGCCACGAGACATATGCTCAGGGTCTTGGGCGAATCTGGGGCGTCTCTGGGAGAGATGTACCATTTTACGGATATATCATCTGGATTCTTTGAGGAGGCGAGAGGCGAGTTCGCGCCGTGGAGCGACATTATGGCCTTCGATAAGCTAGATATCGGGCAGGATCCTGTCGAGCAGGGTTTTATGTTGGGCAGTTATGACATTGTCATATCCTGCCAGTGCCTTCACGCAACTGCCACCATGTCTGAGACGATGTCTAACGTAAGGAAGCTGATGAAGCCGGGAGGCTCGTTGCTTTTGATCGAGACGACGAATGACCAGTTGGACGTGCAATTTGCATTTGGTCTGCTCCCGGGCTGGTGGCTTGGTTCTCAGGACGGGCGGACATCAAGTCCTTCTTTGAGCGAATCTCTTTGGGACGAGGTTCTGTGGAAGACAGATTTCACAGGCCTGGACCTTGGTCTTCGTGACTGCGAGGACGATAACCTATACTCCTTCACCACCATTCTTTCCAGATCACTACCTTACGCAGAAGCATCAGATCTGGTGATGACCAATGAGGTCGTCATCATAACTGAAAGCAAAGATACGCCGCCATCTGATCTGTTGAGTCTCTTGAGGGACTCCATAATGAAAGCAACAGGAGGGCAGGCCCAGCCCACCGTCTACTCCCTTGCTGACTGCAGTTCAGCGGTCATGTTCCAAGGGAAATTTTGCGTTTTCGTGGGCGAATTAGACAAGCCGCTTCTCCACAATCTCGACCAAGACCGCCTCGCGCCGCTCAAGGCCATGGCCACTGGATGCAATGGACTGCTGTGGGTGACGCGGGGCGGTGCTGTCGCCTGCGAGGATCCGAATCTCAGCATGGCCCCAGGATTTCTTCGCACCCTGCGCAACGAGTATGTAGGCCGTCGTTATGTTAGTCTCGACCTCGACCCATCACGGCCCGCATGGTGCTCAGAAAGTATCGAGACGATTGTGAGGGTCGCCAAGGCGAGCCTTGACGTGGTCAATGACACGGCGTCTTCCGCTGCGGACATCGCCCCTACCGAGTTTGAATATGCTGAGCGGGCGGGTGTCATCATGATCCCTCGTTATTACAAAGACCAGGGAAGGAATGCTTACGTTTCTCAGGAGACTAGTGAGGCCTCTGTGAGAAATACAACAGCCACGGAACTTCTGCATCAAGAGACGAGATCCCTCAAGCTCGAAGTTGGTGTTCCTGGACAGCTAGACTCTCTCATCTTCTCGGACGATATTCCCACATATGACGAGGACGAGCTTGCAGATGACTTTCTAGAGATTGAGCCTCGAGCCTACGGCGTCAACTTTCGAGATGTCATGCTAGCAATGGGCCAGCTTCACGGCCATACAGACATCCTCGGGATCGAGTGTGCCGGCATAGTTCGTCGTGCTGGCCGCGAGGCCGCTGCTCATGGCTTCAAAGTTGGAGACCGAGTTTTCTGTATGAGGCAGGGCTTCTGCAAAAGTCTTCTGAGAGTCGAATGGCTTCTAGCTGCGCATATACCGCCAAACTTCACCTTCGAGGACGCCGCAGCCCTCCCAGTGGTCTTTGGCACCGCTTATATCGGCCTATACGACGTGGCAGGCTTACATGCTGGTCAGTCGGTGCTGATACATGCCGCCAGCGGCGGAGTAGGTCAGGCAGCCATTATGCTGGCGCAGCGTGTCGGGGCCGATATCTTTGTCACTGCTGGGACCGCAGAGAAGCGTCAATATCTTATGGACAAGTACGGGATTCCAGCAAACCGTGTATACCATAGCCGAGACGCGTCTTTCAGTACTGAGATTCTCGGGGCCACCAGCGGACGCGGCGTCGATGTGGTTCTCAACTCTCTCGCAGGGACACTTTTGCAAGAGAGCTTTCGAGTCCTCGCGCCCTACGGACGCTTCGTCGAGATTGGAAAACGGGATATATTGGCCAATAATCACCTGGAGATGGGATCGTTCATACGCAATACGACATTCGCAGCCGTGGATCTTCACGCCATGTTGCGTGACCGCCACCAATACGTCCACCGCGTTATGACTGATATCGCAAGACTCGCTGAACTCGGTTCCATCAGCGCCCCAAAACCCGTCACAGTCTTCCCAATGGCCGATGCTAGTACGGCCTTGAGGCACCTGCAGACTGGGAAGCACATGGGCAAGGCTGTGGTATCCGCTGGTCCACATGAAATGGTTCCAGTCGTTGCGCAGGCTCGAATAGTCAAATTCCCAGCCAATGCGTCGTATCTGCTCGTAGGTGGTGTTGGAGGTATCGGCCGATCAGTTGCACACTGGATGGTGGCGCACGGCGCTAAGAATCTAATCATTCTGTCACGCAGCGCCGCCTCGAGTGAGAAAACCGGCGCTTTCGTATCTGAGCTCCAGGAGGCTGGCTGCAGGGTCATAGCAGTAAGCTGCGATGTAGCGGATGAGGCGGGTCTTGCTGAGGCCTTGCGTACTTCTGAGGTGGAGCTTCCACCCATTCGAGGAATAGTACATGGCGGCATGGTGCTCCAGGTGAGAAACCCCAACCACAACGGTTCTTCGTTAACAAAAGCTGATGGTGGTCTTTATAGGATTCGATTTTGGAGCAGATGACACTTGACGACTACACCACGGCATTCCGTCCAAAGGTAAAGGGCAGCTGGAACTTGCATAACGAATTTACAAGGCACGGCCGCCATCTGGACTTTTTCATCATGCTATCTTCACTGGCTGGTATCATCGGGCACGCAAGTCAGTCAAACTACTCGGCTTCTGGGGCATATCAGGATGCCCTGGCCAGATACCGCGTTGGACAGAATCTCCCAGGCGTTTCCATCGACGTGGGCACAGTCAAGTCGGTGGGCTACGTAGCCGAGAGAGCCGATGTGGCAGAGCGCATGGCCAGGCTCGGCTACATGCCCATCAGTGAGGACCAGCTCCTCCGCGTGCTGGAATCCGCCATACTCGAGCCTTGCAGTCCTCAGGTGCTGGTCGGACTTCAGACGGGGCCAGGCCGGGTCTGGGAACCCAACGGGGAGTCCCAGCTCGGCCGGGATACTCGGTTCGCTGCTCTTCGGCACTGCCAGACGATGAAGAACCAGCAGAAGACGAGTTCTGGGGACAGAGGCGACCGTCAAGAGCTGACTCTCAGTGATAAGCTGGCAGAGGCCACGTCACGAGACGACGCGGAGACACTGGTCAGCCAGGCCATTGCTGAGAAGCTCTCCACGATCTTCATGATTCCCGTTGGGGAGATCGATCCTACTATCAAGCTGTCTCATTACGGTGTAGACTCGCTGGTGGCTGTAGAGCTACGCAACTTTGTGGCATTACAAGCTGCAGCACAGGTGTCCATTTTTGATATCTTGCAGAGCTCATCGTTGCAGGCATTGGCAAGCAGTATTGCTGGAAAGATTAGCCGTATTTCTGCATGACTTTAAGAATTTTCAGTGTACATAGTTTCGGTAGTTCCTGATATCCTTTCCTGGCATGTTTGGTACCCTAGGTACTACAGCGATGAAGTGTTGCCCGCATCGCACAGGTATTCAGCTAGATTTGGGAGTATAACAAGCTTGCTCGAGAATAACACCTATATAGATGGACTACGAAAGAGATCCCAGTCTTATGTTTCCTAATTATAAGTCGCAAACTACCGTGCTAAGTCAGTACAGTGTGAGCAATACCAAAGGGGGTCGCCGGGGGGTTGGGGGGTAGTTCTCTGGATACCTTCAGGGGGAGGGTGGGGGTAGAATAATCACGTGTGAAGTCACGTGAGATCTCTCTTTATCATAGAACCCTTGGATATAGCCCATGAGATGACCCTTGGATATAGCCCATGAGATGTCGGTGGTACTCACCGTATGCGACTACCCAACTCTCAGGTCAGGCAGCAACACATTTCGATGCTTCGAACTCCCGTTTTCACCACCGTCAAGGTAGCAACGCTTGCATTTCATCCTTTGTGCCACTGAAGATACCCTCCATCAGGCACAAAGATTCATCACAATGCGGTTGCTTAACTCTAAGACCTATGAGTTCCGCGAATTTCTGGGCGACGACTTGCCACACTATGCAATCTTATCCCACACCTGGGGAGATGATGAGGTTTCATTCCATGACATGCTGTCCCCCGCAATCCGGGACGGCAAGCTTGGCTGGAAGAAGATCGAGCTCTGTTGTCGCCAGGCGCGTGAGGAAGATTTGGACTATGTCTGGGTGGACACCTGCTGTATCGACAAGTCCAGCAGCACGGAACTCCAGGAGGCTATAAACTCCATGTTCCGCTGGTACGAGAAGTCGACCGAATGCTATGTCTTTCTCGTTGATTTCGAGATACCCAAGAGCCTAGTTGGTTCTCTTAACAGGTCATCCGCAAGAGCTGATCTATTGCCAGCACTTTGTGGGGCACGCTGGTTTAGCCGTGGCTGTACGCTACAAGAGCTTATCGCGCCGGAGTCCGTCAGGTTCTTCGATGCCGAGTGGCGCGAGTTTGGAGACAAGGTTTCTCTTTCACGCCAAATTGCCTCTATCACGGGAATCCGGGAACGTGTGTTGCTGGATTCAGTGGTTGATGTACGATATGCGATGGATGCCGTCTGTGTGGCCCAGAAGATGTCCTGGGCGGCGAATCGTGTTACCACGCGGGTCGAAGACATGGCGTACTGCCTCTTGGGAATATTCGATGTCAACATGCCTCTCCTCTATGGTGAAGGGCCCAAGGCTTTCCAGAGGCTTCAAGAGGAAATTATGAAGATGTCGACGGATCAGTCACTCCTGGCATGGGGACTGGGATGCGAAGTCTCGTGTCTCGATGGTGTATCGCCTGCCCTTGCCCAGTCGCCTTCTGACTTCGCTGGCTGTAGCGATTTGAACTTCAAGGGGTCGGCGGAACCGGATGATTCTTTCTCGATGGTACAAAGGGGTCTCTATTTGAAGCTTCCAGTCGTCTCGGGTTTCGACGAGGAGCATCAACTGATTTACTGCTTGTTAAACTGCATAACTTCTGAGATGGAGCATCTGGAGGAGGACAAAGTTCTAGCAGTACCGTTGTTCCGTATCAGCACAACAAAACACGGGGTCAGGTTTCACCCGGATGACTATTACCGACTCTCGTTGCGGATTCCGTTGTGGGTTGGCAAGGAGCAGCTGGGCGTATTTCCAAGAAGGGAAGTCTACCTGCCGAGGTGCTTCAGACATGAACATACAACCCACACAAGGCTTCATTTTGAGATCTCTACAACCCATCTACCTCAAGGTTACTTCATTAGGGGCGTATATCCGCCCGAAGTATCCGAAAACGAATATGTGATGGCCGGACCGGCTCAGACGCTACCATATGACACGTGTGTGCACCTTTCTAGCCACTCACCTTCTAATCCAGACTTCATCCTGACTATCAACAACAAAGAGGCGCAAAAATATACAATCCGTCGTATAACACACCGAAGGAAAGAAATACCGGGTTTGGCAAGTGACGTTCGTGTATCCGGCATGCGATCACGACAGATCCTGGCTTATCCAGCTTTGAGGAACCGGGTATTGAATCTCGCCAAAGAAATCCTCGCTGAGTCCTCCGATGAATTTGAGGAACAGCAACTCGCTGATCTAGCTGTTGATCGCAACTTTTTCCTGCGAATCAAAGTCTTGTTGAGGGAGAAGTTTCATGGATACATCATCAATCCTGACGTTTTCTTCTTCGGATGTATAACCGTTGAGGATGTATTGGAAAAATTGCGTTTCATCACTCGGCCCAGCTTCGCTCTTGAAGGCAAGACCCATGCAGAGCGTACCGAGGTCTCATTACTGGCCCCCAGAGGTGTAAGAACTGCTGTCGTTGGAGTTGATAAGGGGGAGTCCTTATTGCTTTGGATGACAAATTGGCATCATACCAAAAAGGACATCGACTTCCACGTTTCCGAGGGGCAGTCGAATAACACCACTACTATTTTGGGGGATGTAGAGGTCATGATGTCGTTACTACGGCTGCCGACATCCAGACCAGGCATTCGGCTCAAGGTAGACATTGTCAAGGCTGAAGAGCCTCTCACAACATTTGGATAGCGCGGGCAAGAGATGCTGAAGGTCTACCAGATTTGTTTCTGTCTCCCTTATCCTAGCATGATGAGTTGGTTATTATTGCCGGAATTACATTGCATCAGGTAACCTGGATTTGGATCTGACTTTGGCTAGGAGTACACAAGAATTTCTTGAAAATGATTGAACCTGGAACTGTATCCAAGAATTACATACTAATACTAAGTATCAAAAGCGGAAGATAGCCAACAAGGAACTCCATCGCTGATGTGTATAATCTAAAAGCGGCGGCGGCATGCAAGCCCCGCCAATATATATATATATATCATCCATCCCATCCGCATTTGCTCATACATCTCAGAGAGAGCCTTTTTTTTTTTAAGCTTTAGAATCCATACACATAAGTATAATCATAACAAAGAATCAAATCAAATCAAATCATCACACCATCCCACCTCACTCCTTCTTAACCTTCTTCGCCTTCGGCACCCTGGCGAGCCAGTACACGCCCAGTGCCGCAAAGATGTTGAAAATAATGAACGCCCAGAGAATACCAAAGTTCCTCCACCGCTCGGAGTATTTCGCCGACACGCTCGCGAGGAACGCGTTGGTCTCGCGGATCGTGCAGAACGAACAGTCGCTCGTGGCGTTGTCGTCAACCAGGTATCCGCCCGCCAGCGAGATGTATTCCTTCATGTACTCCCCGCAGGTCTGCCCGCTCAGGGGCTGGAACGTGAGCAGCTCGTTGGCTGCACACTCGACGTTGGTGTTCGCCACCGCCGCCGATAACATGCCCTGCACCAGGTACGTGAACGGCGACACGCGGTACATGAAGATCCAGAACCGAGGCATGGTATCCGGCGTAGCGAGGACACCACAGAAGATAAGGCAGAGCGAGAAGAGCATGTTAGCAATGTTGCCGCCAGCTTCGGCGGTCTCAAAGCCTGCAATGATCAGGTCCGTGAAGGTCGACGTGAACAGCATGAAGGCCAGGAGGAAGAGGAACACCAGGGCGCCACGCTCAGTGACTTGGTCAGCGGCCACGGCGTTGCGGTAGAGACCGACGGGGTAGTACCAGCACACGAACATGATGGCAGCCATAAGGGTGTTCCAGGGGAGTTCGACGATAATCTGCGAGAGCATGAAAACCTTCCAGTTGTAGACTTTGGACGGCCGCTCACGGACTTCATACAGGGAGCGCTGTACGACGAAGTGTGGCATTTGTTGCTGGGTAAGCTGACCGAAGACCGTGAGGATGTTGAAGATGGCGAACATTTGGTTCTGGAGACCTTGGATGGACATGGGGGCGTTGAGGAAGACGAGACCAATATATAGGGAGATACCTATGCAGAGGGCTGCCTTGGAGTAGATGTAGGACGGTGTCCTCCAGTATTGCTGGAACACACGCTTTGTCACCTCGATCAATTGCTTGCCGAAGGGAGCGGCAAATTCGCGATAGCTGGCCGTGTCGTGTACGGGGCTGGCTGTGGCGTCGCTTTGGGCTCCCTCGTCGTTGAGACGCTGCAGCTCCTTATGGACAGCCGCGCACTCGGGGCTTGCCTTCCAGGTCTGGAACCAATCAACTTGCGTCGTAGTACCAGGGGCGGCTCCAACAGCTTCAAGCATCCATTCAGCGGGGTTAGCCTCAGGCGGGCAAGGTGGCGCGCCGTTGCGTTCGAAGTAAGAGGTCATGGTCTTGGAGTTCTCGCCGATGTCACCGAAGTAGACAGTCTTTCCGCCCCTCGCAAGGAAAAGAAGGCGGTCGAAGCGCTGGAACAACATCGCGGAGGGTTGATGAATTGTGCAAAGAATAGCCTGGCCGCTCTTGGTAAGTTTCTCCAGGAGATCCAAGATAGCCCAAGATGTTTGAGAGTCAAGACCGGAAGTAGGTTCGTCGACGAAGAGTAGCAGTGGAGGCTTCGCCGCAAGTTCAACACCAATAGTCAAGCGCTTTCGCTGCTCGACATTGAGACCTTCACCAGGGACACCGACGACAGCATCCGCATATTCGTCCATGTCCAGAAGCTTGATGACCTCGTCAACGTAAGCAAGCTTTTCCTCGCGTGGAACATGCTCGGGTTGGCGGAGCAGGGCGCTGAAGTTGAGAGCCTCGCGGACGGTGGTGGTCTGCAGGTGGAGATCTTGCTGTTGGACGTAACCGGTCTTGCGCTGGAAAGAATGATCACGAGGGTGGCCATCGACAAGCATATCGCCCGTGATGACACCCATGGAAGTACGATCAGCCAAGCAATCGAGAAGGGTTGTTTTACCAGCGCCCGAAACGCCCATCAACGCTGTCAGAGTCCCGGGTTTGACCCATCCATCGACATGGTCCAAGATTTGTCTCGTCTCGTTCTTAATCTTAACCTCGTAGCAAACATCCTTCCAGTGGAAGACACTAGTTTGTCTCTGGATGAAAGTGGCCTCTTGGTCAGTATCACTGGCATCGTTGCGCTCGACAATAGCAGATCCGCCGACAGGCTTTCCTTCCTCGGGGTCGCTGCTATAGTCCTTGAAGAAGGCAGGCTTGTGGCCACGACGGAAGACCAGGACTTCACCCTTGGACTTCTTCTCAGAAACAAGTTCGGCGGCGGTCATGTAGGCAATGAGAAAGCCGATGATGAACGCGACGAGAATACCAAAGTTTCTCCATTTGTGGTCAGCATAGTAGCTGAATGAAGAGTTGATGTAAACATCACCGTCCACAAAGTCTTGGCCTGCCACGGCACCTACTGCCGAGCAAACGTGGTTGAGGGGTCCCACGCCTTCGTAGCCCGCAACCGAAGTGCTCGGAACGTATGCCGTGCACGCGTATTTGCGACCGGAGAACTCGTTGACCATGAGAGCCTCGAAAGCATATGCCAATGGGTCGAGATAGTTCATCCAACGGCACCAGTCCAGCATGTAGTCGATGGGAATGACGAAGCCCGTGAAGATGACGAGACCCAGAATGATGAGAGCTGCCGGTACCATGGCTTGCGAAAGTGTTCGTGATGAGGACGCGATTGTGCGGAAGACCATGGACATTGCCAGAGTTGCGCAAAAGCAGATCAGCAAAAAGAAAAAGAAAGCACCCGCTTCTCTCCGTAGATTTGACATGAAGTAGAGAGTCAGGTTGAAAGTTATCGTGTTTGCAATCTTGTACGGTAAATCGCATAGCATTGATGCAACGGCTTCGGCGGACGGGTGATACATGGCATACCGGGAGTGTTTCTCGACAATCGGTCGTTGTGCATACAACGTGAGAATCTATACACAGTGTGTCAGTCAATTGCAATGTGTCTCCAAATATGAAGTTGGAGGGTTTTCTCACCTCAAGAGCAGAGGCAAAGGCGTTCATTAGACAAGCGAAGAACAGAAGGGCACCACGTTGGTAGAAGCTGGATGTCGTCATCTGGAGGTTATAGAAGACACTGGAGATGATCAAGGCCATTATGAAGTTGCCGATAAGGGAACCCAGAGTCAGACCTGGATCACCAGTGAGACGCTTCCATCCACGCCAGAGACACAGTTGCACCTGTTGCCAGTAGTCCAAGGTGTATGGCGACTTGGCACGCTGGCGCTTGGCCTGCTGCTCTCTCCTGTGGGCACGGAACAACTCGGCATCGGGGCCGTCGATCGGGTGGGCGACCTTGTACTCCTCGATCTCGCCCTGCAGCCGTTTGTACTCTTTGCTGGCTATCCAAGCGGCAGCAAATTCGTCCGGTGTTCTAGGTGCCCTATCCTCGAATCCGGGCCTGACAATACGCTCCAGGGGACTCGTCATAGAAGTCAGGAAATCCGGAGTCGTCTGACGAGGTGGGCACTCGAAACCGAGGTTGATGAAATATTGCTTCGCCTCACCGGCAGGGCCAAAGAAGATTTGTCGGCCTTCGTATAGCACGGCAGCCTTATCGAATAGGTCGTATGCAGACTGCGGGGCCTGGTAGATGGACACGCAAGCCGTACTACCGAAGAGCTCCGTTTGTAATTTGAGAGTCTTGCAGAACTCGACAGCGTTGGCAGAGTCGAGGCCTCGAGTGGAGTTGTCCCAGCATTGCAAAGGAGCTCCCGAAAGCGTTGCTTCGGAGATGGTCACACGCTTTCGCTCTCCACCGGACACACCACGTACGTATTCGTTTCCGACGCGGGTATTAACGGTATGCGAAATGCCGAACATGGCCATCACAACATCTCGAACGTGGTTTGTGAAAAGTGACTTCGGGACGCCACCCGGCACCTGACGAGGTGACCGTGCTCTGGCTGCGAAGGTCAAGGTGTCGCCGACAGTCAACATGGGGAAGTGAACGTCAACTTCAGCAGTATAAATAGCCTCGCCTCGGTGCCTCTTGTGCATCTCTTCTGGTGACACGCCTGTGAAATATCTTGTTAGTGTTTTCTCCATTCAAACAAAGACCCATTCTTCGTCTTTCCCAATGCATAAGACAAGCAAACCGGACTCGCACTTACCCTGATAATTGAAATAAGACGAATCCTCGACATAGATGCCGTTCATCTCGCCTGCAATCGTCTTCAAGAACGTACTGCAGCCAGATCCAGGGGGTCCCAGAACCACCAGCATCTCGCCGTTGCGCACCACACCGTCGAAGTCGCGCAGGATGTCTATCCTCTTCTTGCCGCCACTGAACATGCTGCGTGCCGAACTCGCAAGGCCCAGCCACACATTCCCGACATCCTTCTGGTAGTCGGTACCCGCTCCGTACCCGAACACGTTCAGGTTCTGGAAGGCGACACCACTTGTCCGGAACGATGACCCATCGCTCGAGATCAGCTCGACCGCGCTCTTGGCCCACGCGCGGGCGCTGAACTTCGCGCCATTGGGGTTCAATGGGCTGTCTGGGTCGTTGGCATGTGCGGCAAAGGGGTTCGCACCTGTGACACCGGAAGCCTGGGACTTGTTGGTGTATTGCCGGGCAAGGTGCTGTACCAGACTTGAGCGGCGTTCCTCGTCGGCTCTTTCGTCCTCCTCTTCGTCTGTGTCGGTTTCTGTGCTGCCAATCTTCTCGTTTTCAGACTTCTTGGCTGGGGCCCCGGCAGTGCCCGGCGTACCCTTCTCGTTTATTAATGTGGCGTTATCGTTGTCGGGCGTCCGCGGTGCTTTGGTCGGCCGGTCGGTACTCTCCTCCTCATAATCCCCACGGGATGTCGTTCTGTGTGCGAGGGGCATACCTCCTGTCTGAGCGCTTAGATCGTAGTTTCCAAACGCACCAGTGCCCGCGATGAAAGACATGGTGCCGTTTGTTGGTAGGATTGGGGAAAGGATGGCGAGTGGCCGGACTCTAAGTCACGACTCAGGGCACCACTTCCGCAGATTAGAAAATAAACAGTCTTCAGAGTGAATCGGCCTGTCTCGATATCGGTCAGATCAATGTGTCATTTGGATGAGTCGGCCAGCAAAGTAATGCGTTCTCTGCACTGGATTATAGAGTGGTCGTGGACAGTGACGTTAAGCGGAGTACTAAGACAGCACGACAGTCAGATCAGAAACAGAAGAATGATTGCAGCCCAGTAAGGCGTCTGTGGCTAAGTGAGACTGTTCCTCTTGTAGGACGAGTAAGAGGAATGGTTGCATAAAATTAAAGAACCAGAAATATGTTCGTAGGAACCGTGGGGGCAGATAGTACTTTTGACCTTTTTTTCTCCCCTTCGGGCACGGCGAATTCGGTTTTGAAGGCGCAACATTGGGGCCGAGGCGGGACAATCCAAATAGGGGGGGGGCCGTCTTGGCCATAAGCCCCACACCCCACTAAATGTCGATACTACTTACCGTAGTACAGCGTATTCACCGTATTTCAGGGTCACGGATTCGCGGCTAGGCCTTGCGGTGGCTACCAGCACCCCGAACCTGCAGGTCCGACTGGCTACATTGTACCTAGGTACATGTATAAGCCGGGCAAGACTCATGGTGATTCTAGTGTTTTGAGTATCATGTAGTACGGACTACATTACCTAGGTACACTGCAGGCGTTGGAGAAGGCAGGCCTGGTCAACGTCAACCATTTGGGATGCAACGTTCATCTATAATCCTCGCAAAAATCTTGGGACAGCACAACGAACCTGACAATGAAAGATACAAGCATTCAAGTTCAGTGTAACAGTACAACAACCATCCAAACCTTCGTAAAGTTCCAGAACAATATCGAATGCATGGTACATACATACCTAGGTACACCATACGGTTCAGGCGATCCAATGGTGCATGGATCGTATCTGCATATGGGTCCGTACACAATCCCTTATCTAATCGTCAGGATCACCCACAGTCCACCAAAAGCGGGTCTGTCATCTCATCAACTCCCAGTGCTCCATTTGATGGCATGATGCAGTGCTAGTATGTACACTACAGATGATTGCGAATTCGAATTCGAGTTCGGATTCTTCAAATGCTCCAAGAATGGGGAAATTTACCCGATTTGCTATCAGCCATGGGTTCATCGGGTCAGTGTTCCAATAGGATGTGGTGGAGGAGCAGCATTATCTTGTTGCTGTTGTTGTCAACTTGGCTGTTTGGCTGATGAGAGACAAGTTTTACCGCAGGTATGTGTGTTCTGCCAGGTCTGCCTGTGCCTTCAAATGCCAAGTGGAGCCGTGGCGTGCTTGAGACCGCGACATATCGACAGTTGACTGGACGACGACAATCTAGTTTCTGTACTATAACTCGGCCCGTGAGATTTGAGCCCCGCACTGGCCCTGGATCGTCGGACTTGTTCGGGTTCAAACAACACCCCGATAGCCCGTACTCAGCGGTCTTCAAACCGTGGATCTTACTCAGTGGCTTGTGCCTGATGAAGACAACACATCGATACCTATTTACCGCTCAGCCGCTGCAGCATTCCAAGGTGGTTGCACATGACGGTCAAAAGTATAAAACTTATCTTCTACACTACCTCTCGCAATGCCAATACCTAGGTATTTTGAGGATTCCAATGCACGGGATGTAACACATCCCAAAGGGCCTACCTACTATAATAGGTAGGGAGGTTGTTGCAGGGTCACAATTATCAGCATGGATACATCAATAGCACCTCTTTGTGTAGTATTTGCACACCTGATCCGCCGCTACGGGTCGGCCGAATCTGCAACCGACTAAGTGACTAGTCAGAATCCTCTCCGGCCCCGTGCCTATCCGTACAGCCGTACCATACATGGTAATAATTACGACCATAACCACTTTTAGGGGTGTGTCAATCTCCATATGTCACTGGCTCGCTCGCTTTTCTGCCGCCAATCCGTTCAGGGCCTTTCAGGATACCGGATGAACAAACTCTCCGAACAAGATCGAACAAGATCGAAACAAGATCAGCCTTGCAACCCCCGTGATTAAGTCCGGACGGAGCCGACCCGGGCCTTGTCCGAATTGAGGTGCTTGCTTGCAACCATCCGGGAGATACTAGAGCCCCGAAGCCCCCGAGCCTCCAGGGCTGGTCGGTGGCAGTAACTTGCGTCGACTTAGGACTCGGTTCCTTCCCACCAACCCCTTGGAGGGGAATCAACAGATTCATGCATTCAAGATGACCTTCCCACGCAGCATAGTAAAAGGCCGGGAGATCCTTCTCATCAAGGATATTGGAATCGGCTCCCTCATTCAAGAGAGCCCGCAAGCAAGGCACGTTTCCTTCGCTGGCAGCATGGACGAGCGGCGTCCACCCGTTCATCGGCAAGCAGCCCCTGGGAGCCATTGATCGCCGCTTGATTACGACCAACATAATGGCACAGCACGACTCACCCCTCCCCCCCGTTTTGGCCGAATCACTGTTGATCAATTCTCCGGAGTCAACGGGCAGCCTGGCCTACAGAGGTTTGTTTCAAACGTTACAACACCACGTATACTGTATCTATGTGTGGACAATCATGTGTCTGTATCACAAGAATTCTGTGCTGTTCATCTATGGTTCATGCTTCCCTTGGCTATGTATAACCTTCGCCTGGCAAGTCGGAGTTAGATAGCTCGTCTTTACACGCATTGCTTGAGAAAGTGGCCAACAAGCTTGAAATTGACATCAAATCTCATCGTAATACGGTGGACGCAACTGACAGAAGGGAGACAAGATTTTGGAAATGACTCTTTGTACTGAAGGAAAATTTATCACCAGCTTGAGTTTCACAACAATCGCGCCGGCATAGCGTCGGAAAACACTTGCTGGAGTATTTCGGTTTATCGCTGCCTAGGTATCTCGTACCAAGTTTTCGTTAACGGGTCGACTTCCGATATCTTGAGCTAGAACACAGAGTTCAATAAGTGCGTCTTAGCACCAAATTCTCTAAGCCTCTACCACTATCTTGGCAAAGTGAAGTTCGTGTCCCAGTCGGGACTCGGAACGACGATCCAAAATATTTACAACTGCTCGGTCAGTGTCGTGGATGGGATGTTGGCCGAGGACCCGTAGGCGCATTTGCCCAAGTATTGAAGTGTGTACATATCGCGGACATCTTTGACGTCCGATGATCTTGTCGGACATCGCTATCCCGCCCAGGCGAGGAGGTCCTGGCAACACATGCACTGATGCCACCAAATTATGTACTTAGGTATCTATGCCCAGAGCGCAAAGAATTCAAGAGAGGCCGTATGTGATCACTCCCGAGTTCCGGGCTCTGGAGATAACACTACTCGGCCCCGATATTATTAGTCTGTCATCGGGAAGCCGGGTGATATCAAGTCCGCACAACCTAATTGAGGTACATCTTTCACTGGCGGTGAACATCTTCCCTTGAAACATGTTGGGTCCCCCCGGGTCCCAATTGAAAGTAATTTGGAGGTCTCCTGTAGAACTGGAGGCTTGAGATGTGATTCTGGTTGGCCTTGTACCAACCAGGGAGTTCATGAAGGGAAGATTTGAAGGGGAGGAAGATTTGAAAGGGATAGGGGGGAGGACAGAAAAGAAAGGGGGGAAGGAGTAACCTCCCCAATACCCACAGGGGTTGACGTATGTACTACCCTAGGTACCCTAAGTTACAAATAAGTACGCATCACCCCTGTTTGCATGTGAGAGGCAGAAAACACGCGAAGTGAAGGACGCCTCTGGCTACAACAACTGCGAATCAGACGGGTGGGTGGGTACCACCTTGGCGTGTGGAAAATCCACATCACGCAAGAGTGTGTGATTGCACGTAAAAAATGTATGATTTGATTTGGGCTTCTATGCGTACTGCATACAATGTCTTGTCCATCTTCAAAATTTGATAAAGAAGAGGATGCCACGAGGCTGGCATCGATTTAGCGCGGTTTTTCAGGCCACCAATCGTATTGCGCGGATCGACGCAACCATTTGGACGAGGCCGTGATAGACGTTGGCAGACGTAGTCATACTTTCACTGTAGCAAGGAAGACTCCTTATCATCATGAAAATATCTTAGTTTCCCAAACGTGGATATATTTACTGACTCTGTTCAGAGTCGTTAGGCTTCAAGCCACCGAGACGTCCAAGGTACACACCGGCTGTCAACGCAACGGTGGCTAACAAGACAAGAATTCGACGTAAGGGACATTTCATGCGTTGCATTGGAGATCTCATGATGATCAAGGAACATTCAAGATCGTCCAATTGAATGTATGCCAATACGCTGCATTGCTATCTACAGTGAGTATTTGAGCGGAAAAGACATGAGATGATGAAGAGTCAGGTCATGAATACGAATTACATTTCACAAGGGGATAGAGAAACCAAAGACTATGAAATTTTAAACAAGACTGAATTCTGTCATTCTGTACAAGTAAAAACACCATTTTTGTCAAATTGGCTGCCCAGGTGGGTAGTCAAAATGCAACATAACTAAGAGCATTCCTCACTCCAAATTGGCTACTCGATCAATCAGTGGATGTTCTTTTACTTCCCAATCATTACCACCGAATTCGAAACCTCCGGCTCAATTCAAACTCTGTTGCCGATTACATCGAAAAGACCGGAATCCTCATCGAAGCTGTCATCAGTGTCGTTTTCAGCATCAGAATCGTCTGGGTCTATCCATCCCCATATGTCTTTTTGGAACTCGTCGTTGTACATGATATCCAGATCACGGATGGTCTCTCTGTAGGGCTCAAATTCCTTTCCCTCATCGCGTAACATTCCGCAACGCTTGCACATGAAGTACATGTACATGATTAGCTTGTCGGGAAGAGGCACATACTCCGTTCCCTCTCGAAGCGTCTTGACGATGGTATCTTGGCCCAGTCTACAGAGAGTGTGACGCTGTTTGTGCATCTCAACACCAGGATAGTACAAGCCCCGAATTTCCATCTTGGAAACCTTTTCAGCCAGGCTGTTGAAGCTATCAAGATATTGCTTGGCTTCCGGAACGGGAAAGAGCTTCTGCTGCAAGAGGTTGCTAAGAAGAGAGCCCAGAAGCTTCTGGTTGCATTCCAGTTGGCCGTCAACTGACTTGCAGTAGTTTTGACCGTCCGACTGCTCAGCGTCCATGAGATACTCATAGGGGTCTTGAAGCGACTTCAGAACAGTCTCGATGTCTTTGCTGCGAATGCTGCCGATAGCCTCCAGAAGCTCTTTCTCGATTGGGACAATGTCCCGAACATGTCTACCATCCTCAGCACGAAGAGAACCATCTTGACCAATGCTCACGTCATGGGCAACTTCTCGAATGGTTTCCTTCAAGCTTTTGAAGTCGCCTATCTTGTGGGCGACGTAAAGGGCTTGCAGATGGGTGAGCTTTGACTTTGGCAAATTCTTACGAAAGACATGGGTCCAAGACTTTGCGAGAAGATGTAAATTGGTAGTCTGAAGGTCGATCTCGTACTTGTCGAGTACTCGAAGTACAGTGTAAAGCTGCCTCGGCTTCGGTTTGGTAACGAGCATGGCCCTAGGAAACTTGTTGTGAAGAAGGCAAAACATGACCTTTAAACCGAGACTATGAACGTCCAGTTAGCATGTGCCAAAGAAGGGGGTGTCTTGAACTGGTGATGTGAGATTTTCAACTCGGGATTGCCCCAGAGAGATGACTACTTACGGGTTGTCCGGCAGTTCCCAAAGCCACTCCTCTTTATTGCCGCGAACGTGGGTACCGTAGACCATGTTCTCAAACTTGGGCGATGCTTTCTCAAGAATGGTGGAGACAACCTCGAACACATACACCTGGCCATTCTTGTCCCGTGCCTTGATGTAGAGATCGCTGTCTTGATGAAGATGGGGGTTACAGCAACCCGGCTCAGACGAGACCGGGCTTTGAAGTCGCTTGCGAGTGCTCGAAGTGAAGAAAAACTTGACGACATCACCATCATTGGCTCGATCGTTGGGGTCCATGACTAGGAATAGATCAGATAAATGTCACTTAAGGTACCAATATAGAGACCTTTGAACGGAGCCAAAACTGCTAGGAAGAAACACGATTGACATGCACTTACATTTGTCTTCATCATGTTCAACGCGTTTGACAAGGTCGATATTGGTAGAGTGGGCAAAGGGACTCGGAGGCTTGGTATCCTTGGAGTCGACAGCAGGAATTGCAACCTTGGGGGTTGCCCCATTCGCTGATGATGTATTGACAATGCAAGAAGCGATGACAGCCTCAGGCTTGACGGGCTCTGCGTGATCGTTTTCATCAGTAGTGACAGCCATCTGAACCGGCTCTGTGGTCGGAACACAGGCAGTAGAGAACTTGTTAGACTTGACAGTATCGTCAGACTTGTTGTAAGAGGGAGTGTTGGTGTGGACACTGGCAGGAGAATCGGGACGACTGTCGGGCAGAGGCATTGCTTCAGCGGCGACTCGCTCTAGCGCAGCTGAAGTCTGGATGGGCGGTGAGGACATATTGATCACCGTTTCTATCTACCCAAAGTTAGTAGTTTCTTCCCATTGATAATTTGTCGCCATGGGATGGCACGGGATAGGATGGGTTGGATTAAGTCGGAAGGAAAACAAAGATGTGATGATGTTGGGGCGCAACACTGCTGTAATTGATAGCGGTAATCAAAATGCGATTGACTTACCAGCTTGAAAATAGTGTTGGCCAGCCAGGGAGGAGAGTTTGGATTGAAAAGAAGCTGTGGCTACGGCCAAGTTTACAGAGTCAGGATCAAAGGACTGAAGATCGAAGTAGATGACAGAGAGGCGTAGAAGGCATACTAGGGACTCTTTCCAAGCGTTTGATTTGATTTGGCAGGACGCAGGTGTGCGTCGAGGATTGTGGGGGGGATGAAGGAAAGTTTCAATACAGGAAGGCGCAACGCAAGGTGGGCAGAACTGCAGAAGGCTGAGATGGGAACCTGAGTGCCTGGTAACCGTGCAGCTTGCAACGGGATACATTACCTAGGTACAACTCCCTTCAACTGCCACAAAGTGCTATTGGACGGGTGGGTCTTTAAAACGGCAGGCAACTGTAAAGGAGCTTCATTCCAGCCATCTCAGCAAAGCTCGCATACGAGCAGTCTGTTAGGATACGGCTGTAATCAAATCAGTGTACCAAGGCAGTCGCGGTAAATGATTTAGACTTCATCGTCCTTTTAATCCCCAATGCGTGCTTTGTAGTAGACCTGCCCCTTTGGTATCGATTCCAGTATGCTGTGGTATTTAGAGTACTTTATCTGTGGGCATCATTGTTCTCTCAAGTAGACCTTTTCCTTTGACTACCTGAGGTACAACAAACAGCATTGTGAAAAGTATGACTTCCCCCATATCTTTCAGCCACGAAAGACCTCAAGACCAGTCAGATTTTCCAGAAGATACCCGTCCTACAGTAAAACAAACCCTCATCCAATTGTAGAAACAAAGGGTACAGGCCGTATTTCCCAAATCAAACATCAGTATTAATCTGGCATGCCTCATCATCCTGCTCCGCCTCATGCGTATTGTCATTGTCATCGTTCTTTGCTTTGCCGTTGCCCTTTCCCTTCAAGTCCAGGTTGTGGAAGGTGACGATCAGACGCTGGGCATCAGACACAGCCACCGTAGCCTTGACCTTGCCGTACTCCTTGTCTCCTACGTTCTCCTTGCGGCGGGGTCCATAGACAGTGACAGCCGCACCATCTGCACCGACTGCGTTCATCGACTGCTGGGATTCGTCGGCCGAAGACTGACCGACCATCTCAACATCTCCCTCTTCCTCAGTCCCCTCAGATCCCGCGTCATTCTCAGAATCGTTCTCGCTGACAGCATAACTGGGGACACCAGCGGCGCCTCGGGTGCCGTTCTTGATGCGCATGGCGGCAGTGGCTTTGATTCCATCGGGAGGCTGGATAGGGCCATAATCGTTCTCAGTGTCGTTGACATCCTCGAAGAAGTCACGAGCCGCATTCTAGGCTCGCTCGTAATCCCAAGGCTTAGCGAACAGATCAGGATCGATCTTAGCCTTCACGCCGCCCCAGGTCAGCTCGCCGAGCCTGAAGCCCCAGAAGTCCTCCTCCTCGGTGCAGCCGCGGCCGTTGGGGTCCCAGGCGGCAGTGTATCGCATGCAGATCTTGAAGACATGGGCTGGTTCGGGCGAGACGTGCTGCCAGTACTTGGACTTGCAGCGCAGGCGCTCGGCGGCCTCGGACCAGAACGCGGAAAGAAGGGGGCCATCCTGCCAGTTGTCGAGCCACTCGTCGACGCAGACCTCGATAACCTCGGCGACGCGGTAGGCGACATCCTTCTGGTCCTTGGCAGGGACAGGCTTCTTGTGTCCGTCGAGACCGATCTGGGCACCCAACATGGTGGCGAGGTCCTTCTGGTTCAGGGGGAAGACATAAGTCGTTTTGCTGAAGTCAAAACCAGGAAGCTTCATGAGCATCTGGACCGTGTACTCATGGGATTCGGGATTGAGGACCTTCTTGGGAGCCATCCTGGGAGTTGGGGACGCGACAGCCGCGACTTGGATGTTTTGCTTGATAATGGGAATGCGCGAGCTGCGGCGGAGCGTGTTCGGGGTCTCGGGATGATTGCTAAATGTGTCGTCAGTAAAAGGTGAACTGAATCTATGGGATTAATAGTAGTTCTTACCCGTCCGATGCGATGTTAATGCGATTGGGCGTTCGAGGCGCCTGGGTTGACTCTCTCCAGCTGATAGGTAAAAGGTCAGTCATTAACTCCACGGACGCCGGGATGCTTCCAAAGTTTTCAGGCAGAGAGGTTGGATGGAGAAAATCTGGGGTCCAAATCTCAAGATCGCGATCTTTCCTTGCAATTCGAGTTATCTTATTCGCTGGAGCACCCACCTTGCGTCGCTCTCATCAGAGCCAGCCTCATAAGGCGTAGTACTGTGAATGTCAGTGGTTTACTAATGTTTCTCTGGAAGAGAATATTCCACTGACCTTCTAGAAGCCATAATGAAGGTTTCTTAAAGCAAATTAATCACGTTTAGATGATCGGAGGGATATTCATGTGGTAGGAACGACGAAGGTTGTTGGAAGTGGTTAAAAGGATTGAAGGAGGTTATCGTCGGTGACTAGAACGTCGAGGCTTTGCGACGCGGGAGGAAAAGAGCCTGACAGCCTTCAAATGCCTTATGGGGTCTAAGCTCCTAAGCTGCCACTCCCTCCTACATTTTCATTGGTTCCTATTCACCCTGCCTCGATATTTCTTTAGGCATGTAAGCTTTGCTTGGTGCTGCTCATTTGATTGTGCTGCCTCCAGTCGGATTGAATGTATTGCCTTCTGAGTCTGAAGTCTCTGCCCAGGAAAACTCCTTAGGTAGGTAATTACAACAACCTCATCAAATAGCCTTTTGTAAAGATTGAGAAACCCTTGATCCATTTCGTGCCAATACAAAATTATTCACATAAAAGTTCGAAGTCATACCCAGGATACCTCCATGAAGTATGTATCCTCCAACAGTTCATGATTGAATGCCTTGAAAGCTGTAAGACATGGAATTTTTTTTATAAAGATCAGGTATTATGGAAGTTAATATCTGTCGTAAGGAAAAAATATTCATATCCTAATGTTGAAGTGTCCACTGGTAATCCCGTCATGAAGATAAGATTCTTCTAGACTTCCAAGGTTGTTAATGATACACACCTGATAGCGACACAAGACCTTCACTATAGTCAGACTCATTGCTTTGAATCGATTATATCTGTGACGAGGCAACTGGCTTGCGTCAGGAAGTCTCAAGGACAGTAGGGTATAAAATGTGGAAGTGGAGGGCCTTACCACAGCCTATCCTCGGGTTTATACCCAAGTCCCGTCGACTTCGACAGAAAGCTGAGCCCCATTTATAAATTCGACTTCTAGGATATCCATCATGCAGGCTATACTGTTCTTCCTCAGCATATTGGCCGCCAACACAGTATCTCCAACAGCAAGCCTCATCCATAACGTCATGTCGGATGCCCAAGACGATACTACCTCGGTCCGTCATCCTACCATCACCTACCGCGACTCAACCTGTACAGCCCAGGACTTCTACGGAGCAGACGAGCCCTCAGATATGTGTGGCCCCAGCACATTCGTCAGTCTTACCGACGACCACTGCAACATCGGAGACGCAAGCCTGGTGGACGACTGCAACGACCTCCTCACAGACCTCCAGGCGTTGAACGGTGGTGGTTTCTGGGGGATGGTACAGAATGGGACCCTCGTTATTGCGAGCCACTCAACTTGTACCTTCCAAATTGAGACGAAGGGTGATACCCACGAGTTTGCTATTGGTACCCAGGACATGATTGATATAATAATATCATCCATAAGCATGTCAGGAGTCCCAGAAGAGTGCAAGGGACAGAAGGTGATGGCGGTGACAGGGGTGATGGCTTGCACCTACAAGGGCACCACGGTCGATACCACTTGGTGGATTGAAGGCCCTTCCAAGGACTGCGATTAGGCCGGAGCCTTTTCTTTTGGAATCGGGGAAGAAGGGCGGAGGGATGGGGAGCAAGGTTGGAGTGAAGTCTGGGGTGCAGAACCACAAAGCTCTCACAATCTTCGCCACATAAGCATAAATACCTTCACATAACCGACCCGCCTCCGTCATTTTGTGTAATGATTGCTTGGGAACCGTGGCTGTAACTTAAGTAGTGAGTGTGGATGCAGAAAATTAGACACATGACCCTTGAGGATGCATGTAAGCCGGTATGGCAGAATCTTAAATGCTGTGGGAAGGAAACGCAATCATTTTGAGAATTGGAAAGAGGGCGTCGCCCATCGTGACCAAGGCAAGTGGGATGTTTTCGAGATTGCCTTTCAGAAACTCGTCACGGCCACGTTGACGTTGACGTGATGAGAGGTCTGGTCTTGTACATGCGCGCTACAGGACTGAGATCACCAAGCGCAAAAAGGACTCCAGATCAACCACAACTCCGTCCCGAGGTTACTGAGGGGGGAGGGTTCTTGACAGCCCAAGATGTGGTATCATATAGTGTGGAATTGCAAGCACCCTTCATGGGGCCCCTCTGTCATCGATAAGTCGCGATGGCCTCTCTTCCTATATGTACATGATAATGCACCGCCGTTGCTTTTCCCATTCGCTGTAAGGATAATTTCCCTCTTGTTCTCTCTCCCTCAAAATTGCTTTTCTGCACCTATGTTGTATGTTGTACAAAGTTATATCCGGCTTACGGAGCACGTCTCACACGAAACTCTTCCCGATGAATGACGTTTCCTCAGCCTCGACAGCGTTCTTGACGTTCCTGGCATGCGCCTTCATGGCTTCCTATTTCCTTGCAGCAGCAGCCTTGTCAAAGTCGGCGACAATGCTGTCTTTTTCCGAAGTGTTTCCCGAGGACATGACATCATCCTCTGGGACAATGTCGGCCGCGTTGCCATCAGCGTCGATGACCCTGCCCTTTTCCAGCACGTTCTTTGCCAGGGACTTTCCCTGAGCATCCCCAACTTTTCCGTAGACACTCAGTGCCGTGGCAATCATGCTGCCAATGTCCCCAACATTACCAGGCACAACCACCGCGGTGCCCTCCTTCGCCAACTTGCCAAATGCATCGACGTACTTCTCGGCAACCGACAGACTGACCGCATTCTGAGCCGCATCCTGGCCCTCCGCAATACTCTTCGCAACAGCCTCAATACCCGCTGCCGTAGCCCGTGCCTTCAGCAAGATGGCCTCGCTCTCACCGCTCGCCCGGTTGATCTTCTCCGCCCTCATAGCCTCAGACGCAAGAATGACACTCTGCTTTTTACCCTCGGCGATGTTGATAGCACTCTGGCGCTGACCCTCTGAATCCAGGATCTCGGCGCGCTTACTGCGCTCAGCAGTGACTTGTCTGTGCATGGCCTCGACGACGGCGGCAGGGGCGTGGATGTCGCGGATCTCGTATCGTAGGCAGGTGACGCCCCAAGCTTCGGCAGCTTCGTTGATGGCGACGGTGATGTTGGTGTTGAGGGCGGCACGCTCCTTGAGAACGTGATCGAGGGTCAACTGGCCGATTTCGCTCCGCATTGTCGTCTGAGCGAGCTGGGAAATGGCGTATTCGGCATCTTCGACTCCGTAGCTGTAGAAGATGATAGTCAGCTGATGAAACTGGCGCATAAAGCAGCAATGCCGCCTCGAATAAATATACATACCTTGCCTTGTATGCATCAAACACCCTCGTGTACAGCACACCATCCAGCTCCAGTGTAACATTGTCAGCCGTGATGGCGCTCTGGCTAGGGATTTCGATGGCAATTTCCTTGAGGGACTTGACGTATGCGATGCGGTCGATAAACGGTATCAGAATAGCCAGACCAGGCTCAAGAATGCGGTTGAATTTTCCCATGCGCTCGACGAGCCATGCCGTCTGCTGCGGGACGAAACGGACGACCGTGTTGGCCGGGAGGGAGGGTTTCTGGAAATAGGATGTAGGCAGGCCAGAGCCCCCTGCGCCGGATATGCCTAGTAATGAGGAGTTTGGAGCCCCATGGCTGGTGGACTGGGAAAAGCTTCGCGTGGAGGAGGGGGCGGGGAGCTTGTTGCTGTTGGTCAGGCTGCGCGCAGCTGTTGAGGAGAGCGCACGAGCCGAAAGTGTGGCGGCAGTCTGGAGGGCAAGGCCTTGCCGCAAGGCCGGCACAAGGGCCTTTTGCATGGAGACCATCGACATTGTCACCGGATCTGCATCTGTCGAGCTCTAGTGTTGTCGTTGCGAAGCTCGCAATGTGTCGTTGTTGACCGACCAAAATTTGGGTAAGTTCGAATAGTTGACGACGGTTGAGATCGACGTCAACGGAGCTATCCCGCCTTGTGCCTGCCGCGGGCTGTTTCCAAGCTGACAGTCGGCTAAACGTTGAGGCGCTCTGTCCGATGTGTCCAATCAAGCGGAACGGAATGCAACGGCAGCTAAACGGACTGGTCCTGCCGTCCAGGCTAAAACCGTTTTCATAGCATGTTGTAGTGACAGAACATCACTGACGGAAGGAAACAACCAAATGAGAGCAGAATGAAGGTTCCAGGTTTATGCTATAAGAATCTGGAAGACTAATACTAAAACACAGTACGTGTCAGGTAGGCTTGTTCGAGCAACAGTCCTCTCTTTCACCAGTACGACTTCGAAGGACAACTTCTTCCAGGCCGGCGTTTACGTACAATCAACGCACCCGCAACATAGATCTGGAGATGTCAAATCGTGATCATGATTAATAAATATTGGTGTCTATCCTTGTACTTGTGGCGCTACTTCCAGACGTCTAGATGGTGTCGTTGATACGACAATCTATATCCTATGCAAAGCCATCGTGGCATGACATGGAACAGCATTTACGCAAATGATTCCACAATGACTACGCACCTATATCCGCCCCGATGCCTAACTCCTTGCCCACAACCTCCAACGCTGTGGTGACCAACCGAATAACCTTGTCATCACCGGGGTTCACCATCGCCGCCTTCACCAACATCGGGTATAGCCTGTACAAGTGCCTAGCTCTATCACTCTCTATACGCGAAAATCCGGGAATCGCCGCAGGATCACTCTGTAGCACAATCAAGCACCTTAGAATCCGTTCCAGCTCACGTCTCTGTGACAATGGCTGTGGCATGCGTCCCCGCAGAGGCTGATCCGCCACATAGGCCCGCAGCGTGAGTGCACAGCGGAGAATAAGGTAGGGCGCCGCAGTGCGGGCAAGCCGGACGTATAGTTCATGAGTCGGTTCATCAACATTCTTGGTCTGGCGGCTTTGCTTAGTCGAGCTGGCCCCTGTGGTGTCAGGAACAGGTGATTTGAGTGGGTCAGGAGCGTTGGGGGCAGAGCCCGCCGAAGGTGGGAAGCGAGGCGTAGGTGGTTGAAGTGTGATCTCTGGGCCAGCAGCGTCCGGGTTATGCTCAGATACAATACCAAAGAGCTCATCCAGACACACATAGCTCATTTCATCCCGCTTTGTAGGCTTGAAGTCGATCGTCCGTCCATTCCGAGGTCTGTAAAGCGTGACCAGGGCCTGATTAACCTCTTCACTCCCTTGATTGCTGTTACCGAAAATGATTTCTGCTTCGGAGGGGGCTGGTGCGTGAACGATAGATGTCCGGAACAGGCCGTCCGCGTATACTCTGCGCGTCGTATCGGAGATTGACTCGGAGCCGAGCGATGGGATGATGAGCTCTCTTAAAGTGCGAAAAGAAACGATATCAAATTCCTGATCGCCTGCAATATCGGCGCTTGCTGAGGCCTTATCGTAGTTGGCTGTTATGATGCCGTTGGACAAGCTAACAACCACGTCCCAAATCTCTTGTACGGTGGCTTTCGAGGTTTTTGCGGCTTTGATCTGTGGCAGAGTCGACTCGAGTACGGCCAAAGCCGTTGTGGTGGCCTTCTTCCAGGGCTGTTCGGATTTGGTAACAATAGGGAAGTCGTACTTGAGAATGACCGGCCTCGATAGGGACCTCAAAGCATTCGAAAACGCTCCGCTCACATAAATGTCTGCGTCCGTGGCGTTTGAGAGCACATGATACTGAAGGATGTTCATGCTCTCCTTGGACATAGCAATGTAAGTGCGTTTGGATGTTGCTGGCTGAGCAGCTCTTTTCTCATCAAACGCAAGTGCAACAAAGTCCGCAACCTGTGAGATCATAGCTGACGGGACGCCAGCGATGTCCGTTCGCACAAGCTTGAAGACATCTAGGATTTTGCCTTGTAAGGGGGTCACGTATTCGATGTCGCTTGCATACGAGCCCGGCGTGGCCTGCTGCATGGCATCTCGCAGCAAGCTTAGCATTCTCTTGACCCTATCGACAGTGAGGTCGGATTGGATGAGTCGATAGAGCTCGAGCAATCCCTCAACCCAAGAAATGAGGCACTTCTGGTTGTCTTCGTATTTTCCACTTTCTCCTTGCTCCCCCATCGGAATTCCTCGAGACCATAAGTCCCATGCAAGATCAACGGTCTTCTGGTCAAAGCTCGACTTGCTGCCCTCTTCACATTTCGACAGGATGCCCCTCAGGCTCGAGAACGTCGCCGTGTTGATATCAAGAGCCTGGAAGTCCAGCATTGTGGCAAAATGGCTGATGAGGTCCTGCCACAAAGCAGTGAAGGTTGGGAAGGTTGCTAGTACATCCATGTAACTGGCGAGGAGATTTGAGACACCTTGTACGATGACCACGGCGGTCTCATTCCATTCTGATTTGATTTCGTCTTCGACGCCCTCTTCTTTCACAGACTGAAGCCTGCTTTCGATCGACGAGAGCAACTTGAATATGACATACTTGACACATATGGACCAAGCTTGCGGTCCCAGACTGCTTCCATAAGCGTGTACGATGCGAAGCAGTGTCTGTATAGCACTGTTTCGCAGCTCCAATCTCTGGTCTGTTGTTACGGCTGTAAGGCGCAAGAGCAAGAGCATCCACAGCGCTGCGCTAGCCCCTTCCTCACCAGGATGCGAAGCGAGCCTGATCAGAGCCTCATCACTGGCACCACCAACCACATCCTCAGTGATAGACATTGAATTGCTCTTTTCGGATAGAAAGTCTGAAATCGCCCAAAAGAAAGTGACGGTTGTGAGTGCGACGTTGAGGTCATCATCCTGTGAACAGAATTTGTACAGGGTATCAACAAGTTGCAGAAAACAAGTGTTAGGCAGTAAAGATAAAAAGTCGGAGCAGACGAGCTGAAGCGCGCCAAATGATGCCTTGATGAGTTTGATTGATATTGTTGCCAATGATGCTTTGGCTTGTTTCCCATCAGGCAACCCATCGATGAAAATGCTGTCGATGATATCGAAAATGAGGTCCCATCCGCTGACCAGGCTCTCCCCGCAGTTCTCGAGAATACTCTTGAGACCTTCGAGAATGATCCTGTGGATCTCGATATCAGTAGAGTGAGTTGCCACTGAGATCTCACGGTCTCCGGACTGAAGTGGCAAAAGCGCATCCCGGAAAGCCTCGAAAAGACGCAGTTGGACTGTGCCACGTACATCTCCTGGCTGTGTTGCTGTCGCATTGGCGGCCTCCAGTACCAACCTGACCAGTATCTCCGCTGCCCGGGTTCTGACGGCGGCTGACAATGATGTTGCACTCAAGGCTGCATTGAGCTCAGATACCAAAGGTTTCCATCCGGAGATATCAGGCGGGTATACCAGAAGCCTCTCTAAATTAATGCTGGCAAGATCACCTAGCTTAGCCAGGGCAAATTGATCTGCTTGAACTGGGCCAGTCGTTGGTGATGAGTTCGGTATCCTCCTGTGCGAAGTCGGCGACTGAAGGTTGTTATCATTCTCCTCAAGTATTGTCCCTGGTCGATTGTCTCGCCCATTGAAGGGCATCTCAGGCTCCGGCCTTTTCTCCAAGAGACTGCAAACTGCATTGACAACCTCTAAGAATGAAACGTTCGGAAAGTCAACGGTGCTTTCGAAGAGCCTTGCTGTCGCTGTCTCGACGGCTTTAATCTCGGTGCCGAAGTTGGCAAGAAGGGCATTTGCCTCTCTTTCTGCGGTTGGGTCTGGTCCCTTAGCCGCTATCGGTGTCCGTCCTGCAGTTTTTCCTGTTGCAAACAAAACAAAATCGGCTTGTTGTAGACTCTCTAGGATAATCTGCCATGATGAGGCAAGGGTTGGTCCGAGGGCAATGCCCAGGTTCAAAAGTGCTCGGAGACACAACAGATTTCGAGTATTCCTGCGCAAAAGCATTAGCATTCAAGACCAGTACGCACTGTTCATACCAGGTCATCGCTAATGCAATTCCTTGCCCGAGAGTAACATTGAACAAATCGGAGCAACGGTGTATGACTTACAGTGCTGATGAGCTGGCATCGAAGGACTGTGGCCTTGTCTTGTCTGCAGAAGACTGGTTTACCAAGCTCTCCACGCTCAACAATCCCCGGGCATTGCCGAGTATACTATTTCCAGATGACTCTGAGGCTGGAGTGGGGGCTGGTTGTCTTGGTTGACCAGCGTTGAGACACGCGGTGAAGACATTGGGAGGGACTGCAGCCTTGCCAAGTGTCGTGAGAAACGCGTCGCGAGGAGTTGTCAGCTGGAGTAGCCCGGCGACATGAGCAAATCGCTGAAAAGCTCTGACCAGTCCATGATAGTACTCTGAGTCAAGAGCAGCGTAGAGAAATGTCGAACATGTTGCGAGAATCGCTGGCCAGCACTCGTCGATAATCGCTGCGCAAGTCTCCACCTCCAAATACAAGGGATGGTCTTTTAGAGCCAGAGGGTTAACAGGAACGGGATTCTTTTTAAAAGAAGCTGACCTCTCTAGGAGAGCTGGGCTGTCAGGCCGGTCCTCGCTGCCCCCCTCTATTGAAGATCCTTGCTTGCCTCGTCGTCGGTTGCGTTCGCCTGGCACAGTCAAAGGCAATATAAACTTTGCCAGACCCTCGGAAAGGGAAGTGATACAGGCTAGCGTTAGGCTATAGACGTAGGATTCGGGTATTGGGGGAGGATCAGTCTTGTCGAGCTGATCGATGCATGGCACACGCATAGAACTCCATTGCGTGCTGATGCCGGTGTCGTGTGCGGTACCCCCAACCGACCCTGCGATGACAGAGACACTCACTCCACTTGCATCAAGTACGGCTTGGTCGGCGGAAGTGGAATATGGGTTAGCGACGGGAATAGTCGACTGGTGACCAAGTCCGATCACAACCGGCTTCTCGGTGCTCACGCGGACAAAGGTGGCAGCCAGGTTCTTCAGGACATCGCTCTCGCCCTCTTTAGCATCGAACATTCTGAAAATCCGTCGCACCAGCGTGGGTTCGGCGAAAATCCCCCTGAAGACCTCCATGCATAATGATCTCTTCCAAATTGTGGTATCTTGGTCCAGGATCTGGGTGAGAATATTCAAAGCCTCCTTACTCTCATTTGGTATCAGTGTGACATGCCTCTTGAGGAGGGTGTATAGTATGCGGAAGAGCCTGACTGAGGCGGCGAAGTGCGGTCTCCCGGATAAACTCTGAATGATGAATGGCATCACCTTGGTACGAAGGATGTGGACCTGTTCCGGATGAGTGGCAAATATGGTCGCATGGTTGGTCAGGACGGACTCTATCAGCTCGAGGCCAAATGTCTGCTGCAGGCCGGAGAACCTCAGGTATTCAGGTCGTTGGGACTGGGTTAGAAGGCAGAGGTCGTTGAAAATGCGGTAGGCATCCAGTGCCGCAGCCTTGAGCTGTACGTTTCCATCGTCGGTGGGTGCATCTCCGACAAAACGCGCTGAAGATGATTTGTCCTCTGCGACAACCTTCTCAAAGACGGAAACAATTAACTGCTGCAGAGTAGCGGCCGAAGTATTGTTAACAATGGCATTTTTGCTGGATTGCAAGATGAAGCATATATTCAGTGCCGTCACAAGCAGATCGTCCCTGATATCAGTTGAGTAGTTCTGCAGAAGCGAAGGAAGAGCCTGGAGGATCTTGAGTTGAACGTCGAGACCAGCAGACGTAGCCTCACGAAGGGCCTCGAGAACAGGACTGAGCTTGGATCTCGGAAGAGCCTTAGAAACGATGAGTCGTTGCAAGCAGACAATAGCAATGCCAGTGAACTTTGCGTTCTTGGTGCCACATGCTATTATGAAGGGGTTGACAAAGTTAACTCTTTGGGATAGCTCTACATAATTTGGTCAGCCAAGTCGAGCCCCTGAGGCGATGGTCTAATGACAAGAGTGATTTGTTCCTCACCAGCTCCAAACTGGGCTTCCGTTACACGGAGGCTTTTGAGTTCCTCGAGAGACCTTTCGGCGGCCTGCAGTCCTTCAATCAGTCCAGGAACCACGGAGAAGACAGATAGATGCAGGAATATGTAATGATTGTTACCTGTCTAAGGTCTTGGTGCTTGCGCTTGCTCTCTGTTATGAGGTTGTGGAGCTCCGTCGCGAGGAGCTGAGCGGACATGATGAACTCTTGACAAGATCAAGCTTCATGACTTCTCATCACTGTTTATGTGGTGGCCGGATAAGCGTGAGGTCATGTCAGACTATTAGGTGCACCTAGGTTCCAACTGCGAATTGTGATATCTCATGGCCTGGTCGAAGTGTGGATGTACGTAAGTACGTACGCACAGCACAGCCAGCGTCGCAAGCTTGCTCGAAGCCAGATTGATTCATGAGCACTGGCTGGTGCAGTCAGGGGTTCCGCTCGGCAAGAGCTCCCCTTGTTCATGCATGGATCATTGAATGTGGTTGGTTGGGCCAGCCTGATTATGCTTAGTCAGCAGAGCCCGAGACACCAACATTGAAGTCAACTGGTGCTGTCAAAGCGCAAGCTTGAGACCCCACCTTTCGTCACCGTCCATCGGGCTCTCTGGTTTGACAGGGACACCCCGCCGTGCCCGCCTGAAGCCTGGTCAACTGGGTGTTGTCGTTACTTGACCTTCAGCTGCTTTTCTCCTACCTTTCAACTTGTAGTTGTTCAATTTCCACACCACAACTCCCCTCACAGGCTTCTTTGTCCAGCAGATAGACAACAATTATGGCTGCAGCTCAAGTCCCACGTAATTTCAAGCTCCTGGCCGAGCTGGAGAAGGGAGAGAAGGGCATGGGCGCAGGCAAGTCTCACCCGATTGCGGATTGGCCCGTTGGACTTGTGTTGGGTCGGAAAACTGACGATGCAACTGTCGCAGGTGCTTGCTCCTATGGCTTGGAAGACCCCGAGGATATTCTCATGACCCACTGGCGAGGAACAATTTGGGGGCCCCCTCATGTACGCGCCCTCCCGTCCTTGTTTGGAATTATGGACGGATCATGGGGGAGTGTAGCTAACCCGCGACCTCGGTGCTCCAGGGCCAACACGAGAACCGAATCTACGAGCTGAAGATGGAGTGCGGTCCCAACTACCCCAGAGAGCCGCCCGTTATCCACTTCGTCAGTCAAATCAACCTGCCTGGAGTGAACCAGCAGGACGGCCATGTCGACCAGAACGCTGTCGCGATCCTCCGCGACTGGGAGCGCATCGCCAACGAGCTTGCCAAGAACCCCCGCCCCAAGGAGGATCCCTTGAGCTTGGAGTCTGCTCTGATTGCTATTCGGAGGTCAGTATACAGACGGCTAGGACACAAAATATATCAATGTCCATGCTGATATATGACAGGTTTATGGACGAGAACAAGAAGCTGCCCCAGCCCCCCGAGGGCTCCAAGTATGCTATCTACAAGTAGTACGATATTTTACTAAATGTGAAGTTGCACATAAGGTGGCCCAACAATTGTGATGGGGAGGGATTGTGAGAATCATGAAGGAAGGCCAGCGCAGAGGCACGCCAGGGCAAGGGAGGTAGGAGGGGCGGATGACTTGATGATGGAACGTTTTGGCTGGTCTAGCCCTGGGTTTCTGTTACGACTGCATTTTCAGGGGGGTTAGGATGGTACATGGCGTAGAGCACGGGCTTTATTTATTCGTCCTGTATCACGATCCATATTTTCCTTGTGTCACTTCTCAGAGTACCTTATGTGTTGAGTCTGCGTACCTAAGCTTTGATGCCGGTCGCGGGAACACGTGATTCAGGCTCAGACTTCCTGATCGAAAGCCGCGCCAAACAAAAGATTTCGCGCCGACTCGACACCCACGCCAACTTTGCACAATTGCAGCAAGCATAGTACATATGGATTGAACGTCCTGTACGAGGCCAGTTCCGTGCCTAAGTCCAATGAATGCCGTCATTCTTCATTCCGGCCCGCGACTCGCGGCATAGAGCAGCATGTACGGCGAAACCTTCAGCTTTCTCACTTCCCTTTCGATCTGCCTAACCTACCTAAGTACCTACTGACAGCTCTCCCTCCCTCCCCTATAGGTTTCGCACTCTACCGGGCTCTACTCCGACAAGTCCCACGAATTTCCCTCCCCAATGACCTGACCTCCCGACCAGGATGGATCAACCCCATCCAATTCCTCATCCGCACCAGCTTCACCCGTAACAAAACCGACACCAGCCCCCGCCTCGTAACATCAGCCCTCCAGAGCGGCTACCGCTTCCTCAACCTCCTCGCGCGCGCGCACGACCCCACGAGCACGCACCACGCCTCCATCGTGGCCTTCCTCCGCGACCGGCAATCGCGCTTCCCGCCCGCCGACCAGCCGAAGCGCGTCGAGCCCGAGACCAAGTCCGTCCGGCACGCCGCGGTGCCCCTCCTGACCAAGGTCAGCGGGCCGGGCGAGAAGCCGGTGTACAAGTCGACGTTCCGCCCGCGGCCGCTGGCCGAGCTGTCCGGCGGCGTGCGCAGGATCCCCGTGCTGGAGGAGGCCAACGGCGGCATCACCTTCCTGCGCATCGGCAAGCCGCAGTCGCACTACCTGGGCAGCTACATCCAGCGCAAGAGCGCCCGGCGGCAGGAGCTGATCTCGCTCATGCAGCAGCTTCATGAGGATGCGCGGGCTGAGGCGTGCGAGGAGGATATGTGGGAGGACGAGCTTGTGCGCCTAGCTGGTGAGGAGGGCGTTATGCTTCAGGGCTACGGTGGGACGCGAGAACGACGGGGCGGCGGGCCTTATGAGCAGTCTGTGAAGATTGGGCTGGACTTTGTGGCCCAGAAGTTGAATAGGGAGGCGGATGACATGAAGGCTCGGGCGGTGGCAATGCTGGATATTGTTGAGGAGGAGAAGAGGTTTGCGGCCGAAGAGGAGAAGATGAGGAAGAGGATGAAGAACAGGGAGCGCAATGTGAGGAGGCGGTACGTACCAACATGGCTACGGAGACACGAAGAGTGGCAAAACACGTGGGACGGCCAGGAACAGGAAGACGGGGACAGACCAGTTTCCGAATAGGAGCATCGAGAGCAACAGTGCCAACAACGATCACCATCTGGACTTAACAAGTCGGCAGTCCGGCACAAGAATTGATGAGATTTTCATGTTTATCCCGAGCATTCCTTGATCCGCCCAAATTCCAATTACCAGATACATGGTCATTTTAGCATCCAACTTGCATCCAATTTGCATCAGTTATCCTCGTGCACTACTAAAGGTAAGAAATTTACCGCCTACCGCTGTCGAAATCGCTGTATGCAAACTGACCAAGATAGACAAATTCGGCGCAAGACCGTCATTAGGGATATTGATGGCGGCACATCAATAACCACATGCCTCGTCACAGGTCATCAGCATTACTACCTAGGTAGTCAAAAATCAAGAACCCCATCACTCTTGGTTGCTATCCAAAATGCGTCATTCACATCCTTCGGCCGGAAGCCGGGCGATCTTCCCAGACAGACCGCGCGAGCAACCATTTCTAACAACGAAATTATACGTCAGCAACCACGTTTGCACCGGGTCTGACAGTAAAAATAGCATGGTGAACAAACAGATTCTTACGTACCTTTAATGAAAGCATTCACATCCAGAGTGACGAGTCTTTTCCTATTCTCGGGGGTTATATTGCTCCTGGCTGGCGTCCCCGTGAAAGCCATTGTGCTCCTATCATCCCCAAAACCGCCCGTTGCTGAGGCGCCTCCTGCAAAGAACCCTTGGAACTGGGGCCCCAAAGCCCCCATGCCCAATGACGAGCTATTATGCACCGGCCACGCGTTGTTGGAGTTCGGCATGTCCGACATGCCCAGCGAACTCGAATCCGTTCCCGAGCCAGTACCAGATGAAAGCGACGGTGGCGTCGAAGATGGTTGAAGATCAAAAGCATCATCTATGTTCTGAGGCCAGTCGTCAAACGGTGTCGACTTCTGTCCCCGCGCCCCTCCCCCTTCGAAGGCGGCCACGTCAATCAGGGCTGTCAGGTAATCCTGGCCAGGCTGGATGGACACGCCACGGGACTGGAGATACAGCTCCACCTCCTCCGCGTCGTAGAAGTCGCCCTGGAACCCCGGGAGCGTGATCCTCATCCGCGGATCAATCTTCTTATCCCGAGTTTCGCCCGTCCTCGAGTCGAACGGGCCCAGACCGAAGTTCCCGCCGGCGAAGCCATGCTTCAACTGGTCTGTGGTGCCCTGGTTGCCCACGAAGCCCTGGCTGGGGTCCTGCTGGATATGATGTTGTCCCGCGCCGCCGAGGGCCCAGAATGGTGTCTGCCAGTTATTCAGGCTTTCTGCCTTGGTCCTATCGAGAGACGAGCGGAGGCGATCTCGGATCCTGTCAACTGGTTCGAACAGCATACAGAAGCCAAAGACCTTAGCGAACCTCTCTTTTGGTGGATTGGCCATTGTGATGAGCTGGTAGCCGCGCTCAGTAGCAGTGCGCTGCAGACGGCGGCCAAAGGTTGTTTCAGTGGAGGCGAGGGAGTTTGGCAGGGGCAAGGCAGAGAAGGGTGATAGCGGGTACGCTGAGGGCAATGTGGTATGCTCGAAAATGTCGGGAAAAAGTGAGTTTTGGGTCAGTCCGAAGGGGAAACTGGCGTTCTCAGTTGTTGGCATGGTGATTATCTCGTAGTCCAGTAGTGCTTGAGTTGAACTGGGCATGATATTGGAGTGGTCTGGCACGGAGACAGGTGGGCTTATTACTGGCTCAGTCGTTAAAATGTATCCTCCCCACGGGAGAACGTCTTGTTGTCGTGTAGGTTGTGTCACAATGGCCTCCGGAGAGCTGGACTTCTCCTTCCGGCCATGTTTAGGCGATCTAGCTGCATCGTGGGAGGAGCTGTCGCTCCGACCGTCGTGTCCGCCATCCTCACTGGATTTCCTTGCGAGAGAAAGGAACTTCTCAGTAGTAGCACGCAGCTCACGGGCAAACTCGGGGGCTTTCTCAAGCATGCCCAAGCTCACAGCGAAGTCGTGGAATTTCATGAAGGTATTGCTCATTTCCTCGTTCGTCTCTTGAAGTTCCTGGACTTTCCTCTCAAGAGACTGGATGGCACTCTCCTTCCGGCTACGGTAGGCACGCTGTGCCAGCCTGATTTGTGTTCGACGCCGCTTGTCAATGTCAGTGATATAACAACCACATAAATCGCCAATGAGCATAGCGGAAGAATAAGCGACCAGGAGGGTGACACCTATATGCACAGCTACATAGGAGATCAGATTGCCGTGACAGTTGTACATTTTGTGATGCCCCAAAAAGGCATTCGTAGGTGTATGGTACCCAGAAACACAGCATGTGATGAAGTAAAATGAGCATAACCTACCTCAGTAGCTGTCTGATCCTTGGTGTCCAGCCTTGGCCTACCTCTGGCCCTCTTCTTCTCCTCTTCGCCATCCTCTGCGACCTCTGTCACAACAGTCACCGAGGATGATTTTGTTTTCTTCCTAGGCCAGTCATCACTATGATCTGACCGGAAATCCTTCGCCTTGCCGGTCTTTGTGTTGAAGGCACTACCGCCGTAATGCTCAGCACTGAGGATAGCCAGATCGGAAGACATGGCTGCATGCCGCGTCTCCACTATGGTCAGGAAGATGGGATCGAGACTGTCTCAGTAACAATGACAAGGCCAGTTACAGACCGGTCGAACAATGGCTAAGCTCAAGATCAGGGGGCTGGTCCGGCGCCACGTAGGCGCTATATTGATAGACGGAAAGTTTGGTGACACAGGGTCCACGGAGATAACGGCTTCTAATCTTTCTCGATATACTGTGGCTTAGGAGTACCGTATATATGGCATGTGGGATGCCATACAAGAGAACACGGGATGCGCCAGGAAATCAATTTGGGTCTAGGCGTTTGAAGGTGCAAAAGGAGTATGAAATATCAAATTCAAAACATCGGAATCCCAGGATGAATACGACCGATGCTCTCCGGCTTTAAAATGACCCTGGTATGTCTGACTAGCCACTGTCGATGATGTTCCTGGTATCTGCTGAAAGGATCTGGTGGATCTCTGGGCAATGCAGATGTCATTCAGCTGCATCGAAGAAGAGGTCATTTGCGGAACTCCCGCGCAAGCGCGCGCTGAGTAATGGGGGAAATCATTCGCTTGGTCGAGAAACATGTAGAAAGGTTGTCAGCGATGCATTGTGCGGCACCTGGGATGGCCTTATTGGGCCCTCAAAGTGGTGCTGACTGAGTTTCCTACCCGTTGGTCGTAGGGGGAGGGACCATTTTCAGGGGACACCGAACACCCGACACGAATTTTAGATTACTGAACATCCATGGATTGGGACCGGGGGAGGGGGCAGCTAACATGCTGATAACATATCCGCACGGAAACATCGTGCAATGATGATAAACGCAAGTTATCAATATCTACCCATGACATGGTACGCACAGAGACGTTGACTCCGCACTCCCTCGGCGGTTACTTGCTGGAGGTCGTCTATTTTCCCGGCAGTTATCGTCACAAAATGACGACGAGGCTCAGTGATTCCAAATAGCCTTCAGGATTCAGTATTTGTATACCCGTAATGCTACTCGTCGTCCACCCTCCACCCGGCTCTAGTGGTCGGTGCATCCGAGGTGGTGCCGTGCCATCACGATAAGTAGGCGGCCCCAGGTGAGTCTCTGGTAGGGCACGAAATACAAAAGACATCTCTGAACTGTCACTATGGACTAGTTACTTGCCTAATTACCACTGGTAGGGCTGAAGGGGAGATAGACCCACTCGCGCTACCGTCCCCGTCGATCATCGGCCCGGCTCGCACAAGGCTTGTCGAAGTACATGTAGCACGATCCAAGACGACACTCTCGGAGAGTACGGAGAAGGCCATTCTAACAGTATGTGTTATTTGCTAAGAAACCGACAAGGTATATAAGGTATGCCCATAGCTATGCTGAACCCCAAATCAAGACCTAAACAAGGATAAACTAAAGCCCATGCTCATAAACACCATCCCAGGATCATTCCTTATCATGTATCGGTAGATGTCTCATCCTCCTCTTCAATCTTCGTCTCAATGATCGTAGGCTTCATCAACGGCGTCGCAGTTCCAGACCCAACCTGCGTCCGGCTCCCGTCAGAATCACTGCTCTCCCCACTGTCCGTTTCGCGCGCCCTCTCATCCACCGCACCCAACTTGAAGTTCAACATGGTGCTCATGCGCGAGTGTCTATACGAACTAAACCTCTTGTCGACAGCCTTCGCGATATTGTTGTCCTGCAGCTGGTGGTCGGTGCGCAGCTCCTTGTTCATGTCGTAGTGCTTGATGAGCATCGAGACGAAGAAGGCGACACCGCTGATGCCCAGGTAGACGCGGAAGACGCCCTTGAAGCCGTAGACGTAGCCCTCGAGGATCTGCGTCTTCTCCAGCCCCGCGGGCATGGCTTTGAGATAAGGGATATATCCCTCTGCGTTCTTAGCGATCTCAGTGGAGATTCCTAGCCATCCAAGCTTGAGCGACATGACGTTCTGGAAAGTCGTGCCTCCAATACCGACGCCCAGAGCGGTGCCGAAATGGCGCATGAAGCCGTACATGGCTGCTGCTGCACCTTCCTCACCATCGACACAGATGGCCTGTGAGGCGAAGTTCTGAGCGTTGAGGATGGAGCCGTGACCGAAACCCAGAATGATAAGTGTGATTACCCACACAGCAATGTGGGTGTTGATGTCCCACATGGTTGTCAGCCCGCACCCAATGGTAGTAATCACCCATCCGGCCCAGATAGGCCAACGGTAGCCATTGAAGCGGGTGATGAGGGCGCCAGTAACGATCGACGCCGGAACCAGGGTCACCATGACCGGAAGGAGAGCAAGACCGGTGTTGATCGGGGAATATGCGAGAACCGACATGAAATAGAACGGAACGTAGTAGAGCTGCCCAAACAGGATGAGTCCCTGTATTGAACTGCAGACGTACGCAGAGATAGCACTCAAGTTATAGAACAACGAATGCCGTAGGAAAGGCTCTTTGGCCATGCAGCGTTCCCATGCCGCCGTGCCGAAAAGACCGATGATGCCGATGATCAGCGGTGCGATTGTCTGCGCGCTGGACCAGGCAAACTGGGTACCACCCCATGAGATAGCGATGAGGAAGGAGGTTGCAGAGCCCATGAAGATGAAAGAACCGATCCAGTCGACGCGCGCAAGCTTGTCGCCCAGGGTTTCGACTTTGGGCTTCAGAGTCAGGAGAAAGGGGATGGAGACAAGTCCAAATGCGCAGAAGGGGAACATGATGTAGAATACCCATCGCCATGTCGTATTTTGGGAAATAATCCCCCCGAGCACAGGTCCAACGCAATTACCCATTGCCCAGGCCCCTTGGACGGTACCGTACCATTTAGGTCTTTGTCTGAGTGGTACGATATCGGTGAAGATGACGAGCGATAGAACAATGATGCCTCCTCCACCGATGCCCTGGACGGAGCGACCGCCCAGTAATGCGCCAATGCTCGGGGCTGTGGCACACATGATGGAACCAACGGTGAACATGAACACGGAGGAGATCAGGAGTACCGGACGACCGAAGATATCAGAGATGGCAGCGAGAAATGGCATGCTAACCGATGTTGAGAGCAGATATGCAGTGCCGACCCAGAAGCCCTGGGTTGTTGTTCCTTTTAGATCTTCAACGATGGACTGCCATGGCGATACAGGTCAGCAGTGATTCCGGGGCAGAAGCTATGGGTGGACCGTGAAGTTACTTACATTCAGAGACGTAACAATAATACAAGCATCCTAAATAATCATTCAGCAAAGTTCGTGATTGGAGTTTTAAGGACTTTGGGATTTTATCAAACTAACAAGAGAGACCATGAAGCTGATAACGCTCAACATCACCATGATTAGTTTTTGGTGGGTTGTAGGTTGCCATTCTGGTGCTTGAAGAGACTCGTCAACCAGATCAGGCTTGTCTTCGGCCTGCGGCTTTGGGTCGCGTCGGAAGAGTCCCATGTTGATTTAGAGAAGTGGAGTTGTAGGAGAGCACCGTCGGCTGCGGAAATCATTGACACTGAGATGACCCTAGATAGGAACTACCCTGGGTATAGTATAAAGCAAATATGGTCGATGGTAGGTAGCCAGCGGAGGGCAGGGGTTTATCTTCAGCTAGCCTGAGGTGGATTATAGACAAATGGACTTGAAGACAATGCTGAGGCTGAAATGTACTTGAAATAGGGGGCGTATGAGAGTTGTATTTGGCTCAGATATTTATCTCACCAAGGAGGTCAAAGGGAGGCCGAGCCTGATCTTATATCAGGACAACAAGCCTCACCGATGCTGGTAGCTAACATCTATTGTTATCTTAGCTCGCATAGGTCATGCATGAGCACATGCCAGAATCGTTGGAAACACTAGCAATGGCCATTGAACAAAAAGAACCAACAGAGTGTAGGGTGGATGGTGGTGGGTCCAAGGTGCAACGAGCTGGAATCGACATCTCGGTGCCTGACTATTCATGGACCCCAAAAATAGAACAGACGCCAGGAACCTGTAGCATGGCTAGCTCACTTGAGCTTCTTCAAATACTGTGCTTTTCACATGAGATGGTGGACTAAGGCAGCATATTGGTAGTCTAGACCGTGGGAGCGTATCAGCTGGTAAGGCTCTTTGATCAGGGCGTTGTCTGCATGTATGGAAGACGACCACAACTTCCAAAGTTGGTGTCCTGGTTGGAGCCAGCCTCATCGATGCAACTATCTAATACAATTCCGTCTCTTCCAGGATCATTGTATGCAGTATGCGACCCACCAGTTCAAAATCCTACGCTAGGTACGTAGTGTAGAGTGGTGCAACCTGGCAGGCAGTGCAACTTGCACACAATATGCAGCTTTGCACAGCCGCATGCCCACGTGGGATTCAGTGTTGTGGTGTATGGCGACAGGACGCTGTCCTTCCGCCGCAGGACCATGGGCTAGAAACCGTGGAACACCATCAGCCAGCTTGACGATAGGCGCGGAGGAGGAACATGGTGTTAGTCACTCTGTATTTTGCCCGAGTGGTGGTGATTAGGCAGAGGATAAGCTATTGCCTTCGCTTCTCGGGCCAGGCCTCCAGCGTACAGCTTGACCGTCTCTCCACTCTACCAAGTAAGATATTTTGCCAACACTGATGCCATGACTGGTCCCTACTGACTTGCGGCTGGATGTGGAGCAAGCCAAGATATTGACCAGAGCGGTCAGTCAAACCAACAGATTGCCGGAAGACTGGATGCTCCACAGTCGGAGTCAAGGTCGACGTCCGGAAGTGTTATCATGCAAAGCATCTCCGTGAAGTCGCCGGGCTGCAAAGACACAGCCCCGTATGGATGGGGGCCGATGGCGCAGGATTATGGTGAAAGAAGGTGGGTGACATTGTCATGTATGATTCGAAACGTGAATAAATATCTCTCAACTGATGTGATGGACTGCATCTGTCACAGCAAACTTTGCCTAGGAGAAGGGAGGAAAGGTGAAATCGAACCGGTGTGTCCACCCATGTGGATGGGCCCAAGGATTCAGGGTTAAAAGATCATATGGATCGTATGAAAGTCTGTTACCAGAGCCTTGGGTCGGTGTGGAGCCGCTGTGTAGAGTCCCTGTCCTTCCGTCTCCTTCGGTGTGTTGTCGACCAGGCTGCCAGGTCGGGAATAGTTACACAGAGAGCTTGCTCTAGACATGGCAGACTTGTTTGCCAACAACTCGTCACCAAGACGATGCTGGTTTCAAGGAGTAGAATCCTGAGTGGATCAATCAGAAAGGGATGAAGGAGTGACTCCATTTCGACAGCCAGGTCCCTGCGGCACAGCGACAGCTCCGTAACATCAAAGCTTTGTTAATCCTTCCGTGGACGGTGGCAAATACGTCCTTGCTCAGAGCCAATCGTAGGCATTGGTGGCGGAACAGATAACTTCCAGAAGAATATTTCCCGAGACAATTTGGGGTCCAGTCCAACAATGAAGGTGCTTTGTAGCGGCAGATGCGGGATAATGGGCGTGTTTGGCGCGGAATGAAGAATGAAGTTATGTGTTCGAAGCGCCGGCGTGGGTTGTGAAAGTCATCCGCTACGAGTCGAGCTGCAGCCAACAAGTGACCAAGGTTGGCCCAAGCCCGGATCCACCAACTATGAACGTCTCATATCTCGTACGGCACAGCACGGCACAGCAAACAGCCAGCTGAACTTGAACGAAGGGGCTGAACATCAAGATGCAGCCAGCCAGCGAGGTTTCCTACCTTGGTAGACTTGCGGTTTTGTCTCACTGTCTGACAGAAACCCGCCATGTTACCCTTCACTTGCATCTTCGGCCGATGATAACTCCCGGAAGCAACCGGACTGATGGAAGAGTTGCCTTTGGTCCGTCATGATGCATGAGCAACAGTGCCTAAAAATAAAATACATCGGGCTACTGCACATATCACGATCTCATCTCAGCAACCCCCTCACCTCTACGGCGATCGGTCCGTTCCTGGTGAAGTCTTGTCTGCAAGTGTCGATCCTGTCAGCACATAGGAACGAACGTAACTGAGCATGCCACCCTGCCAGTCCTGCTTCCTCCAATACTGTATATCAATTTTACTTAGGTACGTGTGGCGTTTTGGCCCACCATTGATTTGCTTACTGATGCACACAGAACCACGAGACTCTCGCCATAGCTAATGCCGATCATGTTGATTCGCTTGCATCGATGAAGCCATGCTCGAACTTACGCCGCCCGTGCTGTGCCTCCCTCGTACAGCCGCATTTTCTGAGATATACTCTACTCATTTATGAGCCAAGACTGGGGGCTGAAGGGTGTATCACTGGAATTCACGTTGCGACAACAAACGGACGAACTCCAATATCTGCTGCGCCGCAAAAGGCTCTATGGATGGACATCGCGATTCGCAGCTGTGAACATAAACGAGGTTGCGCCAGTTTTAGAGAGCCTTGGGGGCCACGGGGGTTTATCCAGAAGCGTTCTCATTCCCCTCATACCCCTCTAGTCCCAGGCCTCATTTCGTTTCTCCAATACCTATTTGATGCCACTCCAAGTCACACAAATGGTGTCCTAAGGTGGCATTTACAGGCCTCTCAAACGGCAGCCATGGCCATATTGTGCAACCCATCTGGACTGTGCCTCTTCGCTGGAAGGAATTCCTGCAGTCGGTCTTTCGCAAGCTTGACGTATTCTGACGTCTTTTTGACATTCGCGGGAAAATGCCTGATATGAAGGGCAACTGGGGGCCCCAATGTTCCACCGTCCTGGAGGTCAATGGGGGCGCAATCCCCACCCCTTGACTGCACTACATACGTACACAACAAAGCTGGGGGTTGGGAGACGCAGGAGTCGTCACGCATTGCGCTGATAGAAAGTCGGCTCACAGCGAGTGTCCAAGGTCACTGTCACGGGGCTGCCGTCCGTATAGTTCTTCCTGAGGAGTCTGATATCCCAAACCCACATGAGCGAATTCACAGTGAGCTTGAGGTTTCGGGCCCACGATCGGCAACGAGATGAGATGTCTCTGCACATATTGAGACGCCGACCAAATATCTTTCAGGTTTGGCGAAATCTTTACTATTCCTCTCAAACCACCTATGATAATGGATGTCAAAAATGGATCAAATGCATTCCCCGCCAGCCAGCAGTCATGTTAGAACAAGGCGACCGCCTATGCACCCATGTAGCCCTGACATAAGATTACAGCTCGCATTACTGTCCATACCACTGGACCAGGTTCCTCATATGACCTAATATTCTCAGTAGAATGGTCAGCCCGCACGTCTTACAGCGCCCTGAGAAAGACTTTGACATGCAGACCTACGGTTCACCAACGGCCACAACGCCGAGTTCGACGAACTGGTCCCAGAGACTCTGGAAAAGGTAATACCTCGCCTTCCTCGGCCTCTTGAGACCGAAGGACGCTCAATAAATCCTGGTCTTATAAATGGAGATCTCTGGTACGCAAGCTCGGGAACGGATATGGACACAGACGAGCCTCTCGTCTTCGACGCTTGCTCTGTTCGTCCAAAACTTTGCCCGGGAAGAAGCTCACCGTGGAAAACTGGATCTACATGATTCAATCGTGAGGTTGAATAGTGTCATCGGAATCATTGTCTGAGCGTTAATGGCTAGAGCTCAGGAGAATCAACACCCACGTCTCTGCCCCCATCGAAAGAAACTGGCTCTTGGCTTGAATCTGACTACATGACTCTAGACGGAACCGTTATGCATGACCATATCTCCTGGATCAAGATTTCAGTCATGAGGGAGTCCAGAATTCATAAGAGAGATATTCCTTATCAGAAACTCTTCAAAACCGTGCTTCTCGAGACAGGGCAAAAGGATGTGACTAAGATGCACGCTAACTTAATGCTTGTTCATATATTATTCATATATCACTTCCTTTTCTGTGAGATACTTGCAAGACATTTGCTCTGAATAAAGTTTCATTATTGGTGCTGTAACACCGCAAATGCTGTTGGCCTTTCCAAACTCGCAGATATGCAAACCATAGCACTCCAGACTGGCCCTGGACAGGACCGGGCCCATAACCCGACGAGACGCTGCCAACTCATGCGGCCAATGCCCAAAACGCCAAAATCATAAACATCCAGCCCCTAGATGTACAAATTCCAATACCACCGAGCTCCCCATGTCCTAAATCCTCACTTGTTGAGGACGCGGCTCACAGATGGTTGCCGGTCCATGTCCCAAGGTGTGTAGACGTTGGCCACAGCAGGACGGCGCTGGGTTCGCTCGACAGGTTGTCTTTCGACTTGCAATTCGCGTCTCTGCTGGACTTGAGAACCGGCAAAGTACACTGTATTTGTATTAGTATGAAGAGAAATTGTTTGCATCCTGGTGATAATAGGAGATTCTTACCAAGTCCTGCGGCCGCCGCGACAGAGACTATCCTTGCCGATGGCGTCAATCCATATACTCTGGATGCCTTGTTGACCACTGGCTGGATTGAAGGATAGTCGAATCTGGGAAGAGGGGAGCCGAATGAGTTGGTAGTCATATTTACAAGAATAGTATTTCGAATTCTTCGATTTGAGTGGAGGAGTATTGTATTGGTGGTGAGTGAGTGGTGATGGTCTGCTCTTCAAGTGATCTACCAACAACAAAGCGTCGAGCAGGAACACTTAAATATTATTTGAAGACCTCCTCTGTATACAATGCCTGTATTGTGAATGTTGCCTACGAATATCGGCCACGAAAATTGGTCGAAGCCGCAAGTGTTACATGGGAATCTAACTGGAGGCGTGTAACTCTGAGATGGTATGAGACGCCACAGGCCATCAGATGTCTGTGGCATGAGTACAGTTGTATGTGGTGCCACTTTCATGCAAAATCCAAGGGCTGTGTAACATCCTGCTTGGGAGGAGAAACAGCTGCCAGACACTGCAGATTCCGAAGGTCTTATCACATACTCACCCCCCGCATCCCTAATATGGCGGGTATGTATGGAGCTTCCTCAGGAATAGAAACATGGTGCGAGAAGTGGGATGTTCATCGACACGCCGGGCACGCACGGGGTCCGGGGAAGATTGCGGGGGTCACTCCGTTCCCCAAGTGCGTTCGGGAATCTTAGGAGATTGTGATGCATGTGGCATGTGACCCCTTGAACGAAGGGAATGTTCCCGCCATATTTTCGCGGCCATCTCCGTGCCCGTGGCGAGTCCAGTGCAGCATTAGAACAGGGGGCAACGTTTTAATATACGTTGATCAGAATTGAATGAGTTGTTACTTGCAGGAGTTGATGAATTCGCTGCCCTCCAAGGTTAATTTAATATGTGAAGCCAATCTGATGTTTCACAGTCTCACACGTAGAATTACCCTTTTTTTATGCATGAGTCTGGCAGATTGATGGATATGGCCAAAATCCTGAATGTTTATTTAACCAAACCACCGTCCAAAATTCGACGCTCAAACCCGACTACTTACCCCAGGGTACTGCCTCAAATGGACACTATGGGGAAAGACGTGAAGAGCTGTGGAGTGTTCCTAAAGCCGTCTCCCCTCAACCATGTGCATGTGTATGGGTGTTGGGTATGTGTTTGCTTCCTGGTAGCATATCACACATGCACATTTCCATATCTCAAGGTTGCCTCCAGCCACACCGTCATTCACTCTCATCTTCCTCGCAGTTTTCCGTGTTCCGTCCAAGTTCAAACCTACCTAGGTACTCTTTTGCGGAACGTTTGTGTTTGTACTCTACTCAAGGTACCCTCTCTACCAGCTCTTGACTTGATGTGCCCTGATTATAGTATAGTAGAGATGGGAATTTCTCCGTGATATACGGTACAAGGCACTGCCCATACTGCAATACAGATATATATATATATATCTCGGCCGTTCGCAGTATATGTACTTAAGTATACCTAGGTACCTATATCGTACTATGTATAACCACGTATCATACCCAGGTCTTATACCGTGCTATTATTGATGTTGTTAAGCCACTCCGGCATCTTACAGTGCCGCCTGTCGAAAAGCTTCTTGCGAAGGATCATCAATTCTATGTCTTAAACAAGACATACCAGGACCTGCGAACAGACCCCTTTGTTGTTATCTGAGCCTCGCACACTTGTCCAACTTTGTTATATAGCTATAGCTAATACATCTCCCACAGGCATACGTCCGGGACCACCGGATTACCCAAACCTATCATCTGGACACACGAAATATGCAACCGAGTTTTAAATTCGAAGACCCGCGACACACCCGCTGGGATCTCTTCTGTTGAGGGTAGTTTGGTAAAGGGCAAGCGGGTGATGGTGACATTGCCCCCGTTTCATGTAGGTCAATCATATTTGCTAAGTTAAGTCGAAACTAATGTTGTATTTCTTTTCCAGGGAGCTCTTCTTGCTCAACTTGTAGTTGGTGCTATTCCTTTTGGCAATGTTGTCATTGCCCCTGTGGCAGCAGCTATCCCGACGGCCCAGGGGGTCGTTGATGCCCTCAAGCAAAGTCCGGCCGATGTAGCAATACTCGTGCCTTCAGTGGTGGCTGAGTTAGTGCAGGCTTGTCCGTCTTTTTTCTTCCTCTTGAGGCATCCTGACTAACAGGAGCTTGCCCAGAGTCCTGATTTGCTAGAGTACTGTGCTACCCACCTCGAGACGATCCTCTACATAGGCGGCGACCTGCCTCAAGATTTGGGTGACCGCCCCCGTGTTGCAGCCAAGGTGTACCTTTACTGCCTGTGGGGGGGGGGGGCAACTGAAACTGGCATTGTTCCACAGCTACTTCCGCCGGAGGTCCTCCCGTCATCTTTAACGGGCCGAGATCTATGGCGCTACATCAGATTCTACCCATGCGTAGGAGCCGTTTTCGATGAGGTGACAGACGATGGTATTTGCGAGCTGGTAGTCCGGCGTGACAGTGCTTCGGTTGATGCACAGCCTTGCTTTCCTGTTCCCGGATTGGACCGACTCGAGAAGGAATATCGAACCAAAAATCTATTTGAGCAGCATCCCCACATATTGATGATTTATGGTGCTGGCGGGCTCGCGCCGACGATATCATCGTTTTTCTCAATGGCGAGAAAACCAATCCCATTTCAATGGAGCATCATATTATGGCCAAGAATGCAGAACTCAGCGGTGCTTTGGTGATTGGTGCCCAGCGATTCCAAGCAGCACTTCTAATCGAGCCTGTTTCAGAGAAATCTCTATCGACAGCAGAGCAAGCTGCCCTCATCGAACGCATCTGGTGCCGAGTGTCGAGGAAGCCAGCCGCAGTGCCCCTGCCCATGCGCGGGTGGAAAAGGCCTTCATTCTTGTTGTCCCAGCGGATCGCCGACTAATCCGTGCGGGCAAGAGCACCTTTATGCGAGGCCCCTCGATCAGCCAGTATACTCAGGAAATTGAGAAGCTGTATGGAAATGCCGACGCTCTCCTCGGTGACGAGGACGGTGGGACTGATGAGGCAGCGTTGTACGCTACCGGACTCGACGGCATAACCAGGCTAGTCCGGCAACACGTCCGTGCCGTGACGGGCTGGTCCAGCATCAACGAAACCGACAGCTTTTTTGACCAGGGAATGGATTCACTGCATGGTCTTCAGCTCACGCGTGCCTTACGGCGTAGCTTCCGCGGTCCCGACCTTGCACTCTCTGCCATTTACAAGAAACCTACTGTTGCCCAGCTGGCAGCAGCCATCTTTCCGGGGGGGGGGGCAACGACGGACTTGATGAGCGCAAAGTTATGGAAACGCTACTCGCCACCTACCGTGGTCTTATTCAACAGATTCCAGCATCCAAGGACCCAAAGACACGATTCAGAAGGGTGTCAAAACCAGTTCATGTCCTTCTGACTGGATCTACCGGTACGGTGGGCACATACCTACTGCGCGCGCTGCTGGACCAGGAGGGCACTGGACACATCTTCTGCTTGGGCCGCCGTGATGACGGTGGTAGGGCTGTCCAGGAAATGAAATTTACTAAAGCTGGCATCAGAACGACCGAGCTCGACCATGAAAGCCGCGTCACTTTCACCAAGGCCGATTTCCAACAGCCGTTGCTTGGACTGGATAGCCCCACATATGAGTTGCTCCGGTCAGAGGTTGGACTTGTCATCCATGCCGCCTGGCCCGTTAATTTCAACGTGACACTTGGGGCATTTCCTCCGCATCTGGCCGGCCTGGTGAACCTCTTGTCCCTCGCTGCACTCGCTGCAGCACAATTCGTATTTATCTCGTCTGTTGCCGCTGTAGGAGGGTACACAAAGGGCCCGCCGCCTGAGGAAGTCCTCAGCGCCTTGGACACGTCAGGGAGCATTGGCTACAGGCGCTCCAAGCTCCTCGGTGAGCTGCTCGTGGATGCTGCGGCGCAACACCTAGGGGACATGATGCCCGCGACCATCATCCGCATCGGCCAGGTCGCCGGCCCTGTGCAGCACCGCGGATTGTGGAATACCCACGAGTGGTTTCCCAGCATGGTGCTCAGCTCACTTCACCTGGGCCAGATACCCGACAACCTGGGGGCCACTCTTCTATAATGTTGACCTCGTACCTGTCGACCTGCTCGCCGACGTGCTGGTAGATCTTGCTACAGCGACTACGGAACAGGCAGCCAGCGGTGCATCGGTCTTCAACCTTCGCAACCCACACATCACTCCCTGGCGCACACTTCTTCCTGCTGTCACCAATGCTGATGCAGATAAACAGCTCCAGGCAGTACCACCGACAACGTGGCTGGCCAAGCTACGAGAAAGCAACGAGGAGGAGGGTGACGACATTTTAGGGATTAAAAATACAGTCCTGAAGCTGCTCGACTTCTTTGGGGGCCTGTGGTCGCCTGCAGATGCGATACCGCGGTCCCGGAGGCTCAGGCTCTTGTGTGGCCCATGGCGGTCGAGCGCGCCCTTGCAGCAAGTCAGTCACTTCGCAGGCTGGAGCCTGTTAGATTGGAGTGGAGTGGTTTGCTGTAAGAAGTGATATAGACTCTGCTGCAAGTATTCGGTGAAGGGGTGTAAGCCATATATGATCAACTAACGTCGTTAAGAGGTGTCCTGCTCTAGCTTAGATAGACACGTATGTTGATGCACGCATACCTCGTGCGCGGGGGTAACTCGACATAATATCATCGAAGGCTCTATCGAGGAATCTAAGGTACGCGTCCCTTCTCATTCCCTCGAAGCTGTGGAGGGAGACATTGTTAGCAAAGAAAAGAAAGACGGCCTTTTGAATCCGGAAAGTCCTCTAAGAGGCCGTTAGTTTGACCCTACTGATATTTCAAATATATCAACAGTCTCGGTGGCTTAGAGAGAAGTGAAGTGAAATAGATGACCGGAGATATTGCAGAGCCACCTGGGCCCCTGGCGTTCAAGCCGTTCACAGCCAGGGGGCCCGGTATTTCGGCTTGAGACATTTTGGAAGTCAACTCAGGGCTTGGAAATGATACCACATTGGCCAGCCCAAACCATGCCGGTCCCTGCTCGAGCATGAGTGTGATACCCTTCCAACACATGATGCTCTATGCTACACTCACGTTCTGTCTTTTGGCTATAATTACAGCCCGTGATATACGCATGTCTTCCCAGGGTTTATGGCCTCCCTCTGCACGTTGACGTTCACCCCGCTTTATGAGGGTTAGGGTTATGTGTAACCGCGTGTGCCTTGGATTGCGCGGCATGCTGGAGGCCTGAAGCTTAGAGATGCGCTTCTGTTAGATTCGAATGTGACGATCAGCTGAATCGAAAGCACGTAATGCAGGTTGCCTCTCGTATGGAATATTCGTCAGACAAGTGGAAGCCTCTCTCGCCGAAGACGTTTTGGGTAACAAGAGAGACGGGGCTGTTGTGGCCGACGTTGTGTAAAAGGGAGGAGACTCCCAGGTCGACTGGCTCCTTGGGTAGCTGCTTCTTCCATACGAAGTGATTCTGGAACCTTATATCTACGATGAAACCAAGACGAACGAGGCTGAGAGAGATACGAGGTGTTTGAACTTGTCGATCTTAGGACCCTTGAACGTCATCATCAACCTTCGAGACTGAAACGCAGTGGTCCCACACATCAGTGCGTCAACTGGTACTTATGTCGGTACCTTCTGGCCTGGCTTAGGTAAGCATACATTCCACTTTCAAACTGTTTTACTTCCAGGTATGCATCGCAGTTCCGCTCGTGTTCACTTATTCCGCCTGCCCGCTTCCTACAGTTCCAAGATCTGGACTCTACTTCTCCCGACATCTGAATCATCCGGGATATCCGAGACATGACCGAGGACCAATCGGCCCGAGTCTGGTAAATTTGATATTCATTGCTCAGCGTTCACGCATAGCCCTCGAGGGTTCAATGTCCAAGCAGCTGACGGGACAAAAATACTGTGTAGACTTGATCAGGCAACGCCAGGGTAGTTTCAATCCGCATATTCATCACAAATCCTTAATCAACCTTACAGCGTTCCAGACGAAAGAAAACAAAACAGGCTTCGCGAGGGGAATAGGACGAAGACGAGGACGTCTGTTCGGCCTTACATATCAAATCCATTCCCCAGCAGCCCAGCCCAGCAGTCCAACAGCTCAGGTGGGTCTGCGTGGTTAAAGTGTCCAGATCGTGCAGTTTCAGGGTCCACCTCTTGGAGCTACCCCACAAAGCTTACTGGACCCACACCACAAACCGGGCAAGCTCAAAGGGCTCACACCCAGGTAAGCCCAGCTTCTTGTTGGCGGGCCTGGCGGGCGAGCGTTTCGACCGATGCAAGGGATCCATCTTCCCCGACTCCGCGTGTGTACGGAGTCCACTGCGTATTAATCGTCCATTTTGCACCCTGTGACGAAACCTTTCTGAAGCCTTGGGTCACCGGCCGGAACGAATCTCTACACCACTACACTACTGCCGCACAACCCCCAAGTCATATCGCCGTGTCTAACACCAATCAACTTCGTCACGCGGTCCGACACCCTTATACTGTTACGTCTAAGGGCATATTCATCCGCGGTGGGACAGCGCCTGTGGCATGAGAAGCTGAGGTGTGGTCCCGCACCCACCTACCGTACGATACTTGGTGTTTCGATATCAATCCTCTGACAAGAATCGCATTAGAAATCTAGGCATTCTATCTCTCCATCTCTGTGCTGACTGCACCGCCGCTACTCAGCTACCAACTTCCAGCTCCCAACTTCCAGCTCCCAGCTTCCTACCTCCAACTTTCCTCCACGACCCCCACCCCCGTCGCTTCGCCTCGCCGGTCTAACGTCGATCTGTGCGACCAACCTACCCCCGGCCTGCTCCGGCCTTCGACCCTTTCGTCCGTCGTCGAGCCTCTCGATTTCGCGCCCGAATAAATTGGCCACTTGAGCCCGCTCCCGTTCAAGTCATCAAGATGGAAGATATAGGTGGGCATTCGTCGTCCGCCGCAGCGTTGTCTGCTGCCGCCGCAGCGCAGGCGGCACATTTTCTTGTCCAGAACCTCTCCTCTATTGACACAATATCTCGTTCTACGTCTCCTGGCGTCCCCGTCCTAACACCGGATGAAGATGACAAGAAACGGTATCGACCGAGGACATTTGCCTACTTCTCCCAGCTTCCCTTCGCCGTAGAAGAAGAAGATGAGCGCGAGGCTGCTCTGGCAGGCATTCTCAAAAATCTCTACATCGCTGTAAAGGCAGAGGACTTCGCTCCTGGTGCCATGCACTGGACGCGAGAGCTTCAAGGATGGTTAAACCTCAAGTTCGAGATGGTTCGCGAGCTGCGCGCCACCCTTGCCAAGCTCTACTATCATCTCGCCTTGGCGCCCGGTCTTGATATCAATACTGCCGACCGTTTCACCAAGATGGTTATTACTCTGACCAAGTATGTCACCATGCGTCCTACTGCGCACCGTTTTCGGGCTATCTATCCATCGAAAACTATAGCTAACGGCGTTACTGAACAGGAAAAAGACTTACCTGAAGCCTGGAGATGATCTATACCTTGACTGGCGACCTCTATGGAAAGAATTGAAAGCTCTGATACTGCCTTCAGAGACCGCTGCGCACCAGGCAAGCAGGAGAAGAAACGGAAGGCATCTTCTAAGATTAGCCATGCACGCCCAGACTTATTTTGATCCGAGTGAAAGACGAGAGATGCTCGACGAGTTCCTCCCACTCTTTAGCACTTCGGACCTGTCCTGTGCATACATCGTGGCTGCGGCTATCAATGTTCTCGTTCCTACCGCCCCGTCGCCCGCTTATGCGCCTCTCTCACAGCCTTCCGATTACCTCCCTACATACTTCCATCTTTGGTCGCTTGTGACGAGGTCCAAGTCCTTCGATGTTTTCTTCCTCGACGTCTTTTCGCGAACAGCCAGGGACTACCTTAGTTGCACGCATGTGCCGTTTACAGAGCATGGAATATTTACCAAAGACCAATCCGACCTTATTTTTACTGCCATACTGCGTCTCACCGAGATACCAGTTGGCCAGGCAAACTCGCCTTATGGTCCACTTGATTACTCAATGGGCGCTGCAGCCTACTTGGAGAGAGACAAAAAGAGGCATCCCGTTCCGCATGTGATCGCGAGGTGGATCGTGCACTCTCTGTCGCCAAAGTGCCTTAAGGGAGAGAGTTCTGTCATGATGAGCCTGGAAGGGCTGATCGAGTCAATTGACACCTTCTTTCATCCATCAAATCAAGGATCATGGACAAATTTTCTGTCTCAGTTCGTGTTCTTTCTGACCCATGGCTTTGTGTCTCGGTGGAACCGTGAGCAGAACGGCGAGCTTGACACTCCAGTTGATCGAAGGATCAACAATGAGCTCAAAAAACGTTTCGTCCTTTCCTTGAAGGAAGTAGTATTTATGGGTCTCTTTGCGAAGAGTATGAAGGCTGTCAGTTACTATACCAGCACGCTGCAATGGCTGGCCTATCTCGAGCCCGACATCATATTGCCAGGGGCACTACAACGGTTCTATCCAAGTCTGCAGGGGTTGGTCGAGGTTCACCGCACAACTTCGAGCCTCAGCGGCCTCATGATGATAGCCAATGTTATGTCACGAGAGAAGGGTTTCAGGTGTCACCTCACAGCTTTATTGGCGCTGGCTCTACCGGGTATCGACGCCAACGATTTGGGAAAGACCCAGTATACGCTCAGCTTCATACAAAGTGTTGCTTATAGCATCCCATTTGTGCCATTAGTGCAAAAGGGCTCCGATGTGCAAGACACAAGTTTGGCCATACAATGGGTACAGGGCGAGATGCATCGCATGGAGCGCGAGGGCCAGGATGTTCAGATCAACTACAAGGAGGAGCTGTCAGATGAAGATGAGGCAAATATCGTCCGATCATCAACAGCCGCATTTGGTGAATTCGTTATGACTTTGCTTGGCAAAGTTTTCACGCTCCTGGAAAACTTGCCGGATGCATCGCAAGTCCGAGCGAACTCGCCTGAAGACAATGTCATCAACACGCTGCCTGCAGCATTGACACCGCTATTCGCATCCCTGTCCCCGGACCTCTTCGATATGGCTCTTGAGAAGGTGGCGGCTTTCGTCTCGTCCCACGTCGTCCACCAGGCCAGAGACGCCATGGCTTGGATCTGCAATGCTCTTTGCAAAGTTGATCCGGAGAAGACGCTCAAGGCATTTATCCCAATGCTTATCGTCAACATCCGCAACGAGATTGACTACAATGGTGCCGCTTCCGATCGCAGTAGTGGTACGGATGTACTGCCACGAGACCGAGCACTGGTGTGGCACGTGAGCATGCTCAGCATGGCTGTCGTGAACGTCGGCGCAGAGGTACTCAAGTACAAGTCAGAGCTCTTTGGTATCGCCCAGTACATGCAGGAGAAATGCCGCGGAATACCCACTATTCACATCTCCAACTACATTCATCATTTACTTCTCAATTTAACCCACACCTATTCCATTGACACCAACCTTTACGAGCCGGAAATCATTAAGCGAGGGCTGGATGCAGGTGATTGGGGCAAGACAACAAGACCTGCTGATCTGACCATCAGATGGCATCGACCATCCACGGAGGAGATTCAATTTGCCGTTGAGCTTTTCGAATCACAAGCCCGTGGGGCATCGGAGAGGCTAGAGCTGCTCATGAGCGATCAGACTCCCGTCAGTCGGAAAGGAAAGAACAAGGAGTGGGGTGACGAAGTATCAAGACAGCTAACCCAGCTGAGGCTTGTTATCTCAGGAGTGTCGGCCTTGTTTGACCCCAAGAAAGCTGCTGGCGATGCCAATGGCAGCGGACGTGATAATGGTAGGATCGAGGCAGATGGTGATACGATCATGGATGAAGACGAGGATCCTTTGGCTGAGGTAGCCGACGACGAGGAACTGAAGCGGCAGTATCGGTATCCCTCTGGATACGTGCTCGACGCAAAGAGCCCACTATATATACGGATTCACGAACTCCGAGAAGACATTGGACGGCTACTTTCCAAAACTCACAACTTCCTGAATGCCAATCAAGAGGATGATGTGACTTGCTTCACGGCTCTCTATACCACTCTTCGCACATGGATTACGGATGTTGGGATTGAACGTTCCGCCCATCCCCTGGAACGTCTGTCCAGATTGTACAAGGCCGACGTCACTCCATTCAAAATCCCGGGATTGCGAAAGAACTACCCTCGTCCACTTCTTGTCAAGCGGGCAGATGCGTACCAGCTTCAACGAGTCAAGTACAATGCGTCATATCGACAAAAGAGCGATCTTGATAAGAGGCTCCTTCTTGATCTTGCGGAATCATGTATCTCATCATACGCAGACGTACGAAGAGTCGCCCAAGGGGCGCAAGACTCGTCCCTGAAGGTGCTCATAGGTGCCCGCCCGCTGGTCATTCCTGTCATACTTGAGAAATACCGCAAGGCACTCGATGAGAACGACCACGATCGTATCAAAGGTGCAATATACACCTTGATCTTCACGACTCTGACAAAGACTTTGTTGAAGGACTGGCGTTTTGCTCCTGAATTGATGCGGCTGTACATTGAGACTGCTGGCGTCGACAAGGCCTCGATACAGCAGCTCCTGTCTACTGCACTGTACCCACTTCTTGAATTCGGCAAGGCTTTCGAGCGCATGGTCGTCATAGATGATAAGGTTGTTGAAACAATTAAGCCGGCTGGCGATTGCTCAAAGATGATACAGACAAGGCATGACTTCATCCTTGAGCGCAGGACAAGGGTGGAATCGAAGAAGGGCAAGCTAGGGCTTGAGCTCATAGAGAAAGCCAAAGCAGCTCACTGGAAAGTTGGCCTCAAGTGCGCAATCTTCGCTACAAACATGGTACTTCGTTTTGACACCCTTGCACCCCCAGAGTTCATCGATCTGGTGGTCAAAGGCACGAATGACGATCATCCAGGTCTGCGAGCCAATTACCAGTTAGCCTTTTCCAACGTCTTCTCTAGCATAGACGTGAGAGCTGTCTATGGTCACGAGTACCGGAATTATCTTTTGGAAGAGGACGTGGACAACGTCAAAATAGAGGTAGAAGTCCCGCCCGATGATCCTCAATGGACCGACAATTTCCTGGAATCGTTTACCAAGCTCGACGAGGCCAAGTACTTCGTTGATGCTGACCACCCAGGTTGGCTGGTGTGGGGCAAGAAGTTCAATGCCTCCAAGGCCGACCCTGAGCCTTTTTTGGCATACGACGAGACGGAGAAAAGGGTGCGGAAGCAAATCGGAAAGCTCTTGACCAAAGAGTGGTTTGCGAGATGCTTTGAATTCATGAAGCAAGAGCCCCGAGACGCCAGCGCGGACAAATTCCGCATGCAGAACGTGATCCTGCTGATGCATGTATTCGACTTGATGAACTATGGGGTGACAGAAGTTACCTTCGATGACATCAAGGAGTTGATCAAGAACGTATACGGCGATGGAAGCGACAAGCATCAGCACAGAGCCACTGCAGAGATCCTTGGCGCACTGTTGGCCGGAGGCATTGACGATCCCCGGGAATATCGGAACAAGATATGGGCTTTCGCGGCTCCAATGATGCTGCATGTCTTCGCAGATGCTCTAACACCGGAAAACCTGCAATATTGGATGACTTGTCTTCACTTGACGCTAGACGCCAAGGATCCACGCAGGTCTCGTGAGCTTGTGGAGAGCCTGAGCTCGTTCAGGTTGGACATGTCGTCTAATGCCGCCTTCAAAGAGGCAGCCAAGGTGCAATTGCTCGAGCTTGTTGTCAACGACGCCGGTTGGCACTTCCAGCTGGAGAAGCCTATTTTGGAAGACTTCCTGAAACACATCGACCATCCGTACAAGTCTGTGCGAGAGGCAATTGGCAGGGTCATCGCTACCATCTACCGGACGCGATACCACGAATGTTTCCCGAGCGTAACAGCGCTGCTAGATGCCAACAAAGCCGAGTCTTCTGTTGGTATCCGACCTTATCAGCCGTCAGAGCAGTTCTCTACTACCATCAAGGAGGTCTTCTCACGTCTTGAGAAGTGGCGTCATGAGCGCACTCCGGGTCAGCAAGAGCCAAGCAGCTACACGAACGGCTCAAAGACTGTTCTCACCTGGCTTGACTCGATGCTCAGCTCACAGGAGTGTACCCAGCTTGTGCCTTTCTTTCCGGATCCATTTATCGACCAGCTGCTGCATATGATGGATGTCAAAGAGGACCCCGAGCTCATGCGTCTGGCGTACCATGTCTACCGCCACTTGGCAAACATCCCCTTCCGCGAGGGCGAGGACGCGGCCTTCATCAAGGCTCTTATTCGCATCGGACGGTCAGCTTCTTCATGGCACCAGCGCCTCCGTGCTCTAGTCAACATGCAAGTCATCTACTTCCGGCGCCTCTTCCTTACGGCCCCCAGGCACCGTGAGATGCTCTTTGATGCCGTGGGGGACATGCTCTCCGACCCCCAGCTTGAGGTCCGGGACTGCGCTTCTAACACTCTCGCTGGCATGATCCGATGCTCCCCCATGTCGATCCGCAACCCGATTATCAAGAGCTTGATTGAAAGGTTCAAGCTGCAGCTCAAGGACAACCCGATGCCTAAGCGCAAACAGCCCGGCACGGAAACACCAGTGGACAACAACAAGCAGATAGTACGGCGGCATGCAGCTGTGCTAGGCTTGGGCGCACTCATTGAGGCGTTCCCATATGCCACCCCGCCGCCTCCCTGGATGCCGGATGTCCTCGCACATATAGCCAGACGACCGGCAACAGATCCGGGCGTTGTGGGCAAGGCAGCGAAGAGTATCCTTGCGGAGTTCAAGAAGACAAGGCAAGACAGCTGGATGGTAGATCAGAAAGTAAGTTCAGCGAACCGTTATATTGGAAAGTTCGGATTTGATGTCTAACGTGTTGTCTTTCTCAGTACTTCACACCCGAGCAGCTTGAGGATCTGGAGGGCGTTCTTTGGAAGAGCTATTTTGCCTAAGGCGATAGTTGTCCAAGGGAGGAAAGATATGGCCGCCTGACTTGCTTAGACATCTTCGAATTCACGAAGCTGTCCCCTCTGTGGAGACTCAACTATGGAAGGCTATTGCGTATTTTACACCACCCATGCCTTGACCGCGAACGGCCAAGACGCATGTGGTCGATGAAGTGGCCGGCCAACCTAGCTAGGTAAAGGCACGTCCTGGAAATAGGGGAAATAATCGTGACTGGAGGAACATGGAAGCTGCCTACATGAACATCACCGATAAGAAATAGGCGATGCGTGTCATCAAAGGTCGGAAGATGCAATACAAGACCGACCTTACAGGGACTTTTGTTCTCATCGGAGGGAGTAGACTGAGGTTTACATGTACTTACTGCTGTATAAATCACTAAATCACATCGCATACCATATTCAATATTCAAAGATTTAATATACCTCTAACCCCGGATGACTCGGTTCTCCATTGATAAACACCTGGGCTGCCTATTCGGGTGCAAGGATGAGAGGTACTCCACCGACGATGTTCGGATTTAGCATATAGCAACTAATAATCCCGTCGCTGTCGTCAGCAATCCATTCGGGGCTCCTTTTCTCCGGCATATCTACTAATTTATTGTATATTCGGAGACGTAAGGGCGTACATACTGCTATATATGTCACTAAACTGCATCGCATACTATGTTAATTATTCAAGGAGTTGATATACCTCTAACCCCGAATGACTTGGTTCTCTATTAATAAATACCTGGGCTGCCTATTCGAGTTGTAAGGCCGACGACTTTCGGATTTAGGATATAGCAACTGATGATCCTGTCGCTGTCGTTAGCGATCCTTCCGGGGCTCCTTTTCTCCGGTATGGCTACTACTTTATTGCATATTGGGAGACGTAAGGGCGTGTAGATATTATCAATCCGTGGAAATAGAACGCATAGCCACGATTTGTATGATCGAAGGGTGCTAGTCTCGAATACCTGATTTGTTTGATCACCATGGGAACTTATGCACAAATCGAAGTGTTGTTTTGCGCATCACTATAAAGTCAAATGATTCCATCCCTTGACATTCTTCTGTTCTAGTTGTTATACCGCTCATTTTATATAAACTTACCTACCTACCCTTACCCTAGATAAGCCCTCATCTGCAAGACGACATTCAGAAATCAATCACAGGAAAATAATGCCGCCACCACAGGGAACCCCAAACTTCCTCGAGGGACCAGGTAAGTGGGATATTGACCCAAAGCCGCGCCACCTGCATCATTAATTACTGAGTGACCCTTTATAGGTGATTACACTGTGACCAAGGCCGTCCACAGCGATACATACCCCGCCATCGACCCGAGCAAACTGCCGCCCTCCCTCTTGACCGGCCGTGCCGTATACATCAGCGGCGCGTCCCGAGGCATCGGCAAGGCCATCGCCATATCGTTTGCCCGCGGCGGCGCCAGCGTGATCGCCATAGGCGCGAGGACCGTCGAGTCCCTCGAGCCGGTCGCTCAAGAACTCAAGGCGGCAGCCAGGGAGGCCGGCCGGGACGCCGATGCGCTGCGGGTCCTCTGCGTGCCCGTCGAAAACTCGGCTCCCGACAGCGTGGCTGCCGCGGCGAAGCTGGTGGGGGAAAAGGTCGGCGGGCTGGACGTTGTCGTCCAGAACGCGGCCATACTCGGCGAGGCGGGTACTGTTGTTGATGCGGACCCGGAGAAGTGGTGGCGTGTCTATGAGGTGAATGTGCGGGGCCAGTTCTTGGTGGCCAAGTACTTCCTGCCGCTCCTGCTGGAGAAGGAGGCGGACGGGCTCAAGACGTTTGTCACGGTGTCTAGTGTGGGGGCCCACTTGCACACGCCGGGGGGCAGCCAGTATCAGCCTGGGAAGCTGGTGAATGTTAGGTTCGCGGAGATTGTGGACGCTGAGTTTGCTGATCGGGGCGTGAGTGCTTGGTGTGTCCACCCGGGGAATGTTATAACGGATATGACGGCTGGATCCGGGGTGAACAGTGAGCGTGAGTGCATTGTCTGATGGGTCGATCGGCCACGATATTTCGCGGCTGGGATGATTTGGCTAACCTTGGAACCCCCCTTGAACAATAGTCTTCGTCGATACTCCACAGATCGGTGCCGACACAATTGTCTACCTGACTTCTGAGAAACGTCAGTGGCTCAGTGGTAGGTACATAAATTGTACCTGGGACATGCCTGAGTTGTTGGCACAGGAGGAGGATATTGTTAAGGGTGACAAGCTTAAGGTCCGGATGGTCCTCTGAGGTGGTATGGTCCTAGGCTCAAAGTCAAGGGTTAGTATCCCTAGGAACTGCAGTAAAACTGGGGGGATTTTGCCATTATCTGATGGCCCACGGGTTATCTACAAATCCATTACCCCGGACCATACCTACGCCAGTCTCCAGCTGTCAACTGTACGGAGGTACCCAGTGTAGTGGCGGGGTTCGGAATAGATATTGCCCCACGGTGAATGTATCACCGCAAAATCCGTCCCCATCTCTCCAGTTACAATGCCCAGTGATCCCAGGTGCCATTTTAATTTCTGGTCGCTGAGTCAAGAGTACTTAGGTATGCAGTTTTTGTGGTTCAGTGTGGTCATCGCTGACCATGAGAAGTCATGAACCACCACATAATTTTCACGCTTTTTGATGTACTGGAGAAATCTATACAAGCAATTACATCACACCTACTTGGTATACCATTGACATGATACATGATATATTAGTCAGATTGATCCGCTGAGTGTTCATGCTCCTCTCATCAAGAACCTTAATGTGGCTCTGAGGTGGCTCCTACGCCAGGTCCTTACTCATCCCTACACACTTCGGACTGTATTCGGGGTTCGTACAGATCTTGGATCTCGTACAAAGATGTCCAGGCGCTACTATGTACGAATGGTACAGAACAAATCTCAAGAGAGTTCAAAACAAGCCTTGTCCAAGTTTAGGGAGCGAATAGACATAAAGCGACTGACCAAAACCCTTGGTAACCACCATCACCAGCAGGCGAACATAGGTATTAATCAACGCCCCCCCCCCTTTTTTTTATTTCTTTAAAAATCGACATATACACCATAGAGTCAGTACCATACAACGCAAAGTGGAATCTGGCTGACAGAGGACAATTCCCCAGCATACCCATGATCAACCTTATTTGAACTTCCCATCTAGCCCCCTCGCCAGCATTCTCCACGGTGTTGGTCTGACAACTTGGATATCTGAGTCATTGCCTGGTCTGACTACAGAAAGGCGCTTTGGGGTTGACGTAGTAAACATATCCAGGAACATCGTGCGATCCTACGATCTGAGTGCTGGGGAAGAGGAAGAATCATCGTCCTGAGGTGAGACTAGGCCCGAGCGCCTCTGGACGGCCATTTGCACTGCATGTAGAATGCCGTCTATCGCGCGATATTCTGCCATAAGAAGTCGCTCTTTTTCAGATGGCCATCGAGACAGACTTTACCGGGCCGTATTAGTCTCTTGAAATTGGATACCCTAGGGTAGGGTATGACGGAAAGGGTACGGGAAAGAGGAGTATAGCCAGGCTTGGGAGGAGGGGCAGATTGTTGGCCCTCTGCTACGGAGTCTGGATGCCTTGGATAAACTGGAGGGCCTAGCCTGATGAAACATAATTAAACTTGAAGCCATGGATGTACTACAATGGTCCTCTACAATGATTCTGCCTGAATACTAACGGCTGAACAGTGTACGAGAATTTACACGTACTGATATCGTCCAAGGCCTTCCTTTTGAGATACGAGATGTAACCTTGACATGAATCCAAGCAGCCAACCACTAGGATCCACAGGTCGCGGTCCGTTCCTTGGCCATGCTGTGGCGGGTTGCCCTTTTTGTAATTCATTCCCGGATTGGCAAAGATGAATAGGTACAGTGGCAAATTAATGTCCAAGGTTGTCAACCAAGGGCCAAAAGCTCCGAGAAACCACCAATAACATCATATGCTGCCTACCATAGCATGGCTGAGCATGGGTGAAGGCAGCCCTGTGGGCCATGAATGGTGTGCTACTTAGCATGCAAGACATGACTCCCCCGGCATGCTTTATTCCCGTGATACTTTGACATGCTTACCTTTGTCTCATGATTTTGTCGAGAAAATGAGATGTCACTTAGGCTGCTATGTGCCTAGGCAAGGTTGGACCCAGGCAGCATCTGCCAATGCAACCGCAGCAGTCATCCTAAGGCATCGAGTCATTCTTCACCGCCGGCCAGGCCCGTGCCCGAATTCCCGTTTCTTCTGGAGTATTATAGGAAGCCATTCCCGAATATCCGGCTCCAACGGTCCCTATGACTTACACTGCCGATCTCTGGTGCGAGCCCTCCAATAGAGATTGGCGACATCACGAGAACCCTCTGGGAAGCACGTAATCTGCAGGTGTTTAAAGCGGTTGGACGAATCCAATCACGCCCTGTTGGGCGAATGATGCCTTGCGTATTAGGGCTCGGTGTGGTGTCAGCCGCATTTCACACCGCTGCAGTCCTTGGCCAATTCGGGCATAATGGAACTCAATGACATATGTCCTGTGACGACTTCTGACCATCGAACGTGCGACCGTTGCATTCGGTTCTCGGCCAACTGCAGCCCTACGAGCCCTACGAGCCCTACGAGCCAGCCCTACGAGGTACCAGTAGTCTGGATCATGCCGGTCAAGTGAAGATCAGGCCCATCACTTGACCCTTATTGCGCACTTGAGCACAACGTACTTCATGGATTATATGCAATGTAAGGGACTTTTACCAGAACCGGGACTTTAGCCCTGGGGCTTAGCGGAAGACCCGCCTGCCTGGAGAGGTCTGTTTAATCACCTACCATTGCTCCACTGAGAATATCTTCTGTCTTTGGAATCATCATCCACCTAGTTCCGGCCCCCAACCTCTTACTAAGTTAAATTACCCCCCGCAAGGATCTCAGCCCTATAGGGCTTGATCCAACAGCATAATCCACCGATCTTTAAACCGGCTTCAGCCTCCTCACGGACCATTCTGTCATGCACATAAGACCAGCCGAATTTATACCGGGTCTCTCTTACATTTCCTGGACCTTAGTTCGGCCCGTGAGAGTCCAAATCACGAGCGCCTGGGCATTCTTACCGGCAGTAGGCTTGCCAAGTCTTGAATGATGAATAATACGGTAAGGGTTCGACTGAAAACACAGCCAGGGAACAGTAATGCCCTTTCTTTATTTTTGTTCCTGGTTACTGTTCTCGGAAGTGCCGAGTGAGTAGTCATACGATTGACGTAAGCCTTCTTGGACGATGATCGTCCTCAGGATCCAAAGTTCTGCCTCTCATTGCCCAGGTGTCGGGGCGTACATGCATCATGCTGCGCGGACTTATCCAAATCACCAACAGCCTTAACACCATGGTGTTAGGTAGGCAGTGCTTGTCCTCTTGCAGGAAGGGGGCCATTGGGGGCACGAGTCTGGACATATATATTGGAGAGGGATGGATATTGACGATAATCTGAAGTCGAAGAAGAGCATCCGCAAGCATCACAAACACAAAACAACTAGTTTTTAAGTCTTTAAAATACATCCACCAGAATATCTGTTTATCTACAGATCTTCGCTCAACTCTCCCGGAATTTTATAACTTTATATCGAATCTCAGACAGTTAAATCTGTACAACAGCCACCATGGTCACTCACAACGTTCCAACTCTTGTCATGTGGCGAGACCTAACACCTTACCCCAGACGCCTCGTCCATCCATCAGCATCTTCCCCACATGTACTCATCATCGGCGCAGGAGTGACTGGTCTCGTGACAGCCTGGATACTCCTTGACAAGGGCTACAAGGTCACCATTGTCTCCAAGGACTGGGCCAACTTCACCCCCAGCAACCGCTTAACAGCACAGATTGCTGGCGCCCTCTGGGAATACCCTCCAGCAGTCTGCGGTGCCCACACGGACCGCATCTCTCTGTCCAACTCCAAGCGTTGGTGCATGACTGCCTATCATGCCTGGGACGCCATAGCTTCCGTCCCGGAGCTGAGCCGCGCCTCCGGCGTGAAGATGGTGCCTTCTGACTTCTTCTTCCCTAACCCCGTGGAGAAAGACCCGGCCCAGTTCTCCAAGATGGCGGAGATCATGTCGAGTGGTGTCAAGGGCTTCCGTCAGGACTCCAGGTTGATGGAGCAGCGGAGGGTCAACCCCGCCTACGGCGCCGTGGATGCGTACGAGCTCCTGGCCCCCATCATCGACACTGACCAGTCCATGATGTGGCTGATGAGCCTTGTCCACGGCAAGGGAGCCACTACCGTCACAGAGGCCATCGCGGGCGACTTGCTCGACCAAGAGGACGCTCTCCGTGCCCGGTTCGGCGCCGATGCCATCGTCAACGCGACGGGTCTGGCCGGCACGGAGCTGGCTGGCGACTCGTCTTGCTATCCCATCCGGGGTGCCCTGATCCGTGTCATCAATGACGGCCGGGACTTCCCCAAGGTCGAGGCGGCGCTTACCATCACCGCTGACGCCGTGCACGACTCCAACGAGATCGTCTTCCTGGTCCCGCGGAACGACAACATCCTCCTCATCGGCGGCATCGCCCAGCCCAACGAGTCGAATCTGGATCTCACCCTCGACTCGCCCATCGTCAAGCGCATGCGCCAGCGCTGCGAGGCGTTCCTCCCCAGCCTCAAGGACGCCCGCGTCGACCCAACCTACCCACTTGCTCAAGGGCTTCGGCCCTTCCGGGCGAGGAACGTCCGTGTCGAGCGGGAGCTCCGGTGCATCCCTGGCACCGAGAGGCCGAGCAGGATCGTCCACTCCTATGGCCAGGGTGGTGCCGGGTGGAGTCTGTCCTTTGGGTGTGCGGCAGACGTAGCAAACCTCCTGGAGGAGGCGATGCGGGACTCGGTGCCTACTCCCATGGAACTGGACCACGCTTACTCGGATGGAAACGAGTCGCATGCGACCACAAGTTCATTCGTCTCGATCAACATCAAGAACCATGCTGAGTGATCAGTTGTATATTCATGAAAGTTTCCTTTGTATTATTATACTGGTGAAGATTGTCAAGCAATGTCTTTCGTTTCGATTTGGAGGAACAAAAAGGATGGCGCAGGGTTCTTTAGATTGGTATTTTGACATTAACTTTATACCTATCTCGGCATATGTAGCTTAGAAGTAGAACTTGTCTATTAGACAGGATGTTTCACTATTAGACAAAACGAATGCAAATTCTATGTAACAAAACATTGTGTGTTTTGGAAAGTCCCTTCTTGTACCTGGTTCATGCATTTCACAATACAATATTCTTCCAAGATTGGTTGTCTCCCCGGGTCGTCTTGGATGTATTACCACAGTACATAATTACAATATCATTGCATGAAGCCCCAACTTTGCATTTAATACTCGATTGTAGAACATATCTATGAGACCTACAATCGGTCCCAATGTGCGATAAGTTGCGATCTCCGTTTTAACGTGACTGCTGGATTTCAAGATGATATCACAAACATCTGTGCCTAATGGCGTAGCATCTTGAGGACACTATTTTGGGACTCGCGAAAAAAATCTGGGATTTGTTTGTTATGCTCATGAATCTGACAATATGTGGGTAGCTTTCTCTGCCACTCAGCAATACGAAGTGCAAGGAGGAGTCACGATAATTTTGGTGTTCTGTGCGCGTAATCCATCATGCTTCTGATTGCCCCAGGGTGATTACGCGCACTTACACCTCACCGCATTTGAGGATTACGAACATGTGTCAGCCCCTCTACGGGACCAGTATTGATTGTGATCAGAGGAACAGAACTCGCATATCAAATCGTGAGAAATACCGCCGTAATCCAATGTAGGGTTCTGACTTCGTTTGTGAGCATGACAGCAAAGCGAATGCCCAGGTGGTTGGTTGTGTGGCCTCTGTCCACCTGGGTTGCCAGAGGTTGTTTTGTTCTGCGGCAATGATTTTGTTTTGACATACCAAGGTACTTAGGTAGTTACTAATCACAAAGTGCTATGACGGAGTATCAAGACAGGGTTGATATCGCAGGGTTCGTCCAATCCTCTCAGTACCGTGGATGTACTCCGCATGTGAATACCTAGGTACCTAACATTGGGTGAAGATACATACATATATGTAGTTAGATGTTCTCTTTCCCCCGTCCCTTGATCCAACATGCGAAAAGTAAAACCCAACAACTACTCAAATTACAGTTTGAGGAAGTAGTGCAAACGTGCTATCTTCTCGATCCTCAGTATACTCCCAGGGGTCTGAATGACCACCCAGGCCGGCGATCAGAAACGAAATCAACAAGAGAATGATCACCTCCGGCAGCCATAACTTCGGCTGGCGGTTGACATTTCCCACCCTTGGAGAATGGCTTGCATGTTGTGTCGCAGACAGTTCCGTTTGCGGGCACAATCCCATCGTCAAAATACGCCCTGATGGCCTGGTTGAAGCATTCGCTCCAGCCGGTCAGCGTCGCGCTGTGGCCAACGGTGTCATGGACCAGGACCGCTGAGCCAGGATGGCCGTTTGACATGAGATAGGCGATTGACAATGGTGTAATTGGATCCAGTCTGCTGGAGGTGAACAAAATCGGTGCTGCAGGCGCGTCTTCTTTCAGGCTTGGGTCCGCAGGAGGGGTAGTGAATGGCCCAGTGAAGCGCCATTTTGGTCGAGTGCGCCACCCCGAACATCGGGAAATTGTTTCTGAAAGCCAGGGCCCGAGTAGGGATGAGAAATTCTTAGACATATCGATATGATCCTGCCAGAAGGGCATACTTTGCCTGTTGCCTTCGCCATGGTCAGCAAAGTCGGCATCACTACATATTATGGATATCGTGGCATCCTCGGCTCTTGGATTTGTGGAATTGTTGATGCTACACGCGTCTTCTATGGGTGGCAGATCGAGACCTTGGCCTATGAGGGTATAGTTGCCGTCAAGGGTCGTGGCTAAAACATTCGCAAGATCCTCAAACCCTGTTGGTAGGGGTTTGTACAAGGGCCTGCAGCGCTAATGATTAACATGCTATACAAGTTCTCTCGAGGTCTTATAGGGTTAATATATGTTTTTTGGTAACCCCACTTGGTGGTTACCTCGGTCTCAAGAATCTCAATTTAGATTGTTTCAATGGGACTCTGGACTTCCTGTAGCCTCAAAGACTCTTCTTCCAAATCTTGACAAGACATAAGAGCCAAATGGAAGAGGTTAATATTGAGACATGAGAGAAATATTCGAGCGCTTACTTACCCTCTGAAAGCTTTTCGAATATCGTTGCCTGTGAGTACTCCAAGACTGAAGGTCCCGTCATTCTTGACGAAGCTGAGTGGTTCAGCATCAGCATCTGAGATAAGTTTGTCGATACGTTGTTTGATGTCTTTCCCTGATGTGTCACTGGCTTTTATCAGAGGACAGTTGTCGGCTCCTCCAAAACACGTTTCATAGAAGTAGTCCGCAACTTTTTCCGTGTCGAGGAGGTTTGTTTTCCAAGTTCCATTGTAGTAATCATGAGCATCATCGACCCCATCCAGCACAACACGTGCCATACGACCGGGAAACATGGAAGCGAGGGTATTTCCAAGGACCGTGCCGTAGCTGATACCCCAGTACATTACGCGGGCTGGTTGTTTCTTGGAGGGCCTGGTGCCAGCCTTTATGGGGTGCTGGACAGAGTCTTGTGGGGCAACATTATTTCTGTGCCTGAGCTCTTCGACTCGCTCTGCGATTTCAACTATATCCCGCGCAACATACGCGGTCGAGATATAAGTCATGATATCGTTCTCTGCGTCCTTGGCCTCACAAAGTCTGCCAAAGGCCTCGTCGAGAGCTAATGACCGTCTCAGACCAGTCGCACTCACATCCTAAAAGTATGCAGCGTCAACGACAAAAGAGTTGTAAGACAGTTGTACAGAAGGAACATATCGGATCCAATTCGTCTTATGCATATGGCATAGCCGATATGATAAGACACAGCTTTTCAAACAGGCCAGGAGAGGGCGACAAGTCTGTTCCGAAAAGGGGAGAAGGGAATTCGAGTCACGTACAACGCCGCCAATACCCCTTTGTTCCAGCCATAACGAGTGACGGCCAAGCATGTGGTCCTCACCAAAGCAGTCTGCTCTCGGTGTCGTGTATGCGACGCCACGTGGGTCAAAGCCCAGGATCTCATAATGCTTCTTCCCCTCAGTCATTGCCTGCAAACGATGCCCGTAGTTCCTCACGGCGCCCACGCCCGAGCCTCCAGGGCCACCGGGGTTGAGAATAATCGTGCCGCCAAAACTTGGGTCATCTGACGGGACCTTGGCAGGAATAGTCGTGATGGCGATGGTAACTTTCTTGGTGTTGTTTGCGTCAAGCCAGTCCCGCTTTTGATCTTGGAGCGTTAGCATGAATCAAGGTGTAGACAGTCGACCCTGTATGGTCCATCAGGTCACGTACAGGGACTGTGAGACGAGCGCATTGGAAGCCATCGTAACAATTGTGATACTGCAGATTCTCGGACGGTGCAATGGCAGCCCAGTCGAAACTTGCAGTTACAGCTGCCACTGGGAGGCCGCTCCAGACAAGGTACTTGGTTCGCATGGTCACTCGGACACAGAAACGATGGTATCTGGTAGTTCGGATCTTATTATTGTGGAAGAAGATGATGATGATGCTTCTCTCTTCTGGCTCGTCGCACAGGTGAGGGGCAATCGGTGCTATCAGATAGGCACTTAAGGAATCAACAACCCTGGCGGAGTAGGGTTGTATGTTACCTACCTAGGTACCTAGGTACATACCTAACATACCTACTGTGATAGTAGGTAGACCAGAACCCTGGAAGATACGAGGTACCTAGGTACACAGGCAACCTAACCCTGGTTCACACCCCACCAGTTGACGGCCAACGGTGTAAGTGAGGAAAGCTCACCCAAAAGAAGATGTTGACTCAGCAACGTCCTACCACCTTCCCTTCAAGCTACGACCTTCACTCTATTTATTGAGACCAAGCATTGGAGGTGGAGGTGGTGTTCACCTTACAGACATTCGTCAATGCCAACATTGAGCCTTTCTGCATACAAACGGTGACCTTGGTGGTGCGGGGTACCAGGTGAGACACCAAGCCGCGTCGCCAGGATGCCAGTCATCACTCGATCGCAAATAGTAATAAGGCCTCCAATTGCCGTCAAATAGCGGGCTCCTACAGTCTCCAAGCTAACATGTTGCAGAACCTCGTCATGAGACCAGGCCCCAGCCCTCCCAACGACGAAGGTGACCGAGTACTCCCTTCCGTCGAGTTAATCGATCTCACGGGTCTGTCCACCGACGATGAACAAGACAATAGTGCCGACCATGATGACAATGACAATGGTGAATGGGAGGATATCACAGAAGTCATTGACCTCACGAACCTACCCTCAGATGACGAGAACGACGCTGCGGTCGAGGTAGTCAAGGCCAATCAACCTTCAGCTGCACCAACCCTGCAACGTCACCAGCTCCGTCGCACCGACACCTGTGAGCTCTGCAACCGAGTTGCACGCTACGACCGCGGTATCACAAAACATCACCTCTACCCGCAATCTGTCGTCAAGGCTGCCGCAGAAGGCAAATATACTGCAGAGCAGAAATGCTCCCTTGCCCTCCTGTGCTGGCCATGCCACTCTGCCATCCACCGTATAATTTCCAACGACAGACTGGCCCAGTCGTTTCATTCCGTGGAGCTGCTCAAAGCCCATTCTGAGGTTCGGGATTGGGTTCAGAGGATGAAGCGCGCGACTACGGCGGAACTAAACCCGCCAACCCGGAGCAACAGGATCGTACGCGTAGCTACGAGAGGTTCGAGGCGGAAAACTAAATTCATACATAAGTCCCTATCTGTTTCCCGGCCTCTCCCTAGTCAACGGCCTGATGAAGATTTGAGTCGATTTGACGGGCTGCGTCGAAGCGCGAGATTGGCAGGTCTTGGTACAGGCGCGACTAACAAGATTTCTCGAGTTGGCGCGTTCAGCATCAGCCAAGTCTCTGGTGTCAAGAAGGTCAAAATGTCCAAGTCTGAGCGAAGGCTGGCCGAGAAGCTGCAACGGTCCTCCATTGTACCCCAGATAAATCTGGCGTTGGATACTCTCTGGGCGCAGAATGGAAACAGCTTCCCAAGGCTTTTTACTGGATCTGCCAGGAGGAATCGCAGGCTGCGGGATGCAGTGCGAGAACTCAGCAGAAACAAAGATGTGCAGTGTCCTGATGTCAGAGAAGCTTTGCGCTCAAGGCCTGAGTATCGCGAGTGGTATGACTGGGCATTTCCTGCCGGTAATCAAGCCCCGGGCCAGGCGACTGCGGAGTCCCAGGGAGTGGGTGATGCTCAGACTTCTGGTCTGAGAGAGGGCGATGGTCTCATGAAGACTGCAGAAGGTGTCCAGGTCCAAATTGAGGAGAATGAGGTTCTCGGCGTTCCAGACCTAGAATTTCAGAACATACTCAACGCTATGGAGGACGTTGGTGATTACATACCGTTGTAGTGGCAGTCACTAACAGAGAAGCATGTGTGGCTTTTCGGCGTTTTGATTGCTTGCATATGTATCAGGGAATCTGGGCAATTTTGCGTGATCCCGACATCGTCTGGACACATACAGCCCTCCAAATGTACACTAACAGAGAGACAGAGAGATAGTCTTATTTGCCAGATTTCAATTCTACTGTACTCTACCAACTCTATTACTCCCACATATTCTGTGATACCACTCCCGAGTTTCTCAGAAACTCAGTACTCTATGGGAAACTTTCCAGATGATCACTCGTGAGATCATGCCACACGGACGATTTTTCTATTCATAACCCATTCACGCTCTCAACTCTGCTGCTTTCCTCGGCCGCCCTGGGTTCCTGTTGTGGAACTTCGAGCCCGTCGGCCTCATCGCGAACCAGGCCGGCAATGCACACTTCCCTACCAACCTGTCGAAGCCCCGGTCGCACTCATCCAAGAACTCCTCATCCGAGTACGTATTCAACAGCCTCGTCTGCTCGCCCCCAGACTTGGCGTCGACCAGGAGCTGCAGGATTTCCATGAGGGAGTTGGGCGTCTTCGGCAGGACCTGGACGGTCTGCCCCGTGCGTGCCGAGGTCAGGAATCCCGAGGACGATTCGCCAAGCAACAGCATGTAGAGGGCTGTCTGTAACAGATGTTCCGGCCCGAGGGACTCGGTGTACTTGATCTCCCAGACAGTCTTGTTCAAGCCGCCCGGGCGACTTATGTCCATGCTACCTGCCACGATGACTCCTGGCTTCTTCGTCGGGTTCGTGGGTCCGCCGCCGTGTGTTATGGTGTCAAACTTGCGATATTTGATATTCTCGAAGATTATTCCTCCTCTTCCCGTGGTTGTTATCCGAGCTGGTACTGGTAGGCTGTTGAGAGTCAAGTGGATGTCTTTGCAATGGGCTTCTGATAACCAGTTGTACCGGTCGAGTGGGATGGCGAGAATCTTGGTGATATCTCTGTCTTTGGCTGCCATATCCAGGATGGAGAGGTATAAGATGTCGCTGGTGGTCAGAGACCCCTTCTCATAAGCTTCCTCAATAAGTTCTAACTTTTTGAAATACATGTCTGGCAGCTCCCGCAATTGGTTCCGCCTCTTGGGGATACGCTTCTGTGGCTTGAGCAGCTTTAGAGGGCCCAACGAAATATTGATTTTCTTCATCTGTCGCCATTGGAAGATCACAGGGACAGCTGTTCCAGTGATACCCGAAACACCCTCCAAGAGATCGTATTTATCATTGATCTCAGTAGGCGAAGGCGGTTGGATCCCAAAGGCAGGCGGCGCCAGCATCTGAAAATCGAGACAACGGAGACATTCCGTGATAAGGGTCTCTGACAGGTTCCTGCAGAGCGCCGTAACATTAAAAGTGGGCTTGCGGACCTTTTCGCTTGGTGGCTCAATTTGAGGAGGCCGGGCATTAAACAGGTCGCAAGTGTTTTTAACGGTCTCCAAATCAACAAATGGAAGTGGACGACTCTGGTAATTGTGAATGAGCACAAGATGCTCCAGTGCCCGAGTGGCCGCGACATATTGAGGATTGCTGACGGCAGTAGGAACCTCAGCGACTTTGTTATACCATTTATGATAGTCCTGATCGAAGCCTAGGACAATAGATGCCTTGCGTTCGATACCCTTAGCCTGATGGTATGTGCAGATGAGAACTTTACCATGGGCGACCTCAGGGGCGATGTCTGACACGTCAGAATCAGATCTGAATACCGGAATACCTCTAAGTGCCAAATCATTTGCCAAATGTATAACGGGGGAAGATCCACGGACTGATGGTGCAAGCACGATGATGTCCGTGGGTGACAATTCACATGTATCCAGAAGCCGCATTACTTCATCTAAAACATCTTCGTATGGGTCCCCAATGATGTATCGAGGTTTTGGAAAGGGAGTGCCATCTTTTCTCTGCTTTCTGATAGCACGCATTTCCATGCCGGAGGGCTGCTTCAGCATCTGCTGGTTGATAAAATCGACATTTTGCTGGGTGACGCGATTGGATGTCGTCTGGGTCGCCGAGACCCAACGATGGTCGTTGATGTAGCCGAACACCTGTCGGTGATCGGCCATGGTGAGAAACCGGGAGTCGGCATTGTTAAAAGAATAAAGTTCTTGCCTTTTATCTCCAAGAACTATAACCCTGAGAGGGTTTTTGCTTTTTTTTGGACGACGATCTTTGCCGATGAATCCTTTATCACGAATGACCTTGTCCAAGAACCTCTTGAGAATTGGGGTCATGTCTTGCTGCTCGTCCATAACCAGGACCGAGAACTCGGGCAACTTCGTGCCCGCGATAATTGGCATATCGTTCTCAACTACACGTTTGAGGCCTTGATCTGTCGCACATTCATGCGTGTAATACCGTGTGCCAAGTGTGTGGTAATTTAGCACGGTGACGTTCTTGAGGCCCAGGCTTTGCACTCTCTGCTCAGTTTCCAGCATCAGACGCTGATTGTAGACAAGAACTAGGAAAGGGGTGCCTGGAGCAGCCTGCGCAAGATGAAGAATAGTCGTAGTTTTTCCGGAGCCAGCGATTGCGTCTATGATAAGGTTGTCATTTGTGTGCAGCAGTGTGTTGATGGCCACCTGCTGTTCCGGCGAAGGCGGTGGAAGAGTCGTTTGCACAACAGTAGGACCACTCGTCGCCGTGCTCCCTTTCGAAACTCCTGGAGTCACTGTACTCGGCTGAAATCGAGATCTCTTGGTGCTCTTCAACCTGAAGAGCGCGGGTCTTCGAATAGTCTTCCATGATGTCATCAAAGCCGCTCGACTCGGTGGTGACAGAAGCCGCAGGCAGAGAACTGTTCTCGGATAGTACCGCATCTTGAAGGTATCTTGTCTTCTCCAGGTGTTTGTTGTTAGGTTCCTTTGAGTAAGTTGTGCAGTTGCAAGCCCTCCGTCTAGTTGAAGTAGACAGCTTGTGTCCAGACTCCAGAGAGGAAAGATACGGTCGTGAAACTGGCGCTGTGGATGCCTAGGTATTTGCAATTGGCAAGGCCAACTCCAAGGCTTAATCTGCTGCGCCAGCTTTGTGGATACCTGCACTGCCATCAAACGGCAGTGTAGCTATGTTCTGAGGTGACGTGGACAAGTAATAACCGACATATTCATGCAGTTAAACGCTGAAGTTGGCGCCCGGCATATGTCCAAAGTGTGATGGGATTATACAATCCCGCGCTGGTCGAGCTGAGAGCGATGCATCACCCGCATATTGCATACACTCATACACCTGTGGATGGAGGAATTTGAAATGTTACAGAGCAATGCCTGGTGTTAATGCCTGGAAGTGAATGATCAGAAAGGCTCACGCGGGTACACATGTAATCATGTAGTTGAAAAGGAATAGAAATATGACATAAGGTAAAGTCATCGGCGCGAATTCAAGAAACCCTAACCCGAATATGATCCTACCAACTGTGTGAGGACGAGACGAAAACCACCTGGGCACTGGGCAGCCAAGTTTCTACCTACTTAGTAGGTATCTAGAAGGTATTTATGGAGTTTCATGAGACCGTAAGATTCACTGGAAGTTCCAATCAGATGCAGATGCCCCATTTTGCCCTGGCGGGCTTTTTCGCCTTCAAGACCCCGCCGGGGGGGGGGAGGTCATCTGCCCCCACTAACAGCTAATATTGCCATTTAGATTGTCTTAGAGCAAAGACACCAAAAATAATGCCATCGCATGAATCTACTGTTAGCCTGAGATTGGCGGCCTATCCCGAGCTATCTAGAAACAAACCTTTGAAACGGTCCACAGTTCCTTGAACCTGCTTCCCTCTGTCTCGACCAACACCCGCGGAGCGCCAGCCTCGACCAAGGCACCTCTATCCATTACGATAACCCTGTCGAAGTCCATGACCATCTCCAACCGGTGACTGACCATCACAATTGTATACCCTTCAAATTCGCTCTTGATACAGTCATGCATCGCCCGCTCAGTATCCATATCAACACTCGAGCTGACCTCGTCCAACAACAAGATACCACGATCTTGCCCCTTGGCAACCTCTCGCGACCTAATTCTCCGCCGTAATATCGCCCTTGCGAGACTGAAAAGCTGCCTCTGTCCCTGACTGAGGGTCTCCGGGCTCATCCCTGCAGCTAGGCCACCTCTCTCGGTCACAAATGCCCAGAGGCCGACCGTTTCCAACACTGATTTGCACTCCAGATCAGATGACACAACGAAGGGGTCCAGATTCAACTTGAAGCTGCTGCCTTCCGGAAGAAACACGGCGTCTTGCGGAATTGCAATGATACGCTGTCGCAGGATGGCGCGGTCGATTCGGTAAAGGGGCACACCATCGATGTCGATGTTTTCAACGGTTGAATGGATTGGATCCAGTAGGCGCAGGAGCAGAAGAATAGTCGATGACTTTCCACTCCCGCTACGTCCGCATATAGCAACCTTCTCGCCACCGTGAATTGTGATGTTGAGGTCACGGAGAGCAAGGTTGCACGGGCTTGGGGGACAAGGGGTGATGCCTATGTAGCTGTCGCTTGTCTCAGAATCGATAGGTGCATCGCTGATGGGGTTTATAAAGTTAGCTTGGCTCCAGGGTATTGCGCTTCCAGAGCTTAGGGCTGTACCTATACGATGCGGAAACACCTCTGATCTCAATCTCCCCTTTCTGGGGCCATGATTCATCCGGTACAATATCCTCTCCCGGCAGCTGTTCTGGCTTGACCTTCTCGGAAAAAGTCTTCAGCCGACTGATAGCCCCGAGAGAAATTTCGAGTTGCGTATATGTCCGGACGAGACTTGTTATGATACTGCCAAAACTCATGAGTGTGATCAGAGATGCGCCGGTGAAGCCGGTATTTGAGGGGAGCTGGGTCGACAATACGACCACGACGATCGCTAGGACTGATACGGCCGAGTCAAGAACGAAGGTTAGCCATCTCTGAATCATGGCGAGAAGGTATGCAGGGCGTTGTGAGTTGTCCAGCAGATCGCGATTCTTCACTATGCCATCGGAGATCCAGCCAAATGCCCTGAATGTGGCGAGACCTTTCATCGTGTCGAGAAAATGGGTGCTAAAAAGGAGGTTGTTAGTCTGAGGCTCGTAATGCGTGACAACAAACACCTCACTTACTATAATGGGCTCTTAGCTTCCAGATCAAGAAGACGGAGTTGTCGGCTCGTCCGTAGGTAGAATTTCTGGATTGTCCAAAGCACCAACACAAGGAAAGGATAGCTGATAGCCAAGTAGGGTGATGACTGCCATGAGACCAAATCAGCTAATGACACATGCAAAACCAAACGCGGAAAAAGGGCAATGAGTCGAATTTCTCCCATATTGTGTGTTGGTTCTCATGTTGGCTATGACTGTCATCGCCAGTTGAAGTTGTTTTGAGGCAGGGGAACAGCGTCGTCTAGGCAAAGGGGCAATATTACTTACAATCGCGATGACAGCGGCCATGCCAATAGAGATTGCAACATTCAGTGTAAGGTTCATTACAGCCAACGGTAATTCGCCGTCGATAAGAGTCATATCCTGGGAGAAGTAGTTCGTGATAACACCGGTGTCTGTGGTTGTGAAAAATCGCAGGGGTGCATTGATGACAGTGTGCAGAGCTGCCTTGTGAAGCGCTGAGCCCGACAAGCCGATCATCCACTTCATCAGAACATAGACGACTCCAAATAAGCAAACCAAGGCAACCACCTGGAGTGCAGCAAACATTCCAATGTAGAAGGCATTGCTGTGAGCAGGCGGAGTCCTGCTTATTCCAGTTGACCAGAGGGTGATCCAGATATTTTGAAAGTTGTATAGGAACCCGCAAACCAAGGCGAGGATAGTGAATGCCATTACGGGCCAGAATCCAATGCTCCTGTAGTAATGATAGTAGACCTTTCTATCGCCGTTCCTTCTACTCACAAGTTCATCATCCTCCTGAGCGTTGATTTCGGTGGTTGTCTTGGCCCGGAGCAGCGGATCAGGTATGTTCTCTTCGATCTCCACGGCGGCGCCAGATGATGCCAGGGATTGCTGCTCGGAGTCTTTGACCTTCACCCCGAGACTGTGTACATATTTTTGATTGGCCATCAACTCGTGGAAATTTCCTTGCTCGACGATCGTTCCGTCTGCTAACGCGATGATGTGATCTGCAGAAGGGAGGTGCCTTATGGAATGTGTGCACAGCACGGCAGTAGCACCTCGCCGCTTGATGAGGCCGTCAGGTCCGAACACCCGGCGAAATACTTGCTCTTCCGTATCGGCATCGAGACCACTGAGGATATCATCAAATATGAAGAATTCAGTTTCCAGGTAGAGAGCTCTTGCCATAGAAACTCGTTGTTTCTGTCCGCCACTCAAAGTGATTCCATCGCTGCCTACTTTAGTATCGTCGGCTTCCGGGAGAGTCAAGAGGTCCACAGTAAGCATAGTCGCCTCGATCACCTCATTATAGCGGCTTTGATTGAATGGAGAGAACCCCGCGATGTTTTGTTTTATGGTAGCATTCGATAAGAATGGGTTTTGGTCACAGTACCCTACCCGCCGTGATTTCGGCAGTAGTGCAATTTGACCATCGAAGTATGGGGACTCCCCAAGCAAAGCTTTGCAAAATGTCGTTTTTCCTGAGGCAATTGGGCCTACAACAACCGTAAGTTGCCGGGCTGGGATTGTCACATCAATATTATCAAGTGTCGGGTCTCCCTCTGTCCAGCCAAAACTGCCCTTGCATATGGACACCACAGGGTTGGTTTTCGCGTGACCATTGGTGTCGGCCAAGTCAGGCAAAGGCTTCTCCTCAAAAGATCTGTGTTGTGTCTCTGAGGAGTTTCTGTAGTCCTCTCTAGGATCACTCTCCAAGAAAGCTTGTATGCGACTGAGACATGCAGAGGCCGCGAGGACTTGCGGAATGCATTGGAAAAGAGAGGTCAGAGGATTGCAGAGAAGAACCAAGTATGAGTATGAAGTAAACATAGTTGTGACATCAAGGGTGGTAGAAGTCCAAGCAAATGTCTAGAGCAGTTGGAGTCAGTAGGTTGCTGTCAGATGTTGTATGGGTGCTTTTCACGGAGCCGCTCAAGACCTGGTCGATACCCCTGCGGCTTTGAAGCTTGGAAGTCAGGCAAAGGAACTGGGAAAGTTGGACCTACGAGAACGGGCGATATGAAGAAGGGCGCAAAAGCTATAACAACAGAGTAAGTAAGGACCATCCGAAAACGAGACCCAACTCTTAGCTCCTCTAGACGAAGGTTTTGAACCATCGACTCGATTGGTAGTGCCAGGCCTGAAATTCTCAAGCTTTTCATGTTGGCGATGACATTTGCGGTCTGTTCAACAGTCAAAATTAGCAAATTCCATGGACACCTGAGGCCGGCAAGACTTTCCACTTTGTTATCCCTTGACTGAGTGGGCTTCACCGCGCACCATGCAAGACGCAATGGAGGTAACGATAGAGAACTATGGTGGCACGTACCATACCAACACGGGCCTGGATTTTGTCCATCCACTCCTTCTGGCGGTTGGAAGTGAAGCTTGCAACCCCAGCAGCGAGCAAGACACAAACGACAATGACGAGTATGGGAGCAACGAAAGCTATACCCAAATATCGATACAGGAGGAAACTTGCGATGGCGGCCTCGATTGTATTGGCCCAAAACTCGTGCATCATGAGCATTCCTTGCCGTATTTTTTCGACGTCAGTACTCATCAGGGTTATTGCTGCTGAGTCGTCAGAAACCCCAATTTTTGCCTGGTCTCAATTGTTAGTCCATTTATGTGATTTTGTTTTCTTCTTTCCATACCCATGGATGATTTTATACCTCAGTTGTCTTTTTGTAGATTGCAGATGCAAGAGCACCCCTGGCCATCCACATCGATCGTTCATGGAAGTACCAATAGAGTGCATTAGACAAAGCCATTCCCGTGAAGATAATTATGGTAGCACCGATCAGGCCGTATCCAATATTTAAATTTCGGGTTGTGGATGGCTCCTCCAGATATGATAATGTCGAGTTGATGAGGAAGGGCTGACAGAACGTGAAGCCGATGAAAGCGATCCTGGGGCCAACAGGGGTCAAAAGTGCAACAGCTAGTGTGTTCCCCAAGGCTCTTCCGAGACCAAACTTCTGTCCTCGAAGCTTTGGGTTTTTCATAAAGCTAGACAAACGAGCTTCAAGTGCTTCTGCCGTCATGCTGCTGTCAAGGGGATACAAGTCGTCCATCCTTAAAACCTTCGAATATCCAGTGAGGAAGAGTTTGTTGAGCCAGACATAAGCACCGAGTCCGTATATGCCTGTCGTCTCCTCTGGGCTATGTGCTTTGAGATTCAGTTTAATCCATCTGTCCTTGTGCTGGGATTCGAGGAATGCAATGGCAGTTTTTAGAACAAGAGCGGCCGTATTTACCCGAGTTATTGCAAACTCGTCTTTGGTCGTCGAGGCAAGCCATAGTGTGCGAGTCTGTACAATGTCCAGTAGAATGGTGAGGAACAGGTAAGAGTTAAGCAAAATTGATGGCCGTGGTGAGCGAGCATGTTCGAGGAATGATAGCGTGAGCATGCACAGTGACGATATCACCCTGAGAGTTGCTGATGAGATGAATAAATCCCGAAGCTTTGCTGATGTAGCAGCTGCCATGCCTAGCAAAGATAGTTGAAGGACGGCGTATGCTGCAATTGCAAGCTGTGTTGTATGACTTATTAGACACAGGTTTCAAGTCCCCATTTTGTTTTTGTGACAGCCAGGCTCAACTTACCAATTTTATGGTTCGAAATACCGATCCTTTCACGATAATCGGCCGCCTTGACAAGTATATAAGTCTTGGCAGGGAGACTGCAAGAAATACGGACGCAGGAATGAGACTCAGGAAGATCAACTCAAATTTTAGAGTGAAGTCGAAGTCTCCTCGACAGCCCTTGACGGCTGGGCCGAGGAGCGCATCGTTCACACAGCCTGCGAAGCTCATCGAAATGATTGCAAGGCCGAGGCACGATAGGTGTGGTTTCGAGTTCGCCTTTGCTGAAGAAGATGGAAAATCACTGGGCTCAGAATATTTCAAGAGAATTATCCAGTGTAAATAAATATGAAAGTGTTGTGTTTCGAATGGAACCGGGGCTTTGCGGCTCAGATTGAGGTGATGCCTGTAGGGGCTTTTAAGCTGGTTTGACCTAGGCCTCTATTTTGAAAAGTATTCCGAACTCCGACAAGCGTCAGGCTTATCTGTAATAGATGATTTAAGCTCGGAATTCCAACCCATGAAGTAAGGTATTACTGAAATGGTCCGCATTGAACAGTAAGCAGTGACGCTGCCAGAGGCCTCTTTGTCACTGGGAGACGACATCTGTTGCGCGTCGAGGACTGCTTACTACTTAGGTATGGGGGTCCTTGGGTTATCATCAGAGATACCATAATGAAAAGTCGAGGTGGTACGACTGAACACCCATGTGCTCTAGCTCCATTCAGTTAGAAAAGGAGTCGGCCTGCCTGGTGCTAATTTTCCGCGTGGTGGTCTCTGCTCGTTGTCATGTGGGTTCAATCGGTTCAATCTCTGCCCGTCTGACTAGTGGCCTAGGTAATGGCGACGGTCGGGAGGCTTGAAGGGCGGTAAGCACATACCATCCACAAGTGCTAGAGATACATTTCAGATAAGAGTAGAAGGGTATTAGATGGGGCGAGGTAATGTATGTCTGCATAGCTGGTTCAGGAGGGTGCATACGAAACATACCCTGGGTATCCATTAAGCTGGCGCAGGTTTGTAAGTCTACTATTGCCCTGATAATAACGCTGCAATAAAATGATTCTATCTCTATCTCTATTTTGTTCCATATTCTTTCCAATTCGGTGTCCCCGGGTGAAGTCAGCCTCAAGGTGATTCCACAAAACAGCACTTGATAAAGCTAAACCTCCAAGGCAGTCTCTTGAGCAGTTGCAGTCTTCTTCTCGTTCGCCTCGTTTCCAGGCAACACAGCGACCTGTGAATAATTCGGCGATTGAGCAATCCGTACCAGTTCGGCTTCCACGAACACCTGAGGGCGTTGAGATTGCGTCGCAACCCTGTTCTTGAAGACGAAAGCAGATGGGTTGTGGATAAATATCTCATCCATATCCTCCAGCGTCCTATTGGCCGTCTCAGGGTAGAAGAGATATGTGACAGGGGCGAAGGTAAAACACAGGATCGCGAACACTTCTATATGTCAGCATGGGCGCCCACCGACTTGTCATAGTTCAAGTTGCAAAGTTATTGGGAACAACGCTGGGGCAAGGACTTACTCAGGAAGAAACGCCATTGCAGGTTCTCCAGCCCGACCTTGGTAAATTGAACCACGGCGAATCCACCCAACCAGTTGATAGATGTCGCCGCGGCTGCTCCCCTCGTTCGCCAGCCGAGAGAGCTGACTTCCGCACTATAGACCCATGGGACGCTTGCGTATCCGAGGCCAAAGAAGACGTGGTATATGATGAACATGGAAGTGGCAACTTTGCCCATCTGCGCATCGGAGGTCTCGATTAGCACTGTCCACACGATCTGATCTCATCGAAATAGGGGCCAAGCTCACAAGCTGTCTTTTGGAGACGTCATTTTCTCCAGCTTCAAGGCACAGAGCCGCTACAAGATGGCATACTCCCATGACCATAGGGCTGTACATCATCATCCTGTTACTGTTAGCGCCCTAGGACTCATTTAAAACATTGGTCAAGGCACACATACTTGCGGCGCCCAAAGCGATCGATGAACATCAGGCAGCCGAAACTGCAAATGACATAGACTGTGCTACTCAGGGCTGAAATGAGACGACTCATTTGTTGGTCATATCCAACGTTGTCCTGCAAAAGTGTGGGGAGGTAGAATCCTATGCAACGAAGTCAGCAAAAGCTTCACCATATCGAAAAGGAGAATGCGTAATGTTGACCCACCTAAGGCATTGATACCACTGTGATATGAATATTAGCATTTGGATTCAGAAAAGGGTACGCGGATAGACCTACCTGAATTGTTGCATGAATTGTGTTCCACACCCGAGAATCAATCGTCGGAAGTTTTGGGCCTTGTCGCGGTGGCACAAGACGTCCATCAACGGCACAGCGTCTTCCCTCTCCAATCGAATCGCAGCTTTGATAGAATGGTATTCATTCATCACGACTGTGTCCTCAACACTCTTGACATGGCCTGCCAACCTGGAAAGCACAAGCAGAGCTTCCTCCTCCCGGTCCACAAGCATAAGCCACCTCGGAGACTCCGGGACCATGAACAGGATCGGCCCAACGATGAAGAGGAAGATGAGCTGAAAGCCCAGGGGGAACCGCCATTGGAATGCCGAGTTGTCGTGGTAGAGACCATACGCGATCCAGTTCGCAATACAGAAGCAACCCACGTTACAGCACGCTCCAACCGCCAGGAGCATTCCACGGATTCCAGACGTCGCGCACTCGGATAGGTACACCGGGGACATCGATGAGACGAGGCCGATTCCAACTCCGTTGACGAGGCGGCCGACTATCATCTGTGGCAGGTTCCATGCCAATGTCTGCAGCAGAGATCCAACAACATTACACAAGACTCCCAGGGCAATGGTTCGACGTCGGCCGAGACTATCTCCAAGAATGAAAGCGCCTATGGCTCCGAAGAAGGCTCCCAGCTAGAAAGACTGTGAGCTTATCTACTCGATCAAACTAAAAGGGAGATTTTTCTTACGAAGAAGCAGCTGGAAGTGATACCCGACACATCTGCGTCTTGTGTCGATGGAAACTGTCGCAGGAAGTCCGGGGAGACGAGCACTCCGGCAAATACACCCTGAGACAATAGAGTTAGATTTGATTTTCTCTCTCCATATGTAACCAGATATTTGACCACTTACCTGATCATATCCAAACCAGCAGGAATTGACTGTGAGAGAAGGACCATCAGATATGCAGAGCGAATCTATTCAGCCAGAGAAAACTTACACGCATCCAGGAGCGTGATTAGGGCAAGCAGCCACGTTCCGGTGATGTTGTTGTGGAAGCCAGCCATGTTTCCCCGATAGGACTCTGTGAATATGGAAATTGTTGAACCAGGCTACAATGTCAAGAGATCTCATGGGAGAAATACGCTTTAGTTAAAATACTGAAGAGTTTGCGGCGAATTTAAAACCGGGACCAACCTACGGTCGCCTCTGCGGACGCTTGTCGCCCCCTAGCAGTGTGTAGGGCTGGGTAGGCACTTAGTGACCCGGCGGGGCGATTCATGGCCGCCAGGTACCGGCGTCGGATTCCACGTGTATTATTCATAGCGGTATAAGTGTCGGACATACCCAATTGGAACTGAGTCGGTCCGAAATAGGGTATTCTTCGTTGTTTGGTGGATGGCTTGGTTGGCCCCCCTATCTTTGTCTGGAGCCTCAATCCGGACCAAGATTTTTCGACCAATCTTGGCTTTAAGCTTACTACAACTGCAGGGACTTTGCAGCAGATAATGCACCCGAAGCTTTTATGTATCCACCACCGTCTGATAAGAAGCCTTACCGCTAGACTGGCGAGACCGGTGAGGGCATCTATGCATCGGTGGTGTTAGCACTCCAGTTAAAAAAAAAGAAGAAAGTGTTGGTTAGGCTTTACCGTACGGTTTACAGAACGTACGAATCTGTTATGAATATCATTCATTCGTGTGTGTGGTAGTGGCTTGGTTATTGTCTAAGTTGTAAAGCTATCGCGGGCGGCAGAAGCGAACCTAAATAGGCTCGATTCTGCCGTCTAGCCATCCGGCCAGACCGCCTTCCCGATTAGGCTTAATGCCTAATCAATACTAGTAGTCTTTTACTTTATCATAATAGCTTCGTTTCCAGACCCGAACCTCCTTAAGACCCGAACCTCCTTAAGAACTAAACCTTCCTATAACCCATCGCAAATCCATCGTATAGTTTCCTCCGTATTCCCGGGTCCTATACCCGAGAGCTATAATCTCTATTCTTATCGAAAGATCCATCTACGAAGTCCATCTCCATCTTTATCTCTATAAGGTTATTCGTCTCGATAGCCAGATCGGAAACGGCTTCCGAGGGGTCGATAGCTTCTATTTTAGCCTTCTAGATCTTCTCTTCTTTAATAGCCGAGGGTACTAGTATATCTAGTATAGGGGTGTCTAGTATAAGGGCATCGTCGGTCTATTAAGGGTTTCGAAGGTAGGTGATTAACTGCCGTTAGGGTATGTAATCGTTCGTATGTAAAGGTTAGTTATTAACTTCGATTATCTTATCTAGGGCTTCGTCTTCTGCTTCGTCTAGGGCTTCGTCTAGGGCTTCGTTTAGGGCTTCGTCTACTAATACTTCGTCTAGGGCTTCGTTATTAATTATACTTCCTAGAGGTTTATAGATTATTCGCAGGGCCCGCCCTGCTTTCTGCCTAGACCTTAAAGGGAGAAGTCCGTATATTACGAACTCCGTTACGTTCAACTCTTTAACAGGCTATTCTAGGCACTTTTCCATCTTTATAACCTCTAGGATTTATAGTACGAAGTTATCTCTTCGTAGACCCGTATAGATACCTCTCTTATAGAGAAAGATCTTTATCTCGTACCTCTAGTTTAGTTCGATAAGGCTAAATATCTCTTCGTCCTAGCCCTCGAAGTCTTCTTAGAAGTAAACTAGCAGCTCTTTATCTATAGCTCGGCGCCGGCCGAGGTCTTCTAGAATTCTAGCAGCGTACGTAGTCGCGCTAACTTTATCGAGGTCTTCTTTCGTAACGGGGGTAGTCCAGAGGTCTAGATTAACTTTATCCTAGCCTACTTTATAAACCCGTAAGGTTTCGCATAGTTCGGCGATATACTCGTAATTCGAAATATCCTAAAAGCCTGCTATTATAAGAGGAAACGTTCTTATACTGCACTTATCGACTAACTACTAGTACGTTTAAGACTATTTACCTGCAGATAGTAGTCGCCTGGATTTTATAACGCAGTAGTCTAACCTTTACTAATCTCTCGTTACCTATAAACGTAGTTCGATTAAAGAATAGGGTCGAGATTAACTAGTCGAGTAGGCAGGAAATCGAAGGTTAAGATTAACTAATCGAGTTCGTAGTTTCTAGGGAAAAGACGAGGTTACAAGTAGTTTATAGAAGGAAAGTTTAAAGTTATAGCTATCTGCAGGGAGGCAGAGGTTTTATAGTTGCTTTATAAGTAAATTAGTTGCTTTAAGAGTAAATTAGTTTCGCGGTCTCGTAGTTTCGTAGTCTCGTAGTCTTATGATTTCGCCGCTTCGTAGTCCCAGAAGGAGGAGGTTTATAGTTTCGAGGTTTCGGTTAGTTTAAGAAGGAGGGAGGGTTTCTATCGCCGCGAGTAAAGTTTTCAGCGATAGTTTCTGCGTAATAGGGCGCGCGATTAATTAATTAATTCGCTGCGAGTAAGGTTTTCGGCGATAGTTTCTACGTAATAAAACGCACCTTTAGATCGTAAAACTTCTCTCTATAAATACGTATCGGCCGTTAGTCAGTTTCGAGTTATCGCAGTATATCGCAGTAGCGGCTTTACGATAGCTATCGGTTAGGTCTCTATTCTCTTTCAGAAGTCTCCGTAATAGATAGATATCTAATCGTAAACTTTAACCTTAGCATAGATCTCGCAACTCGTTCAGGCGCTAAACAGCCTATAAAGGAAGTCCTAAATTAGCGGCCAGCGATCGCGAGAGCGTTCTATCTCTTCTTCCCTTATTATTAGAGATTACTAGTGTAATTACTAATTAGTGTTAGTTAGGCTTTACCGTACGGTTTATAGAACGTACGAATCTGTTATAAATATTATTTATTCGTGTGTATAGTAGTGGCTTGGTTGTTATCTAAGTTGTAAAGCTATCGCGGGCGGCAGAAGCGAACCTAAATAGGCTCGATTCTGCCGTCTGGCCATCCGGCCAGACCGCCTTCCCGATTAGGCTTAATGCCCAATCAACAGAAAGAAAAAATGTCATTCTCAGAATTGAATGGATACGGCTTCATGACGCAGCGCAAAAAAGCAAAGAAGATGGGAAAATAGAGGGGAAAAAAGTGGTTTCGATCTCAATAAGACGCCCGAGGAGCCGTGATACCATATGAAGACCAATAAAAAATCGATGAGATAGGAAAAGGTGGTCATGAAGTAAACATGATTCAAATACTATAATTAGCAACGATCATCCGTAGCATCCGAGCCATGGGAGGAAACTATTATTCTTTCTTCTTCTTGTTTCCCCTTCTCTTTTTTTTCTTTTTCTTCAAATACGTCTGGCCCTCAAGTTTGAGATTTGCATGTGATTGGCATTATGTTGATGGCGTGCACGAGATTCGCATTCCCTATGGTGAAATATTTCTCCTCCTGTGGACCTGATGTTGACAGAGTTTATACGACGTCAGATTCGCATGCATCTATGTATTCTTTTGCTGAGACTGAATTATTCTAAGGTTGCTATCAAACACAAATTCGTATGCATAGAGACGTACAAGTACCTCCTTCGTATATGGCGTCGCGAGCGACCGTGGTCAATTCAAACCTTCTGCATGGAGAGACCATAAGCCATACTATATAGATGGACCATCGAAAACCTGATTGCATGTGAAGAGCGAGAAAAGATAGTTATTGGTCGTCATTGTGGTCTGCTATCCCATGCTATGTCGTATCAACAGGCCGAAATCGCAATTGGGGTGTGCAACTCCAGACACGGTCTAGGTCCATATGTCGTCCACTTTCATGGGCTTATTGATCTATCATTATGCCCTGACTAGTCCATCCCTGTCGGATAGTAACGGATATTCGTCTCGTCCCACGCATGTGAGATCTAGAACTCCTAGGTGCCCAGGTAGTTTTCGGTCGAAGGTCCCACACCAGCTCCAATGCCCCAAATCAGCATCTCCTATGCCTAATTCAAATATATATATATATATATATTTGATTCACATTTCGATGTAAGTACTGTATAAACATTTTTCAAACAAAATAGGACCTGCAGGGTCCATGGATGCTCTCTATACAAGCTTTTCTCCCACTCTCGCCACGCCCCCACCTCGGGAGCGTCCATGGCAGCAGCTTCAGGTTGTGAGTGTATGCCGAGACATTGTAGTGTAGTTCTTTATGCAGCCAATACGATCGACAGCAGGAAAGCATTACTCATTTTGGTACTGAGGTTTTGCTTTATTCATCTACCTACCCTAGGTAGCTCCTGTCTCGCAGGCGATTATACTCTTATCAAAACTTAGATCTCATTCTCGGACTGCAGTCACCCGCCACGCCCGCTTGATAAGTTGCTTGATGAGCGTACACCTGGACACACACCTTGCACAAACCTTGCACAAACCTCAACATAAGTTTATGGGAAGTGCGCCTCCCACCGTATATCGATGATGCCAAGGCAGGGCATCCACCCTGTTTACATGCATACCTACTCAAATACCTCCTTAAGTTGGTATGTACGTAGTGTCTATTTGATCTAGCCGTATTTAGACACTCCGACACACGGACATCACCGTTCCGCCGCTTCCAGGCTTAACTACCAAGGTAAGCTATGGGGAACTGAGGTTGCAGTATTGCCATCCTCAACATGTCATCTATTACGATCGAATCGACAACATCGTTCCCAAATCTACCATTCCAAGCGAGCTTGGGATAAGACAAGGTCTGTCTGCCAGGGTTCTATTTTACGAGATCCACTGACGACGACGTTCATTTCCAGGATGATAGTGGCGCATGGCCAATGGTGACGTTTGAGTACTCCTTGGGATGCGCTAGAAAAGACTCAGTAGCGTAAGATGTCTTCACCCAGCCTCGCCCCGGAGTGCACCAAATAAGACTATATACTGATACAGGGAGAAGACTCCAGTGAATATATTATGGAGACACCGAGTGAACTGTGCCCGCGTGGTTGATCTTATGACACTGGAAGGAGAGCGTCAACGCAAAGAAGACTGAATATGTCAGTATCAAAATGGTATTGCCATGCCCGAAATTTCAAGGCTGTTTTGCGAAGCTCGTAGTTGAAATCTAACATGACCAGAAACGCTTATGCCGTTTGCATTACAATGGAGGTTGCTTTGACCTTGTCTGTCTGTTCTCCGGCCTCCTTATTGCCGTTCTCATTTTCCTTCAGCGGTGGCACCGTGTAAAATGACGATTGGTCTGCTCGTGCCCTCGAAATGTACCTGGAATCAGTCAGAATGTTGAAACTATCCTCAGAAAATTCAGCACAGAATTTGAGGCCTTACTTGGTGTGACTCCCTCTGGCGAACAATTCACCAGTGGTGTTGTAGAAAGACATATGCGTATATGCCAAATGCCTTCCCACTGTATTGAATGTATCAGTACACCAGGAATATGATCGGGCTGGGTAAGAAGGGCTCACTCTTCTCGCACACGGCCATACCACTGAGGGTCTCTCCTGCCTTGCCGCCGGAGTCGATGTACGATACTAACAGGCGCTCGTTAGTTGCAGGTCCCGACAATTCCAAAACCGAGAGTTTCGAGTGGCTTTACCATTGAGATCGGTTGAGACACCAGTAGCGTATAGGCCCATGGAAGCCACGGCAAGCGAGCCTCCCAGGTCGACCATGCTGGCTATTGTGCCCCCATGAAGGATATTCAGTCGGTTCTGGCAAATCAGTTATCAGAGCAATTCTGGAGTCGCCATCATCCGTTGGTCCTTACGGTATGCTGCTTGTGAATGTCAAGCTCAAACTTGACCTTCCCGGGGGTTGCATTGATGATGCGGAACTGCGGTCTTTGGCATGAGTACAGCCACTTCCAGCAAGGGGGACATAATCCCTCGGCTGTCTCACATGTTTTTGACCCAGGAGTCTGGAATTTTATCAGCTCACATCCTTAATATGGAGAACACATAGAAACTTACGTGGGCTCTAGGCCTGACGTCTCCCAAAAGTTCTTCAGGACCTGGTTTCGATGAGGTCAATCCATCTGCTCGGTGGCCGTTGTACCGGGGATTCATACTTACTTTGGTTACAAACGTGTGGGCCTTTAATGCGTTCGTCATCTTGAGGGCTCTGGGAGGTCTCTGGGAGGATTGCCCTGTAGTTGCTCCTTATTCAGTTCAAATAGAGCTCAGACCACAGTAGGATAAACAATGAACAATGAGCAAGACTGAGTGATTGCCCAGGGTAATGTAATACTGTGCAGGTACCGAGGTGGTGTAGCTCAGAGCTTCTGGGCACGTCACAGGGCCTTATCAGTACTTCGGTGGCTTATCAGTGGATACCCGACGGCACCGACGGCATCTACCCCTGCACGCCCTGCCCGCAATTGATTTCGCCGACGTTCATCCGGGCTTAATCGAGCTTGACGACGCCTAACTTATTCGGAGCTCCAGCACGCGTGTTTGGATCAAGTGAACCTAAGAACTCATTGCTGCGTCCTCATAGCCCAACCCACCTCTCAGCAGAGCTGTTTGCTGTCAGTTTCGGTAGGGTCCTCCGGGGCTGCAGCCAATGTTTTGGCCTCTGCATGATGCGATGACAGGTCTCCTTTGTGTTTTTCTAGAGACTGACTGACTGAGCCTGACCGACCAAAAGGACGAGGACATCGAACCTTTCCGTTCACCCTCTTTCTCCTAAACCTCGTCCTCCTCGAAACGTCGCCCAACATGTCTCTCTCAACGCCCTCCCTCACCCTCAATGACTACCTCGAGAAGCTCCCAGGCACGACCTTCCGACGGCTGTACCAACAACCCTCGACCGCCTTCGCCATCTTCCGGCGCATGCTCCCCAACCTGGCCAAGACCCTCGTCATGGCCATCCTCTACATGCCCAGCCCTCTACTCCTCGACGACCTCGATACCTGGGTCAAGCCCGAGGCGAAGAAGCAGCGCGACCAGGCCCTCAGCACCCTGCGGCGCATGCACATCGTGTCCATCACCGTGCCGGGCAAGGACAAGGCGCAGGAGATGGCCCTGACCACCAACTTCAAGAACTCCCTGCGCCTGGCCCTCGAGGGCGGCGGCGAGCACCAGAGCTTCGGCGTGCCCAGCGCGCTGCCTGTGCCCGAGCATATCGACATTCCGTTCCTGGATCGGTACGCGCGCAAGAAGTGGGAGGACATACTGCACTACGTGGTCAACAGCGTGGGCATAGGAGGGGACAGCTACTCGTCCACTGGGCCCAAGGCCTCCGTGAAGGACCTCCTGGTAGCCGGAAGGCTCGTCGAGAGGCGCGGGGTGATGGGCATAGGGATCACACAGTCGGGCTTCACCTTCCTCTTACAAGAGGCCAACGCTCAGGTGTGGACGCTGCTGCTGCAGTGGCTGGAGGCGGCGGACCTGGCGGGCAAGGACTCGGGCATGGACAGCGTGGACATGCTCAGCTTCCTCTTCATGCTCGCCAGCCTGGAACTCGGCCGCGCCTACGACACCAACGCGCTGACCGAGACGCGCCGGAACATGCTCCCTCCGCTAGTGGACTTCGGCCTCGTCTACATCGACACGGCCAACCACAAGCAATACTTCCCCACTCGCCTAGCCACGACCCTCACAAGCGGCGCCTCAGCGCTCCGCAGCGTCTCGTCGGGCTTCGACGCCGCCATAGCAGGCGCGGGCGGTGGCGCAGGGTCAGGCGCCGGCGACGGGGAAGGTGGCAGCAGCGGCGGCCAGCACAAGGGCTTCATCATCCTGGAGACCAACTACCGCATCTACGCGTACACGACCTCCCCGCTGCAGATCTCGGTCCTCGCGCTGTTCTGCAACCTGCGCCACCGGTTCGCGGGCATGGTGACGGGCCGCCTGACGCGCGACTCGATCCGGCAGGCCATCAGCTACGGCATCACGGCGGACCAGATCGTGTCGTACCTGGCGACGCACGCGCACGAGCAGATGCACCGCGTGGCCCAGGCGAACCAGAAGCCCGTGCTGCCGCCCACCGTGGTCGACCAGATCCGCCTCTGGCAGCTGGAGAACGAGCGGATGAAGGCCACCAAGGGCTTCCTGTTCAAGGACTTCGACACCAAGGCCGAGTACGACGCCCTGTCGACGTACGCCGAGGAGATCGGCGTGCTGGTCTGGCGGAACGACCAGAAGCAGATGTTCTTCGCGAGCAGGCACGAGCAGCTGGGCGATTACTTGAAGCTGTGGAAGAAGGCGAATTAGAAGGGCGCCGCTCCTGACGATCAGCAGAATAGTATGGATATTATCAGCCCGGAGAAGAAGTACATCGCTAGTAGGACTGTCTTGCGGCCTATGTGGGTCGGAAGCACGGTGAGGGGCGCTCTGCAGCTTTAAAATTCTGCTTGACGGTCATGTCTGAGGCGGCAGGGAATATCAAAAGATGGATGGTCGTCGTAGGTGGCGTTTAGTGTGGTAAAAAGGTATGTAGGAAAGGGTTTTATCTGCCTCTGGGTTTGGTGTTTGGAAGATACCTGGCTGGACTGGTGGCGTCTTGCGTTTACTGTAGAACCAGCTCGGGCTGGACAGGCCTCGCTGGCCTGCTTGTACATCAGGCAAAAAGGTTTATGACTTTCAACCCTCACACAGTCCCAATGTTGTCCATAAATGTTTGTTCATTGCCTCGTTAAGACGCTGTCCTGCTCGCTGTTATTAACCCCTCCGTTCTCGTATGGCTAAACACCATGTGACATAATAGTACAGAAACACGCCATAAGCGAATTTCAAGAAACAGCAAACCTCCCTCACCAACAAGCGAGGTACAAATAGCAAATGCTCCCCGTGCCGACGATGCTGGTTCTCCAAATCAAGATGCAAGCCAACGCCATAAGTTCTTTTTTACACCATCCTCAACGGAACGCCCGCCTTTACATAATGCTGGCCCTCTTGCCCATCTTCTTCACACCCATGCGTGAGAAATATGAGCCCCATACACGATCCTCCATAGTACCACCCTTCGGAAGGAGCTTCTTGCGCCCCGTCTTGCGGGCAAACTCTTGCTGCCAGGCGAGAAGACTCTTTCGGGCCTCGTCGGTAGCACAAAAGATCTCGAGGTTGTTGAACACACGCCTGCACCGCTCGTCGTCATCCAGGAGCATGGCGGCATCGACTGCCTGGGCGGTAAGATCCCTAGTGCTCAGGCTGCCTCTACCAGTCTGCTGCAGGACGGCAGCTGAGGTTGCCGAAGGGGGAAGACGGGTATTGTACCGCGAGTATCGGGTATCCGACAGGAGCTGGGGCTGTCGTTGCTGGTTACGCGCCACAGCCCGCTCGGTCTGTGCGTTGAGCAATGTCTGAAGGTTCTGATCCGTTAGACATTCGGATTGAAGCTTGTCGTGAAGGGAAACGAAGCGGCCGGTCCAGTAGCTTGACGGTTGCTCGGTGTAGACAAGCAAGGGGTTTTCAGACAGGTGCGAGTCCGACTTGCGGGATCCGAGAGAGAGCCGGCCACTCCTTGAGAATGGCAGCCGAGTGGCGCTAGATGTCTTTGAGCGAGGGGTCTCAGTGGTAGCAAGCTGAGTAGCAGAGACTGAAGATGCAGCTGAAGAATTGTTGGTGCGACGGCTTGGAATCAAGCTAGTGCGAGAAAATGATGCTGAAATGCCGGTAAAGACGCCGAGTGTGCGAGATTTGGATAGCTGTCCTTGTGGCTGTGGCTTCGGGTCTTGGAAGGCTTGGACCGCAGGAGTGGATGGCCGAGCAACCGAGGTAGCATATTTAGTCTCAGCCGCTGGAGAAGGGATTCGAGGAGACGGCATGATCAGTGATGTACTGTGTTGGACGGGCCCGATGGGAGCACTAATGACAGGACGGCGTCGAAACGGGAAGCGAGGGGTTGGAAGACGCGAGGCACGTGGCGTTCGGTCCATGTTGTGAATTGGTCAAGAGACCCTGCTATAAACTCCTGTATTCGAGCAGTAGTTTTGATGGTGATCTTGTGGACAAGCACGAGGACGACGAGGCAAATGGCGTGGAAAACAGTCAGCCAGAGGGGGACGAGCACGCGGATGGTGTCGACGTATGGCTTATGAAGCTCGCTGAGAAGCAAATAAGTGCACTTGAAGTCCTGCAGGAAGGTGTACAGGGTCTGTTGGATGCTCTCCTTGAGTGTGAAGGTCAGGAAGAAGATGACCTGCTGGAACTCAGTCTTCTGTCCAGAGTCTCCCAGGTCAGTGTACTCGTTGACGTGCCCTTGGGATGGAATCGACTCGTGGAAGGCAGGACGAGGCGCAGACTTGACTTGGTGGGAGTCAACGTATGGTGGAAGGGTTTCTGTAGTCATGGCGAGTTAGACGGTATCTTGGGGCGGTTTTGGAAGGTTGGAAACGTTGAAAGGTAGAGTGGATGGGAGCGCACGGATCCGTGTCTGTTGTGAAGTAGGCAACGATGGAGGAAATATCAAGAGTGATTGATTGTATCGATAAGAACATCGAAGAGGCAGATATTCAAGCTTACCGAGATGAAATCCAAAGAACCAAGAACAACGTCAATGACGTCTAGAAGAATGGGAGAAGGAATTATAGACGAACCACATGCATCTGAGGTTTCGGAGTTGGCGGATGGCTGAGAGTCCTCGACTTATTGTGGCAGGTGCAGTGGGATTGTTGTTGGCTTTCGCATACAACGCCTACCCTCATAGCCTTCAGCTGTCACTGCTATTCTTTACGTGCCCCAGTGGGTGGAAATACCTACCTATAGGTAGGTAGAGGTAGGTAGGTAGTTGCTGGCCGGTAGAAACGCTCCCAGACGGTGAAAGACGGTCAAGCCAAGGGCGGCGTCTGGCTTCACCTAAGCTCAACAGCAAGACATACACCAATTCAATATCGGAGTCCCATACGAAGTAATTTCAGAAGAGACCCAATCGCCAATTCAATGCTGACTATCACTTATTCATCCCGTGAGCCTTACGCAACACCAAAGACCATGCTGTGCTATCATCACTCATCAATCTCACCCATACCCATCCATACCAGCCTGCCCACAATCCAACCCATGGCCATACCAAAAAGTGAAAATTGAAGAAGAAAGAGACATCCTAACATCACCTCGCTTCATCCCATCCATCAATGCTAAACTGGAATGTCAAGTCCCCCTTGCCCCTCTCCAACGCATTGCCATTTACATCCCACAATGCCCTCTCTGTGTAGGTGACATTGCCATCCCAGTCCACCAGGATAATTGTCTGTCTTTGCGTTCCATACATTCCTGTTGCGAAGCCCTGGGTCTGCGGGTCTGGCCTCTCCGTACCAGCGACCTTAGACAGCGCATCATCTTGTTGCTGTCCGTTGGTCTCAGTGTTTGCACTGCTGTTTGCCGCAGCCCTCACCATGTCGTCGCGATGTTTCGGATCTCCTATCAGAGGGATGAAAATGGACTCCTTGAGCAACTCCAAATGCTCTTCCAATCCTTTCTCTGGTGATGTCGGTAGGGTGTCCTGGTCCAGGATCCAGAACAGTTTCTTCCGCAGCTCCTCCTCACTCAGATCCTTCTCGACTGCCTCCGCTACGACTTGTTCCACCAAGGCTTTCCCGCTCTTGACCTTAGGCCACTCCTCAGGATCATCATATGCCGAATTACTCAGTCCAATAGTTTCACCCCGTTTCCCTGCGATCCACGGTATCTGGTCCGGATGCTCGGCCCTGTTGGACAGAATTGCTAGGGGTTCCAAGTTATCCCCCTCTCCGTCAGTTGCGGGTCGTTTCCTCAACTTGCCACAGAGGAGCGAGAAGCCGCCGTACCCCTGACATCCGCCATCAGCCATCATCGCCTCGACAAAGCCCCGCACGCTGTCCTCGGTCGAGTTGCCCAGCCACGACGTGACCATAGCACCGCGGCTCTTGTCGCCACTGACCGGCTGGCACAGCCTGTCGGGATCCAGCTCGCGGTAGTTGGTGAGGACTGCGAAGTGGCCTGACCGGGTGATGCCGAGCCATGTCCCCTTCTCGGCGCGTTGAAGGTCCCGCGATGACAGGATGTGTTGGACTTCCTCGAGGTTGCCATTGGAAGAGTGTCCGTTGGTCTTTGAGAGATGATCCGGCGTTGGCGTCCTTGACGGGTGGCGGGATGCTCGCGTGCTCCACCAGTGTGGCCTTGAAGTCGGCCGGAGAATGAACTCGTCCCGATTGTCGATGACTATCAGCGCATATTTGGGATGCGCGGTGGTGAGGACGACGATGCACATGGTAGTATGTATGGTGTCGTATTGCTGTCGCGTTCAGGTTGTGCAGATTCTTCAATGGATTCCTTGGAGCCGCAGCCCTAGATCATATAGGCCGAATAAATGCTGAGACACTTCGTGGAAGAAGTGTGTTATTTGCTGTGGCTGCTGTTGATTGATAATGATGGCTTTGACTTGTGATGAGGTCACACCACACTGAACAGCTCAGCACCACTGAACAGACACTCGGGATATTACGGAGAAAGCTCAAGCCACACAGAGTTCAAGAGACTGCTACTGACATCCGCTCGTGATTTTAGTAAAGTGGTAACCGGAGTGAAGAAGATGTGAGGCCAGCGTAATAGAGTGTTTATCAAGTCAGCGGTGAAGCTCTTGTCGGCCTCACCAGCAAGGGCCCCGAAGTCGCTGAAGAGGCCTGCCGCTCGGCGGGTTTTCGAAACCTTGTGCAACCTGCCGCCTGACGTGGCCGGCAAAAACTCCGAACCGCCAGAAGCAATGAACACAACAACAACAACAACAAGACAACAAACCATCACACGACGCTGACTTGCTTTGTTTGCCACGTCTTCAGCACTTGGCATCGCATGCAGTTATCTGTGATTGATACTTAGGTACCTGTAGTGTAGTACACATGCTTTCCAACGTCTTCCTCGTCGCTGATACGCCCATAGCTACCTGGGTATCTTCATCTCGCTTAGTCCTGGAGCGGGAAGCGAGCAGTCGAGAAACGGACAGTGGACGATGACTACCTTTATGTTTCTTGTGTTTCAAGAACACCAGAACCGAAGTCAACATGTTGAGAGTTGCTTTCTTTGTTTGTATGACTACTTCCTGTTGGCCCCATCTCGATGAAGCAGGATTCCAATTGGGTATTGATCGGACTCCAGCTCCGGCCCCAGCCCCTGAGCTTGTTGTCTTATCTACCAGATATTCTTGGCGTTTTTGCAGGGCCTTCTCCTTTATTTCTGTTCACTGTCTCCTCTGGTGGTTTGGCTGTGGATAGGCGTTGATGTGAGCCGGCCACGGAACACAGAACTAACTATATTAGGTTTTCCCTTACTGGACTTCACAACCGTCATCGTGAACTTGCGGGTTAGAGTCAGCACATCATCTGGTCTCTGTGTCGCGTTCCGGCATCTTTTGAGCCTTGGGTCCGTCACATTCCCTCCCATCGGGATTGTTCATGATATGCTTTGCTCCTCAAACTCTCAAGGAAGAAAGACCTCGAGTCATTTTGCAATTCATGTCATTTGTGATCACAGAGTCGAGTCACTGCTTCTTCTCATACTCTTCCGTTTCTGTGTTGCCGCTTTGGTTGGTCCATCTCCGAAGTCAGCAAAGAAATCGTGCAACCGAGAGCTGAGGGTTCTTGAATATTACTCATTCTACCTGGGTAGTGCAGTGCTGATTGCGATTTCTATTATAGCTCTGGATCGAGGGTCTCGACCCCTTTTTCACCGGTGGGGGAGGTGGGCTGCGCAATGGCAGGACATCTGCAGGATCTGGCGGCTGTTCAACTCCATGATTGCAATCAGAGTTCATGATAAGCGCTGTCAAAAATCCTTCAGACCCAGCACACATCGTCAAATGCATGACATTCAAAGCCCCGAAAATTCAAAGCTCCGAAAGTCTAAGGCCCAACAGTTTATATTCCGCGATGCACCTCATGCTGGATCGGCTGTGGGGGCGGCCGCATGCTGCCATAGTGCTGGGGAAAGCTTCGCCGGCATATGCGAAAACTCTAATTCCTTCCGGCAAATGGGCCCTTGTACCACTGAATATGGACTCATTTTTCACAAATGACGACAGCTTTGTCCTGCGATGGTAACAAGGGAGCTATCGGCATCCCGTCTTCGAAACGAGTCCACGACCGGATGTTACCGTGCCGACTTCATGGTTTTCTGAGATTACATAGCAATACGCACTCGTCAACGCTCGGCCTGTCAGGCTCAGCCAGCAATGCTTTACAATCTCAGCGCTCCGGGATTCTCTCGGAATGGTCAACAGCCGATGAAAGGGGCATACTTGACATTGAGCCCAGGCTGCCAGGCAACAATAACAGGCCTCCAGGGCGAGCTGGCTTGGCAACTTGGTGTTGTTCTCCCAAGTGGCAAACATTTAGGAAAATTTCAGTGCTTCCATGCTTCCATGCTTCCGTGCTTCCGTGCTTAGTAGCTGAATAGTAGTATCAATAGTGCTGCTGCCCGACAGCTGATCTCCACAGAATAACGGAAAAGAGAAAGAAGAAAAGGCTTCGCTGGATTCTATGGATTCTTCAACATCTGTCACTTCGAGGAGAAGCGATACTGCCCACTAGTGCACATTAAGTATATGCCGATCTTGGGCACCGAGAAATCCAGAACATTGATCATCGTCGCGGGGAACAACGGGATCGTCGTATTGAAACACCCGCTGTGTATAAACCACGCCACTGCAGACCCCTGTGGATTCAGGGGCACTCCCAGGGTATTATGCAGGGCCAAGACCTAGGGGAATGAAGCTATTCACGAAAAGAGACTGGAGTGGGAGCAAATTCGTTAGCCCCCTTCGGAAGAAAAATTCCGACAGACTTCTGAGAAACCATGTTCTCATCCCGACGCGCTGCATTCCTTTTGACGCGACAGCGAAGAGTTTCATCGTTGCCACGGTATATGCGCAAGACAGATCATTACTTCGGATTTGGGGCTTCGGCTTTAGCTGTCGGCATATCCCGAAACTGTATCTGGACGATCGAATAACAGTGATTTTGTGGGCTCGATTTTACCAAATACCAACAAGGTTTCGCTACCAATAGTAACGAGTGTTCCAGCTCCGCTTCTTCGCCGTGGGACCCGTCAAGTCTCGTGACAATGGGTCGAAGTACGCCATCGAGACAATGACCGGGGAGACCTTCCGCCCCCAGATCTACCCTACATTGAGACATGAGGAGGCCAGTGAGGCACTTTTTTTTACCAAACTTGGACGACCGCCACGCGGCGGACACCGTGCTCTCTGGTCCTGTTGGTACCAGCAAATGCGACCCTGGTCCCCCCCCCTAATCTCCGCTTCGGTACCATCACCTGCCTCGCACGGCTTGATCGTCGTTCGCTACAATAGTCGCCCAGGGGAGGGGGGGAGTCTCCATAAACAAGATAGGCTGCCTAGCAGCTGATTTTGATGTGATTTTCCGGCACGGTGGTTTGGAATTGTTGAACCAGGGGTTTGGCGCGGCCCCTCGGGAAGGTCCCTACTCCGACCTTAATCGGGCATGGCTGGATAGACAGATTTCCAAGTTGGGTGGACACTTTGAGTTGCTCGGACGTGTTAAACTTGATATAATAAATGGCATGACTCGGTACCGTGCTAACCTGGATTACTACGTTGTATTGTCTGGGATAGGCCCGCGAGGACTTTTATGTCATGGGGTGAATCTGTGGCTCCGTAAATACCGATACAGGGTCTTGCAACCTTTTCATCCAGGATCAGGGGTAACATCCGGCGGTCTGGGTCTGGCAGCTGCCATGTGTTTTAACACGTTCCGAGGAGCCGGGGACGCCTGGTAGTGGAGAAGAAGAAAGTGTTTGATGAGATAGTCATAATATCTATCATCCACTATAAGCGCTAGACTCTGGTTTGGGAAAGGTGTGCGTTTCGACCTATCTATTTCTTCAACCGGAGCTGCCCCTGATCTTCTGCTTCCACGGCTTGCCGACGTTGGTATATACCAATATCGATAATAATAATAATATCGGTGGGATATCCAGCATCCCCATCCACTTATACACGCTCAATACCGGTCCCGGCATGTAATGGAGAGGGTCAGGTCGGAGGAATAAAAACAAAAGCCCAGCTACGGCCCGACAACAACTCACTTCGCGATAAACGACGACGACGACGACGACGATCATGGAAGAAGTCCCAAGCCGTGCGCGGCCTCTCGAGGCTGTGGCCATCTCGCTCATCACGTTGACAATCATATCCTTCTCCCTAAGGACATACGTCCGTACCCGCATGGTGAAAGCTTTTGGCCTGGACGACTGGTTCATGTCCTTCGCGACCATCACTTACATCCTGTTCGTCACATGTGTCCTCGTTGGCGTCCATTATGGCACTGGCAAGCTCTCCAAATATGTGAGCCCTGCGGACTATAGTAATGCCATGCAGGTGAGTGAATTCCTGGGTTGCAAAACAGGCAACTCTGGGGGGGAGGCGCCCCTCGAAACGTTCCCCATGCCCAATGGTCACTCACTGACTGGTCATGTTTATGCGCTCAGTATTGGCTGTATTGCTACATCTGGTACTGCTGGACCATGATATTCTCCAAAATATCCATCGGCATCTTCCTCATTCGCATCATCGTCGAGAAGGTGCACCTCTGGTTCATCTATGTCGCCCTGTTCATCAACGTCCTGTCCGGCATGGTCTTCTTCATGGTGACGCTGCTGCAGTGCCACCCCGTCTCATACTTCTGGAACAAGAACCAGGACGGTAGCTGCATCAACATGGATATCATCATCGCCCTGACATACCTCTACTCCTCGTTCAACATCATCTGCGACTTCACGTTCGCCCTGCTGCCGATCCTCATCGTCAAGGGGCTGAACATGAACCGAAAGCTGAAGATCGCAATCATCCCGCTGCTGAGTATGGGCTGCATTGCCAGTTCGGCGGTCATCGTCCGTCTGGCCTATGTGCAGAGGTTTAGGGACCCTGAATTCCTCTGTAAGCAGCCAATTCTCCTCTCCCCCACCCCCCCTCCCCTTTTATTTGCAGGAAGAAAAAAGGAAAAGAAGAAGAAGAAAAAAGAAATAAAACCCCTCATCCTTTTCTTTCCAAAAGAAAAATGAAACACCTCGCCCATCCTACATCGACCCTCGCTAATCATGCACCAACACAGACGCAACAACAGATATAGCAATCTGGTCCACCGTCGAGGCGGGCCTGGCCGTGACGGCCGGCAGCCTGGCCTGCGTGCGGCCGCTCTTCAAGGTCATCATGCAGCGGCTAGGCTGGCAGTCGGAGGCGTACTTCCACCCCTCGATCCCCCTGCGCGGGGGGCCCGAAGGAGGCCGCAACACGACCAACGTGACGATCGGCGGGTCCAAGAGGACGCGGCGCACCGACGACTACAACATGAGCCTGTTCTCGCGGGCGGGCGACGCGGAGGACAACGGCGACGCGCACAGCGTCGGCACGGCGTCGACGACGAAGCTGGTCACCGCCGGCGGCATCATCAAGACGAGCGCCTTCACGGTCAAGGTCGAGGAGCGCGTGCCCGGGACGGTGCCCGAAAGGGGAGGGTCCGGCTCTAGTAAAGAGGATCTGGGTCATTCTCCGGTCTAGGTGGGCTTGAAGCCTCCCCGGCGTAGGTCTGTATTTTTATTTTGTTATTAGTACGCTCGGTATACGGTTACGAATTACCTACTCACACTGCTATGAGTCATTAAGCTGTGTGTTTTGAGTATATATGGCTCCATCATTTATGTCCCTCTATATTCATGTAATGTGGCTATCTCCTTGTCGCCGATACCCAGCAACCATTGGTATTCGATAAAACCAAGGTTAATTTTCTATGCTCTCACGGGCTCTATCCTCTTCTTCTTGATAGCATGTAGATACCCGAAACCAAAACCTCAAAAAGCCGGTCCTTGCGGCCCACTTCCGATGAGACCAAGAACCGACGATTCTACTCTAGGATGTCTGATGTGGTAATCACACCTTCCTCTTCACCAGCCCCTTCCAGAAGTCGAAGCTGTTCTCGTCGCTCTGCAGCGCCCACACCCGCCCGGTAAGCCTCCCATCCGGGCCCAGCTCCTGCGCCCTCAACAAGCCCCAATCCGTCGTGATCCCCACCACCTTCGCCCTCACGCCACCCTCCGCCTCGAGCGTGACCTCCTGCCCGCTGTGCAGCCACAAGTCATAGTACCGCTCCTCCATCGACCTCGTGAAGCCGTGCCTGACAAACTCCCTGTACAGCGACTCAAACCTGGTAAGGAGGCGGGCTAGGAAGCGCTCGATGCGGAAGGGGGCTAGGTTGTGCCTCTGCGAGAAGGCCGAGAGCACCTCGTTGAGAGATGTGGTCGGCCTGGCGTTCGTGGTGTTGATGCCGACCCCGACCACCAGCTGGTAGTTCCCGTTGCTGTAGGCGCAGTTTGTCAATATCCCGCCGACCTTGACGTAGTTGGGCTTCTTCCCGTTCTCCCCGCCCCACGGGTTCGCCGGGTCCTGCGCGTAGACGTCGTTGGGCCACTTGAGCCTCACGGGGATGTCCGAGTACGCGCCCTTGGGGCTCCCGTCGTAGCTGCGGATGGCCTCGACGATGGCGATGGCCATGATGTACTGGACGAACACCACCGGCCGCGTGGCGGCGATGTGGGCCGCGTGGTTGATCACCGTGGAGAAGATCATGGAGCCCGGCGGGGCGATCCAGACGTTCCTGCCGCGGCCCCGGCCGGCCGTCTGCGTCGTCGCGGCTATGGTGAAGCCCGTGGGCAGCTTGGCGAGGAGCTTGGGGTTCTTCTCGAGCAGGGTGTTGGTGCTGGTCACGACCTCGCCGTATATGAGGGTGTCGCCCCACTCGTAGGCCTCGGACTCGCGCCTGCGGAACTCCTGCAGGCTGGAATAGAAGTCATGGTGGTTGAAATATGGTGTCTCCTTGGGGTCTGGCCAGGTGCTTTCGTGCGGGACGATGGTCTTGACTATTTTGTTGTAGTCGATGAGACCATCAACGGCGGCTGCCTTGGCCGGATCTTCTCTGGCTTTCTTGTTGTCGTTGTTCTCGACGTGGGCGGCTTTGAGGGCCTCACGAAGATCATCCACCTGCCACCGTGAGCCGGAATGTTCAAGGCGGAAGGTATCGTTTTCGCCCTGGATAAACTCCTCTCCCTGTTCATCCTTGGTGATTATGTCGTCAAATGAGGCGAGCAGACCGCCGGCTTCCTGGGGGTCCAAAGCAGAGAGGTGCAGCTTCGATAACGATGGTACCGAGGAGTTCTCGTGGTGGACTTCAAGCCCAAGCTTTCCCAAACATGCCGTCAGGAAATTTGTCCGATTCTCGTCATCCTCAGCCAGAGCCTTGATCAACTCGTCGTACCCATCAATATGAGGCTGTGGATCGAGGTTGACAGCTGCGAACTCGGGATGAGGTCCAGTGAGGACGACTCGCCCTTGGCCGACCTTGCAGTAAACGACAGCGGCCTTCCCATCGCCGCCATCCACATCCAGCTCCTCGTCGAAACTGGCCAGGACCTCGATACCCTTGTCCTTCATCGTTCCGGCGTCAACAAATACCCCTCCGCCGTTATAATATGAGCGAAACGTCTCCGGTAGTTCCCTTGAGCCCTCGAAAGTGCCTTCGTGAACCCTAACCCTCACCGCTCTGGCACCGCTCTCGCTGGCATACTTGAAACCCCTGAAGGCACCACCGCGACATGTGCCAGGGAAGAATGCCAGCTCCCTGCTGCCGATGACCTCCATGGCCTTGTCTGGATTGCCGACCTCGAACTCGCACCGTGCACAGCCAAAATATCCACCGGCGCAGAAGCCCAGGTAGGCACCACCACGGCGCACGAAGTCGGAAATGATGCGGTTACCGGGGCCGTTGAGCAGACGGCAGTAGTGCAGGTCAGCACCGCCGGGGATGACGAGTAACGCTGCGGTGGGCGACCATGGCTCCTTGAGCAGGGCTGTCTCGGTGAGTGGTATGACAGCATAGTTTGGAGAGAGAAGGCGACGGAGGGTGTAGATGCATTGGCGGACTGAGGCGACTGTTGTGCCGGGTCCTGTGTAGTAATGAATCAAGAGGTGATTAGTACGAGGGCGGTGATAAATTGTGTTTGCTCTGCTAGGTGGAAATCAAACCTGTATATACAAGCACATTCAACTTTTGTCGTGCCATTTTCTCGGGGGGGCTCGGGGGAGCGCGTTGGATGAAGAAGTAGTTGACAAGACAGTTCTCCAATTGTCGTGCCACTTCTTGACTGAGCCAAAATCTGAGAAATCGAGGGCCAGACTTCCCCTTACACCTACCTACCTGGGTACAGAAAAACCAGCCACGGCAACAAAACCACACCCGAGATTCATAGAAAGGATGAGCGGCGACAGATCCAAAGAAGAGGCACAGATTGTGTCTCAAAAGCAACTCCAAGAAGAAGATGACGAGCCCGATGAGTGGTGAGTCAACAAAATTCCCTGGTGCGGCATTTGTACAAGCAAACGGAAGCCGAGCTACTCACGGGCTACTACCTACCCTCTTGGACCTCTACTACAACCTCAATGCATTAAGGTTCCCAAAGGATTCCGCCGAGAATAATATGTCACTAACTATCGGTGCTTACTGCAGGGATAAGCGCATCTTTAGTACCGGTTGTGCAGGTTCGTTCCAACCGCAGAGCCTCAGCTCCATATCAACATTTGATCAGACTGTGTTGACCGTACTGGCTGTTTGACTGACTGTTTGACTGACTGTTTGACTGACTGTTTGACTGACTGACTGACTGACTGACTGACTGACTTGCAATCTGTATGTAGACGAGAACATGAAGATGACGGACTGCTACTATGAGACCAAGGACTGGAGGAAATGCAAAGACGAAGTATGTTCTCTTATAGAGTATCAAGACACCCATCTCCCACTTGCCCTTGCCCTTGCTACTTGTTACTTTTCTACTAACATCTCACTCTCTTTCAAGATGGAAACTTTCAGACGTTGTTGGAAGGCTCATGGTAACGATGAGAGAACCTCGGCCAAAGACTCGGACAAGACAGCAAAGTCTTGATTGAAAAACACAGGAAGAAAAGAAAAAAGAAAAATTAAAAGCAAAACAAAAGGAAGGCTCTTACTGTACGAATTATCGTAGAAGCAATCTTTGTTTGAATCAACTCAGCTGCTACTCCGTACTGCAGCCGCTACTCCAAACCGACTTTTTAATCAATCAATGAATGACGCACCCCGAGACCCCCTGTCGCGTTCTGCCGGCCGCCGCAAAATTCAAGTCGCGAAACTTTGCCGCCCCGAAACTACAAAACTCGGGATCTCCCATCTGAACCTTCACACATACATATACACACCCACTCCCCGCAATTACATACCACCACAACCAGCAACATCACCCACCACCCACGCGCACAATGGCACGCATAATATCCTCGGCCTTGCGGCCACTGCGGCTCAATGGCAGCCGCACCTTCCGTCTAGGCTCGGTTGAAAACGCCCAATCAAGAAGAACAGCAGCTACCTATTCGAGCCCAACCCCGGTCAAAGCCGCAAAACCAGCCGCCGCAAAGCCACCACAGTCCGCATACGCACGCGCCGCGACGACGTCGACCAGCAGCAATAATAGCAGCAGCAGCAACAACAACAGCAGCTCAGCTTCAACCCCGAAGCCCACCTACTCGACCTACAAGAACACCAACACCCCCTTCGCCGAGTCCCAGATCAACCCCGTCGCCTCCCCGCCGTACTCCCGCCCCCAGGACATGGGCGCCATTCCCGAGGCGTCGACAACCAACGGCGGTGGGTCGAGCGAGACGCCGTTCGCCAACAATGGCATCGACTGGACCAGCTCCTACCACGGGCTGTCGACTGTCCCGTTCGACTCGGAGATTGCCGCCCTGCTGATGAAGCCCATCCCCTTCGAGGACGTCGAGATCAAGCCCGACGGTATCATTTACCTCCCCGAGATCAAATACAGGAGGATTCTGAACCAGGCTTTCGGCCCAGGAGGCTGGGGGATGGCCCCGAGGAGCGAGCTGGGTGTTGGCGAGAGGGTTGTTACGCGGGAATATGCGTTGTTGGTGCACGGCCGGTACGTTTTCCCTCCCCCGCCTACCGATCTACCCCTCCCCCCCCCCAATCTTGATACTACCCACCATCATTCCGCCAACCCAACTCCCAATCAGGAACCTGCAGACTTAACCGTTGTGACGAATACAGATTTATAGCCCAGGCCCGAGGAGAGTGCCAATATTTCGCTGACGACGGCATCGCCACTGCCGGAGAGGGCTGCAAGTCCAACGCCCTGATGCGCTGCTGCAAGGACATCGGCATCGCGTCGGAGCTCTGGGACCCCCGCTACATCCGCGAATTCAAGAAGAAGTACGCCCAGGAGATCTGGGTGGAGCACGTCGTCACCAAGAAGAAGAGGCAGACCTGGGTGCGCAAGGGCGATGATCCCCAGTACCCTTACAAGAAGTGCTGAGCGGATTAAGCGGAGAAGATGATACTGTTGGGAGCCTGCTTCAAGGCGTCATGTGGCACAGGGTATGAGTCTGCACTTTTGAAATATGGTGAGTATATTTCGAGAGGGATATCTTGCTTATGAGATGCGGTACGTGGTTACGAGATACCTTTTTGCAAACTGGGAAAAAGGGATGAAACAGGCGCACGTGGAAGCCAGTCAGAAGATGTCGGCCGTTCTTTTGTACGATAGAAGATAACGGGACCAATATACTGGGACCCATATGACACCCCCCTACTCTTGCCAGGTTCCAAACACCAAGGAAACAACTCAAAAGGTGACATGCATCTTAAATTCAATCTGGATCGTCATGTGTCACCGCGCGCGCACAGGACAGGGTTAGTTGCAGAAGGGAGACGAAAAGAGGTACACATCACGATGTATGACAATCGTTTATCGCGTTGAACGAGTTGCCTTTCTGAAGTCTATCAGATATCATGTTATATCGTTTACCCCTTCCCCCTTAAATAATACTGGACCAAAAAAAACGCCATAACCATCCCATGTTGAGAGCAGCTACTCCGACTTGTTCTTCCCAACATCCGTCGACGACGACGATGCACTCCAGCCCCACGGCAGCCACGAGCCGCCGGCCCCCGAGCCAGAAGCAGCAGGCGTAGCCCTCGCACTCTCCGCGTCCTGGGGCGAATTGTCCTCCGCGCCGCTCTCAGCATCTATCTTCTCGAAGTCGACCTCGCTCCGGCTCTTGCTCAGACCTCCCGTGCTCACCCCACTGTGTGAAGTCGCCGGCCTGTCTCCCTGAGCCTGGAGACCGTCAAGGCTCAACTCCGACACACTGCCAGCCGCCGCCGCGACTGCCGCCGGCGTCGCTGCCCCCGATCTAAGCTGTGCCGCCTCGCGGTCGAGCGCACCGAGGACCAGGTTCAGGCGCTCGCGCTGCGCGGCGAGGAAGCTCATCTTGTCGGCATCGTCGCGGATGTTAGGCGGGACCAGCGTCCCGGAAGCCGAGACGTCGCCCACCGGGAACGCCCCGACGGCCGGCCCGGTCGACGCGGCAGAAGCAGCCGTCGCGGCGCCGGCGGCATCCGGCCCCGCCGCCTTATCCGAGACGGCCGAGGCCGCCGCGGTCATCGCGCTCGAGAGGAACTTGTAGAAGTCCTGCCCCGTGGCCCCGGCGCTGCCGGGCCACCGCGCCTGGGGCAGCTGGAACCTCTCCAGGAGGCTCTGGGTGTAGCTGCGGGGGCGCTGGGAGGCGGGCACGGCGCTGCTGCTGTCGGAGCGCTGCGCGTTCGGGTCCGGCGGCATCCCCAGGACTTGTGTTCGGAGCATTTCTATGGCGCGCTTGAGGTAGGCCATGCCTGCGGACTTCATGTTGTCGTGGGTCGTGGCTATGAGCTCCTCGATCTGGGCTTCGTTCTCTTCGAGGTAAGGGTAGATGTATGTTGTGTAGATAACGCATGCGCCCTGGGTCTGGGGGAGTACGAGGTATAGGAGGAAGAGGAGGCGGAGATAGGGGTAGAGTGGTATCCTGCGCGTTTTGTGTCTATTAGATTGGAGTTCTGCCTTGAGTTCTTTCTAGGGATGGGAAAGACGCACCAGACAAGAAACCATTCTGTCCAACTCTCAACGAGGAGGGCGCAGGCCAAGACGACCCAGTACATAAGCCATGGCGTAAGTTGGGCAGGATCGGAGGTCTTGAGGGCCTTGTAGGAGGCGAAAAGGGGAAACAGGGTGGATGCGATGGATGAGAGGAGGTTAGCGAATATGTCAAACATTGTTGCGATTCATGGGGCTGTCAAAGGTTTTTGGTTGTTGGTTCGTTTGTTGGGAGGCGGACTGTTGGCTCTGTGTCGAAGGAAGCCTTCGAGTTGCGCGGATAGGCATTACGGAGTCGACTATGTACTTAATGCATGTGGAGGGGCACTTGACGGCGGCAGGATGACGGCGGGTCATGAAGAGCGTGGGGCTTGAACGTCATGAGTTCGGCTGCACCCTGACTGCAGCACGCTTGCGGAACGCGGGGAAGGTGGGTTCGTGTCGGGCATATTTAGTGGGTATGTCCGTATTATATAAGCTGGGCCATGGCTGTTTCAATGTTTGCCAGCGGCAAACGACAAGCGATTGATAACATTTGAACTGCCAGCTGATACCTGCCCAGGTATACATACCAGACATATCAAGACGTTCCTGATCTGCCAGTTCACCTCATTCTTCTATTTTGAATACCCCAATGACATGATTTCTTGTTTTCTTTTTCCCAAGTTTTCTTTTCTTGTTGACACCACCCTTCAACTGTCTCCATACAACACGGGCAGTCTTGATCGTATCGCAGGATCTGAAACATACATCGGACATGGATTCAAACATTTAGATCCATTCAAGTGGACAAAGGCAGCGATCTGCTTAATTGGGCTGTCATCTGATTGACCATAGCTCACGTGTGAGCTAGATCCGGGCTTCGACACCCGGCACTCGGTGAGGCGTAAGCAAATTTGCCAGCCAGGTAGGTGCTGGGGATTATGCACGATTTGTCAACAGCCTCATTTGACCATGGGTTCCCCTTGGGGCAGAGCTAATAATACACTGCCCCTTGGACACAGGTTCAATATGCATTTTTATCGACGTTAACAGTGGGAGAGTCAGGTCAGACTCCACAAACTGTGACGGGCCGTAGTACTTGAGTATTCAAGGGTGAGTAAAGGGAAGTCACTCCGTCTTCATCCGTCCTTTTCTCCTATGTGTTTATGGAAAATCCCTACAATTGTACGACGTTCCAGGCTCATTATTGCCAGCCACAAAATGGCCATGTTTATCGTGAGCGTTCCTTGACCTCGCTAGTCCAATGAGATAGTTGCCCACTCAATGGCATTAGGCTTTCATACAGCCTGCTTGCATTGTTCTTTGCACGTTTTATCCGTCTGAGCGACTCTTCTGATTATTACTTCTATCCTTTCTGGCAGCTTTCACATTATCTTCGGCGACGTCATTGAACCTGGGTCGATGATGCGCTCATCACCCCATCCATTCTCGATTTAACCAAATTCATGGCAGCAGACGGCGGGCTGCTCCTTGCGAACATCTTTCCTCCAAGCGAGCATAGACGCGGCATTCGGCATGAAAGGGAAGCCACTGTTCTGCCAACTTGGCGATGTTGAAATTGTTAGACAACTCCTCTTCACGTTTTGATTAACTAGCGTCGACAAGCCAATTCAAGACTTTGAGTTGCCTCGTCAGTATATAAATCATATGAACGTCGCAGGACAGAAACTTCATTTCAAGATCATGAACTGGACCTATGAGATAAGCGCAGCGCTGCATAATTACTAGAAGACGAGTGGTTTGCGAATAATCACTGGTGCTTTCAACGTATCATTCATATATAGTTGCAATATAGCCCCCAAAACTACGGTCTAGCCATATTCTTTTGCTCGGGAAATACAAGTCTTGCCCCACCATCTTTGCAACACCCTGTTCCTTAAAAATATGTGAGAACATATGAAAAGAGTACAAATGCAGAGGTCTAGAGAAAGGAACGAAAGTTGAGAGATTTGGGCACGTGTTAAGAGAACGCCCCTATATCCAAGCATTGGGGAGAGCGTGATCTTTGTACATGACACCGTGCTCATCGCGTTCTCAGCTACAATGGTGATGGGTGGATTGATGCCAACAGATAGGCCATGAAGCGCGGTAGGAAGAATCATCACTCACGATGCTCACACCGTGCGCGTGTGGTGTTCGTGCCTCAATGCCAATGCATATCCGCGTAGTTCATCAAATCTCATATTATACACACGGACAAGCGTAACCGTCTAAGTCCAAATCCCGCACAATTCGGATCCCCGCCCGTCCAAAAGAACGCCATGCCATGTCGAGTGAAGATGTATATGCAATGCGTGCAGAGAGTAAATCGCCGAGGCCGAATCTCAGCATCTCTTGCAACGCCTTTCCTCCGCTTCGTCGGCTGGTATCGGAGGAAGGTGCGGTGGTCGAAGTGCAGCCCACGACGAGAAACTGCATGGCTTTTCTTCCCCATCGAGCGTCGAGGATCTTGCTCTTCGCACCGGCCCTTCCTTGGACACCACCATTTCACCGACTCTTTTCATTTTTCCACGTATGTTCCCACCTCCAAGCTATGTCCATGCCGTATCATCACCGATCCTTGTAAATATTCGGCTTCCACCCCTCTTTCAGCTCTTCCTCCTGCGCGATCTTCTCCTGCAACGGTTTGGTATCCGCTTCGATCCTCTCGCGTGCCCTCAATATCTTACTTTGAAGATAGAAACTACCTCCCTTCTGGGGATCGTTCGCGTCGAACAGCCGTTTGAACCGGTCCATGACCTCCTCCATGTCGACCTTTCCGCCCTGGGGTGGTTTCACGTCCAGGATCTTGACGGCCTCCTCCAGGGTCATTCCCGATGCGATGTTCGCCCGTCCGGATGGGGCGGCGCCGCCATTCTTCTGTTGAGCGCGTTGGTAGGACGAGGATGCAGAGGCTTGTTTGTAGGCTTCGGCGAAGGCGCGGCCGACTACGCGCGTGCCGATCATGACGACCTGGGTTACTAGGCGGTAGGCCTTTTGACGAAGGAGCTCGAGTTAGCTCATGCCCTGCTCATATGTGCCGTTCTACCATATCACGGAGAAGTCGGGTTGCGGTATTCCCGGAGATATATAGTGTGGAATGGCTTACCATCTTGACGAGCGAGTGCCCCTGTCGATGCTGCACTGCTCCCTCAAACCAACTAAAACTGGAGACCTGGTGTCTGTGAACCTAGTCGCGGATGATACCCCGCAAGTTTCGTGTAGGTCGATGTTATGGAAGTGCTGCAATGGAGAGGTAAGCAGTGGTGTCATGGACATTGAGCGCCAGAAAAATCGAACGCGGATTTGGCTGGAAGCTCTTGGAGGCGACAGGAGTGGAAATTTTGCCGATGATCGGGCCGTGGGATCCTTTTTAGCGCGGAGGGTCTTGCCTGCCGGGGAAATAGCTGCCTGCATGGCTGTCATCGTCAATGCTACCGAAGCCAGCTGGCCCCTGAACTTCCTTTGCTGCTGAAGCTCGCGTTGACGTTGACGTTGACGTTGGTCTGCTCTGCTCTCGCAACACCCGAAACACTGCCAAACCTTGAAGCCACCACCACAAACCACGACCCCCGACCTTCTGTCATTTCTGATTTGTTACATTTAAATTACATTCCCTAAACCCATACACGCGCAACCAGCTGAGAAAGACCTATTACCTTCCTTCGAACCGGCGTCGATACACACAGCTTCTCAAGCACCCACCCCTCCGAGAAATAACCACACGAAGGAAAAATGTCCCAATACGGCTATGGGGCACCAGCCCAAGGAAACCCAGCCTATGCGCCCCAGTCCGCCCAAAACCTACAATTCTTCCCCTCGTCATATGCGTCCGGTGATGTGTCGGGCCACGCGACGCCCTCACAAGCCGCATACGGCTACGGCGCGCCGCCGCCGGGCCCAGGGAGCTTTGGTGGCTTCGGCGGCCCCGCAGCCGGGGTGTCAGGGCGCATGGGCGAGCAGGGCGGCCTGAGGACGGGATGGATCGCGGCCTTCTCGACCGAGGGGTACGAGGGCGAACCGCCGCTGCTGGAGGAGCTGGGCGTTAACTTCGGACATATCCAAGCCAAGGTATGCAGGCTTCTTCCTTTGGTTTTGACATCATCATCCTGCTGGCCATCCGACCGAACCCCCTTCCTGCCTTGTAACAATGCGCGTTGGCATGAGAAAGCACAACCCCAAACGGAAACTAACACCCTCCCATAGACACTGGCAGTCCTCAATCCTTTCCGCCGCATAGACCAACACCTCATGGACGACAGCGACCTCGCGGGACCCTTCCTCTTCGCGGGGCTCCTCGGCTTCTTCCTCCTCTTCGCGGGCAACCTGCACTTCGGCTACATCTACGGGCTGGGCGTCCTGGGCTCCATATCACTACACACCATCATCTCGCTCATGACGCCGGCGGAGGACCCGGCCGTCGCCGAGCCCCAGACCACGCCGTACGGGGCGGCGCAGGGCGGGCCGGCGCCCGCCGCGCACGCGCACGCCAACCTCGCCAGCGAGCTGTCCTCCACCCTCACCTACTTCCGCAGCGCCTCGGTCCTGGGGTACTGCCTGCTGCCGCTGACGGTGACGAGCCTGGTGGGCATCGTGATGCCCATGGACACGCCGCTCGGCATTGTCATGACGTCTGCGGCCATCATGTGGTGCACGTACAGCGCGTCGGGGATCTTCTGCGCCGTGGGCAGGATGCGTGGCATGAGAGGCCTTGTGGCCTATCCGCTGGCCCTGTTCTATGTCGGGTTTGGGCTCATGAGCATCTTCAGCTCCAGGGGCAGCGGCAACATGGCAAAGCTGGTGAATGGTGCTTCTTCGTAAGCGGTTTTGTTGGGAAATGGGTTGACAGTATGCTCAGTGTAACTTTTAGACAAAAGGTTATGATATGATGTGGGACTCAACATGCAGATCAGTATTATTGATGCTAATACCCTTTTACTCTATGAAGAAAGTATATCCCCTTCCCTGGGGATACTATGCTGGTTCCATTAACCTGTGTAAAAACAAAAACTAAAACAGAACACCATTAAACCTGAAACATGAACCTTGATTTGGACAACCAGACACCTTTCCATGAGATAATCCGACAGTGGGCTCCATAATAATCAGACACGCTGGCTTTGCTTTCAATCAGACAGCCAAATAGTGTGAAAAAATCAGACTTCCTTCCTCCACTCCTCCCTTTCCATGAGATGCAGACAGTATAGGTCATAGTAGTCGATCGAAATGATCGCAACGGCAGTAGGAGCCGCATCGCGGTGATAGGACCGTGGCTTAAGCGTTGCTGTGAATACTGGCGAGGACAGAGAATTGTCCGCCGGCCCCGGCGTAGACAAGCTTCTTGTCACGAACGGCAGTGTTGTCAATGAGGGTGGGGACCTCGATGTCGTCCTCCGTCTCGCCCTGGCCGGTCTGGTAGTTGGCAGAGAATCCCCAAGAGTAGGCCTTACCATCCTCAGCGATGGCAAAGGAGTTGTCGGTGCCACAAGCAACCGAGACAATATGAGGGAGACCCTCGTGGACAGTAGGGATCTTGAGGATACGAGGCTTGTTGTGCTCATCGAAGATGGTGTTGTGCTCGTTGAACTTGTCCCGAGTCAAGCCGGTCTGATAACCGTCGATACGGCCCCAGGCGACAAGCTTGCCGTCCTCAGTGCAGGCTATGGAGTGGTGCTCGCCGCCGCTGACCTGGGCGATCTTGTGGTCGCTAAGAGTATCGACGGGGGTGGGCTCGAGGACAACAGCGCTGTCCTGGCCCGCGCCGTTCTCAATCCCCAGCTCTCCGAAGTTGTTAAGACCCCAAGAATACAATCGACCCTCGTTGTCGATGGCGAAACTGTGGTATGAGCCACAGGCAATCTTGGTAATCTTGACACCACGCCTGAAAGCAACACCGCCAGGTCGAAGAGCAGAAGCCTTCATGTCGCGCTGAACGACGCGACGGCCAAGCTGGTTCTGCTCAGGGGCACCCCAACTCTCAACCTTACCCTTATTGTCGAGGGTCATGACGTGGTTGGAGCCGGCAGCAATATCGACAATTTTCTTGGACTCGGGGAGCAGGAATGGCTCCTTCTGGACGAGGATGTCCTTGGTGAATCCAAGGATGCCATCGGAAGACTGCGGAGAGTCAGCAACTATGTGTTCAAGGAGTCGTGTACAAATCAACTTACTCGGAAAGTGCCCCAGCCGTAAACACGACCATCCTCAGTCAGAGCGAACGAAGCGCTATCACTAGCGACAACCTTGACAAACTTGATACCAGGAGCAATGTTCTTGGTGTTGACTTCAGCAGGGGTGCTTTCGACAGGATTCATGTTCTCGAATTCCTCGAGCTCGTCATCAGAGTCTTCGGCGTCAACATCGCGCACACCACCGTCCCAAGCGGTATCGCGACCAAGAGCGCCTTGATCATTGACTCCCCAGGTAAGAATCTTGTTGTCTTTCGTAAGTGCGACAGTATGCATACCGCCACAAGCAATCTGAACAACACCGACATCGGCAGCAGACAAGAGATGGTGGAGACGGGGGCGCTTGACCTGGACGGGCTTCTTCCCCTCGAACTTCTTGTTACCAAGACCGAGCTCTCCAGACTCACCCTCGCCAAAGACGAAGATGTCGAGAGGCTGGGCAGGGGCGAAGTTGATCCGGGGTCCGATCTTGAGCGTGACAGCCTTTGGAGCAGCGGGCTTCCGAGCAACGGGCTTGGGAGTAACCTTGCTCTGGGAGGCGTTCGAGTCGGTAGTCTCAGACTTGGCTCTCTTCTTGGGCTGCTCTTCGGCGTCTTCAGTAGCCTTCCGCTTCTGGCTGGCGGTGTCGGCCTTCGTCTTCTTGGTGGTCGCCTTATTCTCCTTGTCCTCGCTAGTAGCCTTTCGCTTTCGGGAGATGTTTGCGCGTGGCTTCGGCTCGTCGCGTGGAGTCAATGTTTTGGGTGCGGCAGCAGATGGTTTCTTACCAGCGGCTGACTTCTTTGCAGTCGCGTCTTTGGTGGCGGCTGGTTTCTTAGTAGTCGCGCTCTTGGCGGTATCGGTCTTCTTTGCGGTCGCCGTCTTGGTGGCGCTTGACTTCTTCCCAGTCGCGCTCTTGTCGGTGGCCTTCTTGGAGGCCCCGTTCTTGATGGATTTCGCCAATGCAGCAACAGCTGCGACAGCCTTCTTGGGAGGCATCTTGAGCGTATTGATTGGGGTATTGCTTGGTTGTGGTATGTTGGGAATTGACGGATTGATGGATGGAGGGTAGGTTGATTGGGTTTACAGATTGTGGTGATGAGAGTGCTCAGGTTTCTGAAGATGCGAGAAGGCAAAGAGGTTGGTTGTGTGTGATGAGGTAGGAGGTAGGAAAGCTCGATTGTATGTTTGGAAACGCGTTACCGACAAAATAACAGAAGGGGTCCCACCGTTCACAGCCTAGCGCAACGCTAAGAGGGAACAAAGGCGTGCAAGTCGAACAATGGGGCGGGAGTCTGTGCGTTTGGGGCGACAGGGGATCAGGGAAGAAAGTCCACCAATTGGCCCATTTCGACCGCTCGCATCAGGCCCCACCTCAACGCTCTTGTCAGGTCCAAGGTTAACTGATGCCTATTGAAGTACCTAGTACTTCGACTACTGCCCCAGGCCTGCCTCTTATTGTGTATCTAGGTACTTCAGCAGCACACCCGTGAATGAGCATGCCTTTCGACGTCACCTCTCGAACCACCTTATACAAGCCGACTCAGACAATGGAATCTCGCTTCGAAGTTGCGTTTCGAGTTTAAACACCGGGATCAACGCAAAGTCATTACACTATTGATACATGGAAATGACTGCATAATTCTCATATACGTGACAGATTTGATTGCCGAGCACAGCCGGCTGCACAAAACTGAGGCTCATTACGTGAAAAGAAATCTTGGCAGAAATATACCTAGGTATGTTTGCGAATGTTTGTTTTCATTAGGGTATCTGGGTTGACTGTGTGCTGCCAAAAGGCTGCCTGTCGTGATATCCCTGCCGCAGCCGGAAGACCGTATGCATTTATTGACGGATGTTCGTCAAAGCGAAGCAACTGCCTCGCGAAATCGTAGTCTGATGCCACCTCATAAGTGTCTGGCGTGACCTGGTTATCGCAAAGATAACCTGTAGCCCACCACACTGTTCACAAGATTCCGATGCATCGACACAGCCCATGATAGCATTTGCGTCCATTGAGACTGCAAAAGACTCTTGTCGCCAGTTCCCCCTCATCCTGCCAACTCGGACACGTGGGTACTGCCTTGTTGCGTCCCACGGTCTGTCTCTCTAACATAAATTGACCAGTAAATGTGTTTATCAGACACAAATGGGCAAAGCAATAGTCGACAATGTGCTGTGCTACGACAATGCTGAGCATCAACGTGTCGATGGGCAAGTATTAATAGTGAAGCCATGCAATCTCCTATCGCGGCCTCATTTATTTCTTGGTGGTGAAGTCGATCTCGTTCTCGGCGGGGTTGTATCCACCATCAGCGGCCTTCTCGCATGTGCAGGCATCTAGATTTGTTAGTAACGGTAGTCCTTGGAGGTCGTCCTTTTCCAGCCAAGGTGTCATGACTCACCAGCAGGTCGAGAGCCACAGGCGCAGGCACCACCGGCAGGCTTGACGTTCTCGGTCGAAGCTCTGTCGCATGTGCACTCGCCGGCAGGACGGGCGCGGCATGAGCAGCGGGCACCGGTCACACTGTTCTCCTCGGCGGCCTTGTTGCATGTGCAGTGAAGGGCGGATTGTTGGCCACACGAGCACTTAGCTTGCTGGGCTGTATTGAACAATTAGCGATTGTCCAGAACCAAGCATATAAGTTTTGTTGGTAAATGTGGGATGTAAGCTTACCGCAGACGCAAGCGTCGCTCTTGCCGCAGCAGGTGGTGGACTTTGCAACTTGGGAGGCCATTGTGGAGATGAGTTTAGGTAGTCGTGTAGAAGAATTTGCAGAGTCGATAGTTTGAAGAGGATGAAGTGAGAAGTGAATCGAGATTTCGTGGATGATGAAATGTATGAGAGATGTTTGATGTGGTTTGGTTCGACTATTGACGGCAGGGCTGGCGTATTTATATCGGATCGTCACAGTAGGCAGTGGCGTTGAACATAGCCAAAGTGGAACGATGTGCAGGGTTTCTCCAGGACAGGGAATCCAAAAAGCGTAAGCTGCTTGGAATCATGTCGGCTGTGATTGGGTGGAGATAATCTCGGGCCAGTCGGCTTGTTTCCATTTCAAACAGTCACAACGGTCCAGACCCAGTTTTTCAAGCGTGACATGACATCGCAGAGCCTCATCTGCCCAGAGCATCCTATTCGACGTTCCTGCCTCGATTCATCGCACCATGTTTTGGGCTGACCATCAAGTGTTGTTGCTTTCTTCAAGACACTGAGCCACTCCAGATATTCTTGCACTTTGCGCCTGATGCATCTGCAGATTTCAGGCCTCGTTTCATGATAGTCAGCATTTTGATGCTTCGTACTAGAAGAACGAGCACGACAGACTGGTCATGGCGGAGGCCTTGTCTCCCCCAAGAAATTGATATGTCTCTTGTTATCGGGAATTTTGCATATTGCCTCTGCACGTCGCGTTGCTGGGAAATCCTCAACGTAATTTCCTGCGCTTCGCGTTAGACGACGTAGACTCTTGTGGACTCCGCGACGGCTTAGAACCCTTGCCAAAAAGATAAATCTCAACCGACTCATCCTCCATCCCAAGCACGGGCAGAGGCTGACTTGCATGCTCGAGAATATTCCAGCCATCCCCTTCCATAAGCCCAAACAGCGCCTTTTCAGACGAGTGCCGCGGCTTCGTGGCCAGCATCACCTTTGGGCTCTTCTGTCCCAAATCCTTTGAAAGGCTGTGCAGCGCAGATATGGTCCCCACCAACGCAGAAAGCATATCTACGTTGTAGGTACAGTCGCTAATGATGATGAGGTCCCAGCTCCTAGCCTTTGCCATGGGGCCGAATATGCCTGTCTTGCCATCTTCCCAGTCTAGGCTCTCAAATTCGGTCTTTACGTTGGGCTTGACAGATCCCCTCATATTCTTCTCTGACGTGATGTTCCTGACTGCTACGTCCTCAGCGTCCGTCAAGTCCGTCAAAAGGATGTTGCAGGGTGATTGTGATGGCTCTTGAGGATTCCAAAGTGCAGAAGTGCGCCTATGCAAAGCAGCCACGAGACCAAGTCCCAATATGCCGACACCACAGCCTAGCTCGATAACATTGAGAGGTTTGTCAGGCGTCACCGAGCACAGTACTTCTTCCAACAACGGTGTTTTGTCCCACTTCTGCTCTGGAGAGCCCTCCTGGCACATATTCAGAAGCAATCCCATGGTGATGACGCCAGCGTCCCAGACATGCCGATCAATACTCTCGCCTATCTCCTCGTACACGCGCAGACTTCCCTCCCCAGGAAGGGCAAATTCCCTCGAGGCCTCGAATATCGGCTCCTCGTCTGCGGGATTAGGAAAACCAGCCTCGACAGCCAGAACTCGACCTTTCTGGTCGAACGGGACATCTCCAGCCTTCGGGCTATCCTCGAGGTTGTGGGAAGCATTGATACAAATTGTAGGTGCCGGGTTTGGCAACGACAGCGTCTTCTTTATTTCCTGAAGAGTCTTGTCGGGGACCGGTAGCTCAAGCTTCAAGATCCTCATACCTGCGCGCCAGAAAATCTCGGCCTTTCCTTTCTTTCTGGGAGTTAGACAAATGCCGGCACCCGCTTGGGGCCATTTTGTAAGCCAGACCGAGATTGGTCTAGGTTCGTCCGCACTCAAGAATGAATCGCCCAAGTCGGTCGTGATGGTGAGAACGATCTTGAGGTTCTTCTTTTTATCGAGGCTTGGGGGCCTCATCAGACGGATGTAATGCATCTCGTGAAGGATGTGGGCGTGTAGATCCTCACGGGCGAGAAACACAGTTGAAGATGGAGATTTTTGAGTAAATGAAATCTCGAGCACCGAACCGAACGAACGGGGCGCTAACTCGGGACCCACTCATATGACCCTCCAGGCTCCGGGTCGGCTCGGGAGGCAGGCTTCAGTGGGGTATAACCCTGGAATCCCAGGTGCCTAAGGCTCTGGAAATCCAGGGGAGATCCGGACTCGGCTAAGAATGGGAAGTTCCCTTAGGGATCACATACCTTCCTAGATAAGTATAGTGAATTACTAGGCCAGTGGGAGGTTTGTGTCGTAGAGTACGTTTGAGGGCAAATGAATCATCAACGAAGTTGATAGTTGATCGGAGGTCGCCGGCGCTATTACGGCCGGCGCTCTGCGTCTTCCACGGGCGATGCCGGCCTGCTTCGCCGGATATATCATCGAGTCAAGGGAATGAAGACATTCATGTTAAGTACCTTGTCATCTTGCCAACTGCAGATCATTACGCGCTCCACGCATTCTCCCGCTTCATCTACTTCTGACTACGAAACACCCTTCAGCTCGAGAGCGTTCTGCAAGCACCAGCACCAGCACAGCACCATGACAACACCCAAGCAATCCCCCACGGAGCTCCTATCCGCCATACTCACCAATACCGAGCAGAACATCATTCCTCTTACCACCCAGGGAGTCTCGTCTGGGTCCAAGCTCTTCGGTGCCTCCATCATCCAGCGGTCCGACCTGGAGCCCCACACCATAGCCACCAACAATGAGCGCGTATCCCCATTACTACACGGGGAGATCAACTGTATCCAGGAATTTTTCAAATCGCCAGATACTCCAGAAAGCCCCCGCCCAAGCCCTAAGGACTGTATATTCTTCGCCACCCACGAGCCGTGTTCTCTCTGCCTGAGCGGCATCACCTGGGCGGGCTTTAATGAGTTCTACTACCTTTTCACGTACGAGGACTCGAGGGATCTGTTCGGCATCCCGTATGACATTGATATCCTGGAAGAGGTGTTTCGAGTGCGCTCACTGGGTGAAACGGACGAGGCACTGAGGGAAAGACCGTTGTATAACCGAAAGAATAAGTTTTTCACAGCGAGAAGCCTGGCAGAGCTGGTGGATGAGGTTGAGAGTGAGGAGGAAAGGAAGAAATGGTTAATGGAAATCGAGAGGGTTAAAAAGATGTACAATGGACTCTCTGAGACGTACCAGGCGGGAAAGAAGGCGGGAGTTGAGACGTCGAGTGTGTGGCAGTGAGGTCTGGAGGAAGCAGGTGAGATCAAAATGAAGAAACATGTTCGACGAAAAGCCACAGAGGTACCAAGTGTATTGAGGAACAGGGCCACTGAAGGTATTTCTCCTCTCTTATCACAAGCCTTCACCCTCATCTTCTCTCAAACGTTCCCATGTCTAATCGCCCAACCCAGCCCTCCGATCCCCATAGCTCAACTCACCGCTCAGTGCCAACCGGATCGCCTCCTTGGTAGCCTCATCCATATCCTCCTTCGGCAATTCCAATATTTCATTTTGTATGCCCTTGCTCGTTTCATAATCGCCACCACCATTCGGGTAGAAGACACGCGTGTACAACAGTCGTACGAATCCTCTGCGGTTACCATCGTTCAGGTCCTGGACAGCCTTCTTGTACCTCTCCTCCGAACTCTCGTATGTGATCTTCCACTCCGCATCCGTTGTCCCCGTGACTCGCTTGACGCTCTCAAACATATCTCTCTGGCTGACGAGGAAGCTGGAAATATAGAAGACGTTGTTGGCCCAGTTATCGATGGCGGGCTCCTTGTCGTTCTCATCATCAGGCAACAACTTGAGACTCAGGAAGGATGCGACTCCGCGACCACACTGGAGCCACGTACTGGTGTTGATCTTGGTCTCGCCATCATCAAAAAAGACAAGGGTCCTGTCATGGAAGCCGAATCCGTACCGGTCCGGCGAGCCGCCCAGGCTGAATTCATACCAGAACCCACAGACAGGAGTAATCCATTTACTCACGCCGAGAGACTCGATTTCTCGGCGTGCCGCGACTAAATTATAGCGGGTCAGAGGGGTTGCTCCAGCAAACAAAGAAGAAAGGAGGAGGTGGGGGTTGAGGTCACTCACTAAGCCGCGTTCCGTAAAGGGTATCCTCCTGCAATTTCTGATTCATGGTATCGTTTCCCCAGCAATTGGGCATAACATAGGGTACATTAGCCTCAGCAGCGGCCCTGACCAGTTTGCTATGTGTATCAGGGGGGGCAGCGATGGCCATCGTGATGATGAGCACCTGCTGTCCTCTGAGGGCATCCACGAGCGACTGCTCGTCGTCATAGCTCACAGTGACGGTGGTGATACCCTCGGGCAGCTTGTTCGTGCTGTCTGCGCGAGTGAGGGCTGTGACGGTATGATTGCCGGTCTTGATGAGCGCCTCGGTGATGTACTTGCCAAGCGTGCCACCAGCCTGATGATTGGATCCATTAGTACCGCAATGACCTTTTGGGGAACGAGTATATTTGTGGACAGGCCGGGGACTCACGCCGACGATAGCAACTCGTTCGATGCGGTTAACAAAGCCAGAGGGCTGGTCCTTGGCGTACTTGGGAGCCATTATGAAAATTAAGATTGTACAGCCTGGGTAAATAAATGTCTACACCACAATGCATTGACAAGTGTATGTTTGTGAGAGGCTTGCACGTATATTGTTCCGCGATCACGGTGGGAGATGATAGGGGGTTGGTGGTATCTTGATACTTATATTCCCAAGGGTTCTCAGACCAGGCAGAATCTACTTATGTACCGGTGACGAGTGAGTCTCTAGTTCAGGTCACGACATAGGTGCCACGATGGTTACAACCCCGGTTCACTATCCCATTCAACCGGATTGAACTGACGTTCATCGTTATCTCCAGGCTTTCAGCTCACCTTGGAGAAAGCGGTGTATCAATATTCTTGAAAGGGCAAGTAATGCACGGAGAAGACTACCTAGGCTAGGGTAATCAGAAGAGAACCGTGTAAGACGGATTTAAGACAATCGCCGGCCCTGTCTCCGTGTGTTCCTATACCGAGGTCCCGGGACTGAAAGGTGATGGAACCGGGCTTACCGGACAGGAGCTACCTTCTGGATGTGCTGGTGCTACCGAGGCAGTCGGGGTATGATCCAGAGGAATACCTAAGATCCAGCAACCTAGCTGCCATTCATAATGTGTGGGCCGGGATCGGGCTCACCGAATAGGCATTACGCAACCTCGGGCTATCCTGGAATCATCCAGGCAGTTTATGATAAATTCTAGAGATATATGTACTGGATTCATATATGTTGCTACTTCGAAAGCTGCCGAGGTTGTATACCCAAAAGCAATAGCGTAACGAAGACATTGCGGTTTATGTACCTAGGTAACGAAGTATGTGATCCTCGGATGCGAGAGTTCGGGCCTAGTGGGCAGATATCTTCACATTGGGATATCATCTTGAAAGGGGGCACTACCCAAGCAGGAGATAACGTGTAGTCCTCCTCATGAAAACGATGCGGTTCAGAAAGTGATATAGTTATACGATATGTATCGGTGCTTTAAGTGTACGAAAGTCTCCAACCACCCGCTCAACTGCCACGAGTCTCTGTAGTTATACCCAGCCTGGAAATAGGAAACTTTTGTCACACCCTCGAACTAATCCTTGATCTATGGAAGATCATAACTGGAAACGTTTTACACTGCAGTCCACATTTCGGTATGGACGCAATATTAATCACTTGCCATTGACATAAAAGAGATTCTAGCATACCCCAATCCTGACTAGTACGTAGAAATAGCAAAACAAAGCGGAAACTATATCCATGGATGACACAGGGCCTTATGTTCTGAACTGGACTCGGGCTTCAGTCTTAAACTCTTCCCCAAAATGTTCATCTCACGGGAACCTCTTCGCGGAACGCCTTCCGCATGCCGTATCCTTGTCCGCTGAACTTTACGAGGGGTTCGCCATGTCTGGAACCTTGGAGCCAGTTCCCCAATAACACTCACAGAAAGCCGCCAGGCTGCAATTGGCATCTTCCTCACCCACACCAGTACACGAAGCACAGTGCAAGACCAAACTCAGGCATGACGTTCGACCTGAATTCCGAGCTCTCTCAAGTCTCCCTAGGTGGTGTGTCCGTATCTTCCAAGGCGGCGAAGGGGGCCAGAAGCTGACCCAGACGGCACAGTCACCTTAGCTGTGACTCAAGCCTCCCTCTCATACAAACCAATCAAACAGACCCGATCAGGATATGACGGCAAGGAACCCTTCTCAGCGCGTTCCAGGTGCCGTAGTATTGGCCAACGAAACATCGAAGTGGCTGTGTAACGACGACCGACGAAACGCACGCGTGAGCATGTGACTGCCTGCTTGACGGACACCTGCCCTTGAGTCGCCATCGACTCTGGACTCCTGAATCCCAAATCTTGACTTCAGGGCTGCGAATTTGCCTCCGTCGATGGTCGATCACGGCCTTGTCCCTATCAACCGCTGCTGTTGCCTGCTCAGCCCTCATCAAATGCCCCAGGGTGTCGTAGGTCCAGCTGGGCAGGGAGTCACTTGACCCCATCACAGAAGTCCAGAAAGGGAGAACCATGGGTTCGCCATCCGAATCGTCAGCGTTATTGCCTGCTCAGCCCATACGGCCCTTAACATGTAGCGTTGTTTTGTGGTCCTGTGGCGAAGCTCCAGGGCAAGGGACGAGCGTGGAAGTCGTGACATGTGGCTGGCGTTGACGTTGCGGGTAAAGTGAGGCGAGGAAGAAAGCTCACAGGCACGGATCAGGGAGAGGTTTCCCCTTTATGAGTCATTATCGCCCTGTTATCTTGGGCCAGATGAGCCGCAGGGTGATCTGGAGTGTTTGAAACAGGGCCAGTGACGACATTAGGTCTGGTCCTGGTTTACGTTGGCAGATATCATTCGCCCATATGGCTCATACATATGATGTTGGGCCTTATTTCCATCAATCATAGTGATAGTGATTCATAGCGGATGGAGAAGGTGTGTTGCATATTGATCTAAGTGGTCGTCCTATATTTGTCACACCCTATGGAAGCCCCCCCCCCCAGCCCCCAACAACGGTGCCAGTACAACAGGTGTACGTGTAGTGCCACCTCTTGAATGTGTTGTTTCCCATGCATTTGATATGACGTAGTTTAGGAGGCCTTTGCTTTGAAGGTCGTGACTCGAAATGTGGATTTGCCAGTTTCATCCATAAGACTTGTTCTGTTGGACGTTGATGGGAATATCAAGGTTGCATGTATTTGAGGCCACCACTTAAACCCGGGGATGGTTTTTTGCCGCCCAACCTGCAGATGCCCCCTGAAATGACAAATGCCGGAGCATTGCCACACCACATGGCAAACCCAGTGGCCTGGAACAGTCTACTAATGCTGCTAGGAAAATCTAGGTTTAGGGCATAATGCAAGTCCACAGGGCTTCCCTTGCAGCCCTCCCGTCTGTAGGTGAGTCGCACAGTGAGTACCGCAGTATGCCTCAGGTGGCCTCTTGCACACATCTACAACGGTACATCTGTGACTCTGGGTCGTAAGGACGCTAGGAAGCCAAGTTTCCCTAACCCGCTTTCACAGGTTGTCGGCCGTAAGTCAGCCAAAGGGAACGATGCAACATTGAATGATACTACGGTGGTTCGCACATACTCGATGTCGTATAAGTGGCATACTGTGGAGATGATATCTTGACATCTTCCAAGGTCCTTTGAGGAAGAGAGCACACTAACTGTCCTTGAGTACCTTGAATAATGAAGACTTCAGGGTCAAAATTGCCTTGCAAGCAACGGTTCACGCCGGCTCTAGTCTACCTAATACTTCCACGGACCTTGGTCATATGGGCTGGATTGCCACTAGCACAAAAGCTGGAGAAAGTCCCCCAGCGATGCTTAATTTAAAGATAATTGCTCTTGCGTCATTGCGAGCAAGTGACAATCAATCTAGGTTTCCGGATAAGCGCAGTTGATCTCACATCGCTCAATGTCCGGCATACCCAGCAACTCACCGCTTCATCGTCTCTGTAATGCCAACTGTAACTTACCCCAAGGGTGACGGAGTGCTGCATACCGTCCAAGCCGGTTACCGGTATTGAACACTCTAGAATGAGATTAAGAATCGTGGAGTAAATGTGACATGTCAAACTCTCAGACAAGACGGCCTGAGAGTGGAAGATGAGAGTCATAGAAGGACAAATCCTCCGTGCAATTGCTTGACTTACACCCCGCGAGATACGCCATAGCTTTCTCCATCCACACCCGGACAGCGGCATACGATGATGCCGGGACCATTGTGCGATCCATGGCACCAGCACTGTGGCCATGGCGTGCTGTAAGTCCTGCACCATTGCCTCACTTCCTCGAACACAGGTGCCGTTCACCCAGTGTGGAACGGGCCTTTGTCGTGTATGTCGTCCCAAACCACATACACTGGTGACGTCTCTTCGATGACGCGCTTCTCCCGGCTCCCTCAAGAGCCCGGCCTAGGCGTGGCGGCCTCAAGACTTTGCCTCGTGTCCCTCAGTTGTGTCAAGTCCGCCCAAGCCTTCTCAACAAAGACTTCCACCACTGGTATGGCGAGCCTCAAAAGACTAGCAATGCGGCCGTGACAGGTGTGTAGCACAGCCGTAAAAAAGCAGGGGATATGAATCGTCGTTATCCATCAGGCATGTCTTACTGCAACTGCCCAAGCTGTAAAAGTTCTGCATTTTAGGGCAACGACAACAAAAAGAAGACAAAAAAAAAAAGAGGAAAGCCATACTACATATGCAGGCCTTAAAAAAGCTGCATACGAGCTATTGGTGCGTCCTTGAGCAAACACGAGGGGGAAAGATTACGGAAGCTAGCCTTGCTATCAACCAGGATCGACTTTGCCTATTGATAAAAGTGATATCGCCGGCAAGTGTCGGTGAGCGTCGACGACGTCGGCGAAGATGGAGTCATACATTGATTGTCCATCCAAAGCCCCGTCCGCCCAGCCCTATCATGCCCCAATATGGTGCTCTTGTCGTCATGGGAACACGCTGACCGACTTCTCGAGGTTTTATTTTCAGTGTGGCTTGGATATGTCCTGCATTAGTTGGCCAAGGTCGGGAAGTAAAAAAATTTAAGGTGAAGATCCCTCGCACTGACAGGGTGTTTGGGCCAATGGAGCAAATGGGTAAGGTGAGTACGTCTCCATCAACCGGCAGAATTGAAACACTCACTACGTAAAGGTACTTGGTACTATGTACGCAGGATCGACTGCGCTGCATTACAGCGGAGAGAGTCGACAGGAAGACAAAAAAAAAGTGATGCTGTCGTGAAGGCCGTTGGCCATTACTAGTCGAGGCCCGCGTCTGCAGCTTCCAATCGGGAGGGTGTTGATCCTTGATGGCTGCAGTATGTATGGGTCTGCGTTGCCATGAACCGTAATTGGGTTATCACGGGAAGAACAAGTTTTGATTGATTGCATCCTTTTAGCTTGGCTACTTAGGATGTGGCCTCGCCTAGGTAACCTTCTTTTTCTTGCAGATGTTGGGCTGCCACGCATGCTTGCATACTTCTGTGCTGATCGCAACATGCCACAGCAAAAACGTACCCAATTTGCATCATTCATGACGCCGTTGCGGATGTGACTCACAACTGTTCATGCTTGTCGTGTCTTGCTGACGTGCTCATCTTGACAGCTTGAATTACTGCTTCACCATGGTGGATAACACCTTGACCAAGGACACATGACGGCATCCGAGCCTGCCAGAGGAACGAGCATGGCCTGCACGGATGAGCATTTCAAACCCTGTTGTAAAAGAATTTCTAGAATGATGCGGCCCGAGGGGAGGGGGGCATCTCAACGAGATTTGACAGCTGAAAACGGGGAATAACTTGACTAGGAGCATGAAGTCAGATTATTGGGTCTGGGTGGGTACGATGTCAAAAGTAGGTGTGTGGAATTGTGGATACACACAGAAAAGTTGAGACGCCCCAAACGCTATCGCGGTCCTTTGACAGGGGTTGGATTGCCCGTTCTCTGCACGGTGAGAGATGATGAATTTTGTTGACTTGATACACTCAGGGTGTGAGATAATAAGCTCATGAGATCGGACGCGCTCGGTAGCCCCGCTGTGGCTGTTTTCTGCCCGGGCCATCATCGCCTGGCCATTATGCAATTTGGCCGTGCCGGAAATACTGTATCGATATGGTTTTGTAGGGAAATTGCGACCAAGAGCATCCGCTCTTCTTCTTCTCCTTCCAGCTCGGCCAGGAGTTCCCTGTATCTGCCGATCCCCGGATATGTCCCCCGTCCTTAACGCCGGCGACTCCCGGGGTAGTACCCAGACTGGACTGCACATCATCGCGGAGGCCGACTCGGGGAAGGGGAAGAGGCCTGGGTTGTGGAGTTGTCTCGCGGCTGGGAACATCCTTGATGAACGACCCAAAGAACAATCCCATAAGTCCCCAGAACGTTCTGGCAAAGAGTCTTCCACTCGATGCATGACGAATACATCCAAGTCTGCGAACCATGTTTATACGGCGGATCAGACAAGGGCGCCACCAGCTTGCGCAGGAACCGGGCAACTTCAAGCCGGGGATAATCCCTAGGCCAAACATGCAGTTCCTCAAGCGGCAACCCATAATGGAGCGAGTTTGAACCGACGGGTCTTGATGACGGTCACAACGCGTGCCCAAAGAGTGCGATCCTTATCTACATCGTGTTGACGTGTGTACGGGTCGCGAATTGGGGTTGGGTTTGAGAAGGCCTCTTTTTGGGCCCGGTCGATTTTCACAGGCCTGACGGGTTGCTGTTCAGCCGTCTGGTTAGACCAGCATTAGAGGCATCGTCGCCGAAGGATGGGCCGTAGGTCTGGCCAAGATGGCCAGGAATTTATCCCATTCGCCGAGGACGTGCATGAACTTCTCGTGAAGCTGATCTAGAAGCGTGGTGCAACTGTGGTGAACAGGTGCCCCATGGCAGATTCTTGATCTGCATTCGTACATAAGTAACCTTCCTTGAACCTGGTAGACCCAAGGAGGTTCGCCACTGGCCTAGAGGATTACTAGGACTAGATATCAATCCGAGACTGTTAAGAGTTTGTGCTGAATCCGGACGAATAAGAGTAGTTATGGCCAGTATCCTGACGATTGCCCATTGGTGGACCGGAAGGGTATCTATCCATAGTTCATAGTCGGGTAGGACGAGTGAGAAGTTGTGATGACATTCATGACCGTGAAATAGCACAAATCAGTCATCCGTGGGGGGCATGGGGGTCAGTGTGCGAACATTTGAGGATATCATCTCATCTCGATGGCCCGATGGATTTGATCGTGGAAAAAGTTCCCTTGCAGCCGGCCACCCGGCCTTGCTAGAGCACGTGTTAGACGTCGGGAGCGTTGAATCCCACCGGGATTCTAAAGTTGGGTAGTCTTGTGAACAATGCGCACGTTACCGGGACGGCGGCTAGGGAGACGCTTGCCATAGTACATACATCATCATAAGCCAATTGAAGATCAGTGCGTCTGGAAAAGTTGTACATATTGATATCAGATCGTTTTCTCAGTGGCCAAATATCGACCGTAGTCATCGTTCACGCGCACATCACTTGCTCAGTTTCTCATGTGATGAAGAACGTGAATCTGGAACCATTGGATCTTGCAGGTGTGGAAGAAGGGGGGGGGGTGTTGTAAGGGCGGGGGAACTACCGGTTGCAGCAAGAGGCTCATGGTTTCTCCATCACAACAATCCGTGAAACCGGAAAGAGGTGGTCAGCTGGATGTGAAGATGAGGGGCATTCAGACATATTGTTACCGTGTTACGCGGGGATGGAAGGGGGAAGAATGCTGCGATGAGAAGGAAGGTCCTTTTGTGATTACGATTTACAAATTCACATAAGCCCTGGAGTTTGATCCTCCTTTCAACCTGATTATCTTGCCGTCTTCCAGACGTATCTCCTCATCGTTGGCGTCATCAATTCGGTGCCTGCTCCATTTACTCTCCACTAAACTCGGGTGTAGATGAATCTACCTCTGAAGGAATACCCATTATCAATACTTAACCCTCAATTGCTATCGTTGCCCCCCCCCCCACCTCTCTCTCCACCCAAAACCAGAGTCGTCATCAGAGGACTGACTTATGAAGCCAATGAATTCTGTCATGCCGTTTGCCGCCTAGACATTTTGCCCGATACCTGTGTGGAACAGCAAACGAAGTCTTGGTGTTTATAGCCTCACGTTGAAACAGTGTGGTCAACCATCACCTTAGTACTGTCGCGTTCCTTGCGTGTCGTACGTGTCGTACGGTCTGACAACCCTGACACCCGCCATCCGCTCTCTCAACCTTCAGAAATTGCTGTTATCACCTGTTTAATCTCCTGCGCTGGGACGCGGGATCAGCAGGTCCCGGCCGTGGCCCGTGGGTTGTGTCGCGCAGTAAGACTGGATACCCAGCTGCAGCTGCCCGCTGTGACACTGGGAACCACCTGCAAGACTTACCCTGACTACTCCGTACTGTATTGTATGTACGTGCGTACGGAGACCTACAATACGAAGGCAGACCAACGTTTCCCAGCTGTCGCAAATCGCGAAATTGCATCAAAGGACAGACGACGGTGTTCAAACAAAAGAGACCTACGAAGTACAGGGGGTGCATTAGGGCTGTCTACGTACATACCCTTAACTTGCTAAAGGGGCGGTCATCCTCCGCGCCTCCCGCAATTGCATGCATCGACTGTGTCTCTCACCAGTTGATCCCGGCCACTTGCTTAGATGTTTGGTCGCGGCTGTCTTGGTATCCTGGACACTCTTCATCTCCAGGAACAAATTATTTGGCGAGGCCACCTCGCCTCTCCTGAGCCCTCAGCAGTCAACAAACGCATCATCATCAGACATCGGTCGATTCAGCTCGGCCAGTCTCGTATTTGCGGCCGCGTCGTCCTTTAACTGATATCGAATCGACAGGGGCCCCTCTAGTAGCCCCATCCTAGGCCTTCGGACCGCTTCTATTTTGTGGAGGATAGATTGGAAGCGGCTTCTTCCTTCAGCTGAATCCACCACTCCCGAGTCCCACGATACGACGGGCTAGACAGAATCGCGGAAACCCCTTGGAATGGAAATTATCTGAAGCTGCCACGGACAATACGGCTTTTAATATCGGATTTGCAATTTCTGTAAGGACGGGGAAGAAAATTTTTCACGGGGCCCGGTCCTGGAACTTGACATCCGGAGCCGCGACACTGGTTATCATCCCGGCAGTTGTGAAGGGCAATTTCGCTTACCCGGTCCCCTATTTGGTTTGTGTTCAAACTTTACACCGATCGCCAACTCGGCATCATTCACCTGGAAGTGCAGCGATTCCTACTCCTTGTCACTTGCCAGGCTAGACTCACCGACTACCAAGGGGCAGATCCTACACTACTGTCCGTGGACATTGGAGAACAGAGTTCACGTTGGGTGCGACACACTCACAACAGAGCTTCTGTGGTTGAGTGCTGCCCTGCCTCGATTTCCTTCTATTTTCGGGAGGCTTCACTGCAGCTGAGCCGAACCTCTGCCCTGCGGGCTTGATTGGGCTGTTCTCTCATTCACTGTACTTTCTCTCCGCACCGCGACGCCAGTGCGAAGGGACGAAGCCCGACGGTGTGGAGCCCTGTGGCTGGTTCTGGACGTACCGTTCTATCGCCACGCCCCTCCACCAACTAGTTCCCACGAGGCACGCAAAGCACGGATAATCATTTGGACTCATTCTCCACCCCTGCTTAGCGCGGTACATAGTGTACAGGGTACATTGGTCCAGCACGTTCCAAGGTTAGGATCTTCATTGTGGGACTCATCGAACACCCCTCCCCACTCACTCCTCAACACTGGGCCCTCGACGAAGTATTTCTTAAACCCGTCACACCCAAAAGTCCAACCACACCCTTTTGTGACTTCTTTCTGCCATATTGGCTTCAGCCATATTTTTTTAAAGTCAACCTTCGAACTGCGCTTTTCAAAGCCTTTCTCACGCAACTTCTACTTGGCTGGACTCATCGAGTAAATTCCAGTCCGTTCCAGAAGCCACTTCTCATCAACGGCGTCTCGCACGTACTTGATGCTTATATCGTTCCTGTGAACGATCCAATACACCAGACCTTGGTCATGTTCGCGAACCGAAGACGGTCTTCTTCCCCTTCTCCGACCGATTACATACCAAGGTGACAGGTGTCACTCTCTCATGCGTCCCGACACAGGCGCCTCTTTCAAATTTGCACCGTCATAAAACAAAACAACATCAACATTTTAACGCAAAATCCCCCTTCCCCCCAACCGAGCTGCGAGTTTTCTATGAGTCGGGTGTCAGCAAGGCATCGCAAGAGTCAGGGAAAATGAACGGCTACTCTTCTCCTTACGGGGCCACTCCCGGCGCGGAGTACTACTACGACAGGGACCATTTCGCAAGTCCATCGCCGACGCCATCTCCTCGGGGACCTGCCTACTACTATGCGTCGACACCCCAGCGACCTGCAACGCGAGCGCACTTCCGCCACATCAGCAGCGGCATGAACGACTACCCAAGCCCGCGCCCGGCAGCACTCTCGCCGCGGTACAACAGTGAAGGGCTCTACTCCACCACCGCCGCTACTGTTAATGTGAGTGCAACGCGATCATCGCGAAAACCATCATTCTCCGGACCGCGCCCCAAGCGTGAACGCCGAAGCTCTTATTCCTACCGGCCCTCAGACTCACATGGCGAATCCGACGAGGACGAAGTCATCGAGGTCAACGGCATCACATATGTGATACCTGCGCGGTCGAAGTCGAAGCGGCATGGCACGGCGGACGAGGATTCCTACTATACTTCTGGTTATGATCGTGGGCATGGAACTGATCGCCACTACAATACACAGACCTCATCCCGCCGCCATATGGATGACTTTGACAGGTACGACATGCCGCGCCACTTCGAGGAGTCTCGCCGCCCACCACACGCGCGACGCGCTTCTCACTCGCTCCCTCAGCGCCCTCAGACTGCACGGCCGGCTAGCTCTCATCACAGGGCGCCGCCCACGGCCAGGAAGGCGACTGAAGCCGACGCCAAGAAGTACCGCATCCCGTCGGGCTACTCGCTGAAGAACTGGGACCCGACTGAGGAGCCCATTCTCCTGCTCGGCTCTGTCTTTGACGCCAACAGCCTGGGCAAGTGGATCTTCGACTGGACGGTCTACCTGCACAGCCCGTCGACTCCTATTTCCGAGATGGCCGGTGACCTCTGGCTGCTGCTGATTCAACTGGCTGGCAAGGTCAAGCGCTCGAAGGAGTGCGTCCCCCGAATCCGCACCATCGACAACAAGGAGATGGTGGAGGACTTCATCGAGTCTGGCGAGCGTCTCACGGACAAGCTTCGGAAGCTGCTCAAGACATGTGAGCAGCCGATGCTCAAGGCCAGCAAGAAGAAGGACGCGCAGTTGGGCAAGAGCTCCGGCGTCGAGTTTGTTGAAACATTGTTTGGCCGCGAGCGTGAGCTGGAGAAGACGGAGCGCTTCATGCAGTCTGTTCGTCTCTGGAACCTGCGCTTTGATGCCAACTGTGAGGACATTCTCAAGCAGCCCGGGCAATAAGTGCACAGAGACACGGCAAACAACAACATTATAAGCAACAAGAACCAAAAAAAAAAATGAAGAAAAAAAAATGAGAAGACAAGAGCATGACCGGTGCTGTACGATATAGTCTCATTCGGGAGTCATTTCTGGTCAACTGGATTTCCTTCGGGACTTGGTCTCATACTACTACTACTACTACTACTACTACACTACACTATTGAGAGACTCACGTCTCAGCGTGGGTGTCATCTTTCTGGTCTTTTACAATGATACCCAGGGATGGTTTTTTATATATATACTCAGGCCTCCCTTTTTGTCTAAGATGGCCTTCACAACACATCAAAACTCAAACCACACCACAATACAACACAACACAAAACAACACATGGGCACGACCCGGTATCTTACAAACGCATCCCAGGATGCCATTTTATATGTGGCGGCACACAACAAAAGTTCGGTAATTGATTGCGACGAATCGGCATTGGGATATGAATATGGGCAATACGATATTGGGAGTTTATGTCAACGAGAGCAGGACAAGAAAATATAATGGGACGGTCGCGGTAATTGTCTTCCGCTATTTATGGACAGGGAAAAAGAGGGAACTCGCTGGGCGCACATTGTCTTCAGCGTTATATCATGTTTGGTTCTCCCTTTTAGGTGGCTCGCTCTGGATTTGCGATTGTTTTTCTTTTTGTTTCGATTTTGGATTGTCACGGGTTTGGCAAAGATGGAGGAGATACCCCCCATTCCCTATTCTGATATTGTTTGTTTGGCTTGAAAGACATGGAGGGCAAATGCTACTACTACATAGCAACACAACTATTCATTACACCTGATCCTGTGCTCTTGTGCATCGTGACATGTCTTAAATGGGAGGTCGAGACGGTACTGTCCATGACGGGTCTGGCCATTGCCCAGCCCGATTTCCCAGGGTTCTTTTGGCTGCGAACGCGTGGGATGCATGCATTTGTGAATGCAGGGAACATCCAATTCTTGTCCCCATCGCACACCATCTATGTATTCTACCGGCGGGATTGGGCACTTCCGCTGTGGCATCACGAGATCTCTGTGTACGGTGGATGATCTGGTGCGCCAGTCTCATCACCAGAGAGGAGACACTTACACAAGGGGTGCGGCACCGACGGGTTCCTGGATCCACCTTACACATTGGTTGTTCAACATGTTACAGACCATCATCAACGGTCAGTCATTCATTCCTGCTCCGTGATTTCCTTGTGCGCCCATATTGATCGGTAATCGTGTGCTTCCCCCCCCCCTGTCAGCATCTTCCTCTACACCCTCCCTCTACACCCTCTCCCAAAGGATTGGGCACCAACGCCGACTCAGTGGACGGCCTAATTTGGGAACTGAAGACGGACAAATTCATTAGGTGAAGGGTATGTATGTATGGCTGGCTGGCTGGCAGGCGCGGAGTTCAATTAGAAATAAGAAAAAAAAAGAAAAAAAAAAAGGAACAAAAACAATTGTGATCAGGCGGTTTGTTTGTTTATGGTTTGTATGAAATATCAATACGAGTTTTCTTCTGTGTGTGATGATACCTATTGCACAGGCATGTCCGTTCATTACCTGTCCTGCTTACCCACCCCCCCTTCTTCTTTTCTTACTTCCTCCGTCACCTTTCCCCCCCCCCCCCTTCCTTTCCTTTTCCCTCCGTCCGTGCCGCTTTGACTGATGGCCTGTCGCCCTCGCACAGACGCAGGAACGGGAAATGAGAGAAGCAATAAGGTTTTTTGTTTTGTTTTTTTGTGATTGACTGATTGATTGATTGATTGATTGATTGTGACGGTAACACGAGACGTCTCCCGATTGCTTTTTCTTGGGCGTGATCGATCAGCGGCCGTGCTCCCGTTGGGTTTTGTAAGTGCGATCCTTACTGTTTCATTTGCGCCATCACATTTGGGGGATTGTTTGTTTGTTGTGTGCGCCGCAAGGGTTGTGAGATAGGAAGAGTCCGTATGCCCCCATGTGTCTGGTTATACCGGAGTACTCAAAATGGAATCGATAGATCGTCCTGAAGTAAATAAAGCAGTGGCAGGAAGTTTATCCCGGCGTATTCTCAGCCTCTCTGATTCGGGCCCCCAAACTCTCAGGGTTACAACAGACAAAGCAGACTTTTGCTGACTATCACTGAGATGAGACATCATCTAAACTAGCCTCAATTTCTTGCCGGCGCCGCCTGCCGACTAAAAAACGGCTTTCGAACTTCCCTGCATCCTTCGAGAGTCAAGAAAACCTTTGTCTCGGGTTGTCCATCCAGCGCTCCGGCAGGTGGCACGAACAAGCAGTTGTTCGGGGCTGGGAACAAGAAAAGGGGGGGGGGTGGCCAGTGTTCCGGGTTCTAGGTTTCGACCTACCCGATGCAACACCTGGGCACCCTATTTTCCCACAATACGGTAAACCATGTTCTTCCATCTGATGTTCCAATATAATCCTTCCAATTGTTGTCGTACGAGCGTACGTGTGCTGCTGGCTGTTGGCTGGAGGCTGGGGAATTACCGTGTACGGTACACAGCTGCGGGACAGCAAACCCTTCTGAACCACCCAAAGTTCCAGGCCCCAAAACCCTGAAGAACGGTCATTACGGGCCATCACCAATGTGCAAGCTTGGAAATAACATCAACGGATGTTACCCCGAACCAGTACACAGCAAACGCAAGGAAACACCCGCAACAACATTATTTAGTCTCTCTTTGGTTTTCCCCCTCTTCCGTACCGGATGCAATAGCCAAGTTCTCACGGAGGACAAAAAAGCACAGTGTGCTGAACAAAAGCGACCATGGTTGTGGCTGGTTCATAAACCGGAGGATGAAGTGGAGGGGAGTGAATGCAGCAAAGGTGCTTCAGCCGGTGTGCGACCCCCTGATATCACACCAAATGTACCGCAAGGAGAGAAGAGCATTTAGTCATATCAAGATGATGATGGCGGGATGAGCACTCCTACAAGGATCCTCGGTGAAAGCTCAGACACCGTCATAATGGTCTCCAGGAAACTTCCGCTTGTCTGTCATGCCAGTATAGTCAAGTGCGCAGCTCTCTCCCATATATCCCGTACATACATACATACATCCACACACAGTACATATCAAAACCTTGACCTTGGTACCTTGCCGCAGCGACGGCTGGCCGCAGACGAACTAGACCGGGCTAACCTGGACAGCTGGGAATACGCATGTCTCGTGTATCGCACCCTAGCGAATCCCCCCTGCGTTCGCGTCGGCATATGGCATTCCGCCTAAGACTTCGGTTCAGAACGGCTCGTGGGGCTCAGGTCATGGTGTCTCTGATATTTACGTGAATGCGGTGAACCACAGTGATGCGTGTGCCACCTGTGCGTTAGGGTGGCGGTTGAAGAGGCTGTGTGAAGAAGTTTGGTTCAGCGTCTATTTTTGACCGGGGGGAGAGCATGGATGTGACGAGCAATGCCTTTTTTCCTTGCTCAGATGCAAAATCAACATCTCCAGTAAAGGATCTTGTTTCTTCCGAACCTGAATGGTCGGCTCGCCATTGCAACATACACACATACATTCCTCCCGGCACTACCTAGGTACCAACAAGAATTCTAGGCCGCAATTCTGCGGCCTGGCCCCACCTATAGCATTCCAATTCCATGTTGTTTCCTTCTGTGCTTTGATAGCAGCCTTATGGGGGCCAAGATCAGATCTTATCAGAGAAACATGCGTCTGACTGCAAGGTGGCCGCTCATCAAGAGACCGTAGGGCGAGCGGGCAAGCGGGCCAGTCTCGACAAGCGCAAAGAGACGCAATGCGGCTCCGCGCGGCTTACCCATGATTTATGTATCCTGTGGCATACTAGTACTTAGTATTGGCAGTCGATCAAGGGACTCTGAGACGGCTCGACTTCTCTCCTATCAGCTAGGGCTCTATGTGGTCGTCTCCCCCTTAGCTGCACTCCCCCTCCAATGTACATCCGGATCATGGAGGGTTGTACTCTGGAACATCCTCTAGATCCCTTAAGGGACGACAAATGTTGTTTCCATATTTGGGGGCGATAGCTTGTCAGATGGTCCCGCAGTCTAGTGATAACGAGAGAAACACTGCATGATGCATCCTGCAACCACTGCGGACAGACTGCGGATTGTTCATGTTCGGGTCTTCTTGGGTGGTCAGCCCTACCGAACGCTAATCATCGTCGTCGTTCGTCAGCCAGCAGGAGCAGCAGCACCACCACCATATGAAAACCGGTGAGCCTGCAAAGGGATGGTATCACTGCAGAAAACTAGGCATGATTTTCATAAGATCGTACTGCAAATGCAAGCGGGGTTCGAGGATGTGCTGCCTGGATTCAAAAGTTGTGTCTCTCATCGTGCATGGTAAATCCATCTGGAATTGTCCCGATGACCACCTCTGATCCCAGCCTTCATTCATTGATCATGTAACGATAAGACGAGTGTTCTCCGCAGACGCTATCTCTGCAATGGAGAAGACCTCGGGACGTATTAATTCTTCTAAGCTTGGCAATGGAAAGTCGATCTCTGACAAGCCACGAGGACGCCAGTGATGAAGGCGTTGGTCGCACAAGCACATGCTTCTGGTGTAATACACCTACACCTGGGCACCCGTAGTGCATCTGGATGTGACGTTGAATGTGACTCTCGGGGATATTTGTGGGTGGGCGCCAGGCGCTTAAACCCGTGGTTGCGTCCAATCACCATGATTGCTGCGTAGTTATCGATCATCACCACCCCCAGGTCCCCTCCTTCACGGCGCTGTCCGTGCTTTGTCGTGCTTGCCAGGAGTGGAGGCTTCCCAGGGTTTCCAGTGATCATCACCCACCTCGTGCATGATATTGTGCGTCAATTGGATCAACTAATATCCAGCCTCCGAGTATGCTTGGATGAGTCAGCCGGAGTCAACGATAGCCAACGTCTTCCGATGCATCCGCCCGATGCCTCGGTGTATGTAGTGTAGTATTAAGGATTTATAGCGCCTTCTTCACTGCTACCTAGTTATCTATCGGTCCACTGTGTCTATCTATTCATGAGTTTTGAGAAGGAATTCCGGCCTTTGAATCCTTTTCTAGAAGCGGAGGAATCCTACGCTTACTGCGCATGGCATCACCTGGAATATCTCCCCGCATACACAGATATGGTCAGCACCCTTATATTCAAGCTGCCTACGCATTCAATGGGTTACACTCATGCACCTCGGTACTATCTTTGGCTGGTGGTGGTGGACGCGCACTATCGCCCAGCCAATCCCGGCATCAGACGCAGTGCATTCTGCAAGACTATAGACTGCAGCACGCAGCACAGTAGGTCCCGCGTCAGCACAACGTGCGACCCTTCCCCAGTTTAGCGGGCTGTGCGTGTGTATGTCTCTCTCTCTCTCTCTCTCTCTTTGTGTGTGTGGGTGGGTAGGTGTGTTTCTTCTGGGTGGTAGAAATGCAGTAAGAGTAAGCAATGGGTTTGCTGGACGCACACCCTGGTTTGACTTGCGAATGTACATCGCGTGACAAGCCGGGTGGCTCATCGGAACGGCTCGACCGAGATGGCGGGGCATGAAGAAACTGTGTTTATTGTTTCCAACAAGGTTTTGGAGATAGATTAGGCCGAGATCCGATTTTGCTTGAAAGCGAGAGATCGCCGTCGCCGTCGCCGTCGCTTCGGGGCATTCGGAACCTCGCTTCTTAACTGCCCGCGCGAGATATTGCTTGGAAATCCGGGACTCACATCCACCATGGCGGACTGAGTGCAAATCTTGTGCGTACTTGAATCAGGCACATACAGCCCGTGGCAAATGGATGGGGACGGATCGGAACGCCATCCCGGGACTTGTCCAAGCACCGTAATGATTCCCGGGTTGACATGGCCCGGGGCCCACGCCGTGTGTGTTGAAGATTGATTTTCACTCTACCCCGGCGTGGAGAACTTGGCCATATGTATCTTGGTGTTTAGTGATGTAATTCAAAGAGGCTATCAAGTACAGTTGACTTGCATTGAGAAGGTTATCGGAAGAGTACTGGGCATGGAGGCATAGTTCACAGAGTCTCACGGCACAAGAAGGACACTGGACCTTTGCACTAATTCTCCAAAAGAGGAACATTGCAACACCGAGAGTATTGCCGTGTCCTTCGCCTTCATGATATTACTATATCATAGAGTAATGATATATCTTCAACGCTTAACAATAAAAAGTATGTGATATATGTGAGATCTCCCAGACCACCTGCGGTACTAGGGAATATGCGGTGCTGGAACGAGGTCCGCCGCCAGCCCTAACTTGGCTCCCTCCTCAGTATCAAGAACGTCCCTGAAGTAGTCTTCCATCCGTTGGCATATACTGCCCCTTTTGCCTTCCCAGTAACCAATGACATCTTCTAAATTACAAGCAACCCATCTCGTCTCTTCCAAAACCATCCTCTCGATCCCCTTGATCTTATCTGCTGCCTCCGGCGGATCCCTATAGGCGGGAGCTGGATTCCTGCCCTTGTCCTGGGTGAGGTCGTATCCACCAACGTGATCGAACACGTGGAAGGCGTCCCACTTTGGCGTAGACATGTGCAAGAACAAAGGGGGCACATTCTCGTAGCTTGGGGGGTTTGAGTCCTTCACGCTTGACTCGGTGGTGTTGTGGGCTTCACTTCCCCCATATATTGCCGGATTTTCTGCTTCTCGTTCGAGCTCCATTGTGACTTTGTAGTCTTCCGATGGGTCGCTCTGGATAAGGGCAAATCTGTTGATTCCCAAATCGGGTCTGGAGTTGAGCTTGTAGTGGCCAACAGCCCGTGGCTGGGTTTTGACGTCGTAGAAAGGGAGTCCCATGGCTCCGGCGGCGGGGAGAAAGGTCTCTTTGTCACCGCAACCAGCGCCACCTTGACAGAGAAGTGGGTAATAGTAGTCCGGACCATAGTAGTTGTAGTATGCTGTCAGAAGCAACGTCTTCCAGTGCTTAGCTTTTGACACCAAAAGTTGTCCGGACTCAGTGCTAGCCCGAGCGGAGACAGGCGTGGATGATTGGGAGGAGATTAGGTAGTACGCAGGTGATATTGATGTCTGCCAGAGGTCCGGCCAGGTGACTAGACCAGTGCTTTGCAGTGGAATTGCCGTGAAGAGCGGCGCCGCGTCATGAAGGGGGAAGTTGTCCGCATCGAGCCAAAGTACATCGCTGAACGAGGACAAGAGTAAAGCAAATATTTTGAACTGGTAATGTGAAATTTTCCCGTTCAGGTCCGAGAAGGTATGGCAGCTTGCGTTGAGTGTAGGCATGACTTGCTCACACAACTCGGGTTCGTATTCCTCTTCCGGGAGGAACACCTCGACGGGGAGGGTTGTTCCGGTGCGACGCAGGAGTCGTAGTGATACCATCAGAGGAGGAAAGTATGAGCTGCCGCCCACGGTGACTATGCCCTGAGAAAGAGCTTGGTTCGAGGGCGAAATGTACCTGGGTATCTTATCAACGATCGCGTTGATGAAGCCGCGGTGTGCTTCCCTCATGTCCACAATCTGTTGAGGCTTGATACCGAGAGCGTCCATCAAGTCCACATCCTTCTCTGTGGGCCAGGGCTCCGCCTTCGCGTCTTTGACTGCATCAAGGGGCTGTGGCTTCCCTGACACAGCGGGCGAGTGTGCTTCTAGGAGAGTTAGCAATTCTTTTGCCAGATTGAAGTCTTGTTCATTTTGGGCCTTTGCGGTAGACAGCCAGTCCGTTATCCTTCCCGATTCATCCCATTGTTGTTTGATCTCGCTTCGGTAAGGAATGGAAAGAATTATTATGCAGCCGACCGCGGTCACGAGTAGTCGCGGTAAAGTGACTACATTTGAATGGGTACAAGATCGAGTGAAAAGCATGTCTCAATTGTCCTAGGGTTCCTCGAAATGCTACAATCGCATGTCAGAACTTGGGGACAGTGTTGGCGGGTATGAAAGCGTATTGTAACAAGAAGTCACATCTGAACCATGGTAAATTTAACCGCATTCTCATTTCGAGGCCTGACTCCTACATTATTTAGGCCTGGGGCCAAATACCACACATTCAAAAGAAACTGAGGCGCAGGGTGGGTATCTACGTGTGTCCAGCTGGTCGTTCGTACGCCTGCTGACGCGTACATAGTAGAGGTACGTATGCAGCCGCTCCGGGATAGAAATGCCGAAGATCCACTCACTTACTCACTGCCATTTTAACTTCAGGATCCGCCATCATGATAAGGTGATATTATTCGAAAGTCATAGAACCACCAACGGCTTCGTGAAGTAGCTTAGCTGTTCACAAAACAGCTGCAAAGTATATGATATATATATACATATTTACATGGGTACGGAGGGTACCATGGCACCGAATCTGGATGCAGACCTATTGCAAATTGTTTGCACTCATGACAATCCTGGGATAGGCGGGATTGATAACATACACATGATGAGGAAATCCGCGAAGCTCTGTTGGACAATTCGAAAGCCAAAAATCAGTATGTTGGCGAGGTTAGGTTATCCAACGAATCTTGTAGTATGGAGGCACTACGGGCACCATTTGGAGGTTTTGAGGGCTATCACGTCCCAGAAACGCTGTTGTTTTTACTTGAGTTGGATGAGTTCCATTACAATATAGCCAGTGCCCAGAAATTGAGGAAGACATGGCACTATGGTAGAGACAGTCATTTCAAAGACTACCTAACATGTAAATTACCTAAAATATTCATATGAGAAGGGTAACCCATAATTATCTTATAGGATATCTTCCAGCCTCATATTCCCATGGTCCCTCTGTAACAACTCTCGCAGAGATCAAACGGATCTCAGGTGTTGACAGTGTTTCCAGTTATTCGGATGTGCTTAGTGTGAAATTCGTTTGATCTTTATACAAATCCATGTAGACCGACTTCCTTCACAGAGACCGTATAAGAACGCTGTGAGTATATGCATATTCAATACGGAACTGATACCCATTAGCAAAGGAAATTGACGGGACACCTGGGCAACTGCTTAATATACCAATAGAGTTAATACTTACAAGCCCTATGTGTTAGGTGTTGTCGCATTATAGGGGCTAGCTAATTCACAAGCATTAGCAATTGCTTTTGCACTCTTCGTGACAGGTGTGTACGTTATTCGCCTTATTTTTGATTGGTTCTCAACCTAATAAAGACCGCCTCATGCCCCAGGGTGCTATATGTAGCAAGCCAGAGGCCACAGATCTCCCCCCCCCCCCTTCTTTTGCTTATCCCTTCTACCCTCTATGAGGAGTGAATAGGCCATCCACAAGGCAGCCCTCGCATGAAACATCATTTCCCTGTACGATAATTCTCTTCTTGTTCTGGCACCTGCCACAATAGTGCGTAGATCCATAGCACACGGGGCAAATGGTGGTGCCATTTCCTGTGCGATCAAAGTCACCCAGTCCATCGCACGCTGTGCACTCAATATATTTATTCCCACCATCACAATTGGTGCAGTCCTCCATTATCCAATTTCTCCTTATACCACCAGGCCCTGCCAAGGGCCTTAAACAAAGTTGGCAAATTATAGGAGCCATTTTCTCTGGGTTCGAGATATCCGTCTTTGCTTGTGTAGTCGCTTTATGATAGTGAACAGTGAGGTATCTTTGCTTAAGGGCTCTTAAACTAGTTGTTGCCACTCATAAGCTGGAAATTGAGAACTTAGATTGATATCGACGAAGTTTGGGTGATGCCTCTGTGCAGTTAATTGCCTTTTTCTTCTTCCTTTTTCCTTCTTGCAAATTGGAGGAATTTTGCAGTCTTGCAAGGCTGTTGCAGTATTTATATATGCCAGATTTATCACTAAGTTACATAAGTACTTTTGATTCATTCTATAATTCGCAAATCGGTAGGTGCGTGAGTAGTGCAGGCCATTATATGAGCAGCCCTGGAGTGAATCAGGTGGCTTCTGAGTCTCTTATCTTGGAACTAGTCCAACATCAATCACCTCCCAAAGTGTTATACTCCCTCAAGGCTTGAAAATAGACTTCATTATCCATTCGCAGGTCATACAGAATGCCAGGGGGCAGTGACTGTGAACTGTTCCTTGACTTCAATTTGCTTGATATAATATATCTATATTCACTGATAGGCTTGCCCAGCATCAAACTCACATGCCGATCAGAGCGTAGCTTTTCGGACTTTAATAACTCTGGCTTGATGATATTAAAGATGCTAAATACTGACTGATGAGTTCTACACGTAGCCTAGAGCTTCTCTGGTCTCCCAGGGGCTTAGAGGTGATTCAGCCTCCCCCCAATGTCTCTTCACATCTTCAAAATTCTACAAAATTACTAGCTCCAACTCAAAATTGTTATCATGTATATTCCCATCTCATACTACAGCCTCAACTGTATCAAGGTGTGGTTAGTGTTCATAACGGAACGGCTCACGAGGTCATGGCAGAACCTTGTTGGAGCCCATGACTATATGGATTATGGTGCTAGACTGGGATAGCCCAAGGAAGACTATGAAATAATCTAATTGCTCAAGGCCGATTCCTCTTCAACCCAGGTTCACAAATACTTATTTCTTTTCTTTTTCCTTTGTTCACGCCTTGCGTTCAATTTCCTCCTAGTGATCTAAAACAAATCTTTTCTACTAATAACTTTCAATTATCATATTTCCACTTTAATCCACCCCTACCCAACCTATCACCTCCCTATCTTTTATCTATACCATTGGGATATCTATTGCGGAGCGAATCCTATGGGTGAAAATGATGCCTTTCCCCATGAAGAGAAATATGAATCAGATTGAGGCTCCCCCACAGTCACAGCCATATCCACAAGAGCCGTCACCATCATGGCAGCACGACCCCAGGGCTTACCAGTCAGCAAACCACGAGCGTTACCAGCATCCTCATCAAAAGCAACTTGGGGATTATGGTAGCTCAGTGAGAGATAAAGGCCAGCTGGGGCCTCTTCTGCTGCCAGACCCCTTGATCGGTCCTTCACCTAGTTTCGAAGCTGCTGTAGCGGCTCACATTTACCGGGAGCGACGTCGTTGGGGCCGAGTACAGATGTTTTGGGATGATCAATGTGATCAGGGATATTATCAGCAGTGGGATGCTCATCTCGCTTCCCAACCGACTGTACAATCGAGAGATCAATATCAGCCGCTAAGACCTGCTGAGCTCTACCGAAATGAAGATGCTGGCTACCGACCCCGATCACCTGTTCATGACCTTGGGCCGGAAGCGGGAAATACTCAAAAGCCTAGCGCTCCCACTTTTGCGCAACAACCTATACAGGAAGAACGTGAAGAAGGAGAAAGAGCCATCGGAAGAGAGCAAACTAGAAGGTCCAAGGTGATGCCTAATGGCTCTCCTGTCCTCAATTCTGCCCGTGCCATACCGACCACCCGGCCTTCGTGTGAACATAACAATAGTTGTCAGGAGTCCCATAACCCGGAGGAACATGATGACTGCACGTTCTGTCTTCGCTCGAACTACGACTTCAACAATGCATGGGTCAGCAGGGACGAGAATGGAAAGTGGGCAGTGGGACCAAGGCCACCCGTGGATTTTAGTGGTGTGCAGCGTCGGTTTTTCCAGTCCGTTAAGAACGAGACTAGAGAAATCAAAATGGAGGATATTGACGATTACCCGGATTGATGGGCTGGGGAAACCACCGACTTATACCAGACTTTTCATCGAGGCTGGTTAGGTAGTTTGGCTTTCGTTCTTTCTGCTGCTTCAAGAAGGCGTTCAAAGACAGGAGGAGCTCATGCCGGGATATACGGGTATAGTAGATGGATATCAACTGCAAAATACAGTTGTCTATGGGCGTTGTCTGCGATGGAAGAGGACCTGTCGGTCTTACGGTAGTCCATGTGGGTACCTAGGTGGTGAGTGGATGAGTCCTTTTCTGCACAATAAGGGTTGATGACTTAGTTCGAAGAGTGATATGATTATTATTTCATATAAGAAAGCTACAGCTCTAAGAAGCACTGCATCATTTGTTTGCACGAAGTGAAAGATATCATATTTATTATACACCTAGGCTTGTGAGTTTGCAGCTGACGTTGAATGACTGTTAGCATTACCGGGCACAACGGGTGGAACAATTAACAGCGGGTCGCTTTCTCCTCCCCAAATTGATTTCGCGGTTCCAGATATCGCTGCCGGGACCACTTTCTGGCCCCTCTACCCAGGTAACTCCCAGGTAACGACAGGGACAGGATTATGAATGCAATGGATGAACGCGCCAGAATTCCCGTAACACTCCCTCGAGAAAATCCAACTCAAAGCTACTGGCAGGATCCTCCAGATGACATCGCCGACTTGAGAACCACAGAGCAGCTGCCTGAGCGGGCAGATGTCGTTATCATCGGCAGCGGCATCAGCGGCGCTGCCACCGCGTGGAATTTGTTACAGGATGGCAAGTCCTCGCCGAGCATCGTGATGCTCGAGGCGCGACAGGCTTGCTCCGGTGCCTCGGGACGCAATGGCAAGTCTCCATTTCTCCGTCCAAAAAAAGACCCCGAGACTGACGGTGTCTTGTTCAAAACCAAAAGGCGGCCATACAAAAGCAGCATCGTATCGGTCTTTCCTCGACAATGCTGCGGCCCTGGGAACCCCGGCCGCCGTAAAGATTGCCCGCCTCGAGCTCGCCAATATCAACGCTATGCACGCTTTCGCAAAGGAGCATTCGATCCCCTGCGACTCTAACCCCTGCACAACCGTTGATATCATCTACGATGAGCCCCATTGGCGGGAAGCCCACACAGCCGTCGAAGCGATGCGCGAGGCACTCGGTCCAGATGATCCCGCAGCCGCTTACAGCTTCCATGACAAGGAGGAAGTCAAGACAAGGTTCTACTGCGCTGGGACAGATCCGGAGCCGGTGGGCGGCGTGAGTTACGCTGCTGGCAGCATCTCGGGGTACCTACTGGGAGTTGGTGTGCTGAAGTTGGCCCTCCAAAAGGGCCTCAACCTGCAGACGAACACTCCGGCCACAAGTCTGGCGAGGATCTCCAATGGGGGTGACATGTGGGAAGTCCATACGCCGCGTGGGCGGATCGTGGCAGAAAATGTGGTCCTTGCCACCAACGGGTACACTGCCCATTTGTGGAAGGCCTTCCAAGGTGTCATCGTCCCTCTTCGAGGCCAGATTACTGCACACCGGCCCGGGAATGACATGCCCCTTGAGGGTCTCCCAACGACGTACTCTTTCATCTATGACAATGGTTACGAGTACATGATCCCGCGACGTCTGGGTGCCAAGAATGCAGGTGACATCGTGATCGGTGGCGGGCTGGCAAAGGCGCCTGATGAGGGGCTGCATGAGTACGGCACGACGGACGACACAGCAGTAAATGATTTTATCAGCTCATATCTGTACGATACTACCTCCCGGTACTTCGGCGAGAACTGGGGCCGGGATCATCCCGATGGAAGGATCAGGAAGGAATGGACAGGCATCATGGGATACACCCCAGATGGCTTCCCGCTCGTGGGAGAGGTACCTGGGCAGAAAGGCCTGTGGGCGAGCTGTAGCTTCCAGGGGCACGGGATGGTGCTCTGCTGGATGTGCGCAAGAGCTTTAGTCCAGATGATGCGAGGAAAGGACCAGGGCCTTGACGAGTGGTTTCCCGAAGCGTTCATAATCACTCAGGAAAGGATGGAGCAGAGGTTTCAAGGTCGGCTGCACACATCTGCTGCTCTGGAGAACCATTCTACAGCTTGATGTCTTGACTTAGATTGAACTTTATGCAGTACGATCCTCAGGGTTCGGCGTGTTGAGCCACATGACGAGGGCTTACTCAGTCGCAGCTGTCATTTGCTGGCACCGCGGTGAACGTGTCATTGCGTTTCAGCCGTTATCGACCACGATGCTGTAACAGGAGCAACATGCAGGATGCAATGGGGGGCCTATAGAAGGAGCTGGAGGGCCATGTATCTACATACATATGCAATCTAACTGACTCAGGGGGTAATGAAGCAAAAGTGTACGCAGTTCTTGTGATGTGAGCCGGTTATCTAGCATACAACGTCGTACCTATCACACTGCTTTATCTTGTTGGCAGGTATCAACCCAGTCCTATAACATAGTCCAATATGGCCACCCCAAGGAACGTAATCCATAGCACAAATACATACTTTCCCGATGTACGGACCCACGGGGCTAAGCGCTGTTGTGTTGAAGCACTCGGCTCCGGGGACGTTGGATTTGCGAAAGTAATGTGCGGTCCATTTCCCCCATCGAGACCCCGGCGTAAGGGATATGGTTGCATCGCCCAAGCCGGCACGCAAGGAAAGAATCCTTCCCGAACATCAACTGCAGCCGCTATTCCTCAGGAGATTACACATACCCACCCTTCTGAGAATCTCTGGGTGTCCCACTCTTATTTGAAGGAACAAGGCTGACGATCCTAAAGCTTGCGCTATGGGTAACTAGCAAGGGCCATCGCTCGGCCCCGGTGTCAGCTTTACATACTCGATGGCCCAAATAGGGCATGTTTTTTTTCTCCCGCAGTGGAACGTGCCTTGTGCGACTGTGCCCCTTCGTGTCTGTCAGTTGCCTAAAAGTTAAGGTATAACAACAAGGACCGATTGTCATGTCTCAACCCGAGGAGATGGGGGCAACCGTTGCGGATCCGCAGCGGTAAGACTACTGCTGGAGTGTTGGGAGAAGGAAGCCCCTCGATGCAACATTGAGCGTCTTTCCACGGTGCTGAGACAACTCTTCGGCATCTCTCAACCCGGTACTGCCCGGAAACCCTTTCACGTCCAACTCCGATGCACTCCTCCCTGCCTGTGCCTACACTACCATAGTAGTGTACTAAAATAAAAAAACAAACACAAAACAAAAACATGAGCCCACTGGTACGTACAATGTACATCATGCACGCGCAATTCCTGGTAATCCCGTCACTCACGGAACCGAAAAGGCAAAGCTTTGAGACATTTTATATATCATACGGCCCAGTTCTACTTGGAATACCGCCGAGATTGGACCTATTTGAACCTTGGCTCTGCGGCACAGTAAGCTACTTTAATCAAGCTGCCTCCAACTCTCAAAAATTGCCCGGAATTGGCCTTGCCACGATGGCCAAGAGAGACGACTGCTGTGTTCCGATGGCACAGGTGGAGATGCTTTGTGCTCTCTGCCCAAAGCTTCATACGGGCACGGGTGATGGTCCTGTTTAACAATCCAAAGTTTAAAAGCAACCAGACCGCCGGGTACTCGGTCCTGGGAACCCCCTGTTTGTCTGGAACCATTCCACTGGGAGCCGTGGGACACACCGGCAGCTTGGGAGGGGGTCCCAGGTCCCTGTCACTTGGCCCCCCTGCACCTTGTGTGTGGTGCATCAGTGGGCCAATACTCCACTTCACCGTCCGGGCGTGTCAGGATGTTGAGGACCTCATGGAAACTGAGGTTGATCAAGCCTGAATACTATCCATGTTGCCAAGTATCCGATCTGTTAGCCGCATCTCTATGCTCTCGGAACGGATCCGGAGCGGCTGAAGAACCAAGAGCATGCCAACTGGCTGGGCTGACCAGCTCGACGCCTTTCATCTCACAAGACCAAGCTAGGGAACAGATTTGGGGGGCAACTCGGCCCACTGCATGTCAAGTTTCAACAAGGCTCTGCCGGTTGCCTCGGGCACTGGTCGACTTGTGTCTCGTCTGTCCAAGATGACAGCTCATTTGACCGCCTCTAATCACGTTATTTGAGAACAGCCTGCCGTTAAGACTCAAAGGGAAGACGCGCTAGGTCCATTATGGGACTGACATAAGATCCAGGCTCTTGGCTACAATATCCATACAGATACATAGGTAGTCACCCCGTTCCTCCCAACCCCTGGTCAGCCCCCGACTGGGCACGTCAAACCCATAGTACATACATGTACCCGGCCCCTTGGATCATAACTCGTTCCTTGCCCAATGGATGATCCTTCTTACCAGACCGCCGGTAACTCATTCTAGTCACCTCGGCTTACTTCGCAAAATCTCCATCTTGGTTGCTTACTGCGCTCTCAACCCCAAGAGGCCACAGGAATTCGTTGGATAATACGCTGGCGAGGAGAAACAAAACATTCGAGGTACACATTTATCATGCAAAACTCATGACTAAATTATAGAGTTGGTGGGAAGTCGCTGTGCAGAACACAGCCTACGACCTGCCCTCATACAAGGCCCCGACCTGCTTGCACTAAGCAATGCTCTCGCCTCCAGAATCACCATCTCACTCGACCATGAACCAAGACTGGTCAACGGCAGATTCCCAGGGAGACCCATCCTCCTCCACGTCTACATCCTCTAGTTACTACCCACCCCCAGCAGGCACGGTCTATGCCTGTACTGCACCACCAACAGGGACCCTCGGCGGAGCCCCTGAACCCTCGCCCCCACCCTCACTGCTGGGCCCGACCGCGGTGGACCAGTCTTCCTTCACGTCCACGTGGTTAACGCCGGCCAATACGGAAGAACTCGCCGCTGGTGACGATGACGAGTACGATGACACAAATTTCGTCTTTGAGAATGGACGCAGGTATCACGCACACGCCTCGGGCCGGGTGCTATACCCCTTGCCGAACGACGAGTCCGAGCAGGAGCGCGACGATATGAAGCATAAGCTGGCCATGTGGATGATGCACGAGAAGCTGTTCTATGCGCCGGTAGAGGAGACATTGAGACATGGCGGTATGGTATTTGATTTGGGTATGTTGGCTGCCTGTCTGGGACAATCACCTTGCCTTTTTCCCCCCGTTTCCCTTGGGCGTCTCGATGCAGCATGAACTGGGACACCCAGTCCGGCTATGTCGACATCTAGGCGCATCCAGCTGGCCAAAGTGAGACAGTTGTCCATACAGCCGGGGTCCCCTCGTCTCACTCTTTGCTTTCACTTCACCCTACTCCCGCGGAGAACAGTCGGGAACGCTATCCCGGTTGTCAGAGCCGAAAAGCAGCAAGGCGAGCTGAACAGCCAACGTCACCCACGTGGCTTTACGCCATGCACCAATTCCAAACACAGACTGGTACCAGGAGGCTGACCTAGCGCGTGTCACGGGGGTGGGCAGGTACCGGGACAGGGGAATGGGCTATGGACAGTAAGTGTGGCGTCTGTCTCTTTCTATTCCACCCTTGCCCTGGGACGATTTCTTCTTGTGTCTCGGATATCGACACTTCCCCACGAGGAAGAAGCATATGTGTCGGGGGTGGGGGCAGGGGGCGCTGCTGGTGAAACAGCCCGTCGTGCTGGCCGATGTGTTCGAAGCTTCGGGACCCTGCAGCGCTCCACGACGTGGGTTCTGTGTCTCCCTGGTTGCGTTAGTAGCCCTTGGTGGTGCCATCACCACGCGCGGAGCCTGGCAGATCTCCGCTCTGTGGTGATCCCCTACCTGTTGAGGTCCGACGGATAGGGAGCAGCCCGTCTATGGGTTCACTGCCGTTAAGAGGCGTGCATACCTTGTGCAGGACCAGCCTGAGCAACGGAGAGCATGCAGACCCCCCTCCCCCCTCTCAGCAATGTGACACGACAAGAGAGATCGGGCGTCAGATATGGGGGGACAGGAAGCATTACATGAACTGACAGACACGCAGTGGCCCAGAAATACAACAAGTCACAGGTCTTCGGCTGTGACATATCACCAATCCAACCCGCATACGTATGGGATAACGTTTTCTTCTCCGCGGGCGACTTCGAGGAGGAATGGGCGGACTACCCCGAGAACTCATTCGACTACATACACATGCGCTACACGGCGTTTTCTATCAAGGACCCTAAGGCACTATTACAGCGGGTGATGAGGTGAGTTCCGCCCTGCGTACCTTACTGCCTTTGTGTGCCCCCTTCCTGTCATTGTGATGGACCAGGAAGCTCATGTACCCACTCGCTTTCTTTTCCCATCCACACAGACACCTCAAACCAGGCGGTTACATCGAGTTCCAAGAAATGATATACTGGCCCCGCGCCGACGACGCCACCCTAACCGACACCACCCCCTACGCCTTCCGGGACCTCTGCTACTACGTGCAGCTCGGCCTCGCCAACCTGGGCCTGGACCTGCACATGATCAGCCGGCTGCCCGCGGAGCTCCGCGACTGCGGGTACGACGACATCACCGAGGTGCGGCACAAGCTGCCGATAGGGAGGTGGGCCAAGGACCGCCGCCAGAGGCAGAAGGGGATCTGGTTCCTGAGGATGATCCTGATGGAGGGCTTGAGCGCCATTGCGAAGAGGCCGCTGAGCCAGGGCCTGGGGTGGAAGGAGGCCCAGATCGAGATGTTCCTGGTGGATGTGCGGAAGAGCCTGAATGATAGTGGTGTGCATGCGTATTTCCCGTTTACGATTGTTTATGGGAGGAAGCCCTTGGAGAGCGGTGCGAGTGCATCGGGGGCGCGATAGCGATAGCCTGTTGGTGGGGGGGGGGGAGGAAGTTCATGGGAAGAGAGATTGATATACATCGTGATGAAGCCTGCAGTGGAGTTGAAGCAACTGTCCTGCACATGCCCTTTGATTGATGAGAGATACCCAACGCCTGGTGATGATATAAATTGAGCAAACGAGGAGGACAGGGACAGGCCCAGTTGTCGGTACTACTAGTACTGTACTTATGGCGAACCTTGGGGTTTATGGGACGCAAGTCATCATCCTGACTACTCCCTCAGACATTAACGACGACAAATGAAGATTATGAGCTATGAGGCAAATATAATCGAGAACAATACACAAGTCATTTTCAATGCCATCTCAACAGGCAACAATCCAGTCTGGTGCCCTTTCTCGAAGATCTACCATGAATCATATCCATTTCCTCGCTTATTTTCACCTGACCAAATGTCCATCCCCCTTCGCCCCATCCGGTCTCTTCCAGTGAACCTTCACCTCGCCCCAACTATGCTCACTATACTCGCTCTGTACCTTGCTACACGTCTTCAACCCCCAATCCGTAACGCCCACCATCAGACAACTCTCAAACATGAAGGCACAACTGCCCACCCCAACCTTAGCAGGCCTCAACTCCGCATTCCTCGCGCCCTCATAACTATCCACATCAGGACCATGCCCGCTCATGACATTGTGCAGACTCGCCCCCCCAGGCACAAACCCGCCCGCACCCCCCTTCTTCGCATCATACCCGCCCTGGATCAACCCCATGAACTCGCTCATGGTATTCCGATGATACCACGGCGGGCGGAACGTATCCTCACCCACCAGCCAGCGCGACGGGAAGATGACAAAGTCCGCCACCGCGGTGCCCACATGGTCCGAGGGCGCAGACAGCACCGTGAAGATAGACGGGTCAGGGTGGTCGAAGCTGATACTCCCGATGGTATTGAACCTGCCCAGGTCATACTTATACGGGTAATAATTCCCATGCCAGGCGACGACATCAAACGGCGTGTGCCGCTGCCTAGTCCCGTAGAGACTATTCGCAAACTTAGCCGTCACAATGTACTCCTCCCCCGGCCCGTCGGACGCCACCGCGCCGTGGTCCTCGTCGAAGCACGCCAGGGGGGCCTGGAAGTCCCGCGCGCTCGCCAGCCCGCTGGACCCGATGGGCCCCAGCTCCGGCAGCACGAAGTGGCCCTGGTACAGCTCGAGGGCGTAGCCCCTGGCTGGGCCGGCCGGCAGGTACACGGCGAAGCGGACGCCGCGGGGGACGACGGCGATCTCCATGGGCCGGACGAGCAGCCAGCCCAGCTCGGTGCGGAGGTCCAGGACGCCGTCCTGCGCGACGATGAGGAGGTCGCCGTCGGCGGAGTAGAAGGCGTGGTTGCGGGCCATGCTCCGCCCCGCCGCGAAGATGTAGATCCCGATGCCCGTCTTCATGGTCGGGTCGCCCGCGCCCGCGACGAGGTGCAGGCCGCGGACGAAGTCCGCCTCGCCGGACCCGTCGTGGTCGAAGGGGTCCCAGCGGAGCTGGTTGGGTATGTAGTGCATCTTGGCCGCGGCGGACTCCTTGAAGTCTACGGGCTGGCCGTTGCCGTGCCCGTTAGTGGGCTGGGAGGTGGCGGCTTCGAAGGGCGGGTGTGCACATGAGGGAAGGATGCGGTAGAGCCATGTTTGCTTGTTCTCGTGGCGCGGCGCTGTGAAGGCTGTGCCGGAGAGCTTCTCGGCGTAGAGGCCGTGGGCGGGTTTCTGAGGGGAGTTATGTCCTATGGGGAGGGCGTTGGGGACAGCTTCGGTTCTGTCAGGGAGATAGAGATTGGTCAGTCATATGCCGGTGTCTTCTAGTAATTTGGGGTTCTATTTACTCGAGGTAGGAGTCGAAGCCGTTGTTATAACGGTACTTCTCCTTGAATTCAAAATTGGTCACTGGCATCTTCTTCTTTGCTCAACGATTCCCTCGCTAGCGAAATGGTGAAGAGGACATGACCCCGATGACGCCCACGACAGGTTGGGGTAGCCATCTTAATCGACCAGCTCTCCTCTCCTTCGAAACCACACCTACTCGTTCGGCTCCTTGGTCGGTTGCGACATTGCCGGACACACAGAGCTTGTTTGGAGTCTCTGTACTGTGTAAACCGACCGTACTTTGGTCTTCTCAAGTGCGGCCCTTTGCTGCACTCGGCTAACATCGGAGAATGCGGGGTTGGTCGCGGGGAGGTGGCTCTGGTGGGAGGACCCATTGCGGGGCCTGATCGGACCCGCACTTCCCGTGCCGAGGGTCCACCATGCAACGGTACATCCACTGATCTATCTGTAGATGGAAAGGGAGAGACAGCATGCAATTGACAAGATGAATTCAATGTCTTTTGTCGACGGTTTTCCATAATGCGATCCAATATTCTTCCCAAGCTCTGGGAACTTAACGTATGACGTGAGGCACTAGGTGACCTGAATATGCACATAGCTTCAGTTGCGACTAGTGGAGCTCAAGAACCGCTGACAAGCTTGATCACGGATGACCACCCGATCAAGTCACAACTCAGAGAGTACATAGGAAGAAAGAGGAATCATGATATTGAGACTCTATGATGTCAGGCTCCAACGGCAGAGCACATCATCATGATCAAGCTGGGTGGATTGATATCAGAGTCAACGCCAGTCCGTCACTTCCACGCTATACTCAATGGCTATGAGCAGAGTTGTCATGAAATCAATTCTGTGCCCCAATACGTGGGCTAGCTACTAACACGCAGAAAGAGCTGATTCGGGAATGATACATGTTTTTGACGTCCGAAGTCTGCCCATCGACAAGTCGTAAGGGTGCAGAAACTCATGGGCGACAGTCACATGTCGTCATGAGAGCAAATATGCATTTGTTTGACGATGAATACCACTAAAGCGCCAATGTGGTTCGGAATTGAGAGGCCTCTTACTCCTCGTTCTTATCCTTCTTGTTCTTCTTCTTGCCAGAGGTGGGTGGCACACCGCTGTTGGACTGAAGGTGAACGACCAGCCTGGTCCATGACTCCTCTGGGTCCCATTCGAAGCCAGCGAGGTATGGCTTATCCAATTCGTCATCTTGCTGTGACACGGAAAGTGGTTAGAATTTTATATGCATGATAAAAGCTGAGTAGATAGAGGAATGTGCGGCTGAAGAGGAAGACTTACCCTCTTCTTGAATTGCTTGTGGATGGCATCTAAAGCGTCCTTGATCGTGACGCCCTTGAGATTCCTCGCGGTGACTTCCAGGCCGAGCGGGAAGTGCAAGTCGATCTTCTTGATTGGTGGCTCGGTGAGTAGCTTCTTCAGGATGTCCTTGTCCTCAATTGTCGAGGGCGACTTGTTGACCTTCCTGGAAGGGGATAAAACGTCAGCCTGCCCCGTATACTCCTTGATGGGTTGGTGGGGTGTTGGGGTGTTGGGGTGTTGAGGGCATCTTACCATCCGGTCTTCTGTGTCTCAGGTGCTAGTTTCAGCTCGATCTTCTGCTCCTCTGTATGAAGACTAGAATTAGTTCACCATCACGTCATGAAGTAGTTTCCAAGGTAGTAATCGAAGCATACCCAGATCCTTGATGTTCCATACTCCAGGAGCGGCGACCGAGGACATTCTCGGCTTCTTTGTCTCCTTCACATCCTTGTGGGTCTCCAGACCCTCAACGGCGGAGTCGACCTTGGAGAGTGCTTCTGTCATGTTGATTGGAATTGAGTTATGATTGTGCTCTGCTACAGAGAGGCTGTTGAGATTGGTAGGTGGCTGTGTTGACGGTGGTTGTACTTGGGTGTCGATGTTCCGGGAAGGATGAGAAGAGGGGAAGAAGGGTAGTTGTATGAAATACGAAAGGAGGGGAAACGAGGGAGGGTTTATTGAAAATGGCAAGTTGTACTACCTAATTGTTATATCAATGGTACCTAGTGGATGGTCATGGCAGGCACGCATTTGCCCACTTATCAAGAGCAGGACACGCGGGGGATCCGAGCAGGCAATGGCGTGAGCTTTGGGGGCGACTTCCCACCTCGACTGCCCCTGCATTGTACGAGAGCTCCGGCTTTCTATGTCACGTATTGTGCATAATATTAGGTTAGTTAACGGGCTTCCAAGGTTCTTGCTTTGTCCGCTGATCTACCAGGTAGTATAGTACGGTTTCGTCAGAGCACAGGCGGGGTAATCCGTACGTTCCAAGATCAAATGACCCAGCATGACCTGTTACAGTCAACTCCAAGCCCCTGAAAGACCGCCCTAGACAGAGGCTGGAGCCTCAAGTTTAGACCCGAGTTCTTTCAGCTCCGGCTGTTCCGTCTTGACACGGATGCACGCCTAGGTACCTAGCTCTATGGCTCCTCATGTTCGAAGGGAGAGCCGGAGAGCAGGAGAGCAGGAGAGCAGGCACGAAGAACAACTTGAAGCAAGGGCTGATCGGCCCATCGCGTGACCTGATCTTGACCTCATAAAGTGCATGGCAACACCAATCAGGAGCCTTACCCGCTTTACATACCACCAATACTCTCTCCATACTGGGCTTGGCGCACTTGTTCTGTCCGGGATCTCTGGGGAAATCTGGGGTAATGCAAGAATGATCCACCTGACAGGAAAGCTCTCTCCCAAACCACAGCTACTGATTGGTTTCTACCGCCCATGTAAGTGCCTACCTACTTAGGTATCTCTAATCCATCTCAAGATACAAATAAACACCAACATCAGCCCTCTCTTCACCAATGTTTTTGCCTTCTTTCCAGGGCCAAGTTGGTCTTGAGCGGCGTCGGTATCATCGGAAGATCGCGGATGTGCGTCACCGGTCTCATGCGCCGGCCCGCTTTTAAATGACCCCGTTTCTGGCCTGATCAGTGACTGCACTTGGGGGCAACTATCACACCACCAGAGCCTGTCCATCCCCATTAATTGCTTCAAAGGGTCACCCTCCCCTATTCTATGTGTGTATCATGGTCAGCTGTGCAGCTAACCCTTCCACTCCATGAGACGAATATTAAAGGAAACGACACCATCGCTCATGCCCCTACACCGTAAGTAAATACCTACCCTAGGGCAGGTACCCAGCCTAGGTACCCAAGTACTTTCAGCTGGAGGCCAGCATATTACACAAATGAGTTCATGGGACACTATACTCTGGGCAGCTACATACATATTTCCACGTTTTCCACACCGATTACCCCAACACGAGCAAGCCGTTTGCACAGCTTATGCCATCATGGAGCCTTGAGAACGCCCAACTCCCGCTCAAATAGCCTGCCACTCAGCCTTGTGTGCCGCGATATAGTCCTCAAACTTGGTTGCCTCCCTCCCACTGTACTTCTTGATGTTGGCCACCGCTGGAACATACATGGAGTCAGGGAAGCTCTCAATGTTCCTCAATCCATCTTGGGCTTTCACCAGATAGTGGGCATAGGGCGCCGGGATACGACTCGTCAGCTTCTCAATCAGTTCCTCCTTGGTCATGGGCGTGGTGTCGATGTCGTCCCGCCCAGTCACCCTCTTTATGATGGCCCAGCATTCATCAACCTGCTTGATCTCCGGCCCGCATAGATAAATGACCTCCTTGCCATTCGATGGCCTCTCTACCAGAACCGCTCCCCCGACAGCGCCAATATCATCTGGCACAATGTTGTCCGTCAACACGTCCGTGTGGACAATGTTGGCTTTCGGGGGTTTCACCGACTTGTCGAGGTTCACTTTGAAGTGGTTGCTTGCGAAGACCCAAGGTCTCAAGGCGGTAAAGTAAGGAAATCCGACCTCCTCCACCGCAATTTCAACCTGGGCGTGGGTGTACGGGATGATCTTCTCCTTCGGGACAGAGCGGATGTCGACGCCCTGCGCGATCGAAGCGCTCGATAGGAACACGACATATTCGACCCCGGCATCTTTCATAGCCTTCAGAGTTCCACGCATGTAGTCACCAGGGCTGGCGACGTGGTACACGTACGCGGCTTTGGCGCCGGACTCCTTGACGGCATTGCCTACGGAAGCCGGGTCCGTCAGGTCGGCCTGCACCCGGTTGAACTTTCCGGCCTTCTCGACATCGGCTGGGATCTCTGGTATGGGCTTGGAGGGGTCACGCATGGCTAGCCAGACCTTGGCGCCACGCTTGCTAGCTTCGCGGGCCACGATCCCACCAACAGTGCCGGTGGGCCCGAAGACGATAACGTTGTCGTACCTTGACGCCATATTGGGAGTCGATTGTGGTGAGGTTGGTGAATTTCTGTAGATGAGACTGATGAAGATCCAACTTATGTGCCGTGGGAGTAAGGTCGATCAGGCGGTATTTATGCTCGCGACATCCTCGCATCTCAAGTGTTACTGGCAGTGTGCAATGATGCAAGTGGCAAGGACCTTAATCAATCCGAGCCCTCGATTGCAACATTGAGAGATCCTTCGGTATTCTCATTTGACCGATATCCAGGAGAAAATTATGGAGTTCTTACACGCCAACATAATCTCCGTGGAGTGTCGGCATTAAGGCGGGACCGAAGCCCGCCAGGCCGCTTACCACCACGCCGCTCGGTACCGCCCGGCATTTACACTACTTCCGTGCATTACGGCTTGGGTTCTCCGCTTGTGGCATCTCGTCTATCGCGGACAAGTGTTTGTCCCTAATGGCGAAGTATGCAAGTGTTGCTCCCAAGACCATGCTGTTTTTACCGATGGGCGTATGTATGCATATGAGTTATATGCTTGTCCCCGAACATAGTCATAGTTGACTGTTGTTACTGACACCGCTACAGACGGCTGTGATGATACATAATCAATCGATATTAAAGCATGTGGGTTTGGCGACAGTACCCTAGGGTAGTGGTGGTAGTACCCGAGCTGAACTTATGGAGCCGAAGTTCACTGTTCAGAGAGAGGGGAAACTATATGCGAAGCCACGTCATGAACCAAAATCGTGAGCTACAAAAGGTACATTGGTGCTTTAGTTCTTATTCTGTAGGACATGGTATGCTGCTTCCTAGTTACAGGTGTGTAGTACATCATATGGCACCGTGATATCTTGGAATTTTCAGTAATGGGCTTCCATCCGAGGAGGTCTGCCAATACCCTATGCTGGACAAGGCGCTTGATCCCTACCAATAACGCAGGATCGATATAGTCTGCAATTTGGTGTCATTTGGAAGCGCTGCGGGAGGGGACGCTCTTGATGTTGAGCCTCATTTCTCTTGGTTTATAATGAGTTAATGGTCGAAACGCGGGGTTAGACATTCAGTAATTATGCGGATCAATTCCTAGTCGAATGAAGAATGGCGTCTCGCATTGCCGGCCTAAAACGTTGTCCGATGTCGTCTTCCAGGTGCTCTTCGCGCGTTGCATGCTATATGCAGTTTAGTGTTAGTGTCTCTGGGTCGGTCTACGTACCATAAGAAGAATCTGAAGCCTTTGTCTGTTCGTGTGGATTGTGTTTCGTTTCGTGGGCGACATCTGGCGGGTCGTGTTCCATAGAGCACCAGGCCTGGTCTCTTTATGTTAAGAGCAAAACGGCTGCGCAGCATACCATCGAACCGTAGCAGGTGTTTATATCAACACTTTGCTCCGGTGAAAGACTCATCACTGCTCCGAAGTGACGTTGCAGACTTCAGCTTCTCTATCAGACCGCATTTCAATGACTACATCCCAGGTTATGGAATATACTGTAGAAGGTAAGCAATACTAGCATTGAAGACTATGCAATTCATTAAATCCGCGTGAACAGCATGGAGATGCAGGCAGAAGTCAACGAGTTTACCCTATCATCCTCTCCAGAACTGCATCGAAGGGTGACGGTCAGATTGTATGTGAGGACGTCATGGTTTTCAAGGTGGATGAAAACTAAGTTGTCAAATGTAAGTATTATGATTTGATAAATGTGTAATCATCCCCAATATTTGGACTATATGGTGGCAATTATATATGTTTGCATTCGTCTTCGAGGACCGAGTTTGTATCTCTCTCATACTCCTCGCCTCCCATACATCCACGTCGGTTCATATTTAGAACTCATACCTACGGACTTCCTTGTGCTTCCTTTGTTGAGGTTAATACCTACACTAGTAGAAGGCTTACGGTGTCGGCCTCGGGATAGCTAGGCCTTGGAGCCCCCATCTTTTCATTATGGGTTGTTGCCTCTTACTATAGATAGCAAAGGCCTGGGGGGTACATGATGGTTTTGGGAATAGATTTTCCCCTCAGAACTGTCCCCTCAAAATTGTCCATCCTTTCCGTTTGATCCAGTCTCCATGTTGTTCCAGGTCCCTTCGCAACAAGTCCCGAAAGACATATCTGTCCCAGGCGGCGCGTATTAGATAGACGTCATGCATACTGCAAAGCGTCCCAAACCTAGAGCTCATGGGCTCATAGACTTATGGGCAATGCGAATGCAGACCGGTATAGAACAGTCGAGCATCGGTGTAACTGCGCCACCGCAAGGAATCTTCGCGGTGACCATCGTGTGAAAATCGCTTGAGATTGTCAAGTCGGGCAGGCCCATTTTCATTGGATTTCGTTCGCTCAGCCATTTCCCACCCTCAGCCAATGTCCTGCTTAGCTTCAACAGATTCCTCAGCTCGTCTCAAAGACGTGGTGGAAATCTCGTCCCGTGATATATTCAGCCTGGTTTCACTTCCACCGTAATAGTTCAGCACTAGATTCTCCGGTGCGGATGGCTTTGTCCGCCTTTGCGGTAGGTTGATTGCGGATGGATGCTTGGAATTGGTAGCGCTGAGGTTGAAGACCTTGAAAAACCGTTCGAGGAGAATGCGCACAGCAGGCAGACACGAAACAACGATCCCCGCTGAGAGCTCCACGGTCGTCCAGTATACCAACGGTATGTATGACCAGGTAGGGTCCGAGAGATCTCCGAAGGTAAAGAGGCTCTTTAATCGGATGATAGTAGCGACGAAGCCCAGCCCACCAATTGCGAACATGATGCCTATGAAGACCTTTCTCTTCCGATTCATGTTGAGGTTCCAGAGCATGTAGACCGGGAGCAAAATGATGACAAGATCTTGGGAAACGGCAAAGCCGGAGTTGACGAAAGCTACAGCGGTAACATCGCGACAAGAGCCCGTGAGGTCCCTATTCCAGAAGTATTGGATTGGTTGACAGGAGAATATAGTGAGGAAGATGATGACGATGCCTGGTAGAATGATGTAGCCGAGTACAACGTAGCATGCTTTCTGGAAGGGAGGGTACGCCCAGAAGATTCTCAGGTACATGCATACAATAGAGGCCTTGGTCAGTGTCAAGACGAGAATGTAGATGATCTCGCCAATGTAGAGTAGTCGTAGGATCCGTAATAATGCGCCATCCTTAAGCTCCCATATGTGACTGCCGAAGCCCAGCTCGGCCACTTCGCCAGTGATGTCAGAAACTATCCCTTCAGTCCGGTGTATAGAGGAACAAGGATACACTCACTGTACACAGCGCACACAAAAGACACCGCTGATAAAAGCAGGGCGCAAATTATCAGGTGATCCTCAGTACAAAATGTTTGTGTCATCAATTTTGAGACGACCCGGAGCAACACAAAAGTTACCGTGACCCCGTAAAGAACGGTCATCACAACGAGCACATCTGTTGACTTAGACTCGGTCGAGAAGTGGCAGTCGGCTGCTTGGAGCTTGGCCATATCTATATTGCCCTTGTCAGCCTTGCAACGGACAGTGCACTTGAAAACCCAACCATGGACCCATTCCCCTGCTGGAAGGTGATAACAAAAAAACGTACCGAGGCCGTCCTGCATGGTGCATCTAATGGTCAGGCATGTGAAAACCTCATGATGGAGGACAGCGCTAGAACACTGGCAGGACACATCTGTCGAACTGCAGCCAGAGTGGGGGATCGCCTCAAGGAGGCAGTTGCGCTGCACGTTGGCGGGTCAGTGATAGGTAGGTTATTTATGACCCTTGCCAAGGATACGAGGAACCGCAACAGTATCTGCAGGAGGAGGGAAACGCACTCCACATTGGGACATTCCAGTCAGAGAGGCCTGAGCGGCAACAAATCGGGATCCGAAGATGAGGAGCCAACAGAGAAGGCCATAGAGCTTGGCCGGCGGCGCGTATCCCGGAGCCATTTTCCCGCCGAAAGGGAATGCCGACGACCCGGAGACGAGGCAGCGGCGGCCCTGGAATGTATGTAGCGAGAATCCGATTCTTTATATCTCGGTAGCGCGGGATGCTGTCGTGATTTAGTGGCTCGGAACGACTTCCGACAATCTCTCTCTCGGTTTATGTACCCGGTATGATGGGTGGAGGAAAAGTGGTCGAGGTTATATGTAGCCTCATACAATAATATGAAGGAAAGGGTGGTAATAGTGAGACATTGCCAAGATGAAGAGATCGAACAGAGCCATGGGCATCCTAGACCAGCGAGTTGTGACGTTCATATTTGATAATTAGTAACGCCCTAAGGACGAACGCGACCTACCTAATCTGCTAACCTCAAAAATCGAGGATTTTTCAGGTCGCTATCAAGCAAGCGTGTCCGGGTCGTATTTCCCCTGCGCCGCGGCCCGTAAGCGGAGCCCCTAGTAGTCCTTGTTCCAGAGGCTGGTCTTTGTTTCCAAACCTTATCATCGCTTATGTGGAACTATTCGGAGATGCGGAACCCAATCTGGCGGGCCCTGACTCTAGTACATCTCATCTCCTAGTAGTATTGCTGGTATATTAACGAGGGCACAGGGCTAGGCCAAGTTCAACGATATCTACCCCTTTCGACCCGCCAACATTGTTTCGGGGCGGCACAAGAACTGACATAATTGCCCTGTGCCCGTGTAAAAACAGGCGCGGAAATAACCCGTAGACTTCTGTATCAAGAAGTAGGACTTAAGCGATCAAGGATACCTGCGTTGTGGGCCCTTGGGCGTAGGCCTCGACCACGCCACGGCAACCTCGGAAGCCGGGAGGACACATCCGTACTTAGACGGATGAAGCCACCCGGATGCCATCCTCCTTAAACCCGGTGAGAACATATGGGAGTGATTCCATCGTCCCGATGGCTTGGGACAGGCACGATGCGATTGGTGATCCCTCGACCTTCAGCTATATTATTGTCAGCGATATATATATGTACTACATGACTAGTCACATGGCTTCAGTGGGTCACTGAAAGCTTGATTTGACTTCACTTGGCGGTACGGATCCGGATCCGGATCCGTGTGCACATAGACGAGAGTCTCCAGAGTCTCTGCGAGCAGATCCTCACTATTTACGAACCATCTCTTATCGGTGAGCTTCCCAGGGTTTCTTCGGCGGGCGCCCGCCGCGGTTACAGATTCACGTTAGGGGTTTATAGGTAATCAGGTCAGGTTGGCAGCCATACCCAGGTATTCCTCCTTCATAAAGATTACTTACTTAAGTACCCACGAAATTAAGATCACCTGGACAAACAAGAACTACAGGATAGCTTAGGCGATTATAAATGGTTTAGACTTCAGAGTGTTGCAGATTGTCTACTAGTGTATAGTAGCCGGCAGCAAGGCAGTTAAGAGGGTTAGGGTTGTGGTGTCGGCTAATCCAATGTTGTGTGTTACATTGACCTCCAATCCGGGCCTAGCACTGAAGGTACTCTATTGCAGCTACGTTGCTACAGTACCCAGGCACCAGTGCCGGTCCACAATCCACCAGACTCATCATATCACTCACTGCACATGATTAATGGCCCAAATGAACATAACCCTGAATCATGTTCTATTTTAGGCCTTCAGTGGCCGCTGCAATCAACTCCAAGGCTGGTGGTGATTGGCTTAAGAGGTCGGCCTCGAGCTTCAAATTAACCCCGCAACGCTACCGATTTGTTCACATGCAGTGGAAGTCGGTAGATATTGAAAGTCATCCTACAGAATCACGAGAATTGAAAGACCCGGTAAGAGCACAGCCTCTTCTTATCAGGCAATGGCACTGATTTTGAGCTTGCTATAGCACAGCGGAGAGGGCGGCGTGTACAAACAGGCGCTGGTGGACTCATGGTGTGGACAACACATCGGCACAATCAGTGATCTACCGCGGGTGACGAAACATGTTTCCAGCTGTCATGGATACGATGTCATCGGCACATTCAATACTAGGCAGAGCCCACCTGAAGAGCTAGTGCCGCGGGAGGAACGAATGACCTCAATTTATGTTCCCGGTTAGTAGTTGACCCAGTCGAGCGCTTACTTACATGGGCATTATTCCGACAACGTCTTGGTTGGAGAACGACTAATCGATGGATCTGTTGACGACAGGCAAGCCACCGAAATGGCACTCGCCGCGGTTACCATTTGGAATCCCCGAGAATCTCAGAAGGCTCAGAAGCCCAACGTCCTTGAAGTTTGGTCACGGTGATGTCGTGGAAAAGTACCTCTGGAAATTACCTATGATGGCGATTCAAGTCAAAACACCAGACTTTCCTTTTCCCCGTGTCGATGTCATGATCACGGCCAAGCGCCTGGAAAGGTTCTGGAAGTATTGCGGAGGTACTAGTGTCCAGGCAATCGGAACAAACGCCACCGTCATAAACAATACCCTCTTTCTAGACGCACTTGAGCCGGTTGGTCTCGAGGGTGGTTCCGAGTTGGAAGCAATGGATGCTTATGCTACCTGTGGCACTTCATGGCCTCCGGGAGATTTTGACAGCTTTCTTCATCACCGTGTCCTCTACTACAAGTTCGGGCCTCTGAATGTTGTTGTAGTTGGGAGTGTGGATTGCTTGGTTGATGGTGATGCCGCCAAGGTCCAAGTTTTCGATACAATGCGTCCTAAGGTACCTCTTCGAGTTTGGCGAGGGTTTCATAAATCATGGTTCCATCGATGCCCAGTGTTAATCACCGCATGCAAAGAGAATGGCTTGGTCAAGGACGAGTCCATTGAGGATGTCAGGAAACACTGGGTTCCCTGGGAGAAGTTTGAGAAGAACCAGCTGCATTTGCAAAGGATGGTCTCTGTATTTCAAGAGCTCAGAGATATGTTGCAACGGAAGGCGTCTGGGAGGACATGCATCGTCAGATTGGGACAAGAGCGTGGCAAAAGGCCGCGAGGTGAGCCCAAAAAGCAAATAGAGCGTCCGCACACGCTTGAGGTGTGGGAGGCTACCCATGGCAGGTATCCACTGCCTCCGGAGTTGGCAAAGCACTTCGAGCATCTTCCTGCGCCAGAGACCGCTGGGGTCATAGCCGACTCGAGTACAGAGCAGCCAGACGAAAACGCCTTTATATTGACGGACACTTCAAGAAAAAAGAGGGCGGACGCAACAGGATTATATCCATTCCAAGGTTCGGACACTGATCAGCCTCCACAGACAACCTTAGGGTACACCCTGTTGTGATGGTGGAAGTGGAAGTGGAAGTGGAAGTGGAAGTGGAAGTGGAAGTGGAAGTGGAAGTGGAAGTGGAAGTGGAAGTGGAAGGGGTGGTTATGGTGAGCCAAGAGAATATCTTAAAGAAGCATGTCTGGAGAAACTTATACAGTGGTGAATTGGATGAGATCATGGTTCAGACCCGGATCAAATGGTAGACGCTGAAAAGCAGACGGAAAGTGACCTCCGGAGGTCGGACCGGGATAAAGGCTTTGGGACAAACTGGATGGAACCTCCTGGTGTAAGGACACGGTCCCGGCAGGGCCACCTGCTGAAAGACCGTCGACATCCCATGAAAAGAACAATCCCAAACCTGAACTAATAACCCTTGTACTGCCAACAATGATCAAAGATTGAGAAACAGTTGAGTATCTGGGGTCTTCACCGCCGTAACAGACTTCGGGAGACAATGCACATATAGTAACCCTAACCCTGAATCATCATCAGAACCACAATGTCGGTATCAATTTAGGTATTCCCTGTGGGCCACGCGACGTCAGTCGAGACCAGCGGAAACAACCACTTACGTCCAAGTCGGTTTCGGTCAATGAGAGAGAGCACGTCTGCCTCCGTCTCAGGTGTTCTAAGCTTGGCCAATTGTGCTAAGTATGAATCGTATAGGCGACGCCATTTGTTCCTTTCTCCTTCGGTATAATGTCCTTGAAACAAGTTTCATTGACAGGAACAGGTGGATCCCCCCGCAACGTCTGAACTTTCCATTAGGGGCGTCCCCTGGGGCCCCAATCAACCAACCAAGAACCCGGATATTGGGCCCGCGATGGCCGCAATAATGTGCGACCGATAGTCGACTTTTGTCAGGTGTCATGTGTGCTGACAGCAGCCCGGTGCTGTACGCTCCGAAGGACCCTTTTCTGGAGTAGACCGGACCGCCGGACCATATGGGAAATGACAGGGAACAGGGCGTTCCTGACCACATGATTGGTGGACAACTTGAGTGTTGACGACTTTTGCATGTCCGGAGCTGAACTGTCCCTCGTCAGCGCATCATGGTCACATTCATTGGACTCACCGCAAAGGGAACGGAGGACTCAGCTTACCGCGAGCGGGATTCTTGACGGGAAGAGAACGGCACGACAAGACCCGGTGGGGTTCTGGATGGCGCATGGAATCTAGGAAACCTAGCCGACAATAGGGGGAAACACGGGGCATGTTTGAACGAAACAAGCATGTGGAGAAAATTGACCACATATAGGTAGTTTACATCCACATGTCCGAAGCTATAAGACGAGATTTGCCATGAAGGTCGACTGCGTTAACCTCCCGAGAAAAATTATTCTAGGGCATGATTTCTCGGCATCTTGCTTCTTTGCTTTGAGATCTGGTTTCTTGGTACATACTTTTGCCTAACATGAAGAGTCTAGTATCCTCCTTGTCCCTGCTGGCCGCAACCGTCGCGGCTCAGCAGTCACCCTATGGCCAGTGTGGTGGCTCCGGGTATACAGGCGTTTCAAGCTGTACAGCCGGCTACACCTGCACCTCCTACAACCCTTACTATGCACAATGCGTCCCAGGCACTGCCTCGGCGACTGCCACGAGTTCGACGTCTGTGAAGACGACGTCGTCGACGAAGACCAGTGCATCGTCAGTAGTTTCTTTGCGTCCATCAACGCTGCGGACCTCAAGGGAGGGGTTTGTAACATCGGGCAGTTCTACTTTGTCTACCTCAGCGACGACGACGACAAAGGCCACAAGCTCCTTGTCAAAAACGTCTACTGCTCCGACGTCGACTGGAACCTCTACGGGGACCTTCGCCAAAACAGATGGCCTTTTCTTCAACATCGATGGCGTAACGAAGTACTATGCGGGAACGAACTGCTACTGGTGCGGATTCCTGACTGAGGACGAGGACATCAACAAGGTCTTCTCGGACATCGCCTCAGCTGATCTCAAGATCGTCCGCGTTTGGGGCTTCAACGACGTGAACACCATTCCATCCTCCGGAACCGTGTGGTACCAATATCTCTCAGCAACCAACTCGACGATCAACACCGGCGCTGATGGCCTGGAGCGGCTGGATGCAGTTGTCGCTGCCGCGGAAACTTACGGTCTCAAGCTCATCATCAATTTTGTGAACAATTGGAGCGACTATGGCGGCATTGCGGCATACGTTTCCGCATTCGGCGGTTCTTCCTCTACGTGGTTCACTGACGCGACTTCGCAGGCTCAGTACCAGACATACATCGAGGCTGTTGTCAGCCGGTATAAGACGTCCACGGCTGTCTTTTCTTGGGAGCTGGCAAATGAGCCGAGGTGCAGTGGTTGCGATACGTACGTACCCAGACTTGGACATTGAATCTGTTGCTGGAGTGAACATGACCTCGGGTGTGCTGGATACTGACATCAGATTAGCTCCGTGATATATAACTGGGCAAAGAACACATCCGAGTACATTAAATCTCTGGATTCGAACCACATGGTCACCATTGGCGATGAAGGCTTCGGACCTCTTACTGGGGGCGATGGCAGCTACCCTTACACTACCTCTGCTGGTGGCTACACATGGGCCGACAACATCAACATCACGACATTGGACTTCGCTACGTTTCATCTGTACCCTGACAGCTGTAAGTCTGATCAATACTCTCGTGAGATGACCCATACATGGCTAATACACATTTATAGGGGGTCAAGCATACAGCTGGGGTGACCTCTGGGTTACAACCCACGGTGCGGGCTGTGTTGCTGCCGGGAAGCCGTGCTTGCTGGAGGAGTACGGCGGTGATAACAACTGCACGATCGAAAATCCCTGGCAGGAGACTGCTCTCAACACTACAGGTATTGCAGGCGATCTGTTCTGGCAGTATGGTGATACTCTTCCGAGTTCCGGCTCTCAGACTTCCCAGGACGGAAACACCGTTTTTTTCAATGGGACGAATTGGGACTGTATGGTTACCGAGCACGTCGATGCTATCAACGCTCTCTATCCTTAGGCCGGATAGCAAACGTCGACAGACCGTTGCTACGGATCTATGGAAATGGAGTGATTACCTTCACTGTACATAATTTGAATGTTACAAATAGCAATATTGAAGAAAATCAAGCGGCGAATGACAGTACGCAGCTATGAATGACTGGATGTGCACCAAATGGATGTTGGTACTCCCGCGACATTTCAACCAACGAGACATGCCTTTCCTCGGAACATTCTCGGCTAGGACTTTTCAACGTTATCGCGCCTCAGCTTTCTTGGGATTGTCCTCTTCCAAGTTCAAAGGCAAGTTTCGGACTCTGGTGTGGTACCATGCTGACTGCATTGACAAGCTCCAGACGTGTTTGCATTTCACTTGTTGGCATTTCTCTGGAGAGTGTTTGGATGCATGTAAGATTGGCTATTTGATGCTACACCATGTGGCTACTGCAGGCTCACAGTTGCTGATATTGCCAATCCCTCCAATAATCGGTCCTCTCTTGCCTACAAAGATGGCATCCTGCATCACCAGCAGTCCGTGTTCAGGGGCGTTCCCCGCTCCTTGAGCCACATAGACTTTGAGTAGGCCATATTTAATACAGGTTTCTGCGGAGTTCCTTGATTATTGTTACTCACAGCTTTCACAATCAGTAGCCCAGCAAGATGGCTGACACCCCAGGAATCTCGGTTCGCGAGATTGTTGCCTTTGGCCAGAAGGTCGCAAACCTATTCCAAACCTGGTGCAGTCTCGCCAGAAGAGGGAAGAATGAGACCTACGAGATCCTGCACATCATCAATGCGACAGCAAATGCTCTGCACCAGATCCAAGATTCGGTTGATGGGGATGGATCTGCAGTTTATGGCCAGCCTGTAGTCAAGATCCTCACACAAGCTGGCCATGAGGAGGTTGAGGCCCTCGCCATAAAGTGCGACCTGTTGTATAAGACAACTATGTTGCTTATTCAGAAGGCAGCAGACAGGGAGACGGAGAAGGAGCCATCTCTAAAGAGGGACCACAACGCTGAAAGTCTGCAGGCCGAGTTGCTGACAGGTCCAGTCCTGGACCCAACCTCACTCAAGGCACTCAAACTGGCACCGAAATGCAGGGATCAAGACTCCTGGCTCGAGCCTCGTTTTGAACGTTGCCAAGAGCAACTGCGATGGGTCCATATGAGGCTCATTGCCATACTTCACATGGTGAAGCTTGCTCGATTGCAGTTCACGTATGTCTTCCTATCTTGTATCCCACCAGGGTGTGCACCAGCTGATGTTTTCACAAGCTCTGGTGAACGTGAAGCTGGAGCGTTCGAACAAGAGCTCTGGGGACGCGCTTTCATTCAGCTTTCCCGGAAGAAAGAGGTCTACTACACCAAGAAAAAGGCAAAGAAACAAGAGGAGGCCCAGCGTCAATGGGAACTGCGAAAGAAAGGAGATGATACGGATGCTTCATCTGTGTCCAGCTCCGCAAGCTCCCAGAAATCAAATTCTACTTCAAGCACAGCTGTGGTTGATCAAGAGGCTTCAAAAGAGAACGACCTCATCGTCAAGCAAGATACAGAACAGGTCAGCCTCGGTAAGCATAATACGAACTTTGCGCGCCACTGCTATGCAATTATCCCAGCTGACCCGACCCACAGAGCTTCAACAGAGCACTGACTTGCCTTCAGGAAAGCCCACTGATGAGGTAGCTTCCAAAGCCATGGAAGATGAGAAATCATTCATTCCAGACCAGCAGGAGTCCACCATTGAAGAAATAACACAAGATAAAGAGCCGGGGGACTCATTCGTGGAAAGACCAGCCAAGAGTCCGTCCTCAAACTTCGGTGTCCAGCTAAAGTTGAAGCTTCCAGCTCGCATCTCGGATTTGATGCACCGTATCTTCGGAAAAGACGACCAATTCAAGCAGGACTGGGAGAGTGATGATCTTGAGGCCCATATCTTTCAGATGTCATTCGCCCACGGCCCAGTGCAGAGGCCTATCAAGGTCCCTTTTGGTCACAGACGCCTCCATTACGGCCTAGACAGGGTCTTGGACAAACATGGCTCGACTTGGAATCGTTACATTGACTCGGGACCCCGTATGCAGTGGATCATCGATGGAGTTGTCCATGCGGCCAACAGACTCCAGAACCGTGAGAGGGCCTGTATTGCCTTCCAGGAGTACAAGAAAGGCACCAATGAACATTTCGCCCTCGTGTTCCTTTCTATTCGCGAGGAGAAGAAGCCCATCTTGTTCAAGGACGCTGTGGGCAGGACATATACGATTCCTTTCGAGACATGCCGAACTTGGGAGGTAAGCCAATTGACCATTCCACAAATTGTTATGTTCAAGCGCTGTTCCTGACCATCCTCAACAAATTGAAGGGCATGAGAGAGACTATCATGGAGGCATTCAACGATGTTGCTGTAATTGGGCCGCATGTACTGGAGGGCCATTACGACATTCTCAGCTGCAATGGGGACACCATCCTTCCTGGCCTCTGGAGTAGCACCATCAAACCGGGTGATACGGTGAGCATGACGATGCGGCGACCGATTCCACCTTTGAGACGCTATCATGGCCCTCCACCGTTCTGTCTTGACACGCGCGACTCCAAATCAGGCTGGCTTAAAGGGCAACACTGGGCACACATCGAGAAACTGCGATTGCAACAGAGACAGCGTCAGGCTTGCTCCATGCGCCGAGGTCTTGCAGGACCTCCGGGTCCACCTGACCCGTTACGGTCTCCAGGAATGGGGATTCCACCTCCAATGCCACCAGGCCCATTACGGCCACCAGGAATGGGAATTCCACTCCCAATGCCACCACCGCCGGAATGTCGCATCTACCCTGACAAGACGAACAAAAAATCTCGACCGAGATCTCCATCGGTTAGTACCGTCAGCACCGTGGACGAGGACGCTATCACCGAGGAAGAAGATAAACAGCTCAGGTTCGTTGATTTTGTGGCGGAACTGGAGAAGACTAAGTCTGTTACTATTGCCGATCTTCTGACTACGTTTACAAGCCTGAAGGATGGTCCGGGCGAGGACTTACTGGCAGGGCTCTTGAGCGATGATAGTGACTACGAGTCTGATAGTTCTGGATCCTCCAGCTCCATCTGTTCTTCTAATTAGTAGCACTGATGATTGAGTGAGTATCCACATGATTTGTGGAAATACATATGTATGGAGCGGATGTCAGAGACTGCTGGTTATGTTTCCTTTCATTGTTTCCTGAAGTTACTTCTGGCTATTTATCGACGTACTATGAAATACAAATACGGTATTTTGGGGAACTTTTACAGTTTCATGAGCTACCACCGACCACTTCCCAGTGACTGTTTCCCACCAACTACATCCCGAGACTAGATAAGACTATGTGCCGTTCGTCATGGCCACTCTGGCGGCCGTGGGCCTCCAGAGACACGTAAAGTTTTAATACTTCGTACCTACCGGCACTCTTCCATTCCCGTTCGCAAACAATTCCTTGTAAAGCTGAGTTCAGGGCGATATATGCTGAAATATATGATGCTATTCTTATTCGATAGAGACGGTGATTCCGATAACAATGAGACCAAATCAAACATCTGCCACTGCCGAGACAAGATTTCAAAAGCGTTTGACTATTGCAACTTGCATCCCACCAAGCGTCCCGGCATCCATTGAGGAAATAAAGACCACATTTCAAGCAACGATACCAGTTCCAGCATTCGCCGTAACCAGATCGCAGGCACATGATGCAGGATCCAATCTAAGATTACCTTCTGTCAGCTCTAGGTTCCGAACAATATAGAGGCCTACTTACGTGTAGCTATAGGGTGGTGTCAAGCTTCCAACCTGGGAAATCTCCTCGGTACTGTTGACAAAGACATTGTTCCTATCAATGGCATAACCGTCCTCGTCACTGTCAATGTCCGTAACAATGGCAAGTTTTGTATTGAGGAAGTAATTCTCCTCAGCAAGTACTTGCGCGCCCATACGAGAATGAATTCCAGAGGTCGGGTTATCCTCGTAGCATGAGCTGTACACATGACCTGTGCCGAAGCGTATGGATGGAAGACGAGAGTTCACGTTGGACCAGTAGTTGTGGTGGTAGGTGACGTGGAGGTAACCTGTGTCCTGGTCACCGTTATTGTCAGAGTGGCCGATGAGAGAGCCCTGTCATCTGTGTCAGCTCTTGATGATATCATGATGGAGAACATTTATTCCGCCGTCCTACCTTCCAGTGGTCATGGAACTGGGCTCTCATTAGTTGATAGTCTTTAGTAGTTTTATGCGTAATCAGAACTCACCTTTGTCCAAGAAACAGTGACCATATCGCTGGCCTGTAGATGATTAATGCCATTAGTCCCCACTACCAGAGCTGACGCAGTTGATGCTGAAGATAAAACCCTTACATGTGAGATGTCTAGTAAACCATCGTAGTAGTCCTTGTCTCCGACCAAGCCATCTGACGAAAGGTCACAGTGGTCGACCCAGACATACGTTGCATATTGGAGCTGGATCAGATCATCCTTTTCAGGGGCGTCGTGCAAGTACAAGTTCCTCAAGATCACGTTGCTTTGTTTCTTGATGCGGAACCCTCCGCCGGTCAGGCCTGGACGCGTGATGTTAGCTTGCAATCTTCCATCAATGAGAAACGTATGCCCAGGTAAGAACGTTGGTCGTGCCACTCACCAGACTGAGACCCTGAGCCTATGACCGTCGTGTCGCTCAGGAGGTCAATAACACCACAGCCATCCAGAACTCCCGAAATTGTGATGACCCCTCCATTGAGAACGGCAGCCTCAAGGTCAGAGCACGTTGTCACCGTGGTGCCAGTTCCGCTGCCGCCACCCGTCGTCCCGGCAGCATAACCTACGAGATTATTGTTGGCCGTGGCGCCACAAGTGCTCGTTGCCGTTGTGGCTGGGCCAGTCGAGGTCGCTATGGTGACAGTAGTGCTTGTCTTCAGTGTTGTGGAGGCCTTGGTCGTGCTGGTAGCAGCGGCTGTCCCAGAGTACAGGCAAGTGCACTCCTTGGAGATGGAACTTGGCTTGTTGGAGCAATATGTGGCCCAGGAAGGAAGCTCGGCCGTGGCAGTTACGGCGGACTGTGTGAATGTAGCACAGAAGGCCGAAGCTGTAGCCGCGTTGGCAGACAAGTACGAAGCACAGGAGTCTGATGCAGGGTTTGTGCAAGCCAGCACGACTGGCAACAAACTAAGAAGAGGGAGAATTTGCATGATGTTCGACTTCTGAGACTGTTTATTCCTCGAAACTTCGTTGTCAGATGAGCCCGTTATTCAAGCAAGCCCCGGCTTTGTAGAGTAGAAAAGTCCGCCTCTTTATAGTGCGTGTCATCTAAGCTGTAACAGACAACCTTTTTGTATAATGACCACAGCTCCTATGTGGCATTTCGATCATCACAATGATATTCTATATTCAATCGGGGTGTTTTCCCCACGAATGAGACTTTGATGTGGGCTGTGGAACAGTTCCATTGGAAACCGTACCCAGTTCCGATGGGACGAAGTCGAACCTCGTGGTCATTCCCAGCACCTTGACACAGACAACCTTGCTCCTGGCACTGCTGTATATATCAGGAGAGTATGAACTGGAATGAGTCTAGGTATTACCGAATATGGCATTTTCGGGTTGGATGGCGTGGACGGAGGGGAAGGCTACCTCGTGTAGCACTCACTCCCTTCTACATGACCTACCTAGCATGTAGTGAGGCTTGGCAGTCACTTGCCCCTGGAGACAAAGCACAGGTGTCTAGTCATAATCGAGAACGATGAAGAGAACAAGTGTAATAAGAATATGTCAAGATTCCTTGGCATGCATATCCGAATGCCACTGATCATGTGGAGTCGCGTCTTCTGTTAATGAAGTTTGAGGGGGCAGCCCTGGTGATTACTAGATTGGGTCAAATCCGGGGCCTCCAACTTACCCTCCTACCCTAGGGTAAGTACTTAGTATCCATGCACATCCGTGTCTAGAAACGGCATTTAACGTGCTTGGTGGAAATCATCCTCTAGGACGGAGAACCGCCAATGAGGAACTGAATTCCAGAAGGAAGCTCTACTTCCAGTATCAAGATGCTTTGGAGAGACCGCACATCTTGAATACCTGAACTACCCAGGAACCTTGGAATTATGATATTGGGTTGTAATAAGCCGCCTGAGCTAGCCATTCTTGTCACGGTGGAATGGAAGCCGTCCCCTCAGCTTCACGCCAACTTTGCACATCATTTCCATCCGGAAAAAAAACACTGCATGACTACCATTGAACACGAACGCCAGGCCCCTGAATCCCATGATCTTGTTGCCTCTACCATTGAGCCTTCCAACAATCCACCATCTTCTTGACCAAGCCGCTATGAATCACATCGAAGCCGCCCCTCATTGCCTCGCTCTCCGCCTCTGCCTTCCGTGTAACGAAGGAAAGACCTTTCCTAGTGGGCCCATCGTTGTCATATTTCTCCGTGAAGAAGTCCACCAGTTTGATAGTAGGGTTCCTCTCTGGATCGGGGTCAGATTTGCGTAGCATATCAACCCACTCCCGTTGCGGTACGGCCTTGAAGTCAAGACCTGCTTCTTTGAGAGCTGGAAGGAGATCCTCAGTCCAGTGAAACAACTTGCTGTTCTGGACATTATATACGGCCGAAATCCCCGAGCCTGTCTCTGTTTTGCCTACACCGGACAGCTCCACTACCGCCCTGGCCATGATGTCGACCGGTAGCCATGAGGGTGTCTGCATCCTTGTCAGTACAAGACCTAGCTCGAAGGAACTTAACATGAACGGGGGGCTTACTTCATCAAGCGTCGGCAATGCACCCAGTGTTCTCACACTTCGGATCATCAACGGGATCGCCTCGGTGGTATTCCACATACCACGGTGAGAATCACCAACGATCTGTCCAAGACGTAGGACAGAAGCGGTGATTCCTGTAGTCTCACCAGCGGCTTTGATAATGTGCTCAGTGACCAGCTTCGACCGCGCATAGCCCATGTTCTGCGCATGGTTGAGATCCTCAATGTGGCACTCCTCAATGGTTGCAGGTAATGGAGTTCCGGCAGCAGCGGATATAGAAGAACAGAAGTAGAACCGCGCCGGATTGATGGTGGTGGTCCTCAGACACAGATTGATGAGGTTGTGAACTCCCCGGATGTGTTGAGACTCGAAGCTGCGGACACCAAGGTTGAAGTTGACAGCCCATGCTGAATGAATGACCACTGTGAGACTTGGTAGAACCTTCGCCATGGTGTCTTCATCGAGCCCCAGAGATGCTTGACTTAGGTCCGAGGGCAGAAACGAGACCCGGGACAGTTCCTCATCACTCAGGGGGGCGATTTGTTTTGCGTCGAGAGTTGAGAGCACCCTGGCCTTGGCTGCGTCTTGAGACTTGGCTCGAACAAGACAATATACATGTTTCGCTAGGTTACTTTTCAAGATCTGTGCCAGTATGTGCGCCCCGAGTGACCCAGTCGCGCCGGTCAAAAGCTAGAAACGGTATTAGTGTCAAATCAGAGGAGGTATGATTCAACGAGTTGTTGGAACTTACCACTGTCTCACCGTCTGGTGTGATTTGACCAGGCTCTCTATCATCGAACTTGGAGTATTTCTCAATCAATTCAGCCATCGCAGATACTTCATCGTCCTCAGCCTCCACAGAACCTGTTCTCAGAGCATACAGATGCTTGGCAAGTCGTTCGACGTTGGGGTATTCGAAGATGACGTTAGACCCAACAGGCCTGCCTCCGACATCGATTTCTCGAGTGATTTGGGCTCGCGCTGTTATCGCCTGGCGACTATCGATACCGACCTCGAAGAAATCTGTCGTCGGTCCCAGTTCTTCAATGCCCATTTTGTCTTGGAAAAGATCCATGAGATATCGCACCAAGTCGTCATACTCGAGGACATGGAGGTCGGTTTGAGGCCTTGCGAAGCGGTCATAGATGTCGTCGATTTGTTGTGCGAACTGCTTGTAGAATGCGGCCCGGATGACAGTGCCTTTATCCGTCCTTGGATATTCTGTTCCAGGGTCCAGGATTCCGATCATCTCAGGTGAGATGCGTCCGAATTCCTCGGCTCTTGAGTTGGCGAGCTTGATGTTTGGCATCAGGGCTTTGAGGATCTCTGCTTTTGGCAGCGACGTTGCTTTCTCACTTGGAACTACCAACAAGCCCGGAACAGCTCTGTCTACGCCGAATACCACAGCCTCTTGGACTAGGTCGTGTTCTCTGATGGTGTGCTCGTAGGGAATGGGTAATACCTTCTCCCCGTTCATCAATGTTACCCTGTCATCGAGGCGTCCTAGGTATCTCCAGGCATTGGGGATGGTTGGATGAGGGGTGAAGGTATCTCTTGTATGGTAGGAATTGGGTGGGTCGTTGGAGTTCGACGTGGTTTTAGATGCAAGGCCATCAGTGACTATGCACTCAAAGGTGCCGGCGCCCCTGGGAACCATCTGTATGTAGTCTCTCGTTGCAGGCAACGGCCTCATGTAATTCCATGCCGTATCCGCTGGGTCTCGGAACGATGTCATGAGCTGGCCTGTCTCCGTGCTAAATGTGCTTGGTCAGAGGGTTTAGCCACTCAGGGGTGTATCGAATGAAGACTTACCTTCCGTATTGGCCCACTAAGTATACACCAGCTTCGGTTAGTCGGTCTCCTAGGTCATCGGGACAGCTACTTCCTCCATACATGACCAGTTTCAACTTCCTGAGTTCCTCTATGCCACCGTCAGTCTCCGCCATGAGTTTCAGCGCATACGGCACGCAATGGAGGCTCTCGGCCTGAGTCGCCCGCAAAGAGTCCACAAGTGTGCTTCCAGCCAGCGGCAAGTTGCCATTATACATCGATATCTTCCTTCCCGCGATCAAGGCGCGAAATGTGACAGACAATCCATGGTTGTGATACAGAGGCAGGGTCAAGAACGCCCTGTAAGGAATTCCACTGGAGTAGTTCGCAAGACACGCAGAATGTGTTTGGAAAATTGGCTTTGGCAATCCGGTGGACCCCGATGAGTGGATGATCTTGGAAAATTGGTGAGTTTTCGGACTATCGATGCTACAATAAAATGGGGGAAAACTCACGAAGGACAGCTGATGAGATACTTTCGGTGGCCGCGTGTAGGGAAAACGTGGTCCCGAGGGCTGCTCGAGATCATACTCGTCCTTGGCGACAATGTCGAAGGATAACAACGGATATTGTTCCTGGATAGCCTTCGCGGTGGCTTTGTAATTGCTTCCGGTGACAAGTTTGTGACAATTAGTCAAGCGGAGTAGGTTCACGTATGCCTCTGTGGAAAGCCTGGTGGATAGAAGGAGGATTGTGAACCCCATTCGAGTGAACGCGAATATTGACGCAACATAGTCGAGGTTGGACGGTGCCAACAACGCAACCACCTCGCACTTCTCCGACGTAGGCTGTGCCATGAGTTAGAACACATTAGCCGGGTGCGGTGGCAAATGCTTCCGAGTCCCTCTTACCTCGTGTCTAAGGCCTCTTATAGCATATTGTCGAGCAGCCTCATCGGCTAATCGATCTATGTCGGTGACAGTATATCCCACATAGTCGCTTTTACCCTTTGCTGTGGCCGGGTATTGGATGAAGACAGCGCCCGGGGTATCGCGGACTTTTCTCAACAGCAAATCAGTGATTGTGACAACTTGGTTGTCTGTTGTGGCTTGCGTAAGACTCTGAGGGGGCTCGAAGCCACCATTCGAAAGCAAGACCGGGATATGTTGCGTTGCGACGGACATTTTGCTAGTTGACGACTCCACGGGGGGCTCACGTGAGATGATTTACACATCAAAGAGACTCGAGAGATCATATCGCTTTATATATATCAGAAGGGCTATAGAAGTACCAATCACATCATGAAGCTTATGATCAGAGTCCGCATTACATGACCTACCTTTTAGTGCCGGACTCGATACGGAAAACATGCTCCTAGCTCATTTGGTAGGAACTTAGGGGAAGTATCCTTGTGGAAAGGCCCGAACTTCACTCGCTCGCAGTTCGGGACCACGTTTCCGAGATGGAGGTGGGTGCATTGTGGGTCCAATGACTCTCCCCCCACCACTGAAGATCGGATACGTCTCTCTTTTCCGAAAACAAGTTTTCGGCAGTGTTTCATCCCTCACTTCTGGAAAAGCATTCCACTGCCCCTAGCTGTGGTACAGCACGCTCCTCACTCTCTGCTGAAGGAAAAGACCAGAGGGATCTCCATCAATCGACAAGATGCATGACGCTGCACCGGACGGGAACCTCGTCCACCCGCCTGGCCAGCCCGCACAGCAACCGCTGCGCCGGAAAAGGACGAAAGAGAGGGTTAGAGTCACACGAGCCTGTGATCATTGCAAGCGGTAAGCATCTTACTCCAACTGCTTACTAAAATTGCATTTTTTGGGGGAATATTTCTACTTTAATGCACTGTATCTTTGAGTGTGTACGGCTTGAGGAGTACAAGTGAGTATCACAGGCGGGGCTGCTTGTAGTGCCATGAACACTCTGCTGCTGTTGAATCTTCCTTGTGGTCGGGTTTAAAACGTTTGATTGCATTTATTTCCCTTCATGCTGTCTGTGATGCTAGACCAACGGGGCTGAGTGAAGTGATCATGGTTGGAATACCATTCAAGTATCCTCTGATGCGGTCAAGACTAATACTGTGGTCAGGCAAAAGATTCGATGCACGGGTACAATGCCCTGTGAGGTATGCCGAAGAAAGGGAAATCATTGCTCGTACGATGTCTTCTATTCCAGGGGTCGTGCTCCATCCATTACATGGGACAATGGCGTAAGCTCGACAACATCTCCAGAGGACAACCATACAAACAAGCGAGGCATGGAGGTCTCAACCCAACCGAATGCTGTAGTCGACACAGTCTCGCCTAGTGCCTCGCCTGAACCGTCTCAGACGGACCGCCAGGGGCATTATGTTGGCCCAGCATCAGGGGCCTCATTCTTGCTTCGGGTGCAGAAAAGGGTATACGAGAGCTTGAGGCTACCTCAGACATCATCGATCTTCACATTCGGTGATGCGCCATTGCCGGATGCGGATGTCTCTTTCTTCTTGCTGCCACCTAGAGAAGACACCAAGCAACTGTTGAACAGGTACTTCGACTTTGCGGTACCAACACATCGATACCTGCACAGGCCCACGTTGGAGGCATGGTTTGAAGAGCTCTATGCTACATCCGGAAATATGGACAGTACCGAAGAAACACCGGCAAGAATTGCTCTCCTTTTCATGGTCTTTGCCCAAGCCAGTCTCTATATGCCTGCCTCTGTCTCCAGTAACTCGGTTGTTACCGACATCAGTGCTCAGTACTTCCTCGTCGCAGAGCAGCAGCTGAAAAAGGAACGGGGCCAGGTCCGCCTCGCCAGCGTACAGGCTAGACTTGCGCAATGTTTCTACCTACTTTCTCGGTCGCGCATCAATCACTGCTGGAGCTTGTTTGGCACAACAGCACACTTGGCCCTGGCCATCGGGTTGAATCGGGGCACGAGAACGGAAGCTTCAGCCGTCTCCGGGAAGATTGAGATGGAGTGTCGTCGAAGAGTTTTCTGGTGCGCCTACACCCTTGACAAATATCTCGCCGCCTCTCTTGGGAGACCGCGGACGTTCCGCGAGGAGGATATCGACCAGCAATTGCCATCGTGCATCGATGATTCCAGCATGTGCTCAGTCGAGTTACAAACACAACGAAGCCAGGGCCAGCCCGTGATGGTTGCAGCAATAGCACATGTAAAGCTGGCTCGGATCCTTGACCAGATCCTGAGGGATTTGTATCCTATATACCCGATTACCATGTCCTCGCGCCTGAAAATGACTTTACAGTGCACCCAAAAATTGGAAGAGTGGCACAAGGAACTGGCAGACTTTCTGGACTCCGACAAGATCAACACGGCTCTGCTTCTCCCCATTTATCAACGTCAACGGAATGTTTTGAATGCAGCGTTCTGGCATGCCAAAATACTGACATACAGACCATTTCTTTTGAGGAAACTTGGAAGCAGTGGAGGGGGGAAAAGCCCCGCGGAAAGGGGTTCCACACATGTTCCTCAGGTCGAAGAGGGCATCCAGGAATGCCTCCAGGCCGCCTTGAGTATATGTAACTTGGTCGACCAGCTAATCAATACCGAAATGATGTTCAAAGCTTTCTGGGTAAGTCTGAACTGTAGGATGGAACTAGATTACTTTCCCCTGGAACCTGGTGCTAATATTGAACATCCCAGTTCACCTCATATTACGCCTTTTGTGCTGTCGTGGTACTTTATGTATATACTATCCAGCAGACCGTCTCACGCACCCAAGGTCATCAGAACTATTTGTTGTCGGCGATTAGGTGCCAGACTCAGTTATCTAAAATCGCCGAGGAAGGCTCACTGGCGGAGAGATACTGCCTCGTTCTGGAAGAGCTCCGGAAGGAAGCAGTTCATCGATCAGAGAACTTGCAGGCGAATATCTCTGCCGCAGCTTCCATCGAGAAACAACCACAGCAGAGTGAGCCCATACACCAGGAGAGAAGTGTTCTCGATGCCGGTACCGCCATGCAACATGACTTCAATGCAGAGCAAATCCCTGATGCAGCGGGTTTTGGCACCACTCCCGGCAGCTCGGTCTACGAAATATCAGGCTGGGGAGCCTTTGATTCTATTGTAAGTTATGCCGTCGTGACCAAGTGCAACCGCTGTGACGGAGCTGACCCTATTTCAAGGCTACATCTGGGTTTGGTAATCTCGACAACCTTCTTGGTAACGACCCGTTTCACTTTTGATGCTTAACTGATCATGTGGGCTCATTTGCAAGATTTCGTTATAGAGAAGGTACGGGATATTCATCACAATGCAGATAGACAAACTGTGGAGTTCACATCTGCTCACAACATACGTACTTCAGGCTCTAATACCAAGTAATAAAAGCTTAGCACTACCCTGTTGAAAAGTTGGAGCTGGACTTTAGCACCCGCCTGTGTGAGATGTAGCTCGACACGCTTCACAGGCTACTTTCTGACTTCTCCACATCAGTCAGGTATAGCTCCCTCAGCTTCTCCCATTCTCCGTCCGGCAGCTTGCCCCTCAAGGGGAGCCGGCCACCCTCCAAGTTTCCTAAGCCTGTGACGCGGAAGACAGCCTCCTTGATACCCACAATGCCCGTTTTACCGATGTACTCTTCTGCTTTGCTAACCACGTACTGCAGTCTCTGCACCTCGGCAAGTGTCTCCTGTTCGATGGGCCTCTTCTCAGCAAGGGTCATGAGTCTGACCACGGTCTTGGGATAGATGGCTGCTAGCCCATCGATGACTCCTGCTGCTCCGAAGAAGACAATCGGTCCCAGCTGTTGGCCAAAGCCACTGAATACCTTGAACTTGTCATGGTCAATTGCCGGGTCCAGGGAGACCTGGACATGGTGGGACACGTTGCCGTGTGACCTATGTGGCACATCAGCACAGGAGCAGCCAGAAGGGAAGGAGTCAGCTTACATCTTGCATCCGACAATATTTGGGTGCTGGGCCAAAGCCGTGTAGGTCTCAGGGGCAACCAGGACATTGTTGGTGACGCCAGGATAGTTGTATCTGCGAACCTTATCAGCACCACTGATCACCAAACTCTAATCTTTAGAAGTGATACGTACACTAAAATCGGAATGGGGCTCTTGTCCGCAACAATGGTGAACCACTCCTTGATGTTCGCCTGGGAACCCGCTGTCCCGAAATATCCAGGGACGAGCACAAGGCCCCATTGCGCACCAGCCTTAGCGTAGTCATGCAGCCATTCCAATGTCTCATCTATGCCGTTGGTAAGGACACCCGCCATGATAGGATAATCAGCGAACCCGGCATCGCTGAGCCCTTTCCTGCAGCCAGCAACGAGGTCGAAGCGTTCCTGACGGCTCAGATGTATGGCTTCTCCCGTGGACCCAAGAAGGACAAGTCCACGGATACCATTTTTTGCCAGGAAGACGGAGTGCTTGATTTGCGTCTCGACGTCGACATCCGGCTGCAATCCTCTTGATGCGAGCGTCTCGGAGTGAAGGAAGGTGGGAACGGGGACGAAAACCCCCGTAGGAGGGCTAGTCACAGTGGCCGGCATCTTGGTTCAGTCTGATTTTCTTCTTTTTTTCTTCTTTTTGGTTGCTTGAGGGGAAAATGATGAATTATGTGTTTCTGTGCTCCTGCCTCCTGAACACGCCGTTTTGAGTTCGTCTAAGATGTCGTGACATGGAGCAGACATGAGGCAGTGGGTCGTCGGGGGCCGTTTTTTTCGGGGCATTGCGTGCCGAGAGACACCGGGACCAAACCATCTCCGCACATCTGGCAGCTCTGGTCCTCTGGCCCGGTTGCCCCCTCCCTTCCCGACCTCGGCCGTGAATCAACTCGCCCCGGGATTCAGTGGCAATGCAGGTCACACGACGTTTCCGGCCGGATAACCCCATGCGCATAACCGGTGGTCGTACTCATAATTCGTATTTATGAATTCCCGATGATGTGATGGGGGTCACACCTCACGTGCCTCGGGGTGTCACCGTCATTACAAAGGGCTTCTTTTCATCTCTGTGTAGGCTTCCTGAGGTCCTCCCAAGATCAACTCACACGCATATCAGTTGCTTGATTGAAGATGCCTCTTGCCGAGTCGTTCACTTTCAACAACGGGCTGGCCGTCCCCGCCGTAGGGCTCGGCACCTGGGTGAGTCCTCATTCCGGGATTCTGTGGTAATGCAGGGGAAAGGGCCAGTGCTAACAGTGTCCCCAGCAATCCAAGCCAAATGAGGTCAAGGACGCTGTGGAAATCGCCCTGAAATCAGGGTACCGTCATATCGATGCCGCAGCTGTCTACAACAACGAGAAGGAGGTGGGCGAGGGTATCAAGGCCTCTGGTGTTCCGCGGAAGGACATCTTTGTCAGTTGCCCCTAAGCCACTGTAGTCAACCCCTGAAGCTTGGGGGGGGGGGCATATTGCTGACAGTATTTAAAACTATAGTTGACGAGCAAGCTTTGGAACACCCATCACAAAGCCGAACATGTCGAAAGGGCGGTAGACATCAGTCTGGCGGACCTGCAGACCGACTACTTGGACCTCTACCTCGTATGCTTGCTTGGCCTCTCATTTTGCTCGGCTAAGACTGACCTGCTCTAGATTCACTGGCCTGTGTCCTTCAACCGCATTGATGACACAGAACGCTTTCCCCTCGACAAGGAGACATTCGGGATGCAGATCATTGATGTACCACTCATCGAGACATGGAAAGCCATGGAGGCCCTCGTGAAGAAGGGCAAGATCAGGACCATCGGTGTCTCCAACTTCTCAGTCGCAAAGATCGAAGAGATATGGGACGCCGCAGAGATCAAGCCCGCGGTGAACCAGGTGGAACTGCACCCGTACTTCGCACAGCCAGACCTTGTGAAATGGTGTCAGAACAAGGTGAGGCGGAAGTCCCAGTATTGGGAGCTGGTGAGGCGGCTGACTGACAGTGTCATAGGGGATCGTGGTCCAGGCCTACAGTCCGCTCGGAAACAACATCTACGGCGCGCCGATGTAAGTACTGGCTGTTTGACTGACTGACACCTCACTGAACTGACGGCATTGTAGGGCAATTGAGGACCCAGTTGTGATAGAACTCGCAAATAAGCTCGGCAAGACGCCTGCGCAGGTCGTGCTGAGCTGGGTCGTCCAGCGCGGCATCGTTGTTCTGACAAAATCAGTCACTCCTTCGCGTATCAAGTCGAATTTCGAAGGTTAGCAGATTCTACTCAGACATGGCCTGATTCCCTAGCTGACTTGAAGCCAGTGTTCGAGCTGCCCCCGGATGCATTCGAGCGGGTGAACTCGCTTGACCGTAATCACAGGTACAACCTACCGGCGAGATTGGGAATTGACATCTTCGGAGACGCAAAACCCGGAGTACTGGAGAAAGCAGTTGCCGAGTTCAAGAAAAAGAACAGGCTAGAGCGTGGACTGGAGGCTTAGGGAGGAACAGTTCCTCACCCAGTGGCCATCTCTGAGTCTATCATGGCATGGCTACAACCCAGCTGTAGGGTGTCCGTAAATGCTGAAAGAATTGGATCAGGGCTGCGTTATAGCAAGTACCGTATACAATATAAATCGTCATTCTCCAATCTATCTAAACCTCATCGGTGAAACTGTCGTGGAAACCCTGCTTCGTCGTCATTGGTAAAGGGATAGGCACTAACAGGCCGGCAGGGTTTAGGTGAACACGGGCTTCTTCCTCCTTCTGCCTTGGTGAAGTTACACGGCTTTCGTGGCGTACTTCAGGTGGAAAAGTGACCATCCCGATGTTGCTTTTCCGTTGCTCCCATGATAGGACCACCTGGGCAGTCTGATTGGACTATGGCTTTTCCGTACGTTGTGCGTCCGACTTGTCGGCATAACGTCACGGGACATGGACATGCGTTCATCTGACCTGCGGAGTCTCCTCATGGATCCACGTTACTCACCCCACTGTTCGTCGTGGGGGCAAGCGGCAACCAAAGGACATCCTCACAAAGTTCGGAATTGAACTCCGGTCAAAGTTCTTGGTGCCGAACAACTGTCGTATAACCACACTGTATGACTTCAGAGATTCAAACTGGCGTGAACTTCCATTGATTGATTTCGTCTGCAGTATTACAAGACCCTTCGTCACCTAACTTGGACCCATATACTCCTCCGTCAAGAGCAACTGTACCACATATTCAAAATGGGGAAGATAGCTTCTATGGAGTACTTTCGCGTGCCGCCACGTTGGCTCTTCGTCAAGATCACGGACGACGCAGGCCACGTTGGCTGGGGCGAGGCTTCTCTGGAAGGCCATACACAGGCCGTTGAGGGATGTCTGGATGCATGGTTCGAGAGGTACACGGGGTTTGAAGCCGATGATATCGAGCACATATGGCAAATGTCGTGGAGAACTACCTTTTATAGAGGTGGTCCTGTTTTCATGAGTGCGTTGGCTGGCATTGATATCGCCCTATGGGACTTGAAAGGTTCGGCAGCTCATACTCACCTTGAACCGACTTTCACTAACAGTTTGATAGCTCGGAAGCTTGGGGTTCCTATTTATCAGCTTCTAGGGGGCAAAGTCCGTGACAAGTTGAAGGTGTATGCATGGATAGGGGGAAACCGGCCGAACAACGTCGCAGAAGAAGCGTATGTACTCCTCAGTATCATGAAGACATCCACATCCCTGACTAAGACATGAGTATAGGAAAGCAAGAAAGTCACAGGGCTTTAGTTGCGTCAAAATGAATGCCACTGAGGACATGGGCTGGTTGGACTCACCCGGTGCCCTGGACTCTTGCGTCGAACGTGTCAAGGCAGTCAAGGCTCTCGGCATGGATGCTGGCGTCGACTTCCACGGACGGGTGCACAAACCCATGGCAAAGCAGCTTGTCAAATTGCTCGAGCCGCATCGACCCCTATTCGTCGAAGAACCACTACTGTCCGAGCATATCGCAGGCATCAAGACCCTGGCAGACCAGACTAGCATCCCAATAGCCCTTGGTGAGCGCCTGCACAGCAGGTGGGACGTCAAGCCCTTTCTCGAAGCAGGCTGCGTCGACATCCTGCAGCCTGACATCTCACACGTGGGAGGCATCTCCGAGATGAAGCGCATCGCCTCCATGGCTGAAGCCTACGACGTGGCTCTCGCTCCACACTGTCCGTTGGGACCAATAGCATTGGCGGCGAACTGTCAGGTGGACTGCACCACCCCGAATTTTGCCATCCAGGAGATGAGCTTGGGAATACACTACAATGCCGGCGGGCCAGATCTCACCAACTACACGCACAACCCCCAAGTTTGGAACGTCACGGATGGCTACATTGATATCCTTAGTGGTCCTGGTCTAGGGATTGAGATCAATGAGGAAGAAGTGAGAGCCTTGTCGAAGGGTGCGAAGCCGTGGGTATCCCCTGGTTTCATTGGTCCTGGTGGGGAGATTCGGGAATGGTAGAGTGGTGAGCACTGATGAATCGAAAACTTTGGCATGAATAAAATGGATGTTTAACTTTCAAAATGCACATCAACGAGTCTTTGCAAGCTGCCTTTTCATTTCAGGGGTTGAATAGCTGCCCACCAAGGAAAGTGATGGGCGGCATAGACCCGTCATAAATGAGTGCGTCAAGTGAGGTTGTTCGTCCAGGCGGTGTTCCTTGATATCAATCGGTCTTGACTAGTACGGGCTACTGAGGTGTGCAGTTTCCAACGACTGATGTTTTGAGATTGTCCGCGGCGGCAAGAAAGTAAAGAAACGAGACGTGTAGGGCAGCAGGCTTCGCTTTGTTCACTAAATAGGCCTTAAATTTCTTAATTGACAGCGCTACAAGCCGCAGCCTAAAGTGTAAGGGTTCATAAACAACAAAACCTTCATATATATATACATCCCATAGGATGTTTTTCGTTCACTCTGACAATTTGAATATGTATGTGCCCGAAACCGCGAGCCCGTCCCAACTCCGAAAAATGCCATCCATGAGAGTTACAGGCTATAAACTCCATTTGATGTGATTCCAACTTTAGTACTTAGAATCCACTTCGCTCCTAAACTCCAGCAAGCGCCTTTCGTACTTGACCTGGAACTCCTCACCCAGTTTCAGCAGCCTAATGGCATTACCAGCCAGTACCCCCGCCCTCTCCTCCCAGGTCAGGAACCCATCCAACTTCTTTCCTTCTCCCCCCTTTCCGATAAGCATCTTGCCCGCAGTAGGTACCTCACCAAGTGGGAAAGGATAGTCACTGCCTAACACCATATTTGCTGATGGGATCTTCCGTAGAACATATTCGAGAAGGTCAGAGTCGTGGACCAAACTGTCTATCCATATATTGTTTCCACTAGCAAGGTGTTGTGTCGGAGTTATACCTCCTGCAGAATGTGCGACAAGGTCAGGTCGGCAGTCAAACCCGTGTTGGATGCGACCAAGTAGTGCTGGGAAGGCCCCTCCGGCGTGGGCGAAGCAGATACGGAGTTTGGGATGGCGAAGGAAAACACCGGCGGAGGTAAGGTTATGCATAGCCAAGGCTGTCTCGCAAGGCCTTTGTTGCGTTATTAGCATTTATACCGGGGACACTAAACAACAACCATGGTTACGGGGTGCCGGGGTTTCACTCACATGCCGACCAGCCAGCTGCCCCAATATTTGCCCCATCTCGCCTCGTTCTCCTGCTTCCAGGAGTACCCAAGGGGGTGTACAAAGACGGCCATGTCCAACTCCTCGCACGCGTTCCAGAAGCTGTCTAGCTTCGCATCATCCAGATCCATCTCGCCATCCTCCAACGGGGCTGACGTTCCGATTTGAACACCCACCAGCCCCAGCTCCTTGGACCTCCTCAGCTCCTTGACTGCCTCGTCAACGTCCTGCAGCGGGACGGTGGCCAGCCCCACGAACCGATCCGGGAATTCTCTCGCAATCCCTGCGATGTGCTCGTTCAATGACCTCGCCAGCACAACTGCAGGCTCAATGGGGGCGTCATAACAGAAGAGCAGAGGGACAGTCGACAGGACTTGCACGTCCACGCCGACAGCATCCATCTCCGCAATTCTTGTGCCCGCGTCGTAGCAGTTCGGTTTTACTCGTCGGAAGAATGAGCCACCGTTGTACATATCTATGTCGCCTGTGCTGTCCTCGCTGGGCTTGAAGCTAGGCCAGGAATAAGGCTTGCTCGTCGATGTGGGGATGGATGCCAAGTCGGGAAGAGTGGACGGCATGATATGAGTGTGAAGATCGATACGGTAGAGGGATTCCCCGGTCATTTGGGCATGGCGGTCACCGCTGCTGAGGCTGGTCAGGGGCGTTGACGAGCCGGACCCGGAGGAGCCGGAGCAACAGTGGCAGCTGCTGCTTTCTGTGAGTACACCGGGAGCCATAGTGGTACGATGATTTCAGTGGTATTTTGGAGAAAAAGTTGGGTGTATGATTAGAGACTTTGGTATTCAGATTGAGCGGACTCCTTATCCCTGGCTGTCTAACACTCAGTGGTACGGAAGACAAGATACTTATAAGCTCAGGAAAGGGACGAATCCGAAAATGGGGAAAGTTTAAACTTGAAGGAGATCGACTGCCAGCCAATTTACAAACCTTAAGATGCCATGGCAATGTACATCATTGCCATCCATGGCGAGGCGTCGAGGTCGGTGTGATGTGGTTTGTACCGCCCGTCTTTCCGCTTCCGTGTTTTCGGATGCAAACGCGGAAGATCGAGCTCTTCGTCTAAGCCGAGGAAGCTGCGTACGCTTACTACCAGGACTCGAAAATAGCTCCCTTGAGTTCAAACTGTCGTAGCAGACGCGACGAGATAACGACGGCAATAAAGGTTGGTAAGCCTACTTCAGCTCATGTCAACGACTGTCTCACTCGCCAATCCGTTGCCAGAAGTTTCTCGCTCCTGAAAACTCCACTCAAATCGTCCCGTCTTTTCCTTGAAACATTCAGCCTCCTCTCAATTCATCTCACCTCAATTGGGCCGGTAATCATATCCGCCACCAGAATGAACGGCGATGCATCAACCCACAAGCCCCTTCCACCACCACTCGCCTTCGCCTCCTGGCTAGGCCAAAACGAAAACCTTCTCCAGCCACCCGTCAACAACTACTGCCTCTTCAGCGGCGCCGATTTCATCCTCATGGTCGTCGGTGGACCCAACACGAGGAACGACTACCACGTGAACGAGACGGAGGAGTGGTTCTACCAGCTTAAGGGCGCCATGTGCCTTAAAGTCGTGGAGAAGGATGCAGATGGGAACGAGTACTTCAAGGACGTCGAGATCAAGGAGGGCGAGATGTTCCTGCTGCCGGGCCACACGCCGCACAACCCCGTGCGGTTCGCGGACACGATCGGCCTTGTGATGGAGCGCACCAGGCCCGAGGCGAGCCTGGACCGGTTGAGGTGGTATTGCAAAAAGGGCGGGCATGAGAGGCCTACGGTCATTAGGGAGGAGGTATTTCACTGTACGGATCTGGGGACGCAGTTAAAGCCGTTGATCAACAAGTGGAGGGAAGACGAGACCTTGAGGAAATGTCCTGTTTGTGGACAAGCGGAGGATCCCCAGTGAGGAGGTTCATAGGTCAAATCAAGGAAGTGCGTCGGATCCAGTGAAGGTAATGATATTTAACGTCCACCAAAGTACTATCGCATCGTTTATTTCCCATTGATATATATCAATATCTCTCACGAATTCGCCAGATGAACCGTCCTAGCAACTGTAAATACATCTCTCGAGTACTCTCCTCCCTCTCGGCCCGTCCCAGAATTCTTCATCCCACCAAACGGTGTGCCCAACTCCCGGACAAGCCAGCAGTTTACCCACACCATGCCCGCCTGAAGCTGCTCGCCAACTCTCCTCATGCGTCCACCATCAGTAGTCAAAAGAACCGCCGCAAGCCCGTACTCGCTCGCATTGGCGAGACGCACAGCATCATCCTCGTCCTCAAAGGGCACGATCGTGACCACGGGGCCGAATATCTCGTCGCGCAGCAGCTCCGAGTCGGCGGGGACATTCGTCAGCACTGTCGGCCTGATCCAGTATCCCGTCTCCTCACCGGCTTGAATCTCGGGCGGCACCTCACCCGTCTCGAACTTCATGTTCTGCCTCTGAGCGGTCTCGAGATAACTCCTGATCTTGGCGTAGTGCTGTGAACTGACCACGGCACCAACCGTCTCGCCGACACGGTACGTCTTGGTCACGTAATCGGTGAACGCGGCGACGAAATCTCCATATACGCTCTTCTCAACGTATATTCTTGACCCACAGAGACATATCTCGCCCTGGTTCTCGAACGCAGCCATCGCCGCCGTCCGGACTGTCTTCTCCCTGCTAGCAGCCAACGAGTCGGCGAACACCAGCGTTGGGTTCTTGCCGCCCAGCTCCAGACTGACATGCTTGTAGATCTGGTGCACTGTGGCCTTCCTGATTGCGATGCCTGTCGCAGTCCCGCCCGTGAAGCTCACACCGTGGACATCCGGGTGCGACACCAAAGCCGAGCCGGTAGTTGCGCCGTCGCCAAAGAGGATACTGATCACCCCCGACGGCAAGCCCACCTGCTGAAACACAGACGCGAGCAGGAACGCGCTCATGCTGGTAACCTCGCTCGGCTTGGCGACAGCCGTACAGCCGAATGCGAGACAGGGCGCGATCTTCCAGGTGAGCAGGTACAGCGGCATGTTCCAAGGGGAGATGAGGGCGAACACGCCGGCGGGGCTGCGATGCTCATATGTAAGCGCCACACCGTCCACCATACGGGCCGAAGTGGATTCGTGCAGGATGAAGGTGGAGAAGTACGCAAAGTTGGACACGGCCCTGTCGACCTCGACCCGCGCCCTGTCGAGCGTCTTGCCCTGGTCGATGCTCTCCCATACTGCGAACAGCTCGCGGTTCTCGGCGATGATCTCGCTGATTCGCCGGAGGTACCGCGAGCGCTCTGCGCGTGACGTCTTGCTCCATGCTGGGAATGCGGCCTTGGCGGCTTTGATGGCGGTGTCGACTTCTTCTGGTGATGCGCATGGAACTCTTGCGATGAGCTTGCCGGATTTTGGCTCAAATGAGTCTATGTGTTTGGATGCTTCGGTGGTGATGAATCGGTTCTCAGTGAAGTGTTGTAGCGTGAGGGGCTCGCCTTGGGGCTGTTTGAGAAGGGTGGTGGCCTTCTCGAGGGTATTGGCGGCCCAAAGCTCCTCCGAGACGGTACCGTGGACTTGGCGCATTGTGACCATGATGGAGGTTCCTGAGGGGAGACGTGATGAGATGCTTGAGATGTTACACGATCAGATCCAGGGCTGAGGTGAATATGGACTGGGGTAACTAGAGAGGTCTGTCTTCCTTGGGCTTGGTTACATGAGATTCTTCCACACCTTTCTCGGCAAACAACCGGCATGGATGGTCTCGTAGTCAATATCCTCGACAACCGACCTGCCCCATGCGGTCCATCTACGTCTTCGCATCGAACCCTCAAAATCAAGTTCCGCTTCCGAACGAAGATCCATGTTGTGGAGCCCGAAGCTGTCCCAAAGGGGCAATCACAAGGCAACTTGGGCCAATCGGAAGCTAGATTGGAGTGCGGAGCGGAAGACGGAAGCTCGGCAAAGGACTGCACGATGCCTTCTGTCTACCTAGGTAATTTTCTGGATGTGTCCATATGAACAATAAAAAAGTTCAATGAAACGTGTGCTGGCCAAGTCGATGACAAGGGAATCAAACACACACCGCCCATCCCCAGCCAACCCATCAATCACCCAATCACCTAACCACCCACCAACTCACCATGGCCTCTCCCAACGGAACCGGCTACTTCCTGCCCGCCGAGCGAGCTCAAGGCCTCGCCAACTATCCCCACGCACGCACAGCACCCTCAACAAGCCGAGTAATCTTCGTCTCGGGCACATCATCCCGGCGCGGTGACGGCACATACGAAGGGTGTGAGACCCAACCGGACGGCACCCACAAGCTAGACTGCGGAGCACAGACAGCCGCTGTTTTGAGGAACATCAAGAGCATCATCAAAGGCGCCACTCAGGGAAAATATGGGCTGGAAAGTGTGGTGGACGCGACGGTGTTCCTAACGGATATGAAGGATTATGCAGCCATGAATGCCGAGTGGAACAAGTGCTGGCCTGAGAAGACGGGGGCGCCGGCTCGGACGTGTGTTCAGGTTGCAGCCCTGCCGAATGAGAGGTTGAATGTCGAGATTAAGTGCCAGGCTTTGGTTAGCGAGTGAATAGAGGTAGCTCCCCTCACCCTTGAGGCAGCAGTGAATAACCTCGACCCCAAGTTTCAGTCTCTTCCTCGCATCCCTGGACAAGCCAGAGATTGCAACGAAAAGTAAAAGAGTGCAGTTCGTTCCCTGAAGGCAGTGTGATATCAGGGCCCAGGCCGCCCGAAGGCAACGCCCAAGTTTGACAGAAGATCTGCGAAGACAACAAAGTAAAGTTCCAAAGATTGCTTCAGCCCAAGAGGACCAAAGACTTTATACCCACACTCACCAACACACACCAGACGGACTACGCTACCGTAGGGCCAAAGGATGTCCGGTAGTTTCGCCCGCCACCGTACCGCGCAAAGGATACCACTGGACCTCTGATCAGTTGGTGTCTTATCCATCAACAGGTACGCACGGCCGCCAGCATCCAGCAAAAATTGCACAAAGGCAAAGTTGCATGCGTCCTTCCCTTGCGCGTCGGCTCCTCCCAGTAAAAGTACACCGGCGGTAACTCCCCGGCCTCGAGATGCCGGGGGTCCAGGGACCCTTTCAGATGGTTTGGGGTTTGTGTCCCGGTCAGCGGACAAAAGCGTCTGACACGGGGGCTCCGCGCAACTTCGTCTTCACGACGTCCGAGCGTGGGGCCTTCCGCCTTGGGGGTGTGTGGGATGGGGTCTGGATGGGTTTTATCCCATTACCGTCCGACGCCATCACGAGGACGCCAGTGTCAACACGAGGACACAATCGGTTTCGGTTTCGGTCGGGGGGTCGGGGTCTGAAAATGTATTAATGCTAAGATGGAAAAGGTCGGAGAGGAATAGAGTGGTGAGCTTGATAGGGTGATGCGATGAGATAGGTTCCAAGTCCCAAAAGTGGATAAAAGGTAATTCGATGTAAATGTGATACAATTGAAATTGAAAAAATTCAGGGAATCATGACAGTGTCTTGCCAGATGAAGTTGTGTTTGTTGGTATGTGAACTGCTTGGATTGGGGCTTTTGTCTGGGGTACGAATGGTGGAAACGTTCAGGTGAATGCTAATGACAAGGAGAAAAGAAAAACAAAGAAGAAAAAAGAGACACAAAATGAACTTACCGATTGGCGAGGTAGGCGGCGGGGTTGCGGCGCGCGTCGTCGGGTGCTGAAGATGGCGTTGAGGTCGTGGCGCGTCGTTGTCGTGATCGAAACCGTAAACGTGATCGTCGTCGTCGTCGTCGTCGGTGGCGCGCTTATCGAAATCGGCGTCGAGGTTGTCGTCGAGGTTGTCGTCGAGGATGGGGAGGACGTCGCGCTGGAAATACCAAAGAAGCGTCAGTTGGCCAGGTAAAGAAAGCGGGCAGAGATGGCGATTGAAGCAGCTTGCATTGCGCCGCGAACAGATGACTGAATGCTTGGGAGGGAGTTGATTAGAGTAATGCTTCTTCAGAATACTTACGATTCGATCGAAGGTAGGGAACGGGAGGAGAAGAAACGGTTAGACAAGTGAAGGTTGAAGAACAAGGTGTTGGGAAAAGAGGTTGGAGTGCGCATATGTGGGAAGATTGGAAGGGAGCTTGCCCAGGTGGTGGTTAAATATAAAAGGTGGTGGCAGCAAAGTGCAGAGTGGGGACTCAAAAAGTGTCCAAGTGGTCCAAGCTTTTAATATATTTGTAGCGGCTTCAGAGCTGGGATTCTAATAGCTACCAGTCAAGTAACCTAAGTATACAAGACCTTAGATCTAGCAGTGAAGGGGGCTGGGTCATGTGATGAACTTCAGATGCGGCAAAGACCTACTATAATCAGACCCTGTAGCCGCGTCGAACGAATGAGAAGCCTGCCTCGGCTACTGCGCAAGTGGAAATTCATACAAGACACTTGTGAGATCACGGCAATGGGAGATATCTGGAGATGGGTGTCACTCGTGTTTGTTCTTCTCGGTGGGAGAAGGGAAGGTTACACGATGGCTTTGGCAACTAGGCGCATGGTTGAAGTATAGCAATACGCACACCAAGATGTCAATCAGGAGATGAAGCTTTTAAACTGTTATTTACTTAAGTGCCCATGAGGAAATGTGGACGGTGATGCGCTGTTTCCATGTCGAACATATGCTGGACTGAGCCTAGGCGGTGGAATTCAAGTTATTAGAGGAACCAGATATAAAGATGACTGGTCAGCTTCTGTTTCCGTCAGGGCTATCTACCTAGGTATTTACGAGATAGATCCCGACCTCAGCACATTTGGCCTATGGATTTTCAAGCCTTGGCTTTGCCTCCAAGCTCCAGTTCCCAGCCCAGCTGCTCGTACGTCCATCCAAACACTTTGCCATCAGGTTGGTGATATTGGACAAGACTACGATGCATGCCAGGCTTCTTGTGGATCCCGTTGAGAGCCTGCAATTCAGCATCATCGAAGTTCAAGAGCTTGATCATGTCAAGATTGTCAGCTGTATCTCAATGTAGACGCTGGGGTGGGGTTGGGGGTGGGGGAGCTACTGAGGACATAGAACATACACTGATATTTGCCTTGAGACGCTCTGGATTCTCACTCTTGGGTATGACAACGATACCATTTGCCACGCCCCAACTGAGTACAACCTGGCCCTCCGAGGCGCCATACTTCTTAGCGATACTCGTCACGGTCTCATCGGTAAGCAGGGGCGATACCTGGCCAGCCGTTGGCTGGCCCATGGGAGAGTATGCCGTGACAACAATTTCGTGTTCGGTACAGAACTTTCGGAGATTCTCTCGTGGGAGAAAAGGGTGCAACTCGACCTGGTTGACTGCCGGGACGACGGTGGTTGATTTCAAAAGCGACTCGAGGAGGGGAACGCCGAAGTTGGACACGCCGATAGCGCGCACCTTGCCGGTGTCGAGCACCTTGACCATCTCGGCCCAGGTCTCATGGATGGTGGGGCTCTCCTCGGGCGGGATGCACCTGTCTCCCTGGAAGCCTTGAGGCCAGTGCATCAACCAGAGGTCGATGTACTCGAGGTCAAGGGCCTTGAGCGAGTGGTCGAAGGCCTCCTTCACGCGGTGGTGGTCCGAGTTGTTGAGCTTGGTCGTGACGAAGACCTCCTTGCGGGGAATGCCAGAGTCGCGGATGGCTCGGCCTACGTCCTCCTCATTGCCATAGCCATCGGCAGTGTCGAAGTGTCGGTAGCCAGCTTTGATTGCGTTGGCGACCATATTGTATACTTGCTCTCTTCCGACCTGCCCGAATCCCATCCAGCATCTGGATTTACGTCAGACACCATCGAAATAATCGAGTCATACAGATGAAGAAGAGATGTAAACATACCCCAAGCCGACACTGGGCATCATCACCCCATTGTTCAGCCTGAAGTGAGGAACGTCTGCGGCCATGGTGATTTATGTGCAAGTTAAGAAGAGGAGAGTGGACTGGAACGATTGTAAAAGAGATATATATGCTCGGAGTGTCACGGCGCTGCATTGAGTCCATGTACAGGAGGTGATGATAACCCTGGGAACCCCTGGGAAGGGAGCTTTTATACAGTATAGTGGTAGTGTGGAGCTTCGTATATAGGAGATATCACAGCCCCCGCGGTGCGGGGTGACGGCCAGGGTAACAGGCGGGTAATAGGGCAGAACCTAAATAAGGTAGGGGCGCCGTAAGCGGGAAATTTTATTAAGGTTAAGGTAAAAAAAAAATAAAAAAAAAAATTTCTTTATTTTCTCTAAACTCTACTATATATTTATTCCTCTAAGTATATAATATCCTAATAGTAATAATAGTTTAATTATTACTCTCTAACTATAGCTTATTTTTCTTTAATCTATTTAAATACTATTTAATAAGCTATTTAAAATAGCTAATAAGTAATTAGTTTCCCCTTTTTATATCTATTTATCTTACTATATATTTAACCCCCTAATTAAACTATTATATATAATAATCGAGCTCGGTAATAATCTTTTAATAATAGTAAAAGTATTACTTATCCCTTCCCTTTAACTTTAGCCCCCCCTATCGCTCTAACTCTTCTTAAGGTACTTATCCTATTAAGCCCTTACGCTAAATTACTTAAAGCTTTTTAACGGTTTTAATAAATTATAGTAAAATAATAGTTATAATATAAATTATATTATATTTTACTATAATTAATATTTAAACCTCCGGTATCTCTTTTATTATAGGTTATACTAGGGATAGGGATAATATTTATAATATTATAAGAGTAATTATTATAGCCGGATATCCCGGTAATAGTAATAGCAGTAATCTCTTTTTTTACTCCCTTCCTAATAAGTATATTTACTTATATTATTATTATCTCGCTATATCTTAAAACTTATAAGTATTAATATATTTCTAGCCTTTAAGTAAAACTTATATATATATCTCGGTTATAAATTATAAATCCTATTATTAGCCGACCTCTATTTAAAGGTACTTTATATTATATTTAAAAATAATAAACTTAGTTTAAATAGCTTTATATAGTATATTCTGCTTAAATATAATATAACGGAAGCCTTTAGCTATACCGGGGATAGCCTTTTTAACCTAGGTTAAGTATATCTTTTATAGGGCGTTAGCTATAGCTTCTTTAACTTATTTAATAAAATCTTTCTACTTCTTAAAGGTAAAAAGGGGGTTAATAAAAATATAATATTAAGGGAACTCTTTAATAAAAAAGATAGTATTTTATAAAAAGATATTATAAAGCTAAAGTAGAATCTTAATAAGGGCGCCGGTTAAAAAGTATAAAGTTTAAAACCTGCTTATACTTAGCTATTACTTTTCTTTCTCTTATACCCGAGCCTAGTTATTAAGTACTAGCTAGACTTTAGTATAGAGTTTAGCTAATAGCGTAACTATAGTATATCCGATAATATATATCCCGGTATACTATAGGTTAAAGTTAGTAAAGCTCTTTATAAAGTTAATAAGGAAGCTTAATAAGTAGTAGTTAAATATAGTATTATAGTTCTACTACCCGGCCTAGTAAATCGAAGCCTTAAGTATATTATTAATATTAGTATAGCGCGCTCTTATAACGCGGGGGGCGTATATAGTTTTAAAAGCTTTAATCCTATATCGTTCGAATAAGTAAGTAATATACTTAAATAGCTATATATAGAAAATAATATCTATATAGTTCTTTATATCTCTCCGGAAAACTTTATATCTATATTACTTATCTAGCCGGGTTAAATTTAAAAATACTTTAACCCCTTCGACCTACTACTAGTAAAAAAGCTAAAAAGTATATTAGCTAATATTATAAGTAAAGGGATTCCGGTATTATAAGTATATACTATATTCGACCTTACTATACTAGTTCGTTTTATTATAATCTATTATTATAATAAAGGCCCTTAAGGGTATATTACCCGCTTATAGGCCTTCTTTTAATAAATTAAAGTAGAAGATATTAGTAAGCTTTATAGTTAAACGGTTATCGGAGTATAGGAGTATATAATTACCTTATAGGAAGTTAACTATAATATATAAATAAATGCCCGGGTTTCTCCTATTCTCTATCGAAACCTTTTATACGGTTTATATAAAGTTAGGAATCTAGTTAAGAGTATACGAATCTTTAATTATACTTATTAATCGGTTAATAAAGTCTATTCTCTTATATTCGGCTAGTTCCCTCTTAAAGTTAAGGAATATCCCCTTAATAGTTATACTTTATAAATATAGCGCCGGGTTAATCCCTTCGGCTTATTAAATAATATAAAGCTTAATAATAATAGTAGTATACTACTTATAAGTATTATATAATAGTAGAAGATATAGAGGGATTTTAACGGAGGCTTTATATACTACTTCCTTTTTTTCGGTTATAATAAGGATAGGTATATCCTTTATATCTATAGTTATAATAATCTCCTCTTATACCTTATACCTATTATTAGTTCTAGTTAAAGCAGTAATATCCTAATCCTTCTTCCGCTTCTACTTATAGCTACTAGCGTTACTACTTTATTTATTATCCTGCTTTAAAGCTATAATAGAGTTTTTCTCTAAGTACCTCTATCTCTCTAATACGTCCTTAAGCTTTAGTCTACTCTTTAACGCGCGTTTAATTACTACCTTACTTATAAATAATAGGAGCTTCCTCTCGTTTATAAGGTTTAAAGGGAGGGGCTTATTAAACTATACCTATATACTATAGTTATCGGGCTAGCCTTATAGGATAAGCGGGAACTTTAATTTAGTATACTAGTCTTATATTTTTAATAATATAATAGTTAGTTTATAAGGCTTATTTTATATAATATATAAGGGTCGGCGAATATCTACTTACCCTTTATTCCTATTACTTCGGTAAGTATACCCTTAGTATCGCTTTTAGCCTATTAGATAGCGATATAGCTAGAAACGCTTTATAGTTAAACTAGAGAGCGTAGAATAGCTTATTATCCTACTATTCCTAAGGGATATTATAAGTAGTATTAAAGGGAGGCGCTATAATTAAGTTAACCTTACTATTTAAATAAAAGTTAAGTAATAAATATATAGGTAAGATTTAAGTTCTAACTTAAATATTTATATCGGTTTAGAAATTTTCTATAAAAACCGATTTAATAGGTAATCTTTTACCCCCCCCCTTTAGTAGCTAAAGAAGGATTTTAACCCGAAGTAAATTAAAAAGCTTATTAAGTCGAAGCTAAGGAAGCGGGAAAGAGTTTATATTAATACTAGAAAATAAAGGGTATATAGTAACTATTTTAGAATTAAGTAGCGTAAGATTTCGCTAAAAGATTTAATAAAAGAAAAGGTAAAAGGGGGGGGGGAGGGAAAAGAAATACTAGCTAAATAGTACGAGTAAGTTTATTAAGTAAGTTTTAAGATAATCTAAGATAAGATATTAAAGTATAATTAAAATATAGTTAATATAAACTATTCTACTTAATAAACGCTTTTCCCTTTCCCCTTTCCCTTATCCGAAAAACTCGCCCCCCCCGGCCCTCCCGTATTAAGCTTATACTTTATTTTTTTTAATAAAGTTTTTATTATTTATACCTCCGATATAGTATCTAGTATTAATATCTATATTATAGGGTCGATTATTAATACTTCGATATCCTTACGAGATATATTAAAAATATTTCCCCTAATATAGTAACTTAAGCTAGGACCCGGTTTAAAATCCTCTATAGATTTAACCTTACGTAAGTAAGAGAAGGGGCGTTTCGAACCTTTACTTTATATAATATTAGTATAAGTACTATAGAACTAGCAGGATATATTAACCTAGTATAGGAGTAGTTCTCGAAAGGGGTATCGGAGTAAGTAGTATATAGGGATATAGCTATAATATAAGTAGGTTTACTAGATTAGCGTTATTCTCTTAATCTTCCTAAGTATAAAGGGAGAATAAAGGGTACGATTATAAGTCTTTACCCTCGATAATAAGCCTATTAATCTTACTATATAAGCTTCTAATTTTAGCTATAGATTTAAGCTCGCTAAGGTATCTATTAGAGATATTAAAAGCTAAGGCCTATAGTTAGGCAAGTAATATTTTCTTAGGCTTAATATAGTAATCGAAACTAAACTCGACCTACTTTATAAAACTAGTTAATATAACTAATATATCGGTAATAGTATTATCGGATATCTTAAATATTTCGGCTACTATACGTAAAAGTTTAGATAGGATAATAAGGTATAGGGGTTACGAGAGTTCGAATATAAATATTCGTATATTCTTATAGTAGATCCTCTATAAGCCGGGGTAGACCGATAAGTGCCGGATATATTCGGGAGGGATATAGAGTTAGATTTAAGTAGGGCTCGGCTTGCTTTTAAAGTATATAATAGAAATATTAAGTCGGAAGAATACCTTTAAAGAAACCCTGCTCTAGAAGATATCTAAAGTAGGCTTATAAATAGCGAAATATCCGTTATAACTAAAACGAGACCTTTACTAATCTATAGAAGTCGGGAAAAACTATATAATATTTAGTAGTTACTAATCGAGTTATTCCTTAAGATCCTTTAAAATATTAAATAAACTAGCTCCGATAATATCTATAGGTCCGAAGTTAAAGTCGATATCTACTAGTCTAGAGTTATTATTATTAATATTAGTATCGGTATCGGAGGCGGGAATTTATCGGGTATTACGTTTAGCCTACCGGAATAAGCTATTATAGCTACCGTTTCCGATAGAGGTAGATATAGGAGCAAGGTTTAAGCCGTATAAGGCCTATTACTATATTATAAATACGGTTTCGTTAATACTAGGTAATAGATAACTATATAGTGCCCCCTGCTTAGAGAGCGATAGATAACTATATAGTACCTCCTACTAAGATCGATAGATAACTATATAATACCCCCTGCTTAGAGAGCGATAAATAACTATATAGTGCCCCCTACTTAAAGAGCGATAGATAACTACGTAGTGCCCCCTATTTAGAGAGCGATAGATAACTATATAGTACCCCCTGCTAAGAGCGATAGATAATTATATAGTGCCCCCTGCTGACAAAGCGGCAGAGCGCCCCTACCGCAATGTGTGTAGCGCGCACGCGGCGAACTCTAACGAGGGGCGTGGGCTAACGGGCGCCACGAAACACAAAACGAAGGCATCAAAGTTGGTTTGCTCAAGTATAGGGAAGAAAACACCATACTTTTTTATTGCTCTACAGAGGGGGTTTGGGGCTCCTTAATATAGCCGCCGCAGGCACGACAAGAAGGGGACAGGGGGGTCATACTCCACCCTGGCCACTTTGTCATTCCTCCCCCAGCAGCTTAGTCCATAAGCTGCGCCCCAAGATAGTTGATATCTAGGATCTCTGATCAAAACTAAAAGAGAGGAAAGAAAAAGACCATCACCAAAACTAGAAACCATCGCGCCATTCATTCCATGTAGAAGCCCTTCCAAAAATCAACCTCAGTCCGGATATCCATGCAATTAGCAAGTCCTTTGCATCTCTCATCATGCATCCCACATGCACATATCAACCGCGATCAAGTCCCTTTCACGATCGTCGTCCGCTGCTTCCTTGTCCGGGGCTTTGACCAGCTCCTGGGTAGGTGCCAGTGTTCCTTTGTCGTGAAGAACTATTTCCTGCCTCGATGGCTTCCTTTTCCACAGTCCATGCTTCGTATCGTTTGGCATGATCAAAACTAACCCAGTTGGGCTCCAGCTTAGGCTTCGTTACAGTGTCCGTTATGGGTGTCTGACCTCGCCCTGCCTCATCCCAGATAGGAAGCCTAGGAGCTTGAGGGGGCTTCGGGACAGCAATCCTGCGATTGCGAAGAGCGTAACGGCCGACCTGCTCCGTAGGAGGTTGATCAGGTCCAGAAATGAGTGGCGAGATCTGAGAAGGGCCCTGCGGCGTTCGTGAGACTTCCCGGCTGAAGGGACCCGATGAAGACTCTCTGGGTGGCATAGACGGTGACGAAGAACTCATGCCTCCTCCTCCGATAGGGGATTGGCGCTGTTCAGAGGGTGCTGCGCTGAGTCGCAGGCGCGAGAAATTCCTCTCATCTTCCTCAATTGAAGGCATAACCCTGTCTTCATCCACAGTAGACATAGGATAGAAACTTCGGTTTGATGCCACACTCGACTGTCTTGTCATAGGAGTTTGACTTGATCGGAAGATGGAGCCACCGTAGATAGAGCCCTTGTTTCCTCGAAAGTTCTCCAGGTCGTCCTCGGGGCTCGGATTGGGCAGAACCTGGCCGGAACTGACAAAGGCAGCATTGGGGTGGTATTCGCCCGCATGCGAACGGTACTTCTTGTGTTCCTTGAGGCTGATCAATGGTGACTCGGGCCAACGAAGATGGGCTGGTACACAGCCGAGCTCCCTCGCGTAGGTCCTCAGGTGAAGGTTGACAGTCTTAACCAAAGGTTCGCCGGTTGAATTAAGGAGACTTCCAGCTCGTGTCCAGTCGGTATACCCGACATGATCACGCCTGTTCAGGACTTCCGTGCTCTCCAAGAGCCGCATTCGAAAGTTCTCAATCACGAAGAACCCACTCGATTCCCATTGTCTGTCAGAAGGTCGGTTTGTATTGTCCACCACGATCACTCCTTCCGTAACGGGTTTTCGTAGCCCAGCTCGAGTGATCAGACTGTCGATCTGGCTGCGCATTTGTTTCTGGTACTTCGGGTTGCTGGCAGTGACTTTGCCTGGGTGGCTATCGACAATGAAAGCCTTCTGATGAACCTGGTCGTACCACACAAGACTGTACTGGTTGTTTGTCGAGTCTTCCACCACCCAAAAGATAAAGCGAAAACTGATCAATTCCACACCATGGGGGGTAGTCATGGTTGGCACAGCTTCGCGATCTCCCGTCTTCATTCTCTCCGTGCAAATCCACACGTCATTCTGGAGGTACTGAGCGAAGTGCCTCATTCCAGTGAGTATAAGGTTGAACGTGAGTTCGTCTCGAGAGTAGATACACCCTTGAAGATCGTAGAGAGCCAGAAGGTGGCGGTAAGGGTCAGTCTTGAAGATGTGATCGGTGTACGAGGTCCTTAGTTCCAGCCCAGGAAAGAACCGATTGGCCAGAGTCTTGCACACTTCCGTAGGAATAGTGGTGCTGTGAAAGTAGGGAGGGCGGGACTTGATCAAGTCCAAAGTGTACTTCGGGGGAATGGTAGTCCTCAGCACGTAAGCTTTGTTGAGGGGATTGCTGCTAGATGACTGCCAGTTGACAGCCGAGCAGACGAAGGGTTTCTTGCCCATCGCTTTCTCCGCCTCAGCAGCTGACTGTGCGCGTGCGTAGGAGTCCATTGTGATCAGGTAGGATATGTAGAAGGGGGATTGTAAAAGGTGCTGGTTCTTGGGTGACGGTGAGGGTGGAAATGATGAGGAGTTGATGTTGGTGAAGAGTGTAAGTGCAGGTTGGGGGAATAGTGTGAAGGGGGAAAGAATTTGAGAACAGTTCTGAGCAGCTCTGAAATAAGTAAACGGCAAAGTTTCAGAGGTTGTGAATCGGCGTGAACGAGAGTGATTCACACGGTCTTTGTGCTTGCCTTCTTGGGCAACAACAGCCACTATCTTCGGTGACTGGCACAAACGGCAACCCGGGCAATCACCCTTCCTTCTCTTTCTGGACGCTTCCAATCACTCCACCTCTTACCATTTCTTTTCAGCGGTTGTTCTTTTTATATCCTCCCCGGCTCTCTTTTTCCGTTTTCTCATTTTGAACCTTCAACCTCAACTCTTCTCTTCCTCGCCATCATGACTACTCCTCAGCGAAGCTCGTCAGCAGACATTGAGCGACCCCCTCCACCAGGACTCGTCGTGGATGGTCAGCCCAGTCTTTATTACTCAAACCAGCCTCTTCAACGGTTCGTAAATGATGATGATGCCTGGCTCCTTTCTCGCCGCGAAACTCCTCGGCCTCTTCACGATCTTTTCTTCATTTCGGATCAATGGAGAGCTTTCTTCAGGGCCTTCAGGTTCTACAGCTTTGAGGGCAACGCTGGTCAGCTCTATATTTGCTGGGAACCCGTCTCCCGTCAGAAGCTCGCAGATCTTTCGACACTCATCAACCCAGCCATGAACAGTATTTGGCGAAATCTCCATCATCCTCAACCCATCGTTCTCTGTCTCGAAGGTGGAAGGCCTTTCGGTCAATACATCCAGCGCGTGTTGATCAGAAACGCTCGATGGCAGGCTTTCCTCATTGCTATCTTTGGCCATCGCAACTTGGTGCCTTGCGACTGCTGCGCCTCGAGATTTGGGACCTCATTCATGGAGTACATCGATGAGGAAACGGGAGAGAGAAAGAGATCCTTTGTGAACAGCCCTTTCCTCGAGTGTCTCTCTCTTCCATCCATCTATTCGGGTGCTTGTGCCAATTGCGTCTTTCACGTAGCTGGGGCCAACTGCGACTACCACCAGGGGTCGTTTCAGAACCAACTTCCCTCCGGTCAGGCGTATGAGTGCGTTCGCAGAAGAGCCGCTCCGGTAAGTGCTTGTTCAGACCCAATCGACTAGCAAAACACCAACACTGACCCTTTCTCCAGTCTCGCCGATCATTTGAAGTCCTTGGGGGTCGACAACTGGAAGGAACTCCTAAGGTGCTAATCGACTTGACTGAGGAGGAAGATAGGATCAAGCAACGGCAACAGGCGCTGGCTGAACGCATCAGACAGGGCTGATCAGCTAGGGGATGGAAGGGGATAGATATTTTCTTGGGCAGGGGCAGTTGGGTCGTCTTCCTGGGTCTTTTTGGTCTCCAGGTCTGAATTTTTGCCGGAAATGGGATTGATCATGAGCGACAGGCTTCGGGAGGCGTGTATATGGAAGACCTCGGCCAGTCGAAAAACTTTTTTGGGGGGTGTAGGTAGTTGTCTCGGAATGAATCCATTATTTCCTCCTCAGCCGGCTGCCTAGCCAGCCACCAGGGCTCTCCTCCCCCAGCAGCCTTGAGCAGACGAAAAGGCTGCTCTCAGGACCACAAACACCACCAGCTGGATAGTCTTCTTCCCATGACTGCCATCATTGATCAGACATGTGTCCTTATGTCCTCTGCATCGGTGCTCATGTTTCAATCATGGGCCGTCACGGCTGCAGCATACATAACTTGCAGTAACGGAACGAAAATCAAGCTGATCATGTCAAGGCTGATTGAGTAAGACAGGGGAAGAAAGGAGGAGAAACAAGAAAAGGAGTAAAGAAAAACAAACAGGGAGGAGGAAAGAAAATGTAAAGAACTCGGAATCAACTAAAAAAAACAAGAAGGGAAGAAAGCAAACAGAATTGAACAGAAGGAAAGAAAACCATCAAAGAAGAAAACACTTGAATCAAGTAAGGAAAACTTTGTCAGTCGGGATAGAAAAACTCAACCATCCTCTTGTTCACCGGTCGATGGCACAATTGGGAAGCCGTCTTTGCCCAGCCTCCGCGCAGGAATCTCAATAAACCAATTGTCTTGCTCAGCTCTGCGTGTCTCAGCGGCTTCTTTTGCTGCTGCTCGCGTCTTTGGTCCCGCGTGTTTGTCGGCCTCTAGTTCCTCCTCACTTCCGCTCTCAACTTCCTCCTCCCCCATGTCGAGAACGTTAGGGATGGGAATTTCGGTGGGAGATTGGTTTTGAGCATCGTGAGTGGGACCAGATGCACTTGGTTGATCGGGGATCAAGAGCTCAGGCACCCAGAAAGCATCGGTAGATCCGGCCTCCTCTTCGTGGACTTCCACGGGGCCTTCGGGAACTCCCCTCACCATGGGCAATTGAAGTGAGGTTAGCTTGTCGGTCAGGCTTTGGGATTGGTCAGGGTCTTCTTCCCATGGCATCAGCGTGTCTGGTTGCCAGATCCCTTTCTCATCGAGGACGAACTTCTTGAGGTTCCGGGCCGCAAATGTCCCTTTGAGTTTGATTCCGTCCGTGGTTCGCAGCCCGTAGGCTCCCTTATTGTGGACTTGATCAATGACAAATGGACCCTTCCAACGATATGAAATCTTCGCAACTGTTGAGTGAGACATCTTTCTGACATGGTCATAGACCAGTACCATATCACCCACTTCAAGGCGGTTCTTCCGGATAAGGCCATGAGAGTTCGCTTTGTCGGCTACCCGCTTCCGATACTCAGTGACAGCCTCGATAGCGGCCTGAACATCCTCCTTTTGATTGGCTATGGTTCTCAACCTGGCTTGGAGAGCTTCCTCCGGGCTCTGGTTCGGTCGCCATGAGACCACCCTCCATGTCGGGACTTCAGTTTCCAAAGGCACAAGCGGCTCCCACCCGAAAACCAGGTAGAAAGGTGTGTATCCGTGTGATCGCCTGAAAGATGTTCGGTCGGCGAAGAGAGCGAGCTTCAGATACTTCCTCCATACTGGTCTCCCCTGAGAGAGCTTGGTGATAGCGCTGGCAATGGAGAAATGTCCCCCTTCCACTATACCCTGTGCTCTGGGATTATAGGGAGAAACCTGAACAAGCCCAATTCCAAGTCCTCGGATGGTGGAAGCAAACTCTGCCTTGTTTTCTGACCCGCCATCAATGTTGACAACCATAGGGCACCCATAGGCGAAAAGGATGTCCTCAATGAAGAATCTTTTCATGGTAGCTGCGTCGCTCTTCCTCATAGGTCTCGCAATGACGTATCCGGTCAGATCACACCTGGCTTCTGCGAGATATTGGTATCCCCCGTCGTTTGGCATGTGCTGGACGTCGACTTTGATCTTTTCGAACGGCCTTCCGGGAACAGTAGGATAGACGCCTTCGCTATAGGTCTTGGAACCATATAAGCTGCAGATCTCACAGACTTCAACAGCTTTGGCCACGTCTGTCCAGAGCCCTTCCCAAAAGTAAAGGCCTCGGATCCTCGCAATGGTCGTATCACGGCCCTTGTGGCCAAACTTGGCGTGACAATCCCGTAGGATTTTCTTGCGGAGCTCCGGATCGTCGACTACCCGCCTCCGGGGCAGCTTGCCTTCCTCTCGTCGCCACAGCGCGTGATCAATGACCTGGTACCGCAGAGCTTCCTTTTTGAACGCCGTGGACCGCTTTCTTGACATGTTGGGCGGCGTCGCTCCAGTCATGAGGAACCTGGCGAACTCCAACGACTTCTTGGACCATTCAAGCTTGGGATTCAGGAACCGTTCCGCGGGAACAGAGTTGATCTGAGCATCACACCACTCATCCAGGTCTCCTTCTGGGTCCACCTCCGGCGTCTCGGAAATGGGTGGCCGCGAGAGCGCGTCGGCTACAGGATTTTTGGAGCCAGGGATGTGCTTGATAGTGAAGTCAAAGATCTTGATGACCGCAATCCACCGGCTGATCAGAGCTCCGGGGACGTCGGACATTCCTCCATTAATCTGGTCCACTAGAACTCGGGCATCGGTTTCCAAGATGAAATGGCACCCAAACAGGTACTGTCGTAGTCGCCGGAAAGAGCATAACAAAGCTCGACACTCCCTCTTCGTGGCGTCGTACCTCTGCTCAGTACCAGTCCATGAGCCACTCTCGAACCGAGCTGGCCTTCGCTTTCCATCGACCTCTTGCATCAGAACTGCGCCCCAGCCGACCAGGCTGGCGTCAACCATCAAGATAATTGGGCCTCCCCCTGGACCATAGTCGATACCCACGATGACAGGTTCACTCTCCAGGGCTTTGATCAAGTCCGCCATGGCCTGCTTTTGGGCGTCACCCCACGCGAACGGGGCATCTTTCTTCATCAAGTCGTAAAGTGGTCGGGCAAGGATCGCAAAGTTCCAGATCCAGTGATTATAATAAACCACCATCCCTAGGAAACTTCGGACATCTTTGAGGTTATTGCAGGTAGTCCATCCTTTTATCTTCTGGATCTTCTTGGCTTGAGGAGATCTCCCAACCGATCCACAGACGTATCCCACAATGTCCACCCTCTTTTTGCACCACTCAGATTTGACACCCGATATTGTCGCGCCAGCCAATTCGGCATTGAAAAGGACTTGATCAACATTCCTGATATGCTCCGCAATGTACCTTCGGACACCTGGAAGCTCCGGGAGCACCTCATCGTTGTAGGTCGTCTCTGGACCCTTGACTGCGATGTCGTCGAGGAAAGCTTGACAAACGTGAGGCATTAGATCGTACAATAGACGCACCATGATACGCATGAACTGAGCAACTGAGTTCGTCGCTCCCATCGGTAAGGTGCACATCCTGAAGAGTCCCAAAGGGGTGGCAAAGGTCGTAATATCTCTGCTATTCGGGTGAAGCTTGACTTGGTCGTATCCCGAGAAGAAATCGAGCAGCGACAAGACCTTGCACATAGCGAACTCCTCCGAGAACTGATCAGCAGCTGGAGGCATGAATGCATCCTTCACCGTGTAGGCATTGTACTTCTGAGCGTCGTTGATGAGCCGGAGACCACCATCCTTCTTCTGAACCAGAAACCAACGGTTTCTGTACGACGAATGCGCGTTTTCGATGATGCGCCGTCCGACTCTTTGCTTGAGCAGGTCAAAAACCTTGGGCCTGAGAGCATGGGGGATGGGGATGTTCTTGGACTGGAAGACATCATGTGGAACGGTGCGGATGACTTGCGGGGGCGCCACATCCTCATAAATCTCTCCAATCTCGGACCAATCCCAAGCAACAGCTTTCTCTCGACTGATCAGCATGTGCCTGAACATGTCAATTTCCTCTGGAGTCATCCCATCGCAATTGTTAGTCACGAGTTTCTCCCATCTCTCGTCTGTCAGGCGCGTGCCGGGCTCAAGATCCGAGAACTTCGGCTCTATCCATTCATCGTACTTTGAAGGCGGTGTTTCTGACTATTTCTTCTTGATCATTTCCACACGCTTGATCTTCCACAAAGGATCGCCGTCTGGTACAGATCCATCAGGGTTCGAATCATTAATCGGTTTCACTTTGTAGGCCACGGCCTTATAGAGGGTATTGACCATGTGGACCATTCCGTGGGCGGCTTAGCGAGTTTCTTTCCAATAAGGAGGCTGAATTCTCCCCCTTTTCCATTGCTTCTTTTTCTTATGCTGGCCGCAAAAGCAGCCACAACTCTCCCTTGACTGGAGTTCTGAACATGAAAAGGCCAGTTCTGTCCTGACCAGAATAGTAATAGAATGAATGAAGGCAGGGATATCCTCCTCGCCCAGCGAGAGGACGGGTGTGTCACCTGGTTCGAGTTGGTCGGAAACCCAGGCGGGGACTTTTTCACTGCTGACAGCCCTTCGTCCCTCAACACCATCACTGTCAGCAGCTAGTTTTTTCTGGTGACATCGCTGGACCAAGCGGGGCCATTATTGAGCTGAACAGGATTCTTCAGCTTTCCTCCCACTGTGGCTACTACTCGAGCTCCTCCAAAAAGAAAGTTTACCTTGAGAAGGCCATCGGTTGAGTGTTCCAGGGTGAGCTTGGTCTGAAGAATGAACGGCATCCCCAGGAGTACGTCATGGTTCGGCTTCCTGATTCTGTCTTCCACAACGTAAAAGACGACTTGATCAGTACAGCCTCCAATAAAGACGTCAGTTTCCAGGACTCCTAGGAGTTCCATCTTCCCACCGTCAAAGGTTCTCGAGGCAACGTCTGTCCTCAACACCGGAAGACCTAACTCGTCGCACACACTGGCTCCGATCAGGTTTAGTTCAGCACCGCTATCGATCATTGCGGGCTTCCCTTTTGCTCCTGAGTTACCGACTCTGATCGTAAGGAAACACACAGGACAGATACTCTTCTGAAGTCGATCGAACCGGGCATCCACATTAGACACTTCTTTGCGAAGATAGGCCCTGATCATGTTGACTCTGGGGAGACACTCGCATTGGTTGTCGGATTGAAGGAAGTTCTCGACGGCTTGCTCATCAATCAATCCTGGAGTCTCCTCCTCAACAGGGCTCACTTCAACATTGGAGATCTTCGCGGGGCCACTTCCATTCTTCCCAGGCTCGGAGGTTTCTTCATGGTCAACCATAACCACTTTCTTCACCCCGTCTTGGATAGCTTGGACGTGGTGAATGATGTGCTGGCCAAGGTCAGGGCGTAGCTGGAGAATCTCCTCCTGAGTGTATCCCTTGGGTGCATGGAAGAATCGGTCAATCAATACTTTTCCGAAGTCTGTCTTGCTGTCCATGTCCTCAGACTTCTGATCAGATCCAGGCTTCTTTTTCTTTTCTGGGCCTTTGTCGGTGGCGACGTGAATTGATTCTTGGGCAGGACCTCGACTGTCCTCATCCGCAGCTGGAATTTCAATCGTCCTCCCATCTGCTCTTCGCTTTTTGGCGGCGTTCTCATTGACTTCGGCCTGAACAGCCTCGCTGTTAACATTTGCGACTGCAGCCAGGTTGCTTACAGCAGGCGAAACTGGACTTGGAAGCGGTTCGGGTTTCATAGCCAGGTCTAGTGTCACGGCCTCCTCAGATAGCTGGATCGAACTGACTCCAGGCGTCTCTTCGGTGGCTTCGTAAGGCACTTTGTTCCTGACCAGAGCGGCATTTCCCTTAAACTTCGGCTTATGCTTGATTAACTCAAGATAGGCTTGGACTCCGGGCATGTGATCCCAGCCTTTGTCGACGAAGTTTTGGCAATAACCGAGGCACAACGGGATAATACCCTGGTTCACAACGACCTTTGCTTGGTTGAACAGATCAGGTCTAACAGTGAATCCAAGGGCTTCTTTCATATCCGCTCTGGTGCCGAGAGAAACAACCTGCTTTCCGGCATCCTCGTACCAGATAATACCCGCGTTCTTCAGCATTAGGTAATCTGGGCAGTAACGGGCTGTATGTTCAGTCGAACCGCAACCGTAACATGTCCGAACAGAACCGTCTTTTCTCAGGGCACTGATTTCAGCCTCGTACTCATTGATCAGAGCTTCGCAGTCCTTCAAAGAGACGTCTTCCCCTCTCAGAAGATCGGCCGTGACGTTATTGAGGTTCGGCAGGATATGAACGTAGCTAGGATCAGGCTGAACAGTTCCAAGTTTGTTCCCAATGGCCTCAACGCGCTTTTTAGCCAAATGGTAACCCCATTCCCTGGCTGAATTGATGTTCTTAGCGATTTCAGCCGCACTGATCCGGAGGTCCTCAAAGTTCTTCGTCAGGCTCTCAATCTCCCCTCTCGAGATCTTGATCTGCGTTTCATCCTGCTCAGCCATAGTTCGAGGCGGCTGCAAGATAGGACCTTGAGAAGAGGGCTGGGGCACTGGAGAGGCTCGAGGGGGATCAGTCGGAGGGGCTACAGGCTTTGGTTGAACGATTGGCGCCTGATAACCTGGGTTCGGAGGCTGGACAGGAACTGCCGGCGGCTGGAAACCTGGGTAGGGGTACTGGAGGCGTCCAGGCATGAAAGGAACAGACGCGTTCACCGCATTCATAGCCTTCCGGTCATGATCCTCCTCAAGTTGAGCGTCTCGGCAAGTCTTCAAAAGGGCCTCCATAAGCTCAGGCCACACGAGGGACTGAACCGAGGCTTCTGTGATCCGATGCTCAGATCGAAGTCGCTTTATCCAGGCAGAAGGAAGCTTATCCCAGAACTCCGAACAACCCCACGAGTCTCTCACTCCCATCTTCGTAAGGATGTTGTCGTACATCAGAACACCCATTCGGAGGGACTCGGTGTCGCTGACCACGTAGGTGTTCAGGAAATGCTGCTTTTCTTAAGCCGGGGTAAACATCTAAGAGCGATCGTGTGAACGGTAGGCCAGCTTAATTCTTTCTTCCTGCTCGGGCCAAGTAGTAGCGCTTAAGGTAGCCACCATCAGGGACGTCACCATTTCGGGTTGAACAACCAGTGTCTTGAGGATTAGCAAGGCCATAGAGTCGGGGATAGACATCATGGCTCTAACACCAGCGTAGTATTCGAGGTAGTCGGTGACATTGTACCCGGTGAAGGGGCCGATGAAGCTCCCCAAGCGGTCGATTGTCGGGACAAAAGGATAGTTGACGTAGACACCCGGATTAGTCTGGTCAGGACCAATCGAGGCGAAGGATTGGGTATGGGGACCAGGCGTGTTCATGCCGAAGGGCAGGGAAGCCGGTGAGGTAGACTAGCCACTATCCCGAGGATTGGGAGCCTTATCCTTGGTTTTCGAATCGGAAGTATTTCCAGGGCCAGTGTTCACCCCAAAAGCTGGAGCAAATTCGGCACCTTCGGCCTTAGTCGGTTCTAGCTGTCCTTGGAGAGACATCCTATTGTCAACCTTCGAGGGCCTTTGCTTCTTTCTTCGACGATTCTTTTTCCTTAGCAACGGCTCAACCTTTCCATCTAGGTTAGCTTCTCTCTCTTCGCTACTAGCATGATCAACTTTACCATACACAGCCCCTAAGCAGGACCGAGAACGTAATAGGTAAGACAGGGGGTAACCCGTAGGTCGTATCGATAGGGGGTTCGGTTAGGAAAGGGATGTTTTAGTGGGCAAGGGTGAACGATATCGAGGTTCAATACGCTCGACAGGAAGGTAAAGATATAATCGAAACAAATTTGTAGTGGTGGGTAGTATAGGAAGTGATTAGTGGTGCTCAGGGTAGGAAGACGAGAGAAGCTTTTATAACCTCAAGATGCCCTCAACCACCTTCAACAACCACGTCGCCGTCAGTTTAACTCCCGACAGCAGAACGGGCTTGATCAACCTCCTCCAGAACTTTCTGATACAATTCCGAATAAATTACCGAAGGAGTCCTTTTCTTAGACGAATCACTTCGTGCCAGTTGGTCCCGGGGTATGCTTATAACCACCAACAGTTTCCACTCCAGCCCCACAGCTTCATATCTCCGCCACTCCGATATCGTATTTCCCTCTATTCAGACCCACTCTCATATCTGGCGATAACCTCACTTTTCCCAACCCCGCTTCTCGGCTCTCCCCAACAACTCTCCTTCTCTCCTCGAATAGAGCGAAAGTTTCCTCGCAAAGCCGAGACCGCTGAGTTCCCTTAGCGATGCTCAACTCTATTCCACGTTTCGCGTTCTGACTAGTGCTTTGCGTCGACGCCGAGTCTCCTCTCCAAACCTTCTTATCCTCGTCTTGCGTCATCAGAGAAAACAAAAGAAACAAAATAAAGAAAATGCGAATCCAGGGTCGTTTCTCCAGTTTCCCCGTAATCAGTCTCCGAGCTTCCCCGATCCTGCTCCCCCGTGGCAAGGCGGCCCCAGGCATCAGTTCCGGCTGGTCTCATAGTCGCGAGCGAAACTATCGTAAGAATAGGTTTGATCGTATCTCCAGCTTCCTTATAATCAGTCTCCGAGCTTCCCTAATCCTGCTCCCCCGTAGCAGGGCGGCCCCAGGCATCAGTTCCGGCTGGTCTCATGGTCACAAGCAAAGCTGTCGTGAGAGGTGGTTTTTAGTGATAGCGAACCTCCTAGGCTCTTCTCAACATAACGTAGTTTTGATCAATAAACAAACACTCTATTATAAAGCCGAAGAAACCCATGTTCGATTCATGGGGCAGACACCAAATAACAAAGCGGCAGAGCGCCCCTACCGCAATGTGTATAGCGCGCACGCGGCGAACTCTAACGAGGGGCGTGGGCTAACGGGCGCCACGAAACACAAAACGAAGGCATCAAAGTTGGTTTGCTCAAGTATAGGGAAGAAAACACCATACTTTTTTATTGCTCTACAGAGGGGGTTTGGGGCTCCTTAATATAGCCGCCGCAGGCACGACAAGAAGGGGACAGGGGGGTCATACTCCACCCTGGCCACTTTGTCACTGCTTAGAGAGCGATAGATAACTATATAGTGCCCCCTACTAAGAGCGATAGATAACTATATAGTGCCCCCTGCTTAGAGAGCGATAGATAACTATATAGTGCCCCCTATTTAGAGAGCGATAGATAACTATATAGTGCCCCCTGCTAAGAGCGATAGATAATTATATAGTGCCCCCTGCTTAGAGAGCGATAGATAACTATATAGTGCCCCCTACTAAGAGCGATAGATAACTATATAGTGCCCCCTGCTTAGAGAGCGATAGATAACTATATAGTGCCCCCTGCTAAGAGCGATAGATAACTACGTAATGCCCCCTGCTTAGAGAGCAATAAATAACTATATAATACCCCCTACTAAGAGCGATAGATAACTATATAGTACCCCCTACTTAGAGAGCGATAGATAACTATATAGTGCCCCCTGCTAAAAGCGATAGATAACTATATAGTACCCCCTACTTAGAGAGCGATAGATAACTATATAATGCCCCTTAATCTAGAAACCGGGTAACGGAATTAAGTAGAATTATAGTCTAGAGATATAATAGTTAGTTTCCTCTACTTATAGAGTCTAATCCCTTATATAGAAGAAGGAAATCTACTTATAATCTAAAGTTTAGGGGACCTAGTTCTCCGAGTATTAAAGTAAATCGGTAGGCCTTATTCTTAGAGGAAGGAATAATAATTATCCTAATAATAAGTATAGTATACTAATAATAGCGTTAACGACGAATATTAAAGTAATATTTAAGGAAAGGAGAGGATTAGTAATAGCTAATAGAGTTTAGGAGCTAGAGGTTTAGCAGGTACGAGAAATAGCTTATTTATAACCTCTACGTTCGGTAAAATAACGCCGAGCGTAGCGTAATAATATATAATCCCGATAAAGATAAGACGCGTTATATAAATCGGACCTATATCGGTAAAAGATTATTTCTATATTCGATATTATATATAATATATCCCTAGTAGTAAAGGCCTACTATCGGCTAAGATAAGTAGTAGTTAAGTAAAAGCTAACTAGAAGCCTAATTATAATTAATACTATAGGGTGCTAAATATTTAAAGAAAGTAGTTAATACTAAAGGGTGCTAAATACTTAAAGAAAGCAGTTAGTACTAAAGGGTGTTAAATACTTAAAGAAAGCAGTTAGCACTAAAGGGTACTAAATACTTAAGGAAAGCAGTTAGTACTAAAAGGTATTAAAAAAAAGCTAGATATTTCGTACTATTTAATACTAACTATTAAAAGATCTATATATACTAGGTATATATACCTATAGAAAGTATATATAAGTTTAGTAGAATAGTATTATATAGGAGCTCCGGTATATAGGCTATAATTATCCTAACTATCTACTTCCCTAGCTAGAGTAATTTAACTATTTTATATAAATATAATATTAGATTTATTAAGAGGTAAGGAATCCGGAGTATTATTTTAATTATTAAGTAAGCTTTATAAAGCTTTTTTAAAAGCCCTAATAACCCTTTTTATCTCCCTATTCGCTAATACCTACTCCTTATCGATAGTATTATCTGCTTTTTATTACTTAGCCTTTTTAAAAGCCCTTATAAGCGTTTTAAGCGCTATAGCTAACTCTCCCTCGATTAAAGCAGTTATACTTTTCCGCTTCCCCGTTTTCGTAATAAGGGTATTTTACTCTATCTTATCGGTATTCTTACCCTTACCCTTACCCTTTTTAATAAGCGGTATATCCTCCTATTTTATATCGTCCCTACTTTTACGCTTTCTCTTACTTAACTTAAAGGGAGTATTATTAAGGGGCTTTTTAAATATAAACTGCCTTCTCTTCCTTTAATTATTAAAGTTAGTTTTAGCTTATTTATTATATATAATCTCGGCCTACTTTATAATTTTACTAATATTATCGACCGTCTATTTTACTATATCGAAGATAATTAATTAATTAAAAGTATTTTTAAATTAGCCCGATTCCTAAATACCCTTAACCTAAGTATCGGAGAGTATATCTAATACTTTACTAAACCGAGAAAGGAAATCCTCCTTTAGCTATCCTTTATCTATTTTACTAAGGAGTAATAGCTATACTAGTTAATAGTAAAAGTTAGTAAATATACGGGTATCCGGCAAATTAAAGTCCTTTATAATATCCGGGTACTTTATCGATTAAATATACCGGTTAAACGGCTAGCTCTAAATTACCCGAAGAACCTTATATAATAGTAGTTCTTTAAGTTTATTATATAGCTCTAGCTAAACTAGGAACTTAACCTTAATAGCTAGTATCTATACCTCTTTAATATATACCTTATACTCGAGATAGTTATAGGCTATATTATTAACCCGAAGTATTACCTAAGTAACTTCCGATTTCTAATTAATATAAATTAAACGGCTTATAGATTATATAGTAGTACTAAAATTCTAGGGATACTATACTTAAATACCGAAAGAATAATAATAGTATAGATTTAGCCCTATAGATCTATAATACTAATTAAATATTATAATATCGATATTAGCCTTTAAGTTATTAAACTTAAATATTTAAGCTACCTTTTCTAAAGAGGTTATATTAGTACGAATAAATAGGACTAATATAAACGCCTTTTTAAGGATAGCGGTAAGAAGCTTATAAGTTATTAGCTTAAACCTTAAAAGAGATTAGCACCTTTAAGTATTAGATATAAGATAGTTATTAGTACTAAATAGTATAAATAGGGAGGATAGCGTATTTAGTACTTTTTAATATTAAATAAAAGAGTAGGCTAGTTAATATTATTTAATATTAATCGGAGGGTAAACTAGTTAATACCCTTTAGTATAAACCTAAAGAATATAGATTTCGCACCTAATAGTATTAACTTAAAGAAGGGGTTTACTTATAATTATTCCTAAAGAGTAGTAACTATTACTAAAGTTCTCTCTCCCTTAGCGGCTTGCTAAATAATAAGCTCGAGGATATAGGTATTAATAGGGGACTTATAAATAACCCGGCTTAGGACGGCCTTCTATTTAGTTAAGATAAAGTTATATAGGTTATTACTATATACTAGGAGCTGTAAATATAATAAGCCTAGATCTCTAGTATTATAAATAATCGCTTCCGTATATACTACGCCGAATAAAAGGAGATTACTATCGTTATAGGCTATTTCCTTAATAACTTATTAAGTAGTCTTTCGTATCTTTCGTTTACTAATTCTTATCCGGGCCGGTATTTTTCCTATACTAGTAAGATCGTTTATAGCGCTCTCCCTAAACGCTACGCCTATAGAATCTTTATTATATATAACCTTATAGCTTAGCTAGTTTATTAAAGCGATTATAAATATATAGAGGAAACCCGGGTTTAAGCGGGCGGCGATATCCTTACTATTATCTATTACTTTTATAACGGGGTTAAGCTCTTATAGGACCTCGATTAAATCCTCGATAATACTTATATTATCGTCGCCCTTTATTAAGTCCTAGAAGTGCTTATTTATAAAATCGTTTACTTACGCTTTATAAATACTATATTTAAGCTTATAGGTCTCTATATAATATAGTAGGATACCGTCCCTAGGGCAGATAAGCTAGGGGGAATTATCCGTATAATTAGGGAGCTTTATAATAGTATCTATACCCTAGTATATTCTAATATACGCTAATATAGCTTTAACGATCTCTTATACCCTCGGTCCGTTATCCGTATTATAGAAGGCTTAAATATCCGGTAATAGAGTTTACTATAACTATCCCTATAATTTATACGCCTTATAAAGCTCGTTCTTATAAATATTAGATATACTATCCGGCAGAAACCCTAGTATAGGGCTATTCGGGTTAACTTTAAATTCGGTATTAAGTTTAAAATAATAGTTTAAGTCTATATTTTCCTAAAATAGGCTAGTAAGCCCCCGGTAATTAAACTATTTATTAATAATAGGTATTATAGAAATTATAACGAGTAAGGCCGGGTTTATATTAGTATTATTATAAACCGGGTTATACGCTATATAGATAGTTATTCTAATAAAGCAAAATTAGCCGGTATAAGGGTTACGGATAGTCTAGTATTTATCTAAAATAATATACTAGAAATAAAATCCCTTAGGGAACTTTATTATCTAGTATTACTAAAAGAATTTAGGGTATATAAGTTGTTTTTTTTTTATCTTATAGTTATAAAACGTAATCGGGTTACCTTTTTTAACCTATTTATTAAAAAGCTTCTTATAGACCTCGGATAAGATATTAAATCTCTTTCCGAGCAGTATACTATATTCTTCCGGGTTTAAGTTAGCTATAGCTATATCCTTATCTTAATTATTATCCTTAGTAATTTTAAAGCTACTACCGCTATAATCGGTATTATATACTTCCTTTATTTTAAGCTTAAAGATCTTTTTATCGTTATCCTTATTATTATCGGTAAGGGCTATATCCTATTCTCGCCCCTCCGGTTATTTACCCTTAGTAATATCTAACTTATAAGCTGCCTCTACCGTCTTATATATAATAGCTATCTACTTAAAATCGTACTTATAAACTAGGTCTTATATATCGAACTCTTAAGGATTAATTCGGAAAGGTCGGTAGCGCTTATTTTATATAAAGCCTAGACCCTATATCTTTTTTATTATTCGGTAGATAGCGGTAAAATAAGAGAATAGCTAGATTTTATATATATTTTATTATATAATAAAGTTAATATCTATAAAGAGTTAGCACCTTTAAGTATTAAAATAGGACTTTAGGATACCCCTAATTTATACTTAAGGGTATTAACTAAAAGGGTAGACTAGTTAATACCCTTAAATACTAACCGGTTAGTAATAGAGGTAACTTACTAGGAACGTATTTTTCTATTTAATTATAACCTTTATCTTTATATAGAGCTACTCGGTTATTATTATAGCCTATTAGAGAGTAGGGTTATAGCTAGTATTACTCTTAGAACTATAGAATAATTATAACTCGAAGGTCCTATCGGCGAAGTAGCGATTAGCTTTATTAAAATACTGCTCGATAATAAGCGCCGGTAATATAAGTATAGTAGGTATAATTATATTAAATTCGTCCTTAGGGAGTTCGTTATACTCGGTATAGCCGGCTTTTTTAAATAGAGCTAGGCGGAAGTTAATAGCTAGTTTTTATTTTATAAGGAAGATTAGGGTTTTCCCGGTCCTTATATCGTTAGCAAATAGGGTACTATATATAGCCTTATCTATTATATATTATAAGTAATAGATATCTATATAATTAATTAGCGATCTAGAAGATTATAGGATAAGGGAGAATACTTAGTACTTATAGGTGCTAGGAATAGGGGCTAGTTCCTAGTACTTATTAGTACTAAGTATTAAAATAGCTTACTAATAACTTAAAATAGCTTTAAACTTATTTTATCTAGGTTAAGGGGTTTACTATATTTATCGTCCCTACGATTTAAGCGTAGATCCGTATATTTAGCGTCGCCTTTAATATCCTTATAAACTATCTTAAGGTCCTCTAGGGCTTTTTCGAATAGGATTTTAACTAATAATCGGAAGGGTATAAAGCCTAATATAGCGTAATACTATTTTAGCCGTTCCCTATACTCTATATAAGTAAGCTTTAACTATTCTTACCCCTTATCCGTATTAGCCTTAGCCTCTTCGATACTTATACCGAGTATAACGGTATCGGCGTTAAGGTTAGAGATATACTAATTTATATTATAAGTATTACTAAGCAGAATACGAAACTTTTCGAAAATATCTTTATTCCGAATAAAGGTAACTACTAGCGTAGCTAATAGCTTACGCTAGTAGACCTTATTTACTAGGGATAGTATAGTTTAATAGTCGATAGGGGCGATCTTAGATATAAAATCAATAATTTCGGCTTTATAATTATAGCTATAGCTATTACTACTATTATAGTTAAGCCTCTAGTAACGGGCCGCTATAGTTAAAAAACCCGTATATTATTAAAGATTTTCGTAGGCGGTATAAATAGTTTCTATAGAGGTATTATCCGGGATTTTTACTTAAAGTTAGTAGAATTCGGCGGCTATATCTACTACCGCTTATACTATAAGGTTATCCGGTATATTATCTATATTATTATTTACGAAGCGCTTATAAGTAGCAGCTATAATATATATATATAATTCGATACCCTTATTATTAAATATAGACTTTTTCTTAAAATCGAGTCCTCCTACTTTCTTTTTATTTATAGTTTTAAAAGAGTATCGCTATCGGATATAAATAAGATAAGATACTACCCTACAGAATAAATTATCGTATAAAAAGCCTTATAAGTAATCGTCGCCTAGCTCCCGATAAGTATAACGCCGTATATCCTTTATATCTAGGTTAATCCTAATCGGATAATAAGTAAAGTACTATAGTACGGCTATATTTGTAGTTATATATATATTAATCTTTTCGGATTAAGCGCTACCGGTATTACCGTTTTTAATTAGCTATACCGGTTATACTAGGTTATTTAATATAAGTTTATAGATTACTTTTAGCCGGGCGTCTTTATATCTTTTAACTAGCTTAATATACTACCTCTACGCTTCTATATTAATTACCGGGTTATCCTAGAATTTATATACCTTTACTTTAATTAACGGGCCGAAGAACGTATATACTAATAAGCGGTTAATTATTATTACTCTCTAACCCTTATATATAAGTAGTTTTAGTATTCGGGTTAGTACCTTTAAATACTAAAGCTTTAAGTATATACCTTAATAGTACCTTTAAATACTAATAGGCTAAGAAATAGCTAAGTTAGTACTAAAAGGTACTAGTAGGTTGAGGAATAGCTAAGTTAATATTAAAAAGTACTAATAGATCGAAAAATAGCTTAGTTAATACCTTTTAATATTAATTAAATAAAAATAACTAAGTTTATACTAAAGGGTATTAACTTATAAAATAGAAGAAAGTATAATATAAGGGAAAAGGGGTTATCGGTACTATTAATACCTATTTCTATTATTTACCGAGATAGTTCTAATATATATAAACGTATTTAATCTTATCTAAGCCGAGGATCTTATTTATTACCTTAATAAGTTTTTCTATAAATTATAAGGGGTAGTAAAAAATAATTTTAAGATACTGCCGGCCGATAAAGTTTAAATTATTCTTTACTTCCGTTTCTATAAATACTTTAGCCTTCTTCTCCTTTATATTTAAGGCATCGGGCGCCTTATTTTACTAATCTAGTAGTAAGCGCTCCCCTTTCCGGTTATAGATTTCGTATATAAGTAGGTAGCTATAGTTTATAAATAGGTTATACTTTTAAGCTAAGCTTCTAATAGTAATAATTACCTTTTTCGTCGCTTTATTAGCGAATTCCGGGTATATTTTTAAGTCTGGGATAGTAAGTAATATATTAGGGCTCCGGTTTAAGGTAAAATACTCCTTAAAAAACTAGATCTAAATTTTAGCCGAAGTAGTAGTTCCTATATCCCTATATATATTACTAGATATAGCGCTTATAAGTATATTTAAAGCGCGCTAGGTCTCCTTATTACTACTATCTATCATATTTACTATATTCTTTACCCTTACTTTTACCCTCCCCTTTATAGTAGGGGCTACTTTATTACCCCGGGTATTACTATAAGAGCCCGAACCCTTTAATAATATCTTTATAGCCTATCTCCTCTTTAATTTCGGCTAGTTAAATCTAGCTTTTAAACTTATCCTTATTATATTTTTTAGCTCTCGTTTTACGCTAACTTTTACCTAGCTATAGCTTTTTTTTAAATTAGTACCTTTAAATATAAGTTTAGTAGCTTATAACCTCGACGAGAGCGGTTAAGAGAGAAGTTTATTATAAGAAAGAAGAATTAAAATCTATAAAGGGGGGAGAGAAGGCTAGTATATATATTAAGGGGAGAAGTAGTAGCGGTAGTAGCTTTTATAATTATATATAGCGCTAGTAGCGCGGAAACTTTACTTAACTAGGTAAGCGTTATAAACTCTAGCCCTAAAGCGCTATTACCTATAGTATTCTGCCGGGCTATAGGGCCTATAAAAGGTAGCTACGATAGCTACTAGCGCTATTACCTATAGCCTTTTTTAAGGGCCTGCTATACTAGCGCGGCTAGGTAACTTAGGGCCTTAGGTAACGGTTACCCGGGGCGGTGACGGGCTGTAATAAGTAGGGTTATAACTCTATCGGTGCCTACTATATAACTACTTATCACAGCCCGTTACCGCCCCGGGTAACCGTTACCTAAGGCCCTAAGTTACCCAGCTGCGCTAGCGTAGCAGGCCCCTAAAAAAGGCTATAGGTAACGGCGCTAGTAGCCGTTGCAGCTACCTTTTACAGGCCCTATAGCCCGGTAGAATACTATAGGTAATAGCGCTTTAGGGCTAGGGTCTATAACGCTTGCCTAGTTAGGTAAAGTTTCTATACTACTAGCGCTATACGTAATTATAAAAGCTGCTACTGCTACTACCTTTCCCCTTAGTATATATACCGGCCTTCTCTCCCCCCTTTATAGATTTTAATTCTTCTTTCTTATAATAAACTTCTCTTTTAACCGCTCTCGTCGAGGTTATAGGCTGCTAAACTCGTACTTAAAGGTATTAACTTAAAAAAAAGCTATAGCTAGGTAAAAGTTAGCGCGAAACGAGAGTTAAGAAATATAATAAGGATAGGTTTAAAAGCTAGATCTAACTAGCCGAAATTAAGGAGGAGACGGGCTATAAAGATACTATTAAAGGGTTCGGGCTCCTATAGCGGTGCTCGGGGTAATAAGGTAGCCCCTACTATAAAGGGGAGGGCGAGGGTAAGGGCGAAGAGCGTAGCGAATACGATAAATAGTAGTAATAAGGAGACCTAGCGCGCTCTAGATATACCTATAAGCGCTGTATCTAGTAATATATATAGGGATATAGGAATTATTACTTCGGTTAAGATCTAGATCTAGTTTCTTAAGGAGTACTTTACCTTAAACTAGAGCCTTAATATATTACCTGCCGTCCCGGACTTAAAGATATACCCGGAATTCGTTAACGAGGCGATAAAGAAGGCGATTATTATTACTAGAAGCTTAGCTTAAAAGTATAACCTATTTATAAACTATAGCTACTTACTTATATACGAAATCTATAACCGGAAAGGGGAGCGCCTGCTACTAGATTAGTAGGATAAGGCGCTCGATACTCTAGGTATAAAGGAGAAGAAGGCTAGAGTATTTACGGAAACGGAGGTAAAGAATAATCTGAATTTTATTAGCTAGTAATATCCTAAAGTTACTTTCTACTACCCCCTATAGTTTATAGAGAAACTTACTAAGGTAATAAGCGAGATCCTCGGCTTAAATAAGATTAAATATATTTATATATATTAGAACTATCTCGGTAAATAGTAGAAATAGGTATTAATAATACTAATAGCCCCTCTTCCCCTATACTATACTTTCTTTTACTTTACGAGTTAATACCCTTTAGTATAAACTCGGCTATTCCTATTTAATTAGTACTAAAAGGTATTAACTAAGCTATTTTTCGATCTATTAATACCTTTTAATATTAACTTAGCTATTCCTCGACTTACTAGTACCTTTTAGTACTAACTTAGCTATTTCTTAGCCTATTAGTATTTAAAGGTACTACTAGGGTATATATCTAGAGCTCTAGTACTTAAAGGTGCTAACCCGAATATTAAAACTACTTATATATAAGGGTTAGAGAGTAATAATAATTAACCGCTTATTAGTATACAAGTTTTTCGGCCCGCTAATTAGGGCGAAGGCATATAAATTCTAGGATAACCCGGTAATTAACGTAGAAGTATAGAGGTAGTATATTAAGCTAGTTAAAGGATATAAAGACGCCTAGCTAAAAGCGATTTACGAACCCGTATTAAATAACCTAGTATAACTAGTATAGCTAATTAGGAATAGTAATACCGGTAGCGCTTAACCCGAAAAGATTAACGTATATGTAACTATAAATATAGCCGTACTATAGTATCTTACCCATTATCCGATTAGGATTAACCTAGATATAAAGGATATATAGCGTTATATCCGTTAGGAGCTAGGCGATAATTACCTATAGGGCTTCTTATACGATAACCTATTTTATAGGATAGTATTTTATCTTACTTATATCCGATAGCGATACTCCTTTAAGATTATAGATAAGAAGAAAGCAGAAGGACTCGATTTTAAGAAAAAGCTTATATTTAGCGATAAAGGTATCGAATTATATATACGCGCTATAGCTATTACTTATAGGCGCTTCGCAGATAATAATATAGATAATATACTAGATAACCTTATAGTATAGGCGGTAGTAGATATAGTTACCGAATTCTACTAACTCTAAGCGAAAATCCCGGATAACGCTTCTATAGGAACTATTTATACTACTTATAAAAATCTTTAGTAATATACAGGTTTCTTAGCTATAATAGCCCGTTACTAGAGGCTTAACTATAGTAGTAGTAGTAGCTATAGCTATAGTTATAGAGCCGAAATTATCGATTTTATATCTAAGATCGCCCCTATCGACTATTAAACTATACTATCCCTAGTAAATAAGGTCTACTAGCGTAAGCTATTAGCTACGCTAGTAGTTACCTTTATTCGGAATAAAGATATTTTCGAAAAGTTTCGTATTCTGCTTAGTAATACTTATAATATAGATTAGTATATCTCTAACCTTAACGCCGATACCGTTATACTCGGTATAAGTATCGAAGAGGCTAAGGCTAATACGGATAAGGGGTAAGAATAGTTAAAGCTTACTTATATAGAGTATAGGGAACGGCTAAAATAGTATTACGCTATATTAGGCTTTATACCCTTCCGATTATTAGTTAAAATCCTATTCGAAAAGGCCCTAGAGGACCTTAAGATAGTTTATAAGGATATTAAAGGCGACGCTAAATATACGGATCTACGCTTAAATCGTAGGGACGATAAGTATAGTAAACCCCTTAACCTAGATAGAATAAGTTTAAAGCTATTTTAAGTTATTAGTAAGCTATTTTAATACTTAGTACTAATAAGTACTAGGAATTAGCCCCTATTTCTAGTACCTATAGGTACTAAGTGCTCTCCCCTATCTTATAATCTTCCGGATTACTAATTAATTATATAGATATCTATTGCCTGCGATATATAGTAGATAAGGCTATATATAGTGCCCTGCTTACTAACGATATAAGGACCGGGAAAACCCTAATCTTTCTTATAGAATAAAAACTAGCTATCGACTTCCGCTTAGCTCTACTTAAGGAGGCCGGCTATACCGAGTATAACGAACTCCCTAGGGACGAATTTAATATAATTATACTTACTATACTTATATTACTAGCGCCTATTATCGAATAGTATTTTAATAAAGCTAATCGCTACTTCGCCGATAGGACTTTTAAGTTATAGTTATTCTATAGTTCTAAGAGCAATACTAGCTATAACCCTGCTATTTAATAAGCTATAATAACGACCGAGCAGCTCTATATAGAGATAGAGGTTATAGTTAAGTAGAAAAATATATCTCTAGTAAGTTACCTCTACCGCTAACCGGTTAGCACTTAAGGGTACTAACTAGTCTACCCTCTTAGTTAGTACCCTTAAGTATTAACTAGGGGTATCTTAAAGTCCTATTTTAATACTTAAAAGTACTAACTCTTTATAGATATTAACTTTATTATATAATAAAATATACGTAAAATCTAGCTATTCTTTTACTCTATTACCGTTTACCGAATAATAAAGAAGATATAAGGTCTAAGCTTTATATAGGATAAGCGCTACCGACCCTTCCGAATTAATCTTTAGGAGTTCGATATATAGGACCTAGTTTATAAGTACGATTTTAAATAAATAGCTATTATCTATAAGACGGTAGAGGTAGCTTATAAGTCGGATATTACTAAAGGTAAATAACCGGAGGGGCGAGAATAGGATATAGCCCTTATCGATAATAACGAAGACGACGATAAAGAGATCTTTAAGCTTAAGGTAGAGGAGGCGTATAATACTAACTATAGTAGTAATAGCTTTAAAATTACTAAGGATAATAACTAGGATAAGGATATAGCTATAGCTAACTTAAACCCGGAAAAACGTAGTATACTGCTTAGGAAGAGATTTAATATCCTATCCGAGGTTTATAAGAAGCTTTTTAGTAAATAGGTTAAGAAAGGTAACTTAACTACGTTTTATAACTATAAGATAAAAAAGGAATAATTTATATACCCTAGGTTTTTTTAATAATACCGGATAATAAAGTTCCTTAAAGGATTTTATTTCTAGTATATTATCTTAAACGAGTACTAAACTATCTATAACCTTTATACCGGCTAATCTCGCTTCGTTAGAATAACTATCTGCGTAGCGTATAACCCGGTTTATAATAATACTAATATAAACCCGGCCTTACTTGTTATAGTTTCTGTAATACTTACTATTAATAAGCAGTTTAATTACCGGGGGCTTACTAGCTTATTTTAGGAAAATATAGACTTAGACCGTTATTTTAAACTTAATATTAAACCTAAAGTTAACCCGAATAGCCTTACACTAGGGTTTCTACCGGATAATATATCTAATATTTATAAGAACGAGCTTTATAAAGCGTATAAATTATAGGGATAGTTATAGTAGACTTTATTACCGGATATTTAGGCCTTCTATAATACGGATAACGGACCGAGGGCATAAGAGATCGTTAAGGCTATACTAGCGTATATTAGAATACGCCGGGGTATAAATACTATTATAAAGCTCCCCGATTATACGGATAGTTCCCCCTAGCTTATCTACCCTAGGGATAATATCCTACTATACTATATAGAGACTTATAAGCTTAAGCACGGTATTTATAAGGCGCAGGTAGACGATTTTATAAACGAGCACTTCTAGAACCTAATAAAGGGTAACGATAATACGGGCGTTATTAAAGATTTAATCGAGGTTCTATAAGAGCCTAACCCCGTTATAGGAGCGATAGATAATAGTAAGGATATCGCTGCCCGCTTAAACCCGGGTTTCCTCTATATACTTATAATCGCCTCGATAAACTAGCTAAGCTATAAGGCTATATATAATAAGGACTCCGTAAGCGCGGCGTTTAGGGAGAGCGCTATAAACAATCTTACTAGTATAGGAGAAATACCGGCCTAGATAAAAATTAGTAAACGAAAGATACGAAAGACTACTCGATAGGTTACTAAGGAAATAGCTTATAACGATAGTAATCTCCTTTTATTTAGCGTAGTATATACGGAAGCGATTATTTATAATACTAGAGATCTAGGCCTATTATATCTATAGCTCCTAGTATATAGTAATAACCTATATAACTTTATCCTAACTAAGCGGAAGGCCGTCCTAAGCCGGGTTATTTATAAATCCCCTATTAATACCTATATCTTCGAGCTTATCGCTTAGCGAGCTACTAAGGGAGAGAGAACTTTAGTAATAGTTACTATTTTTTAAGAATAACTATAAGTAAACCCCTTCTTTAAGTTAGTACTATTAAGTACGAAATCTATATTCTTTAGATTTATACTAAAGGGTGCTAACTAGTTTACCCTCCGATTAGCACTAAATAATACTAATTAGCTTACTCTTTTATTTAGTATTAAAAGGTGCTAAGTACGCTACCCTCCTTATTTATATTATTTAGTATTAATAACTATCCTATATCTAGTACTTAAAAGTACTAATCTCTTTTAAGGTTTAAGCTAATAACTTATAAGCTTCTTACTACTATCTTTAAAAAGGCGTTTATATTAGTCCTATCTATTCGTACTAGTATAACCTCTTTAGAAAAGGCAGCTTAAATATCTAAGTTTAATAACTCGAAGGCTAATATCGATATTATAGTATTTAATTAGCGTTATAGATCTATAGGGCTAAACCTATACTATTATTATTCTTTCGGTATTTAAGTATAGTATCCCTAGAATTTCGGTATTATTATATAGTTTATAAGCTATTTAATTTATATTAATTAGAAATCGGAAGTTACTTAAGTAATACTTCGGGTTAATAATATAGCCTATAACTATCTCGAGTATAAGGTATATATTAAAGAGGTATAAATGCTAGCTACTAAGGTTAAGTTCCCGGTTTAGTTAAAGCTATATAATAAACTTAAGGAGCTACTATTATATAAAGTTCTTCGGGTAATCTAGAGCTAGCTATTTAACTAATATATCTAATCGATAAAGTACCCGGATATTATAAAGGATTTTAATTCGCCGGATACTTATATATTTACCGACTTTTACTACTAATTAGTATAGCTACTACTCTTTAGTAAAACGGATAAAGGATAGCTAAAGGAGGATTTCCTTTCTCGGCTTAGTAAAGTATTAAATATACTCCTTAATACTTAGGTTAAAGGTATTTAGGAATTAAGCTAGTTTAAGAATATTTTTAATTAGCTAGTTATCTTCGATATAGTAAAGTAGACGGTCGATAATACTAGTAAGATTATAAAGTAGGCCGAGATTATATATAATAAGTAAGCTAAGATTAACTTTAGTAGCTAAAGAAAGAGAAGGCAGTTTATATTTAAAAAGCCCCTTAATAATACTCCCTTTAAATTAAGTAAAAGAAAGCGTAAAAGTAGGGACGATATAGAATAGGAGGATACGCTGCTTATTAAAAAGGGTAAGGGTAAGGGTAAGAGTACCGATAAGGTAAAGTAAAATACCCCTATTATAAAGATAAAGAAGCGGAAAAATATAGCTGCCCTAATCGAGGGAGAGTTAGCTATAGCGCTTAAAACGCTTATAAAAGCTTTTAAGAAGGCTAAGTAATAGGAGGTAGATAATACTATCGATAAGGAGTAGGTATTAGCGAATAAGGAAACGAGAAAGGTTACTAGGGCTTTTAAGAGAGCTTTATAAAGCTTACTTAATAGTTAAGATAACGCTCCGGATTCCTCGCCTTTTAATAGATTTAATACTACGCTTATATAAAATAGTTAAATTACCCTAGCTAGGGAGGTAAATAGTTAAGATAATTATAGCTTATATACCGGAGCTCCTATATAATATTATTCTATTAAATTTATATATACTTTCTATAAGTACGTATACCTAGTATATATAGATCTTCTAGTAGTTAGTACTAAATAATACGAAATATCTAGCTCCTTTTTAGTACCCTTTAGTACTAACTGCTTTCCTTAAGTATTTAGCACCCTTTAATACTAACTGCTTTCCTTAAGTATTTAGCACCCTTTAGTACTAACTGCTTTCCTTAAATATTTAGCACCCTATAGTATTAACTATAATTAGGCTTCTAGCTAGCTTTTACTTAACTACCGCTTATCTTAGCCGATAGTAGGCCTTTACTGCTAGGGATATATTACGTACGATATCGAATATAGAAATAATCTTTTACCGATACGGGTCCGATTTATATAACGCGTCTTATCTTTATCGGGATTATACGTTATTACGCTACGCTCGGCGTTATTTTACCGAACGTAAAGGTTATAAGTAAGCTATTTCTCGCACCTGCTAAACCTCTAGCTCCTAGACTCTATTAGCTATCGCTAATCCTTTCCTCTCTTTAAATATTACTTTAGTATTTATCGTTAACGCTATTATCGGTATACTATACCTACTACTAGGATAATTATTATTCCTTCCTTTAAGAATAAAGCCTACCGATTTGCTTTAATACTCGGAGAACTAGGTCCTTTAAACTTTAGATTATAAGTAGATTTCCTTCTTCTATATAAGGGATTAGACTCTATAAGTAGAGGAAACTAACTGTTATATCTCTAGACTATAGTTCTACTTAATTCCGTTACCCGGTTTCTAGATTAGGGGGCACTATATAGTTATCTATCGCTCTCTAAGTAGGGGGCACTGCGTAGTTATCTATCGCTCTTAGCAGGGGGCACTATATAGTTATCTATCGCTCTTTAAGCAGGGGGCACTATATAGTCTATTGCTCTTAGCAGGGGGCACTATATAGTTATCTATCGCTCTCTAAGCAGGGGGCACTATATAGTTATCTATCGCTCTTAGTAGGGGGCACTATATAGTTATCTATCGCTCTCTAAGCAGGGGGCACTATATAGTTATTTATCGCTCTTAGCAGGGGGCACTACGTAATTATCTATCGCTCTCTAAGTAGGGGGCACTATATAGTTATCTATCGCTCTCTAAGCAGGGGGCACTATATAGTTATTTATCGCTCTCTAAGCAGGGGGCACTATATAATTATCTATCGATCTTAGTAGGAGGTATTATATAGTTATCTATCGCTCTCTAAGCAGGGGGTATTATATAGTTATCTACTACCTAGCGTTAACGAAACCGTATTTACGATATAGTAATAGGCCTCGTACGGCCTAAACCTTGCCCCTATATTTACCTCTATCGGAAACGGTAGCTATAATAGCTCGTCCCGGCGGGCTAAACGTAATACCCGATAAATTCCCGCTTCCGATACCGATATTAATACTAATAATAATAACTCTAGACTAGTAGATATCGACTTTAACTTCGGACCTGTAAATATTATCGGAGCTAGTTTATTTAATATTTTAAAGGATCTTAAGGAATAACTCGATTAGTAACTACTAGATATTATATAATCTTTCCCGACTTCTATAGATTAGCGAAGGTCTCGTTTTAATTATAACGGATATTTCGCTATTTATAGGCCTACCTTAGATATCTTTTAGAGCAGGGTTTCTTTAAAGGTATTCTTCCGATTTAATATTTCTGCTATATACTTTAAAGGTAAGCCGAGCCCTACTTAAATTTAACTTTATATCCCTCCCGAGCGCATCTAGTACTTATTAGTCTACCCCGGCTTATAGGGGATCTACTATAAGAATATACGAATATTTATATTCGAACTTTTATAACCCCTATACCTTATTATCCTACCTAGACTTTTACATATAGTAGCCGAAATATTTAAAATATCCGATAATACTACTGCCGATATATTAGTTATATTAATTAGTTTCGTAAAGCAGGTCGAGTTTAGTTTCGATTACTATATTAAGCCTAAGAAGATATTACTTACCTAACTATAGGCCTTAGCTCTTAATATCTCTAATAAATACCTTAGCGAGCTTAAATCTATAGCTGAAATTAGAAGCCTATACGGTAGGATTAGTAGGCTCGTTATCGAGGGTAAAGACTTATAATTATACCCTTTATTCTCCCTTTATACTTAAGAGGATTAAGAGAATAACGCTAATCTAATAAACCTACTTATATTATAGCTATATCCCTATATACTACTTACTCCGATACCCCCTTCGAGAATTACTCCTACGCTAGGTTAATATATCCTGCTAGTTCTATAGTGCTTATACTAATATTACGTAAAGTAGAGGTTCGAAACGGCTCTTCTCTTACTTATATAAGGTTAAGTTTATAAAGGATTTTAGACCGGGTTTTAGCTTAGGTTACCGTATTAGGGGAGATATTTCTAATATATCTTATAAGGATATCGAAGTACTAATAGTCGACCTTATAATATAGATACTAATACTAAACGCTATATCAGAGGTATAAATAATAGAAACTTTATTAAAGAAAATAAAGTATAAGCTTAATATAGGAGGGCCGGGGGGGGCGAGTTCTTTAGATAAGGGAAAGGGGAAAGGGAAAAGCGTTTACTAGGTAGAATAGTTTATATTAACTATATTTTAACTATACTTTAATATCTTATCTTAGATTATTCTAAAACTTACCTAATAAACTTACTCGTACTACCTAGCTAATATCTCTTTTCCCTCCCCCCCCCCTTTTACCTTTTCTTTTATTAAATCCTCTAACGAAATCTTATACTACTTAGTTTTAAAATAGTTACTATATACCCTCTACTTTCTAATATTAATATAAACTTTTTCCCGCTTCCTTAACTTTAACCTAATAAGCTTCTTAATCTACTTCGGGTTAAAATCCCTTTTTAGCTACTAAAGGGGGGGGTAAAAGATTACCTACCGAGTTAGTTTCTATAGGAAATTTCTAAACCGATATAAATATTTAGGTTAAAACTTAGATCTTACCTATATATTTATTACCTAACTTCTACTTAGGTAGTAAGGTTAACCTAATTATAGCGCTTTCCTTTAATACTACCTATAATATCCCCTAGGAATAGTAGGATAATAAGCTATTCTACGCTCTCTAGTTTAACTATAAGGCGTTTCTAGCTATATCGCTATCTAATAGGCTAAAGGCGATACTAAGGGTATACCTACCGAAGTAGTAGGAATAGAGGGTAAGTAGATATTCGCCGACCCTTATATACTATATAAAATAAGCCTTATAAACTAACTATTATATTATTAAAAATATAGGACTAGTATACTAAGTTAAAGTTTCCGCTTATCCTATAAAGCTAGTCCGATAACTATAGTATATAAGTGCAGTTTAATAAGCCCCTCCCCCTAGACCTTATAAACGAGAGGAAGCTCCTATTATTTATAAGCGAAATAGTAATTAGATATACGCTAAAAAGTAGACTAAAGCTTAAGGATATATTAGAGAGATAAAGGCACTTAGAGAAAGAATCTATCGCGGCCTTAAAGTAGGACGATAAGTAAGGTAGTAATATTAATAGCTATAAGCAGAAGCGGAAGAGGGATTAGGATATTACTACCCCGATTAGAATTAATAATAGGTATAAGGTATAGGAGGAGATTATTATAGCTACGGATATAGAGGATATACCTATCCTTATTATAACCGAAGAAGAAGAAGTAGTATATAAGGCCTCCGTTAAAATCCCTCTATACTTTCTGCTATTATATAATACCTGTAAGCAGTATGCTACCGCTATTATTAAGCTTTATATTATCTAATAAGCCGAAGGGATTAACCTAGCGCTATATTTATAGAGTATAACTATTAAGGGGATATTCCTTAACCTTAAGAGGGAACTAGCTAAATATAAGAGAATAAACTTTATTAACCGATTAGTAGGTATAATTAAGGATTTATATACTCCCGATTAAATTCCCGATTTTATATAAACTATATAAAGGGTTTCGATAGAGAATAGGAGAGACCCGGGTATTTATTTATATACTATAGTTAATTTCCTATAGGGTAACTATATACTTTTATACTCTAATAACCGCTTAACTATAAAGCTTGCTAATATCTTCTACCTTAACCTATTAAAAGAGGGCCCGTAAGCGGGTAGTATACCCCTAAGGGCCTTTATTATAATAATAAATTATAGTAAGACGAACTAGTATAATAAGGTCGAATACGGTATATACCTATAATACCGGAGTCCCTTTATTTATAATATTAGCTAGTACGCTTTTTAGCTTTTTTACCGGTAATAGGTTAAAGGGGTTAAAGTATTTCTAAACCTAACCCGGCCAGATAAGTAATATAGATATAAAGTCTTCCGGAGAAATATAAAGAACTATATAGATACCGTTTCCTATATATAGTTATTTAAGTATATTACCTACCTATTCGAACGATATAGGATTAAGGCTTCTAAAACTATATACGCCCCCCGCGTTATAAAAGCGCGCTATACCGATACTAATAATATACCCGAGGCCTCGATTTACCGGGCCAAGCGGTAGAATTATAATACTATATCTAACTATTATTTATTAAGCCTCTTTATTAACTTTATAAAAAGCTCTACTAACTTCGACCTATAATATACCGGGATATATATTATTAGATATACTATAATTACGCTACTAGCTAAACTCTATACTAGAGTTTAGCTAATATTTAACGACTAGGCCCGGGTATAGGAGAAAGAAAAGTAATAGCTAGGTATAAGCGGGTTTTAAACTTTATACCTTTCGACCGGCGCTTTTATTAAAGTTCTACTTTAGCTTTATAATATTTTTCTATAAGATATTATTTTTTTTATTAAAGAGTTCCCCTAATACTATATTTTTACTAACCCCTTTTTTACTTTTAAAGAATAAAAAGACTTTATTAAATAGGTTAAGGAAGCTATAGCTAACGCCCTATAAGAGATATACTTAACCTAAGTTAAAAAGGCTATCCCTAGTATAGTTAAGGGCCTTTATTATATTATATCTAAGCAGAGTATACTATATAAAGCTATTTAAACCGAGTTTACTATTCTTAAATATAGCGTAAAGTACCTTTAAGCGGAGGTCGGCTAATAGTAGGACTTATAATTTATAACCGAGATATATATATAGGTCTTACTTAAGGGCCGGAAATATATTAATACTTATAAGTTTTAGGATATAGCGAGATAATAGTAGTATAAGTAAATATATTTATCGGGAAGGGAGTAAAAGAGGAGATTACTACTACTACTACTATTAAGATATCCGGCTATAGTAACTACTCCTATAATACTATAAGTATTATCCCTATCCCTAGTATAACCTATAGTAAGAGAGATACCGGAGGTCTAGATATTAATTATAATAAGATATAATATAGTTTATATTATAACTATTATTTTACTATAATCTACTAAAACTATCGAAAAGCTTTAAACGATTTAGCGTAAAGGCTTAATAAGATAGATATTTTAAGAAGAGTTAGAGTAATAAGGGGGGCTAAAGTTAAAAAGAAGGGATAAATAATACCTTTACTATTACCGAAAGATTATTACTAAGCTCGATTATTATATATAATAGTTTAACTAAAGGGCTAAATATATAATAAGATAAATAGATATAGAAAGGGGAAACTAGTTATTTATTAGCTATTCTAAATAGCTTATTAAATAGTATTTAAATAGATTAAAGAAGAATAGGCTATAGTTAAAAAGTAATAATTAAACTATTATTACTATTAGGATATTATATACCTAGAGGAATAAATATATAGTAGAGTTTAGAGAAAATAAAGAAATTTTTTTTTTTTTTTTTTTTTACCCTAACCCTAATAAAATTTCCCGCCTATAGCGCCCCTGCCTTATTTAGGTTCTGCCCTATTACCCGCCTATCACCCTGGCCGTTACCCCGCACCGCGGGGGCTGTAATATCTCCTACCTACTTAAGTAGTGTATAGGGAAGGATCGACTACCTTGAAGAGTGTACATAAGGAAATCCTACTGGGGACTTTTTTCCTCCGGATACCGGCGCTGGTCACAGACTTCATCTTCACTAGGTACCCTATATGTAGCTGCATGCCACACGATTTGGGGCATGAACCAGAGACACTTTTTGCTTACTGACCCTATGTACCAAACACGCAAGGGTGAACTGGTATTGGTTCAAATGGACTTTCAAGATCGCGCCAAATATCTAAAGGTATGTAGAGGATGAACGTTGTATTCATCAAGCAAGACCATGTCTCTCCAAAACTCAAGAGGTCAAGCTCCTAAATCACCAGTCCTCCCGTACGATCTTTGGTGCCAAGATCTCTCGAGTGACTGGTGAGCAAGACAGCCCGGGTTCCAGGAGCAGGTTTGCGACCAGCCCATACCTCCTCAATTCGAATTATAATGTGAAGGGCCATCGACATCCTCATGCCGGAGGTTATGGTGCTATCAAGGGCCTATTCGGCCTTCTTCAGTATCAAAGTTGAGAGCAACTAGGACTACTACCATTATACTTGTTGATAAAACCACCAAACAATCCAGCCCTGAATTTTCGTCAGAGCTTGATCTGGCGTGGAGGCCAAACGCGACAGGCGGAGCAGACATTTAAAGTGACTTCGAAGGGTCTTCAGCCATGCTGGTGAAGTTCGGTTCTCAGTGCGCTCCATCCAGCGTCATCGAGACCGGATTGGATCGAATTCATATCGAATACATTCTGAGTGCTGATGGTCGAAGCAGCATACCAAACAATGGGAGGCACTGGGTTTTAGGACCGGACAAACTGTTGTCACCATCCTCATGAAGACAGACACCTGCTACGGTTCGACATGTGCTGCGCAGCCGTTTTGCTCTTAACGGAGTTGAGATCGAAGGAGCGCCGGCGCATACACGTGGGGCTCGAGATACTATGTAAATATAATCCAGATCCTGGCGGGTGGTTTCCTTTTCCTTTTGATTACGGCGGGCGTCAGAGGTGGTTAAAAGAGGCCAATTTAACATCAATGGTTCACCGCAGAGCGTTGCCAGTATAAGCGAGTGTGAAAGTATGGCAGAGAGCATCAGAAGACATCAAGGTAAAAGAGATGCTGCAGGACCCCAGGTGCTTAAAGATGGAAACCACCGTGATCCCACGTGTTGGGACGGTCTTGACTTGGGAGTTCGTCCAGGGGCGCCCTGCATCCAAGAGACGAATGCTGGTGCAACAGAAAAAAAGGCTTCCGAGTTCCCACCTGAGCACTAGCAGTCAGTCATTTCTCGCTCACCAACCTTACTTTTTATGTTAGGTTCTACAAGCCGACTGAAGTCTTGAAATGTCAGCCGGTGAGTGTTTAAGTACCTGGTCCGTTGTAATTGTCATCATGTTCAGAATGCATGTTCGTGCTACCGAACCCCAAAGTCCCGACGAGCCGGCCCGACCACGGTCATGAGACTATTATCCACATCCGATGTACGTATGAATTTATATCATCATGGAGATCATATATACAATGTTACGCCAGTTATTACTACCAGTGTACGAGGTGCAGGCTCAGTATCGCCCTGCGTTCCTCACTCGAGGCCCCATTGACGACGCCGTTGACAAACAACTAGTCGTTGACCATTCCAGTCGCAGTGCTCTACTTAGGTTGACGTAAGAGCCTGTCCCTTCATGATCTGTGTGAAAGCTTGAAGCGCAGCAACAGGTTCTGCAGGGTTGGTGAGCGTTTGCACGAAAGGGCATGGTATAAATATGGGGCCAAATATGGGCTTGGACTTACGGTAGTAGGGCACTTCGTGGCCAGCTTCGTACACGCGGAGGAAGTTAAGGTTACCGACCGTCTTGAACTGACCGTAAGATGTACCATCCACGGTATACTCGGCGAGCTCCTTGGACTGGAAAGTGGCGCTGTCTGTGTAGTTGATGGAGTTCACCACAAGTTGGCTGCCGTACCAGTTGCAAATCCAGTCTATATTCACACGACATCAGTACACTTTCCACACCACTGGCTGTGTAAAACCGAGGCTCTGGTAGAGACTTACCCAGGTCTCCGGCCCAGATCAAGACGTTAACTCCGGACTGAACAACCTCAGACAAGGGCTCCAGGAATGATCGGGATTCTGTGTACATGTGTAGTAGCAGCCCGTAGTTAGTCATCATCGCCTCATTAAAGTAGATTAGGTCGCAGGACCACCTACCATCTCCAGTCGCGACCATCTTCTCATAAGGACCAGTCGGACACTCCTGATACGTCGTCTGCGCACCGATAGCAGTCATAATTGTCTTGTTCTGGAGATAGTCGACGTACGTCTCCGGTGGGTCGGTTGACTGTGCGCTGCGAGGCTCGAGGACATCGTACACGTTGAAGTCGTTGTCGTCTTCGATGGGGCTCTCGACAGCCGAAGCACACGTGCTACCGCCACTCAGACAAGCCTTGTTATTGCCTGTGAGACCGGTGCAGGAGGCTAACGCTGGAACACAGTCCTCAGTGTAGGCGTCCTGGCAAAGGTGTGATCAGCATAGGACCACACAGGGCAAGTGTACCCTCCGGATGAGGACGGTCTCCTAGAATTGGAGTGGTGAGTTATTGCATCTTACCATGTACTTCTCGTATTGCCTCTCGTTGATGAGCTGGTTGTACGTGTTGTTATATGCGAAAATTGGGTATGCCTGGTATTGGAGGACCGGGTCGATCCAGCCATTGTTGATACCTGAACATGTCAATGAGTGTTGCTCAACTGGAATCTCGCAAAGGGGTCCCTTACCAACAGCCACGAGGTTGATCTTCTCTCCCGTAACAGTTCCGGCATCGATGGCTGCATTTTGAGACTCAAAGTAGGCTGAGAACTCGGGTCCGTAATGGCCACCGTATGATTCGGTCCAGAGACCAAAGTCACGGCTCTCGTAAGTGGGGAACGCCGCATAGAAGTTCTGAAGGAAAGTCCAAACGTATTCCGCAGCGGTGACAGTAGAAGTTGCATCATCAGTACCGTAGCTGAAGCCGGTACCAATGGGCTGTATGGTCACAGAGTCAGATACCTAGTGCAGATGCAGCTGATGGATGAGCAGGGAGGACGTACCTGGTCGACGTAGAGCATGTTGGCGTACGAGTTCCATGAGTATTCGTTCAGGCTCGGCTCGGTACTACCGTCAACAAAGTGGCAAGGGCCATGTTCCTGGAAAAGACCGATCATGGAGGAGCACGCGGGGCCACCATTCAACCAGAGGACCAGAGGGGCAGTTGTGGGCTCGCTTCGGGCAGCGAAAAACCAGAACCACATGTTCATGTCGGTTCCTATTCCGGGTTAGTAATTGCTTTAACGACTGAAAGGGCTTACTTAACACGAACCAACGTCCAAATATCCCGAGTATTGAGTAACCTATCAGTCTGCGTTAGGTCTTCTGCTCGGCTGAGACACTACATGATCTGAAGAAGTACTTACATTCTCGGTTGTCTCGCAGATACCGCTGTCTGTCACATAGGAGAGAGAGGACTTCTCCCCAGCACGTTTGAAGACCTATTGTCTCATTGGTTAGTAATTGATCATAATACTATCGGTGTTGAGTCTATCGAAGATTGCACAAGGTTGCTCCCTAGTCAGTACAGAGGACCCTTGGCTATGCTTACATTGTATGAGATGCCATTGCGCTCTTCAATGTAACGCTTGTGGGCTGCGTTGGGGCTGTCCTTGGGCATGGCCACGGCCAGGCTGGCGAGACCGAGAACGGCCAGATTTCGAAGAGACATGATGAGCGTTGCTTGAGGAATAGGGACTTCCTATGTAATGGGTCTCGGCCTGTCTGATGCGGATACGGATGACTTCCCCTGGACAGAACGAGAGACAAACAACGCATCCAAAATGAAAGCACTGGCGGTCGCCCAATATTTGTACTGTCGATCAACGCAGGGGAAACAAATCATGCGGGCCCAACACGCCAAGACACTGATTGCACATCCCCGACCTCAATCCTCCACTGATTCGAAAGCTTCTTTGGACCCCTGAAGGTACAGCGCTGGATGCCAGCTGCCGCTTCGAGAAGGTATCATCCTACGAGGCAGCCCATTCAAGCATAAGAGCGATCCCCGATGGGGACATGATTTCTCGATATCCAGTCACCCAATGCCAACTTATTATCTATCCACTTGAACCCCGGGATGGCGGAGTCGGCATGGTGGCAGTATATTCGCAGCCATTTCCTATGCCAGTAACGGCAGTTCGGGAGGAGCAAGGCAGTGTCCGATACAGCCCTATGTTGCTCTGAGAGCGGAGTCTCTCTGGCACCCCTCGAAGTATTTCAGGGGACCTTCCCTTTTCGACTTGGCTGAAGGCCTCACGACAACTCTCATTGGATGCTTGTCAGGACCGGTTCCTGACCAGGTGCCGACGGTTGAAATAAGCTCCTCATGTTCCATCCATACAGGAGACAGGACCAGCTGCAACCTTATGGCATCTGGTCTGGCCTGGTAGAGGTGACATGACTAAAGGAAACACACCCTCCAACTTTATCGACTTAAGTGGGTCCTCTGCCAGTCCTAACACATCTTTAGCTTGCGAAAGGTATCCGATGTCATCTGTACGGTAGCTATAAGATCTAATAGACTATGCGATAAACAGCCACATTTCAAGCTGTACCTGAGAGGTAGTATCGCAGAACACCAATGTAGAAGGCGTTCAGCTCGACTGGTCCGGTCCCGTTCTTTTCCCCCCTTCGGTGTCTAATGGGTCGGTAATTTGCGGAGCATTGATGTCGTGATCAGCACTTTGGCAAGGCAAAGTCAGCCGACTTACTCGGCCGGAATAAAAAGGAAGGTAGTGAATCTAATCCATATAATTTTGGGTAACTTCACGGTAGCGTAAAGAGAATGAGTCAATTCGAGGTACACAACAAGGATATCTTGGCATGAAAGGGGTAATTAAGCGCAATGGCCCCAGTCGATGTGCACCTGGGCATGGTATAGGGATAGTATCGTCGGTGGTGCAAAACCACGATCGAGCTGCGGAATTCGGGCTGAAACTGTTTTATTGGTCCGTCAAGGTTCTTTGATGAATTCAATAGCAATTTTCGGGAAAGTGGTTCGATAGATTACGGTAGACCGCAAACTGTCACCTTATGATCCTTACCTTCCTTGGACGAAGCCAAGGCTGAATAATGAATTTGTACCCAGGTAGGCATATGCGTCTGGATATTCAGGTTACCTCATTTCTCATTACCGATATTGACTACGGTGCAGGGTACCAGTCTATGGTAGCGTTGAGTGTTGGCATAGAAGACGGTCTGGGGGTAGAGATATCAATCCATGGATGTCCTTATCGAAGGTGCATATAAGTCGATATCAGCCCTGGAACTTGAAACATCTTGAAGATTTAGGTTTGGTTATGGTTGAGTGTAAACTAAGTTTGATGTTTTAATGCATGCACAGTGATTCATATGTCTAAATAGGTATTTATGCCTGGGCTTGCCCTAGGTACACCACAGACGACAGTGGGGCTTGTTTTGACAGGAAGATTTGCTACTACACAGCTATGAGAGGGAAGTCAAGGCATACATCGAGTAAGTATGCTCGAGAATGTATTAAATAATTGTGTTGACAGTTTCAAACTGTTGGTAATACTGAGAATGAACCCGCTATGAGCACGAACTTATCGTTTCATAGCCCCAGTCCCTTCTAGAAGCAGTTGCTTCCTGCTCTGTCGTAGTCCATGGACTTTGATCTTCGCTTCGCTACCACCTACCCTATTCTGGTCTTACGATCCACAAGGTGATTTGGATTATTTCATTGCGAGACTGGGAGCACAACCACTCACTGTGACATCGGTCTATTGATATCGTGTGCCGGAAGACCAACTACCGCATCCAAGCGACCAAGGAGATACTTTGAGTAATACCAGTCTCACCCAACTCCGCAAGGAATTCAAGAAGAACCGACGTTTTATCGCGTCCGCCTTCGCAGTAGCACAATACGGGTTGTTAAACATCAAAATACGACCGTGCTCGACACTCTTACTTTCAACCCCAGAAAACAAACCGTCTTTATTCGGCAATTGCAAAATCATGTTACTACCGGTCTAAATGATCGTCACAAAGTCTTTCTGTCTACCGTGGGGTCTCACTCCCTAATCAAGTCAGGTGCTACCTGCTATCGACATATTACAGCATCAAATCGCGGGCTACACTGCCACAGGTCTCGGCATGAGGTTGAACACTTGGAAGTCATGATGAAGATCCAAGTAACAATGCCGGCATAGGTTTCAAACTGAGATATCAGAGTATTTCTATATATTTGTAGTGTCTCTCAATGAAACACCTAGCTTTGGTTGTGACTCCGACCCCCATTATATGTTGCTTTTACAATCAACATTGAACCAACGCAAAATGAGAATTCTTAGTGTATCGACACTCGTGGAAATCTGTGCGGTTGCAACCGTATTAGCATTCCCAGGACTGGCTGAGGATGACAATGCTGTCAACAATATGACCAATGAGAATAGTGAGCTTCCACTCACACACAAGCCCTTCTATGTTGTCTATATCTTCATTTGCTGCTATCTTTGATCCCTCTCCTATCACCTTGCATTTCATCCCCAAAGGATGCTGACGTATGGTATGTGGAAGCTGGCTTAGTGACCCAGGACCAATTGAATCTCTTCAAATTCTTTGCTCAGTATGCCGGGGCGAGTTACTGCCCCATAGGAGCTGTGGGCTCTCACGTTTATTGCAAGCATGACATCTGCCCAGCATCAGCAAAGGAGAATGCGACCATTTACAACAGTTACTAGTAAGTCAATGATTTGTTTGGACTATCCCCTCCAACAGGCCAATAACAAATCTCTCTCGACAGTGGCGACGACACTGGCGTTGCTGCTTTCACAGCTATAGACCATGCCGCATCGGCGATTATTGTCTCCGTCCGGGGGAGTGTCCTCACGATCGATCTCAAGAACTGGATCACCAATTTCAGATTCGAGTGGGTACCCTGTGACTTCGGTGACAACTGCAAGGCACATGGCGGCTTTCTGGATGCCTATCAGGAGTTGAGGGATCGCAACGTCTACAAGGACGTTCTTCTAGCCAAGACACAGTACCCCAAATACGACATTATCGTGACGGGACACTCTCTCGGAGGCGCTGTTGCATCGCTCCTTGGCGCATATCTGCGAGAGATGTTCCTCAAAGTCAACATCTACACGTTCGGTTCACCGCGGATCGGCAACGCTGCACTCGTGAAGTATGTCTACAACCAGCCCGGGAAGACATATCGGATCACACACTACAATGACGTTGTACCCAGACTTCCGCCTATGTTCTGGCCATTCTGTTACCGCCACACAGCTCCTGAGTACTGGCTGGAGGGTGGACCCGAAGAACGGACGTCGTACACAGCCGACCAAATAGAGGAGTGCCAGGGGTCTGCGGATGATCATTGTAATGCCGGGTTGTACACTCCGAATGTCGACTCACATTTGTATTATTTCGTGGCCATCAGCCATTGCGGAGAGTCTGAGAGCCGCTTGTTTGTCTCGAATGGGACTGATGAAGGCGAAGGACCCTTGGATGGGAAGGAGGAGAATCGGCTGACGTGGTTCGCGAAGCTGGATATGCAGTATGTCGAAGACTTGAAGAATGGTAGTGGCCCTGAGGAGAAAGTAGGTTGGTGGCCGGCGTGTTGAGTATGTAAGGGTCATGGGGCCACTTGAAGTCCAGTTGTCGTTGACTGATAATATTTACTTGCGGTTTCACAATGGATTCAACTCGGTCGTAACCCGAAAATTGGCTCTGTCTAATTTGATAACTCAGATAATCGTGATACGCTTTTTTGCAAAGTTATCTCCAACGTGAACCTCGCCAGATAGGTCGAGGTAAACCCCTATACGCTGGAAGCCCCGGTGTAGCCGCAATCCCTAAGCCTGCGCAAGACGATGAAAGACCGTAGTGTGCGATGTCACCCTCGAGCTATGGGGCGCATGAGATTTTGACCCGTTATAGTAGCCGGCAAGGTTCAAGCTTTGGTGACAGAATTCAGATGCAAGGCCTGTGTTGTCACAGTTGGATGATATTTTAGCAGGCAGGGTGAAGGGCAAGCGTGAAGATCCGGTAGCAGAGCTCAAAGGCTGGCCGTGGAAGAAACAGAAATTAGTAAGCATGACCCTGAAATCTGATGCTTAATGGTCTCACCAATACCCTAGCAGTCGCCACCTTGACATGCGTTGTTGGCTGTTAGTCTTCAAAAGGCTGCGCCACTCCCATTACATACTAAGTACCCTAGGGTAGAGACCCGGGCAGCCCTTACAGAAGGCTGCTTTCCTACTGTGAACCTCGAATTCAAATTTAGATGCTAGAGAGCGACTCGACCCCAAACTTGGCCCTCCAGCTCATCCCTCAACGGCTGTAAATAGAAAAACCGGGCCCACAGGGCAACCCAACAGGGCCAAAGGGCCTTTTTCTGAAAGGATCACCGACGCGAGAATCCGGGCATATTTAAGAAGAAATGAATTCCCACAATCCATCAATACTCTGCGTCTAGAGATCCCCACAGGGACATTGACACGGGAACATTGACATCAAACTGGATCATACTGGACTACGGAAATTGTGGGAAATGAGTTCATCACCGACGCTGACGAGGACAACTGCTCCATTGATCTCTCTAGAAGGCTTCCATGTAAGCTATAACACGCTCGCTTCACCCTTCAGTTGAGAACTGAGGGTTCATATACCCGCATGGAGATTTTGCTGACCACTTCTGGCGAGCAGATCATCATCTGGGTGTTCTTCGGTCTTTGCGTGACAGCGTTTATTCTCCGTGCTTACATCCGTCATGTCTGTTTTCAGCGACTGCTTGTTGAGGACTGGCTCATGTTACTCGCACTTTGCTTACATCTCGTCGTTGCGATTTTGGGACAGCTGTTCCTGGGATATGTGTACGACATGGCAGCGGCTGAGAACGGGCAGCTCATCCCTGGCGCCGACTTTTACGAAGACTCAAAGAAGGGACTGAGAGCATTTGGAATTTCCTGTCTTGTTTCCTACGCTGGTATCTGGGTCATCAAGATTAACTTTCTCGTCTTCTTCTACCGCCTCGGGCACCAGTTCAAAGCGTATTTCATTGGGTGGTGGATCGTCTTGATTCTGGTCGTTGGCTGCGGTGCAGCTGAAATAGGCACGCTACAGTACCATTGCTTGTTTGGATCCACCAACACCATCTTTGGAACGTGCAGCGAGACAACAGTTCTAAAAGAGGTTTATATTCGTATGATCATGTCATGCGTTCTCGATGTTCTATCGGACGCTGCCAGTGAGTGGTTTCCCGCGCAAATCATCGGCCTGCGGTTCCCTGGGAAGACTGCTAACAGTGGAAACTACGAATTCAGTTCTCTGCTTTCCAATCTCTATTCTTTGGAGGGTAAAAATAAGTCTACGCAAGAAACTTATTCTTGGCGGCATCTTTGGTCTGGTCGGCTTTACTATCGCCGTGACCATCGTCCGGGGCAGCATTTTCGGCGGGGTCTACAAAAGCATCAATGCGGATGGCGGAAGTGAGCTGAACGTGTCTTGGATTTGGTTCTGGCTCTATGTTGAGTATACAGTCTGTAAGTAAAGAGGAAATTGGAGTGCATAAAGAAAAGGATGTCGTTAGGACTGACATTGCTTCTTCACACAGCTTTTATTATCGCATGTTGTGTTTCCTTCCGGGCTCTGTTCCTCCAGCAGGAGCACAGATCCCAACAAGCCAGGGATCAACAACGCAAAGAGACCGGCTCGATGTACGCCATGGACGAAAACCGCAAGGGCTTCCGTGCAAAGTTCCGAAGGCTGCATGAGAGTCTCTTAGATACTTGCAGGAATTTGGAGTGCACCAGTGCAAACAACGCCTTTGGGCTGCCTGTCCCGCCTTCAGCAAGGCTGAGCGTGAACTTCGAGGGAAGCCTTAGTGCATACAACCTTGAGGGGATCAAAATGACAGGAGTCACCAGGCACAGCATGTCCGCCGCCGACTCTCATTCGTACTCTGGCACGACTGTTGGAGACAACTTTATATAGACAGACAAACAACTGCGCCCGCTCTTGAATTTCCGAAGTCGGGACCGAATCTATATAGAAAAGTTTCAATACCCATCTGCTTTTTTTCGTCTAATCTTCTTGTTCCTGGAAATGTGACCATATCGTGGGAGTAACAACGTGCTAGATTTCCATTGGCTACTTAGGTACATACGTTATCATAGAGTGCAGGTCAACGACGTGTGCCATGTTTCATGTGCCCGAGGTTGCAACCTTTGCATCAGACGTGGGCCGTCCGATAGGGATGCTGTATGAGGCCTACGGAGGTGTTGTCATGCCACAAGAGGGACCGCTGTCTGAGCATTAGCCAATGGTGATCCAGATGACATGAACACAATAGAAAGGAGAGTGCTAACCGAAGAGCCCGAATATATTTCAACATCGCCTTACCCACCTTCCACTCTGGTTTTCCCATCGCCAATAACCCCCTTGGAAGTACACTATCCTCTCATACGGAAATCTACCGGAATCCAGCAAAAGACATATACAATCTCACGTTCAACAGGATCCACCAAAATGTCTGGAGTAACATTGGAAGACCTCAGAAGACTCAAAAAGTCTTGCAATGAGCCGATCAAAGTGCTGCCCAGCCAGAAACGCCTACCCAATGAACATCGCAGTAAGTCATAAACAGCGTATTGGAGCACACATAGCATGCTAATGAACTACAAGATGCTTGGGATTTTATCGTTCAGGAAATACTTCCAGTGGTAAAAGACGCCCCTGCCAAATCTGTCATGGAAGACCCAGGCCTGAGCTTCCTCAAGAGGCGTCCCCTGAGACGATACGTCGAGTTGCGCGGGAACCGACCTGTATCAAGCCTCTGGTTGAGTAAATACTGCCAGCTCTTGGGCCTGTTGATGTATTTGACGGGAGACGTCGTTGTCAAGCCTTGTTCATACTGTGCGCAACGGTCTGGAATCTTTGAGAAATGTGTTGTCTTCGAGGCTATTGGCGAGAGGAGCTGTGCTACCCATCTGCACAACAGCCATGCACTGCTGTGCGATATCCAGCCCCGTCCTCTCTTTTCCGGTTGGAGCGCACGTGCGAACATGGAACGAGGGAGACGGACTCAGGAGTCTGAGGAGTGATATTTCCGTGTCTACTCTCTCTTCCGTCTGTAGTAGAAGAGATAATTTGTCTTGATTTTTCTACTTAAGCTGGATGCGTATGTACTCAGGCCTTTTCGAGTCTTTACTAGTATGATACATGTACATGACGAGACACGGAACAACGGAACAAAATCGAATTGTATGGCCTTCAAAAATGCCTTGAATAGGTGTGGGGGTCTCTAGATCCTAGCACGAACGCCGAGTAGATGTGACAATGTCCGAATATTCGAGCAACTCCGAGTCTCTGAGCCCAATCAAGAGCCGCATTTTGGAATTGTTACAGCAGTTGCATGATATTTTGTACCACCCGCGTCGCAATCAACCCACATATCTGCCATACTTCAAGAATTGCTCATCTTCCCTCAAAGCTTTGATATCGACAGCCCTCAAACAGCATGCTATATCGATATCACCTTCTGGCATATAATACATCAGACTCTCGAAAGGTGTGAATCGCGGCCTTTTGGAGAACAGAGGACTACCACCCAGTACCTTCCCAAAATCTGTCTGATTCAGTTCCAAGCCCGCGAAGCTCGAGAAAATCAAGTCCCAGCCTGACAAGTCCAAGGGAGCCCCATAGGATATAGCGCCTTTATCATCCGACTCATTCAATGCTGTGGCAATAGACTGAATCTCGAGAGATCGTATATTCAAGATATCGGAACGCATCCGCCTTGCTAGTGCTGAGATATCGCTCGTCGCTGCAGCTGAGTCCAGTGAAACCGTTGTGTAGTTGCATGTTACTATGTGCCCCATGTATTCTTTAGTCAGGGGTGGTTCGAGGAAGCGTCTGCCGTTGACGGCACGACAGAAGATTGCTTGAGTCTTCTTCTCCATGCGCTTCATACGCGCCACGGTGATTCTTTGACACAGGAAGGCAGACAGGGCATCGTCAGTTGATACCCAGTGCGCTGCCGCCACGTCAGAATCACCCTTGGAAGGGCCTGATGCAACAGCTTTGAGCTCAGCCAATTTAGGTCCCGAGAAGTGGAGATAGACCCACTGGAGGTCTGGTTGTGGTTGATTCGTTTGGGAAGGGTTGGTTGGTGGAGGCTTCACCAGGTACTTGCTGATGTCCACCTTCTCGTCATCTGGCCCCAAGAGCTTGATAATATGGCGCCTGTCGCGATTCCCCTGTTCGACCTCAACATCCGAGAAGGGCTCGCCACACAGAGCTTTCGCATAGAGTCGAATGATTTGTCCCAACCCATTCATATCCACGATATTGTGGTTGCCTTGGAAAGCCAATATGAGCCCACCATCGAGGATATTGGCCTGGATGACGAGTACAGGGGCAGGCTCGTCCGTCTCGTCGTAGCCATCAGGCAGCCCTTTCCGGACGGCCAGAACATCGCCGTCCAGGACCGCCATTGGCACACCTGCACTCATGATGGCGTGCATGGAAGGACAAAGCCCTGTGGCATCTTTGACAATCACTGGAGTTGCGCGCTCTCCAGGCGGATAGGGTATAATAGCGGCCAGCCCTGTCTTTCCAGGGCCTTTGCCCTGGCGGATCACATGGCCCCCAATCCAGGGAAAGGTCTCAACAAGCCTTCTTGCGGCGTTTTCAAGTTCCCTTGTGATGACCGCCACACTACTGGTCGGTTGAAAGCCCAATGCAATATGCGTGTAGGTTTTGAGAAAGGTCATCTGCCCGAGTACATCTTGGTAGCGTTCGAATTCTTGAAAGTTGGTGTCAGCCATGTTGAATCGTTTTGGTTTCTCAGGTTGCTCAGCTTGCAGGTGCTACAACAATGATGGCGTCGTATTGAGGGACCAGCCAGAGGCTGACACGGATGGGATTCTTGTCAACACGACGCACATGGGAATATGGTCCGTCTGTAGTATTAGTCAACATGGGTGGATGAATCATAATGATGCATCGTGCCGGTAGCGGCAGGAAACTTTTCGATGCCCAATATACCTGAGTACATCTGTGGGTTGAAAAGTAAGCTGACGGTGTCACTTTCAAGACCGATAATTTGTACGGGTGCTTGTTCGTGTCTTATCGAGAAGGATTCGGTCTGCAGTCCACCTGCAAGGTCAGGCCGTAGTCAGACGCCTAGAAGCATCCACAGTGGTACACCTGCATAAACTGAATAACACTAGGCGCTCTAATGCGGGAGGTCGAACTGTCAGCAGGGAAAGTATCTGGGGTCTCCCACACAGGGTGTTTGGACATATTATGGCGTGGGAATTCTCGGTGCCGATATTGCTGACTCGGTCACGATGGGCTCCTTGTTCATCTTGGCGGTATGTGCATGTGCTAGAGGGCCATTGAGACGCAGGTTATCAAGCAAGCGGAGACAAATATCGTCCCAGGTCATCCAAAATGCACCACCATGGGCGCATACCCCCTCAGCTTCCACCACTATTTGGTGGCACGCCGCAGTCCCTTCTGCAGGAAGCAAAGGCCACCGTCGCCCGCATTAAGGCTATATGGGACCAGGTAGTCCTCAAAGTCACACCCGAAACTGCAACAATCGAGAATGTCATCCTTCCGGTCGCACACAACGAGAATGAAACAAAGTTACACGTCGATGTCATATGTTTCCTCGCCACAGTCCATCCAGTGGCGGAGATGCGGGAAGCCGCCAAAGATGCCAGGCGGTTCATCGATGATGCTGAGGTTGACCTGTACCTGAGGGATGATATGTTCAAATTAGTTGATGCTATTTTGAAGAAGAAAAATGAGACATCAACTGAACCTGAAATCTACCGCTTCCTGCTCAAGTTTCATGCCCAGTTCCTCCGAAATGGATGCGATCTAGAAGGACCCGCCCGCGACCAATTCGAAAGGGACACTAAGCGACTCAACAAGCTCACAAACGAGTACAGGTCGAACCTCGACAACGACCAATCTGGCATGTGGGTAACGCAAGCCGATCTCGATGGCCTTCCTACGGACTTCATTGGTGCCTTGAGGAAAGGAGAGGGCGAGGATCAAGACTTGGTCTGGGTGAATATGAAACGGCCTCACCTCGCCCGGATCCTCAAGTTTGCGAAGTCGGAGGATACAAGGAGGCGTTACTATATTCAGCAACTCAGCCGAGTTCCAGCGAACATTCCTCTGCATCGCGAGATCATCCTGCTCAGAGACTCTCTTGCGCGACAAAAGGGCTGGAACTCATGGGCGGGTCTTAAAATGTCGGAGAAAATGATGAAGAGCCCAGAAACAGTTTTGAGCATACTGGCCGAAATGCATCCAAGATTGTACGAGAAGGGATTGCGTGAAGCGGATGACCTCTTAACACTGAAAAAGGCCGATGTGGCTGATCCGAAAACGAAGCTCTTCTTCTGGGACATCCTTTTCTACGAGAACGCGAAGCAGGAGAAAGCAGCTTATATCAAGAACAAAATTGTTATGGAATATTTCGAGGTCAATTCAGTCGTCAAGAGAATCCTGTCCATCTATGAGCGTCTATTCGATATTGAGTTTGAACTGGTGACTCCCGAACGACTTGCACAGCTCCATGGTGACAAGTGCGGAGATTCAACATGGCAGGATGATGTGTGCTTCTGCATGGTCTGGGACAAAGGCAATGAGGACTCGTTCCTTGGTTACATATACTTCGACCTTCATCCACGTCTCGGCAAGTACACGCATGCTGGTCATTATAATCTTCAGAAGGTTTGTCTTGTCCCTCGAGTCCACGACATGTTACTCCGCTAACGTTAAACCAGGGGTTTGAAAGGCGAGATGGAACGCGACACTACCCTTGTGCTGCTCTGGTGATGAACTATGCAAAGCCATCGGGATCAAGTCCATCTCTGTTAAATGTGGGAGAGGTCAGAAGCCTATTCCACGAGGTTGGTCACGGTATGCATAACATACTCTCCGTGACAAAATTCGCCCGTTTTCATGGACCTAAAGTGGACAAAGACTTTGTGGAAACACCAAGCATTCTCTTCGAATATTTCTTGTGGACTCCTCAGCATATTCGAGAAGTGTCCTGTCACTACTCTTACATCTCGCCTGCGTATAAGGAGGCATGGCATTTAGCACATCCAGATGAACAGAATCTTCCCTCTAAGTATCTCACAGATGACCTTATACAGGGCGCTCTGTCCGGGAGGGAGACGGGTCTCAGTATCCTTCGTCAGTTCCACTTCTCCACTTACGATCTCACAGTCCACAACCCATCCTCTCAGGAGGAGCTCAAGGAGGTGAACTTTGGCGAGCTCTACAACAAACTATGGGTCAAGATCGTTCCATCCAACGGGGGCGAGGCGCTAGGGCAAGGGTGGGAGTGGGCACACGGTGAAAGTGTCATGCGTCTCATCATGGGACAATACGATGCAGGCCAATATGCATATATCTTGTGAGTCCGGACACGATCACCCAGATTATAAATCCTTTTGAATCCGCATGGAAACCCGGGGTGGCTCGATATGTCGACTAACCACAAATATAGAGGAAGAATGTGGGCTGCAGATATATTCGACACCTTCTTCGCTGCCAATACGATGGATAAAGAGGCCGGCAGACGATACAGACAAATGATCTTGAGACCTGGTGGCAGCCAGCCTGAGTGGAAGACATTAACAGACTACCTTGGGCGCCTACCCAGCCCTGACGCTTTCTATCGCCATATTGGTATCATGTAAGATCTGAATAGACTAACCCGCTGGAGGATTAAACTTCTACACTGGTTGTCTGTGAAGGCTATCCATGGCATGTTGCGCCCTAAAGGTGGAGACGGCTTAGAAATGGAAATTCGTCTATAGACTAGGTATTACACGTATGAATGAATGCAGGTGCAGAATGCAGCTCGGTATGCTTGATGGGCTGGCATCTTTGGTGACCCTCCCTCCCCACAGAGAGGTGCAGAAACTTTGGTTGATAATCGGCCGGTTTGCTGCCCATTGGACGTTGTTTGGTTTAATGCACGCGATATCGCAATCCCGTTGGACCCTCTGGCTACGTAGGTATGCCGGCATGGCGGTGTGGTGGAGAGAAGGAAAGATGGCCCACCTGGGCACTGTCCATCATGAACAACGTACAGTTTGATGTGCCTTGGGACGTTTATGTTACGCAGGCACTCCCGAGCTGTGCCCACGATGTTTCACTTGACGCGGTCAGTGAGGCAAAAGTCTTTTGTTTTCCTTCAACATGTCGTCTTCCAATACTTCTTCAGCAATCCAATTAGTGCAGTTGCCTGCCTCGAAAGATGGGCCCTCTGCCCTTGCTACCCAGGTTCCGCCCCTAGCAGATGAAGGAGGCCTTTCCAGTGAGACAGCAGAAGAGCTGCCACGCCGGTCATCAGAGTTAGCCCTGCCCGATGAGACGAGCGCCAGGGCATGGCTTGCTGTGGTCGGTGCCTTTCTGTACTTGTTTCCTACTTATGGCAAGCACATCACCTTTTACTGCCGTATCCCAGTGCGTATCATCCATGGATATGCTAACTTGAAAAACAGGCTTCATGCAAACAATAGGAACAGTTCAATCCTATCTTGAACAGCATCAATTGTCGAAAAGCTCCACTGCAGATATTGGTTGGATCACTGGTGTCTATACCGCCCTAGCTCTTTTTCTAGGTATCCAGTTTGGTCCCCTCTTTGACTATTATGGCCCCAGACTGCTTGGGCCTATTGGTTGCCTATTTTATATACCCGTCTTCTTCGTCATGGCCGAATGTACTCAGTATTGGCATTTTATGCTCGTTGTTGGTCTCTGGGGTGGTACTGGAGCAGGTATCCTGTCGACGATCGGCGTAGCAGTGATCGGGAAGTGGTTCGTTCGTCGCCGCGGGCTAGCCATGGGCATTGCTCTTTGCGGCTCCTCTATAGGTGGCATCGTGATGCCACTAATGCTGCGGAAACTTCTCCCGAGTCTCGGCTGGGTCTGGTCTATCCGTATCCTCGGCTTTCTCATTACAGCGGTTTTAATCTTCGGTTCGATTTGTTTGAACCATCCTCTACCCGAGCAGCCGTCTGAAGAGTCGGAGCAACATCGCAGGAGAAAAGTCGCCCTGAACTTCATGGCCTTGACTTCAGGAACTTTCACCTTTGTGACCATCGGTATTTCCGCGTTGGAATTTGCTATCTTCGGTGTGTTTGGTCTACTGCCAACGTATGCAACAATGGCAAATTTCCCCGCTGGTACCGGATATGTTTTGGTCGCCATAGCTAATGGTGCATCCACTTGTGGGCGTCTCCTGCCTGGATTGGCAGGAGACTATTTCGGCCACTTCAATGTCTTGCTCTTCATGGTTCTGTGCGCAACCATCTTCACTGGTGCGATTTTGGTACCCTACGGAACCAACTCACTCAAGGCGTTGTACGCATTTGCCGGTCTCTGGGGTTTCTCCTCGGGGAGTTTTACATCACTTACTCCCGTGTGCATGGGAAAGACCTGCGAAACTAAGGATTATGGGAGATATTTCGGTCAGTCTCATTAGCCCATGACCCTAGACCCTCTACTGAATTATTTGGACAGGGACGATGTACTTCTTCGTCAGCTTCTTGATTCTTCTGGCAGTTCCGATGGGCGGCCAGATGCTTTCCAGCTTCGGAACACGTGCGCTGGCAGAACTCTACGTCGGAATCGTTATCGTGGGAGGTATCGCCTTCTTGATTGCACGACAGCTTCTCCATGGCAAGAAAGGGCTTGAAATCAGGGCCAAGATATAGATCAATCCCTCTGGAAGATTAATCATGAGCACTAGCATACATCTACCATCCCCCTTTTGAACCAAAGGGTTCGCAAGTTGGGGGGAAGTTGGGGAGAATTTGGTACTTCTCATGCGAGCTGTGTAAGACTCTTGCACGTGTGCTATTTAGGTCTTCCACGACCAAACTAGCTGAGAGACTTTTGGATATAGAGCTTTGCCGTCAGGTCCAATGATGAGAAGATTTGTCATGAACAGCTATCATATGACTCTTATGTAAAGAAGCATATTGAAGGCAGTGGCCACGCCGGCTGAGATGAGCTCATCGAGGTGCTGTGGCTTATCAACGTGGTTATAGAAGTCAGTGAAACCTGGTAAAATCTGGAGCACTCGGTTCTATTCATAGCTTCTGTGTCCGGAGGAAATACTTGCTACGCATTGTACGATGAGAAGTCTTTTGTCCTTGTCATGTCAAGCATAAGATCAGACATGTTCCACTACGACTCGTTTATCACACCCTGTGTACAACCCTGGGAATTCATTGGGGTTGATGCCAGAGGTCGTAGAGCTTTCGAATTGATATTTTATGCGAACCGATGGACTTAAATGTACCCCAAGCGCGTCAAGCCATTAGTGTGTCCCTTTCTTATTAGTGGTGGAAAGTTCACTTAACCGATGATCCGGAGTACAGTTCACCTGAGTGGCTGACTCTTTGGAGGTTGTGGTGGCCACCTTTGTCCCTCAAGTCTTCTTGTTGGCCAACCCCCTCCCCCAATTTGTCATTCTCTATTGTCAGACTTGCTCACAAGAATACTATTACTATGTGTATCCCACACTTCCACATCTCAAGATCGACTATATGGCCTTTTATGAAACATGTAGGGTGACTATATGTTGCATTATTGTTAGGCTCGACCAAATCTGGCATCGTCAGTACTCAAGCCAATTAATCAGGGAAAATGTTCTCTTCACATTCGTCCTAGTGTGCTTTTCAGACCTGATAGGCTATACTATAAGCGCATCCATCCACCAGCCAGGACAGCAACATCATGCGGGATATCAGGTGAACCGACGAGAGCAAATCAAATCTGTCACGAAACACTATAGGAACTCAGGTCTGCCACCTGAGCCACTGTATTATTCCACTAACTGTGTGCTGACCATTTTCTCGGGCAGCAGGCCGGTTCACCCACACTCGCTCACATATTACCAGCTCACATTGTGAAGGATAAGGGTTCCCACATCCCAAGATCGATAGAATGGATCGACCCTACAAGCGGCCCGATGCCCGACATGCAGCAGTAGGCTAGTCTCCTGTCATCAATTCTCCGTGTTTTGCCACTTACGGTTTAACCACTCATGAAGTTGACCAATTGATCAGTTCCAGCTGACCACCCCCTGCCCCGCAAACTAACGAGTCCGGAGGTAGGCTTCGGATGATGTGTTGAGGATGTTATACTACTAGGCCGAAAGAAAGGTCGACTTCAGAGTTGCAAACTTTCCAGTGAAAATGTTCCGAGTTGGATAGGTCATCTGAGAGGCTCATGGTCATCACGACATGTCTTTGATAGTCTGCGGGCAGCGGTTTCCCAATGGAAGGCTATGGAACTCTCGATTATGACTTACAACCACGGGATAGGTTCCATTAGCCAAATTAATCCTTCAAGCCCAATATTTTCTTGTTCTCCTTTACTATGCAATTTCCCACTGATCCCGGTCTTGGTGTCTCAGACACGGTGCGCCTGACTTAGTACTTATCTCCCATACCATGGGCTTTTTGTCTTACTTCTTAGCTAGAAGCAAGCCTTGAATTAACGATAAAAAGTCTTCAAAAGCCACGGAAAAGGGGAAGAGTGGAATGGGAGTTAATATATTCGATCTCTCTCATGACCCACAAGGAGCCATGGATGTGGTCACTTGCTGGGCCCGAGGCAACGTTCCTTCTGGAACATGGGGATTCATTCTATACATCTCCTTTTGGTAGCCTGAGTTTAGTATTTGGGATACTTGGACGCCTCCATAGCAACCGCACCTTTTGCTTCTCAGCCACAAGTGTTGGCCACCGATATACCCTCACCACCAGCATGACTGATCCCGGGACCTTGTCCCCCTCGGCCCTACTTTTGTGAAAATCGATTCATCACCAATCTTGTCGATGAAAGTATGATTGGGCATGTGATGGTACTCAGAGCTAGGGATTCGTGGCGTCAAGAGAATATTGTATCGGGAAGGAATGCCCCTAACCTCGGGAGAAAAGTGACAAGAGAGACTGGCAAAATCCATAAATACTCCTATTCTCCCTCGTAGAGAAAATAAAGTTCTCGGTGTCAATATTGTGATGACACAGCAACTGTGAAACACGCATTGCCAACAATCACTATGCATCTTTTCCGTTCCTTACTCGCAGCCCTTTGGCTGGTTGCGGTGCCTTCTGCAATACTGTGTATCCCAAGCCCTGGTGGATTAACAGCTATTTCCGAGAGGCAATCCACCGATCGCTACGTGTTCGCACATTTCATGGTCTGTTCTACTATCCTATATCTCCCGACTTTGTTCCATTCTGTTTGCATTGCTTTTAGATGGGAAATAGGCACTGACATTCGAATTTAGATAGGGATTGTTTCCGATCGGACCTCATCGTAATTACCCCCTTCTAAACCTTTCTGTTCCGTGTCGAAAATTCTTGGTGGATGTCATGTGTACTACCCTTATAATTGCTCCTTGGCCGGTACCCTCTGGCATATTTCAAACATTGGGTTTTTGGATATAGTCCGCGGCAGCAGTAACTAATCAGGCACACTTGAGATGTGCTGGGAAATACCATTTTGTGGACATTACTGATGAGGAAACAACAGAACTGCCTATGACGCGGATTTTCAGCGTGCAAAGGCCCTCGGAATCGATGCATTCGCATTGAACATTGGCACGGACTTTTACACAGATACACAGCTGGGCTATGCGTATGCTTCTGCGGCTGCCAACGACATGAAGGTCTTCATATCCTTCGGTACGATGTCTCCGTCCGGCCCCGGTGCTCAGAGCAATACATTTTACTGACTGATCACTAAGACTTTAACTGGTGGAGCACCTCTCAGGGTACCGCTGTTGGACAAAAGATTGCACAATACGCCAGCCTAGACGCTCAACTCAAGGTCGACAACAAAGTATTCGCTTCATCCTTTGCTGGTGACGGGGTTGATGTCAGCGCGATACGTACAGCCGCTGGCGTTGACTTGTACTGGGCACCAAACTTCCATCCCTCATACGGCACAAACTTCAGCACGATTGATGGCGCCCTCAACTGGATGGCTTGGCCAAACAACGGCAACAACAAAGCGCCCACTGCCGGGGCAAATGTGACCGTTGAAGAAGGCGACGCTGAATATATCGCGGCGCTAGGTACAGCGGATAGATATATCGCCCGTATGTGATCCTAACAGCCCACCTCGAAATTTACTTCTTGCGAGTCATGCTAATAATGCTTCACTCTAGCTGTGTCTCCTTGGTTCTCGTAAGTATATTGGCTACAGCCCCATCCCTTCTTTGGCTAACATTCTCACCCAGCACTCATTTCGGTCCAGAGGTATCCTACTCAAAGAACTGGGTCTTCCCCGGCGACCTCTTGTGGTATGATAGATGGAATGAGATCCTTAGCCTTGGGCCCCGGTTCGTTGAGATCGTCACTTGGAATGACTATGGTGAATCTCACTACATTGGCCCTCTCGACAGCCCACATTATGACGACGGGAATTCGAAATGGACAAACGATATGTAAGTGGCGGTCCTATGGTCCTATGTATCTGAAACAAGCTAATGGAATTTGTCTTCCGGTTAAAGGCCTCATGACGGATGGATGGACATAGCAAAGCCATTCATCTCAGCCTTCAAGGATGGAGTGTCCTCCGCGAACTCATATGTGACGACAGATGAGCTTGTATATTGGTATCGGCCAACACTCAAATCCATTGATTGTGACGCCACCGATACGACCATGGTGACAGCTAACAATGGTTCTGGCAATTATTTTGAGGGGCGACCCAATGGTTACGAATCTCTGTCCGACTCAGTGTTTGTTGTCTCGCTACTCACATCAGCCGGGATCATTACCGTGGAATCGGGCAGCACAATTCAAGAGTTCTACGCACCTCAGGGAATTTCAGCCTATGAGGTGCCCATGAATGTCGGCAAGCAGCAGTTCTTCTTGTCGAGAAATGGCCAGACAACTATGAGTGCCGTAAGTCTGAAGAATATTTCCGACGTCTGCCCATGTGGTATATACAACTTCAACGCCTACGTCGGTACAGTCCCTGAATCCGCACCGGATCAACTCCAGCCGGACGGTCTAAACTCTCTTACCGCTGGGCTTCATGTCACAACCTGTCTAGCTACTCCATCATTGGGTACTGTTGCTATCACACCGGCTTCGACACCGGCTATTACAGTGTCTTCAGGCGCAACTTCACCAGTGACAACGACTACGAGTCCTACTACTACCACCACCACCACCACCACCGTTCCTAAAACTACTTCTACCACAACTTCCACGACCATTACGAGCATTACCACGACAATTACCACAACCATTTCTACCACCACGTCTACCACCACGTCTACTACCGTTTCCACGACCAGTACGACTTCATCCGCCACGTCGACTTCTGTCTGCGTAGCTGGCCAGGGGCCGGGGAACTATGCCGGCTTGTGTTCGTTCTGTTGCAACTTTGGGTATTGTCCACCTGGTCCTTGCACTTGCACAGCTTATGGTACGTCGTGTCTTTAATTTGCTCAGCATTCTTTACATGCACAAATGACTGACTTAGGATGTTGTAGGAACTCAAGTTTCACCTCCGCCTGAGACAGGCGTGGTAGGAAAACCCTTACCAGGAGAAGACGATTCATACCTGGGGTTATGTTCCTATGCATGCAATCACGGGTATTGTCCAAATACTGCTTGTCAGGCATCTTGATTTCATGGGGCAGAGCGGTCAGCCCCAAGGGCTGTGCGCAAAGAAGATGTGCAATGTGTAAAGGCTGAAGGGAGAATGAATATCCGGCCAGGAGGCCAGCACACTTCGTCAAATAAGTAATTACACACTCGTTTGGTTTAGGGTTGTTGCGGGTACGGCTATCGCACAGCCGTACCTTCCCAGCTATGGCCTAGTGTTAGGTCTTTCCTTCTGGGAGAACGTAGCACTTAGCTGTTTCCTCCCTGGCGTGCCTCCCAGGGATGGAACTTAGAGACAACAACAACAAATACACAAGCTATTCAGACAACACTTCGTTCGTACGAACAGAACCCTACCAACAAGGGTATACACTCATTCTCAGTCCCTCACGACGTTTTTCATAAGCCACACAGGCAAAGTTTAATCAGAATTGATTCTTACAACTTGATTCCAACACGGCGAAAGCAGATAGTGCGGTCCTTTGTTTTCCCCACTGCGGCCTCTGAGTCGTGCCGTGAGTACCCTAGGGTATCTTTCTGGTGGAGACAAGTCTTTCCGGGAGTGGTGAGGAACTCAGGCTAAGACGGCGGGGCGATGCCAAAGGAGAGCTATGGAACAGCCAAAAACATGAAGAGTCTCATGTCCTAAGGTCAGCAGGGAGGATTTCCATTGATGTGAAATGGGCAGGCCTATCCGCAGGACATTGTTGAAGCTCAGGGATGGTGGCACGTGCCGTTCAGGGGGTGTGCCTTAGTAATCCTCGCTAATGCAAGACGTGAGGCTAAGGCATTGGGCCCCACTCAAGGGTCCGAGACGAGACGCGACGGGGACCCTGAAGTCGTCTCCCTCAATGGGACGCTCTTCTCCATGGATCATACTCCTCACAATGATGCAGCTTTCCTAAACCAAATCCTACAAACTCGCATCATTGCGGTGATCTTTCCTTTACTCCACTATGCCAGCATGAAAATAATCACGCCATTGCAGCAGCCCCAAGAACTGTCCCAAACATGAAACCCTCGCCCGGTTCGGGCCACGTTCCCTCCTTACTGGCCATCTTCCTCCTGATCCTCACCGTAGCCGCATACTCGCCCCTCTCCGACAGCTTCCTGCGCGCCGTGCCGAGCCCGGGCGACGATTTCGACATCAACAATGGCGCGCTGCTTGCGCCGATCCTGATACCGCGGGTCCCAGGGACGCCGGGATCGGCCAAGGTGCAGCAGCACTTCGTCGACTTCTTCCAGAGGGAGTTGCCGAGGTGGGAGGTCGAGTGGCAGAACTCGACGGCCCGGACGCCCGCGACAGGCTCGCGGGATGTGCCGTTCAATAATATCGTGTTCAAGAGGGAGCCGCCGTGGACGAAGCCGGGGCAGGCGAACATACTGACGCTCGTGGCGCATTTCGACAGCAAGCTGACGCCCGAGGGCTTCATAGGCGCGACGGACAGTGCCGTGCCGTGCGCGGTGCTCATGCACGTTGCGAGGAGTATCGACAAATACCTGACGCAGATGTATGATGAGATGGTGGATCTGGGCGAGCTGGGAGGGACCCCGGCCATGGACATGGGCGTGCAAATATTACTGCTGGATGGGGAGGAGGCGTTCGTGTCCTGGACAGACACAGACTCATTGTACGGCGCGAGGTAGGCTACATAACCTTAAACCTTCCACATATGGAGAATGTCTGGCTGATGCATGACTCCAGGTCTCTTGCTGAATCATGGGAGAACGAGCCCACCTCGGCAATGGCAAACTTTCCCAATCGGCTTAATCAGATCAGCCTCTTCGTCCTGCTCGATCTCCTCGGGTCTGCCGACCCCCAGATTCCCTCGTACTTCCTACCTACGCATTGGTCATATCAGGCTATGGCCAATGTTGAACAAAGAATGCGCGACCTTGGCCTTTTGGAATCACAGCCGTCACAGCCGTTCCTCTCCGATTCTGGGAAGCTGGCCAGCCAATTCAGGAGATCGTGGGTGGGTGACGATCATGTCCCGTTCATGGCGAGAGGAGTCCCGGTCCTCCATTTGATTCCGTCTCCTTTCCCGAAAGTTTGGCATTCAGTGCAGGACGACGGGGAACACCTAGACATGCCAACAGTCAGGGACTGGGCAAAACTCATGACGGCGTTTGCGCTTGAGTGGCTCGATATGATGGAGGTGTGGCCACAGGACCAGTAGAACGGTGCAGCAGATGCTCTGCGCGGTTTACAACCTGGCTCATTGAATGCCTTGGGGTCTGAACACATTAATCAGTTCAAATTGGTGTTGAGTACGGTCGCGTCGCTTATGCACGTAGAGTAATAAGGCTTGTAAGATGTTCGGCATCCAATGGCACGCACTCAAGGGCCTCGACGCATTTCCATAGCTTACTCTCGATCGAGGAGGCACCCGAAGTGAAAGGAAATGACATGCAGTCCACTTTCAGCTATCTCTCTCCTTCTTCTTTTTGGACTCGCTCTTCGGCTCCGGCTTTCCTCCCTTTGGCTCGTTCTTCGAGCCTGGTTCATTCTCGTAGCCGCCTCCTTGCTTCTCATACTCTTTTGCAAGCTTGGTAGCCTAGACCTTCTTCAATGACTGTCTTCAAAGGAATATTCCGGGTGGGCTTTACCTTCCAGGCAGACCATTGTCCTTCTCCGCCACCGCTCTTGTTTGGCTCCTGCTTGATCTCTGTCCGAAGTTAGCCGATACCTCGCTCATGGAGCTGTGTGGAGTCAGGTTGAGCTTGCCGTCCTTCAACTCTTCGCGCAGCTCTGGGTCCGTGGGTTTTCCCTTGGATGACGGCATATTAGAGCGCGATGAGAACCCTAGGTTCCTAATTTGGCTGATAGAAGTTTGGTCTGGGGATTCTCACAAATTTCATCAAGCGACGGAGCATAAGACTAGTTTCGGTAGCTTGGTCGATGAACGCGAGTCTGAGGCTGGATTCGTCTATATTTATGTCTTCGGCTTCATGAGCACGTCATTGCACCGGACAAAGCACGAGGGAATCCATGACGATACTAGCAAAAAGAGCTGAGGTAATAAAGCAACATCTTCTGGAGCGCGTCTGAAGCCATAGACGGCGCGGGAATGGGGATAGCTGTTCCGCTAGTCCGGGATGCTAGACGTCGACACGGCCTTTCATTACATCACCATCCTTAAGCGGTACTTGACAGCTTCTGACTCGATCTGATATTGCTACCGAAATTCCCAGATGGGCAATGGCCATTTGATCGTCCCCGTCTACAGCGCCAATGAGGCCGCTCTCATACAAAGGCAGCCTCGGGACGGCTATGTTTTGGGTCAGGACTTTCTCCCTGATTAATCCCAAAGAGAGCGTGTGAGTCGATTGGTGTCTTAAACAATTGACTTAGTCCTATGCAAGGGTTGTGATGATTATTTAGACAAGGCTGAATGGTGATATTGGGGGTGGAATATCACGAATGCCTCTCCTGCCAGCTAAACTGCGTCTCTTGGCCATAATACTTTAGCTGCACAGATACCAGCAGACCGCATCCAGACCACATCCAGACCGCAGCGTACCAGCCACAATCACATCTCCTTTTATACCTACCTCAATAAGGACTAACCTGCCCCCTGTTCACTCCGTGATTTGAGCGACTTGTGCGCCGTGTTTTGCGCATTGACTGATCTGCGTCTGGTGCTTGCTGAATATTTCATATAAGGGAGACTACGCGATTCAAAACATTCCTAATCAACACTGCATATCCTCCTAAGCAACGCATTACCACGATATCTCAGCCTTCACATGGACTATAAGCTCCGGGGATGATGAGCCTGCTTCAGCTGGAAGGGCTTGGAATTCGGCAACAGTGTTGAGCACCCCCAATATCACTGCTGTCTGGGAATAAAGGTCACGAAAACAGGGAGTAAACGAAGACATGTTTAAGGTGTCTTTTATATGCTTTCCGATTCATCTCCTGGACACAATTTCTATTTTCTGTCCAATCCAAATCATGTGTCAAAATTCAACTGCACCACTGGAAGCCCCAATATGAAGGCTTGTCTACCAGGTCTCCATACTACAAATTCTTCAGCTCTGTGGCAGCTAAAAAAGCCACCGTCGAACGCACAGATGTTAAAAGAGCCTGTCAACAACGAGACCAGGCTCGATGGCGCCACTGGAAATATTCCACGATGATACATCTTACATAACAGCCAAGCTCTCGCCAGAGCAGCCTCGTGTTGAGCAACACTACGAGGGGAGGTTACCAATATGTGCCTCATGATGATATCAGTACAATAGTCCAGACAAGTTTGCTACTCATACAAACCATTTGGGAGCGCGATAGCTAACCCAGATCAAGCCAGAACGTTGGAAAGGGGGGGTATAATAAGCTGGCAGCCTTCTCCTCAACCGTTTCTGTTCCTTCCTTTCCGGTTATCTCCTGGACATTCCATTCTACTTCTGCTTCACTCAACTAAGTTAGTCTGAGGAAGTTTACCTACCATGCATCTTACCCACTACGCCCTCGCCGCTTTGTCGGCTGGAGTGGCAGGTGTTCAAGCCGGAAGTGGTCCTTCCAAGGGTCCTCCCATGCCCATGACTCCAGGTCCACCACCCCCTATTGACAGCTCGCATGAGGACAAGAGGCCAGGCAGGCCTAACCTTATCAAGTCAGAAGACGGTGTCGACGTGTCCAACATGCCCAAGCTGAAATCTCGGAGCACCATGTCTAAGCCGAGAGGTGGGGACGAGCTGTTCAAGCGGGACGACGGCTGTGGCTACGCCAAGGTCGTCAACAAGTGCCCTTACGACGTCTTCCTGTGGTCCGTCGCCTGGGAGACCGACGGCCCTTACAGGATCGGCTGCGGCGAGGAGTACTGCGAGAAGTTTGAGCCCGGCGGCGTGGCGCTCGAGATCGTCACAGACGAGGGGTCCTGGTACGACGACTGCGACAAGCTCGTCTTCTACTACAAGCTTGCAGGCCACGGAGAGGTCTACTACGATCTCTACGAGAAATATGGCCATCCGTTCGAGGGCCACAGGGTCGCCCTGGTGCCCGAGGAGAGGGGATGCCCCAAGCAGGTCTGGGATGATGGTAAGTTCTTCTTCTCTCCCCCTCTTGGCTTGCTTCTCAACTGGGAACAACGACTAACTTCAGTTGCAGGATGTGCAGATGACTATGGCGGAGGGTATGACAGGAAGTGCTGTGACTCTGAATCAGACCTGGTTCTCTACCTCTGTGGTGAGGAGGGCCACTGGCGTGGACCACCACACCACGGCCACGAGGATGACCACTGGCACAGGCCCCCGCCGCCGCCGCCACACCGCCACAGGCCTCCACCTCCTCCACCACCTCCTCCCCCTCCTCCTCCCCCTCCTCCTCCTCCGCCGCCACCACACCGTGGCCATGACGAGTATCCCCCATGCCGCCCTGAGCACCCACACCATCGCCACCGTCCGCCCCCTTGCTACGATGACGACGGGTACCTGATCCTCCGCCGCTCCTTAGAGGGCAGTGAAGAAGAGATGGAGGACGTCGAGGTAGAGGTTGAGGATGTCGAAGCCAAGCAGGAAGACAACCTCAAGTGGCACACTCGACAATGGGAGAATGACAAGCCCGACTGGGACACGGACGCCAAGTGTACTGATTGTGGTGAGAGGGTTAAGGGTTGGGTCAGCACCTATGCCAATGCGACCGAGGTGGAGGAGCCGGCTGCGGAGGAGTCTGGGGACGAATAGGCTCGCCTAGGACATGTGTGGATGCTCGTACACTATACAATAGTGTGGTACCAACAGATTATCTTCAGTTGGCAAACTTCTACATTGTAGTTAGATGCCCATGTCTTTCCTTTTAACACAAATCTGGGTTTGGAAATTTACCGTAATAATGGGATATAGCCCCTGTTCTGAAACCGTAATCGAATTATATACTATCCTTAAGAAACTCGCTTGTAATATGCGCCGTACGCTTTCATCCAGACTTTTATATATCCAATCTAGCCCTGATCCAAATATTTGTGTGTAAAGACCCGGCCCGCAGGTCTGAACCGCGGATCCATAACGCCGTCCCATAACCGATTATAACGCCAGAAACAGTACCAATAGGGTCAAATATAACGACCACTCTGCCGGCCGTGCTCTCACAGCCCAACTCCACATACCATTATTCCCCGGCGCCTTGTCGGTCTTGGTGCCGTCCACCTGCCGCTCGACCTCCTCGCGAAACTCCCCGATCACATTACCCCTCGGCCAATACTCACAGACGATGTACCAAGCCCTCGTGCCACACAACCGCTTCCCACAGCCCACCGTCGTGGTGGCCTTCCAGACCAACTGCGTGAAGTGGCCCGTCTCCTCACTGAAGCCCGGGTCGTTGAAATTATACTCCTCCCTTTCGTTGCCCCACAGTTCTACACAGCCCGTCACTTCATTGCACCCAATGGCGAGGTTCTCGCCGTATGGTCCGCCGGAGTGTGCAAAGTCGCACTCGGATCCGGAGTCTGGCGACTGGGAGCCCATGGAGGAGAGGTACGAGGACGCGTACTTTGCTAGGGTGTGGTTCCACGACACGGCTGTCGCGTTGTGCTCTTTGCGGTAGAAGTTTGTGCTGTTGAGGATGGCGGAGGTGAATAGTGCCGTGTCCGTGAACTGTGGTATCGTTGATGGGATGGTGGGTGCCGCGGTTATGGTGACGACGTGCACTTGGACTGGTGAGGGTGCTGGTGAGGCTGTCGAGCTGGTCGGGTACAAAGCCACAAGGAGAAGGCCGAGTAGAGTTGCTGGGAGCTGGTGAGCGGGCTTCATTGTGTTGATGGTCTGAAATGTATAAACGAGTGTGTTTAGATGGATTTGTCTCAATGTTTCGTGATAGTGTCACGGTGATATAAAATGGGAGTCAAGGCGCGGTACAGAACAGGCAAAAGTCATCCCGTCGCGTTGCAGAGAGGTTCTATATTAACAGCAAGCTCGATACCCCGGCGGTGCTCCATGGTGCTATACCAAGACTTCAACGTTGGCAGTTTCACGGTTCGCGCCGTCATGTCGCCCTGAACGAGGGTCGATTGGACTGCAGCTCACCAGGATTGTGGCAGTAGAAGTTAAGCGCCCGTGGTCGGACATCCAGGGGGGTGGGTTCTTTAGGCGCTTATAAGCGGTACCCTAACCCTGGGGAGCTCACCCCAGCAGTCAGCCACCCTGATGTCGCGTATGTACCCTGCTACCGCGCCCACACTTCAGCATGTGGTGTATGGTGGCCACTCTATTACTCATTGAAACGCATATACAAGCACTTTTAGTATATAATCTAGAGATACTGCCCGATTCAGAAGTCACCGTGGTCTTCCTGCGTGTTTTGTGGAGTCCAGCCGCAGCTGGATTCGTAGACGAGATAGGAGACAGGGGCCCCAGTACTGGTCGCAGGCGCTTGAAGATGGAAGCATAGCCGTAAGATTCCTTCGTCGTGGGTCATAAATCTCGCCTATTCTTCCATACCTTCAGTGTTGTTATAGGTGGAATGGAGGTCGTATGCTGTCCAGGATATGTGGTCTCATAAGGGTGAGACCACTAACGAAGCCCGCTTTCTCGGCTCAGGTCAAATAGTTTATGAGGCGAAGGTCTACAGATTGACTCCAGAGGCTCATGAGACTATGGAAGTGGAAACAACCGGCATTTAATGATCCGATCTTTGGGGGGGGGGGCAAGATAGCTCACTTGAGTGTTAAGGGTAGTTGATGAAACCCAAAAGCCCCTAGAATCAATAATTACCATGAGCAAGCATATTAGTGGTGAGCTAAGCTTTTATTCCGACTACAAAAATGTACCCAACCAAGAGATTTGACTTTGCCCTTCTTCACATTACACCTGCCTCTAGCATTAACCTCAACATGCCCATAGAACCCCAAGTCTTGATACATGATACTGTCCAACCCACACGATAGCCCGCAGATTCCACTAATCAAGCCTCTCACACATGATAGAGATCAACCCAAGAGCGAAATCAGGGATCTCATCAACGATTCTCTTCAGTCCATCGTGCTTCGGAACATCCTCGACTATGCAGGCATAGTACAGAATAATCATTTCGCGTATCTTGTCCTCGGGGACAGTATTCTCGAAGATGTACTTGACGAGAATTTCGATGTCACTCATACGGCTGGGGTATAGAGTGAACTCCTTCAGTGTAGCGTGAAGTCGACATAGTGTAAGTTGCCTCAGCTGTGGGATGTCGTATTTGTCGCCTAAAATGTACAGTTGTGCGTGGCAGAGAAAGACCCCGGTATAGTCCTCGCAATTCTCAGTATTCCTGCGTGGCATGAAAGTGAATTCTGAGGTAGCACAGTTGTTTTTTCTATAATCCAAGAATTTGCCAATAAGATGGTGCCTCTTGCGTTTACTGGGCTTCGACGAGTGAGCAAGAGAGTACAAAGGCTTCTCGGGGGTCTTGTTGTCCGTCAACGCTGTCTCGTGGTCGGAAGCTAGAACTTGAACGGAAGAATGATCTAGAGCAATCTCCGGCTCCTCTGTGGTGTAGTCCTTCGTGTAAGCCCACTCAGCAAATCGTATGAAGGTCTTCTCGTCGACATCGGGCCAATCGATGCACTTGGCCTCGGCTTCTCTCCATTGCCCGTTCAGTAAGACATCCAAGGGCCCCGAAAGACTTGATATGGCAGCTCCATATATACTGTACTCCTTCTTGTGAGGGCCAACGACGAACTTGAAGATGTTCGAACCAAAGATTCTGGATGAATGGAGACGTAAGCATTCCCGGTCCGGTATGAATATATGTATCGACACTGATGACACCCCGTGAGACGGCATTTGGTTAACTTACTTCTCAAATGACGAGTTCATCGTGACAACGGATGATATTGAAGATCACAGGAGTCCACGGGTCATGTAAAGCCAGCAGCCAGCAGATTGACTTCAGACTTGCGATAATCATTCGCCGCACGGAGAAGATGTTGAATACCCGTGGACCTCTTTATCTTGAGACCGCGAGTGTTGAGGAATATTGGCCTCATTTATACCAAAACCGTTGGAAATGGACGGCAACCATCAACGGAATGCTGAACCAATCGGGAGATATGCATACGTCGTAGTAATTTCTGTTTTGTTCCACGTCATCGCAAATAAGCAATGCAACGGCTATGGGCATTCGTATCTTACGATTCTGTCTTACCGTTGGCTTAATGGTCTCTAGGCTGTGTGGGTCAATGCAGGAGGCCTACCATCATACCTTGTTTGCAACTACAAGAAGTATTTGCGGTTCCATTTGGTATCGCGGAGTATCTACTATTAGCTATACTTTTGAGGACTTATGCTCGATGAAATCAAAATGTCCTGTCTATCAACAGTAACCAAGACATCAGGGATAGAACACAATGCGATGATAGTCAATGAGCGGGGTGGGTTAAAGGTGAGGCATGAATTTACTCTGAAATTACCTAGCTACCATTGGTTACATTCGTGCCATGTTGGCACCTATGTACTCGCCTCGGTGGGTATCTTTGCGTGCCTTTCAACATTTATGTTTCAAGTAGACCTAGGTATGTACTGAGCGACACGGGATCACCCCAGAAGTAACTGGCCACCAATGACATTCAATGAGAACCAAAATAAACAGGTGTTATGAACTCGTTTGTACGTACCTCTGCGGAACTCAAAAAGCAAGACAAAAAGCAAACGGGGATGATCCTTATCCCCGGAGGAAATTGAGTACAGTAACTGACATAGAGAATAGCAAGATCTGGGCGAGGGAATGCAAAAACGACGTTGAAGGAAGGCCCGGAAGAACCACAACACGGAGCTGGACAGAGCTTTTCTCCTGTCATCGATGGCGTAGTATCACTAGAATCCGCTCATCTCAGATTCTGATAAACACCTAGCTCAAGATACGCATTTCCTTCGAAGCCAGAATCTCCATGTCCTTCGCATCATTGACATGGTGGCGCTCAACCCGCATCAAAGTCGCGTTTCCCGAAGATGTTCTTGTGAGCTCCCGAACCTTAGTAATGTACAAGGCATTAGTATCTTTAGTCTGTCTTATATCCCGTTCTGACCACACAAAGCCCGAGTCGTCTTCCCGCAAGCTCTCGGGGTCCACGACACTCATCTTGACCTTGAGGTTCCGGAGGCCGTGACGCTTTGCGGATTCCACTCGGGACTTGAGCGTGTTGAAAGTAATCTCCATCATGGGACCATCGGCTAAATGGGCCAGCCACTTATCATACCTAGTCTCGCCTTCTCTAGCTCTGGTGTTATAATCACCTACTACCGCGATGCCGATGCATACTGCCAACCCGAGGGTGAAGAGGCCTGGGCCGCCCTCGATGTCAGCGCGGGTTTGATCCATCATAACTTCCTTCATTGTGACGGTTGTCACGTTGCAATGTGCCAGGTTGTTCAGTGTGTTGATAATAGGCTGCTTACCTTGAGATATACTTGTTTATGAGAGGTTGATGATGAAGTTTTGTGGTTATGTTGAGATGGCAAGTTGGGTTAATAAGATGTGTTGTAAGGTTTGTTTGGTACGTTGGCAAAAGATGAAGTATAAGATGTTTACGGTCATGATAAGGACATTATATATACTTAGCCACCTGAACCTGTTCTGATTCCAGTGCCACCGCCCTTCGAGGAACAATGGAATTGTGCAATAAAAGCTTCATTATCAACCACATAACATTTTCCTTCATTGTAAGTGACAAAAGATCATTGGAAATTGGAACAATAGTAGCAAGCTACTGGGTTTCCCGGGACAAGGAACCACACATTGTACGAAAGTAAAGTCAATCTCATTTGAAGATCCCAAGCTACATAGGTCCTAGATTTCCGAGAGCTTGGGAGACACAGAACACCAAGAGATCTGCTGAAGATGAGTCTGACAGAGAGGCATGACTTCACATCGTGTTTGATTCCCTTGGATGACCGCCTACACAACACGCTCCAAATCCCAGCCGTTCAGGATAGCTATCAACGAGCTCCTTTCTGCGCGATTCCCGAATGGTGTGTGTTTTGCAGATAGTTGAGACTGAATGGGAGCATAGCCATGGTGTCGTAATCCTCTGACTTTTCTGGGTCTCCAAAGAGCCTAAGGGCCCTCACAGCAAGCGCATATTGACCCTCCGGAACAGCAGTACCATCATCCAGCAATCCCGTGAACACCACTTTAGTGTAAAATCGCGTCAAGTACGTCTGAGGGAAGCCATAGACACTACCCGCGATCTTCTCACCCAGAACAGTGGTGATAGTGCCGGTGTAGTTGGCAGACAGCGGAATGACATCGGCGCGAACGATGCGGGTCCCAAGGTCGAGAGTCACGACCGCTGTGGGATAGTTGTAGTATCCGGCTGTGTATGGATCATCTTGGTCGTATGTGTTGTTGAGGGTCGGATGTGGGATAGAGAAGGTCATGTTGTCTGGCATGCCTGCCGAGTACCCCTTGGCAGCGTAACCAAGCATTGTGCTCGTTATCGGGTCCATCACAAACGCACCGGACACGCTCCCTATGACTCCAAGGTATGGAATGGTCAGGTTTTCGCCGTTTGTGCCATTGATTGTGATGAAGCCGCTGTACACTGGTATGGCTTCCGCGACGTCTCCCAGCGCCGGGAGTGTTGGTGTCACCGTGATCTCGGCACGTCCCTTCGGCGGTAGTTTAACAGAGCTTTCCGAGAACTTCAGCACTGCAGAGTCGGCGAGTATCCGATTGGGAAAGTACTCGGGATAGTACTCATCCATAACGAAAGGAAGTGTATACATGCTCAAGCCGGGACTGTTTCCAAGGTTGTAGGTTACAGTTTCATGTCCCATGTTTCGGATGGTGAACGTCGCATTTTGAACGGAATGATACGAATCATTGAAGGACAAGCTATTGACGGTTAGGAGAGTTGTAGTAAATGCCGCATTATAAGCTTGCACTAGACCGGTGCCTTGCTGCGGAACAGGAGCGATTTCTTTGAGTGTTCCAGTGCCGTCGTTCCACAGTTGTGCTCGGGCGTTGCTTGTAAGGACGGTACCTAGCTGGGTAGGATCGAAGGTGCCTCGAGCTTGGCCGACGAGAGCATACACCGCTGCCATGAAAGGAGTTGCCATGGACGTTCCGGATAGAATCGCATATCCACCCTGGTCAAGAGGGTATGTGGAGAGAATGTTTCCGCCAGGTGCTCCCAGAGTGGGATAGACTTCCAATTCCCAAGTTGGACCCCAGGTCGTATAGGTGCTCAAAAAGCCTCCTGTCAGAGTATTACCCGTCTCTGCATAAACGGTAGGCGCAAAGTATGGGTTAACAAACGTGAGGTGAACTTCTGAGCCGTTGTTCAGTAGTTCTACCCATTTTGTACCCTGCTCGGGGAGGACGACCCCCGAGCCATTGATGTTATCTAATTTGATATCAAAAGCCAGTATAGGGGGATCAAGGCTTTTCAAATGTCAGCGTTCGCCGTAGCATAATAGACATGGAAACTCACTCATCTTCAGTGTCAGCGTAAAATAGGATGTATTGAGCACCAAAGGCTGCAACATTTTCGGCTTTCTTGTTAGAGTCACACGAACCTCCAAGCCGGACCAGCACAATGTGATTCGATAAATCCGGGGTGTTGGCCGGAAGTCTCGAGCAAGCATCATCTTCCACGCTGGAATTATGGCTAGTAGCCCAGAGTGGAAGGGTGATATTCTCGAAATAGGGAGAGCCTGGGAGCCATCCAAACGGAATTGATTTTGTTGTATCCTTGTCGGATGACGCCTCGGAGGTTGAGCCTTTCACATAATAGGTACCCTTCGAGAGAAGGCTGGGTGTTACAACATTGTCGAAAGAAGCCACCGCCGTAACACCCTTGCCATCGGCGGCATCGCTGGGCATGAACAACCCCATTGCTCCCTCATTACCTGCAGCCAGAGTACAGGGGACACCATTGTCGACGATACGGCTAACGACAGATGACCAAGGCGCCTCACTCCACCCGCCCAACCCACCAATCGAAGCGGTGATGATGTCGCTTCCATCCTCGTAGGCCATGTTGAAGGCAGCGATCAGGATATCGTCTGTGGTACCTCCAGATAAACAGCCGATGACTCGGTACATACCAAGGGTGGCACCGGGAGCTGCACCAGTGAAGTTCAATTTGTTTGGTTGAGCGCCAACGATTCCAGCAACGTGCGTGCCATGACCGTTACAGTTGTCATACGGATCCGCATCTGGTTTTGGAGGGTCGAAGCCTGTCCAGTTATCGCCAACGAGGTCCCAGCCATAGGAAACCAGGCAGCCTTTGCCGAAACACCCGCCAAGAGCTGGGTGTTTGTAGTCGACGCCAGTATCGACGATACCAATGCGAGCACCTTTTCCCGTGTAGCCAGCAGCATGGAGGCGATCGACCTGGGTCATAACATGAGGGGAATAGGCATCCTTGCCGCGTTTTGTTTCGTCGTTCGATATTACCTCGATAGGCCCATTCGGGTTTCTGGCGGTATTCAGACGCTGGACCTGGGGGATAGAGTAGGTACGGACTGGCCATATCTGCTTGACAGCTGGAGAAGCAGAGATCTTCGAGGCATGCTTTCCCTCGTTGGCAAAGTCCTTGATGTTGAAGGAGACACCATTGAACAAAGTGAAGGACAGGTTCATCCGTTCAGAGACATCAATGCCATTGGCCTTGAGACTACTGTAGAAGGAAGAATGGTCCTTTTATGTTTTAGCAGAGGTTCGAAAGCACGGGGAGACACTACCTACATGATTTTCTGCAAACTCAACAATGTAAGCACCCGGTATTGTGTTATTGTTCCGAGGGATCTTGGTAGTAGGGTTCGTGGCTACTGTGGCCAAAGCACTACCCAGAAAAATGGACAGATAGATGAGTAGATGCATCTTGGACATTTAGGAATGCTCAGAAACCTTGAAATGGTTGTAAAAAGAGCCGTCCTGCTCCTCCTCCTAGAGACATTCAAGGGGAGAACATATTGCACCCTTATATGCAGTCTCCTCGTCCAGCATACTTCAAAGCCCCCTCCACTATCCAACATTTGGAGAAGCAAACATTCCTGTGATAAGCCGGAGGTTGCTCAGAGCCTGCATGAATCGGCTCATCTCGATCAAGCAGCAGAGGGCCCAGTAGCTGATGCCAGAGATGAGACGTCAATGTACCCTTTGCTCCGGATCGGAACGAAGTCCTCTGCCCAGTGGTGCCCAGTGGGCACACAACATCGGGATCAAATCTTACAGCACGCATGAGGCAAATTAATGGTAAGTTTGTACATGGCTGTATCGTCTCAAGTGAGAGAAGGCCATTGCGCCGGCACGGGCTGCTGCTGACTGCTGGTGCCACTGGCTTGTTGATCCGTGGACCACACGCGAGGCTGCAGCGAAGTGGGCACAGGGTAAGTCAGCTTCTAGAAGAAATTAAGAAAAAATGTGCCGTTTATCGGCATATCCAAAGTCTTCGCGAGGATGGACATCTCTGTGGTAACACTCATGATGCCAGGGCGTCGTTGTCCTAGATTATCTCCCATACCCTTCCCTTGTAGCCAAAAGGGTTGATAGTTTTATGCAGGGGCTCGACCATGTGAGATTATACAACAAGCTGTTGAGTTGACACCTGTTGAATAAGATGCCAATACAATCTTGTATAAAAGGCTCTATGATTCTGTCCCAGAAAGACATGACGTTGAATTTAAGTCTCGGTGCTAAACAGGTAGTCTTAAGGGTTAGGGATGATGACTAATTCGCCCAGCGGGGTTGCGGATTTGCGGGTTGCTGCTGGCCTGCTGCCTGCTGCCTGCTGCCTGCTTGTTCATTCCAGGACCACCTGTGGCACGCACGCACGTAAGTCTTCCAGATGTCCACCCTGATCTGGGTCTACCGTTCATGACGAGAAACTTCATTCTAGGACTGTTGGAAACCTTGCGGCTCCAGCCCTTCCCCACCCTGTCTTTGACGTCCTACGACCTTCGGGGCTGGTCACATTTCCTTCGACCTTGTGTCCTACTTAGGTAGGTCACCCATATTCTCATGGAATACAGTCACACCTGTGTTCATCGTTACAGCAAACAAACGGCATATACGATCTATCAATATGCTACGCACCCACGTTCCTTTGCCAACACAAGCTATGTTCGTGTGATGGTTGGCGATACCGTCACATGTAGCACCCGCTGTACCCCAAGCAAACCACGTGCCCAGCTCGGAGCCATTCTTCTCGGGCACTGCGAACCTTTCAAGACAGATACCCAAACGCCAGGAGAGATTACCTTCATAACCTCGCATCCTCATACAGTTCATGTTCATACCCGCCGACTTTCCTTCTTTCTTCCAAGGGATCGATAGCATCAATTGATACGACTCAATTGCTCTGTGCATGTGGCCCGCGAATGTGGGCCAGGGCGGATTCGACTTGTCATTAGTCAGTACGGCTTAGTCATATCATCAACTCAGCGACGACAATCTCAACATTTGAACTCGCAGAGCTGCAAAGAACCTACTCTGAGAATCCATTTTCCCCCTCTCGTCATAATACCTCTTTTCATCTGAGCAACAATCACAGAAGGCCCCTGTACATGCCAGAGGTTCGAGCTCGGGGCTCTCCAGCCTGCTAAGCTGCGGCGTCCTTGGGGGGGTCAACAGTCTGTCTCGTCCGTCACGTCCGTGGTCCAGGTCACCATAACGAACACGTTGAGGGCTTTGACTCGACGGTGAGTCTTCAAGGTATCGCGTGGCTGGGAATCTAGGCTTCCAATCTTGGGGGCTTGGAACGACAGCATCATATGGGCTGGTAGTCCAGTTCCAGGGCTGTGACCGAGGGGCTAACATGCAGTGATCCTCCGTTGCCAGCACGACATCAGTCCTGTCGTCATGAGGACTTCTCATGCCGCTGCATGGTGATTGCAGCCATTTTGGATGATCTGTTGCCGAAGAATTCCTCTTTGACGGCCGATATCCTGAATGATGCTGACGAGGTCCACTTGAAGATGAAGATAATGGAGATGAGCCATGAGTCGACCGTGCTGTGGTCAATTGGTGGCGGGAGGAATTCCTGGAAGCCATGCTGCTGTGTAATTGGAAAGCAGTGCGACAATACCAAAATGATTGGGAGATATTGAATGGTGTGGCCTTGAGGGGAAAGGTGGTATGTCAATAGGTCAAGTGACCTCGGGGGTACTCTGCGCGATGAACGCTGATGCCGCTTGAAGTTTCAGGTTGATTTGGGGGAAGAATTTGATGAGTTGTTAATTTGATAGATGGAAGAGTAAAGTGCATGGAAATGGGGAGTGGGAGTGGGATGTGGTTTTTATATGAGGGACACTTGGTGGGAGGATCTAGCCTCGAAGTGACCAATCAGGGTCGACTCAGCCCTCCACCCCATGCTAACTATCAACCTCACCTCATGCACCTCAGGCGCCCGTCGCTTCCGTGGATCAATTCTTCCATCGGGCACACGTCGCCCAAAAAGCTATCGCCATAAATCACCCCCGATTGGTCTGTCAGGTTGCAAGGTGCTGCGTCGGTCTGAAACGGCCTCTGATATCAAGTCCATGGAATATCTGTTGGCAGTATGCCTTCCACTCTCCGATACCAGTCCATGTACTGAGCAGCAATCTATAGCACCTCATACCCCTATTTCTCAAGCCCCCATCTCATGGGACTGCATATCAATGATATCCTTATAATTTTTAGCACCGGTCCGTTGATTCTTGGCCTCACTGCAGAGGACACGCGGGACAATCACGAATACCCATATAGCTGGTAGCCGAGCGGCTATCGTTTCCATATATCGACTATACTATCGGCATGACGATATGGCATTAGAGTGTCCCATCAGATTCGGCATGCTTCCAAACTAAACCGGATCTTGTTGAGTCTTAAAGTTTTCATGTTCTCAGTGAGTGCCCATATGCGCACATGATAACTGGGCAAGGGGGTCTGTGGAGCGAACACGGGGCTCTCTCTCGCATGGCACCCCACAGGTACTATGGATCTGAGTAGGCTGGCTTTTTCGATCCGCCAGCGGGGTGGATGTTGCTTTAACTGAATGTTTCTGTCACAGCCTAATTGAACGAAGTGGGCACGACGTAAAGGGACCACCTGGGCATGACTGACGTCCATTCAAGGGGGATGAGGCTTATAAAGCGACCGTAGGCGGTTCTGAGAGGCTCCTTCTAATCTCTGGCCCCCGGGGTCCTACAGGGAGATATGGATCCGAGTTCTTCGAGGATGAGCTGGTGTGTCCGTTAATTGATGTTGCACCCAATGGACCCTTGCAAGGTTTGATATTGCGAGAGTCGACATTTTCTTGGTGGGGGGGGACCTGCTATTGGTTCACACCGGAATAGCGATTATATCGTAGGGTTTTTATTTTACTTTTCCTACTCGAATTTGGGATGATAATACCACTGCGTCTCGTTCACAGCACTTACCCTAGGGTACCTACCCTAGGGTATGTATACCTCGGATGACAATCTTGCGTCAACATGGCGACACTTCGTCCAAACTCCTATTATCAGGGGTCCTGCAATAACTCTTGGGAGAATGCAGGTCTTCTACTGGGAAATACTATTCCAAGTCCATCCAACGTATGTGTTCGAATGCATGCCATTACCTATATAAATCCATTCGGCCATCAGCTATGCATGGGCTGCATGAAAAAAAACATGTATCTAGGGCTTTAATGCCTCTGATGACCTGATTACCAACGTTACTTCTTGAAGCCTATTAGCCCTCTTAGATGCTGATCATAGCTCACGTCCTATGCGGCTTCTCCATGGTCCACTTGCTGAAATCTAGGACTATTTCCTCCTCTAAGCCACAAAAACATTGATTTGGACGAAATTTGTGGCCACCTGCAGCCTCTGTCGACTTTAGGTAAGCTCGTAGTTCCCTCCTGGTTGCCTCCTCAATCCTCTATCAGACAAGAATGCCTTACACCGCACGGCCTTGATGTTCGGGGTCATGATGGAGACTGGGGAACTGCAGATCTATCCTGTCTTAGGTCATCAGCCACAAGCATCTTGAGCACCATCTTATCGAATGTAGCCTTCTCAAATCTTTGCAATTTTAGCGATGGTGACAGCAAGATTATATAAGTTTATATATTGGACAGTGCTCAAAGTACTTTCGTCTTGCAGGGAGGGAGGTGTCCCCGTATATGTAACACTAATAGAATGATACGTGAATTCTTCCTACCCTATTAGGGTTAGCGGATGCTGCCTGTGTGATCCTTCCAAGGTTTATATCGAAGAGCACAGACCAGATGTACACTATGCAGATCATAAAGGCAGGGGTATCTGTTCCAAGCCTAATGACATCGTGAATGTTGTTGTCCTGGGCCTCAGAAAGAATTTCCAGATGGTAAGAAAATGGTTGCCAGACAGGATGCAAGGACACTAGCCTACAGTATGGCCTCATATTCGACAAGATTTCTGTCAGGAAGGTCTTCAAACAAGACCGTATGTGGTCCTGTACAGCCCAGCAGGGACCATACCATGGGGAAATTCGACAAAAATGTCCTTGAAAATATCCCGGAAGCGTGGAATTGCTGGGATTCATAGGTTGTCTCGGGTGGTATTAAACTTATTGCTGCACAAGGAAGGAAGATCCCTCTATAAAGGAGGGGACGATGAGGGAGTGTTTATGTAGTGGTAAGGTGGTACCTCGTGCATGGGACTCTGTGACAGTCCCTGAGTCTAAGGCCATGCCAGCTATCACTCAGCCATTGGTACGATATCACCAGAACGGTTGCTCCGGATCTCAGGTATGGCAAATGAGGGCTTTCTCATACTAAAGTTAATGTTTGGAAACCAAATACACACTTCACCCACATACTATGTAACTTGTCCAAACTTGTTCACGCCTGGAGGTCGAGTACAACTCGTCCGGCGACTTCGCCCTTATGCATTTGCTCGAAGACCTCTGTGAGGTTCTCCATATTCTCGGTCCGGAAGTGCGTTTTGATAATACCCCTGGCGGCTAGGTCCAATACCTCGATGGCATCCTTGCGATCTCCGACGGCGATGCCTACAATTTTCAATGACTTCCCGATAAGTAGCTGGGGGAACGCTTTGGCGATGGGCACGGGATCTCCTTCAGGAATGCCAGCGCAGACCAGGGTGCCTCCGAAACGAAGTAGGTCCATGCCCCTGAGAGGGTCCTCATGTTAGCTAGCTATCATGCTGAAGCGCGTGGTCGAAAGGTTTAGTACGGTCGATGGTTTTGCAGAGAAGACTTACAGGGCATAAGCGCTGTTAGAAGCTGTGAGATTGATGACAGCGTGCGCACCAAGGCCATCCGTCAAGTCCATCACGTCTTTCGTGACGTCCGTACTGGCTGTGAAGTCGATGAAGTGTTCGGCTCCCGACTCCAACACGAAGTCCCTTTTTGACCCAGAGTCAATGCCAATCACTCGGAGGCCGATACCGCGCGATGCAATCTGAGTTCCTAGATGACCAAGACCTGATATAAGATGTCAATAACTGCGTCATGCTCATCAAATATTGGCAACAGAACTCACCACCGCCCGCACCCAGCAGGACCACCCACTGGCCGCTCTGGGTGTTTGATTTGCGGAGAGCACTATAGACCGTAATGCCGGCACAGAGCCTGAGATTCACTTCAGCAACCATCCAGTTCGCGGTTATTCACATACAGGGGCTCACATTGGTGCAGCTGCATCTGAAGGCAGGCCATCGGGGATAGGCGTTACGTAGGTTGCCTGACTGGTGACATAGTTTTGGAATGTTCCCGGGTGATTGAGGACGCCCGAGACCTTCTGGTTAAAGCAAGCCCCGTCGTACCCAGATATGCAGGCCGCTGTTCAAATCATCATGAGTGCCATGCATATTTGTTTGGATATGACGGTGTCTTTTTTTTTGGGGGGGGGGGGGAATGGACTTACGGCAGCTGCCACAAATGTGAGCGATCCATTTGACACCAACCCTGTCCCCTACTTTAACACCAGAGTTCTCTGTTCCTGGACCCATTTTGACAATGTGCCCAACTCCTTCGTGGCCGCCAACCTGAATGCACTGTCAGCACCCTGTCCAATACGGGTTGGACTCCCATGCGGACCTGTCCGGCTTGCGTTGGCGGCAGATGTGCCCATGAACTCATCATAGTCCCATAATCGGAGTGGCACACTCCAGAATGTGTCCTGGAGATAGAATTAGTTAGCCTCAATGGCCGTCATTAATACTGTCCAAACAGGACACTACATATTGGCTTCTTACAGCTTGATCAAGACATCTCCAGACGCTGGTTCTGGCATGTCCAGCTCGACCACTTTCGTCGAGATTTGCCCCGGCTTATCGTAGATAACGGCCTTGTACTTTGCGGGAAGTTCGTCGGCCATGGTGATGATGTTCCTATATTAGTGGGCACACACGGTGGGGCAGCGGCGGTTTGTTTCCAACCGAAGGATACCAAGTCAACCTTGAAGCGTACAGGAGAATCGTAAAAGACGACGAGAAACCAAACACATCAGCCGGGCACTAGGCTGCTTGTATTTCACAATGTCCCCGTTCCCCGCTCGAGCAGTCATCCCGAGTTTTAGGACGCGTACATATATACTCCGTGCACGATGCCAAGCGGGGTGGAGTCCGGTACTACCACGGCTTAGGAGGAAGAGTCTCGGGACGATTCCACAGATGAGATCTACCACGCTAACGGGGATGACTTCTACAATGGTGGAACTTTGAGTTTGGAGAAACTCCGCTGATGTTGCAACGAAAGCACAATGCCGGTCAGCCATGGACGTATCCATGGATTCGAGCAACATTGTGTTGTACTACCAGCGAGGGTATCATCAGGCCGTAAACCAATACACCTATCCCACGCCAACTTACAATGGTTTTGTACGGTGTTGACTACTTACCCAGTAATGAGTAAAACCTTTCATTGTATCAAGTGGGAGGCTTCAACATTCCAGTGGATTGTAGTGACTAATCAGGCTCTTATTAGGTACCCTAAGTGCGAGACTTCCTACGGTGTGATATATTCTCTGCAGTGCCCAGTCCGACACACTCCCTATTCCTATCTTTCAGAATTACCTATCCAGGTACCCGAGTGGATGTAGCGATATTCTTGATGCCTCCATCGTGAAGCAACAGCTTGAGTAAATATAACCTATAAATCCCAATGTCAGGGTTAGGGCTGCTTCTTATGGTCACACCCCGGGACTACAACCCTTTGCAGCCATAGGGCAATATCAGTCCCGAATTGATACCATGCTATCCAGCCCTAATCCTCCTCTAGCTATTTACTTAGTAACCGATTCATCTGCATCTTTTATACTGTATGTCACCACCTCAACCTCCGAAGTGGCGTTGACCTCCTGCTGGTGAAGGTACGACGAACACGTGTAGTACCAAGTCGCACTCTGATGGACCTCCGGGGGCCAATTTTTATAGAGCTCCCTTTACTGACTGCCAAGGTTGATATTGGGATAAAGGCAATCTCCGCAGTTCCCACGCACCAAGCGCATCAGTCCTTGATCGCCGACCCAAACCTTCATCCTTTTCCTTCCCGGCCCAATGACACCGTCCAGCTCTGTCAGGAAGGTTGACTTGATGGCCTCCCAAGCCTTGAAGAGGTGGGTTCCGTGGCCTTTTTTTTTTCCTTTTTTTTTCCTTTTGGAGTAGCTGAGTATCGCGTTTGGTCTTCATAGAGATGTCTTCCACCTCGCGTGCCTGCTCGAGGATGGAGACCACAAGAGTAGGGAGTTTACCATACTGCTCTCCATCCGTCTCCTCCACACTAGCCGAGATTCTGCGCCACAACTTTTCGATAGTCTGGTTGAAAGCGAACCATCCGAACTGCAAGTACCTGGCTTCATACTGCGTGTATAGAGCTAGGGTGTTCAGAATCTCGGGGATTGTCTTCGATAGATCTGACCACTGGGCCTCCACTTTGACCTGTTTTTCCTCCGAGGCCCACTTGGCGACTTGCCCGTTTCAGAGAATCCGGGTCGTAAAGTTTCCTCTTCAGGTCCGAGACCTAATCGCCCAGATACTCTTCTCGAGAGATGTCAGTATTGGACCATTTCTCGAAACAGGCGTCCAAAGTGCTGGGGTTGGAGACAAGCCTCACCCTGTTGAGATCGAACTTGGCCTCCTTCAACCGTGTGCCTCTTGCCATACTAGATGGAACAACACCTAGAGCCAGGTAATGTTTTCTCTCGGCCTCGTCCATCGACTTGGGAACTCTCTCAAAGAATATGTGATCCAGATCTAGAAGTCCCAGAGCATGCTCCATGTCGGGCCGTACGGGATCATCGGGGGATATTTGCCGACACGCGAGGTAGACGTGCACCATTTCCGTCATTCCGAACCAGCAGGATTCCTCAAGGAATGCTCTTCGGTGTAGTTGGAAATAGAGATCCAGCTTCAGCATTCCGCATCGGGCCGGATTTCTTCTCAGATAAGGGTCGGGGCCAACAGCATTTGGTTCGTTTTTGAGGACCTCTCTGAGGATTGCGCCGTGCCCAGGTGTACGTCATATACCACTTCATCCTTAATGCGCATGAGAACGATAGCGATGCTTCCAATGTACGTCTTCATGAATGTCTCGGTGCCCATTATCCTGGGCAGGCCATCCAAATACACTTTCTTGAAATCGTAAACTCTCCATCGCATGTGCTTCTTCACTTCGGCAAGCGGACTTTTCTCCGGAGCTGCGTCCAGCACATGTTTGGCGCGCATTTGCTCATCTTCTATGTCCAGGAGCACCTGAACACCGAAGGCCGCCCAGATATGTACTGTATGCGACTCTCAAACATCGTCATTATGCCACGTGTGATCTCGTTTGTTGGCGAACGTGGGAACAGAGAATGCGCCTGCCTGTAGCAAGGGGAGCATGTTGAAGACGCGCGGATGCATGTCGGTAATATCTTTGTACAAGGTTGAGAGGTCGAGAACTATTATACGCCCGGGTTGGGTGCAGAAGTGATATACTGTGTAGCTTTGAGGGCAAAGAATGTGTCGAAGAAGAAGGCTTCGCCATGTTCACTCAGTCGCAACGAGTTGACGAGACAACTTGACATAGTCGTCCATTACATGCCCATGGTCTTTCAAGCCGCAGCACATCCAGTTGGCTATGGCGGTCAAAGTCCACACTGGATACCGATGTTCCGGATATTTCTTTGGCCTTTCCACGACCGGTCCCAGTTGTTGTTCCAGCTCATGGATGGGGTGGATTGCCGTGTTCGTGAGGGCTGAAGCCTGTAAGCAAGTCTTCCAAACTCCGCGAATGTGTTCTCGAACGAGACTGACTTCAAGGCAGAAAGAAAAAAGGGCGAATATGAATTCTTCCTCGATCTCGTCCTCGTACCTGAGAACGACCACACGGCCCACGTCGGGCAACCGATAGGAATCTCCTGTGTTGTCTGGAGTGGAGGGCCCGCTGTCCTCACCGTCGGGAACGTGGTCCAAATCGTCAATGGTCCAGCCCCGCGAAGCGATTGCCCAATGCCGAGATGGAAGGCCCAGGTCGTGCTTGGCTCCCACCGGGAGCGGCCTTTCCTGCCCCTCTCTCGCTTCGGTAAACGGGTGTAGAATCTCGTATGCACTTCTCAGTATACCGACGAAGTATCTGTGGCGCTGGTTACTGCCAGACATGTCATGGCGTGTCTACGCGAACCAGCTATTAAACTTCTCCCGGGCGCTGATGGCCCTGTCGAACAAGTTGAACAAGGCCCTGGGAATTGCGACCTTGGGTTTAGTAGACTCGGATATAGTTTTAGCCATAGCTGTGAAGTCTGAAGCCCGGATGGTTTACTTGGGTGGCTCTTGGGTCTTCGGCTTGAGAGTGTGGCGGCTTTTGCTGCCTCCTTGGCCTGCTTCCGGGCCTTTCCCCTTGAGCCTCGGGCTGGTGGAGGGCACCCGCGGTGCGGACAGGATCTGACCGCTGCATTTCAATGACGTCTCAGCCAGCCAGCCGGCAATTGCCTCCGTATCGGCTCTATACTGCTTATACGTCGAGAGGAGCTGGCTAGGATGGGTTGTGGGAGTACCCTAGGGTAGACATTATGAAAGTGGTTGACGAAACGCGTAGTAACAGCGACATTTGTGTATGATGCAACCTGGAACAAACAGAGCTTCACACGCGTTGCTAAGGCGTCTTTTGATTTGACTCGCTTTGCTTATGCGATGAAGCATATGGTGAGCGTATGCTCAATCTCCAACAAATTACATACTAAGTATTATGTCAGATATAGCCCTGAAGTGTTCTTTACATGAACCGGCTAAACCAAGTCCGCGCATGTCTTTGGGTATTGCAAAGCACGCTTGATATCAGTCTTCAGCTTGTCACCCTTAACCTCGTACACGAAGTTGACCTTCTGCAGAGTCTGTGCCCGCGGCTTCAACGCCTCTTGGTAACCAATGATGTTGCCGTAGTAAGGAGACGAGTAGGCGGTGTCCACATCGAGATAGACTGTAGGTCACCATAAGTCAGTCGTGTCACTGGTTCGTCGGTCGGCAGTGAGATACTTACATTGCGTCGAGTTGACCACATTGGTGGGGTCCAGGATAGAAAATATGGCAGTTTCATCCCAAAATGGGAAGATTTCCCCATACCACTCATAGAAAAGTTCCGAGTAAGGGGTCTTGACTTCATAGACCTCGTCCAAGAACTCCCGGTCAGGGAAGACCTGGTTGGCGCCGTTGCCCACGACCGCTGTATTAGTTAGCAGAGCGCCCACATAACGGCTTCTTGCTTGGTCAGTCGACTTACTGATGCTGGGGAATTCAGCCGTCAGGGCAACCTTCGATCCCTCGGGGTCGATCTTCAAATTGATCTGTAGCTCATTATCAGCAAAGTTTTGAAGCTTTCGCTTTCCAGACGGACCGGAAGAACTCACGTCAGAGTTGAGGTCGGCTTGCAAGACCGATCCAGAGGTCTGCAGAAGGTTGACATCGAGGTACCCGCCCATGATTACCAGGCCCTTGGTCAATGATGCCCAATCGGGGTCCATCCGGATAGCCAGAGCAATGTTGGTCAGGGCACCACCACTGTAGATCATGACCTCGCCCGGGTACTTGCGGACCTGCTCGATCATCCAGGCTGCGGAATTGTTGCCCGCGAGAGTGGTGTTGGGGAAGCCCTCGTAGAACGCCTGCTTGACGACCTTCTGCGGGTCACCAGAAGTTGGGTCATTGCCCAGCTCCTGGTAAGTCACGTTCTCGGGAGCAAACGCGCCTTGCTATCATGGAAGTCAGAATACTGTGCCTTTCTTGGTGTCGGGTGACGCAAAAAGGGGGTGTGTTTGTGTGTTCGACTCACCCATGCCAAGTCGCCATGGAGATCCTCCCACGTCTGGAACAGAGCCGGCGTGTTGATGAGCGGGTAATCAGCGCCCTTGTAGACGGGAATACAAGACGACAAGTTTCCGCGCTCGAGAGTCGCGAGTCCGTGAAGACTCGTCTGAAGGGCCCACGAGTTGGCGGTGTCACCAACGAGACCGAGGACATCCCAGCCGGCATCGAGAGCCAACAGGTAGGGGATGAAACCGGCAGTGCTCCAATCGTTGTCCAGGATAATCTTGCCTGAGCCCGTGGAGTTTCGCGTCATCAAGTGGCCAGCATGGTGCTTCGCCGGCAAACCCCTGCTGGGGGCTGCCAGGGCAGCGGAGGCAAGGGTGAGGGAGACGAGCGTGGTCTTCATGGTGGGCTAATTGGCGATGTCAAGGGGTATTGTCGTGGCGGGAGAAACAGCCAAACCTGAACGAAGATCACGATGCCCACTGGGCTTCTCAGTGAGCGCCTCTGAAGATTTATATGTGACCCGACTGTTCGGAATGTACCCATGCTCGTTGTCGGCCATTCCGAAGCCCCACTGATAACATGCCGCCGGGCTGCGGGATTTGTTGATTATTATCAACGCTAATGCAATTGATAATGGAGATCCGACCCCCCGAGATCTTCTCAGTGCCTTCAACCTTGCAGATGGATTGCTGTGTAACATGGGGTTGTGACCTCGGTATACTAGTTTCGACGCCATAAGGCGTGTTTGGTTCGAGGGATTGTGCCCTTATTATGCAAGGGAGTGTGGGGATTGACTGCAGCGAATATGTAGGTTCCCCAGAGTGACCACGGGCTTACAGTGGGTCCATTATTGCAGGTACATAACTAAGGTGGATATGTAAACACATCTGATATTGTGAGGTCTTTTGGTGATGAAGGGTTAAGACGAACAGCATCGAGAGTTGATCAGGAACTGTAGGCAGCTGGCTGAAGTATCTCGGAGCTTCGTTCCAACCGTGCTGGCTTCGGTCTACCCTAGGGTACTTATGCCAAGCAGTCAAATAAGGGCATTTGGCCGACGCTTGCGGAGGCAGTAAAGGAAATGAGATTGAATGACGGTGACGAGAAGCCAAGGGAGGGGAAAGTGCCAAGGTCTAGTACAAAGAAATAAAGCCGGCTGATGCCACAATAGCGTAGATAAGCGCCATTCTCGAGCAATAATCGAGAAGCTTAAGTGAAACTGCGATAAGGCCTACGCAGCCGTGTCAAGCCCTGGTATGAGTAGAAACCCTCGGGGAATCACTTACGTATTCTGGAAGAAGAAAGACCAATAGTTACAAAACCAGGTAGACAAGAAAAAGAGCCTGAGAACCCATGATCTATTTTACACCGATAAATAAGCCTTCAGTTACTCAGAAGAAATTCAATTCAGAGAATGAGCGTTGTGATTACTGCCCAATCTCTGCATATGATGATCCTGTTTCAAGACTTTAAATACGGCCAAGGGGTTACGTCGTCGAGTGCGTTCTGAGGTCCAGTCAGAAGCGTTAGCAAAAACTCCATGTGTCGTAGGTGTGTTTCCAGATGCCTCCAACCTAGTTCAAGGGCCTATTTCTGGCTGAGGCTTTTACGTGCCTAGCTTCATAATGCTGATTGACAACTTGGAACGGCACAATCACTCGTTAGTGCTAGTAAAAGTGCTACGAATTCTGAGCTGAAATTCAATCTGTATTAGAAAACAGTCGGCTTATACAAGAGAGTACTTATTTCTACGGGTAGCCGCAACTCAATATCTATATCATTGGCGTTGCCTACTTAAGTAAGTAAGGGGTGTATGTGAATTCACCACTACGGCCGTTTTCTGTTTCCTCTTCGATGTTATGTCGGCTGCCTTCTGCATACAACATGTTCATGGACTTGGCAAGGAACTATCATGGGCACACAAGGCCGTTCTATTGCGTTTCAGGACTCGGGTGATCTTTTACACCGAACTTGATGTTAGCCACCCGGGACACTGGATTACAACAAGGGGAGGCCGTTCCAAACTCACCAAGCCATGAAACGCCTACCGCGAACCAGTAGGCAATATTCTTTATCGCATTGAGGTTGTTCTCAGGGAGCCTTAGTATGGGATGTCTTTGATCCAAAGCCCGGGTGATACCGAATGCGATCACCACCAACGGGGCCGGGCTTTTGCCCCGGGGGTGCTTGTATCGACGTGAGCAGCCCGATGGCCCTCGCAATACTGTCGACGGCTGTCCCCTCCTGGGATTCGATCTCGAACGTGCGGTAGATCTCGGGGATGAAGATGCCTCTCGTCTGATCTGGTGGCATGGCCTTCAGGGCTTCGAATGCGTAATCGTGGTTCTTCACCTCTGCCATTCGCTCTGGTGGGTAGCCGAACTTGAGCCCGTCACGGAAAAGCCATTCGGTTTCATCCTGGGTGTCTGCTTGAAGACGGAAATAATCCAATCGTCCTCGCCCCAGCTCAAGGAAAGCTGCTGTTTGGATGAGGCCTGCCCGCCTCCATTTTGACTTGGGAAGTCAGAATGGCTCCAACCCTTGGAGCCATTCTGTTCCGGGCGTTGTGAAGGTTGAGTGAAGGTGTTCCAAGATCACCTGTAGCCTGGAGTCTCTAGAAAGCGGGACCGACCAATTAGCTGCTCCCTTGTCCAATACGGCTAACATCTTGGGATTGATTATAGCAAAAGCCCTCCAGGGCTGTATACACACGTAAGAAAAGAATACCTATCATATTCATATCCTTCCTATACTCCTACCACTATTGCTAATCTTCTCTAGATAGGCTCAATTCGCTAGAACAAGGCCCGAACGGCAAGACTGCCCGGGCAACGCAAAGCGGCGATATGCGTCATACGCGTAACTATCGCGAGCACGTGAATAGCCTCGGCAACGTACGATGATAACTACAGCTGAGCATTGGCAAGCGCTCTTCGGCGACCGCCGAGGAAGCCTTTGCAAGGAGAGAAGCTCTATGAGAGCTCAGAAACCCCTTCCTACGCTCCCCCAACAAGATTTTGCAAACTCAACTCATCAATACCTCACCAATGCTTCCAAGGATAGCTCTTCCCGGGAGGCGCTCTACCCAGGAGGCGCTCTAAATTATAAGAAATCCAATAGGTATTGATATTGATATGTAGGTTCAGCTGACTGTTGCTGTACCTAGGTATGCACTCCCACTCCTTTGCACCGATCTTTACCTTTACCTACAATGAGGATGATGGCCTTTATCCTGACGTAATCTACCATCCCCAGTCCAGATGTCTGGATAGCCCCAACTATCTATATATCTTTGGTGAACTTTCAATGCAAAAGTGGCTGGAAAGATTTTATAACATTAAAGAGGCGCCGCTCAACCGGACTTTATGATCGGATGACCAAAGGGTGGACCGACATTGATGTTGAAGCTTCCAAGATTGAACGAATTTGCATAACGAATGCAACTCGAACGGTGTTGAAGTGGACGAGGACACATACCTAGGTATGTTATGAGGGCTACTGACTTCCGCATTTATTGAGACCAGCCTCTCAATGTTGGTATCTTGTTCTCAGCACTTGGACGGAGTGTTTGCTTGAAAGGTTAGGTCAACGCCACTTCATCTCAACACCATGACCCATGACTCTAGGCCTCTGGGACCTTCCGTCCCCCATCGACACATCTACCCTAACAGTCAAATTATGTATTATCCCTCCCTGAATTCGAGGATCTCGTAGAGCCAGTGCCCTGAGCCTTCTCAAAATGGGCCTCGCTTTGGAGCTTTGCTTTATAGTTACCTGTGTATCTCAAACTCTGGGCATGGACAATTCCAAGGTTGTGAGGGCTACCAGTCACTCCATTGCGAATATCAAATACAGGCAGCTTCGGTAATATAAATCGAGAACTGCTTTTGCTTGGTCTCTGGTCTGCAATAATATTTGATGCGACATTTTGGCCCTTTCTGAGATGAGGCTGCAATGCGGTTTTGACGTGGATGCGGCAGAAACGGTTCACTATTGCTACCCTAGGGTAAACATCTAATACAAGCACAACTGCGGCAGGGAAATGCAAGTCATACATATGAGTTTGAGCTTATGTGGGCAAGCTCGTTCATTCAGATCAAGTGAAAGTGTCGTCGTTTCGCTATCTTCTGGCTTCCTGGTCAAAGTCGGGCGCTTGAGTTATGATTGCCGTTTCTTCGAAATTGCTCAAGTTCATTCCGAAGACGAGAACATCCCGGGTTAACGTGATTGCTACTTTCCAGGACAGAAATGCATAGGTGATCCCAGGACTCTAATAGTGTCAGGTGTACTGCAAACAATCACGAGAGAGCCGGGCACCAGGAGAATGTTATGACGGAGGGACATTGTCTCAAGATGTTTGAGGTCGCCGAGCCCTCAGAGAGCTAATCTAAATGGAAACAGTCCACCAAAATAGGGCTGAGAGACAGAGAAAAGAAAGGATCACGGTGTATAGTGGTAGTTCCCTGTTGTTTCATGTACTCCTACCATCAAGACTTCTGAGCTTCCCAATGGCCAATCTCCGGGGGGAGAAGAATACATCCGAGGAGGGCCTCCGCTGTGTCTTCAATGGTAATCAACATCACCAGTACTCTAGGAAAATAGTCTCAATTCGCCTATTCCCACCTTTCCAATACGTTTAGGTTCCACCAAGTCTCAAACATGATCCTCGACACCGTCCAGCCCGTAGTCAGTTCACAGCCGGTCACCCCACAACAGGTATCAGCACGCCCAGGTGACACAGCAATTCCTCTCCCCCAAAATTAAGGAAACCCTCCATGATAATCTGCAGTCACAGATATACAGGCTGCGGAAGCCACTAGATCTCCCCCATCCTTCTCCTCATCATCAGAAGCAAGAACACAAGTCTCATAACCAAACTCAGATTCTTGTCTGCATTTTCACATGTCACAGCCAAAGCAGCGGCATCACCGAGAGATGATCAACACATAAATATAGAAAGATACTCCTGCCCTCAGTAACAGCTGCATACACAGGGTGCGGTAAGCAATCAATGGATCAATGCCGCCGAGCAAAGCCAATGCATGTCGCCGTCAGCGGCGCTGCTAAGCGACGGGGAGTCAATTAGGAACGATCCATACATGATACACTACGTGACATGAGCGTAACACAAGATACAACATGGAGTGAGCAGTAATGCCGACCCCACTACAACGCGACATCGTGACGAGCGATTTGCTTTCTTCAATGCGTGTGTGGTCCACCGATGGACGCGGTTGCCAATGCGGGGAATGCATTCGTTGGGAATATGCTTTGTACCCTAGGGTAGCTATTCTGGGGAACGGGAAGGAGCGCGTAAGCGAGTACGACGAGCTCAGCTATCTACTCAAGAAAATAGAGTTGTTAACTAATGTTGGTGGTTGCTGCGTTGGTGATATTGGATGATCTTATGCTGGGGGAGCGAGCGAGCGGGCCCAGCGTATGCAAGCACGCATGCATTGTATGCTTATTTGGGCGGCCGCCTGTGCGCGGCTGTTGATGCCGAGCGTTCCCAGGGGTTGCGATTGTTCAGGTTGGAGCCTTTGGGACGATAATGAAGTAAATGCGCGCGCTTGTTTGGACCCCAAGCCCTGTCCAGGAAATTCCACTTAGGTAAGTACGAAAGTCTTTACAAGCATTGTGTCGAATGTTATTGTTGTTGACTTTAAGCGCCCGGCACTTGCATCCGCGCGGCGGGAGATGACGAGGATATCTCGTGGATGATATCAAGTGGGTTTGACGAACCGCCTGAGCCACGGTCGCCGTGAGGAAGGCCCAGTATCAAAGTTCGGGTTCCAGCTGGGTCAAACACGATATTGATGTTTTGACCTCGTCTGAGGGGCTCAGGGGATAAGAAAAGGAAGAAAAACACGTATTCGATATTGCAGGATGCGCCCCCCTCCCTTCAGCTCCTTGAATACAGGCTATAGCAGGGGCCAGATATTCCCCAGGCGCGAAACGCGCTTCAGCTCACCACAGAGAGCGAGATGTTGCATTCTACTGTGCTTGATGGTCGCTGCCGAAGGAGAAGAAACCCGGTATTGTCCAACGTTGCAGTACTGCAGACTCCCATGTGAGGCGCGGGCGCGGGTCAGATGGGCGAGAAAGATGCACGCAAGTAGAATTGATTCCTTCGATGGTCGCATTCGGCTTTGCACGAGCGGCCTGGCATGCCCAAGTGTGGCTGGTGCACGTGAAAGCTCTTGAGGGTCTGAGACATTTCATCAGCGCAGCCGAGGCTCGTGAGCCCATTGCTACACAGTAGCACGAGTAGGCAAGCTTCTTCCCTTTCGGTAAATCATATCAAAGAGGGTGTCATCCGGGTTCAACGCTGCAAGTCAGCCACTACTGCAGTCGCCACATTATTTTTGACGTCCATCGTCATGCCCATCGCCCTCCGGAAAAGTTGGTGTTGCCACGGCAGGCGGGATGGCCACCACCGTGAATATGTGCCCTCGTATCCATCAGGACGGCGACGGTGATGTTCACTGCGGTTGCGTCAGAGCCTTGCCATCTAGCAAGCCTTTTATTTTGCCTTGTCTTGAGGTGTGGAGATAGATTCGAGTCAAGTCAGACTACTCTGTGGCCCAGGTTTCAGATATCGGCCGAGAGGGATCGGTTCGATGCTCTCTCCATGCTGACGCCGTTGCTGACATGCAGCCGAGTCCGGCATGACTGGTAACGGCGCTGGGAACAATATTGTTTGCATGTGCGGGCGCGCTGCCTCGGGTCCGCATTCGCATTTGGGCGCAACAGCCGTGGGCAACAAGGGCACCCAGTCCGGCCGCAACATCGGGTGTGATTTGTGAGGGACCTCGTCAAATCATTGATACAGTACTGTGCTGACTTGAACCTCGGTTCAGTTACTGAACCTGAGGCAGCCAGCGAGCACCCAAAACAGTTACTAAAATAACAGAAGCCCTGATAACAAATAGATATCTCCCACACAGCCAGTCCCGTGGCTGAGTCTTGCCCAGACTCCGAAGACTCGTTTCCGGCTTCCAGGTTTCCTACCCACCCCTTTCGGGCGTCGGCGTCCCGTGACGGGAGAGGATGATTGGAGCCGGGGACGCCTCATGATTCCCTGCTTGTTTCAGAAGCCACACGGGCCAATGACGGCGAGCGCAGGGCCAGATCTCGGTCTACCCTCCGACGGTCATCAATCGACTGGTACCACGGCAGCGTGCAGGTTCCCCACAGAAGCAGCTTGCAGCTGCATCTGTTGCTACGCTAACTTCCAGGTTGGGCGTTGCACTAGAGTAGGGGTAGGGGATTGGGCTTTTCGTAGCCGTGGGAGCCTGTACTTATTGGTGAGTGGGTGGGTGTATTTGCTAATCAAGCATTGAAAACTGTGATTGATGAGATGGTGCTCTGGTGATCTACCGTAGGACTGGAAACCCTTCAGGGTTCACCTCGGAATCATCTTTGGTTGGTGGAGGTTGACCCTGTCTCAAGAACTTCCCGTCTTGTTTGTCACCTTGAATTTCAAAAAGGGCTTGGCTTCTCGAGAAATCGAAATGCCGTTGCTATATGTGATGTTTAGGTGTCTTAGGCCCAAAGCCTGAAGCGTCTATGTGCCCTTTTTTTCTTCTTTTTCTTAAGCCGAGCGAACACCGGCTCGACACAGCGTAATGACATATCAGTAGCGCAAGGTACGGCGCCGTTAGCCAGGGGTAGCAAGAGTCGGTGACCGGTCAGAGGCCGCTATTGAACCTGATGCTATCCACGGACCACAACGTCCGGCCCTCAATGCGCTTTGAAAATATAGCATCCGTGAGCATTCAACGATCCCGGCTCGATCTTGATTCTCCCGAGCTGGCGGACCCATCACGATCTCAGGATCGACGTTGCCTATCGATAAGGTTCGGGGTGTGGGTGTCCATCATGATGGGAATCAGTTGACAGGGACTTGAAACGTCGGACTCGACTTCTCATGCAGACCTCAGGGCATTGGCATCGTTTACCAAATCGCATTAACGACAGCCTCAGCGCGTCTGACCAAGCCCTCCCAGCCGAAGCCGCCTCCTTACAGCTCACTGGCATGGCATTTTGCTCGGGAATTGCCAAGATGTTCCGAGTTGGTCAAGATGTTTCGAGGTCGAAAGATTTGCAGGATGTCCCAGGTGGTGGGGATATACAACACGAGTGCCCCTTGGCTCTTATTATTATGCATCATCTCGTACATTGATACATGCATAGTGCCACGCGAGGAGTTATGGCTGCCGCGCCACGCGTTGCTAAGGTCCACACGAGCCTGTCGATATGAAAGATTGTTTCGTTTCCACTGCGATGGCTGCATACTGTGGTAAGTTGGGTGATGATCTCCAGATTTCTGAAGCACGTTCCTGATGGGCTGTGGGAGCATGGGACAGGGGCTTTTTTCTCCCCCCCCCCCTCCCGACGCGAGCTAAAAATCTGGAGACGCAGGGTGTGTGCATTAGCCATGCTGAAAAGATCCCGATCTGGTTGGAGGGCCGAAGTTGTCGTCGGTGTCTTGCTAACCACTTAGGTTTATCATGTGTCTGTATTCGGACTTCTGTTTTCTGCGGAGACCCGGGCGAGCATGGCAAAGCTGTGGCAGCGCAGGGCAGCTCAGCGGCCGCTTGCAGGCTTGGAAACGATTTCACTTTCAGCTCACCTCAAACATAGTCAGTGTCAAAAGGCAAAGGAAAAGTGGACAAAAATCGAGGCAAGCAAAACCCAACATCGCAAAAGACAGAAAAGCATAGCATAGCATAGCCATGGCCCCGATATGGCGGCCCGCATTGCCGCTTCCAAGAAGACCCCATGTTTGTATTTTCGTTGCACAAGAGCGGGTGAATAGATTGGGACGTGTTTTGTATTGTTAGTTTGTTGACATTTTGAGAGCGGCTGGACGTGACTGTGCCTTTTTTATTTTATTGTTTGCCTGGGGCTTTTGTAATGGGCCTCTATGTAACAGAATTCATTCGCTATGAGGTACGGTATGGTTGGTATGTATGAGGTTTGTGGTTCCGTCGATGAATCTGGAATCACGACCAGCCGAGCAGGGGGGAGGTTGGGAGTACATTTAGCCACCCGCAAGAATGTATGTGAGGAATAAGTACCACCAACCCCCACCAGCCGGACTGTTTCATGTGTCAACAGCGTGCTGCCCTCAGCACCAACCATTGATTGACGCACGTTTATCTCAGAGATCATCCGTCTCTATCGTCCAACGGTCACGAACAAGTGTCAACTTACCTCACTTTACATACCTAGGCACGCTAGGTACACAAGATGGCTGCAGAGCTGAGCTGGCCATGGGTCTCGGCTACCATCCGTTTCAAAGCCCAAGGCGTTTCTCATTTAGATGTTCACAGCACAGTCCTGTTCATCAGTATCCCGAACTCGTGATGATGAGCGCAAAGGGATGCTCTTTATGTAACTAGCATCTGATCCATCCGACTTGGCTCCGATGTGATGAGCCAAGGAAAGAAATTACGAGGGGGTTGACATGGTTGAGAATTCTCCTTGAATCAATTTCTCTGTTTCTATTCCTCTCCCTGGGTCGGGCATGATAGAAACCTTAAGGTAAAGACCAGCCGCCCTGAGTAGGTAGGTATGTAGGTCAACTGGAATGAACATTGGCGATAGCCTCACCAATGTTTCGAACCAATGCTCCCTGCCTTCTGCCCCTTGACGAGGAGGCTGAGGAGGATCGAAGCTCCCTTCTGTGATTTGATCCTCGATATATCGTTTTTCCCTTCTTCTTTCAATTCCATAGCTCAACCCTATCCTATGTTCATATTGTGAGCCGCATGCATGCATACGTGCATCGCCCTAGGCGTCGACGCAGGCAGTTCTTATACCAGGCTTGGAACGGCCTGGCCGCATTCGTCTTACACACACAACACACAAGAGTCCACGGCATAGTAGATATGCACGTTTGTTTGCGGGTGCACCAACAGCCTTTCTAAACTACGCAGGGCCGATACATCAACCTGCAATTCCCAAACCTGTATCGAAAAGAAAGCCTGGTATTACGGTTCTACTCCATACGCCTCAGGGATTATCGGAACACTACCCTACTCATCAGACCCAACCTGGCCAACCAATACCACTGTACCACATCGATCGGGAAACACACATTGGTACAGGATCGTACATATTATTATTGTACACAAAAAAGACACAAAAGGCCTCGCCCTTGAGCTGCATTCAGGCGATCCTGCCACCAAGCGTCGCCAGCGAATCATTGACCCCCACCGGCTTGCAGCATCCTTGATCCAGCGTCTCCTCTAACGCAGCGCTTTCACCCAATCTCTAGACGCCAGCAACGACAATCTACTGCAACGCCAGCAGATTGCTGGGTCTGAAAATAAATCCTCAAACCTATGTACCCTGTCGCCCGTCTCGTGTATTAAGCTTGCCGGTGGACCCTGTGGGAAGTCAAAAACCCTTCAGGAGCCCTCTTGAAGGCTTCATCTGCCCATACACACGACAGCTTCAAGCTGCATTGACCTCTTTTTGTCTTCTTCTTCGTTGTCTTTCGTCCTCCTTTTTCGTCTCCGCTTTACACACAGACAGTCCGCTGGATCGGATAATTATTTGCCAACAAACAACACAAAGCCTTTCTCGTCAGCATCAACCCCCCCCCCCCCGGGGATATTTTTCTGCGACGGTTTAAGGCTCAGGAGTCTCCCGTTTGAAACGTTGAGGCCTTGATTGTGGATTATTTTCGACTCCCATCTCGGCCGCTTTCGGATTCGGTGTCAGCCATATCGCGGCGAATTCAGTCTTGTTCGCCCTCGGTCAATATCGAAACTTGGATTAAACGGCCGTTGCTGTTGCCATCCAGCTCCACCAAGGAAGGGCCTGATTGTGTTGTGACATTCTCCAGCAGACCAAGGCAAATCAATCACACCACCCCTCCAACATAAGTTTGGCCTGTTCTCAAGGACCAACCGAGAAATAACCACCAGCTTCTACCTACACTTTTTTTTTTGGTGCCTTTTTGCCTGCTCAAGAATCTATATCAGTTCTGAGTGGACTTTGATCTGGCTGAAAGTGAGACAACTGCAAGACAGGCATTGAACACCTGAGAGCGAATCACTGCTTGATCTACGGCCAGACCGTCCTGCATTTTCGAGTCAGGCCTGATATTCTCGTGGCCCCCTATTACCACAGCCCGTTGAGAACGTTGAGCCAGTCATCAGCGACCAAAAACACACACTTTTCTCCCTGCCCCCGAAGTGATCGACCCGGGTCTCGCCTCCTGTACCTAGGAAATCGAGAGAGCCTGCAACCACACCAGGGAATACCGGAATTCAAGTCACAGCAAGCCAGAACGGTCGATTCGCTGACTAGGCCCCATTCCCTTCCCTCACACCACCTGTCACCCCGCCACATCGTGCAACCTGCTTGCTCATCTGCTTTGCTTGCTTGCTTGCTTTGCCTTGCCTGCCTTTGCCTTGCAGCAGCGCATTCGGGATCGGTCTGTTTCCCTTGAGAGAAGCTGCCGTGCTAGCTAGCTTTGCCCTTTTCAGGGAATCCCTGTCCTTCTATTCCTTACTCGACCATCGACGCTCTCCCCCCCACCACCCCCCGCCCACAACTCAGCCTCGTGGATCCGACGAGTCGCACGTCAGAGGGTGACGAACAAGCCGTACAAGCCCCTACCGACTGGCTCAGAGGGGCCCGTCCACACAGTACGCCATACCCAAGCGGTACCCACCGGCCACTTAAGACAAGTACCTAACCTGTAAGTCGGTCTCTTTTACTTTGTGGTCTGGTTACGATGATTTGAACCGACGTTCCCCATTTTGCCCATCCCCAAACCGCATTTCATTTTCATATACTTTTATTAAAGTGCCCGCTGCATCACCTTCGACCATTCTCGATCTGGTTGTGTGCCTTGTCCTTTCTTTATTACATATTACACAGCCTCTCGCTCTTCAAGACTCGACGCATGGAAAAGTCCCACCAAGTCATCCATACACATCAATCATCATCATCACAGACGCATACACACACAGCCAAGCCATACCTCGAGGCAACCTTGAAGACTAACCTGACCTCGGTTCTCATATCAGCCGGTCCAATCCGCCGCCCAACGGATCTTCTCTCACTCATCACGCCTCTCTATAACTCACCTCACCCTTGATCAATCAATCACATGGGACTCTGCCGCACTTAAAAAACTTACGGCCCCTTGACTCGCATCAGCCGGCACTGCAGTAGCCAACTTCTTTGAACCCCAGGGGGATATTACACCACGTTCAAGGCCTGCATCAATCTATTGCTGAGAATATAGCAGCCAGAGATCCTTCCAGGCCCCTTTGGTTTGCTTACGCCCGTATTCTCTCACCCTCTCACTCACAACCCTTTTTTTGTGACTTAAACAAACGCCAATATTTCCACTCCGGCATTCCCACCTCGCCTTTCGTGGAATTATTTCGAGCATTCTCCTTTTTTTTCTTCCTTGCTGGACTAGAAGGAAAGAAGGTTGTAGCCTCTCGTCACACAAGCCTAAAAAGGGATATACAAATCTCAACTCAATCTGCAACACACGGACCGCAGTTTATTAACATCCATCCCTTCACCTTTCTTCTCCACACACACACTACCAAACCACAGCCCAAAATGGCATCACAAATAAGGCAAGGCTCGACATCTTCAGTATGTTCGACACTCAGTCTCTCCGAGCTCAACGCAATTGCCCTGGAACACTTCGTCTACACGCCCGTGTCTAGGAACATGATCTCATACCTGGCAACAGCAGCATACAACGTCATCCAGTGCGACCCGACCATGATGCCCCCGCCACCCGCAGCAACAACAACAACAACCACAGGACCGAGCAACACCAACTCCAGGTTACCTCCCACGCCCCCCAAGACGCCACCGCCAAGGGCCGTACCAGCAGAGGACGTCGGCCTGCCCACACTGGAGGAATTCATCACCCAGCTCGTCGTGTCCTCCAACGTGCAGGTGCCCACGCTCATGTCGACGCTGGTCTACCTCAACCGGCTCAAGTCGCGCCTGCAGCCCATGGCCAAGGGCCTCCGGTGCACCACCCACCGCATCTTCCTCGCCTCGCTCATCCTGGCCGCCAAGTACCTCAACGACAGCAGCCCCAAGAACAAGCACTGGGCCAACTACTCGGTCATGGGCTACAACTCGTTCGGCTTCTCCCGGACAGAGGTCAACCTCATGGAGAAGCAGCTCCTCTCCCTCCTGGACTGGGACCTCCGCATCACCGAGGAGGACCTCTACCGCGAGCTGGACGTCTTCCTCGCGCCGATCCGGGAGGACGTGGCGGTGCGGCACGAGCGCCGGCAGCGCCGCAAGGCCGCGCAGGCGGCAGAGGAGGAGCGCCGGCGCAGGGTGGAGGAGGAAGAGGAGGCGGCGGCGGCGGCGGCCTGGATCGCCGCGCAGACGTCCATCGTCTACGCCACGCCGCCGTCGACCCCGGGCCGGCCATCGAGGGCCTCCCCGCACCAGCAGCAGATGCGCGCCCGCCGCCAGGGCAGCCCGGACTCGCTGCCGGGGCTGAGCAGCAGCTACACCTCGTCGTCGCGCAGCCTCGGCAGCTCGCACTCGTACGCGTCCTCGCTTGCCTCCTCGCGGGGCTGCAGCGGGGCGACCACGCCCCTCTCGTCTACGGATGGGTGTGGCGATGCGCCTTATATCTATGACGGGGTGCTCCACACGGGGAGCCTGTACGAGCCGCCTGTCGAGATCGTCCTGGAGGGCCAGCAGTCCAGGATGCAGCAGAAGGCGCCCCAGCTCACCAAGCAGAAGTCCCTGCTCCCCTACGAGATCAGCCCCGAGGAGCTGCGGGACCTGCAGGATGGTGGGAGCCGCGTCAAGAGGATGAAGGGCATGCTCGGCCGGGTGTTTGGCTCGGGCGTTGCCGTGCGATGATTATTCGCCTTTTCTTTTTGTTTTAAACCACCATATTTCAACATCACAACACAACACAAAAAGCGCGGCGTTTCATTGCAACGGAATAGACGGCGCACTACGCATACGCATACATCAGACAACTCATGGGACGGTGTTAGGCGGGAGGAAGGAAGGGTTGGTTATTGCTTATTTTTGTTTTGTATTTGTCTTGTTATTTGTTTTGCACGGCGTTTATGGAACTACTACATCGGCGGCTCTTGGATCTGGCATGACTACGTCACTAGTACTATTTCTCTTAATTCATGGCACTGTTGGGGAGTTGTTAACAGTGGTCACTGGGGGAAATGGATGCGGAAAAGGACTGTGGAACAGAATGTTTTACGGATATGATTTTGCATCGGAATTAGGGTACGAGGAAATGAGATGCGTCATGATACAAGAGCTTGGCTACTACGATGATGGGGAGAACAGAAAGTTCACCACCATCTTGGCATGTTGGGGTCAATCTATCATCATGGACGATGAGCCAGACAGAATTCATCAATATGAAATACAGCCAGATCACACAAAGTGGTCTCGGCGCAAAACACACAACCCAAGACTTTTTGCCTCACATTGATTGATCTTTGTTGACTGGGTGACTGACTGACTGACTGGACTGACTGACAAGGCCGCTTTTTTTCTTGACCGCACATCGTCATCCACACCGTTGAAAATGCAAGCAAATCACCGTTGAGCCAGCCACCGACTTTTCGTGTTTTTTTAGTCAATGTGGTCTCCGTCATGCAAACACGATCTTCCCCTCGGCCTCCCCCCCCCCCCGCGTCAGGTATGGATCATGAAGAGCGGTCGCGATTTTAGGTCCCGCTGCGGTGTGGCGGGAATTATTCTGGGCCGCTGGGACAGGGCCCCCCGCCTGTTGGCTGGTCGTGGCTGGCCTTGGCTCGTGGTGGGCTTGTTTGGATTTGATTTTCTTGGATGCAGGACCAGCACATCAGTTCTGCCGATTACGAATTGACACGACATTATTCCCCCCACATTTTTTGGCTATTTTCCCAGCCCGGCCGCCCGGGGTCTCGACTAGAGAGTTCTAGATGGACTTGGAATACCGAGCCTGGCTGACGATCCTCCTTCGGCGGACTTGGGCAGACTGGCTTTCCCGTACCACTCGGGTTGACGGAGAACTCATGACCGGAGGACTCGGACCGGCTGGTTGGGTATAGTATTGTTTCCTAGCAGCTAACCGAGTCGACACCGTCTCTTCGTCGGCGCTATCACACGACTCAACAATTATTGCAAGTGCAAGTTGGCGTGGTCAGTGATATTCCAAGTCCCAGGTCCCCGGGTCTCCGGATCTCCGGATTTGCGGCTCAAAGCTACAATGCGAGGCGCTTGAATCGCGCGGTTGTTGACGCCTCTCCTTCGTCTGGGTTTGTGGGAGCCCGTATTGTACCACCACACTTGGCGCTTCCAACAGCCCGTTGGTGGTCGAAGCCATCGCTGTGGCTCACCTGGTTGCCTGCTGCGCCAGCTTCAGTGAACATCATCAATGATAAACAAAACCGTCTGGGGGTGGCTCTGGTACCGCTCTCCAACCCAACTGCCTGGCAATCTGTTGGACGGAACAAGTGTCAAGGCAGAAGGCGGCACGGAAAATGGACATCCAGCCGCCTTCGGGGCCACCCCGGTTCTGGCACCGTCGAACAACCCAACATCAAGCGTCGAGATGGCGCTGTCATTCCAAGATGGCGGGATGGAGCTCACGTGGAGCTTCAAGCTGTGCATGTTGTGGTTGGGAAGGCTGGCGTCGATGTTAGCGCGCAGCCCAAGCCCAAGTGTCGAACTAACAACCTTCTTCCCGAATCTGGAAGTCTTTATCATGCTCCACGAGGCTGAAAGATCCGATCCCGCCGAAATCCCCTAACCCTTGGCCCAACAATCTTCGAGTTTCCCCCCAAATCCAGGCCCCCCTTGCACTGGCAGGACGGCAGGTCCATCATCACAGGGCGGCGCGCATCGACGTTGTGAAATCATTTCTTTCTCTTTCATTTTGGACCAGCAGACCCCTTCCTATTCGACGCTCGTTAACGGGCCAATCCCTAGCCCTCTGCATTGCCGCACAGGCACAGCATTTAGGATGCGGGTGGCTGTGAAAGGACTGGACAAAAGGGCACTTGATCGCCCAACTGCCATGCCAACCAGATCCCATGGGAAAGGGTAGGATCTCACGCGATCCCCCCCCCCTGAAAAGCCCAATCTCCTGACGTGCAGCTACGGCAAAGCACAAACACACAACGCCATGCCACACCGCATCTCTGGGCCCGGCCGACGCAACGCAGATTCGACCTGACAGCCCCAATGTGGGAAGGGGGGGCCCCCTTCTGAACGGGTCGCAGACGGAAACACGCGAAGAGGATTTGCGGGTAAAAAAGGGACGTGGGCTATTAGGACATCAAGGGCAGACGCGCATGCGTTTGTGGCATTGATACATCATGAAGGGGGCCTGATGTGACAGTCCGGGAAATCATCATGCGGGTGTATCGCTCAGCCGAACGGTCGCCGACATCCCCTTCCGCATGCCTCAGGCCATCCCATCGGGCGCAGCCGTGTTGGCCATCTGCCTTGCACTCAACCTCTATTGAGTGTTAGGCGGCAGATTATCATCGCATCAAACTGCGGCTAAGTTCCACGCATACCATGCGCGGCGCCAATTTGGTGGTCCGCCCGTCCTTGCAGGTAGGGTGAGGGTTTGATCAGCAATCCAAGGGGGGTTCCGATCCGAGGGGATGGGACTATTGATCGATAAACTATGCTTGTTAAGCTGACAGGATCCGACGATGGAAGACGCAATGCAACGGCAGAGGCTTGTCTAGACGGGGGCCGATTTGTTGCATAGCCACATATGGGTGAGCCATACAGATCTCTAGGAACCCGTACGATGCCATGTCAGGTGGGAAAGGGCGTATGCAAGCTTCAGCTGTGTTTGCTTACCCTCGCGGGGTCGGGCGGGGGATTAGTTATATTACGCGTTGCCCGTCGCGTCCGTTGGGGGAAGGGGGCGCATGTTGCCCGTTGTAATGATGATTTGTGAGAGGTGATACGATGTGATTTGCCTTGTCAGCCTGTTTGGGTGTCCATATCGCGATGTTTTGTTAGGCTGCCTCTGTGGCGCACAACAGTGATCTGAGTGACTAAGCAAGCTGTGTGCCACTACCCCCGACGGAGTCGGAGTATTTGATTTGATATCGATATCGAGATCTACATACTTCTCGGCAATGTGCTTTTGTTCTAAGTATAAGTTGCCGAGGAGACTCAGACTATAGTAGAATTTGCCACAAAACCTTAAACATCACGTATTCCGTCACTATTTCTACCCGGAACATCCGGGTCGTGTACCCAAACACCTTGAAGGGGGCGCAGCATGTCTGGCATGCTTTCCAGACCGCGAAGAGATCGTCAGTCGATTCAATGATAAACCATTTAAAATCGATGATGCATACTTGGCAAGTGACTCAAGCGATACTTCACAGGCATGCACTGCACAGTGTATGTGATGCACCGGTTACTGGATAAGCTTGGACGTTGAAGACTGGGATGATCTGCTCCGCAATTACGAGCTCACAAGTTAAAAGATCGTGGCTGAAGGCTTGCGCGTTGGAGTGGACCTCACGCCTTCATAAATAAACTGAGGCATCGTCGACATCGTCGTTCCATCGCGTGCCAGACAACACGACTCTGGGAGCAGTGCTGAGAAAGATTTCGCAGCCATCGCGTGTAGAGAAACAGTTGACTGTTTGGGTGCTCCGGCAGCCCTCGTGAAACGCCCATTGTCAGAATAGCGAAGCAGACCATTCGACCACAATATCATAATCGCGTCTTGAGGCTATGCAGCGTGATCACATGATCACAGAGCCTCGTGGTGCTTCTATCCATCACTTGTGTCCTTCTAGAACGCCAAGTGCCAACAAAATGCTGTTGTATGCACGGCCGCATTGATGAGTGGCGTTGGTTCAGTCCCTCATCTGCCTCACGTTCAGATTGATTCTCTTATTCGCCATCCAACCACGCCACTCCTCATATTTGCCGTCCTCCGCGGGCCAGTCCTGGAGATAGTCGGGACACGTCCCCTTGACTACCTTGGGCACTCCGTGCCATGCATAGCGTGATTCGCCTGTCATGTAAATCACGTCGCCAGACCGTATTCTAAGGAGCAGGTAGTGCTTCTCCCCTTCGGAAGGCCTTTCCGCCTCGGGCATCTTTCCCACATCGTTGGGTGCGATCACTGAGGTAAGGAGTCAGAGACCGATTGTTCGAACCAATAATGCAAACAACCGCAGGGAAGTGATGAATTAGATGAAAGGGAGGGGAGAGGGGAGAGGGGGGCAACATACTGAATAATGCATCACAGCCCATGCTGACGCTCACGAGCCCCTTGTCCGTCTCCTCAGACACGTCTCGGTGCATCATCATAGTGTCACCTGGCGTGTAAAAATTGACGATGGCCGCTTGCGCCAACGTCTCTGGGAAGAGGGTCTCAAGGAGACCAGCCACATCTTCGGGGAAAGTTGGTGGTTCATCGCCTGGATAGACTCGGTTTGTCCAGTCATACTGGCCGCCAAGGGTGACCCAATGTAGGCGCCGCTCCATGACTTGCTTCATGGAGAGAGGCTTGTGCACTGATGGGTCTCTAGGGATGAACATGATGTCCGAGTCTGGAGGGTAAGTGAAGAATGATTGAGGCTCATTGGTGACAGCATCCTTCTCCGGGTAGGGAAGGTCATGGTGTAGATGTAGGTTGGTCTGATGGTGTGGCCGGCTCAAGTCCCGATGTATAAGACGAGATAGGAGAGGCTTTTGTATGCTTGGTGGTATCAGAGATGGAACTATGAGAAGCCCTGATACTCGGTTAGAATCAAGGAGACTTCCTGCCTCTCACCAAGTTCCCATGAGCTTACCTGGTATGAGGGGATGGTGAAGAATGTCGGCATCTTCCTCCACTTGGAGTATGGACGGATCATCATCTCTAGCGAGGTGTGAGAATGCGGTCCGTATTTTGTCTGCAGGAATACTTCCTGCCTTCCGGAACTCTGCAAGCTTCTCTGGCACTGAAAGATCGTCGATGCTATCGCTGCTAAGCAGAGCAGCGTTATCGGTCTTGGCGTAGCCCTTCCATATCGCCCTGAGATGATCGGAAGGCTGCTCGTGGGCATCCAAGGTGGTAAGGTCCACTGTCATATCCTCAAGTTGTTGTGGGAAACCGTTTCCCTGTCTCCCTGTTTCCCTACTGGCCTCCCCTCCTGCTGCCCAAGATCCTGATAGACCACTGGTGGGTGGATATTCTATATCAACGTTGAAGAGGTGTGTTCTCAGACTTCATGAGAGATGACCGGGGGGTTGACATGAGATCCACTGAACAGAGTTGAGACTTTGAGTTGAGAACTTGAGACAGAGCAGTACCTAACCCATGCAAGGGCTTCCCGAGGGTCCATACAGACATACATACAGCATTTTGCTGGGTTAGGGTAATTGGGCAAGGTAGTCAGGGTAGTTAGTGTACATTAGTGTTCTGACCCCTGTGAAGCTTTTATCGATAAGCTGTTGTCTGGGTTGACCCCACCATCAATCGTTCATCAATCACCCTAGAAACCTCCAAAACAAACCCGGGAACCCCAAACTCAGCTCTCCAATTGACTCCCAACGACGACGCGTCCAAGTAAACCTCGATCGCGTTTCTGCCAAACATTCATTCCGCCGCCGACATCCCTGCTCACCCTTACCTTCTCTAGTCTTCTCATCTCTTGTGTCCTGTGTCCCCGTATCCTGTGTTCTGTAACGACCGGATTGGGCCAGCTAGCTGTTGCTTTCGAAGGGCGTGCCGAGAACAACAACTACAGTGTTGTGGTTCGGCTGACTAGCACACTCGTTTCGGTAGCTCGTGTTGTTTTCTCTGGCCGTTTAGTAGCCCATACAGAAGAAGCGAGACGAGATCAGCAGTATTCCCGGAAGGGAGCCATACAGCACAAGTCTAAGACATACAGGTAATTTACCATCTACCTTCCCACGCTTCCTTCTATTCTATTCCCTTTCGCTTTCCCTGCACTTCATTCCATCTCATCTAGCCTCCCACTCCTCCCAATCACATTGGGGTTTCCATCCATCGACAGCACCCGCAACGGCAGCAACGATAGCAACGACGTCCCATAATACCATAGCCCACGGGAGACGACACCACGACTGGCACCCAGCAGACCCCGCAGTCAAAGGCATCACTTTACAGCTTAACTGCCACCTGCCGCAAACTCAATGATAGCAGGATTCCTAGGAGGGAGACGATCGCGCAGTGTAGATACCTTTCCTACGACTGATTCCACTACTCGGATTCGTTTGTTCTCTGCAACCTTCCAGCCACTCGAGGCCTCATACAGACTCGGAACGAACAATGTATTGTGTTGAACATACTCACCGTGGCCATCTGGCTGACTCGATGAAACAGGAATTTAAACAGTATGGAGAACTACCAGAAACTGGAGAAGATCGGAGAGGGCAAGTACAAAACAAAATATTTCCGTTGCCCCTTGATGAAACACACAGTTTACTAACTTTGATTGCCTCTGTCAGGAACGTACGGTGTTGTCTACAAAGCTCGTGATCTACTCCACGACAACCGAATCGTCGCATTGAAGAAGATCCGACTCGAAGCCGAAGATGAAGGTGTTCCCTCCACAGCCATCCGAGAGATCTCCCTGCTCAAGGAGATGCGTGACCCCAACATAGTCCGTTTGCTTAACATCGTACACGCCGACAGTCACAAGCTCTACCTCGTCTTTGAGTTCCTCGACCTGGACCTCAAGAAATACATGGAGGCTCTGCCAGTTTCCGACGGTGGCCGCGGAAGGGCCCTGCCCGAGGGAACACATGCCGAACTGGCGCAGTTGGGACTGGGATCGGCCATCATCAAGAAGTTCATGAGCCAGCTCTGCAATGGCATTAGGTTCTGCCACTCTCACCGAGTCCTCCACCGCGATTTGAAGCCCCAGAACCTCCTGATCGACCGCGATGGCAATCTGAAGCTGGCCGATTTCGGTCTTGCCCGTGCCTTTGGAGTCCCCCTCCGAACCTACACCCACGAAGTTGTGACGCTGTGGTACCGTGCTCCTGAGATTCTGCTGGGTGGTCGACAGTATTCCACAGGTGTGGATATGTGGTCGGTAGGCTGCATATTTGCTGAGATGTGCACCCGTAAGGCGTTGTTCCCTGGTGATTCAGAGATTGATGAGATCTTCAAGATCTTCCGGTATGTTTTGTAAGCCCCTCTGGCTTTTTCAACCCCCACTGACACGGACCTACAGGATCCTGGGAACGCCAACGGAGGACAACTGGCCCGGCGTGACTAGTTACCCAGATTTCAAGTCCTCATTTCCTAAGTGGACTCGCGATCACAGCCGTCCCCTTTGCCAGAACCTCGATGCCCACGGACTCGACCTGCTGGAGATGATGCTTGTCTACGACCCAGCCGGTCGCATCTCCGCCAAGGCCGCATGCAACCACCCCTACTTTGAGGACTACACACCTACCAAGACAAACTATGCATACGCATGAGCTTGCCATATTACTGCGAATACGCCTGATTTTTCTACTGTACAGGATATACTGACGAGCAATGAACGGAATACTTCATGATACCGAGGTGCATGATGCCAAGGAGCGAACCATGGGTAGGAGGCGATGGGGGCTCAGTCTATTTGAAGGGAGGCGGCGACAGATCTGTACGAGTATGCATGTGCCCTTTTTATACGGCCCCCTTGCTCTTATTTTTCTCTTCGGTCTCGTCACAACCCAGGAAACTACATAGTCCTGGCATGGTATGGCATGCATGGGCCTGGCGAAAGCAAATGAATTGGGTTCCGATTCCTCGACCACGTTTGCGTCCCTCTATTGCCTCGTGAACACTGTTGTCCTCACTTCTGGGTGCGAAATGTCACTTGGTCTTGATGTTGGCTCGGAGAGCCACTTCCGCGATGCATGAATAACATCAGATCCCTGTTCTGGACTCTGTCTTCTGCAACAAGGCGCTTGTCGTACACTTACTGTTTGTCTTCTCCGACGCATTTACCGAGGTTTTCCAAACCGCTTGCTATGCCTCCCTCTTATATCTTTGTACACGTCCTCTGGGTCTTGTAGTTTGCTTTGATTTCGCTCACACTTCATTACTCTGCACCCTCGGCAGGCGCTCTCCACCTTTGATGCTTGTTCTACACAAAATTCTACAACGAACCCATAGTAGACTATAGTACCGGCGGCTTACTTTTTACACCTCTGTCTACATAACATCCCTTTCTAGGAGTCGATATGTTGTGTTTAGTTTCACTTGGGACAAGACGAGGGAGGGGAAGGGGGAGAAAAATGAAGATTTCGTAGCGTTAAAGAGGCTGTTATCTATACCGTTGCCTGGGAGGTGTGGGGGGGGGGGGATTAAATGTTGCTTCTGCTAAGACGGTTGCCGTATTGCCACGTTCTGAGAAATAAATCAGGCTCTCGACCTAGTTAACACAGAATAATCCCCTTTCATATATATACACATATGCTAGGACACGGAGTAAGTCAATGTAGATGTGACCAGTCACGGTAGAACACACCCGAAAGATGAAAGGAATTTGTTTTGAATATACTACACTATTGGGCAGGTTTGAGGGCGCCGATCGAAAACTCCATGAGGAAGTTGGATCAGAGCCTTGATGGCAAGTAGGTAAGTAGGTAGGTAAACAACAATCAGTCTAACTGCCCAGGTGCTTTCCACCCCGATGAGCTCTCTCCATCCTGCCACCCCTTCACACCCCCTCATACCTCCGTCTCAACACCAGTATCCTTCTCACTATGCTTGAAGATCTGACTGACATCACCCTTGAGGTCACTAAGCTTGCTCCCCAGGTGATCCACCTCCCGCGCGGCCCTCCACTGCATGATGCCCCTGTGCTTCCGGTGGAGCTGCTTGTGGTGGTCCTTGTAGTCGCGGAGCTGGTTCCTGAGGCCGCGGGACCCGTCGTCGGCGTCGTTGTGGCCCGGCGCCAGGATTGACGCCGCCGTCGACGCCGTGCCCTCGACCGGGTTGCGCAGGATCTTCTTGGGCGCCTTGCGGAGGTTCGACAGCGACAGGCTCGAGTGCGACCCGTCGTGCCCGCCGTTGCTGTTAGACGCCGGCGACGACGACGAGTCGCTAGCTTCTGCCGCCGAGGAGTCGTCGTTGGTGTGCACCTTGAGCTTCTTGCGCGCCTTCTTGTCGCCGCTCTTCGACTCTTGGGACGAGTCGTCCGAGTCGTCATCGTCCGTATCAAGCCCGTTATCTTGGTCGTCATCGTCCTTGGCGAGGTTCTCATCGGTGATGGTGTCCAGGCATTCCATTACCATCCGCATGGTGCCCTTCTTCGAGCCCGCGGCAAAGCTCTTGTGGTACTCTGACAGTCCCCGCCAGAACTTGACATCCAGCTCAATCTCCCCAAGTGGTTGCTCGCCATCCTCCAGGCCGTTGTATTCACAGTTAGACCTTGCCCGGAAAAGCCTGTCCTTTCCACCCTTCCACACCTTCAGGGTCCTCTTCGCACCCTCCTCGTCGACGAGATCCCGAAGCCACATCACCGCAAAGGCAGGTGACTTATCTCGTCCGATGTTAGACTCGCGGAACTCTAATACGAGCGCGGAGGCATATCGCTTGCACACTGGCAAGAACGCACTTCCGTTGCTATCCCTGCCCTTCTTGAGCGCCCACACGCCCTGGCTATCACCAGTGTACATCTTTACCTTGCCCAGATCGGTGCGGATCTTGAGTCTGCTCTTGAGGGGCTTGTCTGGCAGTTGTCCCTTGGCCCTTACTGCCCCGCGGAGTTCCAGTGTTCCGTAGTCCCATCCGACCAGGCTTGGCGGCAACTTCATCTCCACGCTGCGCCAGACCATGCTGATCCTCGCTCGACCGTACCCAATACCGCCCACGAGAGGATATGTATCCATGACCTGACTCCTGTTCGCAAAGACCTTTGCCAGCGGCAAGTAGACGATCCCGATCAAGGGGTCTTCTTCCCGCTCGCGAGAATCACGCACTGAGACAATGAGTTCCGTATCCCGCCAGTCCTTGATGAACCTCTCCGTGCCCGCATTGAAGAACGGCTTCGAGTTCTTTGGCTTGGTGCGACTGCGGTAAACCGTCTTGTGGTTTAGAATAATGCTGCAGTAGCTGTCGGGCATGTCATCATCAGTCTCGGTCTCTTCTCCGTCAGTCTCGCCGTCTCCATTGTCCTGCTTTTGAAGTTTCTGTATCTCTAGCCCGGTGATGTTGTGGATCTGTATGCTGAGGATACCAGAAATGAACTCCTGGCTCGGAGGGGCCGAGATGATCATGTTGTTTTCGAGTTCAGCGTAGTCTTGGACATGCTGTTGGTGGAGTTCGGTATCGTTGGATGCTTTCCCGGCTTCCCTTAGCTTGTTGGCCGACAGTTCGGAGACGTGCTTCTTCAGCTGCTCTTTGGTTCGGATGTTCTCGTCGACAGTTTGCTGCTGAAGCTCCTGCTCTGTAATTCTGACCTTCGCGAAGTAGCCCACGGACCACTGAATGGAGCCAGCCATCTTCTCGTCCGGGTCCTGTCCAGTGAAACGGTCCTCGCGGTCCTGCATCCTGTTGTGGCTCTCGGGGTTGTTCATCATTTCCTTGAGATCAACCTCTACGCGCCCCAGATCGTCATCCGCAGTATACTTGTCCGAGTCCCAAAGCTGTAAGCGCAACCGCTCCTCAGCATTCAGCTCCTCAGGTGTTACCAGAATGCTGGCATACTCATGCCATTCTGGATTCTGCGTGCTCTGAATCACACGCGTAGAAGCAACCGTCTTGCCAAACTTGCCCCAGCTAACAGTGACATAAGAATCACTAGGTCCTTGCAGCTTGCCGATACCACCGTCGCCCATCTTAAAGCCGCCAGCCCGTTTGATGAAGATGAATACCACGCCTTGGCTGCCTGTGTCCTTCTTGAAGTCATCGCCCATGAGCATGTCCTTCAAGTTGAGTGTCAGGCTCTTCGGCGCGACATACTCAGCCAATGCGGCATCCATGGCTGACTGCACGAAGGAGGAAATCATCGGCACGTCCATCAGGTTGAGACCATGCTTAGACAGCGGCACACATGACATAGAGGCACGGGGCTGTCCGAGGAAGGTCAATGTGCAGAGGCTTACAAAAGGCGGGTCAGGCTAGAAAAGTTCGAGTTAGCACACGGCACATAGGACCAAACATAGGCGGATGGGAGCCAGCACTTACAGTCAGCTGCAGTCGTAGACGCACTTTCGCAACGAATCCTCTCACCTCGACCCAGACAGGGAGAGCAATACCGCCGAAGGAGTAGAACTTCAAGAAGAGATGGGCATTCTTGGCCTTCGCCCTGATGGACCTGCCCGAAGCTCGACTGCGGTAGGCCAATGCGAGCTCCAGGTTCACAAAATCGCCTTCTTCGGCCTCCATGCCCTCGCGGATGGCTTCTTCGGATTGCTCATCCTGTTTGCCCTTGTCCTTGTCTTTCTCCGTGTCTTTCTCATCCTCGCCCCCGTGGTCTTCGTAGTCAGCCGGGTTGTCATCTCCGTTACGGGCTTGCGCCTCCTCAGAATCCGTCCGATCAGAGTCCTTAGACTTTTCTGGGTCCTTCAGCTTCCCGCCAGGGCCAACAGAGCGGCTCGCCGCACCAGTCGGGAGCCACCGGATTCCAAGTATCCGGAGCGACTGATTGCCTTGCCCCATATCATCAACCGAGACCATCTTGATGGCCTTGGGGAGCGAAGCCTGCATCACATCCTCGATGGTGTCAATAAGCGATGAGAACAGGTCGGGGTTGATCAGCGGCCAGATCGCGGCCATAAGGCTGTTTAACCACTGAACCGACTCCGGCAACTCGGTCTCAGAATCGAGTATCGCCTGCTCCTCTCGCCTCGAAGATTCCCATGTCTCGTCATCCACGATCTCATCGACCTTCTTCGACATCCACTTTCCCATCCCCCATGCCGTGCCGAGTGTGACCGAGAGGAACCCCAACACACCAAGCACTGTTGACCAATGTGGAAAGATTCGACCCTGCAATGATGAGATCACGAATGGCCCAGCAGCAGCAACACCGATGACTGCCAACCCTGCACGGACGGTCATCTGGTATGCTGCACCCAGCTCCTTCTTCAGATCATCGAATTCTGGTGGCGGAAACAGCCTCTGCATGCCATTAAAGCCCCTCTGAACCATATCCTTCTCCTTCTCAAGCTCCGCGTCCGACTTAGCCGCGCCCTGTGGCCCGGTGGCAGTAGTGTGGTGCTCTCCGGGCTCGGGCTCGTTCTCTGGAACCGCATTCATGTCCTTGTCAGTCTGGTCGTTTATGACAATGGGCAGGTGAGTGACGGGATCCGTCACCTCGCGGCCTCCGGTCCTCTTGGCTTTCTTCATAGCCTTGCGTTTCTGCTTGGGGTCGGAAGCACTGGCCACGTGCTCGGTGGCAGACTTCTCTTGGTTTCCATCATCGTTCGGGCCCTGTTGCTGCTGCTGATATTGCTGGTGGCCTGGCTGGGATCCGTCGTCATCCGGAGGTGGTGGATCAAACTGACGAGAATCTACTTGCTGCTCGTCCAGTGGGCCGGTTTCCTGGCCATGTTGACTCTGGTCAGGCGGTGAAATAAGGTAGTGGTGGTTGGCAGAAGGGTAGGGTTCATGACGGGTCTTGGCTTCATCTTCGCCCTTGAAGATGGCTTTCACGGAACCGAAGGCTCTCTTGGTCTTGGATGCATCTTCGGGCCCCTCCTGGGCGGCCTGGGCTTGCTGCTGCTGCTGGTCCTGGATGTCTTTCTTGTGTTCCCTATAGCCCTGAATTGTTGGGATGGGATGTTTTCCAGAGTGTGGCTTGGTATATGACCTTCGTTGTGATTCTTCCTCGAAGTTCTCTTGTTGGGCTGACATGTTGCCGTTGCCGTTGCCGTTGCCGTTGCCGTTGCCGTTGCCGACCTCCCCAGTGAGGTTTTGTAGATCCAGTTGTGTGTAGTTTGAAGTAATGTGGTGTGGCTGTCCTGTGGGTAGTCAATATGTACGTGGGTAGGTGGGTGAGTGTGTGCTTTAGTCCATTGAAGATGCTGGCAACTATGTATAGGAACGAGTGGAAAGAATTACCAAAGGAACTAAAAAAGGTAAGTAAACAAGTCACAGAACAACTTCCAAGGTCAGTCTTCAATTATCGTTGACAACTATTATTTCTTCCCCCCTACACATTCAGCATTGGAAGCAAGCAAGCAAGCAATGATGACGACGAGGTACAACGCTGACATCCTATGTACCTAGGTAGGTACTGTGCCCAGGCGCTCCAACTAAGACTGCCAGGTCCTACCTACTTACTAAACTATGTAAGGTGGAGCTGTTGGATGAGGTCATACCCGCGTTGCATGAAACGGCTGGTCGATCCAGCGCCACTCGGTGCTCAACGGATGCCCCCCTCCTCAGCCCTGATCAGCCCTGATCAGCGTTGTCAACAGCCCTGGAGGAAACCCACGGCTCACTATGCCGAGTGTAGCGTAACATAATACGAAATATTACATAGTAGTGTACCTAATTGGTGGAGCACCAACTTCTCCCCAAGAACTCGAACCGGTTCTGGTGGTCCATATCAGCCACTCAGCCACTATGACCTGTTCTTGTCAAGAGGCCATGCTTCGAGTCTAATTTGAGCCTATATGTGCGTTACATTGCCCCAAAACAAGTCTTGTCTTGCCTAATGCTGGCTGGCATCATGCAGTAGACCTCTCGGGGCACCCTAACGTAGCCCTAAGTATTGCAACTTTATAGCGACCACCTAAATACCTAGGTATCCCCAATCGAAGCACTTGCTACAACTGTTCTACATATCAGTCAAATTCTAGAACAGCTCGAGCAGAACTAAATCGTTGCGTGATGCTCTCTTCAAGCTCAGCAAATCGCTCCTCGAGGGTTTCTTGGATGTCCAAGCGTTCGTCTTTGAACTGATCGTCCAGCTCCGCCTTTTTGCCTATAAGCTGCTCCTCGACGTCGCTCTCGACCTCCCGCCTCAGCAGGTCTAGGTCCAGTTGCGTCTGTTCCTCGTGGGCTTCCATGCGCTCCTCGACCATTTCGGTGATGCTGCGTTTGTGCTCCTGCAGTTGTTCCTTGATCGACTGTTCGAAACGGTCGAGGCGACGATCGAGCCGGGCCGTTAGCCGTTGTTCCATCCTCTCTATCCGCTCCATTTGCTCCTTGTGCTCTGTTTTCTCCGTATTCTCAGTGTGCTCCATCGGCTTCTCCATGTCGTCTACGTAGAGGCCTGTCTCCCGCGTTACTGACCTAGCCCTTTGTTTCTTGGCCGCTCCTTCCCCACCGTACCTGGGCGAGGGAGGGCTAGAACCGGCATCAGAGCTGCTCCGTCGAGGCCGCTTCCGTGAAGCTTGGCCGACCTTCGCTAGTGATGCTGCTTCTACTGCTGGTGGTGGTCCAGGGCCGAGCTCGTCGTAAGAAGGCGGACTGTCGGCGGCAGCTAGCCCAGCAGATTCATGCGCACCTGCCTCATATGGTGAATCTATACTGGATGCCTCTAATATCCTGCCGCCTTTACCACCGTACAGTGTTGCTATACCATGGTGGTCGAAGGAGGTCAGGCCGTCGCTAGACGCAGCAGTGCAGAGCGTTCGCAGGCGCGGCTGGTCGAGGGCACGATGGGAGATGTAGACGGCGATGTGGGTTTGACGAGCCAGGTCCAGAAGTGATGCCAAGACAGCAGCGCTATGATCGTTCTTGGGCACGATGCGATCCGAGGACGGGGGGCCAACAACGGTAAGAGGCGTATTCAGAGCAAAGCGCAGGCATACTGTGTCGGCAGATAGGATATTTCGGATTGTTTCTGGTGGTTCTTGCCCACTGATAGCAGACAGTGTAGCGATTTTCTCCGGCGGAATGAAGACGAAGAATTGTGCCGTGTTCTTGGACTTGTTGCGACGGGACTTGAGCAGGACAGAAAGCTGGAGCTTGAAGAGGACGGATCCAGAAGCACTCTCGTAGAGGATATGCAACTTCGGGCGGCAGAGCGAGCCGCTGCTGCCGGCCGGAACAGCTTGTAGATATTCCGTTGTACCATCGGCGAGATCCCATGACACGAGGGCTGGAATTCCTGAGATGTCAATGTCGTTCGATGGTTGGGGCGGAGGTGACAGTGACGGCTCTGAGGCGGTAGTCGACGCCATGGTTGAAATAAAGCAATGGATCGATAAAGATGCAAAAACAGAAGGGTTTGTTAGGTATATACGAAGCAGCCTGTACTATCATTAGTCTTCCAGCCGAATGGAACAACTGACCAAGTGTAAGCAGAGCGTAAAACCCCTCCGGCTACGAGGAATAGCAGAAGGAATCCCACCCTCCCAGGCTTTGAGCGACAAAGAGCAGCCTTGACTCTCAGCGCGACGAGATAAGAGAAAGGATGATGAGGACGGACTACATGAAATAGCGATGGCTACGGCGACGACGGCGGCGTCGGCATCGGCGTGGTCAACCGCAAAGCTGAGTATTGCTGACAGGCAGAGACAGGCAGTACGCCAGCGTCTCACCTCCCCAGGGACCCTGGGCCTTTCCGCAGCAGGAGTAGGAGCCAGTAGAATGGTCCCAGGCGCTTCATGACCTAGCTATTCGGTGACCAAGCTTTGCCGGATGTCGTGCGTTGATTGCGTTGACTGCGTTGATTCAAACGAGGATGGAGAACTAAGGAAGGTTACAAGCCAGTAGAAAAGGGGAGGATGTACAAAGTAAGGTCGCGACTGAGCGCACAGACCACCCGACTGGGACCAATACCCACCTCGGCCAACCTGAACATCACATGACTGACATGGACACAACAGGCATACCGACACAGCGAAAGGCAGGCCGGGCAGGGAATGACATGACAAAGTAGACTGCTGATACATGGCAATAGTTGACCTGAATTCAAAGCTAAAACCCGTCCACCTCAATCAATGCTAAAGAGAGGGTCTTCCCAGTAAGTGGTGGTACTACAGCCCTGGAAATATGAAGCTACCGGTACACCCAAACCCATCATAATCCATCCATCACCATGCATGCTATGAAGCAGAGGGATTAAAGAAAGGAGACGAAGAAGAAGCATAAAGCTCGCTTACTCAAGCTCCCCCTCCGAGTCCCAGACCACATCAGGCGGCTGCCTGACCCTAGAGTCATCCAATAGACTATCTGGCTCCCCGAGAGCGAAACCCTGTGACGAGTCCAGCAGCAACGATGTCTGCGTCTCCAGCCCACCCCGCCGCCTAACCGGACTATCACCTACGATCACCATGTCGTCGGGATACGAAGGCATACTACCCGACTCGATCAGCTCGGGCCGACGGACAGATTTTGTCGGCGGTGAGAGCGGTATGGATGCTTGGCTTCTCGTCTGCGGTGGTCGATGCGGTGGCAGTTGCTGGGAGGTCGGACTTGATGGCGTGCTGGCAGTTGTCGCTTGCGAGGGCCACACGGTAGAGTTGGGCACACGCTGAGACGGCTGTGATCGCCTCGTCGCGGGGCCATCCTCGATCCAGTGAACGCTCCTTTGCGACCGGCTTTGTGGCATCATGGGCTTAGCGAAGACCACTTCTTCGGCAGCAGGCACACACATGTCTTGAATCGACTTGTGGCCATGCTCTTCATCCTCGTCTTGACTCAAAGGGACCGCGTCCCCATCATCTTCGTTGTCGGCCCTTAATCGTCCTCGCGGCTGCGAAGAGCCACCTAGGTTCAACTGCGTCGAATGCTCAACATCACTACGCAGCTGCATCGCCACCTCCTGCGAGACCGACATACCCACTTGGCTAGACTGCATCTCCCCAGGCTCCGCGAACAAAGCACACCTTAGATTTCCCAACAACTCGCCCAGCACCGCAGGCGGGACGTACACGTACTTCACTGGTGCCTCTTCCACCCAGCCATTCTCCTTCATCCTCGCCAGGGGTACCGGATTGTTCAGCTCGTACACCTGCTTTAGCTCGTAGGCAAACTTCGACCCTTTCCCCTCGTTGAACTCCTTGTTTCCTACGCCAGGATCGTCGGACGAGATCTCCCCAGGCTGCCTGGCGGCACTGATGGGGGCCATGTACATTAGCTCACACACTGGCCGCGTGACGTAGATCCATACCCGGCCAACTGTCTGCGGTATGCGGTAATTGCGGAACTCGTGAGTCTTGATACCCTCAGCGATCTTCTCGGCATGTTCTGGATGAATCGACAATATGATATCTGACCGGTCGGTCTGGGGCCCCAGCTGGCGGATCTTCTCGAAGGGTACCCGTTGCGATTCGAAGGCTTGCGATTTGTACCGATAGCCTAGCTGAGAGACGGGTGGCATTACTGCACAGGTCTTACGTGGAGATGGCAAGGCCCGGGGTTTGTGGCGAGGGCCGAATAGTGACACTGGCGGCAATGCTGGGGAGGTCTTTTGAGGCGAAGACAGGGGTGTTTCCCTCTCGGCTTCGACCATACTAGATACACTCGGTCGCCGTTGTGGGGTGGGACTCGGCGTCTTGGGTTCGACTTCATTGGTTTCAGCGCGAGGCTCTGGGGTAGGGCTGCGTTGCTTGATATGAGGCAAGGAAGGCTGGTAAGCCGCCTCCGGCGCTGATGATATTGGCACACCCTCCTTTTCGGGCAAGACTGTCTCAGTGAGTGGGCCGGATGCTCGGTGCACTGGTGTAGGTGTACCAGGAGCCTCTTCGTTGCTCGAGTTTTCATCCTCGATCTCAAAGTCAAACTCATCTTCCGAGTCAAGTATAACCTCCTCTGATGGCCTTGTTGACTTCTGCGGAGTCACTCCTACCTTCTCTGCCTCAGTGGCAACTTTACCACCTTTGACAAGGCTCTGTTGACCAGTAGAATGATTATCACCTGCAGGGCTCTCCCCCAAGCTCACGCTCACGTCCGCCATCTCACCGAGATGTATCTCCTTCAATGGCGTCCTGTGAACACACTGGGTTTCCTTGAGCGGACTTGAGCCCATCCCGCCGTTCACCGAACTCCATGAGTCTGCAATTTCCAGCGTCCGCGCTCTCTTCTTACCCGTCGCTAATGGTGTTGGCGCATCCACATTGGTTGACCTATTTTTCAGGGGCGTTCGATCCAAATGTGACCAGTACCGTTCCGCGATGCCCAAGTTAGGAGTAAACGGTGACGGCTGGGAAGAGGGAATCACTGCTCTCTCGACTATCTGCCTGCGTGGTGTCTGTAACACAACAGAGCGAGCTGGGCTTTGAGGCGGCAATGATGATCGCGAGTCTCCTTTTCGTACTGAGGCTATCGGAATTTCCCCCCTCTTATCTTGTGATGCCTCATAGATCTCGTCAGCGGCGGCCGTTTGGGGAATTCGATTATCTTCGTCGGTATCAAAGTTGAGGTCATCATGCAGCTGATCATCCTCTGGCTGTTGTCCTGACAAGAATGACGGCATTTGTGTCAAAGTTTGGGTGTGATAACTTGAGCTTGCCGTAGAATTAGGCAAGATATAACCAGTCGTCTTCCTCCTTTTGCTCATCCTCTTCCTCTCCTCGGTTTTCCAGTCGTCATCCTCGTTGCCCACCACTGTCAGCTCGACATCTTGACCCATATCATCGTCTTCCTCGTCTGGAAAAGTACTGGGTATCCATCCGATCTGCGTCAGAGTAGATTGGCCCGGGGTCTTTGACGGGAGACTGCGACGGCCCTTGCCGTACGTGCGAATGGTCTTCTTGCGGGCAGGGAAGTGAATTTGTTGAGGGGTCGGGTCAGAGCGGCGATATACTTTTGATTTCTTGGTTGCTGTCGCCTTCGAGGTTGACGTTGTGGCAGGCGGAGGAGAAGGGGGCGGAGGCTCGTAATAAGAAGGTCGCGCAGCGCCCTTTGAGGTGCGGGCTCGTGTCTGGGGAGCCATCAATTGTGGCGATGGAACTGTGACGTGCGATCGATATGAGTTAACAGTGTTCAGCCCCTCTGCAGTCCGTTTGTTATACCAGATAGCAAGCCAGTAGATTGGTAGCCAAAGGATTACAGGTGGTCTAGACAGACATGGCTAGGTTGAGTTGGGGGTGGATACTCCATTTAAGAGTGGAAGGTGCGCGCCTGGTACGCAGGGTTATGCAGGGTACACAGTAATCTGGAGACGCGACTGCGTTTACATAGTAAAGACGCGTTCTGGCGGGCCAAAAATGACATCAGGGGTTCCATTACCTTAGCTCCTAGGTACCTAGGTAGGTACCTCAACTATGTACCAGGCCTAAATAGGTACCTAGGTACTTATCTAATCAACAAGCCCTCTCAACGCTTCAACCCACCCACTGGTAATCTCGAGGACAATTCATCGAAATCACAGCCCAGCAAATAGTGTCCATGAAAAATATCATGTGAGTTTGCCAATCTATCTGGGATATATGCCTCCGTGTCCTTGATGACGTGCAACGTGCTCGCTCACCGATGGCCAGGCCGGGGCAAAAACAACAAAACATTATACACGTCAGGCCCTCTTTCCATGCAATCCATTTCTCAATCCTTGTCCATTATGGTAATGCTGTTTACCCGCCAAAACACACCTTCGGTTTGCTAGCAAGTGATCAACTCGTAAAAGTGTAGAAGTGGTCGGCTTTCTTTCTGCTGAAGCATAGAGCGCTGTGAGGAGTGAAGAGTGATGCAGAGCTGACCTCGGTGCCCCCACAACTGTTTATGAAAGGTGGAAGGCACCCTGACCTTCCTTGATAGCTGTAAACAGCCGCTTCTGTAGGATTTTGACGTCTGAGTAATCAGGCAGCTTGAGGTAGTTGGCGCACGTCATGACGCTGGGGAGGTAGTCGTCGGAACCTAGGGGCGCCTCTGCAGGCTTGCAGACGACGGTGAACATTGGAGTCAGACTCTTGAAACCTGCGGAGCAATTAGCAATCACACACAGCTGAAAGTGGCCTTCATGCTACTTACCTCCAATGGGAAGCTTGGGGCTTCCAGTAGTAAACTGCAGGAAGTCCCGTCGCTGGCCGGGCGTGAGCTCGCTCATGGTCTGCAACAGGTTCCTCACGCTCTTGCTGTCCATATTGAAGCCGTGGTCTGCCTTGATGGAGTCCATAAGAGCTGCAATGAACTGTTAGCATGCACATCAGCTAGGGGAAATGTGTCGAAATGACTTACTGGCAAGTGTCCAATCCTCATTGGTGCGGCCGAACAGAGAGCATAGCTCGTCAGGCGTGAAAGCCCTCAGCGACTCGTAAGGGAACACCTGGGAGAACCCGGCACGGAAAGCATCAACCTGACGACGGACACCGCTGCCCAGCGTCATATCAATAACTCGGTCGAGGTACTGGTCAACATTGTCGATGGTCAACGTAATATGGGAACCGCGTGGCACCAACTCGATTTCCGGGTACCCGGGCAGCGTGAAGTCGAGTGACAGGTCGTCAATGTGCACGCCATTATCAACGGTGATATTTTGGATATCGTTGACCTTTTGTGTAGCATCCCGGCTAGGGTCTTCTGCGATTGCCTTCTTGGCTAGCGCAAATTTCTTCACCATAACCAAAGAGCGGGCAAGGACAGGATCCACGAGTTTCATGGCCCCGAGGGATGGTTTGATACCTGAAGTCTCATCGCCAATGCGGAAGAAGATGGGGTTGAAGTTGATATCAATGATACGAGCATCTATCATTGACCGTGCCACAAACTTTCCAAGGGTTCGGAAAAGCTGCAGAATGCGTGCTCCGTAGGAACCAGATGCATCGTCGTCGCTCAGGGGCCGAGGGAAGAGACCATTTGGCCCGGAGACGTACTCGTCAGACTCAGCTTGGTCTGCATCTCGCCAAAGCCTCAGCTTCTTCATGGCAAACTCCTTTGACACCGTTGAGTAGAACTCGAGGGTTGGCCCAAGACCAGTGCCCACTTCCTCAAAATATTCCACCTCAAGTATGCTCTGTGAGCTTCCGTAGAGGTCCATAACCTTCAAGGCTGACTCGAGAATCTTTGCGCGTGAAATGCGCACCTTTTGTCGCTGCAGCCGACCGAGGAATGGACGATCATTTTGGTTGCGCCTCGAGTCTTCTTGCGACTGGGCGTTCTGCCATCGATTCATGGACCGAGCATACCCAAATGAAGTCGATTGTATGAACAGGTGCCGGGTCTCGAATGGGAAGAGGAACGGGTACAACCGAGCTAGGTCCTCGCTCCAGCTGGGGAGACAGTTACTAGCCACAATCAAAGGCTCTTCCAATTGGCGGTTGAGCTTGGAGGTAAGCTTGGTGTTGACGAACTGCGACAAGGGCTCAATGTTCAACTTGAGAGTAGCCTTGTTCTCGACGATTACGTCATCAATATTCGCGTTCAGGTTGTGCAGGATCCTTAATAAGCGCAGAATGGACGCTGTATTTGGGTGTTTCGCAAGCGACGCGGGAACATTGCCCTCCCCAGACTCATTCGCGTCACTTGGGGCAGAGCTGAAGGACAGCGTCTCCGCTGGTGGAGGTCCTTGGACGCGGCGGATCTTGATTTCGTGTGTCTGGACCCAAACGTTCCGGCTTGAGAAGTCATCAGAAGCCATCGCAGGCATATGGACTGCGCGGTAGATAGTCGTGTCATTGGTCAAAACCTTGCCCTGGTGGCTGAATTCCAAATGCCAATCCTGCGGCACAGACTGAATCGCAGCTGCGTAAGACATGGGCCGAGACGACGCTGAGGGTGACGGCGAATTCAAAAGCGCATTGGCAAGAAGGCTTGAGCGGTTAGCCAGGTTGCTGCTGCTGCTGCCCTGAGATGGGGTGGGGACACGGGTGCCATCCTCTTTGCGTGCCGTGATCTTGCCACCGACTGCAACCTCAAGATTAACCGCGGAAGGATCAGGCGTTGGAGCATCATCCATATCTTCATCAAGGTCGCCAACAATGGCGTCCAAAGCGCTGCGGTCGCCAGAATCCTCGTCCTCCGTGATATGCTTCTCGTCAGCGCACTCAAGCGCGTCCTCGAGATCGTCGTCTTCCTCAGGTGCCGGATGACTTGGCTGTGGTGGATCTGTTGCCGCCGCGTTACGTCGACTGGACCTACGCAATACGACTTTCTCGCGCGATGCCGAGGATGCAGGCTCGGGCGTGGCTGGGGCATCGGCTGTGGTCTGCGACCTAGACTTGGTCTTGCGCGAGGGTCGAGAGCTTGAAGCCGTAGGCGGAGCAGGAGGTGGCGGCGGCGGCGGCGGTGTAGCGCCGCCCAACTGCGGTGGAAGACGTGAAGGCAGGCGAGCAGACCCAGATGGTGAACCTGGACCAAAAGGAAACGTTCCTCCTGCCATAGCTGCAAGTGCTCTGGAAAGGCTGTCACGGTTACCCCGCGATGGCCGTGGACGGTCAGAGAGACTAATGCGAGGCCGCAAATAGTCTTCCAGAGACTTGAATGTTGCTATCGCGTGGATAGAAACCATGATGTTCCGGTATACCCTTGGAATGTCGGAGTCTTCATCAGCAGTGAGTCTGAGTCGAATCTGTTTGGCCAGCATCGATGCTGGGCTGCTGCGGTGGCTGTCATGTGAAGCGCTAGAGACAGTGAGGACCTCGAAGTGCTCGGATCGGCTAAGCAGGTCCTGCAATTTGTGAACCATCATGCTAAAGGGGGTGGCGGGCGAATCGGCAGTGGCCGTCTTGGGCTTCGACTTCACAGTATATCCCATGAAAACCTCGATAAAAGCTGCTTGAGCAGCCATTGCGAGGTCTTCGTCAGGATTGCTGAAAACCTGTTCGAGGACTCGCACAACGCCCGAGGCGAGAAGCTCTGCGGTCGTAGCGCTCTCAAACAAGTCAGAGTCAAAATATGTTGCCAACTGCTCGAACAATTTCTTCCCGTTCTCGCCAGCGATGCTGCCGGAAGAGGTTGGACGGAGATAAAAGGCCTCGATATCATTTGCCAGGTTTGTCAAGTCCGTGAGAATCTTCGTGGCCTTCTTCTTCATCGACTTGGCATTCTTTTCCGTTTCGTGTGTCTCCAAGAACTCCTTTGCAGCCTTGTGAATTCTAGATCGTAGCAGCTGGGTCGACGTGAATGCGGGTGGCCGGGGCGGTCCATCAATTGACATGGTTGAGCCCCCGGAGCTTCCAGGCGATCCTGATATTACTCGGGCATGTCCTTCATTCTCGATCTCCTCCTCGTCGTCGTCCTCATTTTCATCGTCATGCTCTTCGTCAGACGAATGGTGCGACTGCCCTTCTTCCTCTTCGTCGTCATCATTGTCATGTTCATCAGCCTCCTCACCGTCAGAGTCGTCATCCTGAGAAGACTGGTCATTCGAACCAACAGAAGGCCGTCGTGCCATATTCTGGGAGTCGGCAACCGCCTTCGCGTCAGCTTCTGTCTCTTCCGACAACTTCGCAATTTCTTTGATAACTCCTTCCCTGTAAAGTTGGTACTGGTAGATGTTTGCGAGCCTTGTCATTAGAAGATCAGTTGCTTGTAGTGCCGCGCCGACAAGTGTGAGGTCGTCTTTTTGAGAGAGAATGGAGGCAAGGAAAGACGCATATGGCACTGGCGCCAGGGCTTCCGTGAGTATGTCCTCCTTCAGATTGTACAGCATCTTAAGCTGAGCCAATAGGACTTTCTGCCTCACACTTAGATTTACCGTGCTGGAGAAAGCATCCGTTAAGGTCGGAAAAAGGATCAACGCAAACCGGCGAACCTCTTCCTTGCAGCCCTCCAAAAGTTGAATGCGCTTCTCGTCCGGGGTCCTGCGTCGAGATGTCGAAGGTATGCTCACTTCGGGTGCATCCACCTCCACCATTCCGCCTTTAGTTGGGTCGGCTGCTCCGGCTGGAAGCTTTGGCAAGAGCTCACAGATGACGTTCAGGGCTTCCAAGATTTGTTCTCGTGGTCGATGTATGAGAGCTTGCATAATAAGCACGCTGTCGAGCTTTGAGGCGACATCATCGGTCCCGTTAGGAGGTGAGACGCCTGTCAAGACCTGGTACAGCGTCTCGACCACATTCATCTTCATCAGCTCCACCGAAAGCCGCGGGCTAGCTCTCGCTGTCGATGCCAGCACTCGGAGAAACTGTGTGTGGATGCTTGGCCCTATGAGATTTGTGCTGCCCGGGAGCAGGAGTCGGAGAATCGAGGAGAGGAGATCTTCGGTCACAAGAGCTTCCAATTTGCTTGGGTTGTGACGCCAAGTATCGACAATTCTGGAAACGCAGATAGAGGCTTGCTCGACCACTCGCTGGTCACTGTTCTTGAGCACGTCGCGCAGAATTCGCATGGCGTCCTTGACAACGTCAAAATAGTCATGCGGGAGATTACGGCAACAATTTGCAGCGGTCGTCACGGCAGTTCGCTGTGTGCTCATGGGGAAGAAGTCGAGGTACTCCAGACAAGCCGCAAGTCCTCCCTCCTTGACGATGGCCGACGGATACTCAACGGAGATCTTCTCGAGCGTACTTAAGGCCTGTTCGGCCAGATCAATGAACTGGATGTCCCTGAGCTTCTCGCATAATACTGGCACAGCACCGGCATACACCACATTCGTAACACTGGAAGGCAGTGCCTCCATAAGATTTGCGAGACAGCGACATGCGAGAAGCATGATCTCTGGGTTGGCCTCCATGAAATCGTCCGGCTTCATGAGTGAAACCAGTTCCCGGACGAATGAATCTGCCGAGAAATGACCTTGGAGATTGTCCTCGTTGGAAACCAGGAGAAGCTCTGATAGTTCATTCAGAGCTATCAGATGTACGGTCGGGTCCTCCTTTTGTCGAAGGTTTGACAAAATTTCCCTTAGTCGAGGGCCCATGCCCGATATCATGCCTGTCAATAGCGCAATGCTAGAATGCAAGCCGCCGGGTGGGCCGCCGAACCCGCCGAATACATCATCGTCGTCGTGTTCATCGTATCTGTGAAGATCCTCATCGTCATGCTCTTCGCTGTCCTCGTCGTCATGCTCTTCTTGTGGTTGTGGAGGCTCCGGAGCGGAAGCTTTCTCATTGTCGTCGGTTCCAGTCATGGGCGTATCCTCGTCAGCATTATTCGACTTCCTTCGGGAGCGTCGACTCGAAGAGGGGCCGGGAGCTAAGTAGGAAATGTTCAAGTTAGAAAGTGGAACGGTGTGGTCTCACCGCGGCATCACAAATACCTACCTGATGTATTCTTCTTGTTGCGACTGGATTTCCGACTGGACGAAGCAGACTGTGCCTTTTCCAAAGCAGGCATGGAGGGGCCCGCGGCAGATCTGTAGTATGTCAGCACCTCAGCTCAAACGAGTGTATTAGATCCACATACTCTGGGCTTGACATAGTCGTTGCTTGCTTTCCCTTCCTCTTTCTCGAAGAGTATGCCGGCTGCTGGGGATCTGATGGAACGACTGGTGCAGGAGGTGGTGGAGGCTGCTGGTCAGGAATCTTCGCTCGCTTAGAACGTCTTGTAGAAGGAGCTTGCGCGGGAGCAACCTCTGTGTCGAGATCGGCCTTCCGTTTGCGAGGGTCTGTTCGGCGAGACGGCGCAGGGTGGGGTATAGCTTCGGCCGGGGGTGCAGCAGCAGGAGCACCAGCAGAACGAGATAGACCTGCTTGCCGTGCTGCTTGGCGAGCGGAGGATCGGGTGACAGGCCTGTCAGACATGAGTAAATATTGGGTTCACGACCATTATTTGTTGTAGAATTGCGATGTCAAGACACTCCGTTCGAAAAGCGTGCGAGCTGTCAGACGAAGAGAGATTGTGCGTGTGTGTAAGGTATGGGTATGGATGGGTATGGGTGTTGGGTATTGGAGATGGAGAGTAAGTAGAGGATGAGTGCAAGTTGATAGTGAATGGTATCGACGCCGCGGGCAGGCCAAGGCTTGAATGATTGACCCGAACAGCAGATGCCTTAATAACTGGTAAAGTGCGTCACGAAAGGAGTGGTGGCGGTTGTTTGGTGGAGTTTCCAAATTTCCAGCCAATATAAAGACAGGTGAAGCTTGGGCAGGCAGGCAGGCAGTCTGGTAGACCTTTGGTGTTTTTCGTGTGGAAGGAAGGTTCAATGTTTCAACCTGTCAGACTGCAGAAGGGCCAGGATCATAAGAGAGCCGCTAATGGGCGGGGAGGGACGTTGACGGGACGGAGATGGGTGAATGCGAATGCAAATGTAAATGTGGATGCTGTTGTTGATAGGACGTTTCGAGCCGCCGTCAAGACACAATGCGAACAGGCAGGCACACGTCCAGGCTCTAGAAAACAAAAAGTGAGGGCAGGCGCCGGGATACACTTGAAGTTGGGATGGAAATGGGAGGGTTTGGGTAAGGCTAGGTTGCGTTGTGCTGTGTTGTGTTGCGGGAAGGAGGGATAGAACAACGGCAGCCACCAAGTAACAAATTGGCCGATCCTGTCCAGAGGGAAGTGTGTTGTATGAGGTGTGTATGTGTGCATGTGTGCATGTGTGCATGTGTGATAGTGATAATAATGGTTATATGTATGTATGTACCTTGCTGGTTTAGTATTGTTGGAGTTGGAGTTGACGGCCGACGAGGAAGGAACTGCGGAGTGTCGAGTCGCGCCTGTCGCTACCGGTGCGCTGTATGCGTATGCGTATGCGTTTGCTCGTGCTCGTGGAAGGTTCGAATGAGGATGATGCGTCGCAGAGGAGAGTGAAGTCGCCGTGGACGTCGAAGAGGAAGGAGGCGCTGTATTGTCTACAGCCGATCTGGACGAGCGCGTGTTCCAGCTTGCCGTGCTTCGTTCTGCCATGGATTATGCCGCCATGGGGAATGGCGACAGAGGGGCAATAAGTAGTTACAGTCAACGGGATTTAATCGGTGAGGGGACCAGAGGCTTTTGCCTTGTTCATTGACACAATTCTAGACAGTGTTTGCAGCTAACTTGAACGGGTTCGGCGTGATGTCGTCGTCGTCGTTCTGTCGTCGTTGTCGTCGTCGTCGTCTTCGAAACTCGTGTCGTTAGCGAAGGTGTTGGGAGTAGTAGTTACTATGATGATGGGGGGATTGGATCACGGAAGACAAGACGGCTGGACGGTGGTCGTTAATGTCACGATTGTTAGTAGAGTCTCCACCCACGAAGTAGATCAAACCCCCTTAAGAAGTGTATTATTCTACTCTACTCGTGCTCAATGTTATCTCTCTGACTTCTAAGGTTAATTATTAATATAACTACATATGCCAGTCTTTGGTTTGGTTTTATTAAATCAACCATGAAAAGGTTTAATGCAATTTTATTTCAGATTGATCATATGATGCTACTGCGGAATTAAAGAAAGTAATACTACAAGAAGGCGGAAGATACGGACAATGTACAGCGCAGAACACCTCATCAGGTCTTACCGTGGCCCATGCGGTGCTAAAAGCTCGACTAAGTGTTCCTCTATTCGGCGGCCGATGGCTTTGACGTGGGTACTTCTCCAGCCTAAGGTATACTGTGATAGTGCTGGTGAGCAACCCTGAACGGGTGGGTCCCTGATATGCTATCCTTGTTCTCACGATAGGTACTACCGATACCTACAAACACCCGAACATCCGCGGAGCCTTTTTGCAGTACTAACCTGAGGGCATGTCTACATCGATATGAACAACTTATTGGACTGAATTCCTCAACTCCTCATGTACTATTTCCTATCCTCGACCTCCTGTCTCCTCACGTAGGCGCCACGTATCTTGGGAATGACGGCATGCCCCGAGCTCGACTTTGCCGCTCCCGTCGTCCACCATTGTGGAGACACGGATCGGTTGTCGATTAGTCCCTGCATAGACCGACAGGACCGACCAACATTTACATTGTCATGGACCGGGGCCAATTTTCCTATATATCCTCATTGATCCTGAGCGAGGAGCAAACTGTTCGGAACAGGAGCGCTTCAATAATCGACGTGCCTTGATCAATGGCGGTAGTGCACGTATGTAGGAGGACTTAGTAAGGTATCTTTCGGTTTGAAGCCGAAGTTTACACAGTACTCTCATTGTCGATCCGAAATCGGAGACATTTCCAGGGACCCCATTTCCAACCCTCCATGGACCTTATGCCCCGTTTACTTTCTAGGACAGTTCAATTCTTTGGTGAGAATTTTCCAAGGTTATGGTCAACCGAGAACAACAATATCCCATTTGTCAATCCATCAATCCAATATCCAGAAACACCACGATGTCTTCAACAAGGGAAGTCTGTTCATTGATCACTAGAGGGTCAGGGGATGCGGTTTGTGTCGGGTTTAGCATGACTTCCATCTCGGGTTGAGGGGTCACCATGACCCCCGGGTTAGCCAACTCAATGGCATTCCCTCGAGTGTCCCCTTTCACCGAACCTCTTTCATTTATTGAACTACAGGCTCGAACTTGACACAAGTTTGTTGTTCCAGAAGACATTGCCAGCAAACAATGAAGTTCCGGCTTCCCAATCCAGCCCGATGCCTCCAGGGCGGCGTCCACCCGGTCGTCCTCCTGCCGGTCAGGCCCAGCATCACCACGACGACGCCAACCTGCCGCGCCGCAAGTTCTCTCTCCCAGCGTCCGGACTCGAAATTTGTCCAATTCCCCGGCGCCGTCAAGTCCGCCTTCACCAATACCCTCCAGTTCGAACACCCGCACTCCCACGAAGCCATGCCCACTTACCGCGCGGTCGATCAGAACGGGAATGTTGTCGATCCGTCCTTCAAGCCCGACCTGAGCGGCGAGGAGGTGGTCAAGCTGTACAGACACATGCTCCTGGTTTCAATCATGGACTTGATCATGCTTGACTCACAGCGGCAGGGTCGCATCAGCTTTTATATGGTATCAGCTGGTGAGGAGGCTGTCTGTGTGGGGTCAGCGTCGGCTTTGACGAAGGAGGATGTCATCTTCTGTCAGTACCGGGAGCAGGGGGTGTTTGCGCAGAGGGGGTTCACGCCCAAGGATTTCATGAGCCAGCTGTTTGCCAATAGGAGTGACCGCGGCAAGGGGAGGAATATGCCGGTACACTACGGAAGTGCGGAGCTGAATATTGTATGTGCCATCTGTGTAATCATCCCAGATTTCCTCATTTCCCCCTTTCGATCCACTAATTTCAGATGCGCCCTGTATTGACATCGTTTCGTTGTGTAGCACACCATCTCCTCCCCGCTCGCAACACAAATCCCACACGCCTCGGGCGCCGCGTACGCCTTGAAACTGCAACGCCTCCACGACCCATCCATCCCACCGCGCGTGGCAGTAGTCTACTTCGGCGAGGGCGCCGCGTCCGAAGGCGACTTCCACGCCGCACTCAACATCGCCGCGACCCGCTCGTGCCCCGTGATATTTATATGCAGAAACAACGGCTACTCCATCTCCACGCCGGTTCTGGAGCAATACCGCGGCGACGGTATCGCCAGTCGGGGAGTAGGTTACGGTATAGAGACTATACGTGTGGATGGAAACGACCTGTGGGCAATCCGCGAGGCCACGAAGAAGGCGAGGGACATGGCCCTAGAAGACGGCGGAAAGCCCGTGCTCATCGAGGCGCTGACGTACAGGGTGGGCCACCACAGCACATCGGACGACTCGTTCGCGTACCGGGCGCGGGTAGAGGTGGAGGACTGGAAGAGGAGGGATAATCCGATCTCGAGGCTACGGAAGTGGATGGAGGCGAATGGTATATGGGATGAGAGAAAAGAGAAGGAGGCACGGGAGAGCATCAGGAGAGACTTGCTGAAGGCGTTTCAGGAGGCGGAAAATGAGAAGAAGCCACCAATTCGCGCGTTGTTTGAGGACATATATGAGGAATTGACGCCGGATTTGAAGAACCAGATGAGGGAATTGAAGGAGCATATTGAGAAATATCCGGATGAATATGATGTAGGGGAGTTCGAAGGAGGGAAGGAGAGTTTAAACCCGTAAGGTAGCTCAATAGATACAGTTTTTCCTCACAATTGACTTTGCATTCAGTTTAGTGATAGGAGTTGGCCTAATAGGAAGATATCAAGTGGAAACCTGCTACGAAGTCCATCCAACTGCTACCTTCAACAGATCTACCATCTACGACACACCTCCACAGCTGGAATCACTTCTTTACGCAAGACAGTAGACACGATACCACATGTCAACCGCATCCATCCTCTTCTATTCTTTCTAATCTTTCCTCAGAATACGACACCCCCAGCAATCAGAACTATACAAACGCTTCGATACACGAATTCTCAAAGAAAAGCCATGCCCGACAACAACGCCGCCATCGTGCTCATCCTCTTCCTGGTATTCATTGTCATCGGCATAGGAGCCTACTTCGCGCGCAAGTGGATCCAGTCGTTTAGCATTGCCATCCTACAGGCCCGGCAGGCCCAGAATGAGAGTGCTGCTTGAAGAGGTTCGTGCAACACCAACATTTGGAACATTCACGATGAGATGCAGTGATGATGAACAACGGCATTTCCTCGGTGCCGAGCTCGGCAAACGCATCGTCCTACCCCCACGATGACGTGCATGAAGAGGAGCTCCATTTCCGCAAGGCTGAGCTCGGCAAGCGAGCCGAACGGGAAGAGCAAGGGAAAGCTAGCACAGCCACAACAAACAAGGACCCCCCGTAAAATCTCCCTCAGCCTTCCCCCATCAGTCGGCTAACCTCCCCCATTCTTTCCACTGCAGGTCTACCCTCCAGAAACACCCCTCGGCAGGCCAATCCCGTCGAGAATGGCTGCTCCCACGCCCATACTGAGGTCTGCATGTCTGCGTTCGGCTGTCCTGCGGCCTTCCGCAGTGCCGAGATGTTCCGCCGCCGCCGCCGCCGCCATAATATCACGACCAACACCACGGCCCTTCTCGACGAGTAACGCGACACGCGATGCCGTGCCAGGCAGCGCCAGCGCCAAGGCCACATCCGACCGGCCGACCCATTTCGGCTTCGAGACGGTCACCGAGGCGGAGAAGAGGCAGCGCGTCGCGGAGGTCTTCAGCAAGGTCGCGGAGACCTATGACAAGATGAACGACCTGATGTCCATTGGCTGGCATCGCGTGTGGAAGTACGTTCGAGCCCGCCTCCTTTCCTCCTTCACATAGCAACCAAGCCCTCAAGGAACGACAACACACAAGGGGTTCGTTCAAGAAGATAAGAAAATAAACAACTAACCAACCAACCCGTTGCAGAGATCACTACGTCTCCACCCTAAACCCAGGCTTCTCCGCCGACCCCCTAAACCCGCAACCGCAGCACATCCTCGACATAGCAGGCGGCACAGGCGACATCGCCTTCCGGCACCTGCACCAGGCGCACGTCATCAACCGCAACCCCAACGTGCGCGTGACCATCTCCGACATCAACCCCAACATGCTCGCCGTCGGCAAGCAGCGGTCGACGGCCCTGCCCGCGGGCCAGCAGGCCGCCCTCTCCTTCCTCGAGGCCAACGCCGAGGATCTGCAGGGCAAGGTGGACTCGAACTCGGTGGACCTGTACACGGTGGCCTTTGGCATCCGGAACTTCAGCAACATCCCCGCCGCCCTGCGGGAGGCCCACCGCGTGCTCAAGCCCGGCGGCGTGCTGGCCGTGCTCGAGTTCAGCAAGGTCGACCGTTTCCCGCTGTTCAACGCCGTGTACAAGCGGTGGAGCTTCGGCGCCATCCCCCTGATCGGCCAGCTCGTTGCCGGTGATCGGGACTCGTATCAGTACCTGGTGGAGAGCATTGAGCGGTTCCCCTCCCAGGAGGAGTTCAAGAACATGATTGTTGATGCTGGCTTTGTTGTGGGTGGTGACGGTTATGAGAACCTCACGGGCGGAGTGGCCGCTATTCACACGGGATTGAAGCCGAAGGCATAGATGCGGAAATAATGAGCTGAAGGTTGGCTCTAGGGCTGGCGGCATCTACTGTTCATGGATGATTATGGGACAATTGTGTTGTGTATGATGTCAATTTGCATATTGTACAAAAATGGCGACGGTGGGCTAAAATATGCATTGCATGGAAGCATTCATGAGGAAAGGTTCGGTTCGATAGACGGAAACGCTATAATAAATGACATACCGCCGAGACTCGTGCCCATATGGGTGGTGATATCTAATACTGTCAAAGGACTTGAATGCTTGACGTAAATCTTTTCAATGTCCTCAACACATAAAAGATTAGAATTGAGGACAGTACTGGCTCAATACATGATGGCAAACATATCACCGCCTGTGGGAAGTCTCTTAGACTTGACTACTACGCCATATATAATCATCAGTATTACCACAGCATATCTTGGCCTATAATAAGCCTAGCAAAATGACTGTGTGCCTACCATCGTACATATCAGGGTACTTCACACAGTGTTGGGGCGAAGGCGAGGGAAGAGAGCATTGCAAGTCATTCAAGGCAGTAGGCATCGAATCCAGATGCTTATATGGAGAAAACGACTTCTATTCCATTCTCCTCCGTTCTGGTTCCTCCCCCAACTCCTGGACTCACGATACGCCATGCCTTTGTACGATACGGTACACGCCTATCACCGATATCAAGAACCGCAAAATGAACCTCTGAAGCTCCCCACAAGTACAAGAGTAAGAGCAAGCTCAACAAAGTAGAAACCACAAGGACAAGTATTGTCCTTGGAATGAAAGTCAATACCTGTCCTAACCTATGGACGGAATGATTGATAGGTGCGCAGCAACGTTGCAAATTTATGGAAAGCTCCAAGTCGCAAAACAATGTGACAATAGGAAGGTAGGTATTGCTGGTCAAGTCCCATCAAAAACCCCTCCCCAGAATTAGTCAATCCTCCATCTTCATACATGATACCACTGCCGATATCAGGGTGTCATTTGCCTAAAATGTTCCCGTACGGCCTCATGTGATATCTGAGAACCAGATCGAGTTTTTGGCTTCATCCGGTTGGTATCGCAACCAATGGGTTCCTCCCCGTCGTCGCGGTATTGGGCGCCGAGCGTGGATCCGCCATCAGAGATCTCTCCTACGAGTCTGCAGGCGTGGCAGCTGCCGGTGCAGGAGAGCCATTACCACCGCCCTCGTTCTTCAGGCCTCCTCTGCCCCTTCCTCCCCGACCACGATCTCCGCGACCACGTCCACCACCACGTCCACCCCGACGGCCGGCTCCTCCCTCACTGTCAGAGGCCGTGCCACCGGCGCCGCTGCTCTGATAACCGCTCCGAGGTCCGCCGGTGCTAGAGGCGCCCCGGCTGCTGCCCCAAGTGCCCGCACCCCGGTTGGTGAAGTTCCGGCCTGCCCCTTCGCGTCGCTCGAAGATCTTGACAAGGGGCTTTGACCGGTCCTCATGAGACCGCGTCTTGAACTCATCCGCCAGACGCTCAAGGGCTCCATCGCGGTCTTCCGTCGTCTTGAACTGTACGACTTTGTTCATTTGACCCCATTTCTGGACCTCGACGATCTTGGCTTGGTCCTCCTCAGTGAAAAGCTTCCGAACCTCGTCGTCTGAAGTCGCATTCATCACAAATAATCCAACAATCTCCTCCTTCTTTGGTGCTGGGGACGATGCGGCCTCGGGAGCGTGACCATTGGCGCCCGTGGGTTTCTCGTTCTCTTTCGTCGCAGCAGCGTCAGGTGCAGGCGTTGCAGGTTTGGCTTGAGCAGGGACAGGTGAGGGTTTGGCTTGTGGCTGGGACGGCTGTCTCTGGGGCAATGGTGCTGAAGGTTGAGCGGGACCAGAAGGTGGTGCAGCACCAACGACAGATGGCGCGGCCGAAGGGACGGTAGGCTGTTGCTTGGCTCCACGATGACTAAAGTTGAAGCCTTGAGCCTTCATCTCTGTACCAATCCGACCGTCCTGGATCTCCAATACGAGCCATCCAAAAGCTGCATCTGCCAAGTTGAAGTTCCACATGTTCTTGAAAGCGCTCTCATCGACCTGGCCGAGGGTGGCGGGACCTCCAGCGTTGCCGAAGGGGTTGCCGCCAGCAGCCTGGGTAGGCATCTTCTCGACCACTCCCAAAGCGTTCTTCAACAAATTCTGCTGTGCCTCGTTTTGCTGGATCGCAGGCTCGACCTCGTTCTTGACCGTCTCCCATACATCGTTGAATGATGCCTTGCTGGCTGCCAGTTTTCCGCGGTAGTGATCCAGGGTGGGGTTAACGCTGAATTCGTTGTACGAACTGCCATACCGAAAGTGCAATCCAGCAGATATGGAGAAGTCTGCCTTCAGGGTGACCGACAGCTGGTTCAAAATACCCTCACGCGCGGGAGAAGCATGGGTGACGAAAATGCGGGTCTCGGTAGGATCGTAGACTCGGTTTGCCGTGTCGACCAACTCGCCCATCTGTAGCAGTGTCGTCCACATCGTGCCCTGTCCACCGGCGATAGTAGTCCTACCCTCTCCGTTGTCGAACAGCTTGTGCATAACAACCGCTCCACCGAGGCCAAGAAGACGCAGCTTGACGCCACCTACCTCGAGCAGCATGGACTGCGCCTCATCGATGATGTGCAGGTTCTTGACTTTGTACTCCCTAGATCGAAACTTCTCCAAAACCCGAACATCTTCACAAGCACCCCAGACAGTGTAGACTGGCACTTCCAGTTCGTAAGTCGCGTTGCCTCCGTTCTGCGGTGTGATAAAGGAGGGCAGCTCAGAAAGCGGCAGCTCTTGTGGGGGGAATCGTGTCTTGACAGAACCGGGACCGCCCTGGGCAATTTGCTTCTTCACATCCTCCCTTATGAGGGGCGAGTATTGAGCGACATGCTTGAGAGTCCTGGCCAGTATCAACGTCAGTTATGCGCCAGGTATTCCAAAGCTCTCGTTGTATTCCTTCGTCGACTCACTTCTCCGCAATACGCTCCAACGAGGAGTCATCGTAGAAACCAAAGTCACCAGTGTGGATGATGTAGTCGGCGCCGGCCTTCTTCGCGAGGTCGTTCAGAGATCGCAGATGACCTGTTGAGGTCCAGTCAGTTTGTATGCGACGAGGTATTATAGCAGGGTGGCATGAACAAGCTTACCTCGAACATCGGCGATGCAGAGAACTCGAAGAGGACCAGACTGGATGACACGGCCCTGGTTGGGGAGGAGGGGGGTGGCACCAGGAGCGGGCATGTGCTGAGGCTGAACGCCAGGAGCGCCGTTGGCCATGTAGCCACCGGGGTTGTTGTAGGGGTGACGAGGAGGTTGCTGGTCAGGTTGTGAGCTGTTGGGTTTGGTAGGAAGAGGCTTTCGCCAGGCACCAGGGGGAATAGCTGGGGCAACGGTCGCAGGCATTTTGATAACAGAAAGCGCGCAGAAAAGACAAGAAGGGGGTGAGGGAGTAGCAGGAGGAGTAGGAGTATGAGTAGAAGTAGGTTAAGTTGAGGTTGAGGGGTTGAAGGTGGAGGGGGGCTATGTTTGGATGGAGAGGTCCAAAAGTAACGACAGCAGGGCGAAACAGATTCAATGGTAATAGGGAGTTCGCGAAAAGCAAACAAGTCAGAACTGTAGGGGCGAGCTCACGTTGGCCATTCTATGCAGAAAGGGAAGATGCTGAATAGGTTGTGGAAGTGAATCGAAGTTGAGGCAGGCTCGGTGTAAAGGTGGCCGTCACTCTCAAGCTTGGACCTTTGGGATCTTGGAGCCTTCAGCAGAGGTGGGCGTGCTGTGCTGTTAAGCTTGTTGACGTTCGTGGGTCGCGAAGGTAGGAGGGAAAGTGTGGAGACAGGGCGGGTTGGCAGAGAGAGATAGAGAGACAGCTGAGGCCTGAGGCTGACTGCAGAAGTCGTCAATCGAAAATCGAATTGACTGATGTTTTGTTGATGTGGATGGGAAAAGAAAAGTGGACGTGGGGTATCAAAGAAACGCCAGAAAGAGGAGCGTTTGACACGGATCTGCTGCTGCTGCTGATGATGATGACGATGCGCCGCAACTACTATGTTCAGTGAGAACAGATTCGGAGTTTGACGTTTGACGTTGAGACTCTCTCTCTTTGCTGGGCTGTCTGCACACGTTCCAGGTCGCGACAGCCAACCTTGGAGCCTTTAGGAGCTCCTGCCTTCACCTTCTGAACTTTTGCCAGCTAGCCAGCTCCCCCCCCCCGGTCTTACCTGTTACGGTTTAGCCCTGATTCAGCCTTGTTGCCATTCTGCCATTTTATCTATCAACAATGCGCACGAGCCATCCGGCAATATTTGACTGCCCGACGGTAAATGTAAGGTACTTAGGTACCTACATGCCGTATTATATGGAGACGATAAATAGCATGAGTTATTATAATGTTGCAAGGACGGAAAATGAGACTGCACCCTTGTAGAAGAAAGGGTACTGTGTAGATACTTCAGTCAGGTATAAGTATGTACCTAGGTAATGTAATTACCTAAGTACCTGGGTAGGTACCTAGATACTAACGTAGGTCAGGCTCAGGCCCTTCGCGGTATACAAATTGTATTCCATTCATCTGTACATCCACTACCAGGTAATCCGTACATGACCTGCATGGCAATGTTTCTCCCCGTATCTATATATAATACAAGCTATCGTAGTAGCTGAGAAACAAACGCGGAAAATGACAGGAAAGGTGGAGGATCCATGTATGCTCTCGGGGGAAAAGGCCAATAATTCCACCTTGCTGATGTGTGTTCCATCGTCTTGGCGTCGTTGTTCGGACACATGCGTCTGTGTATGTGTGTGTTTTTTGCGTTTGGTTGTGTGTATGTATGGAATAGAAATCTGGGAAAAGAGGAACAGTGCCAACATGAAAAGGCACCCTGTCCATCCCAGCAGCTGGCCACACCCCGCAACTCCATTGCTTATGCAGATATTATGTTTAGATAGCAGATTTTCCCTTCCTCCTTGAACCGCCGGTCAGCCCTGCCACAAGCATGCTCAGTGACCCCTAGGGCATGTGTGAAATCGTGCCACTGCCTATGGTTTAGTAATGTGATGCCTCAGGTCACCACATGCTGTTCTCGTCGTCGTCTTGTTGTGGGTCGTGGCCGTCATAATATTGTTGTTGCCCATATTCTTCGTGGCCATATCCGTAGCCACTATTCTGATCGTGACCCCCATACCCACCGTGTCCCCGTCCCTGCTCGTAGTCATACGGCTCCTGGTTTTCATCGATGTATTCGCCCTCCGAGTCACCGTATTGATTGCCCGACTAATTTTGTTTGTTAGCATAAGGTTACTTGTCAAATCAGACCGTAAATGGTGATCGCTTACCCGGTGATACTCAAAGTTGTACTGGTCGATGCTGTTTTGAGCCTGCTGTTGTGACATTTGCTGCTCCATGAATGCCTGTTGTTGAGCCTCTTCGTCCTTTCGTCTCTTTTCCTCCTCCTGCCGCTTCTGCTGTGGCGACATGGGCACCTGGATCTGCGGATGCATGGCCTGGATCTTAGCGAGGTATGAGTACATGAAATTGCTGAGCAGGACCTGGGAAAGTAGGTTTCGCTTGGGATTAGCAAGCTTGATGTGTGCCATCCGGTAGATGGCTCGCTCTTCGAGTATGGGAAACCGCGTGTACGCGTAGTCGACGTCGGGTTTGAGCACTCTTGGTGGTGGGTCCGGTGACAGAGCACGCTGCTGTTGCTTTTTGTTGGGGGCGTCCTTGTCGGCCTTTTTCTTGCTTCCAAAGAAGGACCCGAAAAATCCGTCCTTTTCCTTCTTCGAATCCCCCGATTTCCGGTTGCTTTCCTTTTTGCGCTCCTCTTGGAGCTTGTTGTCGATAGTGTCTCTGTCCAAGAGCAGACTTTCGCGTCCTTTGGAGACCACGTTCTCAATCGAGTTCTGAAGGACATCCAGTCGAGCATTTTCATGCGACTTGTCCGTCGACTTTGACTTCGACCTTCTTGCTTGCTCTTCCCTTTCCTTTTCCTTCTTCTTGTCCTCGCTCTTGAACCATTTCCAGCCTTTACTTGATTTCGTCGACTCAGTGTCGCTGTCTTTAGTCTTCTTCTTTTCTGGTTCGGAGAATGTCGGTATGAATGTGAGATTATCAGTTCGAGTACCGCTGGATCCGGGAATTGCTGATGGATGATTGGTAATATCATTCATGGTCTGTGTCGGGCCAGGTACGTTGTCCAGAGAGATTGGTGTTGTTGCCTGCCTGTTGAGGGGTATTTGCTTTGGGCGGGCAGGAGGACGCTCCTCACTTCTAGTATGTGAGTGGTGCTGCGGAACTGGCGGCGGCTGTTCTTGGGAGAGCTGAGCCTGGGTCTTCTGTGATGATGACCTTTCAGGATACTGCTTTGAGGACTCGGGTTGCTCGACTGCAGGCGGCGTCTCCACAATCTGTGGTACATCTGTCGAATCCGACGTATTCCTGCTGTGAGCCTGCTCTTGCGAGTCGTCATCGTACTCATCTGGGGGTTCGATCGTTGAGTCTGCTTCTCGTGTGAACCCCTGCTGTCTCTTGATAGATCTTTGCGGCCTGGAGAAGTTCTCTGGTCTAGGGGGATCAGACTGTACTCGAGACAGCCCATGCCCAGGAGGCGCATCGGCTGTGGGCATAGGTGGCAAGGATTCGTCCTGGCTCTCTGATTGCCTCCCGGCACGTTTAGACAATGGTGTGCGCTCACCACGCAAGCTTCCGCTTTTCCGATATTGTGTCCGCGTTGAGCGTCGCAACCCCATTCCTGGCGCTACCGGCAGGATAGGCATATCCCCCGGCCCAGCAGCCCCATCAGATGCCTCCTGTGCCAATTTCTGCACGGCCTTGGTGGGGTCATTGACAAGCTCCTCCAGACTCAGTTCCGGGGTGCTGTAGCCGTTAAGCGAATCCTGTCTTCTAAGCATTTCCGAGCCATCCACATAGCCATCGGCTCCATGACCACTGGTGTTGTCGATCTGCCTCGATAATTTCGACTTGGTCCGCCTTAAGCTTCCCAGGCCTCCCAGGCCTCCCGAATTACCTCCCTGCAGTCCATCGACCGAAAGCATAGAATCTCCAGACCGTCTCTTCACGGAGTTCACCCGCCTTTCTAAAAAGCTTTTGAACTGCTCCGGCGCCAGTTCGGGGTGCACATTGGCCGGAACCCAAAGTAGCCTAGATGGGTCTGCCTCATCATCGTCACCAGTAGGTGCTATCGAAGGTATCGGTACTATACCCTGGAAAGGCATCAGGTCGGGGTCACTGCTATTTCCAACATCCATGGACATGCGGCGGAGGGCCTGTAGGTTACTGAGCTCCTGGGCGATATCGCTCGGATTGTCAATGTTTGTCATGGACATTGAAGTCTCTGCTGCCTGCATGTCTCGCAAGGAGGGCGTTGGCGACATTGGAGGAATGCTACCACTCGGTGACGGGGGGCCACTTTCGTGCGATGGGATTCTTTGTATTGACAAGCCCCCTGGCACCATACTGGACTTATTGACACCAGCAGCTTGGTTGCCATCGTGAGAGGTTAAAGGGGAGTTTTCCGAGGTCGACCGTTGTAAAGTTCCTCGGGGGTCTTGAGTGTCTTCCGAATCCTTTGATCTGCTCGGCAGTGCCTCGTCCTCATACGACAAAAAGCTCATTGGCCGGCTCATGCGGTTTTCTCGTTCAGTATCGGAATCATCGTCGGATCCGTATAGGGTACCTATTGCTTCGGTGACATGATGACTAGGATCGGATATAGAGAGATGGCCGCGTCGCTGCGCGAAGCTGGCGCCCGGGTCGCGGAGCCTGGATGAGGTCTATACAAGTTGGGAATACGTCAGTTAACTGGCTCTGTATACAGAAGTCATGAGATGTTTCTCTAGGCAGTCAAGGACGCCATCCGTGTTCCTGTTCGGCTAGCACTTCTCTTGAGCCAATAGTGCTTGCCTTATCTCGACCGTGGGGAATGTTGGGATGTATGTACACACCATCATCTGGCGTCGAGGAGAAGCCTCGATCAGGCCCGTTCCTAAGGCAGCAAATCCCCCCCGTTTACTAGCCCTCGTGGTGTACTCAGATGGACTCGAAAAGGACTCGAAGCTGGTCGCGTAACTATCATAGGCAGTGTGGCGACTTCTCAAAAAGGAAGGAATCGGTGTCGGTCAAAGGTGTCGAGGAGCAGTGCCCAGCGATTCGTCTCGACGGTACTGGAAGCGATACGATTCAGGAGATGAACAATTGAGTGGGCCCGTAGTGACCTGTCCGGGCGCTCGGCTTGCCTCGTCGCATCGGGCGTTAGGGGGTCCTTGGTACTGTAATCGTAACAGCGAAAGGCGGGAGCGGTTGGGGCTGTGAATTCTGAGTGGGTCAGGTTTGTTCCTTCATTGACAACCCAAAGCAAGAGGTGCAATTCGCGTGAAAAGATGTGTCGGTGCAGCTGGTGGTATTGATGATGGTGATGCTGGTTACGTCAGGAACGAATTTCGGTGTTCCAAGACTGTGCTTTGAGGTAGTCTAGTGATAAGGGACAAAGTGTCATTCATTCATGGGCATGTGTAGTAGTCACTGTTGCTGTCATTATCGTTTCGGGAATGTCGATGTCGTTGTCATTGTCTTTGATTGTTGTTGGATTTGCCTCGTGCAGGAAGCAGGTCTGCCTTCCAGGCTTAGTTGGCTCCATTTGGTCTGGAAGCCTGTTCTTGTTCCATCCGCTTTCTTCTCAAAAGGGGGGCAAAGGGGGGGGGTTGACACTCGATAGTGGGCTCGATAGGCGCCCCTGGACCTTCATCGAGGCCCCCAGAACGTTGCATCCGGCGCTTTGGAGAGGGTCACGTGTGATTTTCACAGTTTCCCCTCTTGAATCTAACTGATCGACAAACCCGTCTCGGAAATATCTACTCTGCCACATACACACCAACCACCAACATTACCACGTAGACTACCTATACCTCAGGGGCGAGGACCGCCGAAACCGAATGGAATGGGTCCATTGTTTGCTGCTGCAGTTCCTGAATTGGCGTCCTCGGCTGAGCTAACTACTAACTAGAGCCTTTAACCCCCAACCAAAAGATGTGGGCACCGTGGGCACCGTGGGCACATCCACGCGGCCAGTCCAAGATCGAGACTATCATAGTACCTACTTTAGCACCATCACAGCAGCCTGACGGCCTCACTACCACGCCCGCGGCTAGACACTATCCCAAGAGACAAATCGCTACTCGGGCCGACAGCCTGAGAAGAGTCCACGACGACAAGTAGCGCATCAACGTTTCGAAGCTAGCCAGAGACAAAAACGAAGAGAAATCATCATCTCTTCAGGTCCCACTCCGAGTTAGAAGAGAAGCTAAAGCACGATTCGTGGAGTGCCCACCAAGAGACAGCAATCTCACTGCACGAAGTAGCTTACAAGCCAGCAACCCTATAGCAACGCAGCTGACGCTCTGATGGGCGACGCATGAGACTAGGTAAATTTCAGTGTTGAGTGGTTGTAGCATCATCATCAACGTGGAATATTCTCGGCCCAATGATATCGCACGACGCTATTCCACGACACGATCACCCTCGCGCTTTCATATGGACAACCGTCAGGTAGAGGTTGCACATCAGGTTCGCACCCGGTCTCCCCACGTCTGATGACCGGCGTGCATCAATCGGTAAGGGAAAGGAACCCTTTTGGACATCCTCGAAGGACATACTGATCGCTGCAAGAGAAATCACATTGGGCTACTAAAAATTACCCGCCGGTCAGCCCTAGGCTGCCTTCCCTTCCTCGCCCATGCAAGTCAACAAAGTGCCAACCTATTTTCTAGTGTGAGGATAAAACGTTCACATGTTAAATGGCGGTTGGCTACTGTTCCCAAGCCTCAGTCCACCCACGGCCTTCTACGTCGTAGTTCCCCGCCACCTCCAGGCTTTCCTCAGATCCAACCGATGCTGCTTGAGATGCCCTGCTGGCGTAGAGGTTGCTTTAACTGATGAGGACGACCACTCAGAAACGCAGCACGAACACACTGGGTGGCGAAAGGCAAAGCGAGGGAGGCCGAACTAGACCGGGGATACCCACCAGGAGGTAGTAGGATGCCTACAGCCAAAAAGAAAATAGCATCCCAGGAGGTTGCATGTGGTCGCCAATTACCCCAGACAACCCACGTACGAGCCATCACTCCTGTGGCTTTGTGGATGTACTCTGGGCCTAGCTGAGTCCTCGTCATGGCTGCTGGACCGCCCCTATGGCGTCCTATTGATCAGCTGGGCAGCCTCGAGGCTCTTCACATGAGTGTATTCAGGTGGCCTTGGCCACGGGTGCACGATTTTAGATCACACAACAGTGTAGCATACACTGCCTCCTGACCCTTCGCCACGACTTCTAGTTACGGGACAAGTAGGTCTTGCCGCGTCAACAATCCTGCTGCAAGAATCCTTTCCAGCTGTTGTCTGGTAAAGTCGGTTACTGATATGGCCAAGCAACAGGATAATCAAAAATAAACCAAGATAAAATGCCGGTCTTTTGAACACTTACTCCCTCTATCTCCACCAGCAAAGTAAGCGGGTGGAAATAATATCCAAACACGAAAAGTATGAAATACCCGAGTCATTGTAAAGTTTTGTCTTATCTTGGAGGCGCACAGTGATCAGTCTGTAAAAAGGGGCTGCGTATTCGCGAGGCGATTTGGCACTCAGGTAAGGACGCTTGAATTTCACTCACCCACTCTCTTTGAGCAGCGCACTCAACTCACCATGACCGTGACCACAGTCATGATGGAGACTACGTGCATCTCGGCTATGATTCCGAAGTTTTACATACTCAAAGCGATGATCTTCCTCCCGGGGCCCCTGACCTCAACTCGGTACAAATGGAGCGAGATCCTCATAAGACCCACCCCCCGCATTATGAACAGGGTCAAGCTGGCTTTCTTTACACTACTTTTTCCCCAGATTTTCATAGTCTCCACCTCCAACTTGTTTCAATGTCTTTCTATCACTGTTGAAGAGTTCGATGTTTGCTCGCCTGCATGTTTTGGTGTTTAGGTCGACCCGGATAATTGATGTCACCTCGGTCCGCACAATGCACCGAACGACATGGGACAATTCCTCTCTGGGGCTGACCACTCACCGTCCATTGGCCAATGGCTCCACCAGAGATCCGGATGGAACGGTGCAAACGGTTGAAGTCTGCCTATCTGAAGATGGATGGCTCCTCTGAATGGCTGCAAATGCAATCCACTGTGATGGGAGTGGAGGAACGCCCCGGTACGAGTGACATAGACGAAAGCATATTTTCCCTTAAAGTGAACATATCATGAGACTTTTCTCTCCAGAATATCATCAATGTGATTTGACTACTTGTATCACTCTACCATCACCTTGAGCGCCATCCACCGCCTCTCTGGACGGCTTCGACACGTCAAGATGAGACTCACGATCTTTTTGGCCGGCCTCCTCGCCACACCGGTTCTCAGTGAGTCGTGCTGGCGAAACACCACCTGCAGCACAATCACCGAAGCCGCCTTTCCGGGAGAATGGGAAGCAAACATTTATGCCCCTGAATCACGGACCGTCGCGCCCAAGACCATCCTCTCAGCCAGTACAGGTGAGAGCATCTCCTCTTGGGACGGTCAGGCCAATCTTGCGAGCAATGGCTCCAAGTTGGTCTTCGACTTCGGTAAGGAGGTGGGCGGCATTGTTCACTTGAAGTACACCGCCTCCGGGAACAGCAGTGGTGCCGTAGGACTCGCCTTCACCGAAGCGAAGGACTGGATAGGAGAGTGGTCCGACTCCTCCAACGGCAAGTTCGTCGGCCCAGACGGCGCCATATACTCCAACTTCACCGGTCCGGGGAGCGTCAGCTATACCATGCCGGACGAGAAGCTGCGCGGCGGCTTCCGCTACCTGACCCTGTTCCTCATCTCCGAGTCCGCCTCGGTGAATATCTCGTCCATCGAGCTCGAGATCGGCTTCCAGCCTACCTGGTCGAACCTGCGTGCGTACCAAGGCTACTTCCACAGTTCAGACGCGCTCCTCAACTCTATCTGGTACAGTGGCGCGTATACACTGCAGACGAATGCTGTGCCTGTTGACTTTGGAAGATGTGTACCCTTCCTTATTGAAGGCTGGGCCAACAATGGCACACTCGGGCCTGGCGACACAATTATCGTCGACGGTGCGAAGCGAGACCGCGCAGTCTGGCCCGGCGACATGGGCATCGCCGTCCCCTCGACGTTTGTCAGCGTAGGCGACCTCGACAGCGTCAAGAACGCTCTCCAGGCCATGTACAACAACCAGAACAGCGACGGCTCCTTCCCCGAGGCCGGCCCGCCGCTCCTGCAGCAAGGCAGCGACACCTACCACATGTGGTCCATGATCGGAACCTACAACTACCTCCTGTACACCAACGATACCGACTTCCTCGCCCAGAACTGGGACGGCTACCTAGCAGCGATGAAGTACATCTACGCCAAGGTCCAGCCCTCCGGCCTCCTCAACGTGACAGGCACGCGCGACTGGGCCCGCTGGCAGACGGGCTTCAACATGTCCGAGGCGCAGATGATCCTCTACCGGACGCTCACCACAGGCGCGGACCTGGCGACCTGGCACGGCGATGGCACAGGCCTCTCATCGCTATGGACACAGCGCGCCGCGAGCCTGCAGAACGCGACTCTAGCGTACTGCTACGATCCGTCCTACGGCGCGTTCAAGGACAACGCAACGGCCACGACGCTGTACCCCCAGGACGCGAACAGCATGTCGATCCTCTTCGGCGTGGTACCGGCAGACTCGTCCGCGGCGCAGAACATCTCATCCCGCCTGACGGACAACTGGACGCCCATCGGCGCCGAGTCGCCCGAGCTCCCCGGAAACATCAGCCCGTTCATCTCGTCTTTTGAGATCCAGGCGCACCTCACGGCCGGCCGGACCCAGCGCGCGCTTGACCTCGTGCGGACCAGCTGGGGCTGGTACTTGAACAACCCCAATGGTTCTGAGAGTACGGTGGTCGAGGGGTACCTAACGAATGGGACATTTGGTTACCGGTGGTCCCGGGGGTATGCCAACGACTTCAGTTATGTGTCGCATTCGCACGGGTGGAGTTCCGGCCCAACGAGCGCGCTTACCGAGTTTGTGCTTGGGTTGAGCGTCACGGGGCCCGTGGGGAGTACGTGGAGGTTTGCGCCGCAGTTTGGTGATTTGGAGTTTGCGGAGGGTGGGTTCACTACTAGCTTGGGGAAGTTCCAGGCTGGTTGGTCGACGGAGACGAGCGGGTATAACGCGACTTTGAATACGCCGGCGGGGACGGTGGGAGCTCTGGTGCTTCCTGTTGTAGAGCAAGGAAAGTTGCCGACTGTTGTCCTCGATGGGGAGAAGGCCCAGGCGCGTTGGTACAGGAAGACGGGTGTGGTGTTTGACACGGTTGTTGTCGAGGGTGTGTCGGGGGGTGAGCACTCGATTGTGGTTAGTTGAGATCTACTACCTGGTAGAAGTTAGTCTAGCCCCGAGCTTATGTATATAAAGAAGAACATATAGGATACGTTCCAGTTGTATATGAATTCATGTGTATATTATCTTCTCTCTAGTCTTATAAGCCCTCCTGATCGTAAGAAGGATCGTGGCCTATGTACATCTCTGTGCCCAGAGAAAACATTGCTCGCTCGCTACTACAGATCCTGAACCCCCATCTTGTCTAAACCATTGGTATAAACAATTTTTAGAGATGGAAATTTTAGCATATCACAAGTAAAGCATATCACAAAAGTAGCAGTGCCCCCACTCATTCGCTCGTTCCCTGCGCCTTCTCCTTCCTCGCCAACTCAACAACATCGACCCAACTCTCCGGCCTCTCCCTCCACTCCAGACCCGCCCGTTCCGCCTCAACACCAAACTCAATCAGACTCTCCTCGCTAGCCCACTCGCCTGTCGCCATAAACCCGACGGGGATCTTCCCAACAGTCCCCTTCTCCGCAACCCTTTCCCCCTTTCCTGTTAGATCAGGGCTTGCATACCCAGCGGGAACGGTGATGCTCGGCAGTCCGAGAAAGTTGCCCATCCACACGTACCGCATCGTCTCGAGGGTCTTGTCGCCATCGGAAATGCCCGTCGTGAGCTCGCCGCCCTTGTTCTGGATCCGCCACCCGGCACAGGCGGTTGTCGGCGTGACTATCAGCATGCCCGGGTGGAGTTTCCAAAGGTAGGAGAGGTGTTGGCCCAGACAGCGGCGGAGCTTTTGAGCGAGTAGGTAGTCTGTTGATGGGGTTGTACGACCTAGTGCTAGGAGGATGCTATTTGGGGAGAAGTATAAGTCAGTTATTCGCTACTCAAGAGGAGGGGAGGAGAAGACAATGGCAGAGTCTTAGTCGGCAAGGAAGCTTACCGGTTCGCCCAAGTGAGGTTATTATACTCGGGCAATAAAGTAGCCGCATCCGTAAGGACCGTCAAGGCGTGTGCAAACTGTCCCTCCGTAAGGAACGGGATCTCAATGTCAATGACCTGATACCCAAATTTCACCTCCATCGTGTCGACGACGCCCTGGCAGAGCTCCCTCACCGCAGGCGCGCAGTCCTCGAACCACGCCCTACAGATCCCCAGGACTTTTGGCCTATCCGGTGTCAGCTCGAGCATCTTAGAGGCGGGCGGCAGCCTTGGCACGCCGGGGAAAGCAAACGGCGAGGTGGGATGCGGCGCGGCCATGACTTCGAAAATGGTGGCGAGCGATTCCATGTCCGCGGCCATGGGGCCTAGCACCGCACATGTGCTGGAATGGTTCGCGCTCGGCCAGAAGGAAACACGCGAATGTGTGGTTTTAAGGCCAAAGATGTCACAAAAACTCGAGGGAATTCGGATGCTGCCGCCGCCGTCGCTGCCTAGCCCGATGGGTATCAGCCCGGCGCAGACCGCCGCGCCGGTACCAGAAGATGACCCGCCGGTGTAGTAGTCATCGTTGAAAGGGTTTCTTGGGGTGCCATAATTGGGGTTGTTGCCTGGCGTATCGAGGCCGAACTCGTGCATGCTTGTCTTGCCGACGATCAGAACGCCAGCCTCTCGGAGCTTCTTGATGCACCAGGTGTCTATACTGCCGTCTTCGTCGCTGGGAAGAGCTGTGTAATCATTTACGGAACCGAGGGTACACTTGTATCCGTCCATATCATACTCGTCCTTCACGGCGCAGGGGACACCATCGAGAGGACCGAGGGAGCGGTTCTCCCGGTAGCGTTGGGTTGACTCCTCCGCAGCTTTGAGGACAAGGTCGGCTTTGGTATCGAAAAATATGAGGTGGTGGGAGCCCTTCGGCTCGATGTCTCGTCTGATCAGGGGTAATATCGCCTTCGCGACATCGGTAGGTGTGAGCTCACCACTGAGGTAGAGGTTGCGGTAAGTTGATGCGGAGTAGTAGCCGGTGAGAGAGACGGTGTGAGAGGAGGGTGTCGAAGCTGGTAGGGGATCCGCTACTTCGCTGTTGTCCCCGTTGGCATGAGCGTGGCCGTTGCCGTTGGCCGGAAACAGTATCCTGTGATCCATCGGGACGACGGTGGGGTCGTGGAGTGGCTCATAGTCCTCTATCTCATGTCGCATCGCCCGGAGCGAAGCGAATCCAGCATTTGTCCATATTTTCTCCCGGAGCGGCCGGATCTGCTCCAGCAGATGTACTGCTGGTATCAGGGTCCATCCTCGCATAGCAGGATTCGTCTTGCGCTCTGGTTTGTACTCATTTTTTGGCCTGTTCAGTTGTTAGTCTGGCAGCTCGCTGTCCAGCAGGTGGTGGATAAGATGATGAGTTCGCTGTGTTGTTGTGAGGTGCTCATCAGAGGTCTTACTCACCCTTTCATAGGTTGCGGATAACCCCAGAATGGGCGTATGTTGTCTGTGGCCATCGAGCCCATTACCAAGTTGGGTGCCAGCTGGGCAGTCTTACGCTTCTGCCGTGGTGTCTTCCTGACACGTGAGTTTGAGAAACTGGCTGAGAGGGGCAAAACAAGTGATATAGTCTGGGTGATGATGCAGAGAAAGGTAGAGAGAGATAGAGAGAGTAAGGTACGAGGAATTCTAAGTACTGTATCCCTAGAGCAGAGTGGTCTTCCTGATAGCCTTAAGGTATTGCCCGTAAGAAAAATGAATGGAGCTCAGGGAGGCCGTGATATTTGACAGGTGCTCTGAAACAGAAACGGGAGCAGGGCGGGAATAGCGCGTTCACGAGAATATTCGTGTAAGTAATATGCCGAGGCAGAACCCGAAACTAGTAAAGGATTCTGGAGTGATTTCTGACAGGTTACCTACTTGGGTACATAGGTACAGCTCCGTTGGTGCTCTGATGAGGCTGTTTAGCTCCGATACGACGCCGGGCAAGGCCAGGTCTCCGCAGAAGAGGATGCCTCCTTTGTTGGTATCAACAGCTTGGCAGGCCCGTGCCTAGTTCATATGAGAGCAAAGGGCCAAAGAACCAGATTAGAATGGGCCATATGTACGTTTGGTGCAAGAGAATGGGCCCGGATAGCAAGAGCAGACCTGTTAAATCAACGGTCCGGCTTTTTCGGATCGTCGCAGATCCTCTGCGCCAAAAGTCCGCGGGGCCCCGTGCTCCGGCCTCTTGATATGGGCAGCATGAATGTTCGAGTGGAAGCTATCAATGCATGACAAAACACGCGGTATGGCCAGAAAACTCGCGGTGGCCTCTGAGCTAGTCGATCGCTGAGTGCGGCTGTACAGTCATGACTTAAATAACTGGATTCTCGAATGGTATCTTGCACTGAATGGCCATATAAACCCACTGAATCACGTGGACGATAAAGGGGTAAAGTCCGAGGCATCTTGATTCTCAACCCGGGTTGTTGGTAACTCAGATTGTGAAATATGGAGCCTTCCCATGCATAGAGAAGAAAACTTCGGGTCTGATTGCCAGTGATGTTTCACATAGGTAAGAGTAGCGGAGAGTGCTTGAGCTCCTAAAGTTCAATGTTCATTAATCACGAAGAATTCCAGACGTCAGCAATAAGAGCTCACCACTTCTTAGCAAGCTTGGAAGAAGCTTCTTTTGTTAGCAGATATCGGGATGCCCCGCACCAAATACACTGCACTGCACTGCACTGCACTGCACTAAGCCCTATAAGGGGAGGAAGTGATGAACTGAGTGGCACGTGCACGGTGCCATGCACGCCAATCAACCTTGAATTGGCGTTGGGCATCTCAGACGCATTATCACCACTGGTTTCTTGGCACATAAACAATGACAATGATGGTTAATGGCAAGGCAGCACAGCACTATCAAATACAATCACCGCTTAGCATATGTCGATGTACTGAAGTGTGCTCTTGGCTGCGAACAAACCACTTGCCAAAGCATCGCTTCTCACATAATTTTGTCATTGATTAGAGTTCAGGGGGGAGCATGGGGGATCAGGGAATCGATAACACAGGTCTATTGATGGACAGACTCGTCGTAAGTCAACATGAACAATACTGCCCTCGCTTGCGCATATATGATTCCTGATATACATACAGAATGATTTTCGCTCTGTACTCGACGAGACAGTCATCATAGCCATTGTTGGTGACTATGACTTGGCACAACAGTTTGACGAGGCTCGAGGCATTCTCGAGGCTCTCTCCAAAGATTCAGTTACAGAGGATGCTTTTGGCTTCAACCCCATTGGACTGGATGGCCATGCCGATGACCAAGCCCAAACAGAGTCCTGCAACTCGACATCTGGCTCCAAACTGTACACGGACTTCTCCGAGCGAACCGAATTCAGTGATGCGCTGTCCGAGAGATTCGAATCACTCGAGCTCCCAGACGATGTCAATGTTTCCACCCTGGACGAAGACGGCAAGGTTTCCGAACTGAAGATCATGTTTCCGGACCTTCGGGAACTCGACCTCAGGTTCGCCCTGAAGAAGGCTGCTGGTGACTTTACCAAGACCTGTGAGGAACTGCTCAGTACTCAGTACCTCGAGGAGAATGGGCTTCGACCGAGGGGCATTGAAGGCGCGTTCCGTGAAGACGAGTTCGTTGGTCATAGGAAAGGTAAAAAGATCCCTCTCATCGCCCTCCTGAACCTGGCTTGTCTTGTCTTCTCTTCCCAGTGGTTTGCTTTGCTTTATTGCACCGTTTGAGATCCAACCCATTAGCTAACTCCATACAGGTCGATCAAGCGCCGACACCACCAAGGAGAAAGCCGGCAGAGCCAAGCTCGAGGTTGGGTACCGTCTCAAGCCGCTCGATCTGGAGTCTGAAGACAAGGCAGCGAGCAATCCAGTATCACCAGCCACAACCCCATTCAATCCCCTCACCCGGGCAAACTCCCTTCCGCGATCAATGCCATCATCCAGTACCTACAAATGCACGTCACCGGTTGCCGACTCCCCTGCCAACAAGCCCACTACTCAGTGGCAAACCGTCCAGCCAAAGCAACGCAAAACATACAGCGAACTTGCCCTCGACGCCGCCGCCGCCCGTGACACGACCGCACAGTCTTTCGCTGCCGCCAATCAAGCTTACCGCCGCGGCAAGTCTGATGCTCTGTTCCGACCTGTTGCTAGCATGCTTTCCGAACGCGCGCGGGAACAGCTTGAGCGTTCCAAGGCTGTGCAGAGCGAGAGCTACGAGGCGCTTGTCGACGAGCAGTCCTCATCCACTTTTATCGATCTCCATGGTGTCCCTGTTGCAGACGGAGTGCGGATGGCCCTGGAGAGGACACAGGTCTGGTGGGACAATCTGGGCGAGGACAGGGCAAGGAAGGCCAGATCAGAGGGCTTCACTGTCGTCACGGGCCTGGGAATCCACAGTTCCAAGGGCGTGTCGCGAATGAGACAGGATGTCAGCGCTGCGTTGAAGCGAGCGGGGTGGAGGGTCAGGACCGAAACAGGCCATTTTGTTGTCACGGGGAAGGCATAGGATCCTATGCCGCCGCTTTATATTTGGAGGAATCCTGGAGGATTTAATGTGCAAAGATCGGCATGTCGTGGAGATATTTTCAACGCATGGCACGGATCTATTTGCATCGCATTTGTTGGAATATCTGGACACGGATACATGGAAGCACGGTTCAATTTTGGCGCAAGGGAAGAAAGTGAAGGGCGTTTAAAAGTCAACAGGCCTTCTTCAAGCACTTGAATTCACCGAATAGAACCAGCGCCTTGGTTAGAGTGCTAGACATGACATCGAGTCACGACTGTAAATGATATTCTCTTCAAGAAGGTAATTCCTCAGCCGTGGTCCCTCCCGTGATGTTCCTTACTGACGTAGGTCGTCTTCTAGTGACCAACTACCTGTATATGAATTGTGCCCTGGCGAGCCGTGGCGGGAGTCTCATCAAGAAGGAAACCAAAGAAGAAACCCAGATGAAGGTATATGAGACATGGCAAAAACCAGTGATCGACTGCGACTGGTAATGGGAAACATAGTAGTAGATGGCATGGCATTGGCAAAACAAAATAAACTTGTGGTCGACTGGCCCTCCTCACCTTCTTCGCTCCTCATTCAAAACTTTCGTGATGGCATTTCCATATCATATCCTGCTCCTGCGTGGGTTTTGGCAAGGTTTTAGGTGGAACGGTGCATGGCGACAGGATGCCCGTATCCGAAACCACATGTGTTGCTTCATATTTGCCCATTTAGGAAATTTGGAAGTGTTGGTGCAGCCTCAACCTCAGCTACCCTTAAGGCTGGTCGTTGAATCTTGGGGTGAGGACTATGGTCACATGACGGTGGATCTGCCGTTCCGAGCGACACAAAAAATTTGCCCCGGACTTAGACTTCATGGCATCGCAGGACCTTTCAAAGGTATAGATGAACTCGGGCAATTTTTAATCTCGTTGAAAAGAAAATCATTCCTTTTCGTCGCTGATACCCTTAATATCTCTTCTCTCATATTCGATCATAGAACGGCATATTAGGAGACACTGTTGGAGTCAGGGTCGGTCACCAGCGTGCCTGAGCCCACCCATTTTCACACAAGACATCTCAGAATCTCAATCGGTCTCTCACTTATAGCCCAGTGAGCCTCCATAAAGAAGAATCAAAAAAAAAGATGGCATCCTCTTCAGAAATAGACGACATAGACACGGCCGACGTGGGCCTCTTCGACGAGCCAGAGGATTACTACCCGCCCTCGCCAAAGCCAACGATGCAGACCTACACCACCCACCAGGGCCAGACCATCAACCTCCACCTCGTCGGCTACAGCCCCACGGAGGCTCACCACCTGTGGAACGGATCGCGCGTGATATCGGACTACTTCGAGTCCAACCCCTTGGAGGTCAAGGACCGGACCGTACTGGAGCTCGGGGCCGGCGCGGGCCTGCCGTCCATCATGGCGGCCGTGCTGGGCGCCAGGAAGGTCGTCATGACGGATTTCCCGGACGCGGACATCGTGGCGACCATGTGGAAGAACATTGACGAGTGCAAGTTCATTCCTTCTTCTTGCTCTTCTTCTTGTTCTTCTGTTTTGACTGGTGAGCAAGAGCACGGTGAGAGGAAACAGGACGTCCTCGTCGCGAAGGGCTTCGTCTGGGGCTTCGACCCCGTCCCGCTGCTTTCGGAGCTCCCCAGCCAGCCGGACGAGAGGTTTGACGTGCTCATCCTGGCCGACCTGCTCTTCCGGCACTCGGAGCACGGAGCGCTGCTGAATACCATCCGGGACACGCTGAAGAGGTCGCGGGACAGCAAGGCCTTTGTGTTCTTCACGAGTTACAGGCCCTGGCTGCAGCACAAGGACCTGGCGTTCTTTGATTTGGCGAGGGAGAGGGGCTACGTGGTGGACAAGATTCTGGACATCAAGATGGAAAGGCCGCTTTTTGAGGATGATCCGGGTGACAAGGAGATTCTGAAGACCTGTACGGGCTGGGTGGTGAGGTGGCCAGAGTCAGAGATCCAGGAACAGCACTGAGGCGATCAATGGTCAGGTGCGGAGAGGGCTCCTTTGGGCGTCAAGCCAACTTCACCCAAATCGTGAACAAACAACAAAGAGCCCATTGGGAGCCTCTCGCTGCGTTCGAACGACACATTGTACGTATGATTCAGGCTCGGCTCTGCTGTTACCGCCCCCCCAAAAATCATTTTCAGATATACGGCATACATCTCTTCGGGGGAAAAAAGCCTTTTGGCTTTCAGTCAAACTGGAAGAGTCCACCAACAACAATGGTGTATAACAAAGACCGCGATACCTTCCCACCCCATGTATTACCCTTACGACGACGCGGTATTGCGACGACTGAAACCATCGGAAATGCCCAGCGTAAGGATCAAGGCCCCTTGTGGTGACAACAGCACAAGCAGCACGAGTACGCCTAAAATGCCCGAAGCCACAAGCACACCTACGAGCAGTGGCGCATCGCAGTGGATGATCCTTTGGAACGGCTGCAAGAAGGCTCATAGGACAGAGGCGGCAGAAACTAGGGTATAGCTCTAGCCTAAGTGAGGGAAAATAGGGACGGGGACAGGTCGACAAAGATGAAGGGCCGAATTGACTGGTCGTTGTAGTGGCTTGAGCCCGTCCGTCGCCGAGTCGCATCTCCAAGGTTTCAGAGCTGCGGCAGTCGTGAGGGAGCTTTCAACGCGTGGTTCCAATAACAGTGGTATCACAATACGGTCCTGTTGGGTGAAGACTATCGATACTCTCCCTGAGACCTGCTGAGTGATCATTGTATATCGTATATTGCCTGACGAGTCGACAGAACCCCTCCCCTACAAGTCTCGAGTGTCTCGAGGAGAGGGGCGGTGTCGGTCTAGATAGATAAATCCCAGCATACAAGTCTAGGCAATATGAGGCTCGAGGCTATCTGCTGCATTACACATTACCGAATCTATGGGTTATGAAGCCCTCGTATTCTCCCCGTCATCATACATGTCAGTCCTTCATGCCTCGTAATCGTTACTGCTCGTCCCAACCCTAGCATCTTCGTTGGTGATCATCAATGTCTGTGAAGTACTTCACACCTTGGGCCCCACCACAGCATCCGTATGGCCTTGGCGGCCACTTCGATGAGACGTGTCCAGATGTCCAGACACGGTCAAAGCTATGCTTGGTAGATCACGCCGTCGAGATGAAGGCAGGCCCAGCCAAGATCCTCCATCATGTCTTATACCAAAGCCCTTTTTCCCTACCCACTTCCTTCACGGTGCCGGGCTGCAGTTCGGAAACCCCAAGCCGGCCTCATACTTCATGTTCTCATGGTACAAGCTCCCAGGTCGGCTGGAATACGAAGGCGGCTCGTTCCCGGGGCGGAACCCGTCCGTCACTATGAAGGCGTTCGCGTTGTACGACGAGTTTGTCGAGCTTGACCATCGCCTCTGGGGCTGGTGGGCCGAGGAGCCAGGGACGGGAGGTGGGGGGAGGGATCCCCCCGAGACGATGGAGGCAGAGTCTGGGAGGGAGATGCCGGAATGTATGGAGTCGGCGTCGCTGGCCAGTGTGGTGGCATCCCATGTGGAGCAGGTCTGGGCGCTCACGGACTGGGTTGGCGAGGTGGTGGAACTTGGGGTGCTGCTGCTGGGGTTCTCGCCTCTGAGACCCACTTGTGTCCATCCAGATTGACGATCTGGGATCCTGCTGTGGTAGGAAGGTGCGGCACTACGGATGGACGTTCGAGAAGAATGGATGGACCCTTGAGGTGGCGATGGAGATCTCGAAGGGCTGTAGTGGCTGCTGCCAAACAGGGAAGGAGGGCGAGACGATGCATGTGTCATCGATGCGGGATGCATACTTTGTGACGCGCTCTCTTCATCATAAGATGCAGCCAGTCGCTGGATCGCCTTCTCCCTTTCGAATAGTTCCGGTTCATTTTGCTGGAGATACAAGACCGTGAGCAGGATGGAAAATGTATAAGAGAAACTAATCAAGTGTCAGCCCTTGAAATCTTCTTTCTTCTTGCTTTTACAATAAGGTTATTGCTGGGGGCGGGGGCGAGGGTATGTGTGTGAAGGTTCCTCCTTACATGGCAGCCACGGAGAGGCCGTAGACTGTTTGAGGGAAGGTACAGAGCTCGTCGAGCTCGCCGGACAGGTCGTGGGACCATGACCCAAAGCGGATGGTGGTAAACCCGTCAGCTGGTTGACGGACAAGGTCGTTGCCATCATCTGCGAAGTCCATCATCTATTAGCCCGTCTACTGTGGCAGAAATATTCGGCTTGATGGGGCCTTGGGGCCTTATGCAGGTCCACGATGCAGGGCCGGGCCCCCAAGCGAAGTTGGTAACTCACAGTTGTCTCTGGTGAGACCGTGGCAGTCGGCCGGTAGGCCCGAAAAGCTCAAGATGGTAATCTTGGCCAGGCAGATGCCCATGATGGTCAGGTCCCCCGGCAGGGACATGATGGCGAAGACACGCCATATTCGGATGTCCAGCGTCTTCAAGATGTGGACACAACACACGACAATGGTCGAGTAGACTAGGGTTATTAAGCCCTGAAGCGATGAAGACGATGAAATTAGTCAACGATGGGGGAAGAAACATTGAACAGGCTCCAGATGTCCCACGCTGCAGTCATCGGGACATCCGGCATTTGGGGCCAATGAGGCAGGGACAACCATGACGAGGCAGGGAAAGACATACCAGTACTTGGATCTCTTTCATCCGGTCATTCTCGCCCAGTCGGTTCCTCTGGATATGCTCATAGAGCAGACTAAAGGAGGCATAGACGAAGAAGGAAGAGGACCACTGCCATATCCGGATGGCCGTCAAGCAGAAGCCCACAGCATTGAACCTTTTTGGCCTTGGGGGCAGCGGCTTCTCGTCCATGGCCCCTCTCTCTGTCTCTCTCTCTGTCTCTCTCTTTCTCTGTCTCTCTCTTTCTCTGTGTCTCCTGACCAGTCAGACTTCGACTACGTACACCTTGGGCGGTAGTCGGGAGTTGAAAGGTCGATTGCACGATGGAACAGGCAAAAGGCACAACCTGTCAAAGTATCTATGTACGTGACAGTAGATGGAGTGGAGTGGTGGAGTGAACCACACACAATACAAGACGACCCGGGAGGTGGGATGAGTCGTCGTCTGACGGCTCGGAAAATGAGGAAGGTGAGATGTCCCCAAACGCCGGTCAGTGGAGGGGGCGAACAAGAAGCGGATGCATCAAACCGCAGTACAAGTCTCCAGGCAGTAATATCTGTACCACAGTATCGTCTGTTTTTTCTTCCTTTTTTTTTTTCTTCTTTTTTTTCCCTTCCTGGAAAGGGTTTGTGAGAGGCTGCCTTAGCTTCTTGGACGACTGTGAGAAGTTGATAGCTACTAGGAAAGAAAGACACTCTGGCCTTCCGGACTTTAGATCAGTCAGGTCACGTCAGTCAGGTTTCATGACCATTGATCCCCATTGATCGAGGGGATGAGAAGATGAGAAGATGTTGGAACTAAACTGGGTTGGTACATTAGTTTAGCTGCTGCCTGGCCGGTCAAGCCATTGACTACCAACAGGACCAATCATAAATAGCACCATCTACAAGGTGGACGGGCTCTAAAAGGCCCCGGTCAAAAAGAGGGGCCCCCGTTGAGTTCTATGCCCGACTCCCGAAAAGCACATCATCCGCCCAGCCCGCCCAGCCCACCTTGAACGGCTTCCTCAAGAGGCTGAGTCTGTGTTTTTTTTTCTTTCTTTCTCATTCTTACACCCCCACGATAGGTGATCGATCATACACTGTCATCACCTTATAAAGCTGTGCCAGCTACTTCGCCCGCGGTCGCCGATGACGCGTCCCTGTTATGAGGTGATAGGACTGTGGTGTCTAAGCCTCCTTGAAGCCGACCAAAACATTCGAGATTGCCCTTAACCAGAACAGTCATGATGCATTCACGAACGAAAGAACCCAGATAGTACCGGTATAAGTTTGGAGCAAGGCATACGAGCCCGTATCCACTCCAGCTCTTTCCCTCCCTGTAAATGCTGATTGTCTTCCCGTCACATTGGACTGGTTTCATCGAAGGGCCTTGATACAGATATGTATACTATGTAGTAGTGTACTAGGTAGGTAAGGCCCACTGATCTGCCGGCACAGCAGAGGTCACCCATGAACCTGGATACAGGTGCCATCTCTCAACGGCTTGCTTCACATGGAAGGTCTTCTCAGTAGCGGACCCAGGTCGCCCTCTCGAGATCATGTTCCTCTTTCCACGGTCCTGTCCAAGATTGGCCCAATAACCTCCGAGCAAGCTGCAAGCTCTGGATATATGCAACTCTATCATCTCTCCTTCGGTTCTGGGCATGGAGTTGTCGATTTACTGGGGAAAACAAGCAACAGGCGAACAGCAAAAGACTGGTCATGTCCCATCGTCACCATGTGGACAACGATACCTTATGTTGCCGATTTCCCTTGGACAGCCTCACGCATTCCTGGGGTAACATTGAAGCACTTGAGGACCACTAGCCCAGCTGTCAAGGCTTAACCAAAATAGCCAGAGCTCGGCCCCCGGAGTAACCCCAAGGGATGAAAATGAACTTGTCTGGTTCTATCCAACCACGGCTGAGCAGCACACATGCAGCTGCATCGTACGGCCCCCGAATGTGCGGCTCCGTTGTCCGATCACCAATGTGCTTGCTCTACGCGCCGCTCAACGCACCCTTTTTTCTTGTCTCTACTGGCGCCCCGGTGATGCACTGCGACGGACACACACACACACACACACACACAAGCACACACAGATACAGATACACAAAGTTGTGATCTATCGCTCACAGGCCGGCCTCGGCTTTGCTCATGATTCTCTCTCTATTGTGTACATCCATCCCGTCCCGCGGACCAGTCCTATTGGTTCTTGTCTGGAAAAGGCTGCATGTGGCTGTTGACAGGAACACAACAGGACACAGCCCCCGGGTTGTTTCTTACATACATACATACTACCTATGTACTCACACACTTACATACATACATCTGCATCTACTCACTCCCGCTTTCCAGCTTCCAGCCTTCCAGCTTTCCAGCTGCGAAGTAACACCAGCTCTTCTAGTCCCAGCCGTGGCCGAAGGACAAAAACGGCTTCGGTTCCTCAATCCTCACCTCTTTCTTACCTGCATTTCCTCTTCCCCCCCTCCTCTTCCCATTTCTCTACTTCGTCTAAGACTTCGTGTTTATTCATCATTCGTAGTCGTCTCATTTATAAGTCCATGTTCGCCGGCAGTGCCGCCACTTCTTCAATATGGGCTGGAGGCTCTCATCATGGCTTGTCTTGCTGCGCCTGTTCCAGCTGCTGAGCTCATTCATCCCGGGTGCAATGAACGGGTGGCTTCTCTATCATATTTACACAAATCACCTGGCGTCATCAGAAACTATGGTCATCTTGGAAATACTGGTATGTTCATTTTACTGCTTGTTGTCTATGAAACTCTCCTTATTCATTTTTCATTGGTCGTTCTCAGAAAAATACTCGCGAACCTCCCGTGGATTAACAATAATGCCAGGTTGCCACCATATTCGTCTATACTTCGCTATCGCTTTTAATCATGCATACTTACCAACGGTCAAAACGAACAGCATGGATGGTGTGCAGTACATGCTTCGATGTGGTCTTCTGCTTTGTCAATGTCGCCATCGTGTCGATACTTGCCTTCACCGGAGTCCCATCTAACTGCAGTGGACTGACGAGCTCAATATGTGCGCTCATCCCCCCCCCCTCCTTGAAAAACAGAAGTTATTACTTGTGCGAAACCATACGTATCATGCTAACCTAGTTGCGTTCATCCAGTGAAGAAAGGAGATAGCCGCACTCTGCCTGCCCTCGGCTACACGACCATCGGCTTCAGCAACGAGCAGGATGGCCACCGCGGCGCGTTGGACAAGTACTGTGGCATGGAGCAGGCGTTTTACTCCATCGCCATTGCCAACATGTATGCAATTCGTTCGCCCTGTCAATTATTCCCCCATGTGTTCAGTCGTTAATAGTAATCACACAGCCTTTCCTACATCATCACCATCGTGTTGTCGGTCCTTCGCATCTGCAAACTGCACCTGTACTCCAAGGAAGAGGTTGAAAAATGGCTAGATGATCGCGAGAGCATGATAAGGCTGGAGCTCAAGGTGCATGACCCAGAAACTCCCGCGCAGGCACCGACGACGCCCGTGTCGAACGCACCGACGACAGCTGTGCCCACGAACAACAACAACGACGTCGACAGAGATCTAGAAGCAGCGCTAGCGGCATCGGCCGCCCCATCGATACCGCGAGCGATGCCATCCTCCAGCAGGTCTACCTTGGCCCGACCCAGCTTGACCGAGACCACGCTGGCCGGCCCGTCCTACCAGTCCCGTCAACCAGACATATTGGTGTCCCCAGTAACCCCGCAGTTCCCATTATCTCCATTATCCCCGGTATCTCCTCTCACGCCTCTCCCGCCGCCGGCGCCGCCGACGACAAGAACGACTTCAGCCTCAACAACACTGCCAATTGAGGCTGGGTTCATCCTGTCATCAACCGAGATGCACGCCAACCTCGCCATGATCACGGACGGGCCGCGTTACAGCCCCCAACAGGTCGACAACAGTCACAACCAGCTGCCGCCGTACTCGCCGGGGAACCACAGGCGGATGAACGGCCACGGGGACGAGAGCAATGAGATTAGGCTGAGCGAGTATGTCAAGGGGGCTACGAGGGCGCAGGATATGAAGGATGAGGGTGGTTATTAAAATGCGTAATTGCTTCTCTTTTGGGCTTATTTGGCTAGTGTCTGGAAGGATGGAAGGGCATATACCATCTTTATTATTCTCTTCATCTGGAAGGCAAACAGGGGGGGGGGTTGGGTATAGCTGAGGTTTTTTCTCATTCTTCTCTCTTCTCTACTTCCATCTTCCAACTACCCTTTTCTCTGTCTAATTTACCTCAGACGGGCATTTATGATACCAGGGAAACGGGGCCCACATTCGAGATAGCATACGGCGGCGAGAGAAAAAAAAACCACCAAAAAGCCTCGGGCATCCTTTTTGTTTTCTAATCTTCTGTGGTGGGTGGTGGCTCAGGGACGGCGCAATTTGGGAAATATTACAAGCTTCGTTCAACACGTCATCACAATACCAACTTTGAAGTGGATGGGCCGAGAAGCTCAATCTTTTTAAACACAGCGGTGGCAGCTGACCCCGAGGTTCTCATTCTCTCCGTGCAGAATTCGACGCTCTGCTATATTCGTACAACATACCCCCGGGGGCGGTGTGTTCAGCTCATTAGGCCTCTCGGGACCGAGCTGCTAACAAGCTGTAAGGTCACGGCAGTAGATCGACATATCGAAGTATGTATGGCTACCTACGTAGTGGTGTCCCAAGGTATCCTTTAGTGCTGGCTGTGAAACTAAAATGCCACGGCATTCAGGTTGATATCATATGGATTAAACCTCCATGAACATCGCTCCACTAGCACCCGCGTAACTCGGCGGGCGGTCCTCCAAGGCCTGTCCCCAAGAGGACTCATTAGTCCCCAACGCCAACTCCATAGTCCACCCCTCAGTGAAGAACTCATGCCCGATCCAGCTCTTCGTCCACGGCCGGCCGTTCACCGTGACATTCTGTATATACACGCCCTGATACCCCGGGTCCCAGCCCTCCACCACACGCACCCTAGCCGTGTTCCCCGTGGCGGGGTGCGTAACGCTCCACCCCGCAAAGAACGGCGCCGAGATGAGATAGACGTTCTGGCCGGCGACGGGGAACAGCCCGACGAGGGAGAACCACACGAACGAGCCCATGGCGCCGGAGTCATCATTCCCGGGCAGCCCGTCCGTCGTCGCCGTGAACTTCCCCGGGATATACGTGTGGGCCCGGCTCGTCGACAGGCCCGGGCGCCCGGCGTAGTGGTACAGGTACACGGTCAGGAAGACGGGCTCGTTGGAGATGTCGGCCAGCCCGGAGGTGTGGAAGAAGTCGAGGCGCGACACGAACGCCGCGTCGCCGCCCATCAGGGCGACGAGCGAGGACACGTCCTGCGGCACCAGGAACTGGTACTGCCAGATGCTCGCCTCGAACGTCTCGGACGGGTTGGTCGTCAGCGAGCAGAAGCCGGCCAGGTCGGAGCACGCGATTGGGTCCTGGTAGCCCCAGGTGCCGTTGAGGTACTTTGGCTGGAAGAACCCCGTGAACCCCGTGTCGGCGCCGTCGATCTGCGAGGCCTGGTCTGCGCGCCAGAGGTTCTGCCAGTTGGTGCTGCGCGCGAAGTACTTGTTGTAGTCGTCTTGTTGGCCCAGGCCCTGGGCAAGCGTGGCCAGACAGAAGTCGTTGTAGGAGTATTCCAGCGTGCGTGAGATGCTCCGGGAGTTGGTGCCGAAGCCTAGCGGGTCGTAGTCCAGGTAGGGGATATAATCAAGATTCTTCCAGCTCGTCAGACCACCGCGGCCGTGCTTTGACCACTCCAGGGGCTCGGCCTCTGCATCTCGGATGATGGCGTCCAGAGCAACGTTCCAGTCTATGGCTGTGGACAGGTTCTTGACGTATGCATCGACTAGGACTATGTCCGCGTTGGAGCCACCTTGTGTCCACCCGTTGCAAAGGGACATGTGGCAGTCTGGCAGCCAGCCTTCATGCTGGTATATGTCGAGGAGGTTATTGACCATCTGGGTTTGGGCAGAAGGATCTAGTATGGTGAGGAGTGGGTGCTGGACCCGGAAGGCGTCCCATAGGCAGTAGTACGAATCAAAGTAGGGTATGCCGCTGTCCCATTTCGGGTTCTCGCCGGTGTAGTTCTGAGGGGACATCATTGCACGATATATTCCGCTCCAGAAACTTGATTGGAGATCATCAGTTGCGCCACCTGGTATGAGCGTTACCGGGCTCAGCTTCTGCCTCCAAGCGTCCTGGGCACTGGTGACGAGTGCATCGAAATCCTCCGCCGGGTTGGCTATCTCGGACTCTGCGTTACTGCATGCCTGATCCGAACTTATGAAACTCATTCCCATTCTCGCCAAGACTGTGTTGTTCGTCAATGATGAGAATCTCGTGAAGCCGCCAGCCTCGAGGTAGAACAGGTTGAAGCCCCTGGTGACGAACAGGTCCTTTGGCTCTGTACCCGCACGGTTATTCACCCAAACACCGTTCTCGTAGATATCCGCACCGAAGAAGTCGACGCAGAAGTACATCATGTAGTAACCCGCCCCAAAGCTGGGCAAGAAGGTTCCATTGCCCTTCATCCGGCCCGTATCGGCGTCAACACTGACTGAGGCGTTCTGCCGACTCTGCCAAAGGTCCGTCAGGTCCAACAGAATCAACGGATGCGTCCCTGTCGAACCGTTCCCTCCACTACCGGTGGCCGCCGAGAAGTCGAAGCGATACAGCGCCGTCCTCTCTGCAACCGTCATCTCCGCCTTCACCCCCGAGTGCAACTGCACACTGAAGTACCCCGGCCGGGCAACCACGCTCTCGTTCACGTACGGCAGCTTCCTGTCCCCGATCCGGAAGCTGCAGCTGTTTACATCGCTGTCATCTGGACATATCTGGGGAAAGAGTGGGAAGTTGCCCAGACTGGGATTTCCGCCCGTGCCGGAATCATGGACGGAGCTGAAGCCGGTGACGTTGCTGCCATCGGTCGCGAAGCCTCCGGTGTTTTGACCGTCAACGTCGGCTACGGCTTTTGCCAGCCCGTATGGGAGTGAAGCACCGGCGAAGACGTTGCCGCCATTTGTTGTGCCTATGAGTGGATTGACGAAGGCAAGGGGGTCGAAAGTGGTGTTTTGGGCGCGGGCTTGGAAGGTGAAGGCGAGTGCAGTCAAGCCAATATGAAGGAGGCGAGCCATGGTAGAAATGCTCTGATTCGTGGAGTGTATAGCTCAGTTGTAACGAATGATCTATCTTACTTGACAAGGTAGAGCATCACCAGGCTGGTCGCCCAACGAAGTCCCAACGAAAATAAGTGAGGGGTCGTGGTGATGACCTCACTACCAAGGCACCATGAAGTCGTGGACGCTTGTCTATCGGCTATCTAGATACTTGCAGGTGCACACAGTGAATTACGGACAAGACATTTTCGCCCAAGGAGGTACATGCAGACAGACAGCTGGGGCCTCGAGAACTCGTCAACTAGAAGAACCAGCAGAATTGGGTGTCAATCTTCTCTGAGCTGCTTTACCTGCAGGCACTTACTTTACTTCTCCCTGGTTATCATGATGGCCTCTACCCCGCCATTATCCGAACTCAAATTGGCAGGTGGCTGGACTTATCAGAAAGTCGGGGAAATAAATGAAATGCAGGTGTGGATCTGGGATCTGCGTCCTGGCATCCCGTTCGGAGGCATGCTCACGATGCGGTACCACGACACTATGGCACCACCATTAAGTTGCCAAGATGCTTCCCGCTAGATGAAAGCGAGATTGATTGCGATATGTGAAAGACAAGGCAGGTCGATGTGGTGGCCTGGACCCATTTTCATACTAAGCAACTTCTCGGGGCCCTCTGAAATCCTAATTGTGTAAGTAGTCATATCAATGTTCATGTCCGAACTGCTGCCCTTGACCAACTCCAGGCGTACTTCCAGACACCATGAGCACCATCCTCTCAGGCGGCCCTCATCAGGCGCCCATGGGGCTCAGGGGGCAAATCAAAGAAACCCACTTGGGCGCCTGAATATACTTCACACATCTTCGGTGTTGGAGGTTTCTTTGTTATGAAAGCTTGGCAACGACCTCACCGGTTCCAACGAAGACCAGTGATGCAACCCACATGACTGTTGGAAACCCCAAAGATGTATATATCCTTGCCAGTATGAGCAAAACTGCCCTAAGCTTGAAACCCCGGTTTCCGTCAGAGGTGAGGCCGAACATAACCTCCGCGTACGGATGCAGCTTGTGAGACTCTCTAAAACACAAAATCCAACGGACAATTCTCCTCCAGCACACCGGTGAGCCATTTCCCAGGATTATCGCAGCACATCCCGTGCCATTAGTCCATTATCCATAGAGGGGCTCCGGCGGCGCTGGCTCATGAATACAACCTCAAGCTCCTTTCACTCGCTGTTGCATGGTTTGAGTGCGAACGCCACGATGTTTGAAGTCCGTAGGATGAACAGGCCTTCTGGTCCCATCAGGTATCTCCTGCTTTGGTCATGGGAATGCCGATTACTGCGGCAGTGATGCTTTGAGTGACAGATGCGACGTGGTAGATGCCGTCAACATCTCGGAATACGCAGACACCATTCAGCTTTGAAAGTGTGTTCTCCGTCCTTGTCTTGTGACTCTGCGAAATCAAGACGCATGAAGGAGTGCGGAATGTAGAAAACCGGAGAACATATGATAGCAAAGGCCAGCAGTAGAAGACCTGGGCCTGAGAGACGTATAGTAAGTATGTCCAGCAAAAGATGGCAAACAACAGTTAATTTTTCCCGAAAGGCAATGTTCGGAGATGAAGATGACCAACTGTGTTACTGCAAGACTGTTTAACAGCAGACTTCAAACTTAGCTTCCATAAACAAAGCTCCGGCGAAGAGCTGTCACGAATTGCTTACCCTTTTTGTCGTGAAGCCTAGGGTGCAGGCGTCCGTTCATAAGAGAGGTACGTATATACGTACCTTTCGATGCTGCTTCCAAGGTTGCTAGTGGATCGGTCAGGAGATCCAATATTGGAGGGAGGTTGAAGTTAGGGGAGATTGCAGGTGGGTTCCGTGCCCAGCTTTTAAGGAAAGACACAGGCGGCCAAGGCGAACTGCAGGGCGCTCGCTTATGCACTGAGCCAGGATCTTTCAGAAGCCGGCGGTAGGCAGGATCAGGCGGGCCAGCCCACTATGCCTACAGTGTTTTAGTATGTGCACTACAGCGTACCCGTGCCAGCGTGCCTGTTGCGTCTGTGCGTATGGCGCTGCAAGGTACGTACCGGCCGCCTAGAGAAAATCCATTGCGGCACGCCAAGCCGCAATCACGTGTACCGAAGCGAAGGATACACATACAATGCGATATGTCAGTAAGATCAAACTTCGTTGATATAATTGGTACGCCGAACATCAGACCCAGCATCTCTGCTATACCAAACCGTGGGGACCTGCCACGGCAGCACATATACCTACCTTCGCGTCATCCAGAGTAGGCACAACATATATCACTCTCAAAAACCTAGGAAGGTGGGCAAGCGAGAAAAAGCGGGTCGGGCGAGCCAGCTGCCCCCCCCCCCCGTATGGAAAATTTGTCATCGGGCCGGACGGTGTGAAGTTCTGTCCTGTGACGACGGATACTGGACTAGTTGAGAGTGTAAAGGGCTCAGATGCAGGTACGGTGACAGAGACTGCATCAATGCTCGTGTCACGTCAATTTGGGCGGGCTGCTCAGTCCGTTCCTGTGGGAAGCAGAAGGGGGGGATCATCACCAAGATGGGCTCTACTGCAGGGGGTGACGATGATGAGGGCAAGACGGGCACCAGGATCTTTGCCAGGAACCCTTCCCCAGAGCCGATCATTCCACGTCTCAATGAGACACCAAGCCGCCAGGCCGAAGCCCAAAACCAAGAAGCAGGAAGCACGGCCGCTCTCCGAGCTCGTCGAGACCTACAAGAAGCAGCTCGTCGTCTTTGGCCTTGGAACCGCCGTCATGGTCGCCTACGTCACCATGCTTATTGCCGGCATGTCGAGAGATCCATGCACAAGCCACATACATGACAGCGATGTACCATCAGGCCGGACCCTGGATCTGCGGTCCGGGAAGATCTCGGCTACTGCGTTCGATCGCGAGCAAGACTGGCCTGAATGGCTGATGGGCGTGACTAATCTACGAAAGCTCATGGGCGGGCTCTGCAGGGGCCATGTGTTGGAGGTTGCGGTCGGTACGGGGCGTAACGTGGAATACGTCGACTGGGACGAAATCAAGACCTCTGCGCCACTGCCGGCGGCGGAGGGCGTTGGGTTCGAGCCAAATCCCAAGTCGCTCCAGGATCTGGAACGGGAGCGAGTAAAGAGGAGGATTGACAAGGGTAAGAAGGGCATGATTCTTCCTGGAGACGAAGCGCCCGAAGTTGTCAGTTTTACAGGCGTGGATGTTTCAGCGGATGTGCTGGAGGTTACGTGGACTAAATTGAAAAAGTCTCTGCCGGAGCTCGTTCCCCGGAGAAGAAGGAGGTCGAAGGAGGAGGTCCAGGCGCAGCAGCAGCAGCAGCAGCAGCAGCAGCAGTCTGGCGGTGAGAAGCCAGCCGAAGAGAAGAAACCTATTACGCTTCGAAACCCCTTGAAGGCTCTTGCAGCTTCAAAGATGACAGCTCCTACACCGGGACAACAACAATCTACTGCACCGGGGACAAGCCAGGAGACCGGCGGGGAGGGAGTTCTAGCCGCCAATATCGGCAGCGGAAGGATCCGTCTATTCAAATCAGATGCACAATCACATCTCCCACCACCACCCTCCATCCTCGCACCAGATGCCAAAACAACCTTACCCGCTCCGCTCTACTACGACACAATCTTGCAAAACTTTGGCCTCTGTAGTATGGCGGACCCACATAAGCTCCTGGGTGAGATGGCCCGCGTCGTGCGGCCCGGTTCCGGCCGTATATACCTGCTGGAACACGGACGGGGCTGGTACGACTGGATTAATGGATTGCTAGATAAATTTGCCGCGAGTCATTTTGAGAGGTACGGCTGCTGGTGGAACAGGGATATCGAGGACATTGTGAGAAGGGCGCAGAAGGAGGTTCCGGGGTTGGAAGTTGTTCGGATTGAGAGGCCGCTTTGGACACAAGGCGGCACAATGTATTGGGTTGAATTGAAGGTCAACTCCTGAATAAGGAAGACAGGGGGGAAAAAAGAAGACATCAAGGTGGCAGCCGGGGGAGAAGCCGGTGCGGTCCCCCTCTTATTGGTCCACACTCCTGGCCGGGGTCAGCGAAGAGAAGCAAGAAGGGTCAACAGAACGGAGGCAATGCATGAAGAGAGGGCCGTGCCTACCTCGTTGTGCCCAGCAGGGCACTGAGAAAGATGCATCACCTCGCATGGAAGAAACACGGACTCGGGAACCGTACCCCGCCGCGTACTACTATTTGTGTATCATAGCTCTCGAAGAACGATCTCAATGACCAGAAACAAGTCAAAGGACGCGGAACGCATGTTCCCGGCGGTGTAACTGGATAGAATAATGCTAGAAGGGGGTCATGGGATGATGCCAGCCGATTGCAATCTTCATAAAGTAGATTGATGCGATTCTGGATGTCAGTTCCAAACACCTGGATCTCGGGTGGCATGTCGAAATGGGCATTTTTGTCCCCTTCCCCATTTGCCCCCCCCTCACCGATTACTGTTGTGGTTGCTTTGTATGACTACTAGTCTACCAGCCGCAGTTCGCTTAGATCCATGGATGCTTTTGCTAACGGTGAACCACACTCTTTCTTTTCTTTTTCCGATAATGGTTGTATCTGTAGGACAAATCCAATTTCCCTTGTCGCACCCCATGTATGTATGAGATCGTCTTTTTTTCTTTCCTTTTTTTTTTTCCTTCGAAAAAGATCGTTGGTTACGGTTGACTCAAACACCCGGAGTGAGACAATTTCGCTCTACAACCCCGATTATCGTGAAATAATCCGGGGGGGGGGGGAGGCATGGGTGTCTACTACGTTGGCGGTCACGACACACATACGCACACACACACACACGCGCGCATACACACACACACCCACACACCCACACACGCATGCACACTCTCACACACACACACACCCACACACTCATACACTCCCATCTACTTCGACGCTGCCACAAGGATCGACTAATGAAACGTATCCACCATCGGGACGCCGCCCCGTCTCTCCCTCAACTCCAAGGGGGGATCATCGTGAAGAATCAACAACTGCCAGCTGGGCGACGGCAGACAGCAGATAGATAAATGAAATAGCATGACGCTGGCGAGATGGGTCCTGCCGGCTCCTCACGTCCTGGTCTCCCGTTAACCGGGCAGCATAAAAAACAGAGTGTCGTCGTCGGTGAAGGGATCGGGGAAGTAGTTTGCTTTGTCCTACCAGCAGAACAAAGTCAACCCCATCGAGCCATGTTTCAACGACGGGAGGTGGGCTCTGGGGACTTGATGCGACTGAGTACAAATATCACGATGGTTCCTGTGTGTATGGGATGTGGTCATGCATGCTCGACCAAGTGTGTAGTCGAGAGGCACTATAGTTCCTTCCTTATTACCATCTGTGGTTATCCTTCCTAACGTTATTCGCATCGTCATCAACCCTTCAAGGAAACTCTCTTCACAAAACTATTCACCTACTACCTCTTTCTCTATCTATCTCTCTCCCCTCCCTAATTTCCCCAGTCTTGACAGCGGAACAAAACTCATACTCTTCTCTTCGATGATATAATATAACAAATTCAACAGCATCCAGATACAAATCGACCAACGACCACGATCACGACCTATAGAGCCCCTAAGGGCGCCTTTTGGGCTCGATCCGCCTAATCCTAACTCGAATCACACTCACCTCTCTTGCATGCACATTTTTGCTTCTCAAGACCCTCACTTTTACTTTTTCTCGCTGCAAGGAAACCCCATACACCTCAACTTGTCCTCGCTTATCGCGAGCAATACCACCCTCGCCCCCCCCCCCCTCCAAAAGAAAAATACAATAGAGTGCGGAAGACAGCCACCCATATTGTAATCCCCCGGGAGAAACATTACGACTGAGACACACACACACACACACACACATACACACACACACACACACATACCCACCCACTTACCTGCCTACTGCCACCCACAAACAACCCCTCACGATGCGCCTCACAGCCCCGACGTCCACCGCCCACTTCGGTCAGGTGGAAATCCGAGGCGTCCAGCGGGTGATGGAGTTCGAGGCCACAGACAGCCACAACAGTCACCAGCAAGCACCCGGCCGGACGACGCCGTGGCGGCGCAACCAGCAGCCCTCCCAGGCGGTCTCGCCCGCCGACCTCGATGCCGTGCAGTCGCGGACCGTCATCGTCGTGCCCTGCAAGGACGAGCCGCTCGACCGCATCGTGTCGGTGTGGGCAGGGATCCCGCCCACCAGCCTGATCCTGGCCGTGTCCGGGTCGACGTCGGCCGCGACGTACGGGGCCGAGAGGGAGGCGCTGGCCGGGTTCTGCCGCGACACGGGTCGCTCTGGAATCTGCGTCTGGCAGCGCGACCCCAAGCTCGCCGAGGCCCTGCGCCGCGTGGGGCTCGCGGCGTTGCTGAGCGCGGACGACGGGCTCGTCCACAAGGGCAAAGGCGAGGCTCTGGTGATCGGGATCGCTCTTGCTGCTGCTGCGCGCGGGCCTGGCGGGGAGGGTGCTGGGCTTGCCGCTGGGGGGCACACCACCTTCCAGGAGTATGGCAAGTTTGGGGGGAGAAACGGCAGGATTGGTGGCCTGGATGGTGGCCTGCAGTGTGACGGCGATAACCGGCATGACGGCGCATTCCGCAGGAGTGGACAGGAGAACGCCGAAAACGAGGGAGAAGAAGGCACCCCAAATGGCACACGTACCGGCTTTTACAAGTACATCGGTTTCGTGGACGCCGACAACTTCGTCCCGGGCAGCGTGCAGGAGTACTGCAAAGCGTTCAGCAGCGGACTCCATCTCGCCTCGGCCGAGGACGCCATGGTGCGCATCTCGTGGGGCAGCAAGCCCAAGGTGAAAGACGGCAACATCGAGTTTAAGAAGTCGGGCCGCTCTTCCGAGATTGTCAACCGCTGGTTCAACCGGCTGCTGAAGGAGATGGAGGGCGCCTGCACCATCACCGGCGAGGTCTGCGAGAAGGCCGAGGATGAGGGCCACGACGAGCCCGTGAGCCATATCTGTACCGGAAACGCGGGCGAGCACGCCATGACAATCTCGCTGGCTCTGAAGTTGCGCCTCGCGAGCGGATATGCGATCGAGCCCTTCCATTTCCTGGATATCTTTGAGCGGTTCGCTGGTGAGAATCATGTGGCCAACTCACCTGTGGCCAGGAGACCCACGGTCACGGCCTCGCCTCCTCAGCCGGCTTGTCTCCCGGAGCTGGGCTCTTCCCCCGTCTCCTCCATGTCCTCGTCGCCGCTGCCAACCCCAATGGACTGCTCGCCCGTCTTATCAGCAAGCTCGCCCGCAGGGACGTCGACGGATCTCGCCAGCATCTCAACGCTATCCCTCGCGCCAGCGGCGACCGTCGAGGCGACAGTCACAGCCATGAGGGAAATCTACAACTCCACATCCTCCTCGTCAGCCAGGGCCGCCAAGCCCACGAATGGCAAGGTCCAGATCCTGCAGATCCGCACACTAAATCCGCACTTCCACGACACCAGCAAAGGCGAGTCACATATCGCGAAGATGTGGATGCAGGGCCTGTCCGCCATCTACCACAGCCCCGTTACGGCCAAGCTCCCCGAGTACCGGGAAGCCCTGTGGGCGACGATCCTCGAGGGGAAGATCAAGCTGGAGGGGAACACTGCTGCCTTCCCACTGCCCTCTCCACCATCCACACCATCGCCACCGTCTACACCGTCTACCGCCTTCGTCTCTGGCGCAACGCTGCCACCTCCCGGAACGAGGAAGGGGGAGGCAGGGAGGGATGCGGGTAGCGTCTGGCAGCCTGAACAATGCAGGATCTACCCGGCCCCGGTGGACTTTGACCTGTTGAAGCTTCGGGATATGTTGGAAGAAAGCGGGGGTAGTTTCTGGTGGAGCGGGATGGAGGAAGAAGATGAGAAGGCACCCGGCGTCGACTTCGGCACTGATGGCTGTCCATATGGGATGGCCTACCGAACGGCCGATAGCGTCCACGATGGAGCTTTCCACCGCGGCGGGGAGGATGAGGAGGAGGGGGAGGAGGGGGAGGAGGGGGAGGAGGGACGTCAGGAGTTTCCCCACCCCCAGAGACACTCCGGCGTCGACTTCGGCATGGAGCGCGCCGTCCGTCGCAAACCCCCCCATGAGCCTCGGGCAAACACAGATTTCTGGTACCTGCGGTTCCGTCCCTGATACCGTCATCAAGCAGTAAGCTTGCCAACATTCGTGTTCAGCCGAGAGTCATCGACCACCCATGTCTATGGCGTCGAGTACATCATCAGCACCACAGGCAGTGCAAAACCAAGGGAGCGACAGCATAGAAAGGATGCGATTGAGAATATGGCGCACTGGACTCGGTCAACAAAAACTCAATGCAGGATTACAAAAACGGGATGGGTGTGATTGGGGATGTGCCTTTTTCTTCTCCATTTCTTTTCTGTTTGTTGGTCAAGGTTGTAATATATCTCATTATGTGTATAATCCTCTTTTCTCCCCTTTACCTTAGCATTGCGGTTACGGTTGTTGCCTTTCGCTTCGTGCTCTCGATAGGGATTAGTTTATAGCATTAGAAAATTAGATGCGTATCATTGGATACATTAGCCGAGCTCTTGAGCCAACCAACCAACAGCCATCAACCATCCCCCTCCCTTCACCACCACCATTTATCCGCGCTCGTCCCCAAGCTGATGTTCTTGATGATTCAATGTGTGTTATATTGACAATGGGGGAATGTGCGAATGGACGGATGGGCGTGCTTGTCATACCAACACACTTCGTCGCCCCCCCCCCTCCTCCGCTCCCCCAATGAAAACAAACAATCAAAAACACCTCAGCTCGCTGGCGGTGAACCTAAAACAATGTGGAACCCGACTTGACTCCTCCAGAAGAACAACGACGTCGATCCGAACATCAAACTGGTCATTTTGCCTGTTTGCCTTGGTTTTGGATGAACCGGGTCCTGCAGGGTTGGACGGGACAGATCGGTTGAGTTCCCTTTTCTCCACGTTCATGCCGACCCTTATTTTATCTATTCTTTTCCTTCCTCTTCTTCCTTTTTTTTTTTTTGTTTTTTTTTTTGAAATCTACCTAGTGTATGTATCTATCTATGTACATACGGAGTACGTATACCTATATCTGCCCATCGTCGGGATCGCATATGGCCCCGTCCCCCCCCCCGGTTCCCCGCCCACTGCTGCACGACAGACGGGCAATTTTTTTTATTTTTATCTTTATTTTTTTTGGCCATCGACCTGTTGTTCGCTTGTTGTTGTAGTGTAGTGTATGTAGCTGTCGCTGGGCGGGGGCGAGAAATGAGGGGAGTGATGTGATGATGGGGTCGTGGTGTGGATTCAAATGTACACTTATGTACCTACCTAGGTATGTATGTGTGTGTGTGTGTGTGTGCATTTGCTCCATACGGTGATGAGTTGTCTTTGTCGCACTTAGCGCCTCCATATCAAGTTTCTGTTTTCGTTTCTCTCTCTGCGTGTGTTTTTTATTTATCTGTCCTGCAGAAAACCGGCCCATCTTCCTCCATCGCTGCAACTGTAACTGTGCTGTATGTACCTAGTGTATGTACCTAGTGCAGGTATGTATGTGCACATACGTAGTGTTCTACTACATAAACTTTTGTCGATTGAGTTGTCAATGCATGCAAGCAATTCCCATCATCCTTTCGATGGGGCGGGACTCAAGTGGACTTCCTCATGCGTGCCCCATTGCGGTCATGAGAGTCCGTTTGAACCCCTCGTTGTCCCGTTGTCCAATTGTCCAATTGTCCAATTGTCTGTCCTACGTACGTTGTCCCGGCATCCGTTGTCCGGGGGGGGGGGGTTGTCAGTTGGTATCATCCCCCATCATATGAACTCCATCACGAGTCAGCAGCTGGGGGAGGGAAAAACACGGACAGGTATGGGATGTTTGTTTACACACCACTCCGTCACTTGTTCCTCCGAACCATTTTGCCCCTCACATAGGTATTGCCCCAATTGCCGCTGCCGCTGCCTGCTACATACATACATACATACATACATACATACATACATACATACATGAAGTACTTCCCCCAAACTCAACTCCACGTCGTTGCTGTCGTCCTTGTTGTCGTCGTCGTTGCCCACTCTCCCGTGAAATCCGTATCTTATGATGTGTTATACCCTCCGAGTAAGCCGAGGAGGTCGTTAGCTGCCCACAGGGAAACCATAATGAACGTCAATCTCGTATGATTGGACAAGGGCGACCCCCAGCCAGGAGCTACCCAGCCTTAGCTTGCTTACCTAGCTTCCTCTCTCCCCTTTTCGTCTTACCCCTACCCCTTCTCCTTCCATGGCACCTGGGGCTCTTTTATGTATCAACGCCATAACACGTACGGGATTCGTAATAAGGTCAATGGCGTGGCCGAGAGGGGTGTATGCGGGGGTGGAGGGGAGGGGGACATTTTTCTCGAACCACGCGGCGAAGGGGGGGGGGGAGGTCACTATTTGTGGCTTGCGCTCTCTGTCAGATCCGCAGGGTCCTTTATTACTGCGGCATTTGCATGTGCTATATATATGTATGACATTATCTCGAAAGTTGGTCGCGTCAACTCGTTCAACTGTTGTACGTACTTAGCTACCTACCTACCTAGCCTGGGTAGCCTCTGAGATTCCCAGAAATGCGATACGCCGAGGTAAGTTTTGCATGGTGGGCATGGCATGGCACGATGATGGGGAAGCGATACAGGGCAAGGCCGGGAAAGTTTGGCCTAGATCACGCCGGATCGAGGCCTCACCGTGATCTTGGGAAGTAGTGATGCGGATACGTCGGACCTTGTTATCACCTCTTGAGCCCCTCTTGCGTAGCCCGTGTAGCCGTAGGGACCTCGTCCAGTCCTCACAAACATGAAGAAGAATGAGCATGTCAAGCATACCAGGTTGAAGGCGACGATACTCAAAAGAACCATGAAGCAAAGGGAGAATTGTTTTGCATTTTCCGTAGCCATTCCATTTTGAAGAGCCAAAACGCACGTTTTTAAACCCCCCCCTTTTCGTTGTCGCAACCCGACCGTAGACCAAACCATCCGCCAACCCCCCCCCCAGAAACCCCCCCAAAAGAAAGCATCTACATCTAAAGTGTCGTCTAGGATGCTATGAACGACTCTTTGCCTCCCGTCGCTCCCAGTAAAATTTCATAATTGTACACGTACAGCAGCTTGCCAACCAAGCCGATAAAAAAAAAATAAAAAAAATAAAGATAAACCATTTCCACCAGGTTTATAATCGTGACATCGTCGCCAAATAGATAGACAGGGTGATAACATGTGTGTAAGTGGAGGTAGATCATAATAGGATAAATAGATATCCAATTAGAAAAGAAAGAAAGAAAAAACCCGGGGTATCACCAAACAGGAAGGGCGAGGTGACCATCCAGTGGTGACGAAACAAGTACTCCTTTTTTTTTCTCCCCCATGACCTTTTTCTTTCTTATTCCTCGTGTTTTGATTTCTTTAGAAGTCGTTCAACAAGCAGTCAAGCTCGTCGAGCTCGACCGTCTCGGGGCTCCGGTCCCATTCGAGCAGGCTGTCATATTTGGCCCAGGTGTCCACCTCGCTCTCCCTCTTCATGCTGAGCGAGAAGGTGGGGCGCATTGCCGGGCTGGCGGCGATGAAGGCCATCGACGGGGTGTGGCTGGTAGTAACCTTGGGCTCGGCGAAGAGACTATCGTCCTTGTGCTCGTCCAGCTCCATGGTCTGGTCGGCCGGCTCTGACTTGGCGTTCAGCAGCTCGCCATTGAGCTTGCGCTTCTGCAAGCCGTCTGCGGTCTGTGTGAACTCCTTCTCGTCCTTCTCCAAGGGCGGCGAGGCGCCCCTTTGATGTTGCGCCGCGGTGGGGTGACGACCAGAGAAAGATCCGACTGGCGTGACAGGCATGGGCATGTCGTCCTCCATGTCGTCGAACTCAGGCGACGACAGGTCCACCTCAGGCGAGGGGCTGAGCTCCCTCCTCCTCTCCTCGTCCGCATCATCTTCGGATGCTGAGGTCGCGCTCGGTGTGACGAGTGTGCGTGCATGCGCCGCAGCCAGGGCCGACATTGTTGGGTCGGGCAGGGGTCCGTGGGGACATGTTGTGAGGTAGAAATACGTCCTGCGCGGGTGGACCGTCTCGAGCTCCTTAGCCAGGGGGCAAGGGTTATTTGCGTTCCAGCAGGAGCGCTTGAGGTAGGTCGACAATCGCGAGGAGATGATCGCGCAAGGGTTCGCTGATCTGGAGGGCACGTGTTAGCAGTAAGCCCAGACCCATTGGATTAAATGAGGAGCAGGGGGGGGGGCAAGAGGGGTAGTTGGGGCACGTACTGTTGAACTATCCTGAGCTGCTGCATCAGGACAGCAGCGAGCTCCTTGACGATATGTGGCCGGTTATCCGTACTTTGCAGCTGGACAATGACAGCCTCGACGATCTCATCATTGATGCTGCTCAAGTCGATTTTGGAGGCGGGAGTGCTGTCGTCGGCGTCCTTCATCTCGACGGAGGATGCTCTGGACCTTGGCGGGGAGAGAGGAGGGGTGTTCGCATCTGTCTGGCGGCGCTTGGCGGCCGGTGCGTCGTGGTTGGCATGGGACCGTTTTACTTTCTTGGGGTTGGTCTGAGCGTCCATGTTGTCGGCGGGGCTGGAGGGGGTTCGCGGGGAGAAGGAGGAGGCAGGAGGCGTCATGGACGAGGTGGCAGGCGGCGATGCGCTATTGCTGGGAGAACGAGAGTGTCGACGCGCGTTGGCAGCGGCTCTGGCGGCGTCACGCTCAGCGAGTGTGACGGGGACGTGAATGCCCAACGAGGGGAGAGACAGCGACTTGCGACGGGTGTTGTAAGGCATGTTGAGAAGGTGTGTTTGCGAAATAACGTTCTGGTTGTATTATACCTTTTCTAAAACGCGCTGAGGACCCTTGATGCGAGTATGTCGTTTCAAGGGAGAGGATCTGTTGCCTTCTTCTTTTTTTTTTTCTTCTTTCTAAGAACAGCAAAAGTGATGATGAGAAGAGTGGAAATAATACAGTGTGATGGTACAGGATGAGAATTGGTTCAAGAGTGTTGTTTGTTGTTGTGCAGCATGTGTTGAGGAAAGGTCCGGACAGTGAGTGTTGTATGGTCTGGGTTGTGGTAGAAGGGAGAAACTAGGGGACGAACAAGATGTGGCGGGCGCCGAGAAAGTTCAGTCCCAGATGCGGTCCCAGTTCCAGGTCACTGCTGCAGGTGCATGGTCAGGGTGCAGTTTTAGTTGCTACGGTGCTACTAGCGTAAGCAGGCAAAGTAGGGTAGGGGGGGATCCATAAGTACCGTAGCGTGTTGTAGTAGGCCGGAAGAGAGAGACAACGCTGACTGACAGTGACACGACACGAAAGAGTACCTAGGTAAGTGAGAAAAGTCCAGTGGCGCCCACACATACACACATACACACATACTATGTAGTGTACACCACTACCTAGGTACACACACGCATACACACACAGTGGGTCGGAATGCGCAGGCCAACCCTTGGACCGCCCCCCTTCATGATCCCTGCTACCTGCATTAGGGCACCTGCAAGTCCCCTGTTCTCCCCCAGTCAGAACCCCGTCGATCACCCCATTCTTTTCCTGATCAGGTTTAATGCCGAGCGTAAAAAAAGGGTTGTCGATTTCTTCTTCAAACACGTTACTGGTAACTTTGTAGTGTGGTGTACTGTGGTAGTGTAGTGTAGTATGATGTCTGCATTGCATTCCCTGCCGATATGATGCGTCCCTGGGAAAAGGCGGTAAGCTCATTTCGCCGGCATTATAATTGTTTGTTGAAGACGACGACGACAACAGATGAGATGGATGCTGTACACAGAGCGATGTACAATAGCTAAGGTAGCCAAGACTACTTGTGTGTACAGCTTGGGTAATCCGTAGTTTGCTAATTAGTCGTCCTTGACATCTTCTTCTTTCTTGCCGACTGTCCGACTAAAGAATACCGTTCAGCTAATCAGAAGCCTTCAGCCAACCACACCACCACCACCATGAGATGGCTCTGGTCTTCCTTCTCTCTTTCTCACACACACACACACCACTGACACACTCTGACACACCTACCAAGCAACTCTTACCCAAAGGAGGAAGGAGCCTCGAAATTACAGGTTACGTTGTGCATTTGTGCGAGTTTGCTTCAGCCTTCAGCCTTCCGGCAGCCTGCTTTGATTTGATTGCTTTTCCTCCCGTAGCGCAACTTTTCTCACACATGCAGAATTGCAAGTGTAGAATGCAGATGCAGATGCAGATGCAATTTACCGCAATTACTATTTATGTAGCTTCAATTGGCCTTTCCCTAATTTTGCATTTCTTGTCTCGGCAACAGAAAAAACCGGTACACGGGTAGGACCGTTCTCCAAACATATGGGTGAGGAGTAATAATAAAAAGCAAAGGTACGAATACCTTTACACAGTAGGTTATCCCAGTTATGGGGGCGACCCAATAAAAACAAAAACCAAACCAAAACAAAACAAAAAACAAAAAACCCTACGAACGAGGTACTTACACTACTTCAACATCTCCCGAAGACCAAGTGAGCCACTTGACCAATCACCGAAAAGGAAAAACTGGAATGGTCAGAGAATCAGAGAGGGGGGGGGGAACTGGACCGAACGGCAACGAAGATGAAAAAAAAAAAAAAAAAAAAAGATGAAGGAGAAGAAAAATCTGAAGATTGAAACAGGGATTATGCTTCGGGCTAGTCCTAAATGAGGAACTGGGTGACATCAAGATTTATGGAACCTTTCCCTTGCTTTGCCGACGTCGTTGTCCAATGGGAAACTTGGATACCTTCGAGAAGAATTCCATCGTCAAAGCGTTTCCACTTCTTCTTGCTTTGCTTTTTGGCCTCGGCCTTGTCGCCCTTGTTTTTCCTGGTTTTTGTTCCTCAGATCAGCAGAGAACCCCGGTAATCCCTTCCATCAGTGGCTGGATGACTCTGAATCGAGTGGCTTGATTTCCGTTTTCTGCCGGCTGGCCGGTTGGACAAGCAAGGCCAAGATTACCAGGTACGATCTCTCATCCACCCCGGATTTTACAGTGGTGGTGTGGAAAAAAAAAGGGGGGGGGGGAGGGAGGGAGTTGTTTGTTGGTTTGGCCATCTTATTACTTACTGTCTATGTACCTACCAGTGTACCTTCATCTATTTTCCTGCCATGCCATGCCACGCCATGAATGAACCAAGACCAAACGGACGAGCTCGTGGCAGCCACTCGGTTAACTTTCCCTAGCTCACCAACCCTGAACGAACAACCCAAAAAAGAGAGAAGAAGAAGAAAAGAATACAGCCCTGCTCTTCAGCTTTACTGCATACAAGGGGGCCGCGCTAAAATCAGACATGACTTCATGAATACAACCCCGGAACGACATCGTCGGGCGCGGAACATGTTTGGATAGCCGCGGGAGATTAAGATGAGGCAGGTGAGGCTGGAAGGTTTAAATTCGTATGCTTGAATCGCCGTTCATTGTTTGTACTATGTAGCACACTACTAGGAGAGCCATGGTAGGTAGCTATGTTATCTTTCTATGTTAGGTAGCCAGGTTAGCCTGTCGCATGCCCTCCCTTGCGTCGTTTCTTAATCCGCGTTGTACATACATCGCATCCCATTTCCTGAGACAGGGGCTGGCTTCGTAGGCTGGGCGGTGACCACAACCCCTCTATCGTTCGTGCCACCCACGCACCCTTGCACAACCAAACATCCCTGGGTAGACGTTAACAAGACTATCAATTATCACCAACAAACCTTTGGCTCGGCCGAGATAATCAAATCGTCAGACTCGTCCGTGATACATAGATAAAACAACAAAGAAATATCCACCTCGCATGCGCATCGCCGAAAAGAAAAACCCCTGCTCCCCCCCCCTCTCCCGGCCACAAACAACGACGAAGCTGTATGTAATGTACCCCGTCGCCCATCGAGATTGATCGTCACTCACCACTGACGTTTCTTCTTCATCATCGTTCATGATACCAACGGATAACCTATCTATAGTTTTTGGGACTCGAGTCATTTCCCTGATGGTTTGCCCCCAAAGCCTAAAACCCCGCACACCAGGATGGACGATGATGATTGACGCACAGAAGCTTTCCCCGGCTGCCCCGGCTGCCCGGTTGACTTTCGGATGATGAATCCGAGGATATAGTGAAGTATTTACCACAGTAGATCGTTTGTTCAGCCTAGCCCCCCTTTCTGCAAGACGGGCAGGTCAAGGTCGGTGTGGTGTTTCACCGAGATAAAACCACCTTCGGTCAAGGGTAGGGATCGTCGCCATCATCGGGACGGTCAACATTCCACACCGGGTTAAGTCATCTATCCCCTTACTGCATCATCTGTATTGTATTGTATGTAGGTCACTATATGGCTGGCTGAATTGGCTGTTCCAGCCACCTTGGAGTACAGTACTCACTCCATGGAGAGAGATGAGCGTACTGGTCTTCCTATCTAATGGTATACATCAACATATTATGTAGAGCCAGCGCGATCAACAAGAAGACGTCATGAATAGCATCGTTGATAGCTACATCGGCCGTGTTTCATATTATATGCTGTAGATATGTATACTATATAATATAACCGTGACATCCGGTTAGCGATATACAGACAGGCCTGAGTGGAATGAATATATATATATTCGTGAATATTAAATAAGGCCCAGGCTATTCAATAGTTTTTGCCATCTTCCCTTCCAAGTCTGGGAGGAGGGAGGTCTCATTGCTGATACTACCAATACCACTTAACTACCTTGGCACCTTGACCGGTGGATACAATTGACGTAGGACGACATCATCCTCAACACCTGGGCAGCCATTGGGTTCCGATCTGTCCTGGCCATATCCAGAATTATCGAGCATCAGCAAATAAGCTTGACGGGCATGCTTGGTACCTACATAGGTACTCGGTAGGTATGTAGAGATAACGCTGACAGGTCACAAGTGACCCGACTTCTCATTCATTGCAAAGTCCGTACTCATACTCATACATGAACGCTACACCGTACACCGTGATCTTACGAGATCTTTTCCGCTGCCATATCCGACCAACCCAATTTCAAGCCACCCAGCCATCTATCATCCATAAAAAGAATCAAACCACTGCTCCTTGACCCCTCTGAAACCCCTTAGACCCTTTCTGAAATAATACAACGTAGTCTGGTCATGGTCGTCGCCGCGACGCGAATCAAGCAAAAGGCCTTGTCTCAAGGCTACTTCGTCAGTTCACTCCAACTTGAACACCAAATACTCGTACTTGAAGCCCTGCCGGTAATTTGTGCGTATGTTCATGTCCAGCAACTTCTCCTCCACGGGTAGCCCTGCTTGTCCCATCCGTTTTAGAGCTCTCGCGGCTTCTAGCTATGAGCCGCCACTATTTCCACAAATCTTTGGCCGACCTATCAACGACAATTAGCAAAGACTTCAAAACAATACTCCAACCAACAAAGAGATGCTTACCTCGGGCGACTGCTTGATGAATGGCAGGTCAAAGAATTTGTACTTATCATTCTTGACCAATTCCACCACCGTAATCAGCAAACCCCACGGCTGCGGCCAGTACCCAATTAACCTCTCGAGCAACACACGCGTGATCTGCTCCCGGATCTCTGCCTCTTCCGGGTCATTCATGTCATGCGAGAAGATCTCCAACAAAGCCTTGCTGAAAAATTCCATGTCTGCGTTTGGCTCGCGCAGGTGGTTGACGATGCTCAGGAGAACATAGTGCCGTGCTTCCGCGCTGAGCTCGTGAACGAGCATGGACAGCGTTGCAAGGTCTGAAGAGCCAGGCTCGAATGCGACTTGACCTGCACGTGCCCGTTGAACGGCATGATCACCAATATAGGATGTAATCGCATCGATGACCGCGAGATTGGCGCTGATGGGGTTGTATCCAAAGCCTGTTCTTCCGTTGGGTCGTGTGATGGCGTGCGTCATGTGGGCCACTGCGTCTTCTGATGGTCCGTTGTCAAGAGCTGAGTTCAAGATCTCTAAGAGGCCTATGCTCTGGAGGAAGACAGCAGGATTAACTGCAGCCAGAGGTGGTTCGACTTGGCTACCAGCGACACCGAGACCTGCTACCATTGGATCCGGCATTTTGCTGAGAGACGCAGAGTTGATCGTGTTGATGAGCTGCGAGCAGTGGGGTGGAATGCTTGCGAGCAGCGCTGCAGAATTGGCTGCCACGTACTGCGGGTAGTCATGCTGCAATACGATCAATAACTTGACGGCGGACTCGTAAGGTTTGTGAACTGCCTCCGACAACTGGACAGGTTTCAGCTGTTCCCCCACAAATTCGAGCATTTGTTGAAGGAGTCTTGTGTACGGTGCCCAACCGGCATCACCTTCCATGTACATAATCTGCGGGAGGAAGCCCGAATGATGAATGAGGTCAAGCCATGAGTAGAAGAAGCCCGGGATGAGGGTTGGCCCAAGATCATGGAGCCTCGCTGCTATCTTCAGGACCATCCCGTTCCGCTGAGGCTCATCCAGCTGTTCAAAGAACGGCTTCGCTTCATGAAGCATAGTGGAGAAGAAACGGAAAAACACTCGCTGATTGAGCATCTCTCCTCGCTTGATGGCATGATGATTGAGGACCATGGTGGCAAGCGCCCAAATGGATGCAAGCATCAGAGCTGGATTTGAGGTTGGATCGCTGTCATCAAATCCTGCCGATTTCACGTACACCATTGCAAGCGAAGCCAATGCATCCACAAACATGTATCCGTCATCGATCGTGGCCCCCGCAGCAACGACATTCTCGAAGTACACCACGGAATTGTCCAAATAGAGACGAATGAACAGGAACAGGTCATCCTTGGACTTGACGATGTTCTGATCGTACAGCTCCTGTACAAAAGTCCGTGCGACCTTGTCAGTGACGTTCGTGTTGCGGCATCGGTATGCCCATTCATCGAAGATGTATTCCATCTGGTCGCGGCCCTGGCTCTGGCTCCGCTGTTCGCGTGCATCCTCCAAAGTCGCTTGCAGATCCTGGCCACCTGGTACGTCCGGATCAGCTAGAACCCAAGCGTGCGCAGCTTCGATGCTCGAGGCCAAGTTGGCAAACAACGCCATGGGCGCGTCGTTGAGAATGGTCGCCTTGATAGTCTGATCTAATAGCTGAACACTCCTCTCTTCTCTCTGCCTAATAGACCTCGAGAGGGCGTCATCTACCGTGCGCCAGTCAAGCAAATCGGTTCCCATAAGAGATCTAATGACTGGCAGGCGCAAAAACTTCGACCCGTCTTGGCGTTGGAAGATCAATCTCACATGCTCATTGAGGGTTGGACCTCCCATCCTGCGGACCGTGCTGAGAGCATGAGCAAAACTTTCAATGGCGAGGCTGTCCTCCAATGGGCCGAGGATGACAGCAGAGACTTGCTCGACCACAAAAGTCGAGAACTCGTCGGATGATGTCCGCGCCTTGATGACGTTGGAGATCAACGCGTCCATAGTATCAATAACGGCGTGTCCTCGTGGGAGATCCTCGTAGTGCTCTTCAGGTGCCTCCGTGGCTGCACGCTGCAGGTCAAAAAGCAGCTTACTGACCCTCTCGGCAAGCACTCTCATGTCAACCTGGTTCACTACAGGCTGGCGTCCGTTGGTCAGCGCCGCATGCGCATGGGAGTAGTTTTGTGCGTGTCCGGCGATTGGAGGCATAGAAGGGGTTTCTGCGGGCGTCGGTATCGAGGGCACAGAGCTGTACTGATCCTGGAGCACCTCGTTGGCCATGGACCTAGTCGCATCGGAGGTTGAGGCAATGTGCGAAGGAGTTGTGGTAGTCGTGGCCGGGCGAGGCTGTCTTTGGAATTCCTCATAAATCGCCATTTGCTCTGGACTCAGACCACTCAGGCTAGGGGCCATCTTGTAAGGATCCGGCATTGTCATGGCCCATCGGTTCAGGGAAGCATCAACATAAGGCTGGCTAGGACGTTGTACTCGGTGACGTCGTCGAGCTTCCAATTCTGGCTCAATCATTTCCTCGATTTCTGGGACTGCTCTGCTTCCGGCTGCTTCTTCAATGACACTGGAGGCTAGCTCAAGGTTGGAGTTGACACACATAATGATCGTGCCCTCCGGAAGCCCTCCTGGAATGTCAGCGGACAGCTGGCGCATGTAGTTGGTAAAGTTGGCGCGCAGAGGCTCCTTGGAAGTAACAAGGGCCAGGCTACCCGCCGTGGCCTTGACCATATTGATAGCCGAAGTCCGAACACGGTGCTCGTCAGGCTCCGTTGCAAAGTCCTTGTGGACCATCTGTTGCGTGCTGATAGCAGCAATGGTCACACTTCTATCCACAACAGGCTGAATAATATCCTGAAGAGCCTTGTTGAGGGCCGCATGCACAATGTCACGCAATCGGCTATTGCTGACAACCATCTCGTTCGCAGGGGGAATGTTGAGGCGCGAGTGAAGGTCGGGAATTGTTGGCGCCACCGCATGCGGCAGCAAGTTGCTGACAACTCCTTGTCCAATCCCGTTGAGGGATAGGTTGTCGAATGAGTCCAGGCCATCGGCCGCAGTGACTTGCGCGGCCTCCTCTGCAACTACACGGTTGAGTATTTCACCAGATGGCTCAATGCTCTTGTGATCCAGGCTCAAAGTCTTACACAAGACCTCAATCTCGAATTTGAGGTTCAGCTTAAGTTCTGCGTTGTGGTAGAGTTCGATGAGGAGGTAAATGATGTCCATCAACCAGGGATTTGGTGGGCGGAAGACAGAAGACGTTGCGCCCTGACCCAGTACTTTGCACACGAAGGGTATCACTACGATCAACCTCTTCGTGTCGTGTGCTTCAACAAGAAGCTGTTTGAATGCGATGTTCCTGTGCCTGATGGGCTTATCTCGAGCTAACGTCAGCATGCCTAGCCAGCCTCCCAAATTTTTCAAATGTGTTCGCTCAGTTGCGCTGTGCATGGTTGATTCTGAGTTCAACATCTGTGCAACGCAAATGAGAGTAGCCCTCTGGACCTCAGCCCAGAGTGTATTGTCCTCGAAAAGCTTCACCACATCTAGATATGTTTGGTGAAGGTTCGGCTGTACCTTCGCGCGATCCCGAACCAAGTGACTGGCGAACCACTGCTGGTGTTTCTGTTCGAGGGATTCTCGGATGGTATCGCACCGAGATCTAAGGGAGGATTGATCGATGTTGTTCAGCGCGAACTGAATCTTGTCTTGATTGTCGTCTGTCGGATCTTCGAACATTCCGGCAGGAGGTGGGTCAACTTTGAGGGAGGCGAAAGGTGCGAATTGCGGCTCAGCGGTCTCATTTACATTACCGTTGGTCAAGACATCGTGACTGATGGCAACATCTCCCCCATTGTGCTGACGTGCCGAGTCCTCGTCATGCTCTCTGACCACGAGCTCTGCTTTCCTCCAGGCTTCTGTACCTTGGAGACCCGGGATCAAGAGGAGTTGTCGACAAAAGTTCGGCCACTCCGAAAAACGGCTAGAGAGCTGCATCAAAGCCTGCAGACCGAATTTGTACATGTTCTGATCTGGAGTAAAATCTTTGATGGCCTCCAGTATCATCTCCAGGCCGACTTGTAGCGGAATGCCGTCGATGAGCTTTCTGGAGATGACGCCACCAAACAAGACGGCCGTAGTCGCAAGCGCCTCAATCGGGTAGGATACGAAGTGCACATACTCGTCGAACAGGCCGTGAATCATGCACGCGAAAATCTCTTGTTCTAGGGGATCGCGCGAGTGCTTGTACCGTTCAAGAGCCTCAACAATCTCTCTGACTTGAGTCTGACCACTATACATACTCTTGTAATGGTCCTCCATCCTGGCGTTGGCAGCTGAAGGGAGAGCATTCCCGTCCTTGCCATTAACGTCGATGATGTCGTCGTAGGCGCCGCCGTAGTTGATCAAACGGGGGTAGGCGGTAATGCAAATGCGCTGGCACGTAATCCATTCCGGTACCTGGGCGTTGCAAAGTTCATTCAACATGCTCAAGAAGCAATACACCGTTTTCACTTGAAGCGGAGTCGTTCTGGGTATGGCCTGTTCTTCGGTCTGAGGTCGCTGGTACTTGGTCTCCATATCAGCTTTGATTGCAACAAATCGAAGCAATGACCGTGCTATTTCGGCTCCTCTGCCAGCGTTCTGCCTTGTCCACTGGTCCATATCGATCCGGCCTTCTCCATGCGCATATGCCGCGAGGTCAAGGCCAAAGCCGGTGACATCGTATACGAACTCGTCGAGCCAACCGTGATACAGGGCATGCTCGAAGTAAAGAGGCAGGTCCATCGGTCTTTGGGCATGTGCGTCAATGAGTTTCTGTTTCACGAAGTCCTTGTCTTTGCGCCATAGACTGTCCAATGCAAACTGGTAGCCTTCAGGCTTCTTGAACAAGAAGGTCTCAAACAAAGACGTCAAGGTGTCATTGGCCATCTCAGGCCATGGCTTCGGAACACCAAACGCAGAGACGACGAAAATATCGAGGTTAGGAACAACTACTTCGTTGAACAAGCGCCTGGCTTCGATGGTTTGCGATGCATGCTGTGAACTGAGAGCCACATCGAAAACGGCTGTAAGCGCGTCAACTGAGACAAGAGGATGCCTCACTGCGTATGCTGCTCTTTCGCGCACAGCAGTGGGAGACTGCGCGTAATCCGCTGGTGTAAATGTTGGTCGGAGGCCGGGAATAGTCGTTGCATCCAGTTCTTCTGGGGTGAGGCTGCCAAAAGCACAGATGAAGGATAGGTGTGCATCCGCATTCGCCCAAGTTCCACCCCAAAGACATTGAATGTCGAAGTTGGCTCCTCCATCATCCTGCGCGATTGGAAAGAGCGCCCTGTATAGTCGCAAGAATTGAGAGGGTGCTATCCGGGCGCTGGGTTGATCGAAGTACGAAACCACATCCTGCCAATTGAAAGTTGGTGGTAGTATGCGCCGGAGAGCGGAAACCAGGACAGAGGGGTTGTGCTCCGGGGTCTGGCTAATGGAACTGTACCAAAGGGCATTCGAAACCTGTTCGGCGCTCAACTGGACAGAAGACGGTCGATCCTGCAGGAATCTGGCACATAACTCCTCGTCGCGCGTGAATTCGGCACCAGCTCTTTGGATGTACAATGCCAATGCATTGGGGGGCTTATCCACAAGAACCCTGTGAAGGTCTAGGGCGGCCAGGACGTCGGACGAAGTGGCCATGTCGAGCTGCACGTATCGATTCTCAATTCTGGAGGAAAGCTCCCTGTGTGACGCGGCATTGAAGTTTGGAGGGTGGTACTGAATAAGTCTGTCGATGATGACAGCAAGGAAGTGGGGGCTTAGGTCGGCGTGATCTCCTTCCGGTTGGGATAAGATGTTTATGAAGGTGGGGAAGTTGGTCGAGAGGATGGCATCAGCTAAAATATTTAACGTCAGTCGCTGGTTGCTACAAGCTTTTGTCTCAAAAGGCACGGTCCCGGGCTAGCCTACCTTTGGTCTTGAGGTCGGTTCGGCCCCCCAACTTGAATGCTAGAGCTAATATTGACTTCTCTAGTGCATCCAACCTGAAATGCTCCATGAACGTGGACAGATCGAAGTCGCGGAATATGTCCTCTGTTCCAGTCTCGATAGACTCTGAAATTTTTGTTGCCTGGTCGACATCGTGAGAAATCTTGCGCATCTCCTCTTGAAGAAGCGAATAGCTTCCGGTATTCGCTGCAGTGCCGATGGGCCTACTCGTCCCTGGGAAGATCTGGGAGGCGCTGGTGTGCACCAGCTTGGTGAAGTATTTTGTGAAGACCTCCATTCCGTTTTCATCGATGAGCTGTGAAGAAGATGATGGTTAGCGTCGACAGCGGGAACGTCAAGGTGCAATGGGTAAGCAGTGGGCACAGGAAGAGCGAGGCAGCAATGCTCAGGATGGACGCTAAGGGCAAGAAATGAATGAAATCGAGGACGACGGTAGTGGGTCAGGATGTGTAGGTGGTGGTGGCGGTCGCGTACCTTGTTCAGCCGATTGACCTTGTTTTCCCACTCGACAGGATCGTCCTTCTTCGCCTTGATTGTGCTTAAGAGCACATAGATCTGGGCGACGGTGATCTTGGAGACAGCGTAATTCCCAGTGGGGCTGCTGGTACTCGGGCTGGCACCCGCACTCAGCACACCTGCTTGCGATGGATGTGGGGAGTGGCTGATTCCTGTGTTTAGGCCTTGCGAAGGATTGGGAGAAAATGTTCCCGACGATCGTGGGAGCATGGGTGTTGGATGGAGGGGTGCGGGGCGAAGACGGTTCTGCTATCCTTAGCTGGACGGAGCCGCGCCTCTGTTGTTGTGAATCTGGAAGGAGTCGTATTCTTCGGAAGTGAGAGGGGGGAAGTGAGACCGCAAGGGTTGCAAATAGCCAGACCGGATGGAAATGTTGGCGGCGAGGGGTGTCTCGGAGGCTGGAAGATGAGTCTAAGCCGGAATGATGACAAGGCTGGGGTTCAAGAGCGGTGGCTCGTCTGGAGTTTTCGAGGTTGGAAACCTGTTCCGATCGCACTCGGCAATGAGGGACAAGTGGCAAGACGTAAGATGGGCAAGCGCAAGTCCTGTGTGTACAAAGTTGTTGTGTGCTTGAGAACCCGTTCATTAAATGAAGTCAAAACCAGAGCTAATGCCAATTTCGTCGTCTTTCTTTTGAGATATGATGGTGTGGTTGTCGTTGATAGCAGCTGGCTTTTACTTTGGGGTGCATGAGGATTGGAGTTGGGAAGTCCAGATCTCAGCAGGCTAACCGGAAAGGTAAGGCGGGCACCTGTTTTTGCCGAACCCACCAGGCAGAAGGTGGCCCAAGCTCCCACAATGCTCCCACTCACTGCCAACTCCACCTGGGCAAGCTGTTTTCACCTGGCAGCTGCAAGTTGAGCTAAGTGCTGCTTAGGTAAGTTGGGATGGATCAATGAGGAGGAGGTACCTGAGCTACCCAGGGGTGCCTAGGGTAGCGAATCTACCCGTCTTGTTTTACCTACCACAAGTAGGCAGGCCCAGGTGCTGAGTACATACACAGCGGCGGTATGGAGGGCATAGCACGATGGCTGGGAGACAGCCACACGCTTTCGATTTGCACACTGCACTCTCACTTGCACCTTGACTTCTTCGTCTAATTGACATACCTCCTTCAGTAAATAGCCATAACCGCCTCTGTGTATATAGGGGTTCAGTAGAAACACCTCGGTCTCGCCTGGGATAAATATCATGTAGAAATCTATATACTATGAATTTAATTATAGTGTCTTCTCCTTATAAGAGGAACGTGGTTTTGGGGGGTGGAGCCAAGCTGGCGTTAAACTTGGGTGAGTGGTCGTCGTTGCCCCGTAAACCAACGCAAACAGACGCCCAGGAAAGGAAGATTCCCAGCCACCTCAAATATCCACTGTGAACCCCTGCATCTGCAACCTGCTGCTCCTGCTACGTCGACCTGGCATTCCCGCAACCCGAATTCTGTGGAACTTGGGCACTTGCCTTGATTCTCCATTCTCTTGCTTGCTTGCTTGCTTTGCTGTCTTGATGACAGACATCTGACAGACATTTTATTTTTCTGTCATCTTTCATTTACATCGAACTCGACACGCGAGAACTATACCGTGTTTACATTGATCGGACTGGAGCTGCCTAACCACCGCGACTCTAATCTAACCAGCTTCGACCCGGACTGACAGACACACACGCGTAGTGATAGGTGCTTGGACACCAGAGTCACCATGCTGGCACTGGCACCGGCCTCCGAGGGACCCACGGTCAACCTCTCATGTATGTGGACTCTTCTTCCCCTTTCCAGATCTGTGTGACGTCGTCTAGCGCACTTGGTATGCATCTGGGACTGATTTATATACTGTATGCAAACAGTCGCAAACAATTTCTGGGGCAAAGAAGATGCCGGGGTTCCGCCTATGCTGGAGCGTATGCATGCTGCCAAGCAAACATGCGACGAACTGCGATCGTTCTATGCCGCAAGGGCATCCATCGAGGACGAGTATGCTCGCAAGCTACTCTCCCTCTGCCGGAAATCACTCGGCTCCCAAGAGATGGGCAGTCTAAAGACATCACTTGACACGGTCAGAGGTGAGGTCGAGTCTATGGCAAAACAACATCAAGGCAATGCTGCCCAGATGAGATCGGAGCTGGAGGAGCCATTAACTGCCTTCGCGGGTGGTATGAAGGAGCGTCGGAAGATTGTCCAAAACGGCATCGAGAAACTGCTTAAGGTCAAGCAGCAGCAGACAGCGATCGTCAACAAGGTTTGTGTCTCATCTAGCAACCCCTCCTGCTGCTGAACTCATAAAATCGAGACACTAACAGCTTCCAGACAAGAGACAAGTACGAGCAAGAATGCCTCAAGATCAAGGGTTACCTTGCTCAAGGACATATGGTCATGGGACAAGAAGAGAGGAAGAACAAGGCGAAGCTCGAGAAGACACAGATCAGCCTCGCGACTTCCAATACCGAGTATGAGAACGCCGTCAAAGCCTTGGAAGAGACGACAGCACGGTGGAACCGGGAATGGAAGGCGGCAGCCGACAAGTTTCAGGACCTCGAAGAGGAGCGGCTTGACTTTACCAAGAGTAGTCTCTGGACGTTCGCCAACATTTCCTCAACCGTTTGCGTCAGTGATGATGCATCTTGCGAGAAGATCCGCCTTTCCCTGGAAAAGATGGAGGTTGAGAAGGACATTGTCACCTTCATCACGGAGAGAGGGACCGGCCAAGAGATCCCAGACCCGCCGAAATATATCAACTTCTGCCGCGGTGATTTGGACTCACACTCTGAGATCTCTGCGGAGGATGAGGCGTATTCAGTGGCCCAGTTCCCTCGAAGCATCAACCCTGCTTTCCGCTCGTCATCGCCACAACCATCGACATTCGAGTCCCATCATGATCCAACCTCCGCCCTGGCCAAGGAATTGGGTCATGGAGACCCTGGTACGCCTTCTGGTAGAGAGCAAGCCGTTGCTCTTCAGAAGCTTCCGCAATTAGGCAACGAGACTCGCACTAGATCGAGTGAAATCCCCAGAGACATGCCTCGAGATCTCCAGAGGCAAAAACACCCGGAGATCGCTGCCGCTCCACTGCGGCCAAGGCCGGCGCCAAGGGAGCCGTCGCGGGAGGTGCAGATGGAGGTGCAGAGGGACATGGTTCGAGAAATGCCACCCTTGAACAACACGCAGCGACAGAACACAAGGCAATTGTCTCGTGACGATTATGCGCCACGAACATCTACCGATTTACAGTTCAACCCCAACGAATTTGCTCCCGTCCCTCACGATCCGTACCCCATGGATGGTATGACCATGCTCTGCCGAACCGGGAATCCCAATGGGTCTGATCTGGGCTCTCAGCTCAGCGCAACTTCAGGTTCCGAGCGGCCCACCAGCCGAGACGAGCACAGCGACTACTCTGCGCCAACGTCGTTCTCTAGTAGAGACCCGCCGAGCGGCATGAGTTCTCCAATCAAGCAGGATCCCCCTACTTCCCCATCTTCCGACAAGGACAAGAAGATGCTAAAGAAGAAGAGCGGCTTTTTCCAGAACCACAGTCCCTTCAGCAGAAGGAAGAGCATCAAGGACGCCAAGGAGGTTGCGCCGAACAACAGAAACACTTGGCACGTGGGGCAGAACAGGGCCAGTACCGACCGCCCACGATTGCAGGGAGGGGACAGTTTCCAGAATCTGTTGCCGGACAGGGCAACCGCAAGCCCTGACCCTATAGATGCCAATGCTGATGTAGCAATCAACGTTGGGGAAAATGTTCTACCAGTGAAGTTGCCTGGTAGACAGAAGCCTGCTCCCGAGCCAGATCAGCAAGAGGATGACCCCATTGCTCAAGCACTGGCTGAACTGAGAGGAGTCACGGCGGCGGGTAAGCAATCGGCCGTTCGCATGTCAGCGGACCATTATCACGGAATAGCGACTCCTACCCCAGGCGCCCAACCGTTCTCTCGATCAATGCCGCCGATAGGGGCCAATAGCGTCGTCGCAGCTGGCATGAGAGGAACACCACCGCCGTCGTACGACCAGCCGATACAGAGACTGGGCGTTCCTGCACCAGCATGCACATCCAGGGCCATGAAGGAGACATCGCAGAAGTATACTCAACAGACACGCAGCCTCTTTTCAGGTGACCGCGATCGACCTGGCTCCCGACCGACCACGCGCGGCAGTGACATGCCACGAGCGGCATCTCCGGCACCACCACGGAGCACATCTCCACGACCAGGAATGAACAACCGACGGAGCACATCCCCGCGACCGGGAATGAACAACCGACGGAGTACATCCCCACGACCAGGAATGAACAACCGCTCAGCGTCGCCCAATCCTTATGCGGCAAGTCAGCGCGGCAGCATGAACTCGCGTCACGGATCGGTCCAGATGGACAACGCAATGCCGAACAGAAACTCGGCCCAGGGATACTATCGCCAGAACTCCCCCAACGACATGGCGCGTGCAGCATCGCCAGCATCGTTCCGCGGCGCTGGTGCCGGTGATTACGGACGTCCTTCTAGTCGCGGTGACTACGGCCGGCCTGCAAGCCGAGCGGGCAGCACCTTCAGTGGTGGTCCGGACATGATGAGGGGAATGTCTCCTGCGCCGACGGAGGATAGCTATGCCGGATCGACAAGGGGACGTGGTGGACGCCCGGGGACAAGTCAGGGTAATAGGGGTATGAGCCTGTATGAGCCCCCCGGAGCAGTTGCACCAACGTCTAGGCAACGCAGCAAGAGTGTTGCCGATGGTGGAAGGCAGTACAACAGAGAGGGCCGTATGATTCTGCACTTTGGTAAGTCGACGCATTTCTGGTTTTAACGCCCTCCCCTTGTATTGTTTAGGAATTGACTGGCTGACATACCTTCTTCTAGCGCGTGCTCTGTATATGTATCAGGCGGCTATTCCTGAGGAGCTTGGCTTTAACAAGGGTGATATCATGGCTGTTCTCCGCCACCAGGATGATGGCTGGTGGGAAGCCGAGGTTCATGGCGGGAATGGCCAAACCGGGCTGGTCCCAAGCAATTACTTGCAAGCCATCTAAAAGGAACGTTTCGGTTTCTTTTTGGGACTTGGAGTCTCAAAATGAAGTCTCTGGATCCGGCATGAAAGGGAGTTGGATGTCTTTTAACCTGCGCCATATAATGTTGCCATGTTTCTTTTTTGTTTGATGATACACTTCTTTGCGAATGGGGGGGGGGGGAATCCCCTCCTGTCTTTATGCTTGCTTGGTGGACTGTCCTGGTTACGGCCAGGGGTCCATGTATTTTTATGAGGGAATGCGTTGATGGTTTGATGTCTTTTGTTGTTCATATGTAATCAAGGACAAGGTTATACGCTATATGCGGAATGATGAATGGGGGAATGAGATATGAATAAAGAGTTGTTGGGACCCCAGATAGGATTGTTCTGGCTGCTTGTTTATATCTCAAGCGTGGTGTGGTTGTTTATCTTTCCTTTCGTCCTTCGGCATAGGTTGTCTATCCTTCAAGTTTCGACACTTAAAGCCCAGAATGATACATATGAACCTCGCCTCTGAAGGTGTAGACTACAACAGTGTGCTTACCTAGGTACTCTTGATACCCGAACTGAACTTTGCTAACATTCAAACCGCCGCTGCATTTACTAGAACAATGCCTTGGCCTCATCCCGCCGTGGAAGATGAAGCTGGACTTCTAGAAGCTCCCTGGGTTTGCCTTGAAGAAGAAGAAGCTCCACGGGCGACAGGGGTGAGCTTTGACGCCGCCGAAGAGCATGACAGCGGCCCCTGGCAGCAGCAAAATGACGTCGGCCCCATGCTGATTTCCCCAAATCTCAATCCAGCCCCTCATATTGCCCCTACTCAGCACCCTCCTCCTACCCTACCTCCGCAGCCAATTTGCACCACCTTTTCGTTTTCCCACACTCGACGTGGACCTCCGTCGTCTTCAGCCGGGTCCTTCGATCCCAGTGTCGAACCCGAGGTCCTGCTCTCCCGCCGATCAACCTTCGCCAGCTACAATTACCTTATCACAGCGCGCAGGACGATGGACTACATTAATGATGGGGTGGATTCCGTGAAGGGGTCGTACAATGCCGCGTTAGGTGCGGCCGGCACGTTGTATGGCGCGGTAACTTCCAAGACGGCGCAGCGGACGCTGTTGAAGACTGTGCTGTTTGGGATTTTATCCACGGCCCTGTTAGGCATGGCCTGTGTGGCGTATCTGGCCTTCTATCATGAGTACCTGCCGGACCAGGTGTTCACTGTGCCGGTGCATCTGCAATATGGGTAGGTCTTGCACTCTGCGCGGCCCTCGAATCCCTTTCCGCTGTCTAGTGGTTGGGAGCCGGGCCGAGGAGAGTACTGTGTATGACTGACTGGCGCAGATATGAGTTGAATCCCTACGGCATCTCCTCGCTTGCGGATGCGAACTTCAAAGACTACCAAGCCTACGACATATCCGTTACGCTCCGCTTGCCCAACTCTCCAGCGAACCTTGGTAGAGGCAACTTTATGCTCGCGCTGCACCTCCTCGACGACAACGCACCCAGCACCGCAGAGAAGATCATGTCCGCTGCAACGAAAGTCCAGACCACAGCAAATTCTGTGCCGGCACCCCGATCCGTACTAGACGGCAGGAATATCCTCTATACATCCTCACGGCCAGCCATCATGCCGTACACAGACCCCTTGGTGTCTCTCGCAAAACGCATCTTGCTTCTAGGATACCACATCTTCGTGCCTGCCTCCGAGACGACTAAACTTCAGGTGCCTCTGGTGGAACGATTAGAGTTTCGTTCGGGATCCCCGAGGGGGATGATGCCTACTTCACTAGTGCTGGACGTCCAGGCTGGCCAGAACTTGCAGGTATACAGCGTGTTTGTGACGATCACGGCGCGGTTGAGCGGGCTGAGGTGGTTTATGCATACCTGGCGGGTAGCATCGTTCCTCTTAGGCACGAGCTTCTTCTGGTTTGTGGAGATTTTCTCGTTGCTCATCACAGCATCGGTGGCCAAACTTATCTGGAGCGCCGTGTTCAATGGCGGAGAGGAAGCACCGGCGGTCAAGAAGGAATATGAACATTCAAGGATCAAGCAAGAGGGTGAAGGTCGTGGCAAGATACTGGAGGATGTCCCCATGACATTCCCGACATCGTCAGGGCAGCCACCACTGAGATACGACCCTCCACCGTCCGGCCATACGAGTGGTGTCGAGCCCGATGCACCCCCTCCTGATATGGGTGGCGAGGCCGATGTCGAGGATGAGGAAGGTGTTGAGGATTTGGAGGACGACGATGCACATCTGCGTGACTCGGGCATTGGGACGAGTTACAGTGAAAGGGATTCTGGGAATCTACGGCGGAGGGCCTCGAGGGGCAAGATGTCAGGTTCATGAGGATGTACTTGAGGGCAGAGAGGGCAGAGAGGGCAGATGGATGGCGTTCTTTTTGACGATTTCGGCTTGGTTGTGTCTGATACCCCTGCGTGGCATTCCATTTGTGTTTGGAAGTAAAAGATCAAAAGACATGTGATTTCTCTGGAACCCAGATGAGGAGGGATCCTCCTCGCACGTGGCCTTCTAGAAGGCAAAATCCAAACCCATCGTTCATGTGATTGATATAGCTCAGACGAGAGTCAAATTGTGCATAAGCGTTGAATCGCGGCATTTGATGGAGATCAGGAACCAATGCTACTTGATCCCGTAATTTACGGGTTCCAAAGTTATGTTGGGACGCTAGATGTTGACCTGGTGATGATCCGATTATGGGAGGGGCTCAGTCAGGGGTTACATGTATCTCTTTACGGTGGTACGGCCTACGTTTTCGACGCTACCACATCAGGATGAAATGAGTTTTTGATTAATCCGGTTGCTGTTATCTTCTTTTCCTGAAGCTTCATTGCTGCCAAGGCCGTAAGAGAAGTCAAAAGTTCCAGGCCATCCGTCGTAGTACTCAGAGCAGACACAGATATAGATAGATACAGATACAGATATAGATACACATCCAGATTGAGATAGAGATACTAAGATAGGATGGCATCGGAGGGGTCGAGGGTCGAGCTCAAGAGTTGGTTAGTTGCCCAGCAGCCCAGGTACCCCACAACCAAGGTTTGGCGGGGAAGTGACTTTTTTTTTTTTTCCTTTGCAGACCGAGGTCACAACCAACCATTGGTGACCACTGGATCATCCCAGCTGGTGGCGGGCAGCAGCTCTGATCAGGTAAGGTTACCTATTATTAACATTGTTTTCTTTACCACCGCCTGGGAACCACCACCTAGGAGCCACCACCTAGGAACCTTGGAATAGCTGAGGGGCTGTCTCTAGTTCAGCCTCACGATAAACCAGTACTACATACTAGTTTCTACTACCGTCTACTGCTATTACTTTATTGACCATTTCCTACCGGGTACCTCCGACAAGTCAAGCTCTGTGTTTGTTTTGTTTCTTGCCCTTGGAATACTGAAACCGGAGCATTGTTGTATGACAAGCAACACACTTTCCCACCGTCACGGCACCGAGATTCCGGTCCCATCAGCTGGTGATCAACTGCAAGGAGCTGGAGTCATTCAGTCCTCTCTTGACCAAACCTTCACCGAAATCACCAAGATCTCCCACTTGACCTTCTCACATTCGCCCCTCCAACTTCGGCTAGTCCACCAAGCGAGGTGAATTCTACCGTCTCTCGGATAGCCGCTAGCCTCATCTTCGTCCGTATTCCTCGTGCGAGCTAGCTATTCAGTCGGTGCGAGCCTCTGTTTACTCTCTTCTTCGCCCCATATCGAGACGACAAGATCCTGCAGCAGAGGCCTTAACTTCCCCTCCCCCCTCCCCCCACCATAGTAGCTTACCGTCGTTCCCCACGTTCGAGTACTACAGCACTACGACAGTTTTCGAGATCCCACCATCAGGCCGCTATTGACAGACGCTTCCGAGACAACTCCCCAGGCCACCGAGTCGAGGCACTCTACGTCGAAAACTACTGGCAAGGCATTTGCAAAGAACTAAACAATTACCTGCCAAGTAGCTAGCTGCTGGAAGCTTCGGGTCGAGGAAACCAACGTCGACCTACAAACTACTCATCTTACCTTACCGACGACAAGTAGACAGACCACGAGTCCGTCGCCACCATGCCCTGTTTCAAGGGTATTGCGGTGAGCATCCATGCAAATGGGACCCCGCTCGCCGAATATGGCATGCAGAAGCAGTCCAAGTTCTCGAGGATCAACACCTTCATTCCTGTACCAAGTCCCACCTTGGGCGAGGACAGCGGCAAGACAGAACCAGCCAAGTTTGCCATCTCCATCACGCTTCTAACGCCCGGCCTACCCATCCCCTACTCGACACCCAAGCCGTCTCCCGACAACCCTGACCCGACACCCCAGTTCGCCGCGAGGGACATGGCTACGAGCAGGGCTGGCAGCGGGGTCAACCCCTACATCCCCATGACAAACAGCGAGAATGAGACTGTGGCCGCGTACATCTACTTTGACGGGCGCGCCAAGGAAGAGGTGGCTACATTGCTGCGACCGGGCGAGGAGACCTGGGTCAATAGTAGATGGGTCCAGGTCCCCGACGCTGAGGGCGGCGGCCTCGCCGAGCGGGAGTTCCTCTTCCGCGAGGTGGGGCTGGAGCGATGGCTGAACGGCCTAGACCTACAAGGTCACGATGCCGAGGATCGCCTGGCAAAACGCCGGCAGAAGTTCGAGCGCCGACGCAGGAAGCAGCGGGCCGAGGGCGGCGAGGCCGCCATGGAGGACGACAAGCCCAACGGCCCGCGCGATGCACTCCGCTACGGCAACAACGAGGCGAGCCCTGTCGAGGCGGTGCTTGACGACGACTCCCTGTCTGATTCCGACGATGAGTTCCCTGAGGCGGCAGGGCAGATCAAGGTGGCCATGTTCCGCGTGATCGCGTCGGGCGAGATCAAGAAGGGCGAGTATTCCCCGCAGTTTGGAGCTCATGACGACGATGATGAGCTGGAGAGTGGAAACCAGAACGGCGTTGACGCCGACGTGGAGCACACGACGAGCTTCGCCAAGCCCAAGACCTTAGATCCTAAGACGATCAGCACACAGACGGTCACTGGTATTGACGGGCCCGAGAAGCCATATGCTACCTTTACTTTCTACTACCGCGGAGACAGTATGCATTTACCCCAGACACTTTACTTACTAGAGTAATAGCTTACGCAGTGGACAGAACAACTACAGAAGATGGGCGTGCTCCCCTCTGCCAAAGCCCAAGTCAGCACACCCACCGCGACAAAGCGAAGGTCCACGCAGCTTGACTTCTCTAAACTCGGACCTCTGAAGACCACAGGAACCGTGGGCTTCTCCACCTTCAGAGACTCAGGAGCCGAGTCAGCCAAGCGAAGACAGAGGCGCAAGAAGTCGAACGGCAGTCACGGAGCTATGGACGAGGACTCCGATGACGATGACGATGATGACGAGCCCGAGATTCTGGGCAAGATGGAGGATATTGATGAGAAGGAGGTCAGGACAAGCACAGCACCTGAGGATGTCAAGTTCACGGGTGAGCTGTCAGAGGGCGTCGATCGCATCAGGGTACGTACTTACACAGCACGCCAGCTTCTTTTTTGTTAGTTCACGTGCTGACATTGCCCATTACAGCTCAAGCGACAACGCTCAAATGAGCCAGAAGGCTCAACGCCAACAGACCCAAGGTCTCCCAGCCTCGGAGCCAACCTCCCAGCCAACCTCCCAGCCAACCTCCCAGCCAACCTCCCAGCAAACTCACCCCCCACCGCTTCAGCTTTTGGTGGTGGACTGCTCTCCGCAGTTCCTTCGCTCCTAGCGCAGAGTCTCCCGGATGATTCCGCCGTCGGCAGTCCGCTCAAGAAGCAACGTGCTGGCACGCTGGAACACGGGGCTGCTCGGTCTCCGCAACCTACCCTGGGCGTGCCGCAGCCTCAAGCGTCCACTTCTGCGCCTGCCGTCCCAGCTGCGCCGGTGAAGCAGAGCATTGAAATCAATGATGAGGAAGAGGAGCTTTAAAGGCTACACTTTTCTTTTGATGACAGGATGTGCGAATTGTGAGCATCTCTTCCATCTCGCGAAGAGCTATGGGTATACTCGCGGTGGAGCCTGCGAGATATTTGCCCGCAGGTTTTGGATGTTATGGGCGCGTGTTGAGTAACCTCTGTGGCAGGAAGGAGCCGTGCTTGGATTGTTGAGCAGAGATCCATCCGAAGGGGTCTCGACAAGACGACATAATCCGTGACGGAATACGTCAACCCCCTTTCACTTTCATGACATAAAAGTCCGGCCCCACGCCACAAATCAATTTTTCTATGTTGTCACGGGAACACACCATCGGAAACCTCAACAGCGAACTGTCAGATGTAAATACCCCATTATACCAAAACAGTGTGATCTTGCGAGGGATCGAATTCACCAACGTCGAACGACCAAGCGTAACAAACAGCCAGCCAGGGGAAATGCATGTTGATTTGTTTGGCTGTGACGGCGACTCTGGATGGGCAATAAATTGGCCGGCATTTGAATAGAGGGAGGAGGATGTTCGTGATGATTACTGAGACGAGTACTTGGGAGGCGGTACATGGTGGACGGCCTCGACTCACTTGACGGCCTGGATGGGAGCGGGGGCATGCGGATGTTTTGAGGGCAAAACGGACCTGTATGTGCCATCACATGCATGAGAGAGAGTGTGTATATCGAGCGAGAGAGAAATAAGCGGTTGATGGCGGGTCGTGGCCCAACAGTCTTCGTACTGCGTATCAAGTACAGATAGATGCTGTTGGTTGCGTACGCGAATGAATATAAGGCAGGAACTAGATCTGGTATGTTTGCGCATCTCTTCTGGTATATTGATTTGCCTGTCCGCCTGTGCACGCCTGGCATGTAACTGTCTGTCCAAGGGCCTGTCCGGTTATCTTTAGGGAATCTTGGACATTCTACAATCTATAATCCACACCCTCCTGTAAACAGGGCTAATCTGAACCCCGCCTTTGGAGATCTATCTGAGGAGTAGTACATGGATTTTAGCTATCTATTCGATAGTACGTAGCTGAATTCAAATATTCCTAGGAGCATCGAGTCAGCTTAGTCATCTGATACCCGGCACGGTATCACCAAGCCCCTGCCGTTACAACGTCACCTTGTAATACGGGGTAACTTTAGTCGAGCGGGCGCCATAGTAAAGGATATACACAACTTTATTTTTCCCGCATCCTTATACCCTTACTTGTTTGTTGGTGAATTCCCCGCCTGGGACAATGAAACTGTGAAAATGCGTGTGTTTAGTTACCAATTTGTGCTCGGTGCGCTCTGCGCCGGACGGATCGTTTCGGCGGAGGGGCCTCAGAAACCACTCCAGAGCAACGATAAGGAGGGAGGTAATCCTTTCACCGATGAGTTTGGGAAGCATGCCGACGAGCTGTTGAAGAAATGGCATGTGCCGGGTATAGCGATTGGTGTTGTGGATGGGGATAATATCTGGACTGAGGTATGGCCGTCCCTTATCTACTCCGGTGAGACTTAAACGGGATTGCGGTTGTCAGGATACGAGTTTGGGCATCTGGTATATTCATGTCAAGTGATATATATATACTACATATTCCCTGACAGGCGTGAATGAGTGGGAGCTTCTACATGAGAGTTCTAAGTGTTGTCTATATATCCTGGCAAGGAAGAAAGAAGGAGGACATCCAGCTCACACACACCCCCCCCCCCAGGGCTACGGCATAGCAACCTACCCATCCACCCCAGTAACCCCCTCAACACTCTTCTACTGCGCCAGCACCTCCAAGGCCTTCACGGCAGCAACCCTCTCCATGATGATCGCCTCAGGGAACTACACCCTCCCCGCCCGCCCAGGGACCTCCCAGCGCCTAGACTGGAACACGCCAGTCCACGACATCATCCCAGAGGACTTCGTCCTGACCGACCCCTGGGCCACCACCCACATAACCATCGAGGACGCACTGTCCCACAGGACCGGCCTGCCGCGCCACGACAAGGCCTCGACGCACCGCATCGGCAACCGCACCGCCACGGTGCGGGACGGCGTGCGCTTCCTCCGGTACTTGCCCCTCAACGAGCCGCCGCGCACGAAATGGCAGTACTGCAACCAGATGTACGTCGTGGCCACGCACGCGATCGAGACGCTGACGGGGAGGTGGCTCGGCGATGTCCTGAAGGAGTGGATCTGGACGCCCCTGGGCATGAACGGCACGTACTTCTCTCTCGAGGACGCGGCCGCCGCGCCGGAGCACCTCGCGGATGGGTACGTGTGGGACCACAAGGGGGAGGGGTTCCTGCGCGTGCCCTTCATGCCTACCGACGAGATCGGCGGCGCGGGGTCGGTCATGTCCAATGTCGGGGATTACACCAAGTGGATCAGGAGTCTCCTCCGCGAGGACGGGCCCGTGCCGAAGGAGGGCCATGCGGCCGTCAAGACGCCGCGGATGATCACGTCGCCTGGGGAAGCTTTGCCTCCGGGTGATGGGGGCAAGCAGCCGTTCGACGCACCATTGATGTATGGCCTGGGGTGGGGGACTTCGAGTTATAGGGGTCATAAGTTCTGGTGCCATTCGGGCGGGATGCATGCCTACGGAGCCGAGGTTTATTTCTTTCCGGACCTGAACTACGGCCTGGTGACGCTGGGAAACACGGCGATTACTTCGAACGCACTGGGTTTGATCCTGCTTTGGGAGCTTGTCGATGATAAGCTGGGTGTCCCCAAGGAGGAAAGACATGACTGGGCTGCTGAGTACGTTCCGCTGTGTGATATTCGTATACGATTGGTATTTGGATTGAAAGGTTTTATGCTAACTATGTATGGGGACTTAGCTGGGAAGGCTGGGAAGACAAGACAAACGCCAAGCTCGACAAGGCGATTTCCAAGTACTACCCGAACAGGCCAGTCCCCCCTCAACCGCCATCCCTCCCCATCGAGGCCTACACCGGGACATATTTCCACCCAGGGTATCTGAACTTCACACTTACGCTAGCCAAGCCGGGCTCGACGACACGTTCAAAAGCCACACTTGAGGCATCGAGGACGGACGCGACATGGCAATCCGGCAATGAGTTCGAACATGTAACAGGTGAATACTGGATGATGTTCTTCTACATGGTCCAGAGCACAAAGGGCCTTGATCCCAGGAAGGAGTACGCCCCGGCGCAATTCCGCATCGGTGCTGATGGGAGAGCCGAGGCGTTGGGCATTACCTGGTTGTCTACCCTGGACGGGCAAGATACGGTGGAGGGGTTGGTATGGTTCGACAGGGTCGAGTAGAGAGATATGGTGGTGTGTCTAGGTATATATGTCACTGTAGGCTTTGTTAGCATACATTGCTTCGGACAGTATGTCTTGAGCTGTTTTTGGGGAAATGGATTGAGGGTGCAAAAATCAGACTGTTGAGCTTGATTCAAGTTGGGATCAACATGGGTTTGACATTCAGTTGGCCGTTCTTAAGAAGTTGTGTTCATCATTTTGCAGTGTTGTGTTTGTGTGTGTTCCGTCCGTAACGAGACAAAAGAGAGATTGCTTACCTTGACAAAAGTCATCCATATGCGAGTTGTTTACCCATCTGGAAGAGTTCCAGCTCCTCGAAGTCGAGGTTGGTGTTGGATGGAAGAGAAAGGATAGAAGCTTCAAAATTTTGGAACTGGAAATTTTGGGCCTTTTTGGGCTGGCGGGGTGGCTTATGTAACCAGAAACCCTGCCCACTCATTCGAACCCGAACCCTACTGACGACAATGGCTTATATTGTGTCCATTCAATGTTAGGTCTGCCTCCTGAATACATGTTACCCTTAGGGTGCTTGAGTAGGTTACTTACTTGTAAGTGCTGGGGCCAAAAGGTCAAAAGAATCTATATAAAACCTAGGAGTCTGATACAACCTATCCCTGAACCTATCGGTACATATTTCGATTAAACACAGTAGTGAATCATCGAAACTCTCGCAACCCCCATATGTATAAACGGGAAATATATCACTCCCGCGTTCATCCTCAATGTTCCAACATATGCTCCCACACACTATCCCAAAAGTCACACATACTATAATCAATCTCCCCCACCACCGCCTCGTCCCCAAAATTAACACCCAGCCCCTCCCCACCCTCTTCAAAAGCAGGCCATTCCATCCCTGGACTCCCTCCCCTCGCCATATTCGTCCAAGCACCCACCATCCACTTACTCATCGTCACCTCCGCACTCGTAAAGTTACAAGTCCCACTAGGCGGCGGCAGATTCTGCGTATGACCAAATACAAACGCGATCTCCGCAGTGTGTGTCGCACCAAGCAGCTCGAGGACCGCCGCCCTGTTCGGGACCTGGTCCATCCAGTCGCACGAGGGCGCGTGGTTGAAACTATACGTATGCGCGCTCACACCATGGCTTCTCATCGATACGTCGGCGCCGGCCCGGCTGAAGCATCGCAGACGCGAGTGTGTGACGACCGTGGACATGGCCTCGAAGACGGGGAGCGACGTTTTGTTGAATAGGGACAATGGGTATGTCTGGTTGACGAGCGGCGCGTAGGGGCCGAAGTTGCCGACGAGGAAGTCGTCGTAGTCGGCGTGCGTGAGCGTCAGGGAGCTGGTCCCGTATGCGGCGAAGGTGTAGAACGTGCCGTCTTGGGCGTTGGACCCGATGATCAGGGGTACGCGGGAGCCGGCTTGTGCTGGGGACTGTGTGATGAGAGAGCCGTCGATGTTAGGGCCCCAGGCATTGCCTTGGCCGTAGTTGTTATAGGGTGTGCCAACCAGGGGGACAGAGTCTGGGTTGGCCTGCTCGGAGAGGATGGATACGGTGCTATTGAGCTGGGAGACGGAGACGCTGCGGAGACATTTCCGGATGGCCTGAGCTGATAGGTTTGTGGTGGTGGATGAGGAGGTGCAATTCAGCTCTGAGGTGAAGAGCCGGTTCCACTCCGCGGCTTGGGAGAGAGTTGGGAGGTATGAGCCGGGTGTAGATTCCAGGGCCACGGCCTTCATATATTTGGGAGCCTCGGGGAGAGTGCTTATGGCGAGGGCATCAATGGCACCGGCGGACTGGCCGAACAATAGGACCTTGCTCTGCGGTAATATTAGCCCTGTGCTTTTGTGCAGTAGACCAAGAACATGTTAAAAGAATCAACGGCTGGAAAAGTAATACAGAAGAATAACGGCATTTTCGGGGATTTGTTACTCACCGGGTCACCACCAAATGCCTCGATGTTCTCTTGAACCCATCGCAACCCTAGCAACTGGTCTTGCAATGCAAAGTTTCCTGTTAACTCCGCATCTTCGAGCGCAAACCACCCGAGAGGACCACTCCGGTAATTAAGAGATACAATGATCGCATCGGTAGCGCTTTCGCACCCTTGGTATAAGGGATACGAAATCGAACCGTACTGGTTGGTTCCGCCATACAACCACACCTTGACAGGCAGAGAACTTGAGGATGCCGATGCATTGGCTGGTGTCCATATGTTAAGGTATAGGCAGTCCTCGGACTGGATACTCCCGCCGGACATTTCTCGGGTGAATTGTATACAGCTTGGTGCAGGGCTTGTGGCGTCAAGGTTACCGAAGGTCTTGCTATACGGCTGAGGAGATGCGAAGCGAAGGTCACCTAGAGGTGGTTCAGCGAAAGGGATAGATAGGAAGTAGTTGGCTTCTGTGTCCAGACAAGTGCCGCCATGGATGGTGCCATTGGCTGTAGAGACTACTGGAGAGGCGGTCGGCGTTGCAAGAACTATGGCGGCTGCCAAAATGGTAAAGGGAAGTATGAGGGACGACATGTTGGCTGCACGGTGTAAGAGATCGATAGGCCTAGAGATCGATGATGAGTGCTACCCATTATCATTACAGTGAAATGCCCTCTTCTTATATGATAAAATGGATCCCAGCTCCATCAGGTGAAGCCATCGTTCTCGTTCCCATCCTCAGGTCCATGAGGGGCCACCGTCCGGACGGCATGAGCGAACTCCATCGAACAAACATAGCCCCGAGCTCCCGAGGTCCGCAGTGGTATTGATGTCGTCCTACACACCAATACATTAGGCCGCTTGTTCCTTTTGGGGAATGGAGAGCAGCAGCAATTAAGAGGAGTCTGGAGTATCGTGAACCAATCCCAGTTGCACATTGGGATCCCTTCGATCTCCTAGGCTGTGCGTGATGTACTCGCGAAGTATCGTTCTCGTTCTCGTTCTCGCTTACAGCGCGCCCTTGACCCCCATCCTCTATCTCGCCGGAAATTGTGCTCAAGAAAAATGGTCTATGCCTACTTCGTATCCCTATATGATATGCCTAATCAGGGCCCGCTTACGCCTCCTCAAGGTTTTCAAGAAGATTGCCCAGGGTGTAAAAAGTAAAGTAAAATCATGACAGCCTACACCGCACGATGGATTCGTCGCTGGGAGCGCTCTGAAAATAAATGCACGTACGTGTCGGTTGAGGAAATTAGTCTGAGTATTGGGAATAATGTCTATCGAGTCATGAATATAAGTACCACGCAATTCCCGACTTCCAACCGCCTTCGGGCAAAAGCGTTTCAACGCTTTCAAGGTCTGGTGGTCTAGTGGTATGATTCGCGCTTAGGGAATACTCTGAGTTTAACTGCGCGAGGTCCCGTAAGATACCCCATTCAAATCTCACAAAAACAATATTCAAATACTAACATTCACATAGGGGTTCAATCCCCGGCCAGACCCTGAAGTCAATCATTTTTTTTGGTCATTTTTGTCCTTTTTCTGCGGTAGACCCACGAGGACCTCCAGGCAGCATAGCTCTCTGGGCACATGTGCCACCGCACGCACATCTAAGTTTCGGCAAAGTCGTCTGCCCAGTGGTGACCGTAGTGTACAACAGATTACCCTAGGGTAAACACTCTCTATAGGGATCCTATGTGGCGCTGTGTTGTGTCTCACCCTACCAGTAAGTACGCGAGCAGGACAAACTTTCTCTCTTCTGCAATTTACGAGAGGAGGCAGTATATAAGATACAGTTACTTCTGAATCCCCGGCCAAATAATTGCTGTTGTTCCTTTTCTTGATCACATTTCTATCGTCTGTTCTTTTCTTCCTTGTCACTTATGCTAGCAGGTAACTGCTTGCCCCATGGGGCGACGGGGAGAGCTTAAGGCTGGCATGTCTCACTTGCACGATGCGGCTGCGTACAAGACACCCGTGACACCCTTCTAACCTTCTAGTTTTTGGCTGGTTTCAATTTTTTTTTGTAAAACTATCCGACCGAGTGCCACTTCGGAGATGTTGACGGCCATTGATTTCCCTGCCTTACCCATTGAAATGCCACAGAAACCTGCGCCATGGTGGGGCATGCCCGCAAACGAGAAGGATTCAGGCGCAGCGCCGATCCGGTTGGATGGACTACCGTGGCTTTAGTCACTGCAAAAAATATCGGTGACGAGCGGCAGGACGGGCAACGACACCGGCAGGTCGCCTCGGAAAGGTCACGGCGCAGCTTCTGTGGCAGATGACATGGTTTTCTGACCACCCCGATCGGCACTGGTGTCGACCGTTCCGGGCAAAAGGAGCCTCAGCGCAGCTCAGCTCGATGTGGAGGTCAATAGGCGAAGAGTCAGACTAGACCCTCTGACTGTTGGCTGTGGCTTGAGGGCTCCAGCAAACTGCAACGGCAGCTGAGTGTATGTACCGGGGCGTGATCCCTCGGGCGTCAGCCTGCAGTTTACAGCCCTATGAGGCTGGGGATCACATCTTGCGTCTTTTTGAACTGTTGTTGATTCCATCCCTCTTATCAGGATGGTTTGCTTTCTTGTTCTCTTGCTTCATCTCTCTCATTGCAACTTCTGCTTGTGGGAAAATGATTTGATATTCCTTCGAGCTTAATAATTGTGAGACTCTAGTTGAGGCGCGTCCCGTCCCGCTCACTAGTACATGCAAGTAACTGAGCCGCAGATCAGAGAGTTGAGAATGCCAGGCGCAAGGGCAGACACCGTCGAACCTGCCGAGTCCAACTCGTCGGCAGAAGACACGGGTGCGCCCGATGACTTGAGACTGGAATACGACCTGGAAGACTTTCCACATCGCATTCGGTCTGATCCTCTCCCCTCCAACCCCTTTGCATCCCCTGGAGGCCACCACCATCCTGATGACACGCCTCGATCGACGGCTGGCTTGATCTCACCCCGGCATCGTCAGCTGGCTGCAACACATGACAGCGACAATGCAGTCTCGAATAGGACAAGCATGTCCCATTGGGACCCGGAACCTGGGTTTGCACATGTGGATGGAGAGATTGGCGGTTCCGGGTACAACGAAACCCTCGTGGATATTGTCACTGTTCCATGTCCTGGAGCCGATCCGGTCGAGACTTGGACTCGAGACCCTTTACCAGATGGTTTTTTTGGTAATCCCAATGACAACGAGTTGACCGTCCATTCCGCTCTCAAGGAGCTCGCTGGCGATGCCATCCTCACCCCAGGGATCGGTGGCAATTTCCCCAAGGCGGCCCATCTTTGGGTTAGGCAGGGTATCCGTCGATACGCCAATATTGCAAGGGTCTTGCTCTATAGACACCGCGAGTTGGCAGACAACACCACACTCGATGGCCTTGCGAGGGATCTGCTGGATAATGTGCTTCAGAGGAGGGAAGACCAGCATGTCTCCCGCCCAGTCTTCTTCATTGCTCACAGCATTGGTGGTCTGGTGGTCAAGCAAGCACTTCTCATAGCTCGCCGGGATGAGAAGTATCGCGGAATCCTATTCAACTGCCATGGTGTAACCTTTTTCGCCACACCGCATCGTGGTTCAAGTTACATGGCCATGCGGCACTTGAGTGAGAGCATCCAGCTGCTGCTCCACTTGCAAAGACCGCTCCCAAGGACACTTGCGCACGACGTTCGAGTGGGCAACAAGAACCTCTTGAAGATGCACGACGACTTTACAGATATTGCCAGCGAGATGCGATTGTGGACTTTCTACGAGACCATCGATTCTGAACTCTCCGGATCGGGTTCCGGCCTCGCGAACGAAGTACAGTTCAGCGCCCCTCTCGTCTCCATCAAATCTGCAATCGTCGGCGTGCGGCAGGAGATGATATACTCATCACTGGAGAGCGACCATGCTCACTGTGCGTCCTTTGGCATCACAAACCCCCGAACCATGAGCACATATCTGCATGATCTGGCAGACGCAGTGGCCAAAGCTGTGGCCTTGAGCCAGACTATACACACACCACTATGGCTCAAGGATGAGGTCAAGATTGAGCTGATCGGTTTCTATGAGGATCCGGATGCTACAGACCTTGATTCCGACATCCGACTATATTTTACCAGGTACCATCTCTCTGAGTTTCTCGAGAAAGGGCCGGAGAGATGCCTCGAGGAGCGTCTAAAATATGTGCCACGACGACACGGTGCCCCAGGACGTAGAGATGGCGCCCAAGCTGTGGCAGGTCGGGCCATCAGTGGTGGGGGTGGCGGCTTGAACATTGTAAACAACGTTCAGAAAATCTTGGCTGCCGCCGTTTCCGGCTTACACGAACAGGAACGGCCATCCTCCCCGGATATCGTTGTTACCCTGCCATCTGCGAGGCCAACTATGGTGGAGGGACATGATCTGGCTGAGCCTACGGGAAGACGCCCACACAGTCTGACTCTCCCGGCTTTCTCTAACCCAGGCTTTCACCGACCTTCAAGTCGGGGAAGCGGCGGTACCACCAGTACCATGTCAGACCCCACAGATCGAGACATCTCGCCAAAGGAAGGTGCTTCAGCCACACACCGGGAAACGTGGAGCAACGACCATCCTGTAAGGGCGAACTCGGAAAAGGCAGGGCTACGTGCAGCCTCGAAACTTCGGGCTGAGAGGCTCAGCAGAACTGCTGCGCTTCAGGATTTGACAGCTGGGTTCTCGAGGCCAAACCCAGCCAGGAGGAAGTTCATGTGGATGCACTTGCCCTTCACAAATCCTTTGTGGGTTAAGGTATGCCACGGACACCTAGCGAGACTTGAATGATCTAGATTACTGACAGTTTACGCAGGATATTTTCGACAAGTTGTCTGAGACACACAACCAAAACTTCAACAAGCTTTTCAATAACGAGAACTGGGTATCACGGCACGTACACGGTCGACACTCTCAATCTCAACCGTCCTTCGTCAAGCCCGCTGTACACTTCATCTCTCCCGATTCCGCACCATCTCCTCGGCCAGCACACTCAAGCCCCAACCTAAGCAACGCCGGCCCTCCGACAACTTACCTGTACCTTTACCTTCCGTATCTCCACTTCGACACCTACCGACACATAATCAAGCGCCGAAACATCGTAACGAGAAGGCTGGCCCATGGTCGAGCGAGACCAGTGCCCGAGGATATTGCCAACCTCGAGTCCCTAGAGCTCCGCATGATCTGGGAATACCTTGGCTATGACCCGCCCCTCAACTGCCGGAGGACCTTGGACCAGTTTGGATACCCCTCACTGAGAGACACGTATACGCGTGATGACGATCAGATGCTGTACAAGCTCACGAAAGAGGGCAAGCCCCAGCGATTCTCCTCAGCGCTCACCACACGCGAGGAGGAGTCTATCGAGTCCCTCGCTGAAAGATACTCCCTCGGCACCAAGCTCCTACACCAGGTGATAGAAAGGGAGAAGGAGATGGCCAGCTCGGACTCGGAGAACGAAGTCGATGCAGAACTCAGGGACGGGAATCTCTTGATGGTGGACCAGCTCTGGCTATGGGCCATCGACACCACCACTCTCACGACCTTCTTCCCGAAACGGGAGTCTCGACCAGCCGAAGGTGCTCTGTTTCAACAGGCAGACCTGAGAAACAGCGTCTACAACGAACTCAACGGTGACCTCACAGGCAGGTGCGAGAACGCCCTCGACCTGGCCGCCTTCGTCGCCCTCCACGCCGTCACCGTCCTGCTCGATCGGTCCTCCCATCCGGACCTGGAAGTCTTCCGCATATTCGAGGAGGCTATCGGCATGCTGACCGAGCGCATGACATGGAACCTCAAGAAGTTCCGGATGCAGACATTCAAGGACTTTGAGCTGGAGTCGGAAGATGAAGACCCCGAGGACAACACCGCCAAGTCGATCAAGAAGCGGCATAAGCGCGAGATCGAGAGGGCGGAGCGGGAGAACCGTGAAAACACGTCTGCACTTCTGGAACTGCGTGACATGGAAGATGAGCTGAAGACCCTGAACAAGCTGTTCGACACCCAGGCGGTGATGCTGGGGAAGATGCTCGATATATACCAGGGCGACAGCCTCAAGGACCTGACGCACTATGGACAGGGTTACTTACAGGAGGCTCTGGGGAGATTGGAGGAGTATAAGTTGCAGACGACGGAGATGCTTGATAGAGTTGCTGCAACCAAAGGGGATGTGAGTACATGCCTTTTTATCATTATCACTAAGACTAAACCCACTCTCTGTATCCAGGGGGCACACAAACCAATGTCCTTGTCTCAGAAACTGAAACATCTTGCTAACGAGCCACCCCATCATTCCACAGTACGAGAAACTGCTCGAGATGGCCCAGCGCCAAGCCCAAGTCGACGACGTCCGCTGGTCCCGCCTGCAGACCGAACTAGCCAGCTCGCAGAACCTGTCCGTCATGATCTTCACCATCTTCACAGTCATCTTCCTACCCCTATCCTTCTTCACCAGTCTCTTCGGGATGAACACGGTGGAATGGGACCACCAGCTCCCCACAATGGCCTTCGTGGGCGAGATCAGCCTGCCCATCTCGGCCGTCATGATCCTGGCGACCCTGGTCGCCGCCTTCAGCAGCCACGTGCAGATCTTCTTCTGGACGGCGTGGCGCCGGGCCGTCCGGGCCTGGGACGCCCTGGTCGAGGCCTTCAGGCAGCTGGAGCCCGAGGCGTGGCGGAGGGACAAGGAGCGGCTGAGGGCCGAGAGGGCCCGGGAGGAGAGGGAGGAGCGGGAGAGGAGGAGGAAGGACCGGAGCTATGATTTCTGGGCTGCAGTGAGGCGGCAGAAGACTATGGCTTCTTATGAGATTCCGGACCTGAACCGGAAGAGGGCCGGGACGGGCTTCGATAGTTCTGGTGGTAACGGTGGTGGTGGTGGAAGTGTGCCGGGGACGAAACGGTCGACTTGGAGGTTTGGCTCGACGAAGTCAAACTGATTGCAAGGATCTGCACGAGAAGAGGGTTCTCTTATTGTTCAGTATATATACCCACATACCCAGAGCATCAGCTGTCGGACACAGAGACACCTTCTGTCCTGCGAAGTCGTCAGCGTCATAACCGCCATCAACCATCATTGTGTAGCAAGTAGAGATCATGCTGAAATGACAGATGTGACCAGAAAAGCCAATTAATGCATCGCTGGCTATACCTTGATATGTAAATCTGGTGTTCAAACTCTAGCTCCGTAACTTATACTAGGGGAAAGGGGATTCGAACTGACCCAGCCCAAAAAATGACCATCTATATGTAATTCGAGGGTACTAGGTAGTAGGCAGTAGGTTTCTATAAGTCCCCTTGCCGTAGACTGGTTATAAGATACCTAAGAAACTACTTGGCGGTATTTAGCATGGCCTGATGATACGTTGGAATGGCCCTTCCCTACAATTATGGCCAACAATCATCTGTCAGTTATTATGTTCCTGTTCAACAGGATATAACAGTGACAATAGAAATGATTGTCCTTAGCCCTCAAGGAAACTTATGTTACACTTCAAGACCTATAAAACAATAAAAGATACACAAATCTGCTGGCACGACAGCGATGTGTTATAAAGATAGCAAATAACTAACAACTTTTATACACTGGGCAGCGTCGATCCCTGAATGTAAAGTAACAACTAACCCAACAGATAAATGATTAAAACATTATAATAAACCCCAAGCTCCTAAACGGCTACCAACCCTTAGAACGGATACTGCGGTACAGCATAATGACTCAAATCCATATTCAGACGATCCCAATCCCAAAGCGGCTCCAGGAACGTCCCGGACAGCGGGTCGCCCGGGTTCATACCAATGACCTGCTGAGGCTGCTGAGCAGCAGCAGTTGTAACAGGCAGGCCCACAGTCGACGCGCCGTTGTAATCCATGAACAGCCAGTCCTGCGCTGCTGCTGAGGCGTCCGGCTGGACAGGGGGCATCGGCATCGGGGCATAATGTGCGTGTAGCGGGAGCATGTCATAAGGGGTGGCGCCGATGGAGGACGGGATGCTGTCTGACCGGGAGGTTGGTGGGATGGTGGATTGTGATGTACTGGGCTTGCTAATTGCGTATGCGGCGGCAGCACTGCTACTGCCAATCCCAGAAAGGTAATTGGGGGGAGAAGATGCTGATGTCTTGTATCTTTTTGACGACTCTGATGACACAACACCCAGAATATGCTTCTCTCCTTGGGTCAGGGGCAGTGTCGTGGTGAGCTTCCTCAGCAGCAGTGCAGATAGCCTCGCGGACTCGGAAAGATGCGCGACCGCGTCCATGAGCTCCTGAGTTGTCCTCAAACTACGGATGCACTGATTTCGCTTGGGCAGGGTGTAGTCAACATCGTGGACAATGGCCGAGCACAGCACGGTGGCTGCGTCGAACATGAAGAAGATGATGAAGAAGTACTTGATACTAGCCGGGAAGATCAGCTCATAGAACTGCTCCGACGTCCTCATCAAGTCGAGACACGTGTCAACGGCCTTGATGCGGAGATCCGACCCGAGCTGGGTGTTCATGATCTCCGGGTCTGCTGTCGAGAGAAGGTAGGGCTTCAGCGGCGCGAGCAGGTAAGCGTACGCAATAATGTTGAGCTGGCACCGCATGAAGGGAATGTTAGGGTGTTTCTGATCCCACCGTGTATCCGGTCGGTGGTCGCGCAGGGCGGCGGGAAATGTGCCCATCCATTTCTCGAGCTCATCTTCAATCTCAAGAACAAGTTGGATGGAGTAGTCGGTGCCCATCTTCTGGAATAGATGAGAGACGTGGAGGCCTAGTTCGGCTTGTAGGGCGACGGATGCTAGTGGATGGGGTACTTCTGGATCGTTGATATTCTCTAGCCTGCCATTGGGTATCTCCAATTTGTGATCGTCTTGGTCGATGAGTAGCGGTCGACAGAGTAAGGTCGACATTTGCCTGCATAAAGGTCGTCAGCAGTCAGTCGGCTTGTACGGTCGAGACTACTTACCAGTCCCAGGTCCACAAGATGCACCATAGTCTCTTGCGCAACTCCCGCTCAAAGTTCGGCAGACCTTCCATAGGCTTGTGCATGTCTAAAAATCTGATGTCAGATTACTGCTCCGGACATTCACATTCCACAAAGCGACAAATTCTTTTAGAACACGCGAACTGGGGTTTACTTACTTATTTCCTGCGCCTCACGAACAGCAACACTTAAGGCATGCCACGACTCGACCATACATGCCTCGGACTTGTACCACTGGGCTACTAGGAAGAGCTGTTGTACCTGCAGAATACCTCCCTTGCCCCGGGGAATCGACGAACTGAGCTTTGTAGCAGCCGCATGAAATCGCTCGGTCATGGCCTGGGCTTTCTCGCCGAGCTCGAATTCGAGTCTCTGGAGCAGAGATTCCTCCAGGTATTGGGTGGACACGGCGCAGACACGTAGAAGGAGGCAGGTGAGCTCAGGGATAAGCCTTTGGCCGGCTGCTCGTGCCTCCCACCATGTGGCACTTTGTCCCCTAAGCTGCTCTGGGAAGATCGGGTAATACTGGAAGTTGGCGCGTTCTAGGTAGTTCTGGACAAGGACGTCTTGGTTCTGTTAGTAAGCTTGACTGGATGTCAAGGCTACAAAACTTACCGGTATAGGGCTTTGGAAGTATGATCTTGAGTGCTGCCTCGATCTCCTCCGATTGGCCTTGGATACACTCTGTTGGGCTGCCGGCAGACTGGAGGGGATATCAATCACAGCACGAGATGTTCAGCGGTGTGATAAACTCACATCTGTCGACGGTTTGGTGAGGGCAAATACACCATGGCTAGGCATATAACCTAGCTTGGCCAATCCATCGGAGAGGCCATGGTTGGGCTCATCAGCCAATGCAGGAGAGTCTGATACCAGACTGTCCTCTTTACGCTTTCGAGAAAGCCTACAGAAAAATCAGGTCAATAGAACAAACTCGGGTAGGGAAGAAATTTCACATACTTTGCAAGACCAGTAGACGTGTCGCTTTCCGGCGTGATCACTTTTCTCGAAGCGAAGTGACAGAGGTGAGGCACCTTCCGGGCCTGACAATGATTGCAAGGCCATTCTCGAGAGCACTGGTGGATGGATGGTCATGGCGTCAGCCGCTGTCGACACCAAAGAGAAGCTACAACCCCTCATGACTCCATGGTACTGCCTACCTTTTGCTTCCGACGTTGGCACTCCAAGCAAGACGTTGGAGAACGCCCACTCTTTGTTTTCTCGACTGAGCTGCTACTGTTCATTTTTGGCGTCCTAGCAGACTATCTTGCCTGAAGGTAGAAAATGCAAGATCAGGAGAACATTTGCGCCCAGCTAAGCCAAGCTGGAAGATGGAAAATAAAAGAGGAATCTGCGAAAGTCCAACCCTCCGATCTTCGAAAGTGCATCTGTCCAGCATCCAATCGCTGTTGGGTTGGGCAGGGCTGGACATCGACACTATCTTGTGCTGCATCAGACTAAAGTGGACGCGGGGATGATGGTAGGGGGTTCCCGGTAGACTCCCGTGTTGGCGATCTTTGGCTATTATGGAATAGGGGACCCTTGTTCTGGATACTGGAGAGTCCAAGACCTCCGAGTGGTCACACTGTCTTTAGTATTCCTCGTTCATTGTCTCGAGCCAGATGAGCAATTCATACAGCCATCGCCAAATCTCGCCTGAGACATCGTAGACCAACTTTTGGATGGCTGATCTTAGTTCTGCGCCCTGAGACTCAGCTTCATCTCTGGGCCCCATCTCCTCACGTCCAGATATCAAAAAAGCAAGGGCTCGATTACCAAATGAATGGTCATGCCATCCGTGCAGGATGAGGTTTATTTCGCCAATGAAGAAGCAATCTCTCCGACAGCCCTGTCGCCCTGGGGTGGATGACGACCACCCGAGAGACAGGGACGCACACGGCCAATCGAGCCTTCGCTTTGCAACGAGGTCAAGAGGTACGGATGTTAGTGGCTTGATAGTTTGCTCAACTGAAGAAATAGCTTGCTCAAAGCTGAGATCGTGGTGTTCGCCAAAGGATTTTAAAGACCTCTGGCGACAACCCCGAGGCTAAGGTGACCGGAACAAGCAGCCCGCAGACCGCCACTTTCCGGGGTCTTTACCCCATCGAGGGTGGTTGGATTTTCTTTTTCCAAAAATCAAGACAAGGTATCTTCTTCGACTTCAAGAACCCTGGTGTTATCTGGAACGATGGAAGGGTGACGCCTGGTGGGATATTCCATTCTAATTACACAGCATCATTGCCACAACTGGTGACGTTGTTGCCATTCCGCCGCCGTGGGCATTATCGGCACCCACCACTGCAGATCTGGTCGCTAAGGACTCCCATTGGAGGCGGGAACAAGCGAGCCTCGCGAATCTGTCTTGCTGCAGGTGGCTGTCTCAGTGGACCAGGGACTGTATCCGTACGGTAAAGCGGTAAGCAAGGGGTTCCAAAAACACACACGCGACTATGCCCAGGTTTTTGCGTGGGAAGTACGGGAGATTGACCGTGAGAAAATTCGGTGGAAGCGACTACAAATTGATTTTGTATGACGAGCGCATGTCTGATGTTTCAGCTGGAACATTAGCCAAGGACACTGACGTGGAGCACGGCCACGGCAGAAGCCACGGAGGAGGGCGACGGGGTAAGTCCGCCACTTGGAGGACAAGTCCCGTATTGATATGACAGAACAGGAATGACAAATAACTGCAAAACATCAGGAGGGAAACAATCGTCGCCCTTTCCCTTTATCGGGTAAAAAGGTGTGTAGACCCATACCTATGCAGAAGTAAGTAGCTCCCGCTTATTTTCGGCGAGATGCTTGGGCATCCCAGGTGACAGGTGGACGTATGTATAACCGTGAACGCCGGGGTGGGAATCTCGACCCACACTCATCCATTAGCCTTGCGTTGCATCCGTGACTTGGCCCGGCGAAGTCCCCACTTAAGGTTAGCTATCACAATAGTCGTGTCGTCTCGACATGTTTGTCATGGTTGCCGCTCGTGCGTTAGCCTCGTTGTCGAGTAGGAGATGGACTGGGCAGGAGGCATTCAGGCTGATTTTGGAGCCGAGTAGGGGTTGCCTCCAAAGGATTCAGCCACAGAGCGTATAGTGCGCTTGCCTGGAACAATGACGATAGGTTGGTGTGGCTCGAACCGGTGAGGCTTGAAGGTGGCATCATTCGGGGTTGAAATGGTGTTGAGGCGAGTTAAATAGTCGATGGTCCATAAGTTAGCAAGTATGTCGAGATCGATGGTCGAACCGGAAGTCGAGGCAGAGAGGAGGTGCGTCAAACAGGGAGAGCGGCTAATTTGCCCCCCCTCCCGAGGGACTTCTGCATGGCCCCTGGCTGAACAAGACGTTGAACGACGGGGCGTTCGACAACCAATGTCTAGGCTCTGAAGCTTCAACAGAGGGATATATAAGTAATGTAGTAGTTTGTTGTTGTGTATGACACTCGATGTCCAGAAATGGCCAAAGTCGGCGGCTGTCACCGATTGATCGTGCCGTTGTCCCGTCGGTGCGACAGCCTTCACTCGGCCCAGAATCCGATGCACCGATGGCGATAATGTGATGATGGGATGTAGCTGTTTGAGCGGAATAAAAGGACAGGGAAAATGTTATTTGGATAAAGAAGAGAAATGGAAATGGGGTTGTGCCGACTTGGCAAAACAATTGACGTTGACCGCACAAAAGTCGCGGAGCGGTCACAGGGCAGTCACAGGCGGGCAGCCCCAGGCGCGGGGGAGAAGCGCGCCCTTACATATACCTCCCAAATGAAGTACCTAGGTATGTTACTTAGGTTATATTCAACCTCGATCACCATCGTCAACCTCAACAACACTCATTTCCCCCTCCCCGCTCCTATGCCGATGTCTTTCGGCTGCACTTGATACTTATCTCCACATAAACCCACCTCATGACCTGATTGACACGACACGTCAACAAAAATTATACGATCCGATGCCATCTGCGCGATGGGCCTTTCCTGTCGTCCCCCTTGTCCTCTTCGAGCGTTTTCCGACAACTTTCGGACATCACCAACTGCCAACAACGGTCGGGCAGCAAACTTTATCTCTGACTTGAGGGTCAAGCGCCGTCACAGACCAGCTGCAGGTTAAATCGTATCATATTTTCCTCACTCACTCCTGAACATCACCATTTTTGATATTGAGTCTCACGCCAAGAGTCAGGACGTGTTACATGTTGCCAACGATGGCGCCCGAAGATCACCTCGGAGTCTCAAGGGTCGGCACCCCGTGCTGCCCTAGAGTGTGCTTTTTGACAGCGGCTTGCCATGTGGGGGAGTTAACCTTGGTCGGCTAGCCCCGATGTGTTTCGGGCTTGTTTACCGGCCGGCCTACCGGCCTATAGGGCAGTCCAATGAGATGAATCGGCGGAGGTCATCATCCCATATTCGATGGTATCCACAATGGGGAGTAAAATTCTGAGATCTCATGGCTTGGTGATGGTATTGGTTCTCAGGGAACGGCTGGTCCCTGACTATCCACATGGCCCATGGATCGATCATGCGCGTCAACTGGGACAAGGCACGTCGCACGGTGTCAACCATTTGTGGTCTGTCGCCGTGTCTGGCATTCGAGTTGCCGACTCCAAGGCGTCTATGTCATTTTGAGCTATCAGTATGTTGATCTGCTGTCGTTGGTTGGAGCTGGCGATATTCATCTGCAGACTTGGTTCCCCTCGGCAGAACTTGCATCTTGGGAGCGTGTCACAACACAGGACTTGCTAACACTGGCTTTGATAGCGATCTTTCGTGAAATAAGGTCAGACTACGTGTGGTAATCCACGCTAGGCCATGCGCCATGGCCTGATTTTTTCAGAAACTTGACTCCTTTGTGATTCCTTCCAACCGCGGGAAGGCTTCGCCCGACACACCATCGTGCCGGCAACACCAAAGTGCCCATGCTGGTTCCTTCATAGTCGAAGGCCGAGATATCGTACGATGCTTCATTTACATACGAGCTTGGCTCCCACCACCTTGTGAAACTGTTTATTATCCTCGGCCGATCACTTGAGTCTTAGGGAACGTTTGTGCTCCAGAATGACCTCTGATAGTCCCTACCGTGTCGTCCTCGCGACGACTTGCCGTGCCCTTACATTACAACGAGGCTGATCACGATGACAGCTCCGTGGTGGTCACATTTCTAGAGACGTCAACTCCCGTTACATTTCGGAGTCTGCCACTGTCCGAAACAACACGTTCGGAATCATTCGGCATCTCCCAATCACGAACAATGCGGAAGCGCGCGATATCATGTCGCTTGACGTCTTGATGACGGTCCCAGGGCTTACAATACGTGGACATGGACTGTCCACTCGTCTAAGTGACTGTCAGTTAAGCCTCTCCTCCATATGATCAGCCGCCTCTGTCAAACAAGAGACCGAACCCGACCCGGCTGTTTTCGGGGCTGTCACAGCATGAAATCGGGCATGCGAAATCTGTCGGACTCATGAGATATGCCCTTTCCTTCGATTTGGTCCTCTACCAGCCCAAGAAGGATTGCGAGAGGAAAATCAGTAAACAAAACGTATCGTCCGATAAAGAGCCGACATCACTTTCTCGTTAAGCCACGAAGCCTCTTTGACAGCTCAATAATTTATTGTTGACAACAATCGTTGGCCCCTTGGCCAAACACTGCACTGCTACATTCGTTGTGCCCACACATATCACCAAGCTCACAGACTGTAGTGTCCATCTGTTAGCCTGTGAGGACGCGCAGCACTGGGGTAAGGTCTCGTGACAAAGTTGGGGGGGGGAGGGGGTGCCGCCAGAGGATATGTGTTGTGACAGCTAAGCCGTAAGATATTGTTATCGATGCCCCAAAGTGAATACTCAATGGGCCTTTGGAGATTCCTGTGTCAAATACTCGCTTCGTATATTGAATACTAGGACTTGGGACTTGGGACCAGAGTTACGGTGGCTTCGATTGGAGTATCTGGAGTATCGAGCATTGTACTTGTAGCAAGGCCCACCCTTCTTGCCAAGTACAGTACGAAAGTAGACTCGTCCATCAAGAAGAATTTTCCAGAGCCTTCTCACACCTTTCCCGCAGCTCCAGTTCAAATTCCAAACCACATTGCGCCGCAAGATACACCTTGTCTCTGTAGTCCTTTCTAGATGAATCGGTTGTCCGAAGAACGTCCGCAGCCTCTTCTAGCTGCTTGTCGTATTGATCTTTGGCCCACGATACTAGATCTAGTGATTTGGAGCAAGGGAGCCACACATCATTACACTGGGAAGTTTCCACCGCAGCATCGATATGTGTGGCAAGAGTGCTTGTTGCCGAATCCTTCATCTCCACATCATCGGAGTTGTCTTTCGCTTCCTCAGTTTGCACTGCCATATTTTCCATTCTGGTAGATGTCTGAGTTGCGATATCATGCATTGTTGGAGCTGATGCCGGCGTCTGGTCTCCGTCAGTCAATGAGACATTCAAACTCACATTGTTGCGATCTTGAGTTCTGACATCAAGGTTCGCTGACTTGGATAGCTTTTTGGGAAACACGCATGCCCAGGCATCTTGCTCACAGCGGCCGCAATTAGGCATGGAACGATCACACTCCCATTTATTCCTTCGGCATCTTGTGCAAGCACTCTCTGCCAGAGCTCCTACGTGGGCTCCCTCATCGACATTTCTGGGTTTTATAGCCGTCGGCACCACGTCAACTTGTTGATAGACGCCTGTTACTTGAGTCTTGTTTATCTGAGAAGCCGCTGATCTAGTTGTTACGTTGGGAGATATAGCTGATGTGGCGACTCCCTGGATTCTACCCAGATCGTCTTTGTCGATTGATGCCAGTTGATTTCCCGACTCAGGTCTCGGAGGGCGACGGCGTCTTCCAGATGCGCCTTGACCCAAGGCTGAGCGTTTTGTCCCAGTCAGTCTGCTAGTATTGACATTCATTTCCGGCTGTGGTGAGGTCTCTTGTATGGCTGTCCGAGAGTCATGGCTGGCGAGATCTGGACGTTCGGCGAGAGGAGTCCGGGCTAGAGTCAATCGTTGCGCCGTACTCGTTACAGCCCCTGCCTTCGCTGATTTGAATGGCAATCTTCGAGGAGGTGGCACTTGATCCTCCCGAGGAACGATAGGACGCGTATCATGACTGATGTCTGTGTTTGACTTCAAATATGGGAGCAAAGGATCAAGAAACGAGTCCTGATATGGTCGACGCACATTTGCCGGCACACGCTCTGTCAAAAAGATCGTTTCCCCCATAAGTATCACCCTTGACATATCATTATCCTCATCGAATATATTACCATCTTTGTCTCGAGCCTCCAGCATCCGACCGTCCACGCTCACACCAAGATTCTGGTGTATGTGCCTTGCGGCATCAATACATAACTCAATGGCTTTTGTCGAGGGTAAGAGGTTGAGTGTCATCTCCCAACCTGATCTCGGTCTGGAATAGAGGTGTTTGCGTGGAGCAGAAGAACTATCGAGAAACTGTATCTTGACAGGTACTTTGATCTCAGAGGGTGTACCAGGTCGAGAATGATGACCGGCATGGGTGTCTCTGAGGGTTATTGCCGCCTCTAGTGAAGTTGATGGATGAGATTGCCCATGATAGAATGTCGCTGCACTGCTGTTGCAGCGCATTGGAGGTGACTGCCTGCCTGGTGGAAAAACCATAGGCTCGTAATTGCCATGGTCCACAGAGCGACTTGAGGTCCTATAAATGTTCTGGGAGGAATGCCGATGGGGTTGAAAACCCGGAGGATCAAAGTCTGGTTGCATTGGGTATCCTGAACCTACCTCTACAGGCCACTGATTGGGCATGTGCATTGGTTGGTTTTGGCTCTCCGAGGGTGAAAAGGCTGAAGACAGGTAAGAGGAGCTCCGCCGCTGTATTCTATCAAGAGCCGAGTTCGCGGACATTGGTCTGTAAGGAGGTTGAACCCCGGCTGTGTGGGGAGGAAATTCAGCCAGCCTCTGAGAAAGGTGGTGAGAAAGTGGGAAGTGACCTTTCATAGCAAGCAAACTTTGGTTTTGTTCAATTGAAGCCTGCCTGGGCAAGGATGATGGCCGAGACTGGTGCGTATTTAGTCTGATGCGCACCATATCCGTGTGCCGCAGTTCTACATCTTTGGAGAGGTAATTAACCGCTGTATGAAAGTCCTGCTGTGTCTTGATATACAGTTCGATCGTTCCCAATTCGTGTTTCTGCACAGAATGAGAAAGGTGCTGCTAAGTCTCCAGTCATTTGAGACGGTATAACTTACCGGCTGGTTTTCGTGGTCAAGTCCGATTGTTGGAAGTGGCAATGCCAATTTGAGCATCTTCATATCTGCGAATGAATAAAAACCATCCCCTCCGATCAACTTGTGCTGGATGAGCTGGCTGAGGTCCCAATTTGCCTTGAGGGTTGGGGGTCAGTCAGGGACATAAAAAGTACCACTAGCTCTGCCATTGGTTGTTTTAACTCACCAGTGTCTTGCCATCAATATGTATCTGCATGTGATTTCTATATGTAACAGCAGATATAGCGCCAGGCGCCCGTGCTGGAAGACTGCTGAAGGGCCCATCGCCATCCTTGAGTGAAAGTGTTGCAGAATGACTGATTTGCTGCTGAAAGCCATTGACGAAAACTTTCTTGAGGTCCAAACTGTGAGACTTGGGGGCTTTAGAACCATTGGGATGCACGGTTAATGGCGAATCCCGGCCGGAAACTAGGTGGGAAGAGGACTCCATCGAGGATGTTTGATGACAGTGTGCTAGCTGAGCAATATCGCTCGGCTCTCTTTAAGTTGGAAGACTCAAGACAGAACAAGGAAAGGAGGAGAGGCAACCTGGAGGCCAAACAATAACCTGCGTAATTTCAGAGGAACAAAGGCATGAATTACAAGGTTCACACTGCCGGTGAAGAGCTTCTTCCTTCTGATGTTGGCCTGCTCAGATGTGTCAAGATGCCCGGATGAAAACCTAGGTACTGTAGTGCCTACCTACCTAGGTGAGTATGCAGAACATTGGAAAATAGAACCTTGGAGCCCTGGACTTTGGAAGTCAACTGGCCTGACCGCCTTACATGAAACCTTTCCAAGACGAAAGGTGGAAGAAAGCGGCCATTGTAGGCAAAGTGCACAGGCACCTCAGTCAGGCACCCTACCTAGTCATGTTTAGGCCGCGCCTTCCAAGACTCCCGAGGTCCCTATATCCCAAAATGTACCTACCTAGGTACCTAGGCAGGTACATAGTAATCGAGCAAGTTTCAACCCAGTAATGTCAACTGGTGTGCAACTTCCAAGGTTGGCAGTATGGCAGCATTGCGAAATTGCGATATGGGAAGGAGCTCCAGATGTCTGCACATGTGCTTCACGGCTTTCTGATTAGTCATGCAAATGATATGGTCCGTGCATTTCCCTAGCGCCAAAAACTCCCCCATCCCCACACCTGCACGCGCATGCACCTTTTTGCGACAACCCATAAGCACCTGCCTGCGCGTCTCGACAACCATCACCAAAAGCACGTCCCAAACAGCCATCCCAAACAGCCAGTTTGTTGTGATAGCCTCACTTCACCTCACCTCACTTCTGCCTCAACACACCACGCGACACTAATCATCTCCGATCCAGATAGTAAAACATTGCGTCTGACCACATCAAATTGGGATTTGTTTAGCTTTTGATTCGCGTTTCCCGGAGGGTTGTCCTCCCTTACGGGCGCACACGGTCACCATGGCGCCTACTGACAGGGTCCCGGAACATTTCATCGATCGGACTCCCGAGTACGAAGACTTCATCGCAAAGCTTAAAGAATTCCACCACGACCGAGGCACCAGGTTCGACCCCGAACCCAAGATCAATGCTACCCATGTAGATCTCTACAAGCTATTCAATTGCGTGGTCCAGCATGGCGGATACGATAAGGTCTCGGAGAAAAAGTTGACATGGCGCGAAGTCTTGTCCAAGCTTGGAGTTTACAGCCACAACCCAGCCGCTGCCTCGTTCACCCTGAAGACTCTGTACTACAAAAACCTCGCCGCCTACGAGATCCGCACTGTCTACAACAAGACCCCACCGCCCCCCGAGATCCTCGAAGATCTGTCCGCTAGAGGTAGCGGCATCCTGACCCGGACACTCGAGGGCTTCACACCGAAGAACCGCCGCAGCTCCACTGCTCAAAATTCCCCTCAGCCATCTGGAGATGATGGAACACCAGCTCGGGAAAGCAAGCCAGAGGACACCCCAAGCTCCGGCCGTGCTGCTCGGGGTTTGCGACAGGCGCCTCCCCAGAGGGTCATTTTCCAGCCTGACACTGGCCCAACACGTCCCTCTCGTCATGCTTCACAACATCAGTCCAATACCGGCACTCCAAACGCAAGTCAACAACCTCACAACCAAGCGCCTGCGGCTTCGCAAAGCAATGGCCACCCGCAACCTCAGAGTGCGAGCCGTCCTGCAACACATCAGATGAACCACGCTCCGCCAGGCCAAATCCCACAGCCGCACACCGCCCGTGGTGGTGCTTCGGCAAGTTATAACCCCCAGAACTACGAATATCAGTCGTCGACAGTCCAGGGCTTCCAGCCTCCAGCAAACATACCACTGCCTCTTCGTCCCGTTGAAACACCATCGAATGCACCGGCCAAGTTTGCCAGGGTAAAGTACCCACCCGGGTATGCGCCCCCGATGCAGATGCGTCAAGCACCATTGCCTGGGAGTAAGTTGATCTTCTGCTAGTGACTGTTGAAACTTGTGCTGATCTTTTAAGGCCTGCCGATTCAGACTTCTCCTTTCGACGGTCCCAACATCTACGCCCGATGCCTGTACGCCCTCCGCTCTGGGATTCCAAAGGAGCAAGCATTTGCCCTGCACCATTTACTTAAGATTTCCTTTGAGCGTGGCGATAGGTACAAATTCGACGGGTTTCCTGGCTTGGCAGAGGGTCTCGTAGAGGTCGCCCTCAAGGTGGGACATCTGTTCTGGGATGTTAATTTCAGGATTTCCTACGACCCGGAATTGGATGGAGAAGATATTGAAGAGCTGGATGGTATCAACGGCACCGCGGATATCCTGGAACGGATTGAGCAGCTTAGTCGCCGTCCTACGCATGATCACATCCAGCCTGCCGAGTTCGCCGATCGGATGATTCTGGTCACCGAGGCGACCCTTGCCATTCGGAACATGCTTATGTTACCTGAGAACAGTAAGACCATGGCTGAGTTTCCTGCTCTGAAGGATCTTCTGTGCATTATCCTTCATCTGCCTTCTGGCGAGAGTAGTGTGGAGTTGAAGCACATTGCACTGGACATTGCAGAACAACTCACTCCCTGTCTAGTCATGGATCCAGAGGACCCTCTCTACCGCACACTTCTCGCTCAGCTGAAGTCGGTTGATCGCGGTCAGATACTAACATCACTCCGTGCTCTTGGCCGGATCTCAATGACCTTGGACGAGACAAACAAACTTGGGGACGTTCCCCTTGACATCCTCGAGGCTATCATTGACTGGCTGATGCTCAACGATGATGAGCTTTTAGACGCCTGTCTGGACTTTCTCTACCAGTACACAGCTGTTGTGTCCAACATCGAAACCCTACTCAAATTTCGATCCACCAAGCCAGACAAGCCGGAAAGCCTGGTCAAACAACTTGTCCGCCTTCTTTCTCACGGTGGTAAGCGCGTTGTGCGAGAGCATATCATAGAGCCAGAGGCCAGGATACCATATAGCGAGGACGTCGCGCCTTTGCCTCAAGATCTGCAGGAACGTCTGCTGGCCATGGAGGAACCCGAGAGGTGTTACATGTGGCTACGGTGTCTGTTCGAGGAAGACACTGATGCTAGCATAACCCAGATCGCCATTTGGACAGCATACCAATCATCTTTTAGCAGTCGGCTTTCGCAAATGGGCAAGACCATGATCTCGCCAGCAGATTTCATCAGAAATGTCAACCATGTCTGGACGAGCGCTGGAGCGCAGATAATCAAAGGGCCGAATGGCGCAAACCAGAAGTTCATTATCAAGGGAATTCGAGCTCGTACTAGACCCGTCGACCCTGATGACGAAGGCAGAGAGTACTTCCGCTGCCTTTGGACGCTACCGATTGGGCCTGGCCAAAAATATCAGAAGTGCAACAATTTCTTCGCAAACGCCGAGAAGATGTACGAGCATATTCTGGCCACACATATACGGGAAAAGCCCAACGAAGATGGCAAGTACACCAACAAAGAAGTCGAAGACCGCTGCCTGTGGGCAGGCTGTCAGAAGTTTGCTTTCGGCGAAAAGGTGCCACTGAGCACACTCATGTCGCACGTCAAGACGCACTTAATGGCTGTCCAGCAGAACTTCGCGCCAGGGCCTGTTGCTGCCCACCCCACCAACGGAACTTCGGACGCTACCTCTAATGGCAGCGGTCCGAGTCCCAGTGTCAAGAAGGCGAAGCGCTCGCACGTCATCCCTGCCAAGTTGATGGCCCTGACGTACGAGGAAACAATGACAGCTCGCGATGAGCGCAATCCCCACGGCCCTCCCCAACCCGCAGGCACGCCCTTTAGCGCAGTGCTGGTCCTGCGGAACATTGCGCGGAACGTGGTCAAGACAGAGGCTCAAGAGGAGCTTCTTGAGGAGCAAGAACGGGAAAAAGCTGACCCGAAAGCGAGAGGCTGGAACGAGAAGTTGTTCCGGGCTGTGCTGCCCCGACTGCACGAGATCATGTCGGAGAATCGAGTGCTGGCCCAACCGATCTCGACGCTTTTGGAGTTGATCGATTATGACTCCGGCTAGAAGCTTGGGAGTAGGTGAGATGGGCCTGAAAATTTGGGAGGACAACTGTCTTTCTGTGCAACTGAGTTGGTCATGAATACAAGGCGACAGCGGGACCGCTTGGCCTCTACTCATGGACCATTCAAAAAAAAGAAGAAAAAAGAAAAAAAGAAATCATTTGTTCAAGAATGATTTTAGTGGGCCGAAGCTCTGACCTCAGACAGTTCGGTCTTGGATGTATTTTCAAACATGATGGCGTTAATGGACGGCGGCGTAGGAGAGCCAGTCTCAGAAGGGGCTTGGGGAATTCCTAGGTTCGGATTAGACTTACCCCGGGCAATGCGCCTGGCTTTTCTTCTTATTTTGAGATACCTGTCTAAAGTATGCACGTATTCGAATACATTGCTATATTAATCGAGGTCTCTCTCTGAGACTGCTCTGCTGCAAGTGATCGTGTTGGAGAGGGGGGGGGGGGATGCGGTGCCGAGGCAGAGTGACTATTCGTCGACTGTTGCTTGAATAACTCGAGTATAAACTCAACGATTGTGACTAGGGATGGCCAGGCCGACTACGTGGGTTGACCTAGAAGGCAAAGAGAGGGTAGGTTGCCTGTCGCGGGGCTGCACGAACAGCTTTTGAACATGATGCGGGAGGAGGCACACAGCTGTCCAGTAATGAAATGGTAAGCTGACACCTTATCAGAGCCTCATCCCCGGCCCAGGACAGAAGGGAAACATCGTCGGCGGCAGAAGATCACGGTGGGTCCTGAGATAGTTTTGTGGGGGGACAGGGGCACCCGTTCTTAACGGATATTTATGGGGGGCGCTAATGGATCACAACTTGACCGGCCGTTGAGCCTCATCTGTGGGGTGCGCCGCCGCTGCTGCTGCTGGGGTTGGGTTTGGTCTAAGCCACAATGCGCCATGCGTAGGGCTTAGTGGTCACGATCGTCTCGACGATGTGGTTGGTTTTTTTTTGTGGTTTTTTGCGTTATCGCCCTAAAGATCTGCGGATGACCCGCAGGTGTTGCCCCCGGGGTACCAGGGTGATGGGTCCTGCGACTACATGCCCTCCCACCTTCACACTCCCCCCCTCCCCAACCCCAAGATATCGGGCGTGACTGATATCCTTGCGGGATATGGGCACCCTGTACGGTGGATTGTTGGCTAGGAGGAATGGAGATCTTCTGCCCTTGGCTGGAGCTGGGAGGCAAGGTATGGGAAGAACTGCCCGCCAGGCCGAAAGGAGACCACCCGGGAGATGAGCACGGGACGGGACGATAGGTTGCAGGGTCATCCGTGCAGTATGCACGATTCTCCTTGAGGTTTGCACTGTTCTGTGGGTTGGCTGTTCCCTCCGACGGGAAGCATAAAAGAAGTCACCGTCAATATTACATCAGCATAACCCAAGAGGATAGGAGGAGGACGGTTCTGCAATGAGGGATCTGGTGATGGGGTCTTAGCATTGCGACTGGACAAATAAGCTGTGAGGTTGTCTATTGACAGAGAAGTTCAAGGTTACCTGTCTGGACAAGGGCAGATTTGCCCAGGGACACGGGGAAATGGCAATATGTGAAAGTGGTTGAGCTCCAGGAGGTCGTCAAAGAGTGAACAACCTCAACAGGGGTGAGCTCTGCGGCAGACTGTCCACCTCCCAATGTATGCACGGAACCCCCACAGCCCGTGTTGGCTATTTTAGTTTAGGATAGATCGACATATAGAGGCAAGAAAGACTAGACTAAATCGTGCCAGAGGCTGTGCGGGAAAATGTGTTGTGGTGTCAGGATGGGATCTGGTATGGACAAGTTTTGCGATTGGTGCCTGCCAAGGCGCGATATCATCCATGCACTCGGGTTTTCTGTTGCAATTCTTCAACAGCAGTAGTGTACATGCTTCGCTAACATTTGCCACCCGCAGAACTTTCCCTTCGATGATTCCAGATGTCGCGAGACAAATGATACGTAATCAAACAATTGCCATGAGGAGACGAGTCACAACATCCCAGGATCTTGTTCACAAATACATAACACGCGAGACAAGCATTTCACCGCAGCGAGTAATGCACGGCTGCGTGCTTGCCTCACATGCATGCATCCGTCGTAAGGCGGAACTCGGCCGATAGAAAGGGGAAAAGATCTATGCTTGTGGCGCGTTTGGCAAGCTGGCAAGAGACCATCGCTGTCGGCGCATGTTGATTAGCTGCATACCGGGTGGGCCCTCGGATATAGTGTACGGTTCTTGTTGCAGACCCCCCAGAATCCCATGCATATTGCTGCGGTACATGGGTATACAACCCTGAGGTGGTCGGTCTGTATCGGGGGAATCTCTCGGCAGGTTTGGAGCTTGTAGATCTCGTTTGAGGCTGCTGGGTTACCTTATCGGTGGCGTCAGGATGAGTGTGGCATTGCTTCATCTGACGGACTGGACGGCTCCTCTTCCCATAAGACAGACGTACTTGTATCAATGTATCCACTGTCTCTATGCAGATGCAGGAGTCAGACGGCCAGACGCGTGTGCTATTATATGTAAGCCGGTGTGTCCGGATGAGATGGGGGTACGTACACGTGCTTGGCTTCTGTTTGCTGATGTCTATCAGTTGGTGTCAGGTCATTCATTGTTCACCGCAGCGGTGCCCATCCGTCCAGCAGTTGACCTCGTCGAGCTCGCGGGCCCGTATTTCCAAGACCCGGATCTCGTTAAAAGATGTCTCTATAATTAGATTCAAAGTTCGGTGTGGCTGTCGTGTTACCGTACAGTAAGGGCTTTTCGATGCCATCTCAACTGGCTGTAGGAGTTTCTTACTGTGAGTGCATTAACAAAATACATACAAGTGCCAAGTTCTCCACACAACCCGGGAAATGCGCGCCATTTGAAACGATGATGGGCGAGGCTTTTGCTTCTGATTGCAAGGTCTCTCTGCCCCGCACCATGCTGATCAAGAAGAATGGGCAGAAGCCGCACCTTGTACGTGCCGCCGCCTTATAATCCACTAGCTGACTACTATGGTAGTGACAACCGTTTTGTCCACGTCTTGTTATCGATATTGGGGCGGATGTCGTCCGTCGACAAGGGGGGATAAAGTTTGAAGACAAGGACCTTCCCCACGCTCTAGCCTCTGGCCTTGATGGACGGTGTTGTGACACTGTTGCTCATCACTGCTGTAGAAACTGCTAGAACAAATTCATTATTCATGGATGGATGTTCGGATAGGCATCTCTTGTATCAGAATTGCGTCGGCATGGCTCAGGGAGGCTGTCAACCTCGATAATATGGGGTATCATATCTAAGGTTAACGGTTGGACTCCCTCTCCCCATCATGACCCCGGAAATTTGTGCACCCGGCACCTCTTAAGTAGCGGGGTTTCGTGTGGGTAGCTTCGTGGGTAGCTTCGTGACAATCAATCATCATCAGGGTCCTCGTGGGGTTGAATCCGCCCCCACCGTTCCCGAACTTGGGGAGCATACATAACTTAAACTTACTTGCGAAGGACAAAACTAAGACGTGTAATGGCACCTCAGCTTCAGCCTCCCGATATATTGTAGATGGTCTGTCTCGTTATTGAAGAGTATCGATGCTAGTCGTTTCGGCTGACGATACTTGACAGGCCATTTCCTTCGTAACTCTGTAATCCGTATCAGTTGCATCTAAAGATTCGCCGGACTCAGGCGGTTACCGAGAATAACCCATTGATTGACCTGAATTGGATGCGATCTTCATCGGACAGGAAGCATCTGCTCCGTATGCCACACCGTCCTCACCCACCAGCTACCACGGATTACGGACTTCAGTCGACCTGTCTCACGCCAAGACCTTGCTATTATCGCAAATAATTTGCAAGGTGAACAAACAGGATCTCTTCCAGTAAGCAAAACAACAATTAGAAGCATCTTGAGCTACTGGAGGCCGGCAGGCCAATGGACGATAAAGGTACTGATAAACACAACAGGTGTTCATTACAAGGGAGGTGAATCCTAGGGGTACGTCTAGACCGCCCAGACCGCTCGCAGGCAGGGAAAACAAAGGGTCTGGCCGCATTGCCGCGACTGCACGGCCGATAAATCCCAGGACCCTGGATCTTCGCCTCATCCGGCCAGCCGTAAATTGACGTCTCATTGATTGTCAGCGAACCGGCAGACCGGGTAGCTACAGGGCCATGTATATGCATGTCCCTTTTTGTTACGCTCCTGTAGATATGAATGCATACATCTCCTTAACGGCCGCCCAGGGCCGGGTACTCGAGCTGAACCAAAACACACCTACGTAGCCGCACGACTGTCACCCTCATTCTAGAACCTTGGAACATCTACATGTACGTACCTGGATACCTGCTACAGTAAGTCCATCCGTATCGTATATAAGGGATTGCCAGCTTGACGGTTGTAAAGGCTTTTGAGTTTGTTCAACCATCATCAACATTCTTCTCACTGTAACAAAGACTGCTCCTTGTCCTATTAGTATTGTCGGAGAGCCCATTTCCGTTGACCTGGTTTGCCTGGAGACTTCACCCAAGAATTGGCCATTCTCGAGTAGCTGGAAGAGCAGCCACAAGGAGTGATCAACCTCCCCCCCTCCCCCTGAAGTATCAGAAGAAAACCAGCCATTCACTTACAGCTTGGTCCTGTCAACAAGCCACTGAACAGATCATCAGCCTGAAAACTTCTTCGCCTGATATTGTTGGATAACGCTAGTGGGATTGTGCACCGTGCTACTAGAGACATCTTCCAATACTTAATCCTGCCTTTATCCCAACTCTATCCCAACTCTTTCCCACCACTAAACATTTCGACCTTAACAACTCCTCGACCTCCCAAATCTTTTCGACCCTTCTATTTTCTTCGGCTTTGACCTCCAAGTCTTGATCAATCCTCACGACATTCTTCGGTTTATCAAAGTAGAATAATCACCCAGGATGTCTGCTTCACGCATTGCCCCCCGCGCTCTGCGCATGGCCTCCCGCGTTGGCTCGCGCGCCCCCCTCACCACTCGAGCTGCCACCTCGACCTACCCTCCCTCTACGATCCGCACCCTGACCATCTCTTACCCCCGCTTCAAATCGGACGTGGTCAAGGAGAACGCAATCCCCGTTTCCGTCTACGACCCTGCTTCCAAGTCCAATGGTGCTGTCCACAAAACGATCTCCGTTAGGCCCGAGGATCGTCAGATTCCTGGTCCTGCGAAGCCTCCCACCAACGAGATGGAGAATCTCAGTCTCCTCTCCGACGAGACTTACGAGAAGCTCCCCGCGACGGTGAAGTCCATGACTGTCAAGGACAAGGTCTTTGTCATCACTGGGTAAGTGAACACTCTTAATCCATCTCACCCTATATCCCATCTCGACTTGATATTCGCCCGAATCTCGATTTGGAACGAACCTCTTTCGCGCCTAGCCTAATTACTCTCCTCGCGAACTTGAAATACACCGGCTAACACTCAATCTCCAGTGGTGCTCGTGGCCTCGGAAACTATATGGCCCGTGCCTGCGCCGAGGCTGGCGCCAAGGCCATCGCCCTGTTCGACGCGAACCAAGAGTTGGGCGATGCGTCCGCAGCAGAACTACACCAAAAGACGGGCCTCCCCGTAACGTTCTTCAAGGTAGACGTTCGGGACCAGGGAGCCATCAACGCTGCAGTCCAGTCCGTCTGCGAAATTTACGGTGCCCCGGACGTCTTGATCAACTCTGCCGGAATCGCCGACAGCAACATCCCTGCAGAGACCTACGATGCCGCCATGTTCCGACGCCTGATTGATATCAACCTGACGGGCTCGTTCCTCATGTCGCAGGCAGTTGGTAGGGCCATGATCTCTGCTGGAAAGAAGGGCTCTATCATCCTCGTCGCCTCCATCAGCTCCACTATCGTCAACTACCCACAGGAGCAGTGCTGCTACAATGCATCCAAGGCTGGTGTCGCCCAGCTTGGAAAGTCGCTGGCTGCCGAGTGGGCCAAGTACAACATCCGTGTCAACATGATCTCCCCCGGTTACATGGACACAGCCCTCAACATGGTCCCTGCTCTGGATGCCCAGAAGAAGATCTGGACCGCTTCCACTCCCCAGGGCCGCCTGGGCAATGTTGACGAGCTGAACGGCCTCTGTGTCTTCCTTGCCTCCGACTCGTCCAACTTCATGACTGGTGCCAACTGCCTCATTGACGGTGGTTTCTGCCTGTACTAAGGGTCCACATCGCATCATCATCATCATCATCATCATCATCATCATCATCCATTGCATTGACCGCGAGCTCTCTTGGGTCCTCAGCTTACTTCTGCCGCCATGGTATCAGAAGCTAGAGCAAAGAAGAGCATCGTCGGTTGGGTTTGGGGTTTTCCACGAATTTCATGCATCATCCTGAAAAGATAGAGAGAAAAAGAGAGAGAGAGAGAGAGAAAAGGATACCCAGTAATTAGAGAGATGGAGGAGTCATTTGTGCAGTCGCCAAGTGCTGGCTGGCCTGCTCCGGAGTTTTCTAGAGGCGATACAATGGGATCTCTTTTCTGCAGCGGCTTTGGTGTCCTGAAAGGTGTGGGGGGGGGGGGGTTGGCAAAGGGGCATGCACAAGGGCGCCCCGGAGTTGTGTGTTTGGTTGCTTTCGGAGTTTGTGCTCCTGCACTGCATACATCAGAATGTTTTTGGTGCTTGCTCACGGCAGCATCAAAGAGGATCAACAGGTTCCCTGTGGAGTTTCGGTAGGGTGATGTTACCTGGTCATGGCCCCCCAGCGTAACGACTATGTCATGTTTACATGAAGATATTCAGGATTAGACTTTTCGAGTACAGGCAGTTGGGAGTAGTCAGACAAATGCAAAATAAACGTTAAATAACCAGATCTTTAAGTATTATCTGGTGTTTCCAAATACGCCTAACTTTTCCAGAGCGAGAGCTGCCCTGTCGTTCCACTGCCTGTTTCAGAAAACCCAAGGCCTTGAATGATTCGTATAGAGCAGTACATGCAATCATTTTCATTAGGTCAGATGCCCTTAATCAGAGATAGTGATATTTGGATGGGCTGGACAGAGCTTATATTATTTCAATACTTCATCTGTGGGCTGGTTATCTAGGTAGGTACCTGGGTAGCCCATATAGGCACTCGCCATATCTCACTGTATATAAATAGATCTGTCCCAGTCCTCTACCCATGTACCTAAAGTACCTAACCTACTCTACCTACCTAGGTACTAAGTAATCCCCTGGAGCTCTCGCTTCTTCAACGTAACACAATATCACTACAACCTTCCTGCTTAACACACTGAGCCTCGCCCACTTTATACTATGCTGTCAGGGGAGCAACCACATCTCATGGACTACCAGAACCTAACTGCCGCAGTACTCGTTGAGGATATAAATGCAACCACTATCCAGAATATTCAGACCTTAAATATGCATGTTCTCTTCTTGTTGAGTTATCACTGCAGCATATCCACCGTAGGTAGGTAGTCACAGCTTAGGACATCTTATAACACGCCACACAATCCATGGATTTATAATGTCACTAAAAATAGCCGAGCAACATCTTTGCTACGAGGGTGATGCTTGCCTTCAGCAGCTACTGAAGTAACTAAGTACCCAGGAAGCTTCTGGTGACCATATATCTAGGTAGGCCCGCAGGCCATAGTGCCGGAGCAGTATTTCGCGGATGCCTCTGAAAGAACAACCTTGTTTCCATCTGTCGATATGTTGGTGGAAATGTAAAGCTGGATAGGTTTATACAGAAATGTGAGAGTCAAATATAAAGCAAACCCTTGACAGACGAAGTCCTCAAGGAAATCATCGGACATACATGTAGAGCTCCCACATGCAGCATAACCAAAAGCTCTAGGTGGCACGAATTCTTCTACAGGAAGGGAACCTCTTAGCAAGGCAAAAGAGTCCGGCGGATTTTCCCTTGATAGATTACCTAGGTACCTAGGTACCTAGGTAGAATCTGAAGCTTGGAAGGGCGAGAGCCTTGGAAGAGCGAGAGGCGGTGCCTTATTGAGCCCGAAAACTTAGCGAGTACCTGTGAGCTTCCTGCCTTCCTGGTTATCTACCTACCTGGGTATCTACATAGGTACTTAAGTAGGTACCTAGGCCATAGCACCCGCCTGAACAACATCACTTTACATTGTCCAAAAAACATTGGCCAAAAAGTCTATTCATAGGTTCTCAAGCTTAGGTCTTACACACGAACAATGACCTACTTAAGTAGGTGTATCTCCAAGAATGCCCGCCACCTTTATATAGTGCAGCATATGGTGATACCTATTGGACTATAAGCAGCTGGTTAAGTTCCTCTAGAAGCAGACGATACAGCATAACCCATGCCTACCCAGGGTTTATTAGCTGGTCTAAATGATTTACACTGTGGAAGAGAGCATGTGATATGGCAGCTAATGGTGGGGGCGGGGGGCATAAAGTTCCCTGTGCTTTATTGTTTTTGACTTTTGGTGATTTTGGTGCACATATCAAAGTTTCCCGCGGCTGAAGTACCCTAGGGTACCTAAGGTACTTAAGTATATATATTCACTGCCCGCCCGCCCACAACCTTGCGCTCGCCTTTTTCTTAAACCTTCCCTCTTCCACTAGCTACACAAACAACCTCGTCACAAACTTCGCCTCGCAACACTTCCTCCTTTCTGCTATATAAGCAACCTCGTCACGAACTTCGCCTCGTGACCCTTCCTTCTTTCTACTATATAAGCAACCTCCTTACGAACTTCGCCTCGCAACCCTTCCTCCTATCTACTACACAAGCAAACTCGTAACGAACTTCGCCTTACAGCAAACAACTTACTTCCTTTTTCCTACAAGATATCTACAGCCAATGCACCGATGTATTGACAACATAAGAGAACTCAAGCACTGCTTGAGGTAGCAGTTAAAGCTACCAGCTACTACTCTGTAAGATATCCTGTCTTTAAGTGTTTGCTATGCATCTTCTGGCAACACCTGGACCAGCCAACTAACCTTAGGGCAAGTCTACCAATATAACTGAACAGATCGCGTCAGATTTGGTATGTATAACAGGAAAAACGCGTCCAGTACGCGTTCAATACAGGGTGAAATCATACTAACCATCTACTGGTATCTAGTTCTAACCTCTTCGCGACACATTCTCGGCGCTCTTTGGACTGTCTCTGGCATCAAACCTGGTATGGCTATCGTATGGGCCCCAGGTTTCAGCACTCTCCCCTCGCCAGACTCAACTTATTCTGGGGATATCCTAGCCATCGCGCAGAGTATATTGTACACCTGTGCAACAAAATTGAGCATATCGAAATCCCCTCCACTATTATCGCCTGCTTTGGTCACTACGCCTTGTCACTCCGCCTTGTCACTCCGCCTTGTCACTCTGCCTTGTCACTCCGCCTTGTAGGGGTATTGAGTGGGGTTATAACTCAACACCTACAAGGGCGAGTGTGAGGGAGCTTTATTGCTACTCGTATGAGTAGCCCTGCCTCTCTCACACTCGTGGAGGGGCTATGTTCTCCCACGGTCACTGGCTGGCTCCTGGGAGTGGGTGCAGATGGGTATCCTCAGCATCCACAGAACCCAGAACGAAGAGAATGATGAGTAGTCAATGAGACATTGGGGCTGTTCTGACATCGACAGTAAGAGCCTGTAGCCAAATCTTGGGGTCATGAGGTCTTGCAAGACCAGTTCCCTACCCCTCCAGGAGTCTCAGACGACTTCTGGAAGAGACTCCTGAACTGTGCTGATAGTCACTGCTATCGCCATCCCCCAACACAACACGACCCTATACCTACCGAATGGCAGGTGGACATGCTCAGGGAATACTGGTTGGTGCTGATAGTCATTACTATCGCCGCCAGCCACCAGGCTACTACGACCCTATACCTACCGAATGGCAGGTGAGAGTGCTAGGCGGATGCTGGCCGGTGCTGATAGTCAATACTATCAGCACCAGCTACCAGGCTACTACACTCACTGGCAGCTGAGGTGCTCAAGTTCCGGTGGGCTTTCCAGGGTCTCCTAGAGAAGCTCCATGATGCCAGTCCCAATGGCAACACGAAGTCTCAGAACATCCACCAAACACGCGTGAAGTAGGTCATAAAGCCCTTTGTCTTGCATTGAGCAATGGAGAACTAACAGCATGATACTAGCCACCCTCGGGATTTCTTCTTCTGGGTCAGAATGCATGGGAGTAGATCGATGAATGCCGATCCTCACCTCGACTTCCCCAAGAATGCCCCTCTGGGAGATAATTCACAACACACACACATTCTATCTCTCTCTCTCTCTCTCTCTCTCTCTCTCTCTCTCTCTACTCTCTCGCATACACAAATATACAAAACATAATCCCACCAGCAAGGGATCGAGCCACAAGACGCATCCTATAACGAAGGAAAGTCTGGCCTTACTGGTCAAGGACAGCTCCGATATCAGGAAACATGTGCCAGAGGAATGATCTTCATCCTCCCGAGGGGTCAGTTTCCCAGCCAGCCCCAATGGTGCATCCCGCCTCTACAAGGCGAGACCGTCTTCTTCTTGCAGACCGCGGAAAAAATGGAGGAAAGTTGAAGCAGGAAGGAGGAAGATAAACTAGGCTTCCAAGCCACTGTGGTCCTCTCCACCAGGGTCGTACGAGTGAGGTTGCCAATATCCAGCTAGGTATCTAGCTACCGGCTTCCTCACCCACATTGCATCCAAGGGCGGGCAGTGGAAGAACGTTGAAAGGAGCAGGAAAGAGGGAGAGAACCTAGGCCTCCATGCCACTGTAGTCCTTTCCACCACGTTCGTGCTCATTGCCCAGGCGGCAGGGGGTCCTGCGGGGAGATTCTGACGATATCAGCTGGGTATCTAGCTGCCGGCTTCTTCACCCACGTCTTTCAAGGGCAGGGAGAACAGTGGAGTCTCCAATCCTCGAGTATGGACATGGCGTCTACCTTGTTATAGTAATGCTGGTAAACTATCTAGATCCACGGGCGTGGCATGATCATGGTTGAGTAGGCCATGAGGCGTGTATACTCCGTGGACTTTACCGGTCTAACAGGTCTGGCCTTGCGCCCGTCGGTTGGCATCCGTTACGACGACTTGTACCGCGTGGTCGCTCAGGAGCAGCCATACAGCCAGAACACGAAAACGAGCAAGCCTGGGACGAAGCTGAGGAGAAAGGGGGGGGGGGCATTGCGTATTTCGATCCTTTTGGGATGGGAAGGACTTGGTGGTGAATAATGAGTGGGTAGTAGTACCTCACGGCCATGAGAAGATATTTGATGTCACCTGTCCCGAGCGATGCTAAGTGGAAATTTGGAGAGGATACAAAATTGGAGGCAGCATATACGTAAAATTGCTAACCATATACACAAGTATATATACATGATAAAGTAACCCAAATGAAATATACAGGAACGCCAGGAGATCTAACTAAAGAAAGGAAGTCCATGCTCCCTGAAGGTGATCAGCCGGTCCTGAACAGAGTAACTGTGGAAGGATACACGTTCTCGTTGGCCGAGTACACCGCAACCGTCGTCCCCGCCCAGTCAAGCATGCTCTGCGAGCCGATTGTGTTGAGGTTGTAAATGTTGACGTTGCTGAGCGTACCCTGGAGACGGACAATGCGCGCCTGGCAGGACTCCCCGGTGCTGAAGGTCGAGCAATCTATTGAGGGGAAGAAGAAAGAGAAAAAGTCAGCACATATACACAAGCCGATTGTAAAAGATGGTGATGGAAAGGGGGTGGGGAGATACGTACTCTGTGTGTAGCTCGTAAAGAAAGAATAGTGGTTGGCTCCGTAGATAAACACATTCGAACTATCTATGATCCTCAAGCCCCAAGACACATCGCAGTTGCCGCTCACATCAGTACAGTCAAATGTGGGGTCATTGAGGGTAGCGTTTGCGGCAAATGGCGTGAGAGAGTTCGGAGTTGGTTGGTAGTAGGGAGTCTCGGTCTGGAGTTGGGATGCGTAGAGGTTCTTCGTGCTGTAGAACTGGTAGTTATACAGGGCATGGTGCTCCGCGGCGGTTCCGACAAGCCAGACCGGGCCCGCAGTGGACTCAACGAATAGCCCGCGGCCCGAGTAAACGGTGATCTGTGTGTTGGACGAGTCGTCGATGTCGTGATCGGCGGACCTGTTGGTGGTTGTTTATCAGTTACTTACTGTCTCCAGACAGTCCAAAAGACAATGAGGGGGAGAGGGCTACTCACCAAAGCCAGCAGTTCTCCATATACAGCCCACTGCTTCCACTCGTAACGTGCATGCTCATATAAGCACCAACGCAAGCAGTATTGACCGTCGATGAGCCAGCATCCTTCACACACTGCGCCACCTGTAGCTGAGATCCCGTGAAACCGCCGATCCTCGTGTGAACATCCCACAGTCCCGATGGACTTCCAGAGGGAGCGGCGAGGTTATACTCGATCAAGACCGCACCTGCCATAGCTCCCTGTCCGGAAACAACGAAATCGCTCAGCGCAACCGTGCCACTCTCCCCGCTGGTGCCTATCTGCACGACGGGTTGTGGGGAGTCGATATTGGAGAAGTGAGAGCCGCTCGCCAGGATCACGGGATACGCCTCACCCACAATCTTCGCGCCGGCGGGAATTCGGAGCGTGCTGGTGACCAGGTACAGTCCATGGTCGATGAACACGACCTTGCCGCTGGAAACGGCGGAATTGATCGCTGACTGCAAAGCGGCGGTGTCGTCTGTGGCACCATTGCCAACAGCTCCAGACGAGCGAACGCTGACGAAGTCGGACGCGGATAGGGACTCATACTGCGGCTTCGACTTGGTGTAATAGTCGGTTCCACTGCCCAAAAGCGCATTTGGTCGGCTGTTCGCAGTGATGGTACCCTCGAATTTTGTCGGGCCAGAAGTCAGCGTATAACTCTGTCCCTCGCCCCACCCCGCAATAGTAGTCGTTCCAGTCGTACCAGCCAGGACGGTACTTCCACTCTCCTGTACCATCACAGGAACATTGTCGAGGTTGATATTCTCCAGGATAAGAGAGCCGGCAGTGGTAGGGGTTCCAGAGGCTGTATACGCCGTGATGATACCGACATCGACGTTTGTGAAGGTGCTGTCGATGAGGATGACGGAACCTACCTCCTGGCCGCTGTTGCCGCCGGCGGACATGTCAATACCCGTTCCGCAGTTTGCGATGGTCAGTCCTTGGAATGTCCAGTCCCAATCCCATAACATGATGATGGCCGTTCCACAGTTGTTGAATACAAAGTTCCGCATCGTGTACTGCTGATTACCCATGGACGCGCCAGTTGCACCGCCGTTGAATGTAAGATCAGACATGAAGCCACCGCTGCCGGATTCTATAGATGATCATGTGTTAGCTTGCAGGTACTACAGGGACGATTCAAATGGCCGTTGGGTATTGGCGTTTACGTACCAATAAACAGACCAACGTGCACAACACCCGAAGTCGTGGGCATGTTAAACACAACATTCTGAAGCGAAGTAGCCTGCGAAGTTGGCCAATGTATACCCGTGCAAGCTGTCGTAGCAGCGACATTCGTGGTGTCAATGATGAGGTTGCGGATCTGCCGGTAGAAGACGTTCACAGAGACCCAGTTAAGGTCAGAGGTGTAGTAAGGGTTGCCATCGATCAGACCGAAACCGCTGAAACCAGCCGTGGCCTTTAGGGTCGGGGGGCTGTTGGCGTCACCGATGAGCATGGTGAAGTAATACGGAACGATGGAAGAAGAGATAAGGTATGTTCCTGCAGGGAAGTAAACAACAGCCGGTGTCGTGGTTGAGGAAGCCTAGTTAGGTATTAGCAAGCTGATGTCACTGTTCCTGCAGTGTGCACTTACACATCCTTCTCCACAACGGCTTCCAGCTGTGATCGCGGCATTGATGGCCGCAGTGTCATCAGTAACACCGTCGCCTATATGCATTCCTTGGTCAGTCTTCTCTCAACTCAGTACAGCAGCCTTCGATATGTCGACTCACCGACAGCGCCATAGTCCTTGACGTTTCTGAAGACAGAATATCCGGATCCTGCATAAGGAGCGAGACCTTGGTGGGATATCGATCCCATCCAGTAGTCAGCCTGCACAGCAAGGAGGAGACTGGCAAGAGCCAGGAACAATGTATTGAAATGCATGGTCAACTTCGAACTCCGAAATGACCGAAGAAAAAGAGGTAACTATCGGGTAGACAGGTATAGCATCAGAAATAAACATGGGATGAACGCTTTATTTGCAACATGGCACAAGGCTTATATATCCGTTTTCGGGGATGGCAATCACGAAAAGGGGCTTGACGGATAAGTGCTGGTACCTGCCACTCTTGTAAGGGCGGTCTACCCACGAGGACAACCGGTCCGAAACAGTAGAGGCTAGGGGAAGGCTGGCGCTGGTATGTTTGAATCATCGTGGCGACCGTAGAAATTCACCTTCCAAGAGCGTACATGTGGGGCCGCCCAATGCGATGCGCATGATGGATGTCGACCCGGCTGTGTGGAGACGACGCATAATGATGGAAATTGGGTGTCTTCATAACCCAGACCACCTGAGCTATTTGACACGTCGAACTGACGATATAGCCAACGGGCACCGGGCACTGGGCACCAGACCACCAGTTCATAAGTTGGATGGACAGACCGTGGCACATGAGCCATGTGCTTGCCTCACACAACCAGCCTCAGTGGTGATGAAGTCGGTTATGGTCCGTGACTCGTCGATCCTGCCCTACATGTGATGACCATCGTTAAATGGAGGAGGTGAGTAGAGTTATCAGAAAGCCTGTAGTATAACTTGTACTTACGCGTCCTTTTGACAAAACGTGGATCAATTTAAATTGAGCCAGGCGCCAGTGATGCAGATGGGGCTAGGGGTCGCTCAAGGTGATTCGCTTGTCTCAAGATTAAGGAATCCTCCTACATTCCTCGCTCCCGAAAAATATGAGAACGGCAATGGCCTGGATGTCGTCCTGTAGTGGACTTTGGGCGATGATATCGGCCAATCGGCAGCGACTCCCGGTCAATGGCTGCAAGTCATGATGGCCTCGTCCTCGGCATTTGTTACCCAGGCTGAAATTGAAATTTTGATGCCACCATTACTGGAACAGGATCTTTGGTGGGTTACATAGCTCAAAACCCGGAGCCTGGCGCACGGTTTTCGGTCAGACTTGGGTGCTAGACGCTGGGCACGGTGTGACGTCGGCTGTATTAGACAAGATGGCTTCAAGAGGCGCCGCCAAAGGTCAAGCTCCTTCTCGATTCGAGACGGTGACCGGCCGGCTCCTTTCCACACCTCTCTCGATAGGGAAGGCCACTGCCGGAGGATTGCTGCCGGAACATTGAATGTTCCATGCAAGGGGTGAGTGGAACTGGATGCTAGACACACGCACTCACGTGATATGCGTGAGTGTATCATGTATATAGCCTGCCCACTGAGTGCTGCCGAGACAATGCCTCGAAGTGCTTAAAATACGCATAGTAGCAGATCCCAGTCTCGAATTCATAGGGCGAGTGTTGGTAGAGTTGATCAGTGGATGGACCCGCATGCCCTAAATTGCGGGGGCGTCTCAAAGCTCTCGTGGACACATGCTCCGCAACGCACACCTGGGATGCAACCCATCCGACAAGTTCGGAAAGGTAAGAGAGACACGTGATGCCCCTGGACTCCGCATTTTGTTTCTCATGAATCATTTTTGGTAGCACCTCTATTCTGTCGTTCGTCAGATTGAAGGTGTCCCCGTGGCAGCTCTCGCGTGACTGAACTCATGGCAGCAAAGTGACACGAAGGACGAAGTTTCGAGTCAACATCTGTGAAGATTTTTGCAGAGGGGGCTGCGACTTCTGCCACTGAGTTCCAGATGCTCCCCTCCATCCAAACCTCTCAAAACACCCAAACACTGTGCCGGGCCGATTGAAACTGAAGTGACTATCGCCGTAGACGTGGCCATCGCCAAACAAGAAAATAGGAAAAAGAAAAAAGGGCTAGGAAACGGTGGTACTAGTGACGACTGGAGACAGGATCCGCGCTTGGCTCGTCGAGTCCGAGGATCGATCTCAACTCATGTCCCAGAGAGGACGCATTATCTCGAAATAGGATGCACCATAATCGGAGATATAGCAGAGTTGAGAAGGAAATATCGTAGGTGTTGCATGATGAAGTCGACGGAAGAGTGCATATTGCCGTCCACGAGACATCCGCTTCTGGAAAAAGATCGCCACGGTGCGATGAAGCTTTCACATGGCATCCAGTAGATGGATTTATAGCAGGTAGATTCTGGACCGTCATTCGTTCACACAGTCCTGGTTCGGTCCGTAGCCGGTCGAAGGATTGGCATGACTGTCTGCAGGGGCAGACAATTGGATGACGAGTAGATAGGAGTAAGTTGCTAATTAGGAAGTATGTATGTGTGACCACATGCAGTTGACGTTTGATAGGTTTGAGTGGAATGAGTGGAATGAGTGGATTGCCTGGTATCACAACATGAACATTTCACGAGAAGTCACGTTGGTGTGAGAGAAAAGAAAGCTTGTCAAATAAGCTCGGAAGGAGGAGACTCAACGGCTGAACGGTGACGTGAAAAAAAAGCTGGAAAAAAAAGCTGGGGAAATAGCCCCGTGGTTCCCTCTAAAAAGGATCTTCCCGTCCGCCCGCCTCGCTATCCAATGTTGAACTGTCCGAAGTGGCCCGCTCCACACCTCGCCGCTGATTCCCCTTTTCCCCTTGCGCTTCCCCAGAACCCCGGATTTTGAGGTCCTCCAGCTTCTCCAAGTCTTTTCCTCTTTGAGCAACACGGGAACGTCAAGGTACAGAGTTTCAGTACCCTTACTGGAAAAGGTCTCCATACCTAGGTACTTGAAAGGGAGATAGATCATTTAGGTACACCCAGCCATCTCTTCAAGATTCCGAGATACTAGAGGAGCATCTTGAACACGATGTGAACCTCTGGAGTACAGTCGGTGAATAGACGAGGTGATTGTAACTTGAGCCTTGCATTGCCATTACTGTTACGCAGTGACTGGAACATTGAACAGCGACGGGTTGGACGAGCCCCTGTGCTGACGCATTATCCTTATTATATCCATCGTATCATTGGTTAAACGAGCTCTCGGGCTAGTACAGTTTTGATGAAGGGGAAAACTTACTGGTGGAACCAATTGCCGAGGCGACCCCTCTTTTGCCTCCTTGAGAACTGTTCCCTGCCAGCCTGCTCCAGTCTCCAATGCGGGGATGCCCAGCCAGCGACGATCATCTTGGGGGAGGGATCTACACAGTACTGTGGTAGAGAGCTACCTGGGCATTGCCATGTTGCCTGCGGAACATAATCACAACTGAATGACTGATTGGATTGATAGGTATGCCAGGTATGTTATTACCTCCAATCCGGCAAGGCTTTTTATGCCAGAGTGCATAGGGCCAAATCCCTTCCCACTGCATACGGTATACCACAGTATTGTGTGCTATGGTATTGCTATGATCATTACCCGAAAGTCAACTTCAGTTCCCGTTGGTCATAGTACATAATACTGTGCTACCAGTTGACATACATAGTACCCATGAAGCTTAAGCCTGTCGGTACTTATGTAAGATTCGACATGACGTTGTCTGCACTAACCTCGGCCAAGACCATTGAACACACACGTTGAATTGTTGAGTCTTCAGTGTCCTTCTCCCTTTCCCGATGCCTGTTGTTGCCCCGAGATCCCTCGTCGCATCGGCCCCCCCCGCGCCTTCCCCAGATCCCCAACTGCACAAATCGCTACCGTATACTGCATAGCGTACACCGTATACCGCTTACAGCAGCATACCGCATACCGGCCAGACCCCGTCCCCGCCTCCGCATTTTCACCCACATTTTCCCACCTACGAGCCCATGCATCTTTGCGGAGCGTCTTGGAAGGAGACGCGAGCTCTCCACACACAGACAACCAAAGCAGGGAAAAGCACCGTAGCGCAGCTGTTGTTGTTGATGCATCAGGGAAACAGGAACAGCCCGAGAATACCTGGCCTGAATCCCAGTCTCACTCTAGACCTATCTCCTACACTACCTGCCTAGGCAGTTGATCAGTTCGAACTTCACATCTTTGTTCTTTCTTTTCGTCGAAGCCGCTGGTGTCGTTTGTCGTTGCATCACGCGACCCAACGCTTTCTTCTTCATCCCAAACCCCGCGTTTTCCTCCCCAGACCATCGCTTTTAATCCCTTCCTCCTCCATCTCCATCCACGAAGTCGAGGCCTCTCTCCAATTGAAGTACTAAGGCGCTGCTCCAAAGCCACCAGCCAGTCCGTCAGTCTGTGGAGTCGAGGTCAGCTTGGAGAAACATACCACAGGCAATAGATCTACAGAGTACGTACAATACGGCCTCCGCCCAGCTCTGTATTCCACTGCTGAGGTCTTCAACTGACATGCGTTACAGCTTACTGCACTGTACAAGACTTCACGACTTTTGCAACACAACTTCTCGCCACGCTCAATCGAGGAAGATTTCGGTTTCAGAACTTATCCAGGTATGTGCCTTGAGTATTAGATTGCCCATCCACCTCCCGCACATCCAAGGTTGTCGATTACTGCCCCATATTCTCCAACTTCTTTATCCCCTTGGCTAGACCTGAACCTGGGTCTGGACCTCAGCCTCTCGGTCAGGTCCTTGTTTAGGCCAATTGGTCTCAGCTAGGCCACGACAAAGTGTGGCTGATCATCGCTACCGAAACATTTCCTGTGTATCACAAACTCCAGCTTCCCCGCCTCTGTCCAGCCTACTTGAACCGATTTGCCTACTCCATGCGCCTCCCCACGTCTCGGGGATTTTTCAACATTGGCCAAACATCACTCTTCCATATTTTAGACCAGACACTGGTTTATAACATGGCACAAGCAGCATTCAACATAACCACTAACATGTATCTAGACTACAATCACCATTCTACGCTCTCTATACCGAGCCCTAGGATCCAGGAACCTCCCATATCATCTCAAGTGGTATGCTCGGAACCACATGCTAAAGTGCAACCTTGACACCCACGCCATTATCCCGTCTTGGCAATAATCTACGCTTGTTGACAACATCTGGATCCAACTTGAGATCGGACCCAGCCTTACGAAACTACCTAGTTCACTCTGCACTCTCGTTGTCAACCGCCAACCCGTCATACCTCCCGCACGCCAGTTCGGCCCCATCGGTCTTTTGTCTCACTGGCCCCACTGTACTGAGGGCGTTGAATGGGTTGAGGAGGCTTTTCACTACTATCTGTAAAAAGGCCTATCAATTTTCTGCCGTGCTATCATTCTATCCCGGCTTGGACCTCGTGTCCCACTTGGGGTAATATCCTCATCTATGCGCCTCCATGCATAGAGCGAGTCCAGTGCCGTCCTAAAGTATTACCATATTATTGGGAACACGCAAAACGATCTGATCAAAGGAGGGGTAATCTCTCAAGACAGGCGATCTACTTCAACTTGGTGCTTGGGTTACTCGGGTCACAGGCGAGTATCCTCAATTTCCACTCAACTCGTACGCTTGACACCCGTGGACGTCTCGACCGGCAAGTTTCCGCCTACGGAGATCTGCTTCGACCCCACCCCCACACCCTCTTCCAACGTCACCTACGCTCCAAACCCCAACCTCGTGGCATAATCAAGGCTTGCCGTGCCAATATGCTGTCCATTCAGTCTGTAGAGGGGCCAAGCCCTCCTCGTGTTGATGAAAACGGAGAGATCAAGCAACAAAAACCAAAAACGCTACCATGCAAATACTGCAACAAGTGGTTCAGGTAAGCCGGCAGATGGTATGATGCGCATCTTGATATTGGCTCACATGGGATTTCCCAATTAGACGTGTAGAACATGTACAAAGGCATGAGAGGACGCATACCAAAGAAAAGCCATTTTCTTGTAATTGGGATGGCTGCGGGAAAAGTTTCGGCAGACGGTACGTTGTCTTCCTCCTGTTGTTCCATCGTATTGTTTCACTTCGTCCAAGTACTGGACAGGGCCTTGCCTCATCCCTCCATCAGCCAAGCGGCCCCCCCCCTCACCCACTGGCTTGCTACCCATTGACGTTACCCCAAAGCAATTCATCATATATTGTTCTTGTATCCCGTGTCTTGCTCCACACCCGTGGCACGCATCTTGCCCTTCGACTCTATACCCGACGTATTCGAAGTATGCTTATATGGACATCAGAGACCTGCTCGTCCGCCATGAGAAGCTTGTACATCTCAGCGATGGGAACAAAGATGGCAGCGCTACCACCACCTCTCACCGGAGAAAGTCATCTGCGGCGAATGTACAGGCCAGCCCAACGAAAAGCCATGGCGACACCGAAATGCTCGGCATGCAGCAGACACCGTCGCAACCGCACTTTGCATCCGACGCCATGTCTGCCGTGGTGTCAACTCTGTCGCCGGATTCTCGCATCGCCCCTAGGCCAGCGCCAGCTTGCAACCTTGACCTGCTGTCCGACGCCGCTACCCACTTGGCTTCGGCCGGAGACGTGTCCTCGATGCAGCCCTTGATGTCTGACATGAACCAACCTCAACCGGGTCTGGGCCGAGTTGATGGTATGGCATCTTACGCTGATCGAAGCCGAGATTCGGATCCAGTAGTATACTCTACACAGTTTCCTGCGACTACTGCTCCATATGCAGTCTCCTCGGCACCATTTGCCATTTCGTCGAACTTCCCTGTTACATCCGCAGGCTTCCCTGTCTCTTCCAATCCACAACCGTCGCTTGATGCCAATTATGACTTCTTTTTGGATGACTTTGGCACGCAGTCACATTTCTTACCCGCTGGAGTAGACACGGAGCAAAACTTTGGAGGCTGGCGTGGAGGAACTTCTTCTTTCCCGTCGAGATTTCCGTCCTTGGCACCGGAAGCGTCTACGGATGGCGCAGGTAGGTTGCCAGACGAGGGAACAAGGGCGCCTCTTTGGAGAATCTCGGGTAATGACCACGGTGTGATCAAAAGTCGTTTGGATGAATTCTCTAGCGTCCTACCGAGCGACTTCGTTTTTCCGTCTCGACATACTCTAACACGGTATCTTGAGGGTTATATCAGTGGCTTCCAAGAACACCTTCCCTTCCTGCATATCCCGACCTTGAACCCCATCGAGATTGCTCCGGAGCTTCTCCTGGCGATGGCCTCAGTTGGCGCCCAGTACCGCTTCGAGAGTCATCGTGGCCATGCACTGTGGTACGCGGCTAAGGCTGTTGCCCTTGAGCAGATTCGGAGACGGCATAGTCATGAAGTCCATACCTTGCTTCCTACCCCCGCAGCATATAGCCCACATTCAACGCGGGCGTCCCCAAGCCCGGGATTTCGTCACTCCTATAACTCGGTTCATCTGGACCGGCCCATGACACAGGAGACACACCGCGAACCATAGTATGTCATCTTCCCTGGCACCGCTGCGATCTGACTGACAATATGCTAGCTCTCCGAATAATCCTCAGTCGCGACTCGAGACCATACAGGCCCTTCTGTTACTATTCTCCGTAGGGCTCTGGGGGGCCAAGGCCATTCTACAAGACGCGTTATCCTTACAAAGTCAGCTGGCTCTGTTGATTCGTGATGAAAGACTGAGCTCCAGTCCTACTCAGACCAACGACTGGGAGACATGGGTGAGAAACGAAGGGAGCAACCGGACAAAGCTTATCGCCTTTTGCTATTTCAATTTGTGCAGCATTGCCTACAACAGCCCGCCGGTGTTGTTTACCTCCGAGACAAACCTACTCCTACCAGGCCCTTCTCGACTCTGGAGGGCTGAAAGTTCATGGGCGTGGCGAGATGCCCGGCCAACCGTTACATACACGGAGATCACTCTCCAGGACGCATTGACCAGGCTCTTGCAGCGACCATCTCAGGGACCACTGAACAATCTCTCGTCTTTGGGCAATTATGTCTTGATACATGCCTTGATACAGCATATATACTTGCTAAAACAGACCTCGTTCGCGCACACTTCACCATTTGACATCCACAGGGGGCTGAAAGCCGATGACGTGGAAGAAGTAGCTCAAGCACTGCGGGTATGGCAGATGGGATTCGAGGAGCATCGCTTGAGGATCACCCAATCAGCTCAGCAAATGGGTAGTGAGAACTTCCCGGGAGGGCCTGTATCCTTCGACGCAACTGCTCTGTCTAGGCTTGCCCACATCCGCCTACACACGGATCTTGTGCCTGCTCGAGCCTTGGAGAGCCGTGAGCCATACGCAGCTGCCAATATTTTCAATAACCTACCACTTCTGCCCCGAGGACCCCGTTTGAACAAGGCAATCCTGCAAGCAGTGCATGCGCTGTCGATGCTTGTCAAGGCTGGTATCAACTACATTGCTAGGACAAAGTCTCTGGAGTGGAGCATGCAACATTCTTGTGAGCAACACCTTATCCTATTACCTATGGAGCTTACTTAGTATTGACGGGGAATATGAGATGGGTTCTTGCTAACGAGTGTCTTTGCAGTGTGTAATCTCGAATGCGCAGTCCTCCTCGCCAAGTGGCTCATGACAATGGCGTCCTTAAGTCCTACTGAGGTACAGACAGGAGAAGAGAAGACGATACTAGCGTCAATCAGGACTATAGTAGATGAGACTGAGTATGCGGTACCGATTGACCCATCCCTCGCTGCCCAGCAGCCATCGAGAATCGACGGGTCCCTCAACGACTCGCAGAAACTGCGTCAGCTTGCCTCTGCCGTACTTCGGATCTGGGCCAAGACTTTCAAGGGGGAACACATCTTCGAGCTCGTGAAGAACATGGGACATGGTTTGGAGGTCTATTCCAACATCTTAGACAAGCCAAGGGACCAACCGTCGCTTGGACGAATGTCGTCTGGTTCTATGGTCGATTGAATAGACACTCACTGCTGACTCCTTTCCGTCTGGTAGTAGAACCAGGCAGAGCTAGGTGGTGATTGCCAGGTGAGTCTGACCACGAGGAGAGTCTATGCAGGGGTACTCGTGTCCTTGGCGGCCAAACCTTTCTATGCTAAGTGGAGGTTGGACCTTTGCGGTCCATCGGCCACAAGGCCCAAGGGGATGAATGACAGGTAATAACAGGGGACGAAGACTGGTGGAAAGAGGAGCGAGAACATCATCAGTATGCGGTAACAGGTACGGCAAGAATAATAGGGCATCAGGTCAAGTCTCGGATGGTATATAAATTGATAGTATGGCTACTGTGAAAAGTCAGGCCTGCAAGGTGTGAGTGGTGCTTTGCACAGAGCTTTGCAGTTGAAAAATTAGCGATAACGAATGGTTATGATTGTAAGATTTTTTGGATTGGGGCCTCTTTCTTACAGTGATATGCTGACGGTATGATTGGGTGGACGGTGGTAAAATACACGAAAGTTGGGAGCTTCATCATGCAACTACTTAGGTACCTACTATGGGACAGCTATCTATCTCATCTTGTCTGGAGTGAAGTATTCAGAGTAGTTATACAAGTAGCGTCCACGATTAATCCAATCGAATCTTACGGGAGCTCCTTCCTTGTGATGCGCCTTCTCTTTTGACAATTCAAGTTGACATCCCAAGGCAGACACTCGCCGGAGTCACTCTCACCATTTTTAAACTTCCCAGTCTATTGTTCGGGGTTTTCATGTCCTTATTAATTGGAGCAACCATCGATGATCGGGATATTTGTCTCATATATTTCCAGATGTTATCTTTGGCGCTCTATTGCTTTCACACTGTCCTAGGGCAAAGGTCAAGCAACACATACACACAATACACAACACGATACATGGGAATACAACACAAGACAGGCGATACATCAAACACCAAGCTTAGATTGCAACTTATAAAAGACGCTTCGTCGCCGTAGTCATTCTCTTCCACTATCACCACACTTAGCCATTTATAGGTGGAGCAGTGATATTAGCCAGACACGATGGCGTCTCTCTACACCCCTACTCTAACCTAGTATGTGCTTTATTCCCTCCCTTTGTCTATGGATACTGGCATATTATATATATACTGACACTAGACATCCTAGCAACCCAATCACCGACCCCCAGGGCACCCGTGCTAACCATTACCAAATCGAGCGATCGCCCGGCGATGGCTTTATCTACGAGGCTTTCTACGACCCTCACGCCGACACCTCAACGACATACTACCGCACTGAATCTCTGATCATCGCGACGGCAGGAAGCTTTATGCACGAGAAGTTTTGTTACCCTGGTAGGCTGCACCAGCATATTGGAAATATTCACAACTACAGAAAATGCTTCCTCACACAAGATCAACACTGATTAGAGAGTATCTATAGGTCCCCGCGCAAGCTACTCCGTCTTCTTCGGCCCAGGAAACGACCTCAACGACGTGGGAAAGTCCCTCGTCACCCCACCTGGCGCCTTCCAGTCGCGTCAGCGTGGCGACCTCAGTGCAGCCACCTCTGCCCTACGCACCGTTGTCCAGATCCTTAAGAAGGGTCTTACACGCCGCGGCCCCATTAGCAGGGTCATTATCAAAACTGACTCTGAGTATCTCGTCAAGGGCGTGACGGAATGGGTGTACACGTGGGTCCAGAAGGGATGGATCAGGTGTGGGAACTCGAGGGTCAAGGATTGGGATCTGTGGGAACAGTTGCTGGACGTCCTGGATCACGTTAAGCTTGTCTGGGGCGTTGAGGTTGCGTTCTGGTGGGTTCCGCCCAAGTGGAATCGTGACGCAAAGAGTCTGGCGGGGCTGGGGTTGAGGGTGCCTCCTCCTACGGTATCCCCTGCTACTGCTTGTGACGGTACTTCGAAGGAGGTGTCTAGAGTATCTAAGGACTCCAAGGCGTTGAAGCAGGTGGATATGAAGATGAGTCCGTCTGGTACTTGGCTTCACGAGTCCTGTTATGTTGTTGGAAGGCCGTAAAAATGATACGCAATACACGGAAATGATGGTGTTGAGGGTATGTATTACTGGGGCTGAGGTGAATGGTTTCTTTTGACCCCTGAGCTGACTTGGTATCTACAGGTGTCTGAAGGTCTTACCTAACTGCGTTTTGTGGCACCCGCATCCCCTGTAAAAGGGTGGTGACAGCTCGACGTACATACACAGCCAGGGGCAACACCTGGAAAAACGACCTGTACAGCATTGATGTCGATATCTTCGACGAGATTACAATGGGACAAGTGGGAGGCCGAAGATTGCTTCATGGTAAAAGGGTGAGGGATCGATGGAAGGCATTCTGTTTTCCTAATATGGACGGTGGTCCCAAGTGGCATCGCATCATGGTATTGCTGAGACCTTTTGAACAACTGGAAGGGGTAAAAGCCTGGAAAGGAACCGTTTGTGAGATCCTGTCCGTGAGGGGCACTTAGTCTTACTGAACTTATTATTGTACTTGACGTTTCAAGAAGACAGTCGGAATTTCCCAACACGCGGGTAATATCTGGTGCGATCAATCTACGCAAACAATACAAGGAACTATATGAGTCGCGACATCCTTTCCGAGACTCACATCGATCTTATTTCTCATGTTACCTACCTAAATCTGGATACGAGCATGAAATCCTCCGGAAGTTTGGTAGTCGTCGGATAAACAGACCGGTAAACGGACAGCGCAAGATTTGCCTGATATCGTGCACTCTATCTGTGAAGACTAGCTGATATCTCACAAGGAAAGCGTTGAATAAAATAACAGCACAATACCGTGAGCGCAAAGAGTGATAGTGAGAAAGATAGCAATTTCGTATCCTCGGAGAGAAGAATGCGTATATCTCACCATAGCGAGCCATCATCCGTTCCCAAACCATACGCCGGCCACCCCGGCCTCCAAACATTATCACATCGTTAAAGCCCAATCAAGCAAAGCACCGTTCACTCCTTCTTCCCCTCACCCTCGGTAGCTTTCTGCACAGGCTTATCCTCGGGGCTAAAATTCAAACTGACGCTGTTGACGCAATGCCTCTCATCCGTAGGCGTGGGGAAACCCTCGCCCTGGAACACATGACCCAAGTGTCCGCCGCAGTTGGCGCATGTGATCTCGATGCGCTTCATGAACAGGCTGTTGTCCTCGTGGCGCTCCACCGCACCGGGGATGCTGTCGAAGTAGGCCGGCCAGCCGCACCCGCTGCTGAACTTGTGCGAGGCCTTGTAAAGGGGCGTGTTGCAGCCGGCACAGGTGTAGACTCCCTCGGAGGGGTAGTGCTTATCGTAAGTGCCGGAGCCGGGTGCCTCGGTACCCTTCTCGCGCAGGATGCGGAATTGCTCTGAGGGCTTTGTTAATGTCTGACTCTGCTAGGAGCACCTATAGTACTGGTGCGAGGGTCTCAGAAACTTACCCTTATTCAGCACGGCCCGCCACTCATCGTCGCTCTTCTGGACGGGGTATGACATCTTGTTGGAGTCGGCGCTGGCCTTGGAGCTGAACAAACCACCTATAAGTGGGATAGGCATAGATCGCAGTTGGGTAGGTCGCTGGGGTAAAGACCGGAGGAGAGGAGACTGTTGTGAGGCTCGTGTGCGAGTGAAGGTTGTGAGAGTGTACAGAGTCCGCAGTACACTTGAGAACTGGAAACGCATGAAGGAGGAAGACGGATGGCCGGGAGATGTAAGATGTACAGAAATTCAGGTAAGATGAATAGTAAGCTTATGGATCTTGATTGCCACACTTGTAACCTCTCAAAAAGCGACTTTGTTTACCACTTACAAATACTCAAAAGAGTGTGGATAAGATGTATCTGATAATCGGCGGCGACACAACGCCTTCGGAAATCGCCCCTCCATCCAATCCCGACCGACGTCACAGATCTAAACGATCCACCGCTGTGGCTGTTAGTGTACAGATCCTATTGTGGCTGATGAGCTTATCAAACTATGGCACAGTGGGAACCCCCTGCTCCAGGACTTGGCAGCTTGGGCGCCAGGAGGCACGTTTGGTACGCAGTGCTTAACGTTGAGGTGGTGTACCTTACTGTGTACGTATTTAGGTACCGCTGGCCCAATTCCTGACCCCACTAAATTTGGAGCGCAACCCTGTCCAAACTGGCCCTGTAACAAGTAATCTGTACCGCTACTTCGCAATATGTCCGACAACACGCCGTCCTCATCAGTCTGTCTCCCTTTATCCAACTTTACTGCGCACGCCGTCATTCTCTCTCACCATCTCCTCGACCACTCTCAACTCCAGACCCGATTTATCCTTCGAAACACTTCAAAAAGACCACGAGATGTCGAGGCGACCGCCAAATCCCGCTGCCGAGCGCGCAGCAAAGAACCAAGCGACACTTAAGTCGCTGGTGAAGCTGGAGCCCAACAAGATGTGTGCCGACTGCAAGAGAAACAAACGTACGTGGCTCATATACCTCAGACATTCTTACTTGCCTTGATCTCCTCCTCTGACATTGCCTCCCCACAACAGATCCGCGATGGGCGAGTTGGAACCTAGGCGTCTTCATCTGCATCCGCTGCTCAGGCATTCACCGAAGCATGGGCGTCCACATTAGCCGAGTGAAGTCTGTCGACCTCGATACCTGGACCGACGAACAACTACAGAGCGTTTTGAACTGGGGCAATGCGCGCGCGAACAAGTACTGGGAGTCGAAGCTTGCTCCTGGCCACGTCCCTTCCGAGGCCAAGATCGAGAACTTTATCCGCACCAAATACGAACTTAAGAGATGGGTCATGGACGGGCCAATGCCTGATCCTGCTTCACTGGATGCGGATGGTGACGACGACGTGCCACTCAGTATTGTCAAGGAAAAACAGAGCATCGAAAGGAAGGAGTCGCAACGGACAGGACAGCCTTCGGCTTCCGCCCGCCCAGCCCCACAAGTCGACTTGATCGGCGGTGACGACCTCATGCCTCGATCAAACACGGCAGGGCCAGTTGCTAACAAGGTTCCTCCTAAGGCAGAGCCAGCGCCTCCAAGGGCAACTAGCACGAGCAGCTCGCTTCTGGGTTTGGACTTCCTGGGCTCACAACCGTCACCGCCCCCACGGCCTGCTAGCACCACGGGCTCCGGTGGAATGGGCGGCCAATCGAGGCCCGACCTGAAGCAGTCTATTCTTTCTCTCTACGCCACAGCCCCTAGGCCACAACCCTCCCACTCCCATTCCGGCTCTTTCGGAGGCATGCAGTCGCCTACGACAGCACCGCAGATGAGCCAGCAGCCCACCGGCTCCTCGATGGGAGGATTCAACGATGCTTTCAGCAACCTTAGCTTTTCCAATGTGTCCAGTCCGAAGAGCCCGGCGAACTCGGCCTTCTCCAACTTGAACCCTGTGCCTAGCAGGTCATCGACATCGACACCGCAGCAGTCCTCGGCCTTCTCTGGCCTCAGTGGTGGGGGCTTCTTTGACTCCAAGCCCGCTGCATCTGCCCCGTCCCACCAGCCCCAGCGGTCTAGCAGCGGCCTGGCTGACTTCGGAGCCTTCAACTCACCTGCTGCGCCGGCCAAGCCCGCCGCACCAGCATCTTCTGCCATGAACGACCTGTTCGATTTCTCGAGTTCTACCTCGACCGCCTCTGCGCCGGCACCAGCTCCTGCCCCAGCGGCATCTTCGGCGTCAAACTCTGTCTTCAACCTCTCTCAGTCAAAGTCTACGCCTGCCCCTGCGACAACAACCAGCCCTCTCGCTTCTATTGGAAGTTCCGGCACACTATCGGGCGCAGATGTATGGGGAGGCAACGCTTGGGCGGCACCCGAGCCAGCGCCGGCTAGTAAGCCGGTTATTAGCCCTCCACCCGCCAACGACTTTGGCTGGGGAAGCAGCAGCACCAACCTCGGGGGCTCGTTTGCCAGCACATCCATCGTACCTGGTGCAACTGGTGGATTGGTGACGCAGCCAAAGGTCGCGGCTGACGAGGAGTTTGGTGGGTGGACGAGCAGCACTGGGCCCCCGTCTGGAACGAGCGGGGGCAATGGGGCGAAGGGCTTTGGGGCAAGTGAAGATCTCTTCTCGAACGTGTGGCAGTAAAAAGTGCCAGGACCGAGTTGCCAAAGGGAAAAAGAAGGAGGACTACAAACATATGAGTCGCAAACGCTCGTTACCGATATAGGTTGGCAGATGACTCTGGAGGATACATAAATGCCAAGCTAGAATACTTTGAACCGAGGTGAATGTGGTGTGATAGTATGCATGCATGCATGCATGCAGCATGGGCGGGTACGGGATATAGATGAAGCGCAGAAACAGATGATTAATTACTCGCAAAGCCCTCCCTCCAGTCTTGAGGATTTAGACCGTGACCACAAATAAGAATCCTTAAAACGCCATTGCTATGCCTGCTACTACCTCAAACAAGCCCAGTGTACGTACAGAATACAATCAATGAATTCGGCCGGGCGCTCGAGTGTTTCCTGGCTGATCCATAATGTTTCCTGGCAGTGAATCCACAGACGTAACACGCTCCAACCTTCGCTGAAAAGAATATAGGGTGGAACCAAACACCATGGTTCGTATCGTACGCCCCACTTCTCCCTCATCCATCTGCGGTTGTCGTCTTCCACAACTGCACACCAGCCGCTCGTCGTCATGTTTCGTCCAGCTTCGTCATTCAAGCCCCTTCCACTTTGCGACCGTACCCGCGGGCGTGTATTTCGTTTCTCGGTTAAAATTGTCTTCCAAGTGTTCCTCCTCTTTGTCGCCTTCCCAGATTCATCCAAGCAAGATATGTGTGCATGTGCATAGGCGTCCGTCCTATTATTCACATCTCTAACCAGCCCCTCCCCCCCTTGCACTTCCGAACCCTCAACTCCGGGGAGCGATTCGAGATGGTGTGTGGTAGTATCTGAAACGAGGTCGGCCTAGTCCCGTCGAGGGTCGAACTTGATTAAAGGAATAGCTTCCATCCATAGTAGAGGACCATGACCGTGCCGACGAGGATGGCCGACAGCTTCATGATGGCGACCTTGTTCCCCGCGGCGGCCATCCTGCCCATGCGGCTCGCGGAACCGGTGATTTGCGAGCGCATGGAGGAGAAGGTATCGGACTGTAATGCATTACTCGTTAGCAGGTCGCCAGACCTACTTAGTGCGGAATGTTGTGTGTTTGCGTTGAAGGGGGAGGACACAGGGTACCAGGGAAGGAGAGGGAGAGGGATGGACAAATCCGTACGGTGTTGTCGATGACATCCTGGGCCCTCGCGTTATCGTAGATATCGATGGTCACGCCGCGCAGTGCGGATACCTTGGATGACAGCTCGTCGAGGCGGGAGTTGTTCTGGCGCTCGCGCTCGTAGGCTTCCGACATGTTGGCGGTGGTAGGTTTTCCGTGTGTCCCTGGTTAAGTATCGTAGGGTTGGACTCTTTAATAAGGTAAGGCAGAGCGTTCGTTCGTTCGTTCGTTCGTTCAATCGGTATGGTGTGGTTATGTGGTCGAAGAAAGGGGCGAATGAAGTTGATGGTATGACGCCAATGTAACGAGTGAGGTTGAAACTTGGGTCTCAGCCTGGTTGTGAATGGTGCACCGCCACACCTGATCCCTAGCCTTGCTTGCTGCAGCAGTTGCAGTGGGTTGGTACCTGGGGCTGGTGGCGGGATGGCGGGAACACATGATGTACACTACCACAGTACATACATACCCTGGGTACCTAGGTACGCTAAGCAGCAGCCGGAGGCCACCCACTTACAGGGCCTGACAAGGCCGGGCGGCCACCTTGGTATTCCGTATTCCCGAGGTGACGCTTTGGTTGGATCTTGTGTTCCTGAACCTCTCCTCAAATTGGTAGGACATGTGACGATCCCAGAGGCTAAGAATTCAATCCAGCTTGCTTTGCAGTGGCACTGCACTGCATGACTGATTGACGGACATTCAAAGTATGTACTGTAGTACTATGGTACATATATTGATGCTCATGTTCGCTTAGTTCTGATAGAGGACCTCGGAATTGGTGCCTAAGAGGAACTTATTTTCCCCACAATCCCGCATCATCGCCCATCAGCTGCGCGTCTGCGCCCCTCTATTAGCAAGTTCCCGACCTTGACTTTCTCCAATAAACAACAACCTTGGAACATCATCAACAACCCTAAACTTTACATATTCCCTCTTTCTCCGAACAACCTATTACATCCTCCACTTCTTACTACCTTCTCCTCCTAAATTGCGGCATACCTACACTCACAAAAATGGGTATCAATAATCCCCTCCCGTCGTCTATGGCGTGTAAGTTCAAGTCCGCCCCCGCTTGTGCCAGCACCCTCCAACTTGAGCCTCAACTCCCCTGCAGCACGCATGATTGCGACGTCATTTTCAAGTAGGAAGCATGACTGACACTATTCTACTGAAACAATAGCGGAATGCAAAAAGTGTGGGAAGATCCTAGCCGCCTTCGTCGACCCTCGTCAGTCCTTCGGCCCCGATAAAGTTATACCGCCATCCGTATTGGCATCCGCAAAGGTAAAGCTCGGCGCCTATTGCTCTCCACAACCACCATCTTCTCACCACTGACCCAAATATGTTTTTCCCAGGGTCTTGCAATCCTCACAGTTATCAAAGCCGGATTCCTCGGCTCCGCCCGCTTCGGCTCAGGCCTTGTCGTCGCCCGCCTCCCCGATGGATCCTGGTCCGCCCCCACCGCCATCGCCACCGGAGGTGCCGGTTTCGGTGGCCAGATCGGCTTCGAGCTGACCGACTTCGTCTTCATCCTCAACGATGCCTCCGCCGTCAAGAGCTTCTCCCAAGCCGGCTCCCTCACCCTCGGCGGGAACGTGAGCATTGCGGCCGGCCCTGTGGGCCGGAACGCCGAGGCTGCCGGTGCCGCGAGCTTGAAGGGCGTAGCGGGCATATTCGCTTACTCCAAGACGAAGGGGCTGTTCGCCGGCGTGAGTCTGGAAGGCAGCGCCATAATAGAACGGAAAGACGCAAACACCAAGCTGTACGGGCGGCCCATCAGCGCGAAGGAGTTGCTGTCCGGCTCGGAGAGGCCGCCGCCGCAGGCCGCGCCCCTGCTCAGCATACTGAACTCCCGTGTCTTCTCCGGGATGGGCACCAGCGGCAATTATTCCGATTCCATGTACAACGACGTACCCGTATACGACTCACGACACGATGACGTGGTTTGGAACGGTCAGCGGGGCTCGGCGTACGGGGAGGGCCAGACGCGGAACAGTGTGCACGGCACTAGTGCGAGCCAAGAATCGTTCGGCGCGCCGAAGCGCTCATCGACGTGGCAGGACGATATCTACGATAACCCGAGGCAGTTCGGCGCCGGATCGAGATCGAGTACCCAGCATGATGTTACTGTGCCGCGCGAGTACCAGACTGGACAGACATATGCCGATACGAGGAAGGCTGGCCCCGGTAGACCGGCCGCGCCGAAGCCCAACTTCGTAAGCAAGCAGGCTATGATGAAGAAGAATGAGGCTGTTGCGCTGTACACGTTCGAGGCGGAGCAACCTGGTGACTTGGGCTTTAAGAAGGGAGATGTCATCACGGTGTTGAAGAAGACGGAGAGTGATAACGACTGGTGGTACGTACTTCCTTGCCAGATTGCGGATTTGGAAAGTAGTCGTCGGGAGGCGGCATGAGACTGACTGATTATTGCGCAGGACCGGAATGATTGGCACGAAGCATGGCACGTTCCCGAGTAACTACGTTAAAATGAAGGAGTAGACTCCTCCGGGATACTAGAGGGCGCGAAGCCCAAGGGCGGAACCAAGCAGTATTGCGGGCTCTAATGAATCGAGCATCCTGACCTAAAAAGAGGGCCATTTTCCTCAGAGTAAGCCCTGGGCCTGCTTCTGACACAAACCCAAGGTCCCTAGCGATAAACCTTTTCAATGCCCATGTGCCTCCAAGCGAAGAGGCTGGTGGTGCTCCAATCCGAACCGGACGAAGAAGGGACCTGACGACTGCGAATGACCACCTACTTTGGCCTCTTTTAAACTTCGAAACCGTTCTCTTTTGCTCTTCAGTTTGGTTTTTCCTTCTGCGACTTGGATATCCCAATCTATTTTTTTGCAAGTCTGGAGTTTGGGTCAAATTGTTCTTGACGGCATCCTGCCTAGCATTTATATTTTTGTACTGTATTATTTATTGCCGGCGTTTGGATCTCGAAAGCCACCTTGGTCAAACATGCCTTTTATCTTGGGTCCTCAGCTGATCTGGGGTACATAAGTTGAGTTATTAAAAAAAGGCTGTGGGAATATGATGTGGTATTACTTTACTCGATCTCGGCCTACTTTGTGTGTGACGTTGGTGTGTCTAACGACTGTGGTCGATAGTGATCTGTAGCCATTTTCCGTGCCGCTTCCTTTTGGAGGCATCTCGATCTTACCTAGAATCCCAATTCGGGCATTTGATAACTGCTCGGAAGTGCATTGGCTAAAAGGTGACGCTGTCAGCCATGTGAGCCTGACATGGAGATTTGAGTTGGGGGGCTATGCGACATGTGTGTTTGGGGTCCCGCCCGGGGGCACCCACTGGGGCCACAGGACGTTGACAATAATGGAGTTCTATTGCAAGGCCTTCCCAGAGGAACGCGCCAACATGGGAACAACGGCTTTCTAAACCGACTCGTTTTGTTCCGGGTACAGTACGCGTTTGATTGCGGCATGGTATGCGCCAAGGGTGGCTAGAGCGTGATGGCTGTAATTCCTATGCAGAGCGGGGACCGAGAGGGGGACGGGGAAACGGAGTGACCATGCAATATGTGTCGAGTCAAACCTAATGACGTGCGGGTCGGAGGGAGCCCTATATCAATCTTTGCCCTATAGGGCTGGAGTGGAAAGCAGACGACACGGCGAGCCTCTTTTTGTGACACCTGGGGGGGGGGGCGGGTGGGGAGGAGGCGCCTTGCTGAGAGCAGTAGGGGGCTTGGTTGCACCGCTGTCGTGACGGACCACATGCGTGATTCTGCATGCAGATAGATGAATATGTAGTGCTACCCGGAAATACATGAAGTGTGCCTTGGATGGAAGGCAAGAGCTGTGACGTCTGATCACGATGGGTGGGCATGTTCCCGGTCGATCTGCACATGCAGGTCGAGTCTGTCTACCAACGGGCCTTGCTTGTCGCCGACGGTTGTTGTTAGGCGGCTTCTATGACTACAACATTGGTTTCAACTCGACTCTCTGGTCAATCAATGGGGCAATTCGAAGGATAGGCGACGGCGCGTAGTGACATTCACAGCACGAGGGCCATTGGAACGAGGGCTCGAGGTTGCAACTTCAGTTTCGTTCTTTAGAATCCCGCCAACTAGGGTACCATATCTATAACTTCCCAAGTTCACCCTACAACGCCACCAAATAACTAGGTAATGAGTATACACACAATTTCAGCTCATCGTCACCAGAATGATGCTATAATTATATCCCAAGGGGCACCATACGTAGGAAGTGCTTCAGGTCTAAGCAAAGGACTCGGCTGTTGGACACCACAGAACCTCCTCCGTATCTGGATCATAAAGGTACCAACGTTGTGTTGACTCATCCAGAACCCATTTCCTCTTGGGGCTCTTCCTCCCGGCCACAAAGGGCGCAAGGTATTGGTCGAAAACGCCGGCGTCACAGGTTCGAAGGTACTCGGTTTCTGCCTTGCGACGGCCCCGGCGCAAGATATCATCCAGCGCTTTCTGCCGTAGCTTGACATCATTGGAGAGGTCATGTGGAGGATTATCGTGGTTGCTGTTGTTCGTGCCGTCGGATGTAATGTGGGGCCACGCGGCTTGGGCGAGTTGATTGAAGGTCTCATCTACAATAGTGCTGTTGGCCGAGTAGTTTGTATCACACTTTGAGTGAGTGGTAAGTTGGTCTGAAGGGCCCTCTTGTTGTTTATAATGGCTTGATTGGCTCTCTGGATGATTTACCACCATTTCCAGTGAAGTGTAGGTGAGGTATGCGAAGGCATGTGTGCGTGAAAGGCTAGACTAGGTTGGGCATTGATGAAAAATGTCCAAAATGCTTTGCTTGGATTTGACACAGGACGAGTGTGCAATCAAAACTCAAGAACGTTACGGATGCTTTCGCTTTTTTATATTCCAGCTTTCACTTTCACTCTTCGTGAAGCACCCTTCGCTCAGTCAGCTGCATTCCTATACTGGCGAAAAGAATGCACATACCACTCACATTCATTCAATAATGCCCGATTTCAGGGCTTACTTTCATTGCAAAACTGCTAACTTCAGGCCTCCACAAATCAGTCTGACTGTGATTTACGAGCTGTAAACCACCCTGAAGCGAGGTGGTGTCATGCATATTGCTGAAGGTTGCAACCCTTTGTCCAAATCGGGTGCGGAGGCGGGCAACTTGGCCGAGCTCCAGTGGCCGTCCGAAATTCAATGAAATCTCAGTGTGGCGTTTGGAATTTGTCCATGGAATTAGTACATGGAATTTGTACAGGTGGAATTTTGACATGGACGGTGATGATGCTTTGTACCCGGTCCTGCAACGTATCCGTGAATGCAGGTGTGACCCATAAACGACAACGCTCTCTTCAAACAGGAGAGACTTCCGCGCCATGACATAATATTACCCAGGCGATGCTCCATGATTACGTTCAAATGAGGCTGCAGAGGATGGAATTCCAAAGCCACAGCTACCCAGGTGTCGTTCTCCTTCCCACCCCGACCCTTTCGCACCATTTTGTGCATGTGTGCCGCCTGCACGAGATGGCCCAATGATAACCTCGAATAAAACCTTGGAATACGTGGGGTTCAAAGTATATAAAATCCAGAGCCTATAGAGTCATTCCCACTACATACTGCACGGGCGAAGCTCCTTACGTAAATAGGCTTTCTTCGATTGTGTGCCACCTGCAAGAGTCCCCGAGGGTCGTCGACCTTGGGAGTCCTAGAGCCAAAGTATTATTATGCCTTTGTCGTACTTCACACATACAGTAGCAAAAGCTCACTGGCCCTGGAAATGAAGGGGAAATCTATAATATCCAAAGGATAGGTCCAGGAAACAATGTGTCAGTCGTGTGCGTGTCCCCCTAACCTCGACATCACATGGCTCAAGCAGCAGTTGTTTACTAGTCCTCCGCTATCTTCTTTCCCCTCAACCCCTCACATTATTTTGGAATTCCTTGACCTCGGTAGTCAGATTTCATGTAATTTCCAACGAGGTTCTGTAATTGTGTCAGCTCGATTTTCCATCAGTTGTGTCATTCCAGAGTTGCTCCTTGCGTTGTGAGCAACCAACGGCAATCCATATACTTAAAAACAAGGCACCCGAGGTCGACCTTGCGTCGTGGACTTCTCTTTCACTCAGCTTTTCTCACATATCGGCGGAAGAGGAGTTCATTAGCCGAGGGCAGTGTGTATTCCACAATCAAATGCTTGCACTGGCCCGGGGCCTTGACCATCAGCCGCTGCCCAGGTGGTTAATATGAGCCCAGCTGGAGGCTCAACATTTCGATTCGTCAGACCCCTTCGTTCAGTATCGACCTATACACCATCATGGTCCGGGAAATCCAGAAGTCTCGACCTAGAGGGAAATTAGGGTTCACAAGAGGACTCCCATCAACACGACAACCGCGAGTCTACGGCAATATGCCCGACCGGCGGGTAAAATTGAAGCCTCATAATCGACCCAGATTCCAACATGGCGAACCACAGGTTGGTGATGAGTCTTTCTTGATATTAATCCTAAGCACCATGTTGACTTTTTCAAGTTTGAATCCACTACTGGTGGTACCCTGAATTATCCTACTCTGGGTATTCCTGTCGACACGATACTTCCCGCGGCTGAATCATCGGTGGCTGGTAGTTCTACCTACCTCAACGTGGACATCTACAACGACATATCGCAACACTCTATTGATCCCGCGATCCTAGCGCAATTTGCTGGACAAGAATGTTGCCCTACTGGGCCGACAGATGTCTCTCAACCCACATCCAGGCCACCCAACACTTCGGACATGACACAATTCCAGAGCGATAAGAAAACCCCGGCGCTTGAGTTGCCAAATCCCCAAGGACCGATCCTTATATCCATTCTTAATTCACAAAGGCAGTTCAGGGACATCATATCCCAATTTGATGACAGTTACGAGTTTTCGATCATCCACCCATATACGTTGAGAGGCCTCGACTTGGAACCAGTCGATTTTCCTCCAGGTGAGGGCAGATACAATCAAACACCATTTGGCCCCATACGATTCCAACGATTCGTGAGAGTTACTGTCAAACTTGGAAGTCCTGACGTTATGATTGTTGATTGTCTCGTCTTCGAGGAAGACTTTCATCCCACCGGCATTGGCCTCATTTGCGGAAGCCGTTTCATCAACAATGGGGTCATGAACCAGGTTCAGGTAAACCCTATACCAGAATACGCTGCCTTCAATCCTCAAACAGCCATAATGTCGACTCGTTGACCTGGATGGCTTCGTATCGACTCACACGGCCACGGCGGACGCCTGTGCGAGCTCCATCCACATGATTCTATGGTCCTCGAATCTACTTGAACCAAACACATTATGACATCTGGGGATCTCATTATCCGTACTGATGGAACCCAAGACGTTCCAGCGGCGGAGTCACTTTCACATACGGGACCACCTGTCTCGTATGTCATACGCTAGATCCTAACAACTGATCACTGCTTCACTAAAATACGTTCAACTCGAGACTCGAAATTTTCTTTTCTTTCTTTCGGTTTTTATTCTTGTTCTATGTTTTGGGATTGCAAATTGCTCAACGCGTTGGAAATGTAGGAAGCTACCTAGGTAGACATTCATTGCCTCGGATAGTTTTGCGGAAGAAAACCACTTTGAACGACAGATTACAAACTACAGATTGTTTCAGTTCCCCGTTTCACTTAGTATTAGTCAGAATAGAAAAAAAAACGACAAAGACAAAAAAACAAAGGGCCAGGGGCGGGGAGACAACAAACTGACAGACAGTAATGCGATCATGATACTAAACATAGGAGTTTGCACATCATCCAAGAGTTGGATAACTCAAGAAACAGGGAAATACGATGTGCTCCTTCTTTTTTACCCTCGTTCATTTGTTTTTTGTTTTGTTCTTTTGTTCGGTTTGGGAGAGGTCCCTCGGGGGGTGGTAAGATGAGCGCCATGGCTTTGAGGCCTCGGCCTCAGAGAGTCTTCGGGCTCTGCCCAGGTGGTATGAACCAATTTCAGCCTCTGCCGAAAGGGTTATCCAAGATATCAAGATGCTGATGTGCTACGGGTGGGGATAGAAAATCTCTTTAAGACAATGATAACTACAGTATTTCTTTCCAGTTCCAATATTGAAGCCTTAGCCAACAAATAAATGCCCTTCAAGATTGGGACATGAGACCTCAGCCTACCAAGCCCGTTCCACCAATCTTTGTGCAGTAATATAACAACATGCACCTATCAGCCGGAATCCCACAGTATACTGCAGACCTTGGGGTCTTTTAACCGTCTGCGAAAGTGAGGTATACGGTATATTATCAATACTCTGCATCCTTAATGGTCTTTGGACTCCAACAAAAAGAGCAGAAGGGAGGTCGAGGTCGAGGTCGAGGTTAAGCACCGACGATGACAGAGTTGAAGCGCGTCGAGGTGATGTAATTGGTGTTGTACTCCAGCCAAACCATGTCATTACGGCTGCTAAGAGGTGGCAAGCCAATATCAGTACTATGAAAGAGAGGATTGGTAGAAAAGATTTCCTTGTGACTCTCCTGAGAACCCTGGGAAGACTGGCTGGCTCAAACCCTGCAAAGCGGGGGGGGCTCAATAACCCTGATGCTGGCTCAAACCCTTGGATCCAGCACCCTTCGGCCCGAGGCCGGCAGGGATTTTTTTTCTCATGATGCGCTAACCTTGGAACTCTCTGACCGACGACAATGCGGTTCGCTACGCCCTCAAAATATTTCCCTCATTACCTTGCGCATAATAATTCATATTTGAGAAAACATTGTTACCACTCTCCTGCAACTGTCAGTCACATCTAAGCTGTCGGCTCTGCGGAGCAGCTGAGCTCGTGTCGCCACGATCCCTCAGGACTCGTCCGGCGCCGACCACTTCAAACGGTCCTTGAAGGTGCTAGCACGTCCAGATACCAGTACTATTCGTAGCTATTCCAAAACAAATCCGCCATGTCCATGATAAAACCCACACGATGGACGCCACGATCACTCTTGGCCGTCCAGTTGCCACATCTCTTCCGCCGGCCCAAGAGCCCACAAGAGTGGATAGGCCCCAGCACCGAAAGGGTCCCTCTGGATGCACACACTCACCACGAGTTCATAAAGCGGAAGCAGAAAAAATTCAAGTCGGGCATCATCACCGCGTACGGTGTCAAGAATCGGCCTAGTCGCGAACACCGGGAAAGCATGTGGAGTGTCGCCACGGGGTCGTGGGTTCCAAGTTCCTGGCTCCAAGTGACGCATATCTACCCACCATCACTGGGAAAGATGGTGGAAATGGAGACCATCAGGAGTCAAAACCTCTGGATTGCAGGGAATGGCCTCGTACTCCCGAGAAAGGCTATACGGGCCCTGGATGACTGGGCTCTGATCATCGTGCCCAGCGACCCCGACAACGGCTCCACCACGGATCGACCACATCAGTACAGATTCAAAATCCTAGATTCAGGGCACAACAGCCTACAGGGTAAAGTCTACCCGGACGTGGATACCTCGGGCTTGATGGCGCTGCAACTCCACAATCGGGAGCTCTCTTTCTGGAATAATAACCGCCCTCTTCTCGAACCACTGTACTTCAACAGCTGCTGTGCCATGTGGAAGGCCACCTGCCTCCAAAACCCAGAAGTCACTGACGGGAAGGAATTCTGGGAGCTATACCTTGGGAACCTGAAGGCGCTGTGGAGCGAGCACCTGGTCACTCGGTCACATCGTCGAATCACGCAAATATTCTACCCAAAAGAGCAGGTGGACCAGGAAAAGACACAAATAAAGGACTAAAGATGGTCATCTCAAAACTGAATCATGAGAAGGACCAAAGTGACAGACCCGAACTTTCGGGTTGAACTTTGGTTTGTCGTGTCAACAACCTCCTCCACTCGAAATATATGAACATTAATAAATATAGACCATTCCCAGATACTCAATGCATCGCTTTCCGTATCGATGAGGAGAGCTAAATATCAATAAACGGAAACAGTGCCTCCTGGTGGTTCACCATTCTGTCCCTTGACGTGTGTATATACATAGCCTTGGATGCCCCTTACATGGCCCGTTAGGGAAGACTTGACAAGCTGCCCGATACTCTTGACTGCTCAAGATTCTAGTGGGACGTAAACAAGCAATGTTAGCCTCACAATATACTGAGGGCATTTTCCCCAGTGGAATAAGTATGGAGCTACATGTATAAGTGGCTGAAGAATGAGATACATTTGCTAGTTCAAAGATAGAGCTGATAGACTAATAACGAAAAGCTATGAAATTGTTGACATGAAGCAGAAACAGAAATGAATTGTTCAACCCAAAGAAATGACAGTCCGAACGTAAAAAGAACTGAGCGAGAAATACTCCAAGGCTTTAAAGGAACGTCTATATAGTTTTAGAGACGCCCTATTTCCCGGTACATCACCATTCCCGGAGTCTTATGCTCCCCGAGAAGTAAAGAGGCGACCCCTTGGCAACGTCTTGCCTCTGTGAAGTCGTAACTCCTTGAACCTGAGTATCTCCCCAGGCACCTTTGCCACTTCAGTCTCGACCGCTTCCGCTATAGCTTTGTATTCGCCCTTACGCATATGCCATGGCGTAGGTTTGGACGCGTAGTCCGTATGCTTCCTTAATTCTACCAACATGCTGAAAAGCCTGGAACTGACTTGCTCGATGCCCACTCGGCCCCTCTCACTCGGGTTGGGCGATTTGATGATGAGCATTTCCTGCGAGATCAGGTTTAGGAATTCATGGAAGTATTCGGTGCAAGCTTGGTGAGCATGTAAATCAAGAATAAACTGTTGAGGTCAGCCTTCTGGCCTTGTTTATGCCATCTTCAACTTGGAAAGGCTGGGAATAATTACCTGTGTGACTGCAGGCTTGATCATTGCTCCGATTGTGTTGGTTTCCTCGCAACGGACTATTTCGAAGAACGTGTCAGTAGGCTTATTATGGCGCATGGGATCGTGCAGCTTCCTCCGCTCTCGGAAGGTTTGGAGAAGATCCCAACCCCCTAGCTGCCAAGTGATGAGTTCCAGGTACAAACAGCCAAGAGTCCAGATGTCGTAGGACGGGCCAACAACTGCCCCTTCGAGGTCACACTCAGGTGGTCTGTAGGAAGTAGAGTGTGCGATCTGGGTGTTCCGCTTATAACATTGGCTATGCCGGGTGGTAAACTCGGCTAAACCGAAGTCTGAGATCTTCAATACGCCTCTGTCATTTTCTTTGCTTGAATTGCGGAACCACAAGACATTCTCTGGCTTGATATCGCCGTGGCGGCCAAATAGTGGTTGAGGACGTTGGCTTCCCTTCTGGTCTTGAGTATGTGCCCCAATCGGATACGACCCAGTGCGTCGCTTTATGATGCCGGTTTCATAGCGATGGATTTGTTTGAGGGCATCAGCGATCCCACTGCATTGCTCGGCTAGCCAGTGAACTGCCTCGTAATTTGAGTCCGGTGCAGGATTTTGCTTCCAGTAGCTTTGGAGATGGGCCTCAGCCCATGGGAATATCAGGTAGAATCTCCCGAATTGCTCATACGTTGCAAACAGTGATATCAAATGTTTGTGGGAATCACCGCTGAACTTCATGAGCGTATCTGCCTCCCGTTTGAATTCCTCTCTGTCCCTGGATAGAAGGCATTTGATTGCAAAGTCACGTTGATGAACCTAGAAAACTCAATTAGCTTGTACTACGCTTCCAAATCTCAATGTGTTGTTGGGGGTGGGGGGGGGACTAACACCAGGTTTGTAGAAGTCATGATGTTCAGGATGTATGCTGACTTTGAAGACGTTGCTGAAGCCGCCTTCGAATTCGAGTCGCTGATATGGCAATTCTCTTGACCCGAACCGGCTGTCGGTATTGAAAGGGAGGGGAACCTGGTCTTGGAGAATGAAATGCTTGACATCTTTTCGCCTGCCGTGATAGAAGAATGGGGCCATAGTGGTCCACTGCCATTCTTCGAATCTCCAGACCGATGTAGAAGTCCATCCATCAAAACACTTTAGTTTACCCCGATCTCCTTTCCGTGCCAGGTTGAAGATGTTAGGTGAACCCTCTGTGGTGATTATTTTTTGCAACGGTAGGTCATGGTCCGACACCCCGTCTTCCATGAATTTCAGGATGTCCTTAGGAGTCTCGCAAAGGACTAGGATAGTGAATATCTTCTTAAATCTTGGTAGCTGCGTACCGTCTCCTGGTGTTGTTCCGCAGATCTTCCTCGCAATTTCCTCAATCTCAATGGCACTTGAATGTCTGAGACATGACTGTAACTCCTTCTTGGTGTAATCCTCCGTAACCAATGCTGCGAGCTGCTTCTCAGGGAAAAACCCCTTCTTTTCCTCATGCCCCGGAATCTCTCGAAGAATTTCGAGGAGTCGATCTTGCAACGGAATTTGAACGTCGTCGTGTGGCGAGAGTAATGAAGGCGGTGCAAATCTTACGTGTGTCGTTTCAGACACAAGTTCACGTTGATAAGCCCCAAGATCGGTGACGTTCGACTCCTCACTCGGCTCGTACGAAGTATATGGGGTGTATCTTAACTGAGGCAATCCACGCCCTGTCCTCGCAGCTCGATCGATAGCAACGTGAATGTGAGGGTCGTTGATATGTAAATAACGCCCAGGTTTCTGCTAAGAGAAAATGATAAGAGATTATGCACAAGAAATGTGATATCGAAGTGGAAAAAGAAGTAGAGTCGATCGAAGTCATCTTACAGTTGTAGCTGGCTCATCAAGACGTTGCGGTCTGACTGGATCCTCACCTTCACGTATGTGAATACCAAGATCCAGTATCGTGCGAGCAATGTATGAGCGAAAGCTCGAATTTGATGACGACGTTGAACAAGAAGATGTGACCGACGTCGCGATGTGGTCATCCCCGTTGTTAGACTCGACAAACCTCTCAGAGGTGAAGCCAGGAGCACCCCGGCTTGTGGGTCCAGTCACATAGTCAAGACCTCGCAGGGCATCTCTCTGCGCGGCTACAAAATCTTGTTCTCGCAGTATGGTTGACGTTTCACGTTCCCGTCCATTGTTGACATCTGTATAGCCTTCTTAATATCGCACAAGCATGGGAAGGTCAAGGCAACAACACTTGACAACGGAGAGGGACCTCCGCAACCGAGTGGGTAATTAAAGGCTCACCTTGAGTCGACTTGGTCCTAAAGAACATGGTGTTGCTATCGTACCCTTTTAGTCGGGGTTCAAGGAGGATGTCCCAGAAGGTAGGAACTAGAGAGCAAAGTTACTCGGACACAGTGAGACGTAAGCTAAAACTCTAGTGCAAGAACACATATTTGTAAACTATGGATATTGGGCCTAATATATCTAAATATTTCGAGTACATAGGGAAGGATGAGCTTTTCTAAGCACCGGTTGACGACCCATGAAGCATCTTGACGTCAAAGGATGCCTCCGTAATGGATGGTAGATAAATTCATCTCGCCCGATTATGGTCGACTAACTTCGCCATATTAAGCTAATTCATCTTCAGACAGCCTCGTAGGCATTTCAATGAGGGCTCAATTGATGGTATGGGGGGCCAGAGGCCGCCGGCCGGTGGCTGTGTTGTAACTATAACACTTTAATAGGGTAGCGCCGCACTCAGCCATGCAGGAACAACTGGCTTGGATCAATGGCCGTCTAATATCTGGTCAGAGAATCCGGGCTGCTGTTTTTCCACTTCGTGGCTCCGCACAATCTCGACCACGGGCTGTGCTGACAAGGCGGATAGGCCCATAGTAGTGGCCAGGAGGTGGCAGGGTGGCGTATGGCAGGGTGGTCACGTGATGGTAATAAAAGCGTTTCGCCGTAATTGTTCGTACTTGATCACTTGAGTATTCTACACTCGAATGGTATTCATCTACTCACAGAACTTCCACAACCCCGAAGAGTCTGATCACTTCCGTGCCGACAGTCTACAAGACTAGGATAAGTGGCATTCAATTTGCGATTCTGAAGCAGGCTCTCGGAGTACAACGTCAGGTTCACGGATCTGGATTCCGAGCACATGAGCTCAGAGGTTCCCAAGTTCTGAACGCCGACCAAAACTCTCCAGCCGCAGGCAGCAATGCAACCTACCCTAAGGGTACATGGCACCAACCCTGCTTCAAGTTCTATACGAGAAGAACCTCGGCTGCAATTATTTGATGTTCTGTCCATATCCAAAACATCCAGATTCGGACCTCTTAGGGTTCATAGCCAGATACATGTATACCAGGGCTTTCATCGACCTGCTTATACCATTGAATTCCCAAGGGTTTGCAAACTGTCAACTCTACTCACAAGGCTCTCTTCGGGATGGGTCTGCACCATTGAGGTGGTATCATCGAGGTGGTATTGACGAGAGGGCCGTAAGAAGTGGTCACACCCGGGGCCCCGGACTCATCACGCCATCATGGCGATCGATAATGCGGAACAAAAATGAACACGAGACCCCCCGGGGCCAGCTCCTTGGAGGGAGTCATATTGAGCTGCCGCAAACTATTTAGGCGTGGGTGTTATCAGCACACCTTCAACGAGACCATGTGAGCAGATATCGGTCAATATATTGCGCCGAAGATAGCGCAGGAGGCCAAGCACAGTATAGAACGGATTTCGCTCAGACAAGGCCACGAATAGGCGTTGAAGAGCCGGCACAAGAGTGCCCCAGGGTGGTGATACGTGAGGTTGAAGTGGGTGTGCTGACAGCAGGCCTGCCCAGGGGCGGGTTGCGAGACTCCCCGGGTCCAGACCAAGATCACTCTCAACATCGAAAGCGGAAAGCACTCCGGCCTTCAAAACACGCGAGGAACTCCGCATCTGAACATGGTGTGTGGCACAAACACAGCAGTGGCACACTGGACTCAAAAGATTCCGTCTATCCGTCGATGGCACGCTTTCTTATCGGGCAAGTATTGTGCATGAATATGCATGGATTATTGAATGGCCCTGGGCGAGCAGAGCCTCATTCCCTTTTTATCTGAGTTGCAACCTACCAAGTTGTCCCTGGCCCCTTTTTTCTACTTTTCACAGGCAGAATCCACACAACCACAATAGCCCAACACACTTGCCCAAATCTTTGCCAGAGTAATTTCAGCACTTTCATGCTCAATCATGTCTTCAAAATTGTTGGCAGATCAGGTTCTGGAAGAGATCGAGAAAAGCAACTTTCCACCCGGTCCTCCACGTGAATACGTACCCGAAGGGGTGCTCGACAAACTGATCACGAGAAACTCTCTTTGTCAGGAGTTCTCGGAAAACAGCGCGCTGGGAAGAGAACATCATGTTGACGAAGACCTGCTCAACTTCATCTTAGGGTCGGCGAAAAAAGTGTTGGCCATCAGTCTCTTAGCTGGCGTCGAGTCTAAAGAACTGCACGACGCTATGAAGGAGTTTAAGTCAAGTCTGTTCCAAGACAATTGGTTGCCTATATACAGTACGGATGAAAAGAAACTTCCATGGTCCAATCTATCATGGTCCAGTGTGAAGAGGAAGCATTTCCTAGATAACCAGTGGAAATTTCTCGCCCCCATCTTCCGAAAGAACCAACTGATGTATGAGTTTGAAAGTCTGCAAGTCTTTCCATCCAAATTCACGACGGACACCAAGCAGAAGATAGGCGGGTTCGGTGCCGTTTATGAGGTCACGATACACGAGTCGCATCTCGAGGAGCCTATACGAAAGGTGCGTCATCACCCTAAGAGTTCCCGCGGCCAATGGTGTTCGCTGACCCTCTACAGTTTGACGAAACCCGCGCCAATGTAGCAATCAAGTCTATCAAGGCGTCAGAGGGTCAGTTAGATAACGGAGACGATCAAGCGTGGGAGAGAGAGGCGACGGCACTTCAGGAAACTGCCGACCTCAAGCACCCGCATCTCATAGAATGCAAGGCCATCATTGACTGGAAGGGGACCGGGAAGTACTTCATGTTTCAATGGGCGGATGGGGGCAACCTACGCGACTTCTACAATTCCGAACAGCGACCCGAGCTCAATGCCAGTTTCGTAAAGCAAATTGTTATACAGCTGGTGGGGTTGGCTGACGCCCTCAACAAAATGCATAACTATAAGCGCCACAACAGGGACGCGGGATCATACCGGCACGGAGATGTCAAGCCTGAGAACATCCTCATCTTCAAAAACCGTACTAAAACGGGATTCTGGAGAATAGCTGACATGGGGCTGGCAAAGCATCACTTTGATGCGACTGGACTCCGAGGGCCAACCGCAACTCGTAATGGAACTCCATTATACGAACCCCCGGAGGTTATTCTGAAATCTGATCAAGCAAGATCTCGGCAGTATGACATCTGGTCCATGGGCTGTGTGATCTTAGAACTCATTGTCTGGCTACTTTACGGCACCGAGGAGCTCGAAAAGTTCAACAACTGCTTGCATGATTCCTTCAGAAACAAGAGTCCGTACTGGGCAGTTAAAGCAAACGATGCAAAGGATGCCCAGGTGCATCCTCATGTTCAGACGTGCATGAAAAACATCAAAAAACACCCGGAATGTACCGGCTCGACAGCAATCGGCGACCTTCTCGAGATTGTCAGGACGAGGCTACTTGTGGTGCCGCTTCCGCCACAAAATCAATCACTCCACAAACAAACAGTCCTGGCAGAGGCCAAAAAAATAACTTCGGGCTCGACCGGTCCCCCTCCTCCCCCTCCTCCTCCTGGCCGTTTCCGTGCGAAATCGGAGGATTTATACAGTGCACTCAGGTATATTCAGGAAAAAGGGGAGACAAACGACAAATACTGGTACACGGGCGCCCCGAGCGGCGATATCAAAAGCCCGATCGATTCGATAAAACCAGTACCCATGAACCTCTCACTAGAGTTGACTGTCCCGATGGTCCGAGAACGAGGTAGTCTACAGGATGTAAGTCAAAATTGTACTGACTCAATATTATTTGGACCACAGTACCTACAGTCGATTTCTACATCTGTTGAAACGAGTAGCCGCAAGCTATTTTGCAGAGATGGATTCGCTACCTATCGAGTCATTGAAAGTACCCTTCTAGGGTAGTTGAAAGGGAACTGACATGTTTTAGTATGTGAGAAACCTGAGTTACAAATTGTTTGGCCATGACTGAGAAAACAACTGATCGTTGCATTCTTCAATGCAGGCTGTAAGTGATAAATTCTTCTGGTAAATACACCAAGAGCTGAGCTAACCAATCATTGACAATCTAGCATGTAAGTGATTGCCCGTCAAGGATCCAGGCCCAGCTACTCAGGTACTGGCGATTTTGTCTACTTAGGCCAATTTGATCTAATTCTAGCACCATCTATAGCCAGTAAGCTCCTCCACATATGATACTTGAAGATGACAACTATGCTCACAGGAATCAGCCAGTAGGTACCCTTGATGCTCGAGCCATATCAGTTGCATACCCTAGCTCTGACGATCTTGAAAAGCTCAACAAGACATGGGAGTTTTCGGTGGACAATATCTTTGCAGAGGCCTTGTTTTGTGATCCTCGGACGCTAAAAGAGTTGCCTCGGTTTTCATCTGCGGAAAGATTATGTGAAAGGTGTCAGGGGATGGAAGTTTGGGCACAGCCGTTTGGGATTGAAGACACTTTAACCCACCTAAGGCAACAGTCAACTAGCTGTGACTTCTGCCGGATGAGACGGAAAGTATGTGAGCAATTGAATTATGGGGATACCTCAGTTATACGCTTCGACCGGGTCGGATCCATGATCAAGATCAATGAGAGATACCCTCCAGTCTTTAGTATCTGTCAGGTGCCAGGTATGTGGGTTGGCCGTCCATCGAAGTATTGATAGAACCTGAAGAGTAGGCACTCTACTGATGGGTGCATGAATATAACAGATTTCGATGGTCGATCTCCTATTTCGCAGCTGCAAATTGGATTCCCTGAGCTCCCAAAAGTTGGCAGCCCTGCCCATTTGGCGACCCTTCGGCTATGGCTCAGCCATTGCGATAAGCAACATCCAGGATGCAGATCCAGATCGGTGGGCGAACTTCGTATGCCCACAAGGCTCATTGACGTTGGATCTAGGGACAGCTCAACCATAAAGTTATACGAGACACAGTCGGGTGACTGTATGAAATACTTTGCTCTCTCACATCCATGGGGCAAGGGTGACCATTTTTGCACTGATAAGAGCAACGTGGATCAGTACAAACAGGCGATTGAGGTTTGCAAGCTACCGGAAACATTCAAGGACGCAGTTACAATTACCAGAAACCTTGGGTTGAGGTACTTGTGGATCGACTCGATCTGTATCATCCAGGGTGAAGGTGGAGACTTCTCCAACGAAGCTAAACGTATGGAACACGTCTTTAGCCAAGCTGACTGTGTCCTTGCTGCGAGTTCTGCAAAGTCTCAGTGGGATGGCTTCCTGAATTCCCGCAAGACAAGAGACTACGTCACCCTCGAGCAGAGCGGCAAGCCACCAATATGCATCAGCGAATGGATCGACGATTTCGAGCAGTATGCTCTGCAAAGCCATCTGAACCACCGCGGATGGGTTCTACAAGAAAGAGCTCTCGCGAGGCGCACTATCTATTTTACCTCGAGGCAGTGCTTCTGGGAGTGTGGACGTGGAGTTCGGTGCGAGACGCTGACGAAGATGGATAAGTAAGTCGATCAAGATTCATCAAGTTCAGATTATAGAGCATCGGCTGACCAAGTGGCCCCGGGGGCCTTTCTCAAGCACCCTCGCTTCTTTCCTCGGAGATCCCAACTTCCCCACGGTCGCGCTTGAATTCTCCCATGGAGGTAAAATCATGTTATTCCAAGAATTATATAAGGTCTACTCCAGCTTGGAGTTTACTCATGATGAGGACCGCCCGATAGCTATCGCAGGCCTCGAGAAGCGACTCATCCAAAGCTTCGGCGTACACGGAGGCTTTGGTATCCTTGATGGCAAAGATCTCGGATTGTTGAGAAGAAGCCTGCTATGGTGCCGGGCCCCTAAAGAAGCCAGTCTATCCAAAATCAAATTCGGTGTCAATGCAAGCCTAAAGGGGGAAAACGGAGTGCCGCCACCCCCTACATGGTCTTGGATGGCGTACAAAGGCAAGATCGGATACTTGGAACCGCCTTTTGCTAAGATGAAGTGGGAGAAAGACGAGATCCTATCGCCGTGGTCCAATCCGCCGGCAGGGACCTGGTACAGCAGCGATCCCGGAAAAGGACTCATAGGATTGAGTGTCATAGTCAGGGACTTTGAAGTTAGAGTCACGCTAAAGAACGATGAAACCATTGAATATGACACCACAGCGAATGACGGTGGGCCACGGCCAGGGTTGAAGTGTGTTGTTCTAGGGAGGGAGGAAGACCCGGAGAAAGCTGTACGGGACAGAATTCACTATGTTATGTTGTTGACTCCAGGATCTCCCCAGGTCATCCGTGGGGGGCCGATCTACGAGAGAGCTGGGGTCGGAAAGGTGCTCGGATCTCGGATTAAATTGGGTCAGCCTGGGACTTTGGCAAGGGCTTATTAAACTTTCAGTGGTGTCTTTGTTATGTTTGATAAACCGATCTCTATCTTCAAGCAATCAATGGCTATGGTATATTCACTCCAAGCATCGATTGACAATATGCATTCAATATCTGGAAGTCCTTCCTGGTTAACTCCTAGTTACCCAAGTTGACCCTATCATCATACTCCGTAGCCTTGTATAGTACTCCATTTGAGCCAGGGTTGAGAACGGGCATGGTTTTGTGTCATGAACCCTACCTAGGTACACAAAGCTTACATATTGCGGAACGCTATAAGCAGATTGAAAGTCGGGCTCAGGTTTGGTTGGCACTGCAGAGACAGAGACATCTTACTGGGCCAGAATATGAAACTCTACTGACATTTGGGGGGGGGGGTTGGGGTCGGGGGGGGGGAGTAGAAGAAGAAGAGGTTTAATTAAAAAAGCCTGTTGTTTGCATATCAATTCTTTTGCGATGCAAGTGGCACCATGGCCTATTACCCTAGGGTACTTACTTCACCTCTGGAACCGTGATATCTGAAGATTTAACAGTCACCCAGTGAGCCTTATCAACACAACGCTTAATTGCTACTGATTAGCCTGTTCAAGGTCCTGATTGTGAGTCTGTGACTTGATAGTGAAGTGCCCCAGGGTATAAATATTCTCGTAGGGACAAGATCTCCGCATCAACCCTTTGGGTTTCAGTTTTGTAAACCCACACAAGTGTCCCCGGCCTTTCATGAAAATTAAAATTGGTATCCCCCAGGAAACCATTTGCGAGACCCCCAGATTTTCGGTCACTCAATATGTCTCCATCGGAACACACTTCTTCCCAACTGTCAGTGAGGTGTTTGCTTCTCAAAATCACTGGGCCCGACTTTGAAACGAACCTGCAGAAGCGGCGTCCACTTTGGGGTCACAGTGCGTTCTTGACTGCCATTTGCTTCATTGTTGGTATTATGATACCAACCATTCTCATCGCCAGTGTTGCCTATTTTCCGAATTCTCTCGTCGTACTTCATGGATGCCAGCAGACTAATGATGCGGATGCTTCGTCTTTTACTTTTACATGCGATAGTTCCTCGCTCACCAAAGTGGCAGTCATATTGGCCTGTGTCCACATGGCAGTTGGGGCAATCTGCATACCAACATCTTGGGTCCTTATACGCCGGTGGGCACGGCGACAACTTGATAAGATGGAGGAGGAGGAGGTTAAAAAGGAAGCCGGACAGAAAGCAATACAGGAGAGCAGACGTATTAAAATCCTGGAAGAAGAAAGTAGGAAAACGAAACGAAAACTACAAGAGATCTCACGGCAGCAGAGACATCTGGACAGGCAGAAGTCCGCTTTAAATGCAGGAAACAATGTAAGACACCTCGGAGTGCCCCTTGTCACACTTTCTCACAAATAATAGGGTGGTTCTATTGATAGGACGTATGACACTGAGGGTTCTGACCATGATACAAATGCAGAAACGCCACGGCCAATGAAACAAAGCTTCAATGGTAAGTTCAACGTGTTGAAGCTTCTAGGAAATGTGTAAAGTATTCCAGAGGGATATACTATTCGTTTCTCTAGCTCAACCTGAACGCTAACCTTGAATTGAAAGCTGTAGCTCGGCCTTGTGGGTCTCCGAAGCGTTCCCCTTGTAGGACTCAGGTACACGGTGTGCGTCCCTCCGGAAGGAACGAAGCAGCACAAACAGGCCCCAGAGCACTGGTCAATAACGACGGAATGAACAGAAGAAACGGGAAAGATATTTCTTCGCCGTAATAATGGTTCCAATTAATTGATGCCTAAAAGTTGCTGAGACGTGATGTGTTAGTTTCCTGCTTGGTGATATCAGCTATCCAACTCCGGCAAAACTTCGGCTTCTCTTTCAACGTCATGCTTCCTTTTGGGTGTGGGGGTAGCCTGCTTCCGACACGCTTCATCTTCAACACTCTATAGGCTCATGCGGCATGATACCATAGCCATCAGACGTTCCATCAAACGTTTGTGTTTGGGCTCATAGGGTTTCTAGATTGATTTTCAAGTGTGGAGCCATGGAGCCCCCCACCCCATCTTACACAGAAGAGCAACCACTCCTTAGGCGTGTACCACCCCGTCCGGCTGAAGATGATGATCAGCTTTCCGAGTCCGCGGCATGTGTTGCCCACGAACATGACACCACCCATGAGCGCTCAACAAGCACCATATCTATGATCCTCGCTACCCTCCTTTCCTTTCTAGTCCTCGGGCTCATTGTGTCAACGCCAGGTGTTGTCCTTCCACACCTGGAAGATCATTACTCCCTCAGCGATGTCCAAGCAAGTCTTATTTTCCTTGTTTCGCCGGTGGGATATCTTTCCGGAGCGTACCTTAATGACCTTATCCACTGGAGATTTGGACAGAGAGGAATTGCCGTTATCGCGCCCATCTGCCAAGTTCTCTTCACAGGCCTTGCGTCTAGCTTCCATGACCCGGCAAGAGGTGGATTCGAGGTGTTCCTGATAGCAACTGTGGTGGGAAACTTTGGCAACGGATTGATCGATGGGAGCTGGTGTGCTTGGGCTGGCGGTCTCGGTGGACGGAGGAGGAATACCGTGCAGGGCCTACTGCACGGTAGTTTCTCTATAGGTGCAGGGCTGGGCCCATTCCTAGCCGGAACCATGTTCTCCATGTGGAAGGCACCATGGTGGGGCTGGTATTATTTCCTACTCGGGGCGGTCGTCTTGCAGGCATTGGTGTTGTTTTGGGCCTTCCGCTTTGAAGATGGGTTGCGATATCGTGAGGCCTTGGGCCCGAATATGTTGAAACCAGGCGAGCTTGATGCGGCTTCCGAGGCACCTCCGTCAGCATTTCCCAGAGGCGCTTTGAAGCACGCCGTAACTTGGATATGTGCTGCATACTTCCTCGCCTACGTTGGCACAGAAGCTGCGATATCAGGCTGGGTCGTTACATTCATGCTCCGCGCCCGTCACGCTACGACCTATCTTGCCAGCCTGTCTTCCTCCGGATTCTGGCTTGGCATGTCCGCTGGGCGTTTCCTCCTTGGCCCCGCTACGGATAAGCTCGGAGTGCGATCAGCAACGGCTTCTTACCTTGTCGTTGCTATTTTGTCTCAGGGGGTCTTGGCTGCCGTCGACCACGCGGTCGTGTCGGTCATCGCTGTCGTCTTGGTAGGGTTCTTTTTCGGCCCGCTGTACCCATCGGGTATAGTCATGGTTACGAGGCTACTGCCGAAGGAACTGCACGTTGGGGCGGTCTCGTTCGTGGCTTCTGTCGGTCAGCTTGGGGCCGCGGTTGGGCCGTTTGCTATGGGCTCGCTCGTACAATTGCTAGGCATCCGTATCTTTCAAGCGTTCATCCTGGTAATGCTTGTCGTGACACTCCTTGTATGGTTTATGTTCCCGAGACTGCCAGCTGCTGAGAAAGAAGGCGAGGTTCGTGGGTCTGCTGAGGCCGTGCACCCCAGCCTGGATACGGCATGATCATCACATTTGTCATTTCTAGATCACTAGAGGAAGCAAATTCCAGAACTTCCCATACGATAGGCATTAGATATACATTATGATATATAACTCACTAAATCCCGGATCTGAGTGACACCTTCAGTTGGGTGACAACAAACAGATTTCACGTCACCTCGTTACCTTAACTGTCAAGAAGGCAGGGACGAGTGCCTATTTTGAAAAGGTTTCGAAGGCCAATACCCGAGTAATAAAGTATATGGAGGCAGAAATTTTGTGGAAAGGGGGGATGGACCACCTGTGAAAGCCAGCACAGTTGGTGAGGAGCGCCTTCAGGCCGAGCGCCATGCCACGACGCTCCAATTTTTGAACCCCCCACCCCCAATCCTGGAAGGTTGTCTCCAATGTCCCCAGCTCTCTCGATGGCTTCGTCATGTATAGACTCTGCCTGACCAATCGGTAATGCAACTTGGCCTTGCTTCTCTGATCGACCGTTGCCACAATCTCGGCACAAACGTCTGGATACTTCGCCATAATCATGTTCCCCGGGAAGGGGGGGGGGAGACTGCGGCATGCTTAGGGCTCCTCTGTAAATGAGACCGATATCTCCGTAGTTCTAGTTCTATTAGCATTCCTTTCTGGGAGAAAGCGAAGGACTTGTTAATAGATCACTGATTGTTTTCATCATAGTCTACTTCATAATTCATATTTGCGGTAGTAAAGAGAAAAAGATCTCTTCGCCATAATGACATGTGCCTAAAACTCCTTGCCCGAAATCAGATCTGAGGACCCCCTAAACACCGGCCGTCTTGCAAGAAAAAATGCTGAAGTACTAAGTATGCATCTACTCTGGCCTGACACCATCAAGTAACTAGCTCAAATCAAAACCGGCGCCCGAGCTCACGGCATAGAGCAACTTATCCCTCAACTGCGCCACCGATTCATACATGGGCAACTTCAACAGATTTACACACGTACTCGCGCTCGGCAGCCTCGTAGCATCTCTCCCGCCATCGCGGATGCTGAATGCCGGCCTCAATTGGCTGAACCCCAGCAGCGGTGCGCGTGGGGTGCTCGTGACGTACTTGAGCACGTCCCGCCGCTGGCTGTCCTCGAGGCTATGCATGACCTCCCAGAACATCTTGATGACGGGGTGCTCCTCGCCATCGTCACCGATTTGATATAGGCCGCTGTAGAAGGTGTTCCGTCGGAGGTCTTCCACGTCGATCTCGGAGCTATCGCCGCCCACGAGTCTTTGTAGTTCCGACTGGTTGAACATGCTCATCCAGGCAGGCTCGATTATGGTGCCGAGGCCCGTGAGGAAAGCGCGCGTTATGCGTGCTGGCTGCATCAGGAGGCGGTGTCGTGCCACGTAGTTGATGTAGAGAAGCTTGTTTTCGTTTGTCACGGTCATCTTGTCGCCGTTGGGCGCAAGGTTGCGCGTCACAATTTTGACAGGTTCCTCGGGCATGGAGATCTGGTCATCGATAGTGAAGTCGAGGCCAAGTTCGGAGACGTCGCCTGGGTAATTCTTCAACTTCATCATGTTCATGTAGAGGTCTTCGTCAAGCTCTCTAAGATCGTTGATGTTGGCTCGATAACCAGTATCCGATGCCGCCGCTGCCCATTTCAATAGGAAAAAGCCTGCAAAGACGACATCAATGAGAATGCCTTCGTACAAACACTTGCCGATGATGCGGCCGAGAAATTCGTATTGCTCGAGGAGACTTGTTATTGTCTCCTTCCATTCAGCTGTTTCTTGCGACAATCCAGACTCCCGAAGCTTTTGCTGTCGCTGATCGATGGCGCATGGATTTGGGTAGAGCGAATTCTTATTGTTGGCAACGAAGAGTTCACTGTCGTTCGTAAAGGCCTCTTTAGTGACGCTCATCAAAAACTCTTTCGTAACACCTCCGCCATCAATGCCCGCCTCGGGAATGTCGAACTGGTCCACGAATGTGATCTGTATTGGCTCCTTCAACCCATCGCGTAGCTCGTAGAACTGCTCAAAGGCATCTTCAAAAACCCTTCCTCGTCTAACTTTTGCGTGATGCCTCCCGAGGACGTCTCGGGCCCTACCAGGATCTCGGACCCCCTGCATAACGCTCATGCGCCATTGATCTGGTTCAACATGGCCCTCTCTCCGTCGAATCTTGTCAAGATGTACGAACTGGCGGAAGATTTTGACTCTTGTGTCGAAGGGTATGACGAAGGGCATGTTACGCAGAATCTCGAGCTTTGGTGCAACAGTAGCTAGGAGCCTCTTTCGCTGGTCTTTTTGATGTTGTGCTCTTAGCCTTTCTATGCGGAGGGCTTGCAACGTGGAACCCGAAGCCATCCGGGCATAGGCGTCTGTATCATCATCGTCATCATCGTCCATCTTCGTGTCTTCATCATCACTGCCAGCCTCGTCCAGTTCCCGTTGCCGTTGGTCTTCTGACACAACGGCGGCCATGAAAGACTCCATGTCGAACCTGGAGGTCATCAGCCAGTGATCGAGGGGTAGGAAGCGCCGCCGCGAATCGCGTTCGTAGACCATGCGCATAGCCGTCGTGGTAATGTTTTTAAATGTGTCAAAATCCACTCCAGAAACCACATTGTATGTTTCCTGCGATTTATCTGGCTTCTCGGATGGTTTCAAATGATGGCTGAATAGTTCATGAACTGTGGTAGTTTCGCGTGGCTTTTGTCGTGCGGCATGCTGATGAAGGTCATTCGCGTTGTAGTATATTGTAAACGCGAGATTCTTCATGAATAAAGTGAGGCTTTTCAGTTCATCTAAAGTGAGCATACACTGTCGCAGCCGCGATGTTGCTTCGACACGGTAAGCTGAGGAATGTAGCGGAGAGAAGAAATCATCGTCATCCGTGAGCCGCAGAACAAAGACGTAAAGCTCGAGGAAGAGTAATATCGTCCGCCACTCGCGATCCCATATCGCGTCGTCTTTGATCGAAGCCAGATATTTTGAGTCTTTCCGCTGCAGGAGGTCCAAAGTGGTGCCTTGTTCATCGTTCTGTATGCTCGCAAATATACTAGTCCGTACCATAGCATTCCAGAAGAATTTGACCGAATTGGGATGGCCAGTTTGAGAAGGAATGTCTGCCAGGTATAATCTCATACGAATCTCATCACTAAGGGCCGGGAAACAACGAATCAAGGTCAGAACATAAGCAGCGAGAAGACTGGCCTCGTTGTGCTCCTCTTGCGAAGCGCCGGCAAAATTGCTACAATCCAGTCAGTGAGTGTGTGCGGTGCGTAAACGAGATAAGTAATAATGATGGACCCACCTCGTGAACTTTTCCAAGATGTGAGAGATCTCGTCTTTCTCAACCAATGATTCAATGGTTCCCTCAATGAAAGGTGGCAGATACTTTTTGGAATTGCCAGAATCTGTCGAAGAGTTCGAGACCTGGCCAATGTGGTATTTCTTCAGGTCACCATATAGGCCCGATAGTTGAATGTACAACGCATTCAGATACGAAGGAGCCGGAGACGACCCTTTCCTTCCATTCCCCAGTGCAATGAAATGGGCCAAAAGCCATAGCCGTGCGTCCGTCGGTTGCGCTGATGCCCATCCATTGGCGTAAGCTTCCACAATTGCAGCGGATACTTTCTCCGTGTTGACCCTCTCCGCAAATGCGGATACATTGCCCTCGAATAATTCGAGATTTGGCTGCGTCAGGAAGCATAGAGCAAAAGAATTGGAAGCGCGCCGGCCTGTGTCTTGCGAGAGTGGTACCAATATGGCTTGTTCCAACAGTGACAGACTCTCCTCATCTTTAATGTTCCCATTGCGACAGTATTTCCCTATGACATCATAAAGGCTATCCAGGCTGTCCTGTGCAGCATCGAATCTTGTGCCGAGAATCTCTATTATCGGAACGAAAATCAACGGTGAGACGTGGTCGTTGACGGAGCTAAGTAAGCATCGCTGTCAGCTGGGAAGGATCGAGGAATTGCAAGGGTGGCTATGGGAGGGGTTGTAGTTATAACACTTACCTCTGCAAGAACGCTAGTAATAAATTCGTCAACCTCTTTATTTGAGACGTGTGCGATGTTAACTCAGACTTGACGAGTGAACATTTCGAGTTTATCAGGTCTTGGGCGAAGCGCTCCAGCCGTGTCCGATCGGCGGATTTTCGAGGATCGAGAGCCGAAACAATGAGAGGTAGAGCTTCGGAAGCTCTTATCTGAGGGTCTGAAAGCGAGGCATCGGCGTAAAGAACATCGAGAGCATGCCGTCTCTCATTCTTCAGAGTCTCCCTTGACCTATGGCCTCTCCAAGTCCGTTGTATGGACTGCGCAGCCTTAAGCTTGTCCCTCTCCAGCTGTCGCTTATTTCGTTCGGCTTGGGCATCGGCAACGGTCTTGGACGCACTAGAGGCGTTCGATGGTGTCCATGAAGTCGCGGCAAAGGGGTTCATCTTCTTCTGGCCGCTCATGTTCACATTCCGCGGCCGCCGCGAGCTTCCGGAGAAGGTAGGGAACATCTTGATGGCGGTCTGAGCTTTGGCTCACAACCACACATCGAAGCTATTGGAGGAAGTCGCAGGAGGCGTGAAGTCGTGAGGGGATGAGTGATTCGAAGCCGCCTCCTATGTCAAGTTGGAAGTCGGCTTGAAAGTAAAGTAGTATGTCATCGGTTATACGGAATTGGAACGCGAGGCAATGATGCTTTAGGCAGGCAAATCGTCAGCCATGGACGGACCAGGTTTCTGGAAAGTTCAGCCCGTGTATTTAGTCAGCCAGGTCGGCCAGCACGGCAATGCAGTGCGTTTTACGGAAACGCCACACTGGAGTTTCACCAAGTTGCTCTCCCAGTCAGCCTGTAAACTCCCCCATCAAGGGATAGTGGATTTACCCTTACTGGGCACCCCGCCGTGCCCCTCCATACCAATACCGAGGACTGACCGATAAGCGATAAGGACTTCCGTTGTTTGTGACACGCATCATAGCGTGAGCATCTGGGTTCAAAACATTGAATGGCCTTTTTCATGGCAAGCATTTATTGAGCTACTTATTACGCTATCACGAAGATGCTGTGCTGTATAGATGTCTCCCTTGTAAACCCTATGAGGACGAAGAGAGCCATGGAAACAAGCAGAGAGTACCTGGGTACCTATTAGAGAAAATAGCAGCGTCTATGCTAATGACATAAGGTTAACCGGCTAAGGTGGTAACCTTGGAAGATTCAAGGAACCATACGAAGTACCTTGGAGAATATCATCCTCAATCTCAGCTTCCAAGCAGACCTTAAAACAGTGGTCAAGTTCAAGAAAAACAAAAAAAAACTCAGAGACCCCTACCAAATTCTCTCAGAACATTCACTAACTCACCATTCAACGTTCTGCCGTTTAGAAATTTTAAAGACCTCGGTCCATCGAACGTGGCGATAGCTTACTCTAGGTATATACAGGGTGACCTGGAGCGGCCCCGTTAGTGATAGAGCTAAGTACCTACCTAGGTGCGTAAGGCTTAACCATCGCGGTAGTACGTTGTATGGATTTTACCTATCTAGGTACTATGCACATCCCTGATGCGCAGATTTGGCAGGCGCGATGAGGTCTGTGGGCACTTCCCCACTAGCGCCGTTGGCATCACCCGCGACTGCCAGCGACCAAAAAAAAATTCATCCCAAAAGATCGACTCCGCCGAAGCCTTTCTTCCTTCTCTTCCTCCTCCAACAACGCACAACCTCTTATCCACAAAGAAAGCCTTCACGGTCGCAGCGAGCTTCAGTTTCCCAACGTACGGTCTTACGTACATGAGTTCTGTTCTCGTCGAGTTCTTTCATCAGAAAAACATCACAAAAAAAATTTGAAAATCCATCGCGAAAAAAACCCAAACTTGACCTACAGAAAAATCCAAAAATCCACAATTTCATCATCTCAACCAGTTGATCCTTAAGAGACGCGGTCCTTGTCGTCTCTTCTCTTTGATCAACACCACAACCGCCGATTCCAAATCCGACAGATTTCTCAATCGTTCGGTTGCCTTTGACCATCTTGGTTTGCTTTGTCGCTCTCCGCCTGGTCAACTCCATTCATTCGTCGTCAAACGACCACCTCGACATCAACTTACTTAGGTACGTTTATCTTTGCCTCTACAAACAAACAGATGAGGCGACGCCGCTTTTGCTGCGTCCTCCATCGCAAATCCATTCCATCAAACAGCTCGTTCCCTCGCACCAGCCTGTAATCTCTCTCTACTCTTCTGTGCCGACAGCTAACAATCATCACTTCTTTCCAGTGTCGTCAAGTGTACCTGACCTCAATCAAAATGGCTGCCCCCGCCCCCACTGCCGCTGTTGATCAGCTCGCTGCTGATCTCGGCAACACCAGCTTGAACGGCTCCGACAAGGCTCCCGCCAGCATCAACACGGCCATCAACGCCGCTGAATTCACTGGTGAGGAGGCTGCTCCCACCCCGAGCTCCGCTGGTCCCAACCATGCTTCCTCCGCCTCTCTGTACGTTGGTGAGCTCGACCCTACCGTCACCGAAGCCATGCTCTTCGAGCTCTTCTCCCAGATTGGTCCCGTCGCCTCCATCCGTGTTTGCCGTGACGCCGTCACCCGTCGCTCTCTAGGCTACGCCTACGTCAACTACAACACCACCAGTGATGGTGAGAAGGCTCTTGAGGAGCTCAACTACACCATCATCAAGGGCCGCCCCTGCCGTATCATGTGGTCCCAGCGTGACCCCGCGCTGCGCAAGACTGGCGCCGGTAACGTCTTCATCAAGAACCTAGATGTCGCTATCGACAACAAGGCTCTGCATGACACCTTTGCCGCTTTCGGCAACATCCTCAGCTGCAAGGTGGCCCAGGACGAGCATGGAAATTCTAAGGGTTACGGTTTCGTGCACTACGAGACCGATGAGGCTGCTTCTCAGGCCATCAAGCATGTCAATGGCATGCTCTTGAACGAGAAGAAGGTCTATGTCGGCCACCACATCCCCAAGAAGGACCGCCAGAGCAAGTTCGAGGAGATGAAGGCCAACTTCACCAACGTCTATGTCAAGAACATCAACCCCGATACCAGTGATGAGGAGTTTCGTGAGCTGTTTGCCAAGTACGGTGACATCACTTCTTCCTCCCTAGCCCGTGATCAGGAGTCCGGCAAGAACCGTGGCTTCGGGTTTGTCAACTTCACTACTCATGAAGCTGCTTCTCAGGCTGTTGACGAGCTGAACGGCAACGATTTCAAGGGCCAGGACCTCTACGTCGGTCGTGCTCAGAAGAAGCACGAGCGTGAGGAGGAGCTCCGCAAGTCCTACGAGGCTGCCCGCATGGAGAAGCAGAACAAGTACCAGGGCGTTAACTTGTACATCAAGAACCTGAACGATGATGTTGACGATGAGAAGCTTCGTGCCATGTTTGTCGAGTACGGTCCTATCACCTCAGCCAAGGTTATGCGCGACGCTTTCACAGACGCACCCGAGGACGACAAGGAGGGCAAGGACAAGGAGAACAAGAAGGAGGGTGACGAGACTTCCGGCGAGGAGTCTGGCGAGAAGAAGTCCGAGAAGAAGTCTGACAAGAAGTTCGGCAAGAGCAAGGGCTTCGGTTTCGTGTGCTTCAGCAACCCCGACGATGCCACCAAGGCTGTCGCCGACATGAACCAGCGCATGATCAACGGTAAGCCTCTGTATGTTGCTCTGGCCCAGCGCAAGGATGTGCGCAAGAACCAGCTTGAGGCTAGCATCCAGGCTCGGAACCAGATCAGGATGCAGCAGGCTGCCGCTGCCGGTATGCCCGGTCACTTCATGCAGCCACCAGTCTTCTACGCCCCTGGCCAGCAGGCCGGTTTCCCCGGTGCTGCTGGTCGTGGCATGCCATACCAAATTGGCATGCCCATGCCCGGCGCTCAGGGAGGTCGTCAAGGCCAATTCCCCCAGGGCTACCCTGCTCAGGCTGGTGGCCGTGGCGGTATGCCCCCTCAGCAGATGCCTCCCAACATGTACGGCATGCCTGGAAACTTCCCACCTGCCGGTTACAACCAGCCCAACAACCCCCAGTTCATTGCTGCTCTTCAACAAGTGCAGCACCAAGCCGCAGCTCTCGCCGGCGGACGCGGCGTCCAGCCTGGTCGCGGTCCCATGCAGGGCATGCCTGGAAACATGCCAGGTATGCAAGATGCCACAGCTACCCCCAATGTACCCGGGTTCCCTCCTACTAACATCCCAGAAGGTGGTGTTCCAGGTCGCGGCAACATGGGTAGCCGTCAAGGCTTCCCCGCTGGTCCCCAGGGGCGCGGTGCACCAGGCCAGTTGGGTGGATTGGGTCCAGAGCTGAGCGCTGCCGCTCTGCTCCAGTCCCAGCTTGCTGCCGCGGCTCCACCTCAGCAGAAGCAGCTTCTCGGTGAAGCCATTTTCCCCAAAATCTCGGCTCTGCAGCCTGAGTTGGCAGGAAAGATCACTGGTATGCTTCTCGAGATGGACAACCAAGAGCTGGTCAACCTGTGAGTTTTGAAGTAAATTCCCCTATTGCATGATATGTTGCTGACATGAAGTAGCATTGATGATGACAACGCTCTGCGAGCCAAGGTTGACGAGGCCATGACCGTCTATGACGAGTACGTCAAGACTCAGGGCAGCGAGACTGAAGGCGAGAAGAAGGAGGAGAAGGCAGAGGCCAAGGCTTAGAGGATCTAAGGCCCATCGCGCTCCGAGTTCGGCCATTACGAGTGCTTCCAATTTGATACCCATGATTATTCGACGACGCAAACACAAATTTCGGTCTTGACAACATTTTCATCAAATTCCGGTAGCTTCCCACGTTTCTAGAAGCGCGATCCGAGTATGGAAGTTACAACAACCAAAGGAACGTCGGCGACTCCTAGTCTGGTATTTTTGGCTGTTCTGAGTGGCATTTTTACAACATTCTCCGTGGACCATTTTATTATGTGCTCCATCTCACTTGGAGAGTTTACTCTGTTTTACTTGGTTTTGGCCTTACAAGCTCTTACCATGTATCGATAGGCGTCTTTTTTTCTTTTACTCTCTCGAGGGATGGATCACAACGGCTTGGACGATCAGGATGGATGCACACACGACTTGTGTTTCTTCGGCTGCTGGCGTTATAGGTTTCCGGTCTGGTTACTCGTTGGCCGCTCTGGCCCACTTGATTGTTGTGGCCGAGTTTGATCAAAATACCCCCCGTCGATATGGCCCGGTTGACATTGCCGAGGCGCTATACGACTTACGTCCGTTCATCAGGGAAAGGGAAGGAAAACGAGGGGAGAGAGGGGAATGAACATGAATGATTACTTTTTTGGTGTGGTAACGGTTGGTAGGATTCGGTTGAATGATAGACCGGAAAAGTCATGAACTTATTTGATCAATACTGTTTTCGTCTACACCTGCATACTGTTCATGGCTTAGACGTGATTGTACCTGTGGCCAAATCCTACATCGGTAGTAGATCCGAGAAAGGAGCCGAGCCGTACTACCCTTTTCGTAGGCTCCCAATCGGGGTTCAGCAGAAGCAAAAGGTGTGTGTGTACCTTCACTCTGAGTATAAAAGGCTTGGTCAAGGCCTGGGTTGTTTGAAAGCAATACAAGCATTCTCAAGAAGGAGTCAGTAGCTCATTGGCCCTTGGCTTTAATTTTTGGTGTATTGGTCAAATCATTTTCTACCCATGATGGACACTCTCCTGGCCTCTGTGCCGTTCATGCCCGTCCTCCCTCTTCTCCTACCCCTCCTTGCCATCATCACATACCATTTTGTCATATACCCAGTTCTCCTCTCTCCGGCCTCCAGGATCCCCAGCGCCCACTGGTCAGCGACCATATTGCCCCTCTGGATCCTCCACAAGCGGTTTTGGAAATGCCAGAATGCTGCGCTGCAGGAAGCTCATAGACGGCTCGGGCCGTACGTTCGGGTGGCGCCGGGCGAGGTTAGTGTTGATGATATTGACGGAGTAAGAACAGTTTATGCGGGCGGGTTTGACAAGCCTGTGTGGTATGGGTTCTTTGAAAATTATGGGTAAGTAGATTGTCATCCTGGAGGGTACGAGTAAAGTATATGCGTGAACTGGGAGAGCACTATGAGCTATTGCCTAATCGTATGCGTATACCAAGGGTGCCAAATATGTTTTCCTCTCGTCGATCGAAGGAACACTCCTTACGGAAAAGGATGATTTCAAACGTCTATTCCAAGTCATACATCCAGTCATCGCCTGCAATGACTGCCCAGGCGAGGATTCTCCTTTACGACAGGTTCTTCCCGGCCTTGGAGCGCTCTTCATCGGAGCGCGGGATAGATGTCTACTCGCTCTTCCACGCAACGGCGATGGATTTTATTACGGCATATATCTGGGGCATATCACGGAGCACGAACTTTATCGACAACCAGAGCAACCGCGAGCACTGGCTGAAGATGAACTCGGCCCGGAACTCGGCTCGCTTCTTCCCTCAGGAGCTACCACGGTTGACGGCTCTGTGTAGGGCTATTGGGTTTCCTTTGTATCCCAGCTGGGTGAGTGCCGCCAACCAGGAGAATGCGGCGGGGAACGTCGACATGTGGCGGCGAACGATGGAGGACATCGAGACGGGTAAGGATGTCGCCAAGGACACGGCGGACGAACCCGTGGTGACAAATGCCCTGCTCAACGGCATCCGCAAGGAGGAAGACACCCGCGGGGAAACCTCCCCGCTCTACACCACCACCCTCCGGCACAAGGACCTCTCGACCCAGTCCGAGCTCTGGGACCACACCCTCGCGGGCCAGGAGACCACCCGGCTGGCCCTCACCTACCTCACGTGGCACATGTCCCAGCACCTGGACGTGCAGTCCCAGCTGCGGGAGGAGCTCCTCGGCCTGGGGGGGCCCAACCTCGTCAAGCTCGGAGATGCTCGGCGCTCAGTCCCGGACCCGAAGAAATTGGATGCCCTCCCGCTGCTGCACGCCATCATTATGGAGACGCTGCGCCTCAACTCGCCCCTCCCCGGCCCGCAGCCGAGGGAGGTGCCTCGCACGGGCGCTCGAGTGGGGCCTTATGAGGTCCCTGGTGGCGTGAGGATTGCGGCGCTGGCGTATACGCTGCATCGCGATGAGAGGGTGTTTCCTGAGGCTGAGAAGTGGAACCCGTATCGATGGCTGGACGATGATGAGGAGAGGAAGAAGAAGATGGGTAGGCAGTTTTGGGCGTTTGGCTCGGGCGGGAGGATGTGTATTGGGAGCAACTTCGCTATGCTAGGTGAGTGTGTTTCTTGTCTGATTGTCCTACTTGATGCCTTCAACATTTGACCCGGGCTTCGGATACTCTCCACCAAACATGGTGCTAGCTAGGCATCTGCATGGCATCGGAAAAGGCCGAAAGATACTGGCTGGCATGACGTCTTCTTTACTGTCGCCTCTTCCCCCTCCCTTGCCCCTCACTTTTCCGCAAAAAGAAATAAGTTGCCCTGAAGGAGGGTGGGAGGGAGAGACGGCAAGAGGCAAGGTTTCTTTTTGCATGCAGTGCTACGTGTTCCGTGAGAGCGACCAAGGCTGACCCCTGCATGAAACCACCCAATGCGAACAGAGATAAAACTGATTGTGGCTGCGATGTATTCGAACTATACGACGCACATTGTAGATGACACGGGGATTGAGCAGGGTGATGGGTATACTGGATTACCGGCGGGTGAACATATCTGGTTGCGATTTGAGCCGGTTGTTTGATGATGGGTCTTGCATGTGATGGGGAGGGGAATTATGGGCAGATTGATACTACTTACTTACTTCCATTAGATCAGATTGATACTACTTGCATACATACATAGACACATACATGCATATATACTGTCTATCTCCCCATCTACCAACCCCCGGAAGTGCCTGGCAAGCCTGGGTCTGTATGTATGTATGTACGATCGCATCCACAAGGCAAAGCCCATCGTGCAGCGTTGTGTTCATCTTCGATGGAGACCATGCGACCAGGGGCCCCCGATCCTCCGTGGGAGTACCGTAGATACTGTGGCTCGGAGGAGAGGAGCGAGCGCTCGGGAATGACTGTGATGTCAGGTGGACAGATGAGGTGGATCTCCAGTGGAGCCCGAGGTATCGACAAGTGGACGCGGGGATTGATAAGAGCAATGATACTTGAATATATACCTACAGTACTAGACTATGTACCTCGGTAATCTGTTTAAGTGCTTGCATACCCGTCGAATACATACATAGTCTATTTGTCGAGGTGAATATCATGTCACTCCATGTTCCTCTCCCTCCATTGTCAAAATGGACAACAATCGGATCAGACACGTCGAATATATCCCGAACCGGCCATCTTATTCCACCCAAAGGGAGGGTGTCATAAAATTCCGGAAAAAGCATGTACAGTTCAGGGACGAAGGGATGTTGAGGTTGCTACGACCCAGGTATGTACCCCCTCAATATGTAGGGGTACGGGATACCAGTCCATCGTGGGGGGGGGGGGCATTGTGCGTTTCAATGATATGTATACCATTGGCTGAGTGACTATGGCGGTCTCCCAAACGGCCCCCCCCCCCTCTCCCACCATCCCACAGACATTCTGCCTCTGCCCTCTCCAGGCGTCCCTTGCACATGGGCATCCACCAGCCTCTCCATTTCCCTGCTCTCCCACATCCATGTCTCCCGCAGTCCCGTCCCGATGTCTCCCTCCCACTTCCAAGGTTGTTGTGGATAGACTACACTACTGTATGAATGAACAAACGGGGTCACAGATGCTGATGCGATGCGCTCCACAATCAAACGTTGACTGACACCCTCTGGCTTTTTTGCCTTTTGATTTATCTATCCCACCTAACGTCACCACGTCAATCAATCAACAAGTGCGATCCGAATCCAGCCCGCTGGAACCAACCTCACCCATATCTTATCCTCCCCCCTGACTATTCTCATAGTTCCCGAGGTCTCGGATTACAGTAGAAGGCCACACTTTGCTGCACTGCAATACAATAACAGTAACAATCGACACAATCTAATCATTTCCCATCAACCATCGATACATACAACACAACCTTGGAATACAACTCCTCTCCCTAGTTTTACGGAGTACATACCTACTGAAGTGCCCAAGTTATTCGCAATCGGCGGTCAAATCGACTCCGTCTAGATAAAAGAGCAATCCACCCCCGTCTCTCCACCCCTCCCTTACAACTAAGCTATTCCCGCGACACCCGCAAACACCGCTCTCCCTCTACCACAGTACATACCAGGTACTACTCCCTGACACCCCTCGATACACCTTTCGGGGCTCTCAATGCAGTCGCTTTTGACTGTCAACAATAACGTGAGCCTCCTGAGTGTGACAATCGCACCAAGCACTTTCATCGCGACACTTACTCTATCCCTTGTCTTCCTTGCTCTATATCTCCCGCCCTTGCGCTTCCGCAGCGGGAGATCGACCTCGGCCGCAACTACCAAGTACAACTACGACTACGACTACGATTACGATTACGACTACAACCACGATAACAATATTCGAGACAACACCAATAACCAAGCCAATCGCTTCGCACCCTACTTCAACAATACCTGGTGGTACCCATACTGGAATCGCAATCGCGCACCCGACCCTATTGAGTTGCGCGACCACCCACCCCTGATAGAAGGACTCCCTCAACCCCACGCCACACTTGCGATCGAGGACGGCCGTCAACGACCAGGAACAGGATCGCGCCTGGTGGTGCGCGCAAACAGGAGGATATCGAGATCAAGAGAAAAGGAAAGGGGCAGGCCCGACAGACCCGACAGTGACCCCGCGCGCAATGCCATTCAACCCGCTGGAACACCTCGACGCCTCTCTGCTAGACTTCGAATTGGACAGTCGCTCGCCGCCGCCCTTCGGCTACCCTTCTACCCACAGCGGCTTCCTGAAGTCAGATACCGAGGCGGACCTGAGCGAGATGGAAAATTCGACGGTCTCCGCAGGTGGCTACAGCCCGCCGGCCTGGAGGCGCCTCGGAAACGGTGATAGGTCGTCTGGATTTTGGCGCAAGGGCGACAACTTGCTCGGTTATGGTGGACTGCCGCCGCAGGGGAGGAGGAGCATGGAGTCAAGCCCGGAATATGATAGCGCGGATGAGGACATAGATGACGATGAGATTCTCGCGGCCGCGATAAGGACGAGGTTGCCGACTGGCAGCATGAGCCCCGAGAAGGAGAGGAGTCCCGATCCAGACTATCACGGCAATATCCACGGCAATATCCACGGCAATATCCACGGCAATGGAAGCGCCGCCCCCACCGCAAACGTTGGCCACCATGGAGATGTTCGAATTAAGAGCGAAGAACCCTCCTTGGAGGAAATGAAGGCGACGCTCGCCGCACTGCCGCAGAAAGATGATCCCGAGAACTGCACGTTCCCCTGATCTTGCGGAGAGTGAACATTTGTAACTGACAGATAATGACCAGACATACGCTTCGCCGTCCGTGCAGAAGTTCAACAGCGGTCCGAGCCCATAGAAGCGGCTATCAACCTGGTGCGGTCAACGTATCGCCTGGTTACCAAGTCTTGGAGTTCGATCATTTTGTCTACGCTTATCGCCTTCATGTCGATAGCAGCCACCCGCGCGCTCTTTGAGCCTGCCTACGGCCGCCCTGTGCCCGACTTAGTAAAAGTCGCCGGCATAGCCCGGAGTTTTGAGCCGTTGATCTACTACTCGGAAAACGGCGTCTCGCAGGTTGGCGATCTACAAGCCACGGGTGTTGCGGTGTGGGACCTGGGCGAGAGCGTGCGGTTAAGCAATCTGACCAGTGCGCCCATTATTGTGAAAGAACTGGACGACCTGAGTGACAGCCTCAAGACGCTGGCCATCGAGCTGACCAAGTTCTTTGCCAACGTTGATGGTGATATTGACGGGTATTTCTTGCCTTTTCTTCCCGCCCTCTTCCTGCGAGTGATTTTATCAACTCACATGCGCATACAGCATTCTCATCGTCATGGACTGGGCCCGTCGTGAACTGTCTCAAGTAGCATCCCTCCCCAACGCACCCTTGACCTCAGCCTTCGATAACATCCACACCATCCTCTCCACCGCCGGCGTACTGGAAACCCCCACCGGGACGCCGACCCGCCTCGGCGCCATCGCGACCAGCGTGTTTGGCATGTCCAACCCGCAGCGCACGCGACAGACGCTCCAGCGTACCTTCAACGAGTTCCTCGCCGTCCTGGAGGAGGCCATCAACAACGAGCTGCAGCACAGCCTGTCGCTGTTCGGGCTGTTCGAGAGCATCGACCACCAGTTTCTCAACCTGGCGCGGACGGTGGTGCGCGAGTCCAACGCGCAGGACGAGATCCACGCGGACCTGCTGTCGTCACTGTGGACGAGGATCCTGGGGCCCAAGGCGAGCGATGTTAAGAAGTACGAGCGCAACCGCTTGCTTCTGCAGAATGTGCGGGAGAAGACGGTGCGCAACAAGGGGATCCTCGTCGAGCATAACCACAAGCTGCTCGCCCTCAAGGCGAACCTCGAGAACCTGAGGAGGAAACTTGTCTCGCCGCTTGTCAGGAGTGTTAATAGTAGTACCTTGACTGTGGACGAGCAGATCCGCGGGCTGGAGGATGTGGGTATCTATCTTGAGGGGGTGAGGACTCGGCAGAAGGGGAAGCTGATGGAGATGTTGTATGGGTCTGGGGGCGGTAATAACAGGCAGGAGAGGCTCATTGACCAGACTGGGTCTGCTGAGAGCGCTGGGAGGAGGAGGTTATTCTGAATGGGAGCGTTCGCTGGTGTTTGGACTGAAGGCATTTGATCTGGACGGTGTGTGAATGGCCCTTGTTGCTGTTCGGAAGCTCCCCCTCCCGACTCGATTCGGCATTTACACAGCTTCTTGGGCGTGGGTCACCTTGTGAGTTTTCTCTCTCGCTTCTTATTTGTTCGCGTCTTTGAGGTATTGTAATGTACCCATGAGTGCTAATTCGTCCGTAGCAGATTTGTATAGCCCGCTGGATAATGTAGGCAATGCGGGTGAATTGGGTTGTTGGCGCAGGAGTGAGTTTTATTCTGGGAAGGGGTGTCACGGCACTTCGGGCGAAAGTTGTCGACATGGTGTTTGATGGATGGATGGATGGATCGCGACTCCCGGGGAGGAGAGTGCGTTTGGGGGGGGGGAGGGTCCACTGAATTGGTAGTCTTTATTGGCATAAGGATAGGCGTCGCGACTAGGCGTCATGGCATATGTATATGTGTTTAATTCTTCTATTAGGGGAGCGCTCAGGCAAAGGTATCTTGTCGCTTTTTTTTTGTCAACCTATGGAATTCAGGTTTGTTCTTTCAAGGATAACGGAAACATTGGAGTTGCTCCGTTTGTTGCTTACTTGCGCCCTTCCCGCCACAATCCTGCTCAGCACGCTCCAGGGTTGACCAAGGCGATTCTAGGCAACAGCAGGCGGCTAGAGTGAGTCAGTCACCGAGAATCCTTCAGGGGGCTTCCCACTGCGGCATCTTGAGGTTCATTGCTTTATCCTCCAGCATCTCACCGATTTTACCTTGAATTCTGCACCCCTATTAACCCTGAACCTCAGTCTAACCCTACTGTTATCTCGCATCCTATCCAAAACAGATTTACCTCCTCATCCTCATCCTCCATCCCCCTTACGCCGGCCAATTGTCACCACCCAACACAATGCTCGATACTCTACCAGATGACATTCTTTTCATCATTTTGACTCACCTGGAATGCGCAAAAGATATCCGGTCGCTCGTCCTAGCGAACAGACGTCTACATTCCCTTGTCCAGACTCAAGATGAAGGATGGCGCATCTTTGCCCGGTCACGCTTTCCTGGCGCATCTCTACCGCAAAAATCTCCATCATCCGTCGCTTCAGCAGCACCAGGAAACCAGCTCGGATGGTGTGACCTGGCCAACTCCCTGACCAGGCAAGCACGCTCATGGAATCGCCGCTCTCTTTCCTTCCGCGCCATGCTCCCCATACCTACACGCAACCAGCGCTCAGCCGCCCGGCGACGCCAGGCAGTGCCGTTCCATCCCGTCTTGGATGCCCACTTTGACTTCTCATCGAAGGAGGAACTTGTCGTTTGGGGCGCGGGTGAGAACCTGGTTGCGCGGCGCCGCAGGACGGGAAAGGGGGCCACACTACCCGAACGGGTGGTCTGGCATAGGGTAGACGGCAAGGACATGAGCTACGTGCCCGGGTATGATGATATCAGGGCCGTTTCGCTTGTGGAAGATGTTGGCCGAGGCGCGCTGGGCGCGCTGGTGGGGAGGGACAATGGCCATCTGACGCTGCTGGATGTGAGTGAGGAGAATTTTGGACAGCGGTTGGCGGATTTCAACCCTGTGCACACCACGGAACGCGTCGAAGGGCTGGAGGACCACCAGAAAACTGTCAATTCTGTTGACGTTCTCCATCAGAAAAGGCTTGTGGCTGCTTCAACTAAGGCGGGCGTATATCTTTATCATCTGCCGGAGGAGTCCGATGTCAACGTACAACCATCTTCTTATCTTGATCTAACCCAGCACTTCGAGCAACCGGGGATCACTCTGGGGCATGCAAAGTGGATGAATGAAGATACGATGGTCCTCGCACTTCAAGGCTGTCATCACCAACTCCGATACGCCACACTCACGCCGACCGGCATCGAAAGCGTCACGCCTTATAAGAATGCCGCATTGGAAGACAAATTCGACGTGAGCTATTCCAAGGGCAGGCTATGCACCAACTCCCTAACGCCAATCGATTCATCCTCCGTCACAGGAGGCGACTCCAAACTTCTCCTCAGCGCCTGGCGCGACGGCAGCGTGAGGCTACAAGACCTGCGCACCCCAAGCCCCTTCGATCTGGTATACTGTGACAACATCGACCCCTGGTCTGAGTTCGAATCACTCCTGCCTTTCGGGACCTCTCATTTCGTGGGTGGAGGCGCGCACGGTGCGTCGATCAAGGTGTTCGACTTCCGTTGGCAGAAGAACTACTACCACACGGCGGCGATGCCTTGCGGCCCCGAGGCGCCCTCTCCTAAGCCGCACCAGCCTTTTATCCAATCTCCGGAATATGAAGTCAAGCCTCGCGATCGATGTGACCACGTCGCGGGCCGGCGGTGTCACTGGCATGAGCTGTCAAGGGATCTATATTATCGGCCCAATGGCACCTTCTTCTTCTCCAAATCACTCCCCCGAGAAGACGCCTACGCAGGCGTCTGGTCCCTCGCGCGTGCCTCACCCTTATCTCCGAACTTCTACATTGGCATATCGGGTGGTGTCGTTGAGGCGTCCCTTTCGTCGACTACAGGTGGAGCGTCTGAGGTCGACCCCGTGTTCGGCTGTGCCACGGGGGAGCAGCCTGACCTCGGCGCGGGATACTCGACCATGAGCTTGGACGCGAGCTTGATGGAGACCGGGGACGGGATGATGTATAAGGACAATGATAGGAGCGTGAGGATGCCGCCGATGCGGGGCAAGGGAAGGAGTAAGATGAGGTGGGAGGATTATGATGGGATACCAAATGAGTTGAAGGCTAGGCATAGGCTTGATGAGAGGTATCATATCCTGGGCGATTTTGCCGATGATGTGGACCTGCGGGCTGTGCAGGAGGGGAGGTGGAACTGATGAGGTGGACTCATATGGGGAAAAGACTGCACGAGCAGAGTACGAATACAGCCGAACCTGCGGGCGGTCTCGTGATGGGAATTGAACAAAAAAGAAACTTGGAGCAATAGAGAGACATAAACCATACAATAAAACAAACAGCATCTATCTAGAACAACATAGCGCCCCGAATACGAAAGATTATACTCCATGTACACGCGTCTATAATTTGCTCTGCGCAGGTGAAACGAGCGCCAACCTTTCCTTGAGTGTATCCTCGGCCTCCCTGCTGATCCTCTCTACGAGGTCCGCACAAGTCGGGATATCGTGGATCAAGCCGATGACCTGACCGGCAGTCCAGACCTTACTACATGTTAGCACGCACACGAGCACAGGCATATCTTCATACGGCGATAGAAACTTACACCATAGTCCGGGTCCCCATTAATAAAAACCTGCTTCCCCCTCTGGCCGCTCACAAAAGGCGCGATCTCGGCAAACTCGCCGGTCACGCTCTCCCTCTCGACCCTCAGCGCCTCCTCGGTGACCTTGTTCTTGTACAGCCGCGTCGTGTTCTTCCACCGGCGCAGCACGAGCGCCGTGTCCGTCTCGTCGGACCGCACGATCTGCTCCTTGATGTTCTGGTGGATGGGCGCCTCGACCGTGCACATGAAGCGCGTGCCCATGTTGATGCCGCTCGCGCCGAGGCACAGCGCCGCCGCTAGCCCCTGGCCGTCGGCGAAGCCGCCCGAGGCTATGAAGGGGACTTTGAGGGACTGGCGGGCCCGCGAGAGGAGGATGAAGTTTGTTATGTCTGATTCGCCTACGTGGCTGTGTTGGGAGAATGGTGGTGGTTAGTTTGGGGGATATAGGTATTTGTGGATTCAAGGTTATGTTTTGAGAGTGCGGGGACATGGAAGAAGTGAGGGAGGGGTGGGGAGGGGGGGAGGGGGGAGGGGGGGATGGATTTGCTCCGGACCACGACGGGACGTGAGGCAGGCCGCAGCGTTGAGTGACCGCGGAGGGATGTTTGGTGCACGCGTCCGAGGTGACTGTCTCACTGCATTGCATAGCGGAGGAGTTGTTCGCCATGGCTCGCTGGCACCACATCTCCTTCCTTCCGTCGGCATGAGAAGGGCCGAAGGCAGCAAGGCATGATGCATCATGCATCATGTACGCACGCACGCAGCCTGCCTAATCACGGGAGCAGAAGCATGGTGATCCGCGACTTTGTCCCTGTCTCTCTCCCTCCCTCTCTCTCCCTCTCTTCCTCTCCTGCTGCCCGAGCCCGGGGAAAGGAGGGGGGGAGGGGGAGGTGTGGTAGTTGTCACTTACCCAGCACATTCAAACCCATCGATACTCAGGAAATCGACACCAAGCTTCACGGCGCTCTGTGCGTGACGGATGGTGGTGCACTTGTGCAACACGATGCACCCGGCCTCCTTCAGCTTCCTGATCACAGGGCCGGGGCTGTTGCCAGCCGTCTCGACGATCCTGATGCCCTCGTCGATGATGGCCTGGGCGTAAGCGCCGTAATCAGGCGGGTTGATGGATGGGAGGAGGGTGATGTTCACGGCGAAGGGGTTCTTGGTCATGGTCCTGCATCGTTGGATCTCCTTGCGCAGATCTGCGGGCGTGGGGAAGAGGAGCCCCGTGATGATGCCCAGGCCGCCGGCGTTGGAGACGGCGCTGGCTAGTTCTGCATAGCCGACGTACTGTGGAAGTGTGTGGGTTAGTCGGTCATTCTGGGTGAGTTCTGGTGGTGGTGGTGGTGGTTATGGTGCCCAGGTGGTATTGGGGATTTCTTCCAGGTCACTGTGACACTGGAAACGCGGTGAGATGACACCAATCCAGACACGTACCATCATGCCTCCCTGAACGACGGGAACTGGAAAAGACGTCAGTCATTCGTATATCATATATAGAAACCGAGTGTACTGGGCATGCCTTGCGGTCTTGAACTGGCTGGCTGCTACTTACCTCGGATGCCTAGCCGGCGGGTGAGCTCTGTATTCCACGGCATGCCTGCGGTTTCTTTGTGTGTCGGTCTGTCTGCAAAAGACGGTCTAAAGATGAAGTTAAGATCAGAGAAGAGGACAGGAAGACAGAAGATGACGTTGTCTATGGGACTCGTCAGGAAAACGAAGTATGTCTATGAAGGTATGTTCATTTGGGAGATGGAAGTTCGGCAACCGGCGATCTAAGAACACATTCGTCACTTGACATCAATCCAGCCGAGGTTCAATGTGGGGAAGAGGTAACACCAAGATACATTTGAAGTTCCCCGAGGCCCACTCAGCTTGGCGCCCCTTGTTCAATGCGCCGGGCACCCCTGAGAAATCGGCTTTGAATCCGGGGTAGATGGAGACTTGGACGAGGACATGCCGCTGACAGCTGACAGCTGAAAATGCCGGCGGGACTCGGACAATACCTACATAGTTAGAGCTTAGTTACAGCTTAGCAGGCCAGGAAAGAAAAGACAGGCTAGATTTATCTTCCATTTCCATCTTCCAGTTACAACGTGTCCGTGTTAACCCAAACTGACTGCTCGGTCTGAAAACCCAGGACCCAAATCGCTCCAGATTTTCACGTCAAATTCGGATCCGGAGGCGGCCCAAGAAGTGTAGACACCCTGAATTCAAATAAGTATATCTCTTTCCATTCTGATCTCTTGTCTTCCAATAAATTCCTATTTGCGTTCTCGAGTGACCTCGGGGCTGTTCATTTGCTCCTACCTATGTGTATGCGTTGACTGTAGCTGGAAGTTCGATTCAATGATCGTGCTTCCCTTAATATTGCCTAGTCTAGTAAGGCTTTATTTCCTTACGTTCTTCTCCCTTGGTTAAGCAACCCTCTATGTCAATCGACGGTACTCTGTGCGTAAAAAGAGCACGCTTGTGCCGTGCCAACCTAAGCCCCAATCACATCTATCACACTGGGCTTCCTTGTTCTCACCCCACAGGCTCCCCTTCTGGATGAGTCGGGAAGTGTGCGGAGGCATCAGGATAAAGCTTCCAAAATCCGTCTGGAATTGGCGCCTCTTTCACCCCTTCTGGCTTTTGCATGACTTGAACATAATGGTCCATATCAACGGTGCTCTCCTTCCGCCACTTCGTCAGCTTGTCGAAATTTATGCATTGCCTGTTAACCGACCTAGAACTTGCATTGTTCTTAGCGACAGAATGACCTCCCAGAAAGTGGGCTAATTGGGAAGACTTACATATCAGGAAACGGATATTGTTGGGTCTCAACCCAATGCATGGTGATGAGGTTCACATTGCCACTACACACGAGAGCTTGGTAGAGGATATCGGCACAGTGGTTGATGTGTATCTCCTTGAGAGTGGGCTCGCCCTCGGAATGTCCCATGACCATTCCGTAGTGCTTCCCATATGCGATCTGCCTAAGACTATTCAGGCAGTGTAGTTGATGATACACATCAACAATAGCTGCGTAGGCATCCTCACCAAGGCCCCAGAGGTTATCCTCTAGCTTGACGGCCGTGCTGGGATCCTTACCCATTTTGATGATGTCTGCTTTCGTCACGGCTAAGATTCGTGTGAGCTCTATTTCATCCCACATCTCGTCAGATGCATTGTTGGGCATCGCTCTGGCGATAGACGGCTCTGATGGCATGAAGAGTGAACCGTTGACTTTGATGGGGTGCATCTCAAGATCAACAAGGTCATGGATGGGGCCTGTCTTGGTATCAGTCTCGAAGTATTGGGAGAAAGTGCTTGAGTGATGCTTGACTTACTGTAGGTCGATACTCGACGAAGTTCTGGGTTGAGAGTTGACTGCTCCCAGGGACGCCATGAAGCGACAAATAACACCGCCGAGGCCAGGAGGACCAGCAGGTTCGCCACACTCAAGGCAATAAATGTTCTGCCTGACTTTATCCTTATCCAGGGATAATCTTTATCTTCAAAATGGCTCAAGAATGACTGCTTCTCGTCATCTCCGTCTTCTGAAGACGACTTGCTCAAGTGGTGATACTTTGCGTCCATCTTCGAGTCCTGAACAGTATGAGGAGCACAATTGGATGGATGGAGCTGACAGGCCGAGAGAACACACTTGAAGTCGGAATATATATCATGAAATATGCATGATAAGAAAAGCATCTTCCGAAATCCTGATTCCTTCGCAAATTGTATCCGGATCAGGAGATGTCGTTTATGCGATACATCCATGCAGGCTGCCTCCTGCGGTCAGAGTCTATCTTCTCTTCTATTGATTGATGGAAATATAAAATTCTAGTCGATGATAAGATGCGCCCCCCCGGATTGTGGCACACTATAGTATTGTTTCTGGGGCCTCTCTGACTGAACGAGTCCGCGCCTCATGCAATCCTTCCGGTGCTTCTTCGCCACATAGCGGTCTAATTGGGCTGCGCTACGTCAACAACTCCTTGAGTTTCTTGCGGCCGTTATCTCACAGAGAAGATCTGATCTCAACTAGGAGAAGTATGTGAATTGTTTTGATTCCTTCAAAGTGACACCTTCCGGAATGGGACTAAACGTTGATAAGACACACAGCTCGTTGCATCATGACCTCGGGAGGCTGTATTGTTAGTGTTGATTACCCTAGGGTATCTGGAGGCGCATACTCCGGCAGACGGTGTATTTTTCCGCTGCTATGATGGATATGGATATATAAGTCGGACAAGATCGTATGATGGAAACTCAAGACAGAAGTGTTTCGCACTCGCACATCACAGCCTACCCCCGGACGGCCAGGCACGACCTCAGTCACACGCTTCAACCGCCAAAAATATCAAGCTTGGTCCTTGTTTATCCTTCAGACCTTAGGATGAAGACCCTTAACTTCTTCGCGGCCTCTGTCGCTATCCTCTCGTCCCTCGCTGTCGCTGCGCCTGTGGATGTAAGTTTTCAGACACCCTTTACTCTGAGACACTACGCGCACACACAGACACACATACAAATACAAAACAACAACTCTCTCTATCTACTCTCCTTGATGATCTGAATATCGAGAGAAAGCTGACAGAGAACAGACAAAACGCGAGGAGCTGTACGCGCCTTCCGAGGACCTATACTCGAAGCTCACTTTGGAGGCAAGGAAGGATAAACGCGAGGAGCTGTACGGGCCTTCCAGTGACCTGTATTCTGTTGCTCTCTTGAGGGGGGACGACAAGAGGGATACCGTTGGTACTGAGGAAGCGTGAGAATCTTCACATTTCCACCGAGGACCTGCACTACCAGGACAAGAAGGATGAATCGCAGAATGAGGAGCTATCCGATACTGTAACATGCCAATAACTTGGGGGCAGGGAGGGGGGGGGCTGGGGATGGGACTGCCCAGTGCTCATACAATCATTTTGAGTTAAAGGACACCGAGTGAACTTTCTGTCTTCTCAGCCCAGTGCCCTAGGCAGTCAGTCAATCAAGACATTGTTACCGAGATGGACATTCGCAACCGATCGGGAGGGCTGGCTCTATACCCTAGGGTATTTCTCCTAGTGCAGCCCCACGCCGGTCAGACCGGGTCTCCTGTAATAGAGCACCTCGCTTGATTCATCTTTGCCCAGGTACTCCTTCATATAGGTACTTAGGCGACGGTCCTCTCTCTTCCTCATCACTGTCTTCTCTCGATTGATGCGCTAGGTAAAGAGGTCGCAAGCCGCGAATGTTGCCGTTTCTTGCTCTGCCCGTCTCAACACTGGCTGGCGATGCCATGTAGTGCCACGTTGAACGCCTCGACGTCATCTTGGTCCAGACTCTTCTCCCGGTGCGTTGTTCTACTTAGTACGCGGGTATCGTTCCCTTTGCTGGGCCTCTCTGCAGCTTAACGCCTCGCACACAGCCCTCGTCAACGTCAACAGTGACCCTCCCCCCACGAACATAACCGCTGCCGCTGGCCCAACACGAGCTAACTTGCGCTATGCGTCCTTCCGAAAGCATCAGCCCAGGCAATACGATGAATCCCCTCTCTCACGTATCTGCTGGTACTGTTGGCAGCCTGCAGCGGTCCGCAGTAGACGAGTAGCCTATCGTTCTCGCCTCACCGCAATAGATCTACCGACCGTACCAGCACCTCGTGGACTACGACGGCTTGGGCTGGCTAGATGCCTCAGCGGGCAGCAGCTTTGTCAATCTTTCTCTTGACAGGGTGTCTGTGGCGCGCCCTTTCGTTCTGCAATGTCTCTTGGCGCCGCAGGTACGACCTGCATGGTGGCCTCCGGGGCTTCTGCGGGTCACCTTTCGTGAGGTCTGCCATGGTTACAGTCTGCTCTGTGAAACAGCAGCGGCGATAAGTGCCATAGGGGGGTTTCTCTTGTCCAAGCCCATATCTCCTCTTCTGTTGTTGATGACTCTAGGCTTCCTGGCTGTGTCAGGATCTCGTTGTTGCTTTGTCTCGCCTGTTCGAAGTCGCAATTGTCCGACTTCGTCCGGGCTATCATAGAGCGTTGTGCATGCGTGAGACGAGTAACACAGCACCACAGGACTCGGGGAAAGGCGTTGGATGCAACAACGACATATGCCAATATCGAGGTGGTTTCACAGGGCTGTCTTCCCACCTCAGCAAGCTACGTCTCACTGCTTACCCCAACTTGTGATTCAGGAGTGGGCGGAATACCGGATCGGGATTCTCGGCGTCGATGTACAATAGTAATGGGCTTGATTTCCAACCGATTGGGCACGGCATTCTCTTCTCTTCCCGCGTGATCATGACAACCTCAGGAAACGAACGCTCCTTTCCAGTGAGACAGCCTTACTTCTTCTGCCTGACGCTTCTTCCTTGCATCCCATTGCAGATGCCGACGGCCCAACCTATGGGAAGCTCGAAGAGCCGCGTGTCAATTGACACATGTCTCAACGCTCATCCGCTACATCATCATATCCTCCTGAATCCATTGATTCACAGCAAGATAACATCGCCCGGTGAGACGATATAGAGGAGGCGGCTGGGCATCGCACTGCATAGTACAGGTACTTGCTGAAGCCGAGACGTATGTGGAAATTTTCACACAAAGGTCAACTGCATCAACGAGGTTGGACTCCCGTTGGTGAGATCGCCGTGCTCAACAATGTCCAGAATGCGGCGACATCTATGCGCCACTTTACGCTATACCCGCGCGTAGACCCGTCTTGTCCTACCTGTGGTCGAGGTAAAGGTAGATCTGGGCTACACCGCTTCTGCCGTGATCGAATACGCGCCAGAAGACGGTACAAGCAAACCGGCAAGAAGCAAATCCTGAGGAAGAATGAGCTTCTGCCTGCAGGTTCTAGCACCGCAATCTTTGACAAGTCGACGGCCAGCTCTCTGAAGACACCTCGCCGATTCACCACCTGGGCATGACTTCATCACGCTTCCTCCCACCCAGAGTCGCAACAAGCCGTTGCTTATTATCCACGCTAACCTAATTCTCACCCACCATTCCAGTGACGAACTAACGACACGTTGGACTGTTGGTTTCGCTGACCGATCTAAATCATGCACTTGCATGCTTCCGCGGTCTGGGCAGAAAGCCTCATTTGCGGACGACGGAGTAGTGTGTACCTATTTGTTTTTCTGCATTCGCAGCAAACCAGCTTTGCAACTGCATCTTGTGTTGGATCCAGTGCAACACAATCCCGATCACGATGGGGCCAGCTCATCTTCAGCTACCCGCGTTGTCCAGTCCCCGTCTCCAACGATGTCGTTGACCGCGGCCTGTCAACGGGACAACTTCTGTCCACATCACATGTGAGGCTGTTCAACTTCCTGATAGATCGCACCTGCATGATGTCAGGTGTCAAGATACCCTCCAAACAGGGATGTACATATCCAATGAGGTCACCCGGGTACAGTACTCGGAGGAGGGTGGCATTGGGACCTGCCGTGCCTGACATGATTGTAGTGTACAAGCTGGAGCCGACCGATTTGGGCTCGCAGGCCCGTTCTGACAGGCTGATCGTTTGTATCGTCCTTGAGATGTTGGTTGTCATCATAATGGCCCAGAGCTCTGGGACGCTACCAAAATATGACTCCTGATGTCGTCAAACATACGGATGGATCCAGACATTGCAATACAGGACCGCTAAGAGAAGCAAACAAACGAACCACCGCTTTGAGAAACGACGGAGGCCCTTCAGAAGCGAGCAATTCGGGAGCTTGCCGAAAAGCAAAACCCCAACGAAGTTCAAGGTTGTGCCCCAGATTCAAGAGACGCAACCGGCAATAGTTTCTTGACCAGACAAGTGACAAGCAGCGTATTGGGGGGGGGGGGGAGAAGAGGGGAGGGTACAATGCCCGGTGTGGGATGGAAGCGCATCCCGAACTGTTTTGGTCTAGGGCTTGCAAATAGACACGAACCGGGTTAGGTGTGCGTGCATCCCCCCCCCCCCTTCGTCTTGCTGCATGCAGCTGCCACACCCCCATGGCTGCATGATTGCCCACATGCTGGCATACTCAGACTCCGTACACCTGCTTTTCAGGCGTATCTCAGATAGTACAAGATCTGGAGCCTAACGTGGCTGCGTGGATCTCCACGAGAGCTCTGGCCCTTAGCTGCACCTCATCTTTCCGCGATGGAGCTGATCAAGTGTGGATTAAAACTTCCGTATGGGTCCACGATAGTCAACCTGAGCTGCAGTGATGATGCTGCGGCATTACCTCGCCCCTCATATTGCTTTTTGATGAACCTTGATGTTTCCACCTGCCCGGTCCAGTCAACCGTGCCTACTTCACTCGAGACACATGGGGGAACAAGCTTCAAACTGGAAACTCGCTTATGGGTTTTGTACATTTATGTATCCCTTGCGAGTATTTTTGGTGACCCCAGGCTTTTTCCTTGCCAGGCTTCGGTTCCCGGCGACGAGGTCTTGTTATTTCTCCTAATGGGGAAATGCTGGTTCCGAGGACAGGGGGAGGGCAGGGCTCATGTACCCACGCCCGCCATATTATACATACTTTTGACTGCCAGGGAAATAACGCCTTGACACGCCAGAAAAGAAATGATGGCCTTATCTGCTATTACCCAAGGATAAAACGGAAAAGGAAAAAAAGAAAAAGGCCTGAGTGAATCTGCTTGTCACTCTCCTGCTCCCTGCTAGGGACTAGGTTGGCTGCGTGTCAAATACCGGCTTCCTCCCGCGAGAGCGGCCAGGCGATGCACTCGCCCGTGGTCCAATTATTCTCTTGCAACGTCTCTGGCGCAAACAAATCAGCACATCGAATCTATCTGAGGTTGAGAAGCATAGCCAACCGTCACTCGTTTTCTTTCTTTCTTTCTTTCTGCCACGCCACGCTTCTGTCGTTGACGTCCTGGCTGTGTTGCCAGGGACAGCCGCTCGAGTATAAGACCAGCGTCGACTGCCCTTCTCTTCTCCTCATCCGCCGTCAACGACGACATTGCTCTCTTGTATTACAGTCTCGGTCATTGATCTGGTTATCAACACAGCCTACAAAGCCCCTACAAAGCCCCCTTCTTCTGGAGTTTCAGTACAACACTACCACCCACTGCAACCCAACCCCTAAGACAACACCAACGACACCATGTCTTCTTCTCGACACAGCAGTTCTCGTCACAGTGGAAGCAGCTCGGGTGAGAGCACCGCTTGGCAAGACAAGCTCGAAGGTACCCTTCCTACACAAATCTCTTCATTCTCGTCAAGAAAGCTGAGACAAACACTGACGTGATGTACAGATGCGTGCCGGGAGTATCAGATAGCTACACCAACGTTCCAGATCGTCTCTGATAGAAGAGGTACGGAATCTTTCGGCACTCACACTCCCGGGACTTCTTCTTGTGCGAGGCGAACATAAGACATGTTGACTGACGAACTGCAGGTGGTCGCACAGCCTGGTCGAGCCGAGTGACAGTCAACGGCACGGTCCACCAGGCCAGGTTCTGGTACGACGGGAAGAACCTGAACAACGCCAAAGAAGATGCGGCCGAGGTAGCCCTATCGTGGGTGTATACGGCATCGACAGCGTCTTCGCCGTCGAGGGGACACCGGCACGGGGCTGGATGGTAAAGGGGGGGAAAACCAGGCAGACTGGCTCACCGGGTTCCCCCTCCCAGCCTTTTCTCTTCGACGGTGATCTGTTCGAATCTAGAGGGTCTACGAAATTTACTTCCGACATCCGTCATATCCTTGTGACAAGCCACAGAGCCGGGCATACCGAGAAGCACAGAAGGTAGAGGCCGTGTGGGCGACCGCACGGCATTGTGGATGTTGTTTTCTGTCTCTCTTTGCCCCATTTGTCTTCGTCATCCAGTACACTTGTCAGTCAGGCTGGCTGCCAGGTCCATTTCCCTCCACTTGGTCACCTGTATTACTGCCCGATCTTACCCCAGTTCATGGCACTGTCACCTACCCCTAGTCATTCATTTGTTTTGTACGATTTGTATGTACCACATTCGATACTATCTACCGGGATACTTATCATGTCTGTCAATGTTGGAGTTGGGCAATCAAAAGCAAAGGGGGTGGGAAGAACCATTGGAAGAATGGGGCGGAGCCACACGGCAAGGGATAACATGGCAATCTCACCCGGGGTGGTTGCTGCTGCTGTTGTTATTGTTGTTGTTGTTAGTTGTGAGATGTTGAAGAAGAAGATTTTGTTTATTACGCTGTACTTTCTCGAATACTCTTTCTCTTTCCAACCTGCATCCCTTGCGCGTTTCTGATTATGCATGATCGATCCGACTGCCGTCGAACAAATCCAGATGCTTCTTGTTTGGTTACACAACATGCTACTTCCCGGGGTCTGAGTGCTGGGGGCTTTTACGGTAGGGCGATGATCGCTTTTGGTTTTCTATTTTGCTTTCTTTCTTCTGTTTGTGATAACAATGGTTTCTTAATCCGCGGGTGTCGGAAGGAGACAACCGGAAGACAAGGGGCAAAGTTCCGAGGAACAATGGGTCATTGCGGATGACTGGTTCCTTTTTTTCCCTCCCCTTCCTCTTATGGGTTGACGAGATTCGAGCGGGCGCAAACCAAAACTTCAGGGGGGAGGCTTAAATGAGGTTGCCGACTTAACAGCTTTTGCTTGTTAGGAAACGCCGTCCCCGGCCATCATTGGGCCTTGTATGGGAGGGGGAAGTATCGGCAGCAGATTGCGGAAGACAGTACAGCAAAGGAGTATCACGTCAGGGGATGGTGTGGGTGCAGGTTCCCCTTCGTTGGCCTTGGCAGCAACAAGCAGCATCTCCAGATAGAACGATTGTCTTTCATTGTTGTTTTGTTTTACAAGGAGTGTAGTCTCATAGTAAAACAGATGCAGACACCATTTCCCCACCGCATATTTTGATCTGATATGTATCTCGATCACTTACTCACCGACACAGTAGGAAAAGCAAAAGTATATGTGAGGCTACCATGCAAGTCCATGATGGGAACGTTCAGTGCCGGGGGTAAGCTCCGGGGATAGCTGTCGAGGTCCAAGGTCCGCCGCGATCATGGATGCTCCGTAGCGTGGAGGACCGGCGCTGTCCGCCCTCGATTTAAGTGTACCTACCTCATCTAGTTAATCCGGGGGGGGGGGAGTTGTCTTAAAATGGTTCTAGACTTCTTCCTTTTTCTGTATGGTGGGAAGTGAAGTCATTGATTGCCCATGGTACGTATATAGGGTTTCAAGACTGGTGGTTGCCTCCGGATGCGTATGAAGAGGTTCCGGTCAATGACCTGCGACCACCTGGCTGTCAACCGCAGATTGCAGCATGTAGGCCCTTCCAGGGTTTGGTGCTATATGGATCGGAAGCCATGTATCTATTGCGTCGGAGGATTTTAAGTGTCGGAACAAGTCCAATGACAGCCCCTGGTGGCCATGCACTTGCCATTTGTCTGGCAGGGACAGGGTAGAGAGTCATTCACCCTGTCTCAGAGATCATGTCTCTCCGTACTATGTATTGTACACACACCCTCGATATTCCGGCGAGAGATGAGGTGCACTAGCCGGACAACGATCCTCGGGGTCGGGTATTGTTGCTCGACAACAACAGGGCAGCATCGCCATTTGATGATGTCGGGCACGAAAGAGGGGGGGGGGGAGGAAGCAGTCTCAGTAGACCCCCCACACCATCCATTTTCTTTTCTTATAATCCTGTGACCACAACCGACGATGATCCAGTTCCAATCAGGGAGGTCGATGGCTGTGGATCGTCATGTTACATGTGCGAGAAGTGAGGTCTGAGCACCACATATTGGGGGGTTTGTCCTTTCTCCCATCGCCGGTTCCCGGGGCCTTCCACGCGGAGAGGGAGGCGGAAGCGAGAAGGAGGAAGGACACATTGCGTGCCATGGGAGTTTCATGACAGGAGTGGAACCAAGCCTTGAAAGTAGAAGGTGAAGAACAGGGCCTTCGGTTTCTTGATGATATTTGACAGCCCTGAGAGCGGATCAATGGGGATTCGATAGAGATCCCCGAGGTCACTAGAGGGGAAACCACAAGGAATTGTCCCCGATGATGTGCTTACTGGTACTGGGAGTCGAAAATGGGGGTTGGTTGCGAGACTGTTTGCTATTATTTTCTGGATCGGTCCACAGTTTTGGTGCGGGATCTATCTTCCGACGAGATTAGAGGCTGCGCGGATCGTGCTGGCCGTTGGCACACCATGCCTGCATGCCTGTAAGGTAGCATTTGTATGAAGCAATAGTGTCTTTCTATTTGTTGTTTTAACCCATGCTTAATCAAATGGCCGTTGCCGTCCGAACATGATAATTAATATTTCGAATCGGTCGGGGCCGAGTACGGTAACAAGTATCTACTTGCTGTACATGGTGTAGATTCTAGCCCGGAATGGATCACCCCTGCAAATAGTATGTGTGTGCACGGACCACATGATCGCGGCTGGCAGCAAAATTTACGAATGTCGACCTCATCAGTTACAGTCGCAATCTGGTGGGTTGATGGTTGTGTTTGGCCTGCAGTTCCCTCCCCCCCCCCCAGACCGACGACAAAATGCCTCCAAATTCAAGTGTATGGGGCACCTGCCGCTCCTTGTCCGTCAGATTACGACCTCAAGCACAGTCCCAGCTGCCTCGGGTTGCTGCCTCCGCAAGACAATTGACCGACGGCACAAGGCCACCCACGTCGAACATCCCCAACATCCCCAGCGCCGTTGGAGGAACGATCCCCGGTTTCAATGGAGACAGGGTACCACCGCCTGTGGATAGGCCATTGGGGGGGCTGGAGGAAGGGGGAGTTAACGGAGAAGAAGTGAAGATGCGAACTCTGTCGGCAAAGGAGGAGGCCCGGATGCAGCTGGAGCTCATCGCGAACGGGCTGAACCCATTCGACAAGCAATTTACAGGTCTTAAATTCGAGGAGCCGGAGATACCCCAGGGCAAGCTCCATGAGACAAAGTTTCACATGAAGCACCGCTATGACGAAGGGATAGACCAGCTTACCAAGCTGCTCATGCGCGACGGCAAGCTGAGCAAGGCACAAAATGTGAGTAGTTGCCATGCAGCCTCCAGATATGAGGGGCCTCAAAGTTTGTGGAGTTTGTGGAGTTTGTTTCAGCAGATATTACAGAAAGGACTAATCAAAAACTTGTGGGCTTAGGACATGGCCATGATCCTCAACTACCTCCGAACATCGCCCGCTCCCAAGATCAACCCCCAGCGCCCCCTTCTCCCGGGCTCCCCACCACCGGAGCACCTCCCGCTCAACCCGAACCTGTACCTCACGCTCGCGCTCGACTCGGTCGCGCCGCTGATCCGGATCCGCGGCTTCACCGGCCTGGCTGGTGGTGGTAAGGCGCTGGAAGTCCCCGTGCCCATCTCGCGGAGGGCGAGGCGGCGGACGGCGTTCATGTGGATCATGGATGCGGTCAACAAGAGGCCGTCGTTGGGCTCCGGAAAGAAGATGCTGGCGCACAGGATAGGCGAGGAGATCGTGTCGGTGATCGAGGGGAAGAGTAGCGTGTGGGATAAGAGGAACCAGCTGCATAAGCTGGGTACTAGTGTGAGAGCGAACCTGAACTCGCCAGCGTTGCTGAAGAGGAAGGTTGTATAGAAGGGGTGGTTGCGCCTTCTTGTGTGTTTGGAGATGAGATCATATTTCTTGGATGGGAACTCTGGTCCTCTCTGACGAATCGAAAGGAGGAGTGTTACTCATTGAAGTAATCCAATCTTATGAATTTCCCACAATTTTCTCCCCAGACAAGCCTACGGCATTTTCCCTATATGGCTATTTGGCAGTGATTTGGGAGTGTTGAGAGCAGCGTGAGAGTGATAGGCTGTCACTTGGTGGGACCAACACACTTGGGACGTGGTCTGATTAATGCCTTCGAGGGCGAGAATGCAACGTGAATTGAGAAGTTGGTCACATGCACAAGAGCCGGGCGTCCTTGGCGGATAAGCCGTAGAGAGAGGATGGGGCTGACTGTACTGTGGATGTAGAGTACATATCACATGCAAGAATATATGGTGCTTCTTATATTGTCCGTAAGCACCTTATGTGCCTGTCCTGCTTGAGGTCGAGCGAGTCACATCAGGGGCTTGGACGGTGCAAGTCACGGTTTTGGCTTGGCTTTGGATTTATGGTGTATTCGACGATGGCGTCAAAGTGGCCAGTCAAGTCAGCCAAGGTGGCTTCATTAAGTAGCCTTGGGTTTTGTATGCCCAGGTGGTTTATAACGAATTGTGCACAATGAGGCTGGAATTGGTATCCAGCTACAGCTGCCAGCAAGCTCCCTAGTGGAGAGGGGCGGGTTGTTTTCAGAGCCTAGACCTTGGAAGGCCAGGGGGTGACAGGGTGATAGCGGCCGTGGAGCTACAGTATCGAGATAGCGGGGTGTCGGGCAAATCGGGCTGGCCAGCATGTGGGGAGAACTGGAGCCTGTTTCCATGCCGGCATCTACTCGACGGTCATCTGGACCTACCTGGGTACTTAAGTAGGTATCTGTTACCGATGATCTAATTATGTCTGTACGTATAGTATAGTACATACATGTGGAAGTATACCTAATTTAGGTACGTAGTATGTAGTCACCATTGGGATATATAACCAGAACACCGTACGTACCTAGGTAATGACGGTCTAAAACCGAGTACTATATAACAACAACATTCTGATCGTCCTCGTATGAATCTCGTTTAAATCCGTTCTGGTACTAGCAGTTCCAATGGTGCCCAAGCGGAGTATAGAATACAGCAGAACCAAGCTGGCACCTGCTATGATAAGTTCCAGGCTTCGTGACCAGTCGTGGACTAGCGTCCGCGTCAGCCCGGGCCAACCCTTGGAATAAATCATACCGCTGCCGCCAGTCCTCACCTTGACTGGATGACAGAGCCTCCTTCAATTGACGTTGACATCTACATTCCCCCAGCTGAGACAGCTTCCGTTTGTCCCCCCCCCCCCCCAAATCTCACCGAGCCCTCTGATATCCTCACCGCCGCCGATAGAAAAGAAACACTAGCAACTGGCAGCTGGCAACAGGGATTACATACGTACCTTGACGTTGCTAAGAAACTTTACATCATCTCAAACCCACAAACACCCACAATCGAGACGAGACAGGCTGAACAAGCCAGACAAGCTACCGCGTACAGCCGTATCACCGGCGCTCCCCCTCCCTTCTCGCCGATCGAGCCCTTCGCCTAAGACTTGGCAGCCCGTCAAGCCTCGCGCAGCGTTCCCCGCCTCGCATCTCCTACAGTACAATAAAAATTACGGCAATTCGTCTTGGCAGTGGACAGTTCCAGCACCACCCCCCAGTCTCAGGCTCGGCGCAAGCCATGATCTGAATTCTCTCGCAGCCGACATCCCGCTCCATCCTCTGCCGACACACGATGCTGTTTACTCTGTTTTCTGATCTCTACATCCAGACCGAACGCCCAACGATTATTCCACGCTAGCTTCATCGCTGGCACCCTCAAAACCAGTACATCTTTATTTCTCTGGAACCCCCGGGTTTCCGACGACGCGAACACGGATAACCGGAACTAAAGACTTGTAGGGCCCTTTTTGGCGGCCTTCTGTTTTGACGTCTCCCTTCAACAGGCCTATAATCGTCCAAACCACATTCTCGTTCCCACTTCACCATTGCCCCAATCTACGTATTATATCAGGTCGAATCACGCGATAAGCCCTTCGAAAAAATGTCTCGACCACCACACAAGACCATGTCTCTGGAGGCTGCGTTGGAGGAGGAGAGAATTGAAGTCGAAGCACTCATCGCGGCTAGGAGCCGACCTCGACCTCCCAGCGCACTCGGCATTGGTCGCTCTCCATCCCCATACACTGCTCGCTCGCCCGTCAGGAGCATGCTTGACATAGGTGAGTAGCACCATCCCACATGCATTCTTCGCTGGGTTTGTAGCTAGCTAACATGTCATCACACCCCCGGCAGGTCCTTCAAGAAGCAGCATGTTGAATGTCACTAGTACTCCTGTCAGGAGCATGCTCGATATGGATAGCTCTTCTGGATATACGAACAAACAGGTCTTCAGTACTCCCTCCTCCCCAGTGCTGTCGCACAATAAGCTCGCCCACGCCTCCAACGCCTCGCATCCCCGACACATGTCAGACGCAGCCGCAAGACCTGTTGGCTTTGGTCCACGAGCAGAGGCCAGTCGAGATCTTACATCCGAGTACCAGTTCTCCGACATCATAACAGCCAACACTGGACATGCAATGCCCAAGCGAGTCTCAATGGGCAATAAGAAGAGCGATAAGAAAGGTGCCCAGCCATCATCTTCTATGGCTCATCTCGTTCGTGGCAATGATGTCGGCAGAATACCACTTCCCGGTGATAGAGGTCGCAATTCCAATGTTGGATCTGCTCTGCGTCTCGGCAGCAAGTCGATGTCCCCACACAACCGCCTGGCCATGCGGTCTAGCTCACCAGCGCCTCATTTATTGTCCGGCAGGCACCTCAGTCCATCTGTCAAGCCGGTCGTTGAAGACACATACGGCTTGGACATGAACAATGCATACAGACAACTTTCGGATGCGAACCTCCTCAGGGCAGGTGGGAGTCTCGCAGAAATCGGGCGCAGAAAGAAATCAGATGACCAGTCTGGTGGTGGAAGGTTGACGAAAGACTACCTCAGCCCTGACGGTGAAGAACTGCTGGCAGATAGTAGCGACGATGGTTATTCATCTCAAGAGGAAGGAGAACGTGGTCGCCAGGCGGCTAGAAGCTTCGAGGGGCAGAATGCCGGTCCCGGTAAAAAGGGAGGATCGAACGATGCTAGGAAAGCACTAAGCTTGTTAGCAGCTGCTGAGGAAGAGCGTAAGACAACAATTTCCTTCCCCTTCTTTCACCTTTGGAACAGAACAACACAAACACTATCTGTTGGGTTTATGGGGTGCCTTCATTCATTTCATCTGGATTCCATCAGATATCTTAAATATTCCCCAGTATTTTGGTATCGAGAAAAACGTACCATTTTCATTCATTTCTCCCCCCTTCTTACAACATAGAGGACTCCCCTGCTCATTTTCCCCCACTCGAGATATGCACTATGTCTTCCTCTTTTCGAAGAAGCCCCATCATGTCTTTGGCACTGTCGAAGTCCTCATTCTCCTTCCTCGAGTCGAATGCAAGGACGACACCAAACTTCCCCCCTGACGATGTTGCCTGCCCAAGCGGTAGGAGGAGCACGCCCACAACCTCGGATGCGATCGTGTTTCCTTCTTATACTCAGGATGGGCGCCCGAGGACACAAAACGTGAGTACTGACATTGATAACACAGGCATTGAGGTTGCGAAGAAGAATCCTCACACCACGTACCAGTACCGCTCCTTGCTGGATGAACCCGAAATCAAGATTACAGGTCCGGGGAGTCACAAGCAGTCGAGACAATCGGGAGTACATCCCGCCACCAGCTTTGATGATGGCCCACCCTCAGGGACCAGGACACCAGTGGACAGCGACACGGAAGCCGACCTTACCGATATTAGGCGGGCACAGAAACTCTCCTTCTCCCAGACTGCCATCAGGGATACGCCAAATGCCGCTCGGGCTCTTCGTATAATTTACCGAGGAGACTGGCGCAAAGTCGTACAGGAAGCGAAGGAAGAACAGCGACCTCTTCGCAAGTACATTGTTGCTACCGACCTCAGCGACGAGTCCACACATGCCTTGGAATGGGCCGTTGGGACGGTACTCCGAGATGGTGATACCATGCTATGCATCTCTTGTGTCGACGAGGAGGTTGGCATCGTCCCAGGAGGTGTTGTCCAAGTGCCTGACGATTCAAAAGCCATGAAAGAACAAGGGGCTGCATTGAACGTAATTGCAAATAGCAAGGTACCGGTCACTCCTGGAGGCAGCGTGCTAGAGGTGCAAAAGGCCGGCCAGGGCTTGGATGTATCGCCTGGCCCAACTAAATCGAAGTCAGAGGAGGACCGACACCAGGCAGTCAAAGACATCACCGAGAGGGTCACCAGGCTACTCAGGAAGACCAGGCTTCAAGTTCGTGTGATCGTTGAAGTCCTTCACTGCAAGAACCCAAAACATCAAATCTTAGAGATTATTGATGTTGTCAACCCTACTCTCGTTGTCGTGGGCAGTCGCGGGCAGAGTGCGCTGAAGGGGTGAGTCGAATCAGCCAGACAGGCAACAGATATCATGTTTTGCTAACGAGTCTCAGTGTTATTCTTGGCTCTTTCTCTAATTACCTTGTGACCAAGAGTTCCGTTCCTGTTATGGTTGCCCGCAAGAAGCTCCGGAAGCAATCGAAGTACAAGAAGATGCAGATGACGCAGGTCAACAATATCACCAATCCGATGGAGAGGACCCTTTCCAACGCCAAGGTCGACCCGTAGGAAGAACGTGCACAAAGTGGAATGGGTACTATCTTGCGAGGAGGCATCATTCCCCGTCTGCAAAGGCTTTCTGCCATCGATATTCGGGAATTATTCATAGCCCTCTTCCACCAGCGTCGCGGCAACAATCTAGTCACTAACAAAGGGAAACGTACCGATCGAGAAAGGCATCTTTACAACATGGAGTGGGAAGAAGGGTTCGTTTTCCTGCACCGGATGAAGGTCGATTAGAATGACGACCAAGACATCGAGGAAGCACCAGTGCGTTTGAGAGGGGGGGCAATGCCTCCTCGCCTCCTTAGATTTATCGACATCGCACGAGAGGTAGCTCACATTCCGCGAGATCTGGTCAGGTCTGCCCGTGAGGAGTACGTTTCATGGAGAATCAGAAGAATGCAGCGAGACTACGAAAATAGGGGCTGGACTGATGAAGAGCTAAAAGCCAACACCAGAAAAGCCAATAGGCTTCTCGGGGAGTAACCTATTCGTCTCGATTCTAGACTTCGGTGGTTTCTCAACAATGAGCCAGTGTCCAAGCCTCCGACTCCTTGGAGCGCGCTGAAGAAACCCCCTCGGGTCGTGACTTTACCTTGATCTCGCGACGAAACAAGCCAGCGCAACAGTGTTCTTCATCGACGAACCTCTAAATGTGGTTTTTCCCTCAACTTATGTCTACGTTTGGAACAATTGCAACAGTTAGAACACCCCGCAAGTGTGATCAGGGCACCACGGACCTGGCCTCTGTCGTTGAGCGGGCTTCAACTCTCACCCAGGATATCGAAGAGATCTTGAAGGAAAAGTTGAGGGAGCCACACATTGGCGACTCTATGGCTCCAGGGGGGGTTTTGTGCAGCCTTGACCGTTGTCGGATCATCGGAAGGCTCGGTTAATTCAAACAAGTAAATGCAGTTGCGTGCTGGTTAGTTCAAAGGAAGGGGTTCGAAGTGTGGGCACGGTGTCCATCAAGCGGTCATGATCTTATAACGACTCTCAACTCTACAATCTTTTAGTGGCCGTCTTTCAGCGAGGCCTATGGCATTATTGATACTCCATGAGCGTAGAACAATACAAATTTTTATTCTGGCGACGTCGTATTAGTCATCCGGTTAGTGTGTTGGCTAAGATACGTGCGTCTGGAAAGGCGAGAGGGTCATTGATCGTATCTTGTTCCGGTCGCTATCTTGTGGCATGTTTGTTTGCAGAGTAAAACATCTCGTGACCATATGTTTGGTGTGTGCCAGTCACATGTCGAACAGCCCAGTGAGTTCTAAAAAGACCGAGTGGTTTCCAAGGGCGCGAAGATGACCAAAGCCATGGCCTCCCACCCCGACCCTCCTTGTTCAGCTGCTAGATGTATTCGGTGGGGGACAAAGGGGGGACTATTATTCCAAGATAAAGACCGTATGCTTATGATGGAGTGTATTCTTTGTTACTGGGGTACAATGGACCATCGAAACCCAACAAACTAACAAACCTCGCTTCTTTGAAGAGGTTGTGACAAGGCATTGTACTCCTGCTCAAGCATTATGCATGCTGTTAACAATCTCTTTATACTGTTGGTCGAGGACCCTAGGGAGCGTGAGATATATTAGCTGCCTCTCTCACCGGACGGAAACTTGAGTTTCTTCCCTCCCTCTGCACACAACAGCATCTTTGCTTCACTACCGTTCAAGTCTGGTATCAAAACAGTTCAACGTTGGTTGATACACTTGAGCGCAAACGCGAAGACATTTACTGACTCTCCACAGCAGGTACGAAAAGCAAGGAAAAGAAAGAACCGAAACTACGATAAGTCCACCATGACTCTGAACGACACTTACAACCGCAACGGCCTCATCGGCACATCTCTGGCTTGTTTCATTGTCGTACTTCTGTTTCTCCTCTGGATTGGACTCGTCTTGGGACCCCCAAAACCCGTATATCTCAGAGGAAGTCACGACGAACTCGAGCTTGATGAGCTCCATCGCGGTCGCGATCTCGAGCAAGGTGTGGTCCATGATGACGGAGAGCCGTTGCGTGATCCTGATATGTTTACGATACCTGGGGTGGACGAGGTAGGTGAGTCTAACCCGAACACAGGAAATTTTGCCCCTGCGACAAAGTACCCTATTCCGGAAGTACAGGCCGTGAAGAATGTCAAGGAACCATTGAACTTTGGTCCGGAGCTCGCTCGTGTTGAAGCTAATACTAGAAACCGCGGCAACAACTCTATTCCTGATGAGGACGCGCAGGGCGCGAGGCTCGTTGGGAAGGGTGTCGTGGAGCCTATGATGGGTGGAGCGATCTTTGTTCACGGTGACGACGATGATGAGACGCTGCTTATTTCTTCAGACAAGCCTCTTCCTAGGAGCAAGAGCAGTCGTAAGAACAAGGGGAAGGGGAAGGCCCGAGAGGTTGATGATGATTCGTCTCTTTTTTCCGAGCCTTTTGCCCTGTCTCACTTCTTGTCAACTCATAAAGGGCCTCGGGCTGACAACTTGGTTGCTGCTCGGTTGGGCTCTGATGATGCTGTTCCTGCTGTGCCCAAACCAGTGATAACCATACGATCCCGTGGTCGTAGCACTGCTCAGGGGCCGACCATGATTAGGTCTCCAACTATTGCTGGGCCCTCGCGTACTTATAATATGCCTCATCCTTCGAAATTCATGATCACAGATATCGGCGTCCAGAGCCAGGGAGAGAATAAGACACGCTGGGAGCCGGAGCCACCAAAGGTCTCTCGATACCGCGGTCTAAGCGCCACTCGGCCCGGCCAGAAGCCTCGTTCCCCTAGTCCGCCCCTGCCGCTCTTCCCGGAAGAGTATCTCCCCCAGAACTCCGGGAAGTTAGCATCGGCTGATGTCTCAGTCCCTCCGGCCCCGGAGACCTTCGACGTCGACAACAAGCGCGATAGCTGGGAGGTCTTCACGTCCGGGAGCGAAAACGAGGGCGAGGAAGATGAAGGCGCTGATGGACTGGATGAGTGGACCTCGCAGATCCTCAGCACTGTGACTGGCCCCCAGGCCGAGGAAGATACTTTCCAGACCTTCGTGAACACGGAAGGTGACAACAACACTGAGAACAAGACTAACAAGGAGACCTCTGATCCGGCCTCAGGGAAATATCAAGCTTGGAAACTTGGCGGCCCTATCGTTCCCGACTCGCGGATCTTGACCCGAAAGGCCTCGCTGCCTGGACGCATGGCGAAGTTTGTCGAGGTGGATGTCAAGGGGCCTGTCTCAGCCCCAGCCCCAGCCCCAGCCCCTGTCCCAGACACCGGATCGCCGGTTGAGACTACAATTTTCAGAGATTGTCTGGAGTTGTTGAGGGAGGGAGCGCGAACTCCTGTTATGCCTTCTGATCTCGTGGACGGTGGTGAGGGTGATGATGTGGGAGAAAACTCTCCGAAGTCGAAGGTGGCTAGGAGCAAAACTTCACAGATGTAAAGTTCTTCAAATTCTCACCACTACGGTAGGGGGATGCTAGTTATCCAAGAACCCAACAGTCTGGGTCTAGTGACCTCTGCTTGAGAGTTCCAACTTCCAATACTTCCCTGGGTTTTCTCTCGTTATTTCCTTTACCCTCCCTTTCCAGTCAACCCATACCAGGTACACCATCAAGTGATGTTGTTTTATGAAAAATATCTCATCTATTTTCTCTGTCTTTAGGTATTACTAATTTGATTGATTCTTCTGTTTCGAAAATCTGTAATAAGTTGCGCCATCCCATTAGCATTCTATCCTTGTCCATCAAGCATAAGGTATGGGACATTCTCATGTGACCTTCAGTGCGGCTTTCAGTGAGATTTGTAGACCAACTGCCCCGGACTTTCTCCCCCTCGGGCCAAGAATCCTCCGCACTTATCCACCATTCTCAACCTAAGTTCCATTTCTTGATCTATTTACGGAAAGACTTCTATCATGTGAAACAAGGCAAGTTATGACAATCTTGAGATAGTATGTATTGTCCAATCAGACAGCGATGCAATCTTATCTGATTATGCCGGCTTACGCTCTTAAGCAGGGAACTGGGTTGAATATTCATATACCTAAGGAAACATATTTAAGTAGGAGGTATCCCTTGATGTCGTCGACCCGACCTTTGTTCTGTAATTGTTGCGTGCAACGCACCTATCGTGCGGAATTCAATACAGCTCTGCGATGGAGCTCCCGGCAGAGGTATGTGGCGACCTATCATTCGGCCCAAGCGTGAAGTCAGTGGACTGTCGCGATGGCTTTGATTTCACAGGTAAGTCAGTCGGAATTCATTCAAGTGCTTCAGAGTAGAAAGCTTACAGGGGGATTTTAGTTCTCTTCGAAGAAGCCATATTGACAATTCTGCCCGCCTCCTGCTTCGTCCTCTTGGCACCACTCCAAGCGCTGCGGTTGTTTCGGCGTAGATTTCGAGTGAAACGGAACTCCCTTTATATTAGCAAACTGGTATGTTTTCATGGCGTATGGGATACATAGGAGCAATAATCTCACAAAAACAGGGAACTATATGCGCTTATACTGGTCTGCAAGTCGCAATTCTGGTCTTGACGACGAGCAATCTTGGTGTTCGAACCAAAATCTCGGTGGCATCGACCACACTCTCTCTACTTTCTGCTCTAGCCCTCGCCGTTTTGTCTCACTTCGAGCATGTCAAATCCATCAGGCCTTCTTTTCTCATCAACGTGTATCTCATTTCAACAGTTCTTTTTGATGCCGTCCGGGTTCGAACACAGTGGCTTATTGGAATTGATGATGCACTTGCTGGTGCCTTGACAGCTTCTTTGGCCGTGAAGTGCGGGCTTCTTGTCTTAGAGGCCATAGAAAAACGCTCTCTTCTCCTCAGATTAGATCGCCACTTCTCGCACGAAAGTACAAGCGGGATTATCAGCCGCAGTTCCTTCTGGTGGCTGAACTCCCTTCTAGTCGCAGGGTTCAACAACGTCTTCACTTTAGATGAACTGCCAGCTATCCATGAGAAACTCGACTCTACACATTTGACTAATCAGCTGCAGGACACTTGGAACAAATGTAAGAAGCATACCTTTTATATCAACGAGGTCAAAGGCTCACGCGACCCCAGGCAAACAAAAGCGAAAGCATGCATTGGCGTGCGCTTGTGTGTGGAGTTTACGCTCGGATATTCTGAGAATTTACATCCCGAAGTTCTGCTACTCTGCACTTAGTGTAAGCCAGGTTTATCTGATCCAGAATGCTGTCAGCTATGTTCAAGGAACGGAGCCGACCAATACCGGATATGGCTTGATTGGTGCTTTTGCCTTTGTCTATATTGGTCTTGCGGTGAGTTATAGAACACCTCGTCATGTGATAAAGACATACAAAACTCATACTGCACAGATAATGATGGGGTGGTCTACTCATCTCTCATACCGTCTGATGACAATGATGCGTGGCCAACTCATCTCGATCATCTACACAAAAATGTTGACTCTGCCAATAGCTGATGTTAACGAGTCATCAGCCATGAGTTTGATGGGTACCGACGTCCAGACAATTGCAGATTCATTCTGGTACTTCCTCATCGAGGTGGTGCCCAACTTGGTGCAAGTGGGAATTGCCGTGTACTTGCTTTACGTTCAACTTGGCGCAGTCTGTGTGGCGCCTATTCTCGTCACAATTAGTAAGTGTCGAAAAGAAAGGCTTGGTAAACGGTTTTATGGCTGATTCGTCGATGTAGTCGCGACTGGCCTGTCAGTAGTACTTGCCAGGTTCATCACATCGAGACAGAGAGCTTGGCTCGAGGCGGTACAACGCAGGATCAACTTCACCTCCGGAATCTTGGGATCGATGAGGAACGTTAAGATGCTTGGTCTCACCAGTGAACTATCAGCCAACATACACCAGCTGCGTAGCAGCGAGCTCACCACCTCTAAAAGATACAGAAGAGTACAAAGTCTCAACATCTCTCTAGGTCAGTTCTCATCGAAAACAGAGAAGGCTAATATCACTGTTGAGAAAACAAAACTGACCTCTCCATAGTTAACCTCCCCGAGACCTTCAATGCATTCTTCATATTTACGGCCTACGCAATAGTGTCTCAAGTGCAAGGCAGCAGTGGACTGTCAGTGTCGCAAGCAATGACTTCTCTAGCGGCCCTAAACCTACTTGCAGCACCTTTGGGTCACTTACTTTATTCGATACCGCAAGGCTGGGCTGCCTTGGGTTGTTTCGAAAGGATCCGAGAGTTCTTGTTGGAGACTCCGAGGACTGAGCAGCGGACGTTGCCTTCTACCAGAACGAGCACAACCTTTACCTCAAATCAGGAGGGCATCGAACTAGAATCGACACGACAACCTAGCCAGAACAAGATCGTTGTTAGTAAGGGTAGCTTTGGTTGGTCAGATTCGAGTTCGCACATTGTCAAAGAGGTGGACGCGACAATACAAATTGGTTCTGAACTCACGATTCTCGTTGGGCCTGTAGGCTGTGGGAAGTCGACACTTCTCAAAGGACTTCTCGGAGAGACCTCAAAACTTCGAGGACAGGTAGAAGACTGTCATGTGGCAATAGTTAGATTCGGTCCTGATTGTTTGGGATGACTCGAATGAGTACATGCCAGTTTGCAAAGACCATGTACTCGCAGACTCCAACGTTGCTAGGCCGTTCACACATGATCAACGCTTGATGATTCGATCCATGCGTGCCATCCAAGCCTCATTATCAAAAGCTCCGTCGTCCAAGTCCTCCTCATCCCCATTCCATATGAACGTTTTACCTAGCACCTCTTCCTCCGCTCCATCCACGCGGATCAAACACTTAGCTATCCTATAGCAGTCTGTCTCGTAGCGTTGTAGTCGATCCTTGTGGTCGCCGCTCTGGACCTCGTACACCACTCCTTTGAAAACCTCCTCGGCTTTCCCAGCCACAAGTGCTGGGTATGGACCCCACACCTTGGTGCGATACCCGACGATCTCAGCGGGCTTCACTTCAGGCAGCTCAGAGAGCTCGAGTACATGTCGAAGCATGCGCGGGTGCATAAGAGAGCCATAGAAAAAGTACAGTTCCTTGTCCTCATGATTTTCTTCAGCTGGTTCCTGCCTCTGCGCCATCTTGCTCTTCCGGTCAACGGAAGCCAGGAACTTCTCGGCCAAGAGGCTGCGCTTCTCAGCTGACGGTCGATCAGGCTTAAGCGAGCTGTCGTTCGCAGGAGCTTCAGCCCGTGCAGTGGATATGGGGTCGGATGTCTCTTCGCGAGCGGAAGATGACTGGGTGCTGTTGTCCATGATGGTGATGTGCATGCTGGGGCTGACGACAGCTTGGCTACGTGTAGATATTGAGTCGCAGTGATTGGCCTGGATCTGGTCAGCATGCTGCCGGCTCCAGGGCTTCCTACGTCTATCGAAGAGTAGAATCAGACTTACAGTACGCAGTCAGAAGAAGAAGAAAAAATGATTTTTTTAAGCTGATAAAATCGGAATGGCTGCCTGGTGGTGTGGTGGATGGTCTTGGTGGATACCTAAACCTATGTACACAGCCTACAACCAACGGCAAGAATAGTGAACAACAACAGGTCATCAAGATGCGAATTTACCCACCTCTCAATTGCTAATACTGGGACCACCGACTAGAGTACGTGTAGGACATGCAGCTAATCAAAACCAGGGGGGTTAGGAAAGTATTCAACCACAGTAAGAAATTGGCCCCCTTACCAAAGGCAACTACTTTTTTCTTTTCTTTGTCACCACACTCGGCTATCAGTCTATAATTGCCTTCGGAAGACATGACTACTTGGCTGACGAGGTCACATGAAGCTATTGTGGTAGTAGGCAATGCTCTCCCGTGGTCTGACAAAGAAGAAGGACAATAGTAAGTATTCTTGTTCGATTTTGTTGAACTTTGACAATGGAAGACTAAAGGCTATTGTCATGTTATCCCGTGTCTTTACTATAAGACAGTATTGATTGTTCCCACAAAGCAGTGAATGCACCCTTTTGGGGTATATATACACCGATTGGGCTCCCGGCTTTTCAAGGCAAACAATCATCCATCCACACATCCCACGAACACAAGCAGCAAACCAACAAAACACACTTCCTGGAAGAATTGACCTTATATTGGCATTTAGTAGATATACCAACTAATCACTCCAAGTAAACAGACACTCATAATGCCCATCGACAGTAAGACTCCCCCGGTCGAGGCTCAAGCCCGTCCCCCGCTGGACGAGTGCACCGACGCTGAAGTCGTTGCTGAAGCAGTTGCCTATCGTGAGTACCTGGAGTCAGGGTATATTAGCGAATGGCGAGAGGACATTAACGAGATTGAGGAAGAGATTTATGATGAGGAAAAGGTTCTGTTCGCCATGCAAAATGATGAGAAGACGCCGGCGTCTGCTATGAGAGAGATGGAGCAACGTATGGCGGTTTTCTACGCCAATTTTGCAGGCCATATCGAGAAGTTGACCGCCGTCGAGAAGGACTTGACGCAGCTCTGCCAGGCTTTGGACTTTCTTGAGGCAAGGGCTACTGGCACTTTGGCTATCTCTGTCCGCGTGGACTTTGAGAATGCCGATTTGCCAAATGGGCTCGGTTCGGCTCACGGTGAGCAGTGGGAAGCTCGTCGTCAACAACGAGTTGTGACTGCCCATCTCGAAAAGGAGTGTATGAACCTTCTGCGAAAGATTCTTGATGATGCTGTGGACAGCTTCGAATATCATGATTGTTCTGATTCCGAGGACGATTCTGAGGACGATTCTGAGGATGACTCTGATGATGACTCTGATGATGACAGCGACTCTGATGATGATTCTGAGGACGATAGCGATTCCGAGGATGTTTCTGATGATGAAGGCGATCCTATGGATGAGGATTAGGTGAGTAACAGTATCAGGTGATGTCGCATCGAGTTTGCAATAGGGAAAAGGCCGTTGCGGGCAATGGTCATCACAATAGGGTACCCTTAGTGACGGAAATCGATTTGCGTGGCGTTCCGGTGTTTGTATAGTATTTCATTGAAATTTAGACATGCCGCACAAGAACCTCTCACAACTTTCAATGTGATGAAACCTAAACACCAGTTTTTTGAAGTAAGTTCTGTAGTCAAACAATGGTCCAAAATAATGCTCCAGGCATCTCCGTCTCAATTTCGTTCCCATCATCAATTATCTTGTCTCCCACTCATGAGCTCTTGGCTAGGTACGACTTGTAAAATTTACCCGTCATGACAGCGCCCGCCTGGAATCAGAATTATCATCTTCAGTGGCGAGGCTTCCCGGTTTCGACCTTAATGTCGGCGCTGACTGCCTGGTGAACGAAGTCACCCTTATTTTATCGGAATGCAAGCATACCAATTGGCACCAGTAATATTGGCTGCTCTCCTTTGAGCTCTGCCGACCCTCGGGGACGGAAAGGGGATAATGTAAAGCACAATACAGTACTCATATCAAGAAAGGTATTTCGGTCAATATTACAATCGCTACCAGCTGATATGATAGTCCATATTATGTACATATGTATCTTGAGGTCATGCTACATTGATGTGGTGCAAATATACCAATTAACTTAAGTACTTCAGTACGCTATTACCCGAGGCTATGGTCATGCAAGTAAGAGTAAATTTGTGTGCGTAAATACATACATAGACCCAGTATCGCACTTAAAAAGCAGAGCCTGGCAGATAGAATCGAGTAGTGAATCGGTTAAATTAGACTGAGCGGAGCAGTGGCCCCGAGAACTTGGGAGGACTCGGCTATATAGTGGTTTCGAATGCTCCCTAATTTTCTCCAGGAGGGTCCGAAAACAGGCCACAAATTATACTATCAACAGTTCATCTTTCCATAAGTGTAAACAGGCAGAAATATCAAGTCTAGTATTCCTTCGTCACACCAGTCTGGAGCGTGGCATACCGCTCCATCGCCTGTTTGGCCAACTCAGGTGTTAGCTTCCCATCTTCCGTCTGCGCAGCCATCTTCGCCATAAGCCGAAAGTAGTCGATATAGAAAGCCGGCGTGAACGTGTTGTAAAGAACAAGTTCTTCGTCTGATTCGTTACTAAACGTATGTGGTGAACACGTCGGGACGACGACGTAGTCACCTGCGGTGGCGGTGATCTTGGAATCACGCGAGGTGAAGGTCGCTGTGCCACGCATCACGAGGAAGGTCTCGTCGTGCATCTACGGGAGAGTGTCAGAAAGAAATGGGCAAACCAACAAAGGCCACTGGTTATTAGTGCAGGGGAGTGATAAGAGAGCTGGATTATCATTGGGAAGATCGACCGCATAATAATAAGCGTACCTGATGCCAATGCTGCGCGGGGCCAGGAGTTTTCGGCGCCAGATAGATGTACACTGCCGACAGTCTCCTATCGGTTCTACTCCCATCCTCAAGGATCTCCATCCTTATAGGGCCAGCTTGGATGATCTCATTGCCTGGTGCTTGCTGTTTGACCAGCGTGATGCTGGCGTGGGGGGCATCAGATTTTGAGTATGGCGGCGGCATGATTTCATTTATAGAAAGAACTGTTATGATGAATGATATGGAGCGTTTGGATATAATCCAGGAGATTGTAGCTGATTTATATAGACTTAGGCATGTGGGGAAAGTCGGAAGCCTCGGCGTGAATGCCTGTTCTGAATAGGCGGCTGAATGGAGGGCTTCCAAATCCTCCAAGCCTTTCAGAACGGCACTCGGATCAATTTCATGTGCGGGCTTACCTACCTAGTACATAAAAAAGGCAAGCTTGTAAGTGATATGTAACACTGCTGTTAGCTGCGGCTATTTGCTCAAACTTGGGGCTCGGGTCATATCAACGGGATCAAGACTGGCCGACCTTGTGTGTTCGTAGAAGTGGCACACTCACCTGAGCAGGTATAGAAGCTACCCGCGGGACTGTGTACTGTCTCGGGCTCTCGAACATGCCTTGTCGAAGTTTCAAATCTCCACAGACATGGGAACACTTGAGGTGTGAAATTGTTAGATTCAGTGTTTGAAGCTGAAATTACATCGAAGGTGCTCAGGGAGTTGCCACGGAAATATTATCAAACAGAGCCTCCGCAGCATATACACGCACCCCATCCTGACCTTCGCTGTACGTGCCATCCGTCACTGTAATCCTCGCCGTGTCAATGTCGTCCACAAAGATACTGATATCGCTTCCCACGGCCCTAACACGGATATGATACTGCATGTTTGCAGAAACGTCCATTTGCGTAGACTTGAGCTCCGTCCAGCTGCCATTTGCCCTACCCAGGAAAACCTCACCTGACAACTTAATGCCAGCATAGTATCCATCATACTCGTCAGTGCCATTGCCTAGTGTAGATGCCCTGAAGACAACTCCAGCATCTCCATCAGTGTCGCCACCGGTTATGGTGACATCAGCATCGTAGACCAAGCTCGTAAAGTTAGTGTCTAGAAGCATCTTGCCGCCAGAAGAAGCAGCTCCCTCGAGTTGGCCATTCAACACTGACCAGTCCCCGCCATAAGCTGTCCAGCCAATGGTATTCCCATCCGCGAAGTTATCCTTCACCAACATCGTGACGTTTGCAATGCTGCCGTCCTCCTCAAAGTACATACGATCATAAGCCAGCTGCCGATGGTTTCCGTCGTTGTCACCCAGCGGTCTCCTGTGGTATACGATATACCAGATATCCGTCTCAGGCACGTTGAAAACGCCATTATGCCCACTGCCCGTGGCCACCGCAGGATCCTGCTGGAGGATCTTCGCCTTACGATTGAACGGGCCAAGGGGAGAGTCGGACATGGCGTAAGAGACGGCGTAGTCTGGCCCAGTCCACCCGCCTTCCGACCACATCATATAGTATATCCCGTTGCGCTTTACCATCTGAGCTCCCTCGACATAATTCGTGGGGGTTATTTCCTTGTACTGGGTGCCGTCGGGGAAGGTGCCAATGCTGATCATGTCTTCGTTCAGGAGGGCCACATTGGCGTGGGAGTGGCCGCCGTAGTAGATGTAGGCTTGTCCATCGTCGTCGATGAAAACATCCTGGTCGATGGGCTGTGCGCCGTTGTGGTATGCTCCTATCAAAGGCGCACCGATAGCATCGACATAGGGCCCGGCCGGGTTGTCAGCGACTGCCACGCCAATACCGCCTATGGTGGTGTTGTCGCCTTCTTGGATGTCGTTGGCACCGAAATATATGTAGTATTTCCCATTGCGGCTGATGGCCGCAGGTGCCCAAACGGCACCAGTGGCCCAGGTCACATTGGCGTTAGTGAGAATATTGGGGTGCTTTGTCCAGTTGATCAAGTCCGGAGAAGAAAAGGCGTCAAGGTAAGTCTGCTGTTCGTAATCGTAGGATGAGGTTGGGTAAACCCAGTACAAGCCATCGTAAATCTCCGTGTCTGGGTCGGCATACCACCCGTCTACAAACGGATTCCCGGCTTCGGAAGTCGTGTATTGAAGAACAGCGGCATGGATTCCAGGGACAGATAGTGCCAATATGGCTTGTAGAGCAGTCGACCGCATAATTGATAACCTCGTCTCGGTAAGCCCTCTATACAGTGCTGCTGTGGTATCGGCCTGAACTGACACTCTTCACTGGACCCTGAATCTGACGGGGCTTTATAGGAAACCTTCCGTTTAGTACAAAGATGCAGCCTAAGACTAGTGGGCCACAAAGTGTTAGCCAGTCTCTCCTGAAAGTGGTTTCAGTAATTTCGAATCCTGCGACCACTTTTGCTCCAGCACCATAATGGACACCTGGGCATCCTCATCACGCTGCCCCCGCAGTATGGCGATGCCTACGGGGCGGTCTGTACACCGCAGGCCAAGCGTGCAAAGGTAGCAATAAGCATAAAAAGCACAGAAGGAACAGCGTGGAAATGAGGCGAAGGCCGGGATCACCCTGAACGAGTGTGACGATCTTTAGCCGCCATCTCCAGATCTTGGGTCAGCCAGGTTTCGACCAATGCAGGTCCAAAGAATTCGGATGCCTGGATGGTCCACGGTCCCTGACCGTACAAGAGGGTGTCTCACCGCATAAGGTGGTATTGCAGCAGCTAATGAGGTGTGTCTGCTTTACAGCAGCAGTTATATTAATTAGACCATCCGCGTCCGCTTCCAGGACATGATCCAAAGGTAGGGTTTAACCCTCCATCCGCGTTGAGATGTAAGGCCGGGATAAATGGTGGAACCCAGTTGCACTGCTGCCGTCGGCCTTCCCAGGAATCGAGGTCAAGAGTCCCATACTAAGCCGGCAAAATCTGATGCAGGTGTCGAGTATGTGCCGTCTCCAATGACTGACTTTGAATACCCACATTTATTTCGTTCATTTCAAATGGATCACGAATATATGCCATGGATTTATATATGATCAGCAGCGACGAATCAGGCCAATGTATGTAGTTTGGCTTTTCTCCGCGACCGCGCCGACGGCCCCGAGCCAGCGAGGAAACGTGGCGAGTAATGAACTTCTAGAAGTCATGTATGTATAGAGTTCTTTGGAAGAGATGCCGGCAAGACACGTCGGCAAGAAAAGGGGGTCGTATTAAGAGGCCGGCAAGAATGGTCGGCAAGAATGGTCGGCAGAAGAAGTCGAAGTCTTTGTGTGTCTCGTCCCGCGAAGCCGGTCCTTATTCTTATCGTGCTGTGGGCCGTCCGGACTCTCCGGGCCAAAAAAAAAAAAAAAAAAAAAAAAAGGAAGCAGAATGGACAAGGTATTTCACCAGCAAACACATGGTGACGTCAGTGTCCTCTCATCGCGTTTTCCTGCTGGATTGCTTGACCAAGACAACGAGGTCAACTGAAACTTTATCCTGCCAAGATTCGAAGCCGAAGCCGAACAAGTGACGACTTTGACGCGAACCATTCCGGACTACATCATACACCTGCGTATATAACGCCTCTTTTCTGAAGATATCTAGATGCATCCTGACGCCCTCATATTTCAACTACACAGTAAAACAAACAGCAAGGTTCATAGACGGTTCACCGGCGTCTCTTATTTGATACCCATTTGCATTTGATTTCATCCATCCATCCATCTATCCATCCAAATACCGCAGGGACTCTTACTCATACCCAGCCATCAATCCACAATTCTTTGCCAAACGCGGATACTTCGGACAATACACGCATACACGCATACATACATATTCTCAGACCAATCCAACATCCACCAAATTGGTGGCCTGAACGAACACACAAGCATACCACATATCCTTCAAAACAACATTTCATCATGTCCGCACAACACGACTTGCCCAATTACGGGGCACCAGATTATATCAAGTTCTTCGGTGCAGGTGCCCTTGCCGCGACTCTTACACATGGCGTACGTATTCACACCAATGAGCCATAGGACGAGGACACATGGACTAGGACAGTACTAACTCGACAACCACAGGCGGCAACACCAATTGACGTCGTAAAGACGAGGATACAAGTAGACGATGCCATGAAAGGCCTCAACATGCTTAAGGCGGGCCGATCCATCGTCGCCAAGGAGGGCGCCTCGGCCCTCCTCACAGGTTTCGGTCCCACCGCGGTCGGCTACCTGATCCAGGGTGGCGGCAAGTTCGCGGGCTACGAGTTCTTCAAGAAGCAGTACATCAAATTGACCAGCTCCCCCGAATCTGCCACGGCGCACAGGACTGCTATCTACCTCGGCGCCTCCGCCACGGCCGAGTTCTTCGCCGACATCGCCCTCTCGCCCCTCGAGGCCACGCGCATCAGGCTCGTGAGCCAGAGGGGCTACGCGAGCGGGCTCGTCCCCGGGTTCATGAGGATGGCGCGGGAGGAGGGTCTCCGCGGGTTCTACTCCGGTTTCGTGCCGCTGCTGTTCAAGCAGGTGCCGTACGCCGTCGGTCAGTTCTCGGTCCACGAGGCCGTGAACGAGGTTATCTTCCGGACCATGGGGCCGGAGAAGAAGGCCAAGTTGACACAGCTGCAGTCCACAGGAGTCGAATTGACTTCCGGTGTCGTGGCTGGCGTGGCAGCCGCTGTGCTGTCGCACCCGGCTGATACCTTGCTGTCCGCTATGAACAAGGGCGCTGGAGACCCAAACCAGGGCACCCTCGGCAGGATGTTCACGTTAGCGCGCGAGTTTGGACCGAAGAGGCTGTTGACGACCGGACTGGGTCCTCGTGTTGTGATGACTTGTGGTCTGGTCGCCGGTCAGTTCGTGATCTACGCTCAGTGCAAGACACTTGTAGGCGCTCCGCCAAGCATCGAAATCCATAAGGAAGCGGCGTTGGCGTAAGGAAAGAGTGGATACTGTTCCGGCGTTACCAGGGTGGGGTGGTCAGATAGACTATTACATACAAAGTAGAGGGCGCTTACATACATACAGGGACACGTCTATCATATTAATGAATCATTCAACTAGATGGAATATAGTCCCCAAGGGAATTACATGTCGATCTCGTGATCAACTTCCTCGATGCCGGCTTGCCATTGTCGCGCCGAGGTTCGGCTTCAATTTTGATTCGATACTGGTGGAATGGCTCAAACACAAGCCCTCTGCAGGTGCCAGCGTGTAATTCCCGAGCGTTCCCATGCACGAGGGCAGCTTGAAATATGGAGAAAAGATCACCATGTCTTGTGTGTTCAATCGCGAATGGGTATCCTAGACTTCATAATCATATACATCCTCCATGCCTGTGTTACCTTGGAGGTTGAGGGATGTCTTCAGCAATTTTAACATATTTTCAGGACATCCCGACATTCTCAATACACCCCGAAACCTTCAAATACATCCCTACATACATAACACGGATACAGGTATGTCACAACTTCAACATATTGTGCCGTCGTGATCGTGATCTTCGGACCTCAACTGATCGGCTGGATAGGTATTAACATGGGCGACGCATTCGAAGAAAGCCTCTACGAGAGCGAGGATATGTTTCTTGGGGCATCGCCAATAGCAAGCTCAACGTCCTTGAAGCAACAGGGAGAGCGAACACCGACTCTGCCCCAGGACCCACCAGTTGATATCTCAACAATATACGAAAGGCTGCCGTTACACCAAGGAGAGTTTCGTGTGTTCCAACTAGATCCCTCCCAGGATCCATCGGCGCCGGTCGTCGTCCATCTTATCAAAGCCTCGCTGGACGAGCCTCCACAGTATGATGCGTTATCGTACCGATGGAGTGGCTCACACGGCCATACGATCAACGTCAACAGCGCCCAGCTCCCAGTCACCGAGAACCTATTCCTCGCCTTGCATAGCCTGAGACAGACCTCCGGGTCGCTGCCCTTGACACTCTGGGTCGACAGCATCTGCATCAACCAGGCGTCCATCCCAGAACGCAACGAACAGGTTCCATTGATGGGACAAATCTACACCCAAGCCCAGTCCGTCAGGATATGGCTAGGAGATGAGGAGCCCGATGTCGACGCGGCCTTCAAGCTCATCCATGATTGCGGCAGTATTGGGGCACAGGAAGTCGTGGACAGGGTCCTGGGCGACGAGCGTGGAACAAGGGCACTCACCAAGCTTCTCCGCCGGCCTTACTGGAGCCGGATGTGGATGTATCAAGAGATCATCCTGTCGCAGAGCGCAGTCGTCCATTGCGGAAGCTACGAGGTCCCATGGTCGCATCTCAAGTGGCTCGACTCTGTCATGGGCAATGGCCGGCTTTGGTTGAAGTTGCAAGTCGACAAGACCTGGGTCGCCGAGTTCCGTGACGCCATCATGAAGATCACCCCTTTCGAGTTTGACCGACAGGCTTCTCAGGATGTCAACGCAGTCCTCTTTCCCACCAGACGATTGCAGGCCCAGGATCCGAGGGACAAGTTATATGCCCTGCTCGGTGTCTGTCATGCTTTGGCCGAGCGCGTAAAGGTGGATTACTCCACCCCTACCCGGGATGTGTACACAGCCTTCGCCAAGAGCCAGATCGAGACCGAAAAGAGGTTCTGCACGTCTCTCTCCTCTGGACTCTGGGATCCGGCCAATGGCGAGGACCTCGATCTGCCTTCTTGGGTCCCAGACCTTAGGGGGAATGCCACCTTCGACTCGCGTTACATCAAGGGAGATTACCTTAACAGTGTCAGCGCCGACCTGAAAGGCGCCGCATCTTTCGCCTTTTCCGAAAAAGACGGATTTAGCATCCTAGAGGTCCAAGGACTTCTCTTCGATACGGTCCAGACCTGTGCAAACTACACGGTAGGCGATGAACAGAAGCGGAAGGCCATGGTCGACAGGTTTTGCCTGACGGCTGACGGCGAGGACTTGTCTGTATCAAAGCTTCGAGGCCTCTTCCAAGCCATCGTGTTCGAGGATTCAAGGTCTCTTAGGGACGAGGACCGCATGAAGAGGCTCGTCCTGGGCTTCTTTGAAGATCTGCGGCAACTGTACGGCTCTCTACCGAGCCTGACCGGATTACTGGAATCATTCGAGGATATTGGCCTTCATATCCTGCAAGGAGATTGTAGCGACCCACTGCAGCTATTCAGTAGCGATGAACTGCATCACAATCGGCTGGAATACGTGGCGAAGGCAGCCCGAAACAGCCGAGACGGTCGCGAATTTATAGTATTTGCTACCACTCACGGACATATTGGAATGGGATCCGGCCGAATCAAGCAAGAGGATACCATCGCCATCGTGCAGGGATATCGATTGCCGGTGATATTGCGAAAACATGGGGTGTTTTTCAGACTTGTTAGTCCTTCTTATGTGTCTGGCCTGATGAAGGGTGAGGCTGTTAAAGCTTCAGGAGGAACATCGAGTTTTGGGCCAATTCAGCTTGTTTAGGGAACTGGGAACTGGAGAACGGGATATTTGGGTAAGTTAACCCCCCATATTTTGGGCCCCCCCCTATTGTGGGCACCCCTTCCTCATCATCATCATCATCACCACTATTCTGATAACTGCTTAATTACTTAACTAATAACGAACTATAATATAATCCTCTTCGTCTGTAGGGTAATCAGACTCGCCGGATTCTTTAGGCTTAATTTCAAGACTATTAGCCTTTATTTTCGCCTTATAAATAGCCTCGATACTAATAAACTTACTACTTAGGCTTATATCCACCTTCCTTCGCTTTAAGGGCTGTAAAACCTCTACCCTAGCCTTTAATTTATCAATCTCTCTGCCAGCCTCTGCTATCTCGATATCACGATTATCCCAGCTTTTCCTAACCTTTCTAAATAGTAGCCGTCGTATCCGATCGTCAGCCTTCTCCAGGGCACTAAACTTATCTAGTTAGGCCTGTAGTTCGATAGTCTTCCCTAGGGTAAACCAGCAGGGAAATAAACTCTTTAAATAACCTTCTGGCTTAGAAATAGCTAGAGAGTCTCTCTATAGTACTATTAGGGGTGTCCGGGGTGTTTCTAGCCGTGGGTTTCTATTCTCAAGGAGAAGAGGGCTTATTAACGGCTTCGCTATAGAAACTGGCCATAATCTAGCTGCCTTCCAGCTACTTTTAATATTTAAACTGATCAGGCCTTCTTTCCGGGCCTTATTAAAGTAAAGGAGAAAATTCCTCTTCCCTATAACAGATAAACTATTATAATAGCCCAAACTCGATAAGTGCTTCCGGTAGGCCTTCTTTAGCGTAGAAAAGACCGAGAGATCTAGAGGTTAGAGGACGTAAGAGGTATAGGTATAAGGGGCTGACCTACAATGCGACTGCAGGTAGGTGCCAACAGGATGTATTCTGAAGTATGAAGAAGGAAGAGGAGAGGTCTCAGAAGGAGTCCTCTCCGTAGGCTATATATATAAGGGTGTCTCTACTAAGGGTCCGTAGAGGGCCCGTCGAGGGCCCGTACCATCCCCGTACTGTTAGGGTTAGGGTCTATAGCCCATGACTATACGCACGAGCCACTAGGCTCGGGCCCATAATAATAGGTAGGGAGGAAAAGTAAATAGATCTTATTCGTATAGTAAAGCTATATAAAGTTATCTGTTATATAGCTTCTGTAGCCGTCCAGAATAAGTAAACGGGCTTCTAGGGGGTTTAAGGGTTAACTATAAGGGATAAAGATCTTCTTAAGCCATTCGACGGCTATAAGGTTTATTGTTTACCCTTTCTCTATCGCTATAAACTTCCAGGTCCCGAATTCTAGCCGAGTTCGAATATCTTCGGGAAACTATTACTATTAGACTGATTTCCCCCTAAAGATAACTAGTAGAGGTAGGGCTTTGCTTATAGCAGAGACCCCCTCGATGAATAAGATCTAAGCCCTCGAACCGGAGGCTTTTCTCTATATAGTACGGCTATTCGAGCTTCCAAGAACGAGGCCATTAGATCCCTAGCCCTCTATAATGCTAGCCTCGTTTATATTATAGCGGTTTTAAGGTTTGATAGCTTTAATATAGGGGAGGGCTAGATTATTAAACTAGGGCTTAATTATAGCCGTATAAGCGTGGTTAATTCTCGCCGATTCTATTAACTAGCTCTTTTAAGTTCTAATTAACGGGTTTCTAATAAGAAACCTCTCTATCTAGTAGCGGCCGATAGGCTGGATATCTCCTTAAATAGCTAGGATTCGCTAGGCAAATTCCTTTACTTAGGCGTATATTAGGGGTAAGCCCAGATCGCCTTAGGTAATAACCTATTTAACTAAATAGTCTTCCTGCCGTCTAGAAAGCCGCTGCTTAGCTTCGTATGCGATTTAGTATAGTTAGCGGCCTGATAGTCTATATTATAGGGTAGTCCTTAGTATAGACTATTTATATAAAGCCTTTTTAACAGATATCCCGTTTATAATCGCAGCGATAGCGTTATCGACGTCGTTTTCTGTATATATCTTTATAATAGTCTGAATAATAAATATTATAAGTTTGGAGTAATTTGGAAGAGAAATAGTTGAGAAATAAGCGAGTGATAAGGAGGGTATACATCTGTTGTGGCGGTCAGGAAGGGTGCCCACAATAGGGGGGGGCCCAAAATATGGGGGGTTAACTTACCTCCTCCTTGCAAATAGGTACCATCCGCATGTATATTGTCAATTTTATAAGAGCTATATCACTTTCGTATGTCCGTACGCGCAGCGTGCATGTAAGGTAATGGAACCATAGCACAATCGACCCTGGGAAAATCCTACTCAGGGCACCAACACGAATTCAATCTTTCAACGAAGACCGTTAACCGAAGTGTGACGATATGAGTTACTATGGGCCATAGGATCTTATGCCTCTCTGAGACCTCCGGAAACCGAGGCCTCTCAAAACCGAAGGCTCTTAATGTCCATAGCACATGTAATAGCCTCCCATGAGCTGTTTATCCCGCTCTTCTTTGTTAACCAAATTCTCTTCCAGCGGCCGTATAAATAAATCGGAAGTCATAATGCGAGGGAAGTCTACCGACCTAATCAACAGTACGGCAAGCTCGGCCTTTGATATATACACCGCCCCTGCATTATTACGGGGAACGATATGAATTTTGTGACTATTAATCCGTAGCGATATCGTTGTCAAAACTCTTAATTTATATTAGTGGATTTATCTCCAGGATAACATTCGATACGGCTGATTGTAATAGACTTAAGTGAATAACCTCCAATGATGGTCCTCGAAGTCAACCCCCATCTCAACGAACCTGAAAGGATTGATACCCTTAATTATGTGACAGGCTCTGTTCTCCACAATGTCTCAGGCAAACAGCAATGTGGCTCTCTGAAACTAACAGAATTCCGGGGTAGCAATTGCCGCACTCCATCGGAGCTCGTAAGGTTCAGAAGTGGAAGCCAAGAGGGCATTGGAGGAAAAAACAACGAAACACTTGTATCCACCTCCGCACCTCGAAACGAGCACTCATTGCCATATTGGGAAGTTGGGCTGTGCCAGCCATGTTCTCCGAGGCCCCTTACGGAATATCTTCAATTACAGAATCCTGGCAACAATGCACATAAAAGCTGGTAGCTCGCCAAGCTCTTGCTCCTGGTCTTCCAAGAGATCGGATGAGCTTATCTTGAGCCTCAAAATCTCGACAAGGATCTCCTTCAAGATGCTAGCATCAACTCTCCTCGTCCCAGCCTTCCTAGGCTTTGTCCCCTTCGCTACTGCAATCGCATTCCCTGGAGCAGTTGGCTTCGGTGCAGATGCCACGGGTGGGACCGGAGGTACAGAATGTGTTGTCAGTACCCTCGACGATTCCGGAACGGGATCCTTCCGCGACTGCGTGAGCGAGTCCGGGCGGATCGTCACCTTCAGTGTCAGCGGCTACATCCAACTTGACTCGGCCGTCTCTCTCTCCAGTGACCTCACCATCAACGGCTCGACCGCGCCGAGCCCAGGTATTGGAATTATGGCCGGTGAAGTATCTGCTAGCGACAAGAACAACATCATCATCGTCAACATGCGGTTCAGGCAGGGCAGCTTGGACTCCGACACAGGCCATAGCGCCTTCAACATGGGCGACGCCTCCAATGTCATCCTGGACCACTGCTCATTTGCTTACGGCCAGTGGGACACTATAGATGCAGTCGGCGCTGTGAACATCACAGTGTCCAACTCCATCATCGCGTTCCCCATCGGGCAGCAATTCGGTGCACACGTCGAGACCGGACCGTCCACCTTCTTCGGCAACCTCTGGGTCAGCGCGCACAACCGCCAGCCCCTGTCCAAGGACGACACGCAATACATCAACAATGTCGTTTACAACTACCAGGCAGGCTACACTACCGGTGACACGGGCGGGGACTTTTCACATGATCTCATCAACAACTACTTCATCGCCGGGCCGTCGACGTCCAATCCAAGTGACAGGTACTTTCAGGTAAATTCGAACCAGGACGTCTATGCCTCCGGAAACTATGGCGACTCGACCACGGACGGCAAGCTGAACGGTGCTGAGGAGAATTCGGTGGGTGACGCGACGGTCCTCGATTCGCCCTGGGCGTCTACCTCCACCAGCATCGTGAAGTGGACTGCGGCGGATGCTGTTACGAATGTTTTGGCTTCGGCGGGAGCAATGCCGAGGGACGAGGTCGACGCATTGGCTGTGAGCCAGGTCGAGTCGTATGGCACTGAGGGCAAGATCTATGGTGACCAGGATGACACTGGCCTCTCCAACGGCGGATATGGCACTCTGTGAGGGATGTGAGAATCAGAGGAATAGTTTCAAAATTGATATATATATATATCAGCCCCAAAAAACGCCACCTCCATTCCTAATTCCAATAAGCTGGCAGCCGACAAATTCCCTCTAGATACCGTCTCAACAAATCTGACATTGCAACCGATGTGATATGCATCGTGAAACCACAACAATTATTTGCTCCGTTCGACACCATGTTCTCCCAGCGGTCCCTTCCCATCTGTATTTGGGTCTGGTTCCACCCTATCGCTTGCCTTTTTTGCCCTTTGGCAACGCCCTCGGATGGCAATTCATACACTTCTGGTGTTTCGAGAATCGTACATCAGGATGAATGGCACATGTTCTCTCGTGCTTCTTGCAGAACGGTTTACCATGTGGTTTCTTCCCTTTCCTACAGTTGCCATTTCGCTTTCCGGGGCAATGGTGGTCATCTCTTGCTCGCCGTCGGGCCATGGTCTTGGGTGTTGGGTAGGGATCTGGGTGGATGAGCAGGTATGCTTGAATGTTTGTCCGTGAGATCGAGTTCGGCTTTGTAGAGTATGTTACAGTAGCTGATGAAGATAATTGGATAGGATCAACAGGCTTTAATGTGCATCGGTGGATATGAGGAATGTATCGAACACTGACGAGTTTATATTGGGAGGTCTTCGATATTTTGTATCGCAGCAATTGTTCACCGTCGGTCATGAGATTCAGAATTTATATTTCAACCCAGGTGATGCATTCCCTCTATTTGTGTATGCCCCAACACTAGAAACCATTGAGAAAGCTCACATTCGTGATACATCAGACTCGCAGACCATCATGAGATTGATTTGCGGACGGTGTACACATGCAGACAATGTAGGGTCCATAAGGAACTCTCCTCAGTTCGAATGACGGGTCATTTTTCAGTGGTCAAATTGTATTTTCTTTCTTCCTTTGCATCAAGAGAGGTCTGATCTACACAATTATGTACCTGAAAGAAGTATCGGATTTTGCATTTTTTTTAATCCATATACTACCTAAAGACGGCTTCAGTGGCGAGCCTCATCAAAGACACTGGTTTCACCTTATCCCAGTCTGTGTTCTTGAATACCTAGGTAGACAAAGCCTTTCTCGATAATCTCGACACCGGTACAATGAGTAGGACGAGTTTGTTCTCAAATAATGAGATCCTTTGTCATTTAACTCACTTTAGTGTCTCGTAGTATGGGTATTATGGAGCTGTGCCTAAGCCTTGCGCTCTAACCTGAAAGTTGGAAGTGTGAATACCCTTATACTATCCCGTCCAAGGATTAAGAAAAACACCCTCAGTGCTATATTGTCCACACGACACCCATGTATATAGAATTAGTTATAATCGACGAGCAGGAGACGCTATAAATATAAACATAACATCTGAGCTGTGTTCCCTCTTTTAACATTACGATTTTACACATGGTGGGAACATCTCTGCTTTAGCAGACCTATACTTTATTTTCGTTCTGTGCGGACCGTGAGCCTCCTTCATCACAGTCATTGGCAGTATTGTCTATAATATTACTGTTAGGAGATCCCGCGTTGCTCCGGTCGTAAGGTGACAGTGTCGAAAGGTCGTAGAGGTCAGCGCGTCCCGTTGCACTTGATCTTTTCCTGCTTATCTGATCCTTGTTGCTGTTGCCGCCGTAGGATGAATCATCTCTTCCCCTATACTTATACTGGTTTCTGCGTCTCAGTTCCCGTAGATGATGAGGTGTGAATATGGGCTTCAGTGCTGGTACGGAAGCGCAAAGTATTGCAACGTTCACTTCGATGACGCTCCAGAAATTCACCTATTCGGACGGAAACTAGTCAGTATCCCGGGCTGGGGTGGATACTCAGGGGGCAAGATACATACATTAATAGCGTCGCGGTAAGGGTCTGTTGAAAGCGTGTACGTGTAGATGCTCCGCAGCCGTACTACACTCACGATGACCGCAAATGCGCCGGTACCAAAGACCACGGCCAAGGCTATCTTCTCCTTCAGCGGTCGGTTGATTCCTTTGAGAGTCTTTATGGGAAGTACGATAATCCATATGTCCGTGATGATATTTACGGCTGAGTTCGCTGTCAAGTGGTCAGCAATGGAAGACAATGGTCTGGAAAGGGGGTGATGGCGCACAATAGAAGAATGCGGTAGGGTTTATGCAGGACCCTTGTATCGTTCCCATAGCATCCCACATCTTTTTAATAGGATGACACTGGTTGAGGAGTACACAGATGCATATCACTACAAAAACGATATGAAAGACGATAGTACCATAGCAAAGATACCGGAATGTCCTGGACACAGCTACCAGTAAAGTCATGTCAGTCGCTTGGCTCGAAACAAGTCCCACCAACCTAACGTACCGAATCTTAGATACATGCAAAGGATCGAGATCTTTATGAAGCCGATGGTGATATTGTAAGTCACTTCGATGGCCAAAGCATCTTTGAGAAGATTGAACATATTGTCGAGCGTCAATGATGAGGCCGGAAAGCCGATGTGGTTCTTCTTCGCCACCAAGATCTCGACCATGTAACCAATGCTGAAAATCACTGCCACGAGAATGGCATAGTCATCATAAGATGGGCAGTGGATCATGAAGAATCTTATTATGAATCGAACCAGAACGGTGAAAGCTGTGGGCAACTCGTCAGCATCTGCGTCTTTTTAGCCATGATGGTGTCCTTACTGGCTATGGTCGTCAGAACAATGGACAGGATGACGAGGGTGTCCTGCCTCTCCTGATAATCCTGCACCATCGTGCCTGCAATGGTCACTGCTGCGTTTCGAGCATTAGGCAGAATGATTGTGTAGACAAAATTGAGGTGATGTTTTTTGCACAAGTCAATATGATGAAGCAGACACATGACAGAACACTTGTCTTCGAGAAAAGCAAAGCTCCAATGGTGCAACTTTCAATGCCTAGCTCAGCTGGCTTCGGTACTAACACCCCAAAACTGATTCAGCCATCCCGTTATGATCTTCGGGGCAGATGCGATGGCATCTGATAGGTCCAGGGTTAGTTGAGAAGCTAATATGTATGTGCCAAGCAACTCAAAGCGTACCTGACGTGATATACGAGTCGAGCTAGCTGTCGGGGTAGCGTCGAAGGAGTGAGCCGAATAAACTGATGCAGATCTCTGTACGAGGAACAAACATGCCGTGGGATTTTCCAAACTAAATTACACTCGCGAAGGCGACTCCCACCACTTCCCTTGTTCGAACGAGATCCAGTCACGTTACTATAGCCTGAGCCATGTGAATGTTGTAACCTAAGTGATGCCGCTTAAGTTACATCGATTTTTGGACCAGACTTGCACATGGGCAAGATGGCTGGTGGCTTTGTTGTTCGAACGGCGCAACGCGGGAATGGGCTTCTACCAGGAAGTGTCACTAAATTTGACTAAAGGGGATCGAGATCCCGGGACTCCAGATGTCGTTCCACGCTGTACTTAAAGCATTGATGCTGCTATGTTTAACTGTAAACGACCGCTCCAGGATCCTAGTCCACAACGATAGCTCCTATATCTTCATACGCTTGAAAGCCCCTCATTCCAGAAACAACATGAGAGGAAAGAAGAACATCCAAGAGTTAGTTTCCAGTGGCTGGACCGTTGGAATTTGTATGGCCTGTGCCATCGTGGTTGTTATCCTGATCCTCAGTGTTGCTTGTGTACCTCCGACAGTGAAGTCTGACCCATTGACCGATCTGGTCAATACCCAGAGGGTGATTGAACCAATGCGGAGGATGGGTCGTTCCTTGGCGATAGCGTTCGAAGTTGATATCGAGACCAATACGGTTGATGACCTGACAAGCCTGAAGTCCCTGCTCAAAGGACACGACATTATCGTCTACAGAGTGGCTCATGAACACGGGGGTGATTCGGTCCGAGGAAGCGAGTCTCCGGATGATTCCGTAAGTGTTCGGGGCATCAGGCACGGAAGAGTCTAAAGCTGAATCACCTTCGACCTCACCGTCATCTGGTAAGATGTCTTCCCAGGGTTCGGACATGGTCGGTGAGGGTGGAGGTGTCGGAGTATTGGCAAGTTCTGAGAACTTTGACGGCTGGAAGAAGGCGCGGCAGCGATTGACGAGTTCTGTTGGTGCGGGATTCCACTCCATGATTCTCTCATAATACGGAATCTAGCCGTTCAGGCCGATCAGGCCCCCGAAATCGCCCTCGCCATCTGCAAAGAACGTGGCTATGGCCATGGCACACCCTTGACCGAACCCTCCAAGGAAGATTTGACCTCGCGGAACAATCCTCGATTCAGCGCGTATGAGCAACAAGAGATCGTCGATGTTGTCTTCCAGGCTGGGCTGGGTTGCATGTGGCCGACCGGAGTCATCGATAAGCTGCTGGAACCACGTCGTCTGCCATGGGTTGCCAACGACGCTCAAGGGAGCTGTTGGAAAGACGAATCGGAAACCAGGGAGTAATCCCCTGATGTTTGTGTGTGGATCATGGCCATTGCGATTGGTAGCCCAGGTACGGAACAATGCTTCGCTGAAGTCGATCCCGTTGTCGTTATTGTCGTGCAGCAAGATCATTGTGTAGAAATGGGGTTGACCCGGTGGAGGGTTAACGATGACACTATCGAGCATTCTGTCTGATGATGGCCTTAAGAGTGTACACAGCGTTTTCTCTTGGAATGATATAACCAGGTTTGAAAGATAAAACTCAGACTTCGTTTTTAACCTTAGAATCATCAGGCCAGAAGACGGATTGAATTATTTGTTTGTTTACTGACCAGTTGTACAAAGACTATCCCTCCATACAATAGAATTGCGGAAGGAGGGTTTCATATCGAGGAAGGAATATGTTGATTGTGTGACTCGAGGAGAAGACGAAAGGAAACTACAAGTTCAAGCAGGTGTGCAACCAAGAGAGCCGTGCGCAGGCTTGTGCGTGATATTTTAGGGTACCCAGCTAAGTATAGAAGAAAAAAGAATATATAATACATAGTACGCAGGAGCGGGGCCTTTTCCTCCCATCAACTGACCAAGCCCGTCCCGCGAACAAAAGTCAGAACGTCACACTCCTGCTCATACATATCCCAGCACAACAGTCATACGTAGGTGGATGTCGAGATCTAGACAGAGACCTTGCCCTTGACAAACGTAGCCGCAGTGCCGGTATCAGCTCCGTATCCCAAGTGGCCCGAAGTGCTCGCACTAGTGGTGCCGCCGGAGGAAGGAGAGCTGCTTGCGCCAGTCAAGCACACCGAGTCACCCGTGGCACAGAAGGACTTGAACGACCCACTATCAAGGTTCTTGATAGACTCTCCAACAAATGGGTCGCCGAAAGTAAGGGCCACCTTGACACTGGCCGCCTGGGTAGAGGTGAGGCTGCTCATGGTGTTATGGACCAACATGGCACCTTGGGAGTACCCAGACAAGACGATCTGAGTGTCGGGGCACTTGCTCAGGGCTGTCTGGACATCCTTGACCATGGCCTGAGTGCCAGGGCCATCAGAGCCGATCTCCTCGGTGATGCCGGCCGCGTCGGCCGCGTAGTCGACACCCTGAACGGCGACATTGTTGTTCAGGGCTGACTTGAGGTCGGTGCTCAGCCCCGGCCCGACGATGGAGCCCATGTTGCCCAACTCGGTGGTTCCACGGGCGAAGATGACAGTGACCTTCTGGCAGGCGTCGGAGAGGCCGTTCTCGGTGCTCGAGCCGCCTGCCGAGAACCGAGCCGCAAGGCTGCCAAGGCCGCTGCTGCTGCTGCTACCAAGCGAGCCCGAGCCCAGACCGCCGAGAAGACCGGTCGGGATGGACGAGGAGGAGGAATCGGTGCCGGTGCCGCTGCCGAACGAGCCCGTGCCTGAGCCTAGACCGCCGAGAAGGCCGGTCGGGATGGACGAGGAGGAGGAGTCGGTGCCGGTGCCGCTCGACAGTCCTCCGAGGCCGGATATGCCACTGGACTGCCTGTCCTGTAGACCGGATGGCAGGGCGGCCGCGGTAGCGGACAAGTAGGCGATGAGAAGCTGCTGGTACTGCATGGTTGCGGTTGCGGTTGCGGTTGCGGTTGTGACGTTGTTGTTGAGCTGAAGGGATCAAGATATAGAAGCAGAAGTAGATGAATCAAGCGACTGTCAAAGCCGTGGTTGAAAAGAACGTGTGGTATGTGAACTATGTTGGGAAAGTAAAGAAAGTGTTCTGTTGGACTGTCTAGAAGTTCTATGAAGTCTCGAGGCACGCATCTATCGACGGCTTATATAGATGGCAGGCAAGCTTGGCAGGAGATACGCTATTACCATATTGGGGAACAGATGCGAATTGTTGCAATCAGGTAACTGTGCAACGTCCCTTGGAGGTAAGGAAGTGTGGTTGAGAGTAGTGAGGTCTCGAATATCGAGATGAATACTAAGTGTGAAGCCGCTACCATCATCCATCCATGGTAGCACATAATCATCCTCCCTGACAAGTGAGATGGTTCCTGACCAGCAAAAGGATAGTTCAGGTCCAAGAAGGTCCCCAGGAACCTCTGTCAAGAACAAACACATCGTATATTGATAATTTGCCAGCACGCTGGCAGGCAGGAGGCGGTTGGATGTAAGCCACTGACTGATCTGCAAGGATTCCGATCGTGACATCTCCTGACCTTACATCGTGACATGCTGGTAGACCAGCATGAGCCTCGGTCGAACGAGCGACGAGGTCTTCCGGCTGAATGAGAATAAGGTGGAGCTGGGATTTGACCACTATATTGAATCCGCCTTGACTTTCAGCTCATCTATGTGAGGATGCGGCAGTGAGGGCGGTTCCACGATGCTCAACTTCTAAGACCTTTGCCATCTCCAAGTGACAGAGTCGGCCGATCGACATAGAATAGGAATAGAAAAGAGCACATGATGCAAACTTCATGCTTGTTTCAATAATGTTTGAGGCTCAAGGATCCGCCAAGACGTACTTAGGTAACCCCAAGGAGAAGCAATCAAAACTGAAACATAAAGTAGACAGGGCTGACAGCCCGGGGTTTAGGAGAAGCCTATAAGTGGACCTGCCGCTCCCGTTTCGAGCTTAATCCATGGTTCGGCCGGGTCATCTTCCTATTCAGGCTGCTGTTGAGACACGGTGTTTCAATGTGGAATTCATGGCCGCCATAAAGGTCGAGACTGGGGAACCAATCGCATCAAAGCCCTTCCCAAAGGAGTAATCGATCATGACGGTGACGCGGTTCGACCTCCTGCGTCGAAATCGATTAACTGCCCCAGGGTGTATACCAGGTTGATGGTTTGACATGTGGATCCTACCGCGGCGGACAGTCTGGCCCCCCTTAATTCTCCATTAGGGCACAGCCCCATAGAATAGCAGTGAATGCACGATGGGCTCCACAGTCGCAGCCAGACCTCGGGAGTTGCTGGGTTATTATATTAAAACGCAGATCCAGTCCACGACAGTATTAATTATCAAGCACAGCCGAGGCATCCTCTCGAATATATTCTAGGAAAATAAAGTGATGTAAAGCCAACAGCCGAGGTTCTGTCCAACACGATCGTTATTCGTCATCTTCATCTTCATCTTCGTCTTCGTCTTCATCTTCATCTTCTGAACTCGAATCGCTGTCCATATCCGGGTCTGGCATCACCACATTATTTAAGAACGTGACCTAGTACATATCAGTCTCTTGGTGTATCAGCATGAAGATGATGATCAGACTCACAAATCCAACCATAGAACTAATGATACCTGTAATCTGATCCTGCCCATCCTCTGCCGTGAGCATGCTGTCGGGGATCTTCTTCCCCACAGTGAAGTTACGAAGTTTCAGCAATTCGATATCTCGATGATCTGTGTTGAAGCCCTGAGTCACGCATATGCGTTAGTGTCCAAGCTTTCATGATCACCTTGAGGAGTTGCGACTGGTCGAGCTGCTTTGAACCTTGCAAGTGGCTTCCTATATGGTACTCACCTTCGGCTTAGTCTTCAACGCGTTGTCCTCGTTCGCCTTGGCGAACGCCTTCAAGCAGCTCTTCTCGTCGCCACTCTTGGCCGTAGGCAAGAACGTCCTTCTGAAGTCATCATCCACCAAGATCCTCCTCCACCGTTGTGGATGCTCATCAATCGATGCCCTCAGCTTGGCCACATGTCCCGCGTCAGGATGCCACAGCCCGCCACCGACGAAGCAAGACCCAGGTTCGCAATGCACATAATAGCAAGCATAGGGGCCCTTGCGCCCGGTGCGGGAAAAGGCCACGCTGTAATGAGGCTTGTACGGCGTGGGATCTTTGCTGAAGCGTATGTCCCTGTATATCCGGAAAATAATGTCTTTCAGGGGAAGCTCAGGGATGGTCGGGTCAGTGGCGATGACCTTCTCCATGAGGGTCTCAACGTAGCTGTTCCAGTCTTGAAGTGAGCGGCGGTACTCCTCATCGTTAGCTGCGCAGACACGGGCAAAGGGTTAGCAAGCTGACAGCAGAGGTAGACAAGCATATCATAAGCCTACATTTGAGCCACTCCCTCCTGTTGTTTGCCTTCAGATCTTTCAGAAACAGAAGGGTATTCTTGTGCAGCCTGTCGTCCTCGTAGTCCACCCCTCCAATGTCGCGCAATTTGATCAAAGGTATAATCGTGACCCGTGGCTCTTCATCTTCATCCAAGTCACTATCATCATCATCTGCTTCTTCTTCTTCGTCCACGTCCTCCTTGAAGTCATCCGCGTCGTCATCATCATCATCTCCATTGTGTTCGATCTTGACCCTCTTGCCAATGGACTTGGGCCGAGTCGCTGTAGGCTTCTTGGCAGGGCGACCCCTCTTTCTGCCACTGATAACGTTCAATTCATCCGCTGACCCATCCCCTAGTTCATCTGCGTCGTCGATATCTTCCGGATCGGACTCGAAATACCGGCTTTTTTGGCCCGAGGAGCTGACGCGGGTAGATCGCCGGCGGCTGGGCGCATTGGGGGTTTCGGGTGCGGATCGTTTCTTGGCTGGCATTTTTCGAGGTCTTCAGGATATCCGACTCGAACGCTGACTCGATCAATTAGGGGTTGGATCATATAGAAGAGCAATGGTCGAAAACAAGCGATGATAGAGAAGAGCCGTGACAAAGACGCCGGGAGGTTTTTAGGTTAAGTGGTGACGTAGTGTGTTACTGTAGTGGTTCAGCTCAAGCTGCAGGAGACGTGACGCCCTAAATCCGGACGCGTTTTAAGCCCGCTGCAGCGCGCTATCAGGTGTTCACTTCTCTTGTGTGCCCCTAAAGGAAACCCATCAGCAGTCATCCCGAGATCGTCATAATCCACACACCATTAAAATGTTCTGTATTCTGGATGATGATGCCCAGCCACCAATTAAAAATCTAGTCACCGACTATTCAATCGCTTTCACAGTCCAACTAGGCGGTAAATCCTCCTCCGCCGTGCCCCAAGTGCTCTCCCTCACCCCAACCACAAACTCTAACACGCCGCCCTTCATGAAGAACTCATGCGTGATCCAGCTCCTCGTCCAGCTCTTCCCGTTCAGCGCCGCGCTCTGTATATACTTCGCCCCATACGTCGGGTCAAAGTTAAGAACCCGAATCACCGCCCACTGTCCGTTCCTCGCACGGATCTTGACCTCCCGGAAGAAAGGCGGCGTCAATAAGTATACGTCCTGTCCCGCGACGGGGAAGAACCCCATCATGGCGAGCCCTGAGAATGCCCCCATCGCAGAGTCGTCGTTCCCCGGTATCCCGCCAAAGGTGGTATTGAATAGTCTGGGGATGTAACTGTGCGCCCAATAGGAACTCAGGCCCGGCCGGCCGGCATAGTGGAACTGGAAGACGGGCAGGAAGGACTGCTCGTTGCCCATGTATATGATCCCCGACTCGTGGAAGTAATTCAACCTCTCCGTGAACAGCTTCCTCCCGCCCATAGCGCTGATCAGCGACGCCATGTCCTGCGGCACGTAGAACGAGTATAGCCATGGGCTGCCCTCGTACGTCCCCATCGCCGTGTCCAGGTAGCACCTGTGCATCTCGTGCACGGGGCTGCACGTCCTGGTGTCATGGTGCTTCCAGCTCCCATCGATGGATTTGAGCTGCAGGAAGCCCTTGAAGTCGCTCCACGTGTACTCCTCGACCCCACGCGCCCAGATATCGCCCTGGTCCGCGTTCCACAAGTTCCGCCAGTTCGCACTGCGCACCATATACTTTTCGTAGTCGGCCTCCTTTCCGAGGCCCTTGGCGAGAAGCGCGATGGCGAAGTCCTCATAGGCGTACTCGACCGTGCGCGAGATGCTGCGCGTGTTTCGGCCTGTGCCATTGGTGTCTTTGTCATCGAAGGGGATGTAGCCGAGCGAGTGGTAGCTGACTAGGTTGCCTCGTCCCTCGGTGTTCCAGCTCTTGGGCTCGACTTCTGCATCTGAGACAACTGCTTCGTAGGCAGTGTCCCAGTCGACCCCGTCGGTGATGCCCTTCAAGAATGCGTCTGCAATCACGACATCGGCGTTGGTGCCGCCTTGCGTGAAGCCCTTGCAGAAGGCCATACGGCAATCTGGAAGTTTTCCTGTGTCGCAATATTAGAAAAACCACCATTGTCTAGCTGTGCTTCATCGCCGTTGGATCAGTTTGCGCTTACCTAGATACCGATATATATCAAGTAGTGTTCGGACCATTTGGGTCTGTGCGACTGGATCGATGATGCTCAACAGTGGATGCTGAGCTCGGAACGAGTCCCAGATGCAGTAGAACCTAAACACAGGAAGATGGTAAGCCTCACAGGACCCAACCGATCAATCTACCATGGTCCAGCCAGCTCACTTACGAGTCAAAATAAGGCTCGCTCGACTTCCACAGCGGGTTCTCACCCGTATAATTCTGTGGGCTCAGCATGGTCCGGTACAACCCACTCCAAAACGTGACCAACAATGAGGGGTCAATGTCCCTCTCATCCACCTCGATCACGGACAACTTCTTTGCCCACGCATCTTCCACCGCAGTCTGAGTAGCAGCAAAATCAAACTTCGGGATCTCCCGCTCGGCATTCCGGCACGCCTGCTCCCTCGAAATGAAGCTCAACCCCACCCGCGCGAGTATCTCATCCGCAGGCGGCTTCTCGAACTGGATCCACGCGCCCGCCGAGCCAGACGGCACATTAAACTCCCCACTCGGGTCAGACTCGAGGACCAGGCGGTCAGGGTCGGGCTTCTCCTGCATGAACGTGCCGGCCTTACGGATCTTAGCGCCCTTGAAGTCGGCGCAGAAGAACGCCTCATACTCGCCGGTGCCGAACGAAGGCCTATACTTTCCGTCCCCCGTGATACGCCCGCTCATGGAATCAACGCGGACGCCCCCCTCACGCCGTGTGTTATCCAGGTCCTGCAGGTCGAGCACGACGAGCGGGCTGTACGGCACCTTGGCGTCGCGCCCGTCCTCGGGCGCGTCCTTGTCCGGGAACGAGAACCTGTAGAGCGCCGTGTGCTCCGCGGCCGTCATCTCCGCCGCGACGCTGTTCTTGAGCCGGATCGAGAAGTAGCCCGGGCGGGCCTTGGCCGAGTACGGCCAGCGCATCACGGCCCGGTTGGCGGTGGTGTACTTGCACTGCGCGAAGTCGTCGTCGGGACAGCCCGGGTGCACGAACAGGGGGAACTGGCCCATGGACGGCCTCCCTCCCGTGCCGGAGTCGTGCAGGTGCGAGAAGCCGCCGATGAAGCTCAGGTCTTCCACGTACCCGGCTGCGTTCTCGGCCTTGTTGACCGAGTCGGCCACGGGCTTGGCCATGCCGTACGGCAGCGTGGGGCCGGGGAAGACGTGGCCGCCATTGGTCGTCCCGATGAGAGGGTCGATGTACCGCAGAACATCCCGTGGCGGTGTTGACCGTGGCGGGAGGGCATGTCCCGGGATGGCGAGGTCTAAAACCGACTCTCGGAAGCCCACGAACCCTGGTACGGGGAAAAGCAGCACGGCGATGAAGAAGACCAGGAAGTAGATCACCGCAGCCCTCCTGCTAGGCCGGCGTATCCTCCGTTTCGGCCGGTACGGAGCCGCAACCTTCTCTTTGTACCTGGCGCCTGGTGGCAGGGCACCGCTCGCCATGTTGCAAGGCCCAGAGGTCTAGACAGCCTGGCGCTGAAAAGCACAGCTCAAAGGCACCACGTCGCAGCGTGCCCCAGAAAAAAAAAAAAGAACTGAGCTGTGTCGAAAGCTGGGACAAATGAGTCAAAAATTAATGGAGCTTTGGTAGGTTACCGTTCTTAGGTGACGTCGTTGAGGGGCTGCGTTGTAGCTATAGACCAACCTGAAGGCGGCATGGACTGGACTGTGGTGGGTAATCTTAGTGATGATGGTCGGTGAGGTTCGGGGTGAAAATCGCGTTCTAAGCTTCAGCCTTCAATCAGGTTTTGATGCTCAGAGGTTGGTCCCATGCAGTACGAGTGCTGTAGTGAAGCCGGGAGTTATAGCCGTACCTTTTAAGCTCTCAAGTTGATGGCCATCGAGCTGGTATGTCGTGGCTACGGTTATTCTCAGCCTGAGTAGAGTATAGGGTAGACGGGTCCACCAAGACGTGACACGGTGTCGGAGTAGCAGAGCTGTCTGATCCTGGTTCGCGTGTGAGCAGGCGCTTGTTCGAGATCCAATGATTGTTACAAGGATTGCAAAGCGACAACATTGTCCCTTGATTCTGGTTTAAAGCAACATAAGCCCCCTAGAGGAAACCCATCGAGGCTCTCATAAAACATTCTCATCATGAGGCTGGGGAGTGGTAATCTAAAAATCAAGCGAGAACAACGCGAAGATGAGAAAGCTTTGGTGGAGATAGTGCACTAACAGATGGGCAGTCTTTACATCGAGAACTGGCTACCAAATGCCTACCCCTGAGATTTTGTCCTAACAGCCATCAATGTGATTCTGATCTACAGCAGAAATTCTTTCCCAGTACGAAAAACATATAAACGCTCAAGCTGTTCTCTGAATTGCTGGCCTTTGTAGAACATCACGTACTAAGGCTTTAGTTCCCCTGAGCTGTAGTTATCCACATAATGCAAGAAATACTGAATTTTGGACCTGCGAAAGCCACAAATTCAGATGTTCCATCGCCTACTCTGCGTCAGTCAGCCTCGACCAAGTATCAGAATTTCCAAATAGCAAAGCGAAACACCAGCCACTAGCACGAGTCCAACTGGTAATCGAAAGTTACAATTTTACTTGTCGAAAATGTGGACACCTTGTACATCTTTAAGTATCTTGGCATGTAGACGGACACGATCAATATCATGGCAGTGGCACGGCACGTCTTGGTTGGGGGGAAGCGTTCAGGACACAGAGGAAAGTTGTCAGCCTGTTCGTTAGGGTTATCAAACTGGAATGAACCCAGAAACTTTGTATTTCGATGGATTTACTGTATCAGTTTCATTACTTAGACTTATGCACCGGGTACTCGTGACCCAAATGACACACATCCTCTCGTAGTTCAAACAAGACGCGTTCCACAGTATCTCTGCCCCAAACATCGCCTCTAACCGACATCAACCCATATTCTCTGTAGACCAGAAATCGCCACCAGCCTCTGAGTCGTTTCAAGTGGCACATGTGGGTTTGTAGGTGTCGAGCTAGACAGATGTCGTTGAGGACGAGGGGGGCACCGTGGCCGAAGGCAGAGCAGGGGGTGCGCCCGTACCAGTCGCACCACCCCAGGCATCGCCCATCATGGTTGTGCTGCTGGCGTTGACAGGACCACCAGAGTCACCCTTCAGGCCGTTGTAGATGAGGACGCCGAGAGTGGCGTTGTTAAGACCGCAGGTCATGTTACCCGTCACGGTGGCGACGTGTTTGTCATGCTGGAAATTGGCTAGGGCAGTACGCATGATGGTTGCGACATCCTCGTTGCCGACGCTGCGCAGAATACGATGGTCAGTATTGTAATGCACAGGAAGGTCGATAGAAATCGTATGGAAAATAGCCCCAATACCTAGAGCAAATAAACATGCGCAATTAAGACTGGGAACGTACATGGCGTAGTCACTGGAGTTATTGGTGACAGCATGAGAAACAGCAAGAACACAAGTCTTGTATCCCACGATTGGTTTGTACTCAGGGTTGTCAAAGTCCCACAGCTCAAAGTAGCCGCCGTTGTTGCTGAGGATCATGTTGAGCACCCACTCACAGTCCTTGGCCAAGATTGAATGCTCGGGGGGACTGCGCCCAAGAGAAGGAATGCTACAGTTCTGAACGGGGTAGCCATCCCACGCAAAGGTGACCTCGGTGCGCTTGGCGAGGTTGTGAGAGGCTTTCTCGGAGTGGGGAACAATTGCGGCGATGACAAGGCAGGCCAGATTGGCGATCATGACAACGATGGCGAAGAGATTCATCCTGGGAAATGTTGAAATGTTGAAACAGTGTTCGACGGTGAGATTTGATGTTTGATTACGACCTTCTGGATCTCGTTTGGCGATTCTATTGCAACTGTTTCGTAGGTCAGTAATATTGAAGCGGGAAACTCCCAAGGTAAAAGAGAAGTATGAGTACCCTAGGGTAGAAGCTGGCCAAAGGATATGCTACTGGACGAACCGTTTGCTGAGGAGCTTTTAGCCTATGCACCGTTCGCATAGAGCTGGAAGTTGGAGGTATTGAAAGTCCTCTTGATGAAGTCCCAACGTGATTCAAGCTTCAGAATGAACGAATCCTGGAGGGAGCCAAATTAAAGAGTGGGAGAATATCAACGACCAGGGCTCGAATGCGAAGAAATGATTACAGTAGTGGCTCTATTCAAATATGTAGCTTGATAATTATCTTTGGTACACTACAACACCACCTCCTCTAAGGGGTTTCGCGGCGGGCAATGTTAAATAAAGAAAACGTTAGCTGTGGAAGAATCGTCATGAAAAAGGTTTGTCGTTATGCTCTGTTTCAGTGGCTTTAAATGCAAGAGTCCTGGTTTCAAGGCGACCATATGAGCACCTGCATTTAGACAGTCTCAATCAATACTGAGGAATGTCACCATTGCAGCTTAAGTTTGCCTGGAAAGCCACAGGTTTGTATGACTGATGAAGTTTGCCTTCTCCTTATATGGCAGGCGAAGGCGGATTCACAAGGAACCCTGGCTGTTAAAGTTTTAAGATGCGTGTCACAAGACCAGCAAGTAAGTGAAAACTAATGTTTTATGTCCAGGTGTCCATAGATCGGTGGCTTCAATGTTAGAGCACAATCCAACCAGCAAGTTGCCAAAATATAACAGGGAAAGTGTGAGGAGAGGATCAACACACACATACGATCTGATCCATGACCGCTCAAATATTAGTAAGACCAAGAGTTCGAGCTCATGATACTCAGGTATTGGCGATGGTCAGGACTCAGGATACTATGATACCTAGGTAGTCACCAGCTCTTCAAAGGCCAGGTACTTAAGAAGTACTTGGTAGACATTTGGACGGATAACAAGCAGCGGAAGGCACTGGTTACACGTAACACATCCGAAACTACTGTCCATCTACAAACGCCTCAATCTTGCTCAAAACCTCCACCACACTCTCATGCCACCCCATCGTATCCCCGGTCAATAACGTATCATGAGGCGCACCATCCTGAAAGTGAAGCTCAATCCTATTACCCTCAACACCCCTCATCTCATCCACCCACCTTGTCCCCTGCGCACACAAGATCTCCGCAGTCCCAAATACCACAAACACCGGCACTGACGTCCTAAACGGCCACCCCGCCAGGTTGATATACTCCCTAGAGTCCTCACACCGATCCGACTGCAGCCCATAAGCCTCAGCCCCCCACCTCAAGAAACCAGCCGACAGGAAATCCGTCTTATACTCCGGGGTACGAGAGTAATCAAACGTAAGATCATCAAGCGGCGCGACCCACGGCGAGACCAAAACGACATGTCCGGGGCGCGGGATCCCCAGCTCCTGGCCGAAGCTCTCGATGTACCGCAGCAGCGCCGCGGCGAGGTTGCCGCCCGCGCTGTCCCCAGTGATGGTCACGTTGCCCGCCGGGATACCCAGCACCCGCACGAGGTACAGATACGACGTGAGGGCGTCCTGCAGCGCAGCGGGGAAGGGGTCTTGCCCGCCATGGCCGGCCACTCGGTACTGCGGGGCGAAGACGGCGTCGAAGCCTGCCGCCTCGTTGAGGATGTTGCAGCAGTACCTGTAGTCCTCGTCCCTCCCCGTGTTGAAGACGAATGCGCCGCCGTGCATATGCAGCGCGACTTTCCTTAGGGAAGAGGTCTCATCCCCGCGGAGAGATGCCGGGAACGCCGGGTACCATGTCCCGCCGATCTCGACCGGATGGACGAGTTCACTACGCAATGGGCCTTGGTATACCTCGGGTTCGAAAGGCTTTACTACCGTCCACCTGTCTCCCTGCTTACCTGGTTTGAGTGACAGAGGCGTTGTGATGGAGAGGGCGCCTTTGAAATCGACTATCGCCTTAACCAGATTTGTGGTGAGAGATTGCTGCAATGTCCATTTGGGATGTTGGCGGAGGGCGGGGACGAGGGAGCGGAGTAGCCAGAAGGGCAGTTTGACGAGGCAGGTAGTGAGTTTGATGACGGTATAGATGAGGCGAAGGGGTTGGTAGGAGACGAGGGGGTGTCTAGTCAGCTTCGGCGGAGCCATTGTTTTCGACAGTGACGGTGATGGGTTGTCCGTCTGTCGTCTATCGTCTATCTAGCAGAGAAAGTTGGTCCACGGGTGTTGGTGGCGATGCAAAATGAAGGGATGTTTTGGGTTGCAGCGACAGGGGATTTCGTATAAGCTCGGAATTAGTACCGATATTGCCGAGGAGGGATCCGCGCGGTGATTTTCCTTGGCAGGAACCTAGGTAATTCTGGGACACCGCATCGAACAGGCTGTGTAATCGTCGTCTGCACGTCGATACCGCAGTCCAACTTCGAGCAGGCTACAGTCTTGTTGATGAAAAGTCTAGACTGAGTGTTACATACACATATTCATCATGTACAGAAGACTATCACGAGTCTACATTCTCTTGAACCACAGTTTGGATGCCCATCGATCCATCAATCCCATTATGAACCTCAAATCCACGCTATGCCATGCTATGCATACAAATGTCAATCGCAAATGCTAATCTTCATAGTTCTGAAGTTCGCTGTACTCGGACTTGCCACCGGACCTCCTCCACTCGGCGCTCCTCCTCCTGACTGATGCAAACACACCCCGCACACCCGCGACCGTGCCTTGAGGGAGCCCTCTCCTCCAGGCCTCGCATAGGTTCTTGCGGAATATGACTGCCACGACCCCCAATACGATCATCACACACGTCGCGACCAGGAAACCGTAAACTCCTGAAGACTTGGCGTTGCCCACGTACCGGTCCATAACAATAGTGTGCTTGAGGACGTCGCCATTCTTATCCAAAGCTGTTACACGCACGTACTGCGGATAGTCGTCCGAGATATCGAACCCCGTCTCGAAGCCGTCTTTCGTCTGGGTATCCAGGTCCTCGTACACTTCCTGGCTGACCCCTTCCCAGTCCGCGCCCTGGAGAACCCACCTGTCAACTTCGGTTGCGCCGTTCCAGCTCACATAGAGCACGCCCTCGGACGGCCGCAGAGACACCTCGGGCGCATACCAGGGCTTCCCGACCCACCGGTCCGTCTTGAAGCCGCGGTAGCTCGTCACCATGCCGACCTGCCAGATCAGCCAGGGTGCAAGCCTGACGTCGCAGATGACCTCCCCATCAGGGGAGAACTCGGTAAAGGCGGGAAAGAACCCGTAATCGACCAGGACCTTGCCGCTGTCCATAACCTGCATCGACCCCTGGCTCTCGGAGAGCTTGGGGTGTTTTGGGTCATAATAGTCATGCAACAACTTTGCCGTCATGGCCTCGGTGTCAAGCTCCAGCATCATCCCTCGGCTGTGGTCGCCGATGAACTTGTGCCCTCCATTGGTCGATTTGGCATTATCAAAGAGACTGAGGGTGTTGGCTCCATGCCACCTCGCGTGGTGCTGCCAAGAGAAGTCTGTCGCGCGACCACCCGAAAGATCCTTAAACATGTTCTGCCTGCCGCCCAAAATCCACAGCGTTTCGCCCTGCGGGCTGATGCAAATGACGGTGTGAGTGTGCCGTGCGGAGATGATGTAGTTGCCGAGATGGTCCTTGTCGACACTGTTGATGTGAAAGTAATCGAAACCGGTGTCGGGCCTGTCGCCAAGGTCTGAGCCGACGAAAGAGCGCATTGTCATTTCGATAGGGATGTGGTCGGATGCGCGCCACTCGAAGATCAAGTCACCCGTATCGAGATCGATTTCCTGGAAGATGCTGTCCAGCACCCAGCCGTCGACAGGACCGCCGACCGGTGAAAGGTCGATGGCCTGAGGGTAGTAAACAGAGATGAGGCCGGTATTTTCTGGAGTAATGTGAAATTCGTGCAGGTCACCTCGCAGGCTGTGGCCTCTAGTCTCGACGGCCTTGACGACTTTGACTACTTGGTAAGTTTCATCCAACTGCCGAAGACGTCAGTCTTTTTCTCGTTGCGATCAATGACACCTAGGAAAATTAGGCATCATGCGTTACCACCATGCTCACCACGTAGTACACCCCATATCCGAATCGGTGATGGGCCCCGTTGGCGCCGGCCCAAAACGTCAGATGGGGTTTGCCATTGTATATCTGGACCTTGAAGTCGGTGATCCCGTCGGCGTCTCCAAACCTGTCATCGGTCCTCCAGACCATGTTCCCTCTTCCATCCATTATCACAGGCCCAGGTACAGACACATAGCTGCCACGGGGTGAGAGCAGATAGAAGCCATCAGTACACTGCTCCTCCCACTTGAGGAAATTAAGGCGTGGTGCAGCGAATCCGTATGATTTGAACCAGGTCCTTGGATAGAGGCCGTAAAACCCCCAGTCGTAGATACTTGGCGACTGTAATATGTCGTGGGCAAGAGTGGTGGTGATGCAGGCGAGGAAAGTGAAGACAGCCAATATCTGAGGCAACCAAATACGAGCCATTATCTCATTAGTCTTTCTGTCTGGCTGGCTGCTCGATCCCGCCGTATTCCAGGACGCCCAACCTCAACTCCAACTCCAACTTTACCCAAACTCGACTCAACTCACTCAAACGCGGCTACACCGGCGACGGCCACTTCAGGACATGCGACCCACTTCAGGCTCGGAATGATCAATTGATGAATGAAAGTGGGCGATGTACAGGGAGCATTTGCCGGGCCGATGTCCGGAAAGAACATCCAAAAGTGCGGAAATCACCCGGAAGGAGGAAGAAAGGGAAACAAGTTATTACAAGAAGAGAAAAGCAAGCAGTCCATGGCGGAGAAAAACGAAAATTGACAAGAACCCTTGGCAACGGAGAACATTTCAAAGCTACATCCGATCATGGTGGATCTTCTCGGCATTTTGTCTTGCACGGGCAGACGGGCGATCCGTCGCACTGGTGAAAGGGCAAAAAGGGATATCAACAGTGGAGGTACGTGACGAAGCCTAGACTTCTAGAGTTTGCCAAGCAGGCCATGTTGACGATCCGGACTTGCAGGAGCAATAAGACGCGCGTCGGTGGACCGCACATGGTCGGCATCAAGGACGGGCTGACGTTCCGTGCTAATTATTCCCAGGTCATCAATTGCGGGAGGTACTTCCGAGCGTGTCATCTCGTCCACACAATGTCATGACACTTGGTCGGGAATAACACATCGGCATCCTGATATTCATTTCGATTAATGCCGCTGATCCGTTGATGCTGCGGGTACACATATCGTCCAACAACAACTCTCAAGTTATTATTATGATTTGCTTGGTGATCCGTGGTTATCTTTGAAACCATGTCATGCTTCAAAATCCCTAACGTTCCAAGATTCTCTTCCGACTTACACTAATGAACTAGGTGCCGTACCTATAGCTTCTTCGATTTCGCGGTTCCTTCCCGAGTCTTTCCTCCATTATCAAGGCTCTTTCTGGCTTGGAGTCATGGGGTCATAAAGCCAACGGTTGCTCCACCATCCATCCACCTTCCCAAGGGTTCATACCAACACTCCGGGTTGCTGCACTGCGACTTTACGATATACTACAGTACACTCACTGGGGAAGTGTTAAGCTGCCGTCAACCAATGCAACCTTCTTCGGCCGTGATGTTCATTCTGCATTCTCTAAGGTCTTTGTTCATTTCTTAAGCTTGTGCGGACTACAGCTGTCAAAACAACTTGGATGTGCACAATTCAAAGTGGGCCATCACAGGAGATTTAAGGCCGAGATTATCGTTATATTTGGCATGATCTATTCCCATATCATCCGAACGAGCTGAAGGGGAGAAATGCAGATTAATACAGACCGTCAACCAAACAGCCCTTCGGTTTTCTCCCAACTCCTGCCCTCACCAAGCAGGTATTCCTTCTCCTTAGACGTTCGACCAGTTAACGCATTGTTTGCAAGATCCCATATCATAACGCCCAGACGACGCCATTTCACGTTTTCTTGGTTAAGATGACTGACTCCATTAGAAGGGAAAGGCCTGGATAGCAAGATGCCCACATTCCATTTCTCCCCACGAGAGAAGTCCTTGTCCTCGGTCATCCCCCAATCCCATCTGTCACGACGCTCGTCGACATATTGACCAAGAAGTATGACGCGCAATTCAAGGTGTTTGCCCTCGCATACTGAGGCCAACTCAAGAGCCGCGCTCTGTTGGTTCTGCTGGTGAGGGGAGATGTTGGACAGCTCCAGACTAGACAGATATGGACTCCCGATTGTCAGTTCAGTCATGTCCAAGGCGAGCTGGAAACAGCTTTTAGGCTGGCTGTAATTCCCATTCGGTTCAGATGCTTCATAGGGCGCCTCTTGTCCTGAAATTCGTTCACGGTACTGATAAAACCCAGCTTCGTTGACGATCCGACAGATCTCCACTAGTTCGCTGAAAGGTATAGAAACCCCGCCGAAACGACCCCAGGTTGTACCCGACTGAGCGGACGTACTAAGGTTGCATCTAGGCTCGTAAGCTCCCCAGATGCTTGATGTCCGATAGTAAGTCAGGTGATCGGCCAAGCTGGGCATTGTCGAGGATGCTTGAACTCGCCAGGCGTGTCCGAAGGGCACTACCTCCGTATGTACCACCACCTGGCTTAGCAGAGGCATTTCTCTGAACAGTTCCTCTCCCAACTGTATCTCCAGCTCCGGGAGGGTAAAACTCTTCCCAGGGTCTACTGCCGGGGCTGAGGAGCCAAGCTGAAAGTCAAAGACCTGCATGATGCCGTAGATTCGATCACAAGGGTCCCGCGTAGTCCGCTTCCTGGACATGGTGTAAAGGGCCATAGGGTTTCGGAGGGCCAATGTGGCCAATCCACTCTTTTCAATGAGAGCAAGCAAGCTCTCCTCCAACTCACACGGCGGTAACGATATCGTAGTACTTTGCTTCTTGATAGCGACGCTGCGACTACACACCCTGGCCAACAACACACATTCCCTGCTTATGGATTGGAGATCGATCGGCGTCCTAGCTTCGACCCCTCCTGGACCGCCCGATCTCAGATCGTATAGTAACTGGCCGTCCTTGTCAACAATCTCGGCTGCTGGCGACAGGAAAGCCTCCTGCAGCGTCCACAGAGACGAGAACCAAGGGTCCGTCAGTAGATCCTGCAGACTCGTTACGGCCTCGGCGAGAAAATCCTCATCGCCCCTTAATACCGGACCCCTCAACCTTGGAAGCTGGCCTGGCTCCCGGCCGTATATCCATGTCGCCTCCCCGCCAGCGCGGAACAGGCCGCTGACTGCCCGCCAAAGGACCGAAGGCTCGATCCCGTGCAGCCAGATAAAAACCTTCTCCGCGCCGCGGAAGATGCGCGCCTGGCGGCCTATCTCCTGTGCCTTGAGCGGGCTTCCTGGTGTCTGGTCGATGCAGGCTACGTCAAGCCATACGAACTCGGACTGGGGCGCACTGTATATATGCTGAATCATGTTGTGGTGGTCGCCAGAGAGTTCTACCTTGGGTACCATGTAATTCGCGAGGATGTTCTGTAATACTCGTTGAAACTGCGCGGCGGTGAAGCGGTCTGGTCGTATGCGCGGTATCGGCCACGAGACGTTGGCGACTTCTAGGGCTTTGGTCTCCGGGCTCCTATCAGGTTCGAGCTCCCAGCGGCCCCAGGTATAGGAGAGGGCGTAGTACATGGGCGATAAGTACTCGCCATATCTAGAGGCATCCGGCTCTCTTTGGTATTGGTGAGATGTCATGGTGGGCACATGGAGCAGGCGATCCGGCCAGTCTCGCGGAAGGCCGACCAATACCTCGTCCATTATTTACAAAAGCCACTCGAAGCTAGCACCTGGATTGCGAAGAGGACTGGAACTCGATGGTCGCGAAATCTCGTCTTTTGCGCGACTGGATGATGCTGTCAGCACACATGCAGGCAGCTGCTGTCAGCTTGGACAGCAATCGATTTGTATGGACGGAGTTCATTTACCGCAGTCATCCGACGGGTCGGGGCTATGTTTGTTCTGTAACCTCACATTCTCAACTAGTCGACTCCAGCGTTCATCGCACACCTGCGCCTGCTCTTGTATATCAGGCGCCATAATATCCATCTTGAATGCCACCCGAAGTCTCATGAGATATTGGCCGCTCTTATGGCCGCCAAATCACTTCGCCGGCGGTTCGACCACATCATGGCAAAACAAAGAATAAAAAACATACGGGCCTCAATCTTGCGTAAATTCCGGAACCTACGTTTGTGGTACTGGAGAGTTCGGTATGCTCCGCGAAAGTACATCTTCCCGAATCAAGGCAGCTTCCCCGACATCATTTCTCTCCAGGACGACGGCATCCTGACCGCAAGCGATCAACGCCGCCTCTGGATGAGACAGGTGCCGCAATATTGGCCGCGAAGGCTGCTTCACGTCCAAGGCGACAGCCTCGTCTCGGTCGAGAGAACCGGCACTTCCACATACGGCAGTTTTGAGGCTCCCCCTTACAACGTACTCACTTATACGTGGGGCCGCTTCGAGGCGAATCCGGGAGAGGCAGGTGACGCTGTGGATATCCAGAATGTTCCCTGGGCAGTTCCTCGCATCAAGCCGGAACACTTTGGCGTCGATGATTTCCGCGCTGTCATCAAGAGAGTTCTCCGTGGGTGCTCGCACATCTGGCTGGACATCGCCTGTATCCATCAAGAAGATGATGACGAAAAGATGGATGAGATTGGACACCAGGCTGCTATATTCGACCGGGCGGAGCACTGTTATGTCTGGCTGCGTCATACCAATAGTGAGCTTCTACAGTCGGTATACGACGTTTTTCAGTCCTGGGACCAGACTGAAGACTGGTTCGTGGACCAGCTCAACAGCCAAAGGGGCGTCGAGAATTTCCACAGTTGGCACGGCAATCTGTCCAGACTCTTCAACGATCCATGGTTTACATCCCTATGGACTCTGCAGGAGGCATTCCTACGCCCAGATTCCTTTATGGTTACGCGGGATAATGACATTCCTCTCATTCACGGGAAACGTTGTCGACTACACCACATACTATCAGACTGCTGGAATTGGAGCAATAGACTAGATCGTCTTGTCCGGCTGAAGAGGTTGCCTATCGACAGAGTGGAATATGTAAGGGGTCTTGTCTCACTCGTCGATCATTATGGGGTAAGGGTGCTGTCCATGGGGAGCCCGATGGGCTTGTATGCGGTATCAGCTAACAAAACACCTCGCGACCCCCTCGACAAAATATATGGAATTATGCAGGTCTTTGGGCGCTCTCTAGGCGCATCAAGCCAGCCACGCCGAACCTGGACGCTTCCTGAGCTTGAGGACCAGCTCGGCGCGTCCCTGAACGAGGCCGACCCGGTCACTGCGCAGGCCTTCGTGCACCTCACGGACCCGCCGCCTTTGAGGAGTTGGCGGGTCAGCCCAAAGATATGGGTTGACGAAAGCCGCCTTGAGCTTCAGGATTCGACATCACTTTGCACAATGTCCTTCGCCGAGGACGCGAGCCAGACCGTTTTCGACGGTCCAGTGGCGCGGTTTGCAGACTTTGCGAACTTCTGGCGACAGGCCTCGGCAGACCGAGCCACTTGGAAGGGCCTGGACGTATACTTTGATCTCACAGAAAAGAACCGCATGCATCTTCCAGCTGAGTATCTTGATACTGCTCTACGGTGGCCTGGATGGGGGAAGTTCAATGGCGATAACGGTGTTGGGAATATTGACGAAATAGTGGCGAATTTGTCACAAATGTATGGTTCAACACTCTCTCTGCTCCTAGTTGGTCAAGGAACTCGCAGCTATAGCATCGATCCAGACCGACTCACAACTTATTTAGGGGTCTTTGTTGCGCCCCAGGAATTGCAGGGCTCTGAGACGGTTTGGGTCCGCTTTGGCATATGCCTCTGGGAGGTTGTAACCGACATAATGGACCAGGAGCAGCCGCATCTATTCCAGCGACGAACTTTACAACTTGGATAACGCCCATAGTAATCAAGACTGGGACCTGTGAGTCTACTGTCTGCGTTCTTATATAATCTTGTTCTCACTAGTTTTATGCATAAACCAGCCGATCATCCGTCCACCCAGGCGTCAAGTACTCTGCATCAAAAGTCATATCGTACCCAGTTGTATGCACGTACTCCAAGTCCCAGTCCAGCTTCACCTCAGCACCCTCAGCGCTCTGGCTCCATACCGTTACCACAACCGTGTTCTCGCCGTGGTAATTAAGTATCCCAGTCGGAACAGGGAAGTTGATTTGATGGCCAATATACGGGTTAAAACGCCCGTACTGGTACCCATTCACAAACAGCAGCGCCCGGACCCGGTTCGAATACCCAGCGTCAGTCGGCACGAACGTGCTGCTGGAGCTCCCATTTCCGGGAGCCGATAACTGAAACGAGATGGACACGTCCAGTCCGGCGGGGACGAATAGTGGGACTATGGTGCGGAAAACGCGGATCCCGGCGCCAGGCACGGAGAGTGCGGTGCTGTTGTTGGACGGCCAGGCTCTGTCCGGATACTCCGGGAGATGCATCCCGACGCGCTCGGCGTACAGCCCGCCCTCGTTGTATGTTCCACGGATAGGGTCAATGTTCTTCTCGCCGCCGGCGGTCCCGGCTATCTTCCACTCCGTGAAGCTGTGCGACCCGTTGCCAATGAGCGTGGCATTCCAGATCCCTCTGGGTTTCGTTGCACCAGTTGTTTCGTCGTGTCCTGAGTTGTCCATCACAATCACTAGAACGTTGTCATTCCCTTTAGAGGCGAGTGTCGCGTTGGTGAATAAGAGCTCCACAGTCCCTGTCGCAGAGGTCGAAGTCCCCAGGTACGAGCCAATGTACACACTGTTTAGCCACGCTGAGTAGCCGAAGGCATTGCCTCCCGTTATATTGAGATACACACCGGTCGGGGGAGAGGCTGTGCTGGGGAAGGTGGCGCGGTAGATGCTGTTACCAACATGGATGTGATAGTCATCTAGGTACAACACGGGGTTGTTGGATGCCGGTTGCAATGAGTTGGAGGTGTTGGTGTGGTCAGCAGTGGTCCATACGGCCGTGGAAGTGGTGTAGTTGGGCTGGATTTCAGGGAGACTATCATGCCACCTCCAAGGGCCCAGTGACGGAAGGGTGAAAGCGGGTGGTCCTTGGACAGTTGCGGTGAGCACGTTGCCGTTCTTCGAGGTTATGGTGAGGGGCTTGCCGTTCCATGTTACGGTGGAAACTGGGGGCGCGAAGATTGTTAGGGATTGCGTGGATTTGTCGATGTCACCGGTAAGTTGAAGGGTGTCTCTCCGGCTAAAAGATGCGGACCGGACCAGGTAGGGACCTTGTACGAGGACTGTTGCCGCTGTCAGCCATCACATTTGCCCTTTGGACTTTTACAAAGGGGGTTTCCAGAGTAACAGTTTCTTTACTCACCTGTGTTATCCTCAGGATACTCGGGGTTATTACCCAGACTCGGCGCCCAGAAAACGTAGGCTGCTGCACGGTCGAGTATCACTACCTGTGCACCATCTGCCAGGTTGACGACTGTTATGCCACCAGTGTTGGACCAGTTGATAGCTACGCTCGAGTTTCCAGGAACGATGCTGACTCTCGTCGAGGTACCGTTCGCCGTTGTCGTCGAGAGGTTTGCGGATGCCACGCCTTCCACGACAAGCTCACCAGATTCTCCAGTCGGTACCCAGACGGCAAGGACCTCTTTTCCATCGATCAATGCGTACGTTAGAACCTCAGCAGTCGAGTATAACAAGTTCTTGTTGCCGAACTTGAAGTCCGTGGGCAGGATTTTGGCCTGGTGTCCATTGATGGTGATACTCCCGCCATACTGCGGAACCAATCTCACCCCCTGCGACGTACTGACATTCAACCTGAAGGTCTCTAGGGTACTCGACGTTGAATCCACGTGCATGGTAACATAGAACGCCGCGTCAGTATCCGGATTCCGTAACTCCGCCGTCGTGATTGCCTTGTCATCACTATAGCTGGTATCATTTCCCAGCCTTTCTGTCTTGGCCAAATCCCTCGCCACACGCGTGAACATGGTCAGAAGCTTCGTTTCGTAATACTTATCACCAATCTCCCTGTTCTCAGACACGGGGCTGGAGTAGTCATAGCTGGTCGCCACAACAGGGAACGCCAGCCATCCCCAGTTTGTACCCCCGAAGAGCATATACAAGGACAAGGCCGTGACGCGTTGGTAGATCAGATTCCGGTAGAACATATTCGCGAAGTTCACACCGAGATCAGACGGGCATCCGCCCTCGGGACCGCCCCAAGGGTTGTACGAGCCGCCCTGGAACTCGGGCATAAAGTTCGGCTGGGTCGGCGAGAAGGAAGCGAAGTAGTCGTCGTAGCTGGCCACCTGGTATGCAACATACTTGCCGTTGGTGCCGGTGCACTCTGACAGATTGCAGCTCCAGCAGGACGGGTACGAGTCGAGGCCGACGACGTCTACATTTCCCGTGACGTTGCTGAAGTCCTTCGACCATGAGTACGTTTTCATGTTCGGATTGTTGTGCGTGAGCGGGATATCGATGCCGCTGGCCCTCGCCGAGTCCTCCAGCAGTTGCATGTAGTCATCCACCGCCACGTCAGGCGTCTTGGTGGAGACTTTCTCCCACTGCTCGCCCAGCTCATTCTCGATCTGGAAGAGGATCACATTGCCCCCGTTGGTGATCAGGTGCGGGGCGATGAGGCTCGAAATGTTCCCCCAGTACGGCCCCCAAGCAGCCGTATACCGCGGGTCGTTGTTCCGCAGGGTCCCGTACTCACCGGTGGTCACCCATAGGGGGAACCCGCCGGCATTGGTCTCGGCATTCACGTACGGGCCGGGGCGGACGATCATGTACAAGCCCAGCTCCTTGGCCAGGTTCATGATGGACGTGAAGTCGTGCGCGCCCGTAGTGAAGTCGAGGACGCCATCGGAGGGGCTATGGAAGCCCCAGTGGCCGTAGATGGAAAAGGCATTGAAGCCCGCAGCGCGGACCTTCTCGAGGAGATCGCGCCATAGCTCCGGGACGGGGAAGCGCCAGTAGTGGAACTCGCCAGAGAAGACGAACAGGCGCTGGTTGTTGACCTTGAAGCTGTAGTGGTCCCATTCTACCAGCGTCGTCAGGCCGTCGTTGTGCAGCGGCCACTGCGTCGATGTTGATGTTGGTGTTGGTGTTGTTGTTGTTGCTGCTGTTGCTGTGATAACGGTGGTGGAGGAGGTGGTGTTCTGGGCTTGACTCAACCCGGTGGCGAGAAGGGCCCATGTGAGAGCCAAGACCTTACTGGATAACATGCTTGGCGATCTTCTGGACGGCAAGTCACAACGAAGATGCAGACCTTTGTCTTCAAGGAGAGCCGCGCCGGGGCCGGCGTCGGCGGCTGTTGTATTTATCCCATCATGGCAATTGACACAGGCTTGGAAGAAGCTATCCAACCGACCCAATGCGGCCAGAGTTTTTCCATGCGAACCCTGCAAGTCTGCTGGTGACCGGCGGTAACTCTACCGAGGTTGTGGAGAGGTTGATGTCGCCTGTCAGGAACTCACCACATGTACACGAGGATCTCGTGACAAAATTGCGGGGAAACAAGTGTTGGCTTAGACGCCAAACTGGAGTACATCGTACGGTCAGACGGTGTACAGAACCTTTTCATTTCAGTGGATCTCTCAGGAGGCTAGGCATGTGTTGTATTTCAGGAAAGATAGATACTCAAGAACATACTTACTTGCATGTCTTGGCCGAGGTCCGAACCCTGGAAGCCTCTGGGTGGTAGAGCTTCCGGGGTTTAGCCGTAGAGGACGTCATACCGCCCCGGACTGTAAATCCCAATTGTCCTCCTTCAACGTTTCTTCATTTGCTCACCTTGATACTTTAATTTCACCTCTAAATCAAAGGAGAAAAAAATGCCTGCTAACACAGAAAAAGACCCCGCCACGATTGAATATGCCAGAACCCTGACAAATACCCCCTGGTGCGATGACTATGAGAGGATGGTCTCAGGTGTCCTGTAGAAACAGCCCCAGACCAAACCCCTGAATGTTAACATGTATTCTGACGAGAAAAAAACACAAATTCAGATACAACTGTCTGGCACCAGAGCTGGTAGACGGGAGGTTCAAAGCTCGGAGGTTCATGCACAAGTACAACAGCCACTTCCCCGACGATGCCACCCCGGAGTCACTTGCCGCGGACCGGGAGAAGATGCTCAGGGAGCAGTTTGGCAAGGTCGGGAAGGGTGTCTTCATCGAGCCGCCACTGAACATCGATTATGGTTGCAACATCTCCCTCGGAGAGGACTTCTATTCCAACTTCAAGTATGTCCCCATGCATGGATGTCACTGACACCTCCTGTGACACCACACCACTGCGTTGCCATGCTATGCTGACATTCCGGAACCCCGTCTATCAGCCTAGTCATCCTAGACTGCGGCATGGTCAAAATCGGCGACAGGGTGTTGTTCGGGCCCTTCGTGTCCATCTTCGCCGCTACCCACGAGACTGACGTCCAGTCTCGGCGCGACGGCGTGGAATACGCAAAGCCCGTCAGCATCGGCGACGACTGCTGGATCGGCGGGAACACGACCATCATGCCGGGCGTCACCATCGGGAAGGGCTGCACGATCGCTGCTGGCAGCATCGTGACGAGGGATATCCCGGATTTCTCTGTTGCCATGGGGAGCCCGGCTAGGGTGGTCAAGAAGGTCGACCCCGTACCGGATATTGTCAAAACGACCGCCGATGTGTCATCGGCCAAGGGGGTCCCGGAACCATGAGGTGAAGCACTTGGTGTTTAATGTGGCCATTTGAAACATTTACAGTTAGAATATAGCGATTGATAGACTTGCATAAGGGTTAACTAGAGTCAGAAACGATCATCCAAGAGAATAGACCTGTATTCGGAAACCTTGAGGAGACCTCATAGTACACCACCCGTTATCAACAAAGATACCAAACCAGACCAAGGACAACACAAACATATGTTACTAGGCTACAATTCAAAATCCGTATTCCACGAATTATTTCACCCCCCCCCCCCCACACCCACGCCCACACGCCGTCCTCGCCACAGTCGGGACGCGCGTCTAACCACAACTACACGCGATACTCAGTTCCTCGACGGTAGTACACGCCGTGTCCACCCCGCCGCATCCGGACCGCTGTCCCGCCACCGTTGAGGACGACGAGGTAGCAGTGATGCATCCATTCAGCGGGCGCGCGGTGGTGGTCAGAGAGGGACAGACGCCAGCTGGACACACGGGGATGTAGGTTGAGTAGGTGGTTGGGCAGAGGAGGTTGTGGAGGAGGAGGGATAGGTGGTGGCGGTGAGGGTCGTGGATGGTCGAAGTCATGGTGGGAAGTATCTCAAGAAAGCCGCAGGGGTAGGGGATGGTTGACGTGTGAGTCGAGCAGGAGGAAAAGGGGGAGGAGAAAGAGGACGGTGTGCATGTTGCACAGAACTCATAGGAGGTTACAATCGGACAGTTTCGCGGTGGTAGCGGTAGCGGTAGCGGTAGCGGTAGTGGTCAACCCATGGCCAACAACCAGTCTGGACGATGCTCGTGTCAGCAAAGTTATGTCTCAGCGGCACTTGCGAGATGCGATTCATCTTTGTTCGCCTTGACAATACCAGCGAGAAGCAGGATCAGATGATCTAACTCATGCTAACGAATAACCAACACATATATCGGGATGCGTACAACAAATTCTAGAGTGGTGCAAAGAGGAAATTGGGAGAGAAGAATTCTCGATGGGGAGCTGTAGGTATATATGTCGGTTTTATCACCACACTTCGTCCCTACACCCGATCAGATGTAGGTTCTCACTTATCCATCCTAAAGTCGGGGCGTGAGGCCACTAGAGAGAACTATCACCGCCAGTCCATTTGAACCAATCCAAGTTTTCGGAGGCTGAGAGCTGAGTCCTTGTGACACATGGAGATATCATCTTGAAGCCCGAGAATCAGGCGCAAGTCCGGGAAGCCTTCATTATGCAAATGGATCCACGAGGCAGCCAAGCAAATTAATGGCCTGTTCCACCTTGCAAGGACACTTCACGGGACACATGCACCTTGACAGGAAAAACAATGTACAGTAATGCGGAATCTCTCACAGGGAACCGATTAGAGTATCCACAGCTGTCTAGCGCAGCTATTCGTCCAGTCGGAGATGTGAGTGGGCAGGGTACGCAAGAACCACTGCCTGTATGCCGCCATGGGTCTAATCCCTCATCCAATCCTTTCCCTTACGCGCCTAAAAGTTTCCGCAATTATCTCTCAATGGGTTTGAAGGCCTCTGGAGATTCTGAGAAGTGACCATTCCGAGCCCTTCGTGCATCTGGGAGTAGATCAAGTAGCCCTGTTTCCATCCGATCTAATCCATCGTGTCACATTCCAAGTAGTCCGTACATGTTTCCATACAAAGGTCGTCCAGGCTCAACAGGTGAAGACCGTGGCTTGGGACGGTGGTCCATCCATTGTGAGGGTCTCACCACGCGTGGCCGGTTCTCCCGCAGAACGGCAACGTGATAAGGGTAGTCATACATATTCAGCCAATTCATCCTCCCCACGGTGCCCGGCGGGGACCATCCATTCTTCAGGCATAACAGAACAAGAGAGTTATTATCATTGATATTCTGCAGAGTGTTGTGGTCGGAGGTCGAGATAAGGCGGACCACGATAGAACGGTAATGTGTGCCATCTTGGCCGGGACAACTGCCGAGATCAAAAGGCCCACCAGCCCTTGAATCCCACCCCATCGAGGGGCAAAACTGCCCATATAGGCAGCGGCAGGATGAGCCCGTTCTCAACGAGCCTTTCGTATCCGAGCACAATCTCCGGACCAAAGCTCGTCAATGATTGGGGTTCCTGGCTCTAGGAAAGAGCCGAATAAACAAAAGAGACCAGTATTTCTCTTTCGCAAGTGCAGAAATTGCAGTAGCTGAAAATAAGACCAGGCATGACCATAAAGGATGCTGGAGAGCTTTTGCTCAATATATGCAGGCGAACCGGTATTTGTAAAATCTTGGGGTTGGCAGCCAACACGAAATGCTGATGCGCAGTAGAGGCTGACCGCTTTCTCACCTACATGCAGGACACTCCTTCCGCAGGCTTGCTCACGCAAGCAAAAACGTCGGAGTCGATTGGGGTATTAGTTTCATTGCCCGCCTTTGCGTGCTTTCTCTTGGGCTCTGGCCTCCCGTGCTGCGCGCACTAGAGGTGACAATTGAAGTAAATCAACACATTGCTTCATGAAGTCATGCTACATGGTCTGGTCAGCATCCACTGAACGATCGCGACTGGAACGGGAGAAGACGTACTCTAAGAAGATCATGCGCACTCGCTCGCTTCTCTGGGTCCACCTTCAGTGCAAAGTACAAAAAGTCCCGGAAGACGGCCGAGAGGCTGTTTTCATCCTTGATGGTAGGGGTGCCGTTGGTCGCAATCAACCACAGGGCTCGCAGAGGGGATTCGGTTAGGTATGGCGGCTCTCCCTCGATCATTTCAATAGCCATGATACCGAGTGACCAGATGTCGACTTTCCTTCCGTACTCCTTCCTAGTGACGACTTCGGGGGCCATCCAGTATGGCGTACCCACCATGGTCGTCCTCTTGTTGTGCGCCTCGTTGATGGTTGCACAGAAACCGAAATCGGCTGTTCCGTAGAGTCAGTACAAGCTAATAGCCAACTAGCGGTTCACAACTTACTGAGCTTGATATTACCCTCCATTGAGAGCAGGATATTGTCCGACTTGATATCACGGTGGATTACACCCTTGGAGTGCAGATGCTGCAGACCCTTCAGAGTCTCCCTGCAGACAGATGCAATCTGTCCCTCAGTCATAATGTTAAACGTCACGACATCCGTCAAACTGCCTCCCTCCATATATTCCATAACCACCCAGAGTTCTCCTCCACAGAGGTAACTGTCGATGAAGTTGACGATGTTGGGGTGTGAGCTCTCCTTCATGACCAAGATTTCGTTGATGATGAGGTCCTTCTTTGGTTGCTGCTCAAGGTTCATCTGCTTGATGGCGACCAACCTGTTGCTGCCCCTCTCATGTCCAGTGTACACACCGCCAGAGGCGCCTTGACCGATCTTGGAGAATCCACGGTAGATCTCGCGAGGGTCACCTTCGGAACAGATACGCTTCAGGGATGCAACCACGTCGATGGCAGTGCTCTGTCTCTGTCTGTTTCGGGGCCGGGCGCCTGGCACAGCGCCCACCTGGGGTTGTTGGGGTCGTTGAGCACCGTTCTGGTCCGGGCCTCGTGCGAACTGTTGCTGTGACTGGGGTGGCGTAGGCTGCTGGGCCGGTTGTCTCTTGCTAGGAGCCCGTCCGATCTGGCCCGTCATGGCCGATTGCGTTTGGGCCATTGCCTGCTCCTGTTGCTGTTGCATCAACTGATGCTGGTATGCGGCTGGTGAAGGTTGAACGGGCGGGTAAGGAGCGGAACCGTTGGCTCGGGAGTTCGACCTAGACCTGGTTCGGTGTTCTTCGGGTAGCATGGCCGGTGCATCCTTCGGGGGAACAAAGGGGCCCTCGTCGCTGGTTGAGGGCATACCAATGCCAGAGTCTTTGGTCGGGTAGGGGGCTTGGTTATTCGCTCGGTTCGACATGCTAACGGGGGGCTTCGGAGCCGGACGGTTCGGCACAAGGTTGATGTCCTTGGTAGGATGAGAGCCAATACCTTTAGGAACCGGAGGGGGTGACCGAGGATTTTCGAAACTGCCTTCAACATTCTGAGGAAACCGCGGGCTTGCAGGCGGGCTGATCATAGGTGACATACCCGTATAATTTGATGGAAACTGTCCAGGCGAGGGCAACGTGGCCGAGCCGGGTGCAGCGCCAATCTGGCGCATCTCGGGAGCCCGAACATCATGGAACTTCTCCAGGTTCTGGTCCTCATGTGGCTTTTCTGTTGTCTCCTTGTAGAATGTAAGCACGTCGACGAGCATCTGAGGGTTTGCTTGTCGGTCCTTCTCAGGGATACCGCTCTCGTTGATCAGGCGCTGCCATTCTTTCGGTAGTCCCTGTCAGAAGAAGCCTATGTTAGCGAAGGTTTTCGGTGTCGGATTGACAGTGAACTCGGCAAGATCAGGGAGACGGACCGTGAATTGGCCAGTGGAACTATCATAGCCAACGTGGGTGACGTGGACAGGATTTTCGGGCGCTGAGATGGTTGGCTTCTTTTGTGACCCGACCAAGCTGGTCATGAAGCCAGAGAAGCCCGACTTCTTCCTGAGAACCGTCGCCATCTTGGCCTCCTTGGATTCGTCCGAGAACCTCTTTGGCCCATTCAATTGGTTCTCGGCGACCTTGGTGCCCTGTGACTTCTCGGCAGCCATGGTGTGAGGAGCAGCCGAGAAGCTGGCGGATTGTCGATGGGACGAGCCAGCGACGCGGGCGTCGGGTGTAGTGTAGGCAGTGTGAGGGATCGGCGGACGGTGGAGGACTGTGGGAGATTTCGTAGCTTCAATGCGGTTGAGGATCGCGGATCCGTCGAATGGAGCGCCGATGAATTCTTCGGATGCCCTGGAATTGAGGCGACGATGGGAGGACGTGGCCGGACCCGAGCCGTAATTAAGACTGTTGTTGTGGGGGTCGGAGAGGCGGTAGTGGTCCCTGCGGACAGGGTCGCGGCTGGCGCTGGCAGAGTGGGGTTGGGAGGAGAATGACAGGCCGGCGAATTCGCCGCTGGGTACAATCGGGGAGGGATTCAATGATCTTTGGTGGTTACCAGGATGGGCAGCAGCAGCACTGTTTGCAGTGCTAAGAGGAAGATGTCGTGGTGAGGAACCGTTTGACGCGTTATTGGAAGTGGGAGTCCTTGCGGGTGGAGCGCTTGGCGCTCGCCTCAAACTCGTGGAGCTGCGGTTGCTCTGAATAGATTGGGCGTCAAAACGACCATCGACACTGTTTGAGCTGCGGTGCTGATACTGCTGGTGCGAACTAGGCGGTTTCTTTGTGAGTCTTCGTCGCGAGGAGGTGCTCGAGGCGAGATTAGCGTTGTTTTGACTTGAACCGTCCATGATACAACGTCGAAGCGCGGGCAGAGGGGGGGGGGTTAACAAAAAAAGGTAAAACGGGAGTTATTAGCTGACGGTTGAGGAGCGGGACGGCAGGGCGTCTGGATCCTCTGTCCTGGGATGAGAAGGGGCCCCAAGCCTGTAGCGATGTACCAATTAAAGTTTCCGGCCGGAGATGAGCCTGCTGCGCTGGAGGCGAGCCTGAGCCTGACTTGATGAGCCAAAGGGCTAAAGCTAGAACTGGAAGCAGGCGATGGAACGAGCGGATTGGGAAAGGTGTGCGTTGAAATGAGAAAGGGCACCCTTGGGCAAGGGGAACCTTGGAAAGCTGGGGCTTTGCCCTCTGCGAATCTGCCGTGGACCTGCTGTTGAACTTGCTGGCCACAAGTCAATGTTGGCAATTGGCCGCCCAAGGCAGATGATGAACCGTTGTAAACTGTGTGTCGTGTGCACGCAGTGCAGCTGCATGTGCAGCACCAGCCCCAACTCGACCCAGAAAGCACGGCTGTCTCTTGCAAGACTTCAACGTGTAAGTGAAATGTGGTCTCCGTTCAAGACCTGGGAGCCATACAGGCTGACAGTTGTTTTCGTCTGGTCGCCTCTTATCCGTGGTTGCGTGGCTGCGTGATATCAATCGCCGCCCAGTTGCCCGTTTCTTGCGGATGGCTTGCTGGACGGGGATCAATGTTGCGGGCAGTGGGGTCGGGGGTATGGATATTGGATCAGGGTGGTGGGGGTACCGTTATTGGGTTCCCCCTGTCTGGTTGTCGTCGATGGAGACGCAGAGGACGCAGAAACGCCTAAGTCGCCTGCCAGCCTACGTGACTGACCTCCCAAGACTCCTTTTTCCTCGAATGAGCCTGAGTACGGTAGGTCGGGTAGGTCTGGGGGTGACGAGGAGGGGGCAGGCTATCGATCGATGTGATTAGTGTGGCGTGTCTGTAGTAAAGTGATGGTTGACTTGGAACTTGGAGAAAGCCAGCGTCGAACCAATCTGATTGCTGATTGCCGACCGGATCGTTTAGACGGGCGAGACACAATTGAATCGAACGGTCTTCTGACGATATCAATCTCGCAGGATTTGCCTCGTTGGCCGTTGGTCTGAGTAACGGTGGAGGAGACGGTCGGGTTGTCAAGTCGAGCTGCTTCGCACTGGCATCTGGCACTGCCCAGTCTTTCTTTTAGAGTAAAGTTGTTTGTTGCTTCTTTTATTGCTCTTTCTCCGATTGATTGATTGCCCAGGGTGGTGTTCGTTCAACAGGCCACGGGTAATAAGTATCGCTGGCCATGATGTGGGGTATATACAGGGGATTGTATACAGTGTAGATAATGGCATTGATAAGAGCCGTTTACACAGTCTAAATATTCCCTTTGAGGAGAAACATTACAGTGCGAGTGCGACAGCGCCAAGTTCGAGTCTACAGAGATCTGTACTTTACAACCTGGGACCTGAAGCATTCCCGCAGGTGCCAGGTGCCGGATGCCAGGTGCCAGGTACTTGGCTCCTTAAATACAAAAGGGCATGCCCTCTACAGGCACCCAGGCCTCAGGATTTAGGCTTGCAGCTGCCAAAAGACCCTGGCTTTATAGAGTACACACAGTATACCTCCCTAGGTAGCTAGGCTAGGTAGCCACCAGAATATCCCACGCTCTCAATGTCCTTCTCCTCTCATCACATACCATCAAAGTGATGGATGGTAGGTATGGTCTCACATCCAAGGGTGTTACAGTGGCTGCTTCGCCTGAGTCAATGTAATTCAAATCAAAGCTTCAATTACTAGATGCCTACCAAGGCATATCTTTTGCTCTGTGTAGTAGCAGAGCCCTCAAAACTCCCAAGGCATTCCTATCAAACAAACGCGTGCTCCATATCTGAGCCTCCAAATGTACCTTTGAAGTCCAAGGGGAAATTGAAAAGTTATCAAGGTATGGGAGAAGGCAGGGGGGCAGTGTGAGAGGCACAAGGGGTAACTGCAGGATCCGAGCCAAACAACCTAAGAAATTTCAATACCAGAACGAACGAACCAAGGAGCTTTTCGAAATCGAAGCCCCGATGCTTTTCCCAGTGTAACCGAGCGGCCATAACGTCTGGCCTCTTGGTCCTTTGTATCACCACCGTAAATGAGGGCATAATTTGCCCGTCGCAGTCTCACAGTTGTCTCTACTTATCCACCGCAGCGTAAAGACTCTCCTCGTGTCCCCGCGAGACTTTTGTTGTTGGGGTTGAAGATAAAGGTGGTGCCTCGCCAATCCCCTTGATTCGCATCCATCTCATCATACGAAAGAAAATCTCGTGTCCTCCGATTAAGACGACGCAAATCAAGTTGTTACCTCCTACTTCTCTGCAAGGCGCCTGAAAGGACGCCAAGGGTAGCCATGGTTACCAGCGCATCGCCAACAGTATATGGTCCGCCCGCCGTCGAAGGGATTGAGCAGGACGTACTGCCCCGATCCCTCCTTGATGTCTGATCTCTTGAGACCAGGCTTCTTTTTCTTGGTGTTCTTGCTCTTTGAGGCCTTCCCCTTGGCGGCCTTCCCCTTGGCGGCCTTGCTCTTGGCGGCCTTGCTCTTGGCGACCTTGTTCTTGGCGGCCTTGCTCTTGGTGGCCTTGCTCTTGGTGGCCTTGCTCTCGGTGGCCTCACTCTCGGTACCCTCACTCTCTGTACCCTCACTCTCCTGATCATCAGTGTGGGCTGGGCACGCGCACTCATGGGCAACCTCATCCGACTTGGCGTAAAGGACGGCCTCCTTCCGGAATGCCGGGCACTCCAGGTCGAGCTCGATGTAGTCATGGCGGAACGCATTGTAGTTGCAAAGGTTTTCCAGGTCCCTCTGCAACGCCTGTTGTTCGGACATTTGGCCCTCTACTGCCCGATGCTTCAGGCCGATCACCAGTAGAACAATGTTCGTAAGGATTCCTCTGGCCTGTTCGTCCTCAAGTTCGGTAGTGCCGGGGGGGAGGAGCATGTCTATGGCCTCAGGGACACCCATCTCTCCCAGATTGAGGGTTCCGGCTGGGAGGAGCCTATTCTTGACATCCAATTCCTCTCTCTCTTCCAAAACAGGGGATCCGGGGGGGAGGAACCTGTCGATAACCTCCGAGTCCACCATTCCTCCCGGATTGAGGTGCTCGTCGTTCACCAAGTATTTGATTGGGCCGGTCTTCCCACAATTTGCCTTGAAGCGGTCGTGGAGGATCGCATCAATATACTTCTGGGCGTTTTTCGCAGCAAACTCCTTCAGTTCGGCGACTTGGAAGACTTGACCAAGGCGAAGAACCTCGACACAGCAGGGGAGTATCTTGAAGTCGTTGACAGCCAAAAAGTCCCTTTGAGACCAAGGAAAGCCTGCGATCTCTGTTTTATAATCCACTTGTTAGTTTTTTTTGTGTTGTTTTTTCTTTGGGGGGGGGGGGATGTACACATCAGGAGGGTGTAGAGGTAAACAAAATGATGGAGCCACAAAGAAGCCAAAGGTACGTGATGGGGGCATACACGCGTAGAAAGGGGCATTCAAAATAGGCGAGAACTAACCAGGGTGGTACAAATAGCAAAGGAACCAATTCAGGACGTCCTGGCCCGAATTATTGCTCAAAGCAGCTTCTGGAATAGTCACACGCGATTCTCTTGGATTATTGTCGAAGTAATCTCGGAAGTAACCAGATTTGGCAGCCAGGAGTGCCTTATGAGCACCCCACTCTCTGCCGTCACCAATGTCGACAGTACAATCGATACCAAGATTATCAATGAAGATTCTATAACGGACAGACAGTTAGAAAACGTGAGACGTCCGTTGTCGGCAGCACGAGGTGACCATCCTGGAGAGGAATTGCGTCTCGCAGCTACAGCTAGGGTAGTGCGGCGTTCTTCCAAGATACAACCCAGATGAAGACAGTCCGCTGTAAGGCAAAAGCTTGCGAGAGATCTGTGGAGCAGAAGGGGGAGGGGGTAAATGGTATTCCAGGCGTTGGCGCAGAAACTGACCTGGTCATCGCGTCTTTCTCCGTGAAGGGTTGGTTGTCCTCAGATACGATATGAGGTGAGAGCAGGCTATGGACACGACTAGGAATGGTATCGGTTGGGGTGAGGTTGGACATCAGGTCCCTAACCAAGGGACTCAACAACCCTGGGAAGTCTCTGGGTTGCGGGTCCATGATGGTTGCAATTCGACGGCGAGTATCGTGAGTACGTCGAGAAACCTAGGGCAGTGCTGAAGTCAGCAACTCGAAGATTGCAAGGGTACATACGGAGAGAATCAATGCAGTATAGGTTCATACCTCTTGTAAATTGAGTTTTAAGAGATGAAGTAGATGGCGGTGGCCTGGAGGGTAAACGGTGGCAATGGGCTGACTGCTCGTACTTTTGAGGGGGGAAAGGAAGAGCTGACGGGTGATGGGCTTGGAAAACGTTTTGTAACGGTCTAAAGGGAACCAAAGCCGGTATGGCTATTTCTGTAGGTTGAGCCGGCTGTTGAAAGTTTCAGAAAGAGATTGTGAGGAGGACATCATCTGGGCAATGCTTCCGAAATATATTGGGACGTGAAATATCCGGCGGATAGGCGGTTGCAATAAGGGCGGGTGCTATCTAGACAATGCTTCCGAATATATCGGGACGCGATATTTCCGGCTATTTGGTGTTATAAAGAGGGCGGGTGCTATCTTGGACAATCCTTCTGAATACATCAGGACGCGATATTTCCGGCTATTGGGTGTTATAAAGAGGGCGGGTGCTATCTTGGACAATCCTTCTGAATACATCAGGACGCGATATTTCCGGCTATTGGGTGTTATAAAGAGGGCGGGTGCTATCTTAGACAATCCTTCTGAATATATCGGGACGCGATATTTCCGGCGGATAGGGTGTTGTAAAGAGGGCGGGTGCCATCTTGGACAATCCTTCTGAATACATCAGGACGTGATATTTCCGGCGGATAGGGTGTTGTAAAGAGGGCGGGTGCTATCTTGGACAATCCTTCTGAATAAATCAGGACGTGATATATCTGGTGGACAAGGTCTGGTATCTATAAGGTATTGTAAGGGGATGTATTTAACATGGGGATCCTATAGGGCACTATAGGTATATATACCATGAGAATTTCTCATATATATTAGCAGGATATATACTAGGATACTATACACAGGCCAAGATATATAAGACGAGATATATAGGGTAATGAATTTAAGAGTATATAAGCAGATTTTAGGTTTGATTACCTATATATCAGACGCTTCTGTTATAGAAGATAATCGCAAAGGCATTACCTGTAACGGCATGGTTATATTACTACTAGAACAATCGAAAAGCACGTCAGAAACTAGAAAGAAGTCTTTTGGCTTACGCGACTGAACTAAAGTAGTAGTTGAGCTCGTAGTATAATCGAGATGGCCTAGAAGATTTCGTGACCACATTACCAATACAGGCCAGCAGGTCTTCGCCATGCTACGATCGATATAGTCCATCTCACTAGCTTGTTTCGCGCCAATTTCTTATGCCTTTCAGCCACATCTGGGCAATTACCCTAGGGTATGTAATATGGATGTTCGCGGCTGTGACGAGAACTCTGGATGTGTTATTCTCAGGTCTCTAGAATCTCACTAAAGAACCTCACAGGGCATGTAAAGATGTGTTCTCGTCAAGAAGGGGATGTGTATAAGACATTAAGGTTGTGAATAAAATCAGTAGTATAACAGGGCTTTTCTCTGTAGATATTTCAGAGAGTGGACTGGTTTTGACTCGTGTTGCCAGTGGGAGATATAGATGAGTAGGGACAGCAAAAAGTGGAATATAGAGAACTGTAAGGGACACACAATAATAGAAGATGCTCCATGCACAAGAGTCTTTGTCAATGAATTTGGTTTGATGAATCATGCTGAAGTTGCTGGCTGGCTGGCTGGCTGGCTGGCTTAGTTTTGGATAGGATCAAAAATATTTATACCCGAATGCACCACGACCTGAATCCCGAAAACCTTTGTTCCATTCCCAACCAAAGTATTGTATCAAACATTCACCAATTACCATCAACTCTGCTGTAAGTCACTTGTTTCTGGCAGACAGTCTCCCAAGGCAGGGCTGCTCTACTCCCTCGCCCGGGAACCGTTCACACCATCGCGCACAGCAGCCAGGATAAGGTCCTTGGCCTTTTCAACACCTTCCTTGGTGCCAATGACCTCAATGGCTTCACCCTGGTCACGAGGCACGTTGATCTTGCATCCGCTCTGCTTACGGATCGAGTTCACCTTGCTGCCGCCCTGGCCAATGACGTGACGGTAGGTCTTGGGGTCAGGAAGGACCAGGAAACCGGTAACGCTGTCCTTGGCCTGTTCTAGGGAGGTCGTAATGGCCTTCTTGGCCTTCTCAATGTTCTCTGGAGAACCCTTGAGCACCCATGGAATATCGCCCTCCTCATCAGCAGAAGTGTTCTCAACGATATGCCAGGAGTGAACATCTGCGGTTGCCTCATCATCATCGGTGATGAGCGGTAGCGCGCCTCCATTGGCACGGGGTGCGGCAGTTGGCTTAGGAGGAGGTGTCTGGCCAGCGTGGTCAACAGTGACTTGGAAGTCGTTTCTCAGTCGGCGGAAAAACAGTCCACCGTTCGAGATCGACTGGTGAAGGCTTCGTGGAACCATAATGGTCTCTGCCGGCTTTTCCTTCGTCGAGTTGACAATATGCTCCTTGGCTTTCTCCACATCTGCCTCCTGGCCAGTGATCTTGACAGCCGTCTCTCCACTGCCCTGACGGGGAATGTCGATCGACACCTTGAACTGCGACTCCAACTGCCTCTTCGCGTCACCACCACGGCCGATAAGAGATCGATGTTTCTCGGTTGGCACATCCACAGTTGTCGTGACCTGGCTCTCGCGGTGGGCAACGAAGTCTTGAATACGCTGGATGAGCTTATCGATGACCTCGCTGCGGCCCTCGAGCTTGATCGTGTTGCCGTCAGCCTCCTGCTTGGGGAATTGGATGATCCGAGCGCGCTCTCGGGGCTCATCGGAACCACCAGCCTCAACAATCATATTCCGCAGATTTGCGCCTGAGGAAGGTTAGCTGCTGCACTATAAGGGACAAGAATCTTGAAACTAACCTTGGGCGCCAATGAGGGCTCTGTGGTATTTCCTGTCGACATCAATGGTCTTTATCACTGTGTCATCAAAGGCAGCCTTCTTCTCTTGGAGAATCTTCTTGGCCTTCAGGACATTATCCTTCTTGCCCTTGATCTGAATCTCAACCGTAGACTCGGAAGAATCCCGGTCGTTCGGTATGTCGATCTTGGTCTCGGTCTGCTGGCGGAGTGCCTCCATGGCAGTACCAGCTTGGCCAATCAGAGATGGCAACTGCTTTCGTTGGACTGTCACAGTTTCTGTGTAGGAATTTGTCTTCAACCAGTTGACCAACTCGTGAAGTTCGTCGTACGCCTCTGACACGCCCCTGCTTGGGCCACGAATGATGACTTGATTGGGAGCTTGCTGGCGACGGGCCTTGCCAGCATCACTGGCGGAATCGGCGTTGGCCTCATCATCTTTGCCGCTCTTCTCGGCGCGCGGGAAGAAGATGAGAACCTTGTATCGGTTCTGCAGCTTGTTGATCTCACTACCCTGAGCCCCGATGAGTTCACGGTGGAACTTGGGCTCGACAGTAAGGGTCTTCGTTGTCTCGTCCGCCCAATTCTTTCCGAGAGACTCAATATGCGACCGGGCGGAAGCAGCCTTGGCTTTGGGTCCCTTTAGCTGAACCTTTCCATTTTCGACCTGGATATCGACATCAAACTTGTCACGCAGCTCTCTGATGTTGCTGCCACCCTTGCCGATGAGGTGGTTAGCAAACTGCTGAGGGAAGTCGAACTCCAAAGTGAAGTCACGTTCCTTCTCGTCCGCCTTCTCTTGCTCAACGAATGCCTTCACCTTCTCGGCGAGATTCTGGACGGCTGAGCTAGGACCGCGAAGGGTAACGTTCGCACCCAACTGGGTCACTCGGACACGGGTCTGGTTACGGGGTCGCTTGTCCTGTTCCTTGATGATGAATTTCTTGAGCCTGTCGTGGAACTTCAAAGGCACCTCGACGGTCTCGGAGGTGATCTCCTCCTGTTGGCTCAGGAGTTCCATGATGTGCTTTTCAGCATCCCGCAAGCCCTGCTGGAACTTCCGGACATCTTCTTGGGAAGGTGCCGCGCGAGGGATTTCATAATCACTGCCAACGGGGCCTGGAGCCTCATAGACGAGGAGAATCGGGCTACCGGGATCGGAGGACTCGGGGACGACCAAGTTGACACCGTAATTCTCGCGCACGTGAGGTCTGATCTCGTTCTGCACGTAGGGGTAGAAGAATGGGTTGACGTCACGCAGAGTGCTCATCCTCGATGGGGGGTGGCTTTCAAAAAGCCCCCGGATGTCCGAGGACGCCGCTGCCAGCTTTTGGCCTTGAGGGATGTAGAGCTCCCACGGCAACGCACCATTTCCTGAGAAGGGCGTGTTGATGCGCGCACGGTATTGCCTCTCCAAGCGCTCGATCTCCTTGCGCTGCTGGAGGTAGCGTGTGACGTACTTGGAATGCTCTGCGCCACGGCCAGGGGCCATCTTGTTGGTCCACTTCAGGTGGTCCACGTTGTTCATCTGCATGCTCATTGCCAACTGCTCTGCCTTCTCCAGACCCTCAGCGATCTGGTCGGCCGGGCCAATGATGGTGATGGCATCATCATCCTCATCAGTTGGCAGAAGAATAGCGCAACCGGTTTGCTGGAAGAACTCGTCGGCTGATAGGGCGGGCTCCGAGTTGCCAATGATAAACTGGTGACGGCCGCGCTGAATCTCAAGCTGCTGCAGGAGCAGCTGCTCGCGCAGCTCGGCAGCGCGACGCTCAATCTCTGCCTTGAGCGCAAGAACAGCAGGGCGTTCGCCCTCCAGTTGGATGTGATGCTCGGCAGCAGGCTGGAATACTGGTCGCTGTCCAGATGCGGGGGCGGGGGTGGTTGCCTGGGAAGACCACATGTGGTGGGGCGGGACGCGCATCTGCGTACCGCTAGCGACACCTGGCCTGCTGAGCAGATCATCCCTGGAGCGCGCAATGAAGGGGTAGAACTCGGCGGGGATGCCCCTGACCTTGGCGTTAACCTTGGCAGCCCGTTCGCCAACAATCCTCTCAATCTCCTGCTTCGCAAGGGCGGCAGAGATAGTGTTTCCTTCGATCTTCACATTGATGTAGACATCATCGTCGAGCTCGTCGGCATGGGTGCCATTCTTCTCGTCCTTTGGAACTTCGATGCGGGCTCCCGTCTTCTCCTGCAGGGACTTGATGGTGGAACCTTGCTTTCCGATGATATGGGCGCGAGCGGATTGAGGGATAGGAACTTGGATGGTTTGCTGCCTCCCGGTTAGCTAGCTTCTCCTAACATGGGTGACGGAGTAGCAAGAGAATGTGTTTCCTTACCGGCGTTCCAATCTGGTTGACGAGTTCCTTCAGCGCCCGCTGAGCGGCGTCCTGGGGGCCGGTGGCCTCGAAGGTGATTCCGTTGGAGGTGGAGGCAATGGAGATGTTCGCACGAGAGGTCCGGTTGATGTCCTTGATGATGTCAGGCAGAGGCCGTCTCAACTGCTCACGGGGCTTCATGTGTTGAGGGCGCAGTGCTATGGTCTCAACGTTCTTTCGGCCAGGCAAAGAAACGAACGGGACAGCAGGATTTCCGGTGGGAGTGGCGGCGCCGGAGGAGGGAGTGGCAGCTCGCGAAGTACCATTCTGAGCCTGGCCATTGGTCTTGTCGGCGAGTACATTCCACTTAGGCACAGTCTTGGTAGTGGCCTGAGACTTGGGACCACCAAGATCAGGGAACAGCTCACGAGACTGGGTGTCCAGGGCAGTGGTAGCGGGGGACGTCTCCTTCTGCTTTCCAGATGCTTTTTCAGACAGGGCAGGAGTGTTGGAGGCTTCGATGTCGCCATGGTGGGGGGTCAGATCCTCATCGACGACATCTTCAACAGTGACATGGTGGCCCTCGGCGGTATGTTCTGCGTGTTCCTGAGCCAGCTTCTGGGCAGCCGACAGGTGTTCGGAAGCAGGAGCGGGAGCGGCAGCGGAAGCCATTGTGTGCAGAAGCAACCAGTAGGAAGGAAGACGATACAGGAGACCAGAAGAGAATTACCAGTAGAGACGTTTGACAGGAAGGGCTGTCAAGTGGTAAGGTGTGGTCGTGTTGAGAGAGGGAGAAAGGGTTTGGATCAACGGAAAGTAAGACGACGAAGGAAAGGAAGGGTCTGGAAAGTTGTAGCTTGCTGTAAGTGCGTCGTGGAAGTTATCAGCTACAGCCCACTTTAATCCACCTTAGGTTGCTCTTATTGGATTAGTGCCGTGTTAATGGCATCGGGAGGTCCCCACTAAACGGCTTCCCCAGCACCAGTGACTGCCCATTTATGCCCATTGCACGGATCATTAACTGCCAAGTCCACAGGTTACCGTGTCGGTCAAATCACCCCTGCAATTGATTTTCACAGGGGTCCAAATGACCTTAAGGTATACTGTACTCAGGGTCCTCAGAAAGTTGCAGTGAAGCATTGTTATATAGATAAACTCTGTATTCCCTTTTCAACTACCTGGATATTCCTCCTATTGATTTCTTCCTTGTTCCACCTACAAAGACCATACATACCTAGGTACCCTAGGGTAGATATTCCTCCCATAACAGGGCACTTCACCGTACTAGGCCCTCCAAGCTTGTTACGAGGATGATGTGATATCCTTTTGAGCACTCCTTCGGGGGAGCCTAGCAAATTTACCCTAGGACCGAGATCACAATTGAAAGATCATGGCTGGAAGCAAATAGTCCCCTAGCTTCTGGTTCCCTTCCTCAGGGAGAACTAGGTGATTGTCCTCGGCTGAGCTGAAGGTGCTGTGACTGAAGATACATTGGAGCCCATGGGATCATTCGTGTTCACAGGAAATGGACTGTCTCTCCTGAGACTTCTTTGTTGCAATCCACTGAAAGCATGTTATGTTGCGAGGTCCCGAATGTTCTTATAAGTCCAAGATGCTCCTCATCGAACTTCTCAGGTGATTAGGAATGACCTCACCTGGATTCCCCCTCCAGCCTTTTGTACTTAACCCTAGATGTAAGAAAAACCGCCATGATTTGATCAAGTGCGAGGGCGAATACTAGATTGCTGTACGTTTTTACCTACAGTACTCAGCATTCGTATGCGAATGTCTGACTAGCCATACATATATTATCACCCAGACCCTAAGGAACTTATAATTTCGTACATTCACCACCCGCACTTGGCTTCCTAAACCATAAATCACAAGACACATCAGCACCACAACACTCTTTACTTATGATAGGGTTCTCTTTTTACATTTATAGCCTTTCTGTTGAAATTTACAGTGCCAGAAGCATACTTCAATACAGGTAGCATTTTGCCGAAGCCACATATGCCCTCCCCGTCACTGTTGATGATCAGGAAAGATACTTGCGGGAATGAAACACTGAAGGTTTCCCCGAAAAGGATGGCATCAAACTGCCCTACATCTGCGAGCTATACGCTGACACCAACCTTATAAGCACGTATACATACCTAGGTACATCTAGCTTGCGCCCAACAATGTCCTGGTATATACGTACATCTACGAGCCTTAATATGGTGGTTGCGTGATCAATAACTGACTTGAGACCATGGCCAGCCTTTAACGGGCGTGATTTTGTTAACCTCTAACCTGACCTCGGGATCCGACTCCCATTCTGAGCTGGCCTGGCTGGTTCGCATAACTGACCGTGCATTTCTCTGGCCTGTACAATCCAGGGAGCTAGGACATTGACGATATCCTCAAGTACAGCTCTTGAAAGGAGTCTTGGACGATGATGGCGTGCGACGCTAGCTCTGACCAGTCCCTGTTTCTGGACAGGGTAGTGGCATCGATCAGGCCGTTGTTCGGGCTTAGGGCCCGGACCTGAAAGTCGTGGACACAATTCCGATAGAGTGGTCAAGGGAGTTGATTAGCTTGAGACATTGTCTCTGTTTTTTGTTTTGTTTATTAGAGATGAAGTACCTACCTCAGGTACCTAGACGCCAAGCACGCGTAGGTACACAGTATGTTACTTTAGTATATATAAGGGTTAGGGTAATTTGAAAAGGGAAGGGTTGCTCAACACTATCTTATCTTATCGCCAGCGTAACGTCATCCACGTTGTGTCACTTGCCCGACCTGCCCCGCGGACCTCGGGAGCAGCCCGAAGCCACCTTGAGGTGCATGCATGATGAGCTTGAGCTTGCCGGCTTGCTGTTTGCTGTTTGCTGTTTGCTGTTTGCTGTTTGCTGTTTGCTACCGATCGCGTGGATGTTCATGCGGCCCAAGTCATCACGGTCGTGAGACCTTGCCCTTTTGAGAGAGCTATCTCTTCACTTGTTGAAACTCCATTCATGTCGCCGGGTTTCACTAGCTGAAGCATCCCCCGCCCCTGGTCGCAATTGATAGCTTGATAGCTTGAAGCCTAATTACTGTGCGACGAGATTGCTTCTCACAACTTCTGCAGATCTCGTAACGGTAACGTGAGTCGAGTGCTTGTAGTCGTGAGGGAACCAACAGCATTTGAGAGGAGGTACAAGCCGGTGTTATGTTCTCACAAGTAAGTGCCAGTTCCTCATCAAGTCCCAGGCCATGAGAGCAGGGCGATGATCAGGTTGAGAGTATATCCAGATGAAGGGGATGACGGCGATGGATACATGTACCTCGACAATGGCCCATCTCTTGGACATACCTACTAACCCCTTACACAGAAGAAACCATACTCGGCCGTCACCGTCACCGTCGAGCGATTGACGAGTGAGGCCTACGAAGAGGATGACCTAAGCGGTATCCCAGACCTCGTTGAGGTCATCAAGCTGCAGGCCACAGGTCCTTCTGAGGCTGCGCGCGCGATCCGGAAGAAGCTCAAATACGGCAGCATACACCGCCAGCTGCGAGCCCTGACCCTCCTTGACGGCCTGATCCAGAATGCCGGCCCGCGCTTTCAGCGCACATTCGCAGATGAGCCGCTGCTGGAGCGGCTGCGAGTCTGCGGGACTTCTGACCTGTCAGACCCTGAGGTGAAGAAGAAGTGCTCGGTACTCTTTCGCAGTTGGTCTGCCGAGTACAAGGACACTCCCGGCCTGGAGCGCATTGCGAGGCTCTACAAAGAGCTCCCCAAGCGCAAACAAGTCGTCACCCAGGAGCGCTCCCGCGTGATTCGCGAGACCGATAATCCTTTTGGTGATGACGAGGATGAGCCGCCCAACTCGCCAGAGCCGCCACAGGCCTCATCCTCTCGATCGCCTCCTCCAAACTTCAGCAAGCCGGTGACTGGGCAGGCCCACTCCTTCAGTCATGTCTCTGCCTCATCGAAGGACAAGAAGAAGAAGGACAAAGACAAGAGGAAGTCCAAACACCGCAGGTTCGACCTTGAGGCCGAGAAAGAATCAATGAAGACAGCAATTGCCGAGTCGTCGATCGCGGCGACGAACTTGTCGAATGCGCTGCAGAGTATCAACCGTGAGAAGGAGAGAATATCAGAAAACCCGGCGGCCGTACAGTATTTTGAGGCTTGTAAACTGCTGCGCAGGAAAATCCTACGATATGTAAGTCTGGATAGCCTCTCTTCAAGTGAAACAGAACTTTCTGACAGGACTGGCGACGTTCTAGATCCACCACGTTGAATCTGAGCAATGGCTCGGCTCCCTTCTCCACGCCAACGACGAACTGGTCCAGGCCCTCATGACCTTTGAGCAACTAGACCGCTCCATCGATGCGGACAGTGACTCGGACGACGAGCTTGCCGAGCAGGCCCACATGTATCGAAGTACGTTATCTACGATTTATGCTGCTGCACTCACTTCACCCCTTCGGGAGTTCTTACTAATTATTTATCTGTGCCACAGTGATAACTGAGAAAGCCAAATCGCCCGCTTCCCCGACCAGCCCTACATCTGCAATGGCCAATCTTCACATCGACACGCCACCACCTCAACCGCCTCGTCCCGCGCCGCCACCGCGGCCTTCGGCTGCGAAGCCTTCCTCTCAATTGGCCGTCCCCGGCCGACCCGCCACCGACTATGCCGATGCTTCTGATGAAGATGAAGATGAGAACGACCCCTTTGCAGACCGCAACGCCGTATCGACCCCTAATGCGGAGCGCAGCGAGCCGACCTGGTGATTGTCAAGGATGCAGTTTTCCAGTTGATCTTGTCGTTGTGGGGAAGGATTAGCCTCGTGATTGGCATTTGCTAGCTTCTTGTTGTTTACCTACTCACATATTGTGAAGTCGGCGGTCCTGCTACTCGGCCTAGGTCAAGTGAGCTATTAATATGATTTTGGAGGACCACGCGCTTTTTTAGATCCCTTCTATTCGTTGCATGTATCTTTGTGCCTAAGTTGTTTCCTTCGGGAAAGCTTTGTACATGATAACCAGCATCGTCAAGCAAGATAGATACCTCTTCCTATCTAACATGATTGTTTCTTTTGTTTTATTTTCTTGGCCCTGAATAACTAACTGTATACTGACCTCGTGGTCTATAACCGTAGAAACCATGGAAACTCCCTTCCCTGAACATCCCCTTTGCCTACTCCAGAAAGTCCCCGCCCGTCTCCTTCAAAATCAACCTATACTCCGGCTCAAACTGCATATACATAACATCCGCATTCCCAATATTCCTCTTCGTATACCGAGCCTCCTCCTCACCCACATAAGTCCTCACCAAGCCCGACCCAGACCCGGACCCGGCCACCCTCTCCACAAGCAACTGCGTCTGACAAGCCCTTTCAAGCGCAATAAAAAACCCCACCGCCTCACCCACCGTCCCGCCCCCAGACAAAATCCCATGATTCCGCAGTATAATATTCTTCTTCACAGGCCCCAGCGCCGCCGCGATCCTCCTCCCCTCCTCGGCAGCAAACACCACACCCCCAAAGTCCTCATAGACAGCCAGATCGTCCAGGAACATACAGCTATCCTGACACAACATCTCGACCCCCCTCCCGAACACGCTCCACGCCCGTCCGTACGGCGTATGCGTGTGCACGGCGACATTGATGTCCGGCCGCGCCTGGTGGATGGCCGAGTGGATGAGGAACCCGCCCGTGGAGACCGGCGCGTCGGCGCCGCCGACCCTCCGCCCTTGCTCGTCGACCCGCACGAAGTCAGACACTCTCAGCAAGCCGAAGTGCACGCCGTACGGGTTGATCCAGAAGGTGTCCGTGTCGACCGGGTCGCGCAGCGAGATGTGGCCCGACGCCCCGTCCGCGAAGCCCATCTTGGCGAACACCCTGAACGCGCCGGCCATCTGCTCGAGCTGCCACCTGCGCACTTCTTCTTTGGTCTGGAACTGCGGGATGTGGTGTGTCCTCTTGGCGCCGTTGGCTGCGCTGTTCGGGTCGGCGTCCAGGGCTGAGCCGTTGTTGTGGGTGCTGACGACGGGGGCTTCGTTGGAAGGCATCTTGTGGTGTCTTGAGGCTGCTGTGCGTCTAAAGAAAGAAGAGTAATTTGGTTTGGTTGTATGAGCTGAAACGGGTCATGCCAGTTCGGCTCAGTTGGTTTATGTCTTTCTTATGAGTGCCGCCGTCATAGGGCTTATCAGCGGGGCCTCGGTCAGCTCCGATGCATTCCGGCATCACGGCTCCGTGGGTGGGGCCTGATCCGGCCGATGGTCACGGCTGCGCTCCTTTTTTCACTACTGTGTATGTATATAAGTCAACTACTGAGATGCAGATAATTGGTATCAAATCAAGCCTTCAGAGAGACTACGGAACTCCTGTATCATACAAAACTGGACGTGGCTTTCTACCACTGTAATGCATTCCCGTTCCCGGTCACCGTCCCAATAACACCGCAAGCAGCAGAGAAAATGCCAAAATAATCTTGATTACTCTCAAGTGAACTTTTTATGGACCCTGCCTCTTCTATCTCATGATCTAGAGTTCGTCGTGGTCCAAAGGCTCGTCATCATCGCCACCTGGGGCACCACCAGAGCCGTAAAGCTTGCTGGTGATGGGGTAGGCGACGTTGGACAGCTTCTCCTTCTGCTCCTCGAAGTCCTCAGTGACAGCGGTGGCAGCGTTCTCCTCAAGCCAGTCGCTGGCCTCCTTCACGGCCTCAAGAATCTAGCATAGATGTTAGCACTCTGTCAAGACGTCCAACATGTGGGGGGATATCAAACTTACGGTCTCCTTGTCCTCCTCGTCGATCTTGCCACCAAGACCATCCTCATCGTTGACCTGGTTCTTCAGGTTGAAAGCGTAGTTCTCCAGACCGTTACGAGCCTCAATGCGCTCACGAGTGGCCTTGTCCTCCTCGGCGTACTTCTCAGCCTCGGCGACCATACGCTCAATCTCCTCCTGGGTAAGACGGCCCTTGTCGTTGGTAATGGTAATGGACTCGCCCTTGCCAGTTCCCTTGTCAACGGCAGAAACCTTGAGGATTCCGTTGGCGTCAAGCTCGAAAGAGACCTCGATCTGGGGAACACCACGGGGTGCTGGGGGAATACCAGTCAACTCGAACTTGCCGAGGAGGTTGTTGTCCTTCGTCATGGAACGCTCGCCTTCGAACACCTGGATCAAGACGACGGGCTGGTTATCGGCGGCCGTGGAGAAGATCTGGCTCTTGCGAGTGGGAATAGGGGTGTTGCGGGGGATCAGCTTGGTCATGACACCTCCGGTAGTCTCAATACCCAGGGTAAGCGGGTTGACGTCCATGAGGACGATATCCTCAGTACCCTCCTCGCCAGAAAGAACACCAGCCTGAACAGCAGCACCGAAAGCGACAGCCTCGTCAGGGTTGATACCCTTGCTGGCCTTCTTGCCACCGAAGTACTCCTCGATGAGGGACTGAACCTTGGGGATACGAGTGGAACCACCAACGAGAACGATGTCGTCAATCTCATCCTTCTTGACCTTGGCATCCTTGAGAACCTGCTCGACAGGCTTGATGGTCTTCTTGAACAAGTCCATGTTGAGCTCCTCGAACTTGGCCCGGGTCAGGGTCTCGGAGAAATCTTTGCCGTCAAAGAAGGCCTCGATCTCAATACGGGTGGACATCTGGGAAGAGAGAGTTCGCTTGGCCTTCTCGGCCTCACGCTTGAGCTTGCCCATCGCCTTCTGGTCCTTGGTGACGTCGACGCTGTTCTTCTTGTTGTAGCTCTTGGCGAAGTGGTTGATAATACGCTGGTCGAAATCCTCACCACCAAGGTGGGTATCACCGGCAGTAGCCAAGACCTCAAAGACACCCTGGTCGATAGAGAGAAGGGAGACATCGAAAGTACCACCACCAAGATCGTAGACGATGATCTGACGCTCACCGTCGGTCTTGTCCAGGCCGTACGCGATAGCGGCAGCCGTGGGCTCGTTGACAATACGGAGGACGTTGAGACCGGCGATAATTCCGGCATCCTTGGTAGCCTGACGCTGGTTGTCGTTGAAGTAGGCGGGGACGGTGACGACGGCGTGGGTGACCTTCTTTCCGAGGTAAGACTCGGCCACCTCCTTCATCTTGCCCAAAATCATGGCGGAGATCTCCTCAGGGGAGAACTTCTTGTCCTCACCGTTGACGGCGACCTGAACGTAGGGCTTGTCATCCTTGGCGATGACCTTGAAGGGGAAGTGCTTGAGATCGCGCTGGACGGCGTCGTCAGAGAACTTTTGGCCGATCAATCGCCTGTAATAGTCTTTGTTAGCCGTTTGTTCGCATGGTCATAGGCTAGCGTAAAATTAAGGCCACGTACTTGATATCGAAAATAGTGTTGCTGGGGTTTGCCGCAGCCTGGTTCTTTGCGGCGTCACCAACCAGACGCTCCTCCTCAGTGAAGGCGACGTAAGACGGTGTGATACGGTTTCCTATAGAAGGGGAAATGAATGTCAGTCTTTGCGTCGAGTAGAGGTGTTGCGACAGCTAGGAGCAGAATTGCAGAACATACCTTGGTCATTGACGAGAATCTCAACCTTGCCCTTTTGCATAACACCCACACAGCTGTAGGTTGTGCCCAGATCCTATAAACGAACGAAAGAGAGGTTAGTCATTGCTCTGCAGTATTTTTCAAGTGGCCTGGAAGCTTGACACAACGCGTCTGAAGATTGCGACAAGCGCAGGCAGTCGGGGCGCAACTTACAATACCAATAACGGTGCCATAGTTGTCGGTGTCGTCAGCCTTGGCTTGTCCAACCCAGGCCAGAGGAGAGAAAAGAAGGAACATCCAGAAGACCAGACCAAGGCCCATGGCCAAGGTGCTTCTCGACCGCGGCTCCATGGCGGCGCGAGATGTGTGTGGAAATGTGATTGGGAGACACAGAACGGAAAAGAAAGGGTATCGAGATGCCGTAAAAAGAAAAAGAAGGAGTTTTTGAGAAGGGGGGAAGTTGGTCGCCTTGCTCAAGCCTGTGTCGTAGGCAAGATATGCGAAAGCAGTTTGTTGTGATGTGGGAAGAAGAAGTGAAGGGGACCAAGTTGTGGGTGGAAAGAGCTGCCAGGTGGTGACGACTAAAATATCTATTGTGAAGCTTAAGTGTCGATGTGTCCAGTTCTCTTTAGGAAGCCAGATTTCACTAAGTCCACTAGCGTCGGCAGGGATTACGGGGGCAATCTTTATTCAACGACACCTGATACGAGGTAGCGTCCCACCCATAGGGTAAAGTCACTAACAGCACCGTGCTTTTACTGGGTGGATTACAGATAGCAGTAGCCCATCATGTCCTTAATGGTACCAATATTGACCTGAAATGCTCAAGGTGTGTCTGGTCAGTTGACAAAGTCAGCTTGCAGAAAGAAGAGACATTTCATGTGCTGTTCTTTATGATAATTCGCCCCATTGGATATAGAATATGAAAATTCCCTTCATGAAGCTTCTATATTACTCCCTCATTCGACCACAGTAGGAACACTAGGAGGCGACATCTGAACCTGGCTTTTACTTGTGGCCAGTGACTTTTACTGCCAGCGTGTCCTTTTCGGATATTTTGACTGGTTTGGATCGCCATGCAAAGCTCCATCCTTTCTTTGCCTTCCCCAGTTTTTGCCTTCTCGAAACATCTCTGGAATTCTTCCGGTGGTCCACCGTGTACCTAGAATATGTAGTGCAAAAATTATATACCTTGTCACCTTGTCCTGTCCCTAACATTAGTGGTGGAAACCAAGAGCTATACTTCAAAAGGCGATACCATATCTTCCACAACAATGTATTCCACATATGCCTCCCATAGACCTCTCAACCGTTTGATCTGTTCTGGTTCAGGATAACTCTCCCGAGACAAGCCAGGACCCTTGGGTGGACACCGGAGGCTCATGGCAGCACAGACCTTCTTCCCCATTAGTAGAGCCCGCTTGCTCTGGGGACAAGGTCAGGACATGGTTGCTTTAAGATAATCACCCATGACAGGATCGCAGCGTTCGCCTTGCACCCAACACTCTTATGTGTCCAGAACGGATCGACCACGTATGTGTATGTATTTCAACCACATCTCCTCATCTGTAAGATTATTCTATCTATAACCTGCACTCGCCGGAATATGGGGTATGGCTTGCGTTAAGTGGCACAATCGGCCATCGTATATACAGTGGGATATGATATGCGTCATTGGGACTCTTCCAGTAAGCCAGCTGCAACCGTGTCTCCATTGTACCGAATCACCACCCTTTCGCCAACTTCCAGTGGGACCTTCTCGTCCGTTTTCATCCTGATCCGGGCCACGCTCCCGGCCTTTACGACCTGCGGCTTCTTCTTCGTGATCGCGCCCGTATGCAGGTCGAGGACAGCTCGTAGCTGAGAAACCTTTCCTGCGACATGGAGCCTTCCCTTGTGGATCTCAACTGGCATGGGGAAGAAGGTGTCAAATGCCAGAGCCTTCATGGTGAATGTGTCGACACACGGAATCGGGTTTGAAGGCTGACATATGACATCGCCGGCACGAATGTGGTCCTCATCGATATGGGAAAGGTACATGACTATGTGCTGGCCCGCGACAGCCCAGTCAACAGGGTCTTGGTTCATCTCAAGAGCTTTGACGTAAGCTTTCTCGCCGCTCGGTTGCACGAGAAGGGCGTCGCCAACTTGAACTGTTCCGGCGTCTATTCGGCCGGAGACGGTGATGGGACTGAGGCGAGTGTCCCATAAATCTGCGATGGTCATCCGAAGAGGCTTGTCGAGCGGCCGTGTAACAGGTTCCGAGCTCTCCAGCTCCTCAATGAGCGTTGGACCGGTGTACCACGACGCATTAGGGTCTTTCGAACGGCGAACGATGTTGTCGCCAGTGAGGCCAGAGACAGGCACAAAGCTGATGTCCCGATCCCGAAATTTCAAGACTTTCAGAGAGCCCATGATCTGATCTTTGATTTCTTCGAAGCGTTCCTTGTCCCAATCTGCTGTGTCAAGCTTGTTGATTGCGACGATCAGCCGGAAAACACCCATGCTTCGTAGTAGAAGAGCGTGCTCTCTCGTTTGGCCTTTGAGTCCCGCCTCGAATGCACCCTTGGCCGCATCGATGACCAAAACCGCAAAATCTGCCTGACTGGCTCCAGCCAGCATGTTGGGCACGTAATCCTTGTGGCCAGGTGCATCGAGGATTGTGAACAGTGTCTTGTCGGTTTCAAAGTTGTTTGTAGCGATATCGATGGTTACGCCATGCTCTCTTTCTTCCTCTCGAGTGTCAAGCACCCATGCAAGCGAAAATGAGGCCTTGCCAATCTTCTCGGCTTCTTTTCGATGTTTGTCTATTGTCCGCTGGTTGACTACACCTAGGTCCAACAGCATCCGGCCTGTCATCGTACTTTTACCGGAATCAACGTGACCCACAACCACAAAGCTGGCATGTTTCTTCAGTTTACTGTTCTCGTGTTCTTTGAGCACGTTCAAGCCTTTGCTCTTTGGTAGAGGTGTTTCCGCAATTTTCAAGTTCTTCAGAGCTGCCTCCGTTGACTCCTTATTTTTCGCGTTCGGTGTAGCTGATGTGGATTTTTTCCCTGCTGCGGAAGGGAGGTCAGCAGCTGTCATTAGCACCTATTTCTTCGCAACTCGCATCGAACCTTTCGATTGGGCCGCCAGCACCACATCGTCAGGGGAAGGCTTTGAGAAGGCCTCGCTCAAAGCATCAGGGGTTGTATACGTCATCCAGGGCGGGGGATACAAGCGGCTTGGTGCCTCCGAAGCAGAGTCATTATTCAAGAGGGCTTGTGCGAATGCTGAAGGTTCAGCCTTTGGGACAGGAGGTTGTGGGGTGATAGGTTCATCCCGAGATTCAAATGCGCCGTCGACAGTGGATGGCAGGGGGCTAGCAGTGTCGGTGTTGGTAGATGGAGTGGCTGGCGATGGGCTCGGCTCGGCCTCCAACCGAGCTATCTTCATCCGGGCAACTCCTCGTTCGACCGCCTCCGTCTGGGTTGGATCCTTTGAAGCTGTGTCCTCTTGGCTTGTCTCAGACTTTTTCTCTTCCGCCTTCCTTTTCCTGGCCGCCGCAAGAGCCTGGAGCTTAGACATCTTCGGTGGCGCCGACGAACCGCCCAGGAGCCCACCACCAAGTGTGCGTTGAGGTCTGATGAAGACGGTCCTGCGGTCCTCAGGGATGTTCATCCAGGGCATGTCGGCAAAGAAGCTCGCACAAGATTGCCTCGGTCTCGGTTTGGTTGCACACACTCTCCATAGATCTGCTTCGGAGGCACCTGTTGGCAAGGGGAGGTCAACAGAAAGCAGGGAATCAAGAAATGGCATACCATTGGGTGCTGGTGGTGTGTTCTTCTGCGGCTTGCTCTTGGCTGCCGGTTTGGGCGCAGGATCGATGAATTTGCTGATCAAAAAGGCGACTGTCTTGTCGATATCATAGTAGTAATGCCAAAGTGCTTCCTGTATCTGTTGCGTGGTAACCTTGGATGCTTGAGGACCTAGGACTCCCTTAATCTCTTCGGTACCTGCTGTCATCTGTGCGCGGTCCTCCGGGGAGAGCTCGTCTTCCTCTTCTTCTGCGAAGCTGCCTCCATCAAATTCATCGAGGTCCTCCTCGTAGTCATAGTTCTGATACATTCGGTGTCGCGACATCTTGATTGTGGGCGTGGAGCGTGGGACGTCCTTCTTTGTGTAAGAGTCGTCTTGCTTTCCAGTGAGTGTGGTACTTGTTCCAGAAACCGTGGTCAAGTCAAGTCAAATCAAGGGGCCGGTGAAGGAGAGAATGAGAGACAATTGGAACAACGAAGAACTCCCTCCAAGTCGAGAAGGCAGGTATGCTTGCATCAGGCAGACAGACAGAGAGAAGCGGAAGTGACTACCCCGCTGACGTATTCCCAGTCGAGCACTGGCGGATCATTGCTTGTGGGTCCATATCCAGCACCCATCAAATCAGCCCCTCCAAATTTCAAAGATAAGATAAGCGTGGAAGTTTGGTTCCGCCGAAGCTCCGGGTTATCTGTCGTTTCCAAGGTTGTTGGAGGGGTCCAAAGGTGACAGGGGTAAATTTTGGTAGAGCTGCAGTACCCATACGGCGCGCCTAGACACGTCCGCAAACGCTATACACACTACATACCCCCTTCCCCCTGACCTTCTCAACCTCGACCTTCTGCACTCTCTTTAGTAAACTTAAGAGGGGATCTTGCTGCAAGGTTCGATCACTGAACAATCTTACAAGATGGCGATGAGTATGTCCCAACAATACCCACTCGTATAAAGCTCGTTGACTAGATACTAATCTGTCCCCATCGCTAGACCTGGACTTGTCGAATGGTACTTGAGACCCCCGAAGCTTCCCTAACGACGACTTTAGCATACTGACAACATCTATACAGCTGTGGTCACCAAGGACGAACAAGGAAGGCCTTTCATTGTTGTCCGAGAGTACGTCACGCTGTCTCCCTCGAGCTCAACAAGCTCCCTTGAACCCGGACTAACATGCTGTCGTCTGCAGCCAAGGCAAGAAGAGAAGACAATTTGGCAATGAAGCCGTCAAGAACCACATCCTCGCCGCCCGGACGGTCGCAAACATCGTCAAGAGCTCCCTCGGTCCCCGTGGCCTCGACAAGATCCTGATTTCTCCAGATGGCGACATCACGGTCACAAACGACGGTGCTACTATCCTGCAGCAGATGGAGATTACAAACCACGTCGCAAAGCTGTTGGTGGAGCTGTCAAAATCACAAGATGATGAGATAGGAGATGGTACAACCGGTGTTGTTGTCCTTGCTGGTGCTCTGCTGGAGCAGGCCGCTGAGCTCATCGACAAGGGAATTCACCCCATCCGTATCGCAGATGGTTACGACCAGGCCTGTGACATAGCAGTGTCCGAGCTGGACAAGATCGCAGACACCATCGAGTTCAGCAAGACAGAGACAGAGAACCTGTTCAAGGTGGCCCGGACAAGTCTGGGCAGCAAGATCGTTTCCAAGGCACACGACCAGTTCGCAAACATCGCCGTCGACGCTATCATGTCCGTCGCCGACCTCGACAGAAAAGATGTCGATTTCGAGTTGATTAAGGTTGACGGCAAGGTGGGTGGCGCGTTGGAGGATACACTGTTGGTAAAGGGAGTCATCGTCGACAAGGACTTTTCCCACCCACAAATGCCTTCCGAGGTCCGAGACGCCAAAATCGCCATCCTTACATGCGCATTCGAGCCGCCAAAGCCCAAGACCAAGCACAAGTTGGACATCACCACAGTGGAGGAGTTCAAGAAGCTGCAGAACTACGAGCGCGAGAAGTTCATTGAGATGATCCAACAGATCAAGGACACGGGCGCCAACCTTGCGATATGTCAGTGGGGCTTCGATGACGAGGCAAACCACCTTCTGTTGCAAAACGGACTGCCCGCTGTGCGGTGGGTCGGTGGACCAGAGATCGAGCTTATTGCCATCGCCACCAACGGCCGGATAGTACCCAGATTTGAGGATCTCAAGGCCGAGAAGCTGGGAACTGCCGGTGTTGTGCGGGAGATGAGCTTCGGTACTACGAGGGAGAAGATGCTCGTCATCGAGGAGTGTGCCAACACAAGAGCTGTCACCGTCTTCGTGCGTGGCAGCAACAAGATGGTGAGACATTCAAATCTCGCAACCCTCTTTGACCAAAAAGTATGACCAATTAACACGAATCCCAGATCATCGACGAGGCCAAGCGCTCCCTCCACGACGCCCTCTGCGTAGTCCGAAACCTCGTGCGTGACAACCGCGTCGTCTACGGTGGCGGTGCCGCCGAGATCGCCTGCTCCCTCGCTGTCGAGGACGCAGCCGTCAAGACCCCCGGTCTCGAGCAGTACGCCATGCGCGCCTTCTCCGAGGCCCTCGATGCCGTCCCCATGGCCCTGGCCGAGAACAGCGGTCTGAACCCCATCGCCACCCTGGCGGAGGTTAAGTCGCAGCAGGTCAAGAGCGAGGGCGGCAGGGGCAGACTGGGCGTGGACTGCATGCAGAGGGGCTCCAACGACATGAAGGAGGCCTTCGTCATCGACCCGCTCATCAGCAAGAAGCAGCAGCTCATGCTGGCCACGCAGCTTTGCAGGATGGTGCTGAAGGTGAATAATGTTATTGTGAGCGGAAGCGGTGAGGATGACTTCTAGATGGCGAGCGAAGATGGGGGAGTAATGCATGGTTAAATCGGAGACAGAGAAGAGAGAGAGAAAAAAAGGAATTAGCATTGCACAAAGCTGGCGCTTTGTGTCGGCAAAATTCAAGCTGGATCGCTCCGTGGATCTATAGACTGTAGATACCTTATTACTGTCCCTGGTAAAATCAAGTCACCTATGGTGGTAGTTGTAATAACGGCTGCGTCTTGATCTCGAGCTTTTGAGGGTGCACGCTTGCGACATAACTGCCGGTGTTCCATCGGCTTGGAGTTAGAGATTGGCATGGAAAAACAACCGTTGGACCGTTCATCAGTGGGTATAATGCATCGATACAGAACATTGATGTATTCGCTACAAAATAGATACATCTGACTGAGTGAATAGACAATCAGGCCAAAAAGGGAAACGTCCCACCCGCTATCCTTTCCTTCGTATCGCAAATGCCTCGAAATGCCATGCCATACCCAGGTGCCATTCCGTACCAGACCACACCATACCACACCATACCACACCATACCATACCATACCATGCCCCGCCCATCCTCGGGAAAGATCAACCCCGAGCTCACGCTACACACACGCCTTCGGAATAAAACCCGTCGCAGAAGCCATCCAATTATTCCACTCGTGCTACCATCAAATCCATCATCGTCAGACTCCTGTGTAACCACACCTACGCAAACCCAAAGCCCTGGGCATTCTCCAGCGCCATATTCAACCTCCTCTTCAACACCTCCCGGTCCCGATACTCCGGCAATAGGAGCGTTCCATAGCACGTGTACGCCGTCGGCAGGTGTCCGCCATCCTCTTCTTCCTCGCCGTTCTTCTGCACCACAAACTGTATGTTCTTGATGCCTCCCACGGGAACCCTGTCGGACGCCGTAACGAACTCCAACAACTTCCGCTTCATCCGGTCGTCATAGCGTTTGACTATGCTCCAGAAGTCCTTGATGGCGCGCGAAGTTGCCGTGTAGCCGACGTAGCGGGTGGCTCTCCGGAGCTCGCCGATATCGATCTCTTGCTGGCCTTCGACCAGGTTCTGCAGGAGATCAGGGCTCAAGAGGGTGAGTGATTTGGGGTGTAGGATGCAGCGGAAGCCCTTGGCAAAGGCTTCGTACTGCGGCCGGACTGAAACGTCTGTCATGTAGCGGATGTAGTCACTCACGTACGCGTTGCGGTTGGTGTTTGTGACGAGCGGCACATCCTCCGGGTTTTCGCGTGACAACACCCCGCCCGATGATTCATCCTCTAGTCTTGCAGCGAATGCGCGGCCAAATTGCGGCCATTCATGCTCTGATTTTTCTTTTATCCCAGGAGTGATGGATTGCATTTCTCGACTAACGTGTTCGTTGAACATGCTCGTTGAGAACTCGTACGTAATGGCAAACACATCCTCCACTGCCCCGTGGGCCTCATCCCACTCGAGCAGTTCCGTCAGACCTCTTGCTATCTGTGGCCACCCGTCACCGATATGATGAATGTCCGTGACCGGTTCGCCAAGAAGCTTGCGGTAGAGGGCCTTGGGGAAACTGACGGGGAGGGTAAGGCCGTTGTAAACAGCTAAGGCAACGAGCAGGCCCACAAGCTCGAATTTCCATTCCGGCTCGAGAGAACCAGGTTGGAACCATGTCATGCGGTTGGTCTCGTCTATAGTGAAGGCGCCAAAGTCTGGATCCAAGGCTTCGGCAATGGCAAGGCGGAAGAATTCTTGCTGCACACCGCCGGAGTCAAAGCCTTCTTCGCCAGTGTCCTCGCCCAAATGCACCTTGAGCGGTCTGAGCAGTTCCCTCTCTTCCCGACGCCAGAGCTGGTCAAATGCATCACCCAGAACCGTCTTTCGACCGATATCCAAGATCAAGTACCTCGAGGATGCTGTACGAAGGAGGTCTTTCAGAACGTTCTTGTGGTGTCGGTTGACAATTAGCGTTGCTTGTTCGAAGAGGCGTTCCAGTCGACTGTTCAGGGAAGCTGCTTCCTCATAAACGTGGCTCATCCTGGAGAAGTTGATGGCACGGAAGTAGGATATTAGCGTATCGGGATTGAACATATAGGGATAGTCCAGTAGATGGGCCTTCTGTTTGCTGGACGTGAACGATAGCCATGCGACAGGCATTTCTATGTTGTCTAATCGCTCCGCAAAATAATCGGCCAAGAACTGTTTGTGCGTTATGCGCAGTGCCTGACTCTTTTTGTCTATGAGAAAATTAGTAAATATTTGCCAGATATAAGCAACCTTTCCGTGTGGACTCACATATGGCATCTGTCAACGCGAGGGCACCACCAAAGGGGCCATCACCCGGGACTTCTGGGCTTCCATCCCACTCATGGAACATCACTGCTCGAGACCAATCCAAGAGCAAGGTCGACATGCGCGTCTCATGAAGGCCCTCTTCATTGCTGACGCTAAGTGCGTCAAGCTGGGCGAACAAGGGGGCCAGGATGTCAGGTTCGCCCTCGCTATCGTCGCCGAAGGCAGTTTCCTGTTCTACCATATCATCAAAGTATCTGCGTGTTGTGATTGCAGCAAGAAGTCTCCGTGCAAGCCGCGTCGCCAGGTCGTGAGAGAATGCATCGTCGTACTGAAGGCAGAGCTCTGCAAACTGGCTACCACTCGCCGCTAAGCTCAGTCCCTGGGACCGCAGGCGAGACATTTCCGTGATTTGGGTCTTCTCGGAAACCACTGGAGCCGCCGCTATCAATGCATGGAGACAGATGGAAATCAGCCGGCCTGCCTCTGCGTTAGACAGAGATAGTTCCTGCTTCGGAAACAACCTAGCCGTGGGGGAGCGGAGCGATTGAACGGACTTGGGAGGCGCGAAGAGGTGTGCAGCAGACAGCCAGAGACAGTGGTATACCAGTGTTGGTGCCACTCTTGTCATTCTCAACATACAGTACCACAGCGTCTGCGAGTCGATGAGCTCGCCCTTGTGTGTGAAAGAGCGGATCAGAGCATGAGGGTCGCTGAGTGTGTAGAAGAGACTTTGTTCAATGAACAGCTTCCACTCTCGTTTCAAGTCTGGAGAATAGGAGCTTCTCCGAGACTTGGACCTGCGTTTCATCATTTTTGTGCTCCGCCTTGCACCTGCCAGCGTCTTGGAAACCTCAGCCGGTTCCAATAAATGTTGTTCGCGAGTACCATCATCTTGAAGGACATCGCAGACGAAGTCCACAATATCGACATTCAGCCTCGAAATAGCCTGAGGGAGAAATGAGTCATACGTAATCTCGCTATCACAGTCAGGGTTTGCCATGGACAAATCGCTGGTTGATATCTCGGATGGGGTTGGCTGGTGGTCTGAACCTTGAGACGACACCTGCTCCGGCTCCGTAAATCCATCAATTTGATCGCTTGCTGGTTTACCTCTGTTCTCTGGCGGACTCGGCGAGGACTCCTTCTCGGAGTGAGATTCATCGAGGTCGTCTGCTGTTGATACCTTAGACATGGGCCGACTCAGACTTGACGCGGCATTCTTGATGGACCTTGCTGTCTTCTCTGCCTGAATCCCTGGCGGCCGCGGTGAGCGGAGGGCGTTAAGCTCTTCATCCGGCATCGGTTCAGGGGAGTACGTGTCAACAGACATTTGCCGTTTTGGCTGTGTCGCCGAGTTCGTTCGCACCCTGGCATTTGAATTGCGGCGAACAGTTCCAGGACGATGATTGGAAAAGCTTCGGTCACCAAGAGGCAATGCGCCATCTGTCTTTGCGTATTCAGCGGGTTCTGCCTCGCCATTGGAAGGTATATGAGTGGCCTTTGGCTCTTCAGCTATGGAAAACTCGTTCGCGTTCTGGCCTTTCGGTGACCTAGGAAGCGTGCCCTTGGAGGGTGACTTAGGCCGCGGAGATGACTTCCTTCGACGAGGACTTGGTGGCCTAGATTCCTCTCTAGGGTCATCCCTTTGCAAGTCGCAAGCCTTCTCATGCAGATCCTCAAGTGCGTTTGGTGTCAGCCACTCAAGCATTTTGAATGCAACAGTACCGAACATGTTGGCTGCGAACGACCTATAGTCCTTGCCTGTGAGTCTCTCAGTCACCTCGAATGTAGGACTCTCGGGGGCATGGTCCTCTTCTTCGGACAATCCATTGGTGGCTTTATCCGTTTCAGCGCTTGACTCCCTGGGGCTTGGATGTAAATGAACCCTTGCCTTTACCCTTGCTGGTCGACTCTTGGGTAATCTATCTGTGGTCTGACTGTTACGACCTTTTCCGGGCGAGCTTGCTCTCTCATCTGTACTTTGTAGGCCAGGTTTTCGGTGAAACTCGAGGGATTTTATTGCTGGTGGCGGCATTTTCGGGTTCCTCAGAGCTGGACACAAGGCATTCTCGGGTTTGTCCTGACTTGCCATGTAAACAGCCAGTACTCTTGCGCTGGTGGCATTGTATCGCCGTATAGGTATCCGCCCGACGCTCCGTTTCCGAAAAGAGAAACAGGTCGGGGTATTGCAGTAGTTGGAGCCGCAACCGTCTCGTAACTGGATGATGAACTTTTCGACAAGTTGCTGGAAGCCATGTCGGCGGCAGGCGCGGTGTATGGCGTAGACTCTCTTCGGGTTTTCGATGTCCTCAACCAACTCTTTCAGTTCGGGGGGAGCATCCCAGGGTAGGCGTGCGAAGGGAGCCGTTTCCCACAATCCAGCCAATAGATCGGTGTCAACATCGTGATGCATGTGGTGGTGGCCAGGCCCGGCGTCGAGCGGCCGAGTAGTGTCTCGCGTCATGTCATAAGGGACGGTGGGCGAAAGGTCCGGGGGCGGATGGTTTGTAGAGCGAGGAGTATGACTCCAAAGGGTGTCGAGGCAGGAGGGAAGTTAGGATGTTCGTTGTCCGGGTAGGTAGTCGTTGGGGTATGGGTATGGCAAGTTAGAGGGGTATTACAAGGCAAATGAAAGCTGAAATTGGCGATATTTGGGGGAGAAAGACAGCAGATATCAACTCATGAAATGCGAGTGGTGGTCAAAAGGTGGGCCAAGGACGTGTGTAACGAAGGCCAAAGGCCATGCACGCACGGAGACGGTATGTATGAAGGATGTATGTATGTATGTATGTATGTATGTATGTATGGACAAGACATGAAGTCTGTTGCCGGGGGCCAAATGATGGAAATCGTCTCAATCGCCTAAACAGGAGTGGCAGACTCCAGAGGCCAGGGCCAGGGGAATGAACGGGAATTGCTGCTGACCCGGCCCTGTTCATACCCCGGGCGTGACGGGAATACCGGGTGAGAAAAACGGGGCGGCCGGAACGGGCCAATCCTAAAACGGTCAAACCTATTTCTGTAACGTAGATATACCTAGGTGCGCCTAGGCAGTTGTACGACTACCTACCTACCTGGTATCGGAGATCTCTTTGATCTGGGAATAACTACCTAAGGTACCTAGGTATCCAGGTACTAAGCCATACCCACCTAGGTAGGTACATATTTATCACCCTAAAGTGACTGCCCAGGTGATCAAGGCTCTAAGTCAGAGGCTGTGCTATCAGTTACCCTTCTGTTACGGTAGTATAACAGTATGGTTAATTTATGTACCATATACTCCGTTGTTACCCTGCCTGGCCTGCAGAGTTACTGTACACTACCTAGGTACCTAGTTCTTCCCCCAAGTCTTATCGCTCGCTTATCGGGTACCCTGGGTACCCGGAAGGAGAGACCCCACCGAAAAATGAGTCCCTTTGAACTAAGAAACTGAGAAATCATCGCCACCGCAATTCAACCCTCACTTTACTAATCCAGTATTACGAGGTGTTATTTTACCTTGCAACAGCCACAGAGTATAATTAGCTCTATATCTCGAAGAGTTTCAAACTCGCCTACCTCACACGTCTTTCCGTTTCGCGGTATTCGAGCGCGACGAATCATCCCGCCCTTTTCCCCTCACTTCACGGAATACGTCAGTGAACAACCCCGCGATAGCATCAAACAGCAACATTTGAGCTTTCAAGATGGCGACCATCAGTGGTAGTCGCAATGCTCCGCCACAGGATACCTCCTCAACTCATCCATACACCTGCAACACTTGCCAGGTAGCCTTCCGCAACAGCGATTTGCAGAAGGGCCATATGAGGAGCGACTGGCAGTAAGTCTTCGGGACCTAGGCCACTTCTCCCAGCGTGCATGTCGCATACTAACCGTCACCGTCATCTAGTCGATACAACTTGAAACGTCGCGTTGCGACTCTTCCCCCTATCACCTCCGAGGTCTTCACCGAGAAGGTCATCCAGGCACGAGCTTCCACCACAGCCGAGGCCGAACGAGCCGGGTTTTCAAAAGAGTGCGGGGTGTGCAACAAGTCCTACTTCAGCGAGAACTCATACCAGAACCATCTTGGAAGCCAGAAGCACAAGGCCAAGGTAGCCGTTCTGCTGCGGAAGGGTAAAAATGGTCTCTCGGCCGATGATGCCAGCTCTATGATCAGCTCGACCTTTTCCCTTGGCGATCCCGTCCAGTCCAATGTCTCAGAGGTCGATTCGGACGCAGAGGATTTCAGCCAGATTGTTGAGGGCATGAAGAAAGCCGGTATATCAGAGCAACAAGGGCCAGCTCCTAGCAAGCCTGAGGCGGAACACCCGGCTTCCGAGGAGGCGTCTACCGAACAGCAAGATACGACTCCCACTCCTTCCGATGCACCTGGCGCGATAAAGTTGTCGTTGAACACTTGTTTGTTCTGCAACCACGAGTCCCCCGACGTACCCACCAACGTGATCCATATGGAAAAGACCCACGGCATGTTCATCCCTGAGAGGCAATATCTAGTGAAGCTCGAGGGCTTGCTAGGTTCCCTGCAACAACGTATCCAGGAATTCAACGAGTGCCTATTCTGTGGCAAGGTCAAAGCGAATGCCTACGCTGTGCAGACCCACATGCGCGATACAGCCCACTGCAGGATCCCCTACACGACTGAGGACGAACAACTTGAGATCGGAGAGTTCTACGATTTCCGCAGCACCTACTCGGACGACGATGATATGGAGGATGACTCAGACGACGACGATGACGAAGCCACACAACACGGCGGGGTGAAGCTTGGCAGCAAGCGCGCGGCAGTTACAACCAACGACGAAGGCGAGGAGGTCGAGGAGGGCGATGAAGGCTGGGAAACAGACTCCTCCGCCTCATCACTCGACTCCGCCGATCTCACTGCCGTTCCTGCGGAGAACCACTACCACCAGTATGAGCGACTGGATAGCCATGCTCACCACTCCAGTAACGACCCACGCCCTCATCGCCAGAGAGACGGCTTCCACTCTCACTCACACAAGCCCACTCGTGCCGTTTTCTATGACGAGTACGAACTGCACCTTCCCAGTGGGAGGTCCGTTGGTCATCGATCATTGAACCGGTACTTCCGCCAGAATCTGCGCGAACGTCCGTTCCTCGAGGGTCATCAACAACGACTTGCTCTCGAAGCACTCGAGAACGGCAACGACTCGGACGCCATGGACGTTGACTCGGACGAGGAGGAGGAGGGCAGCAACAACCGGCAACTCACGCACCGGCCCGTACGGGACCAGAAGAGGCAGTTGGTTGGTCGCGCTGGAGGCGGTGCTGGCATGCTGGGCGTTTCGGATAAGAAGAAGAAGGAGGTCCGGAAGGCGGAGCAGAAGGGTCGCAAGTTTGAGAACTTCCGGGAGAAGAGGAACCAGTGGCTGGTCAACAAGGAAGGAAACAACCAGAAGTACTTCCATTACAGTATTCTGTAGGGGGTATACTGGACTTTTCGGCTGGCACTGGCTTCGATGATGTAGTGGGTGGATGCGCACGGCTCATTGCTAGATCTCTTATTTATAGCGTTGTGAGTGGGTGTCACGAAGGGGGCGATGAATTAAAGTCGAAGAGATGTAGGCTTGAGTGGAAAGAAACGATATATCATCGTGTTTGATAATCAAAACGACGTTGACCTATATACTGGTGCGTAAACTGTAATTTGCACCATTGTGTGACTTGTGACAGCACGGCGAGTTGTCTTTCTTGGGCTATGAAACGACTGAACGAAAAGGAAAGTCTCCAGAAGAAAGTTTTCCCACAGGGAAGGAAACTGAGAGCCAGAGCACCCTCAAGAGTGAATGCATTGTGACGAGATACTTTCTGCTGCGGGTCTGGCAAAGCCCGCCAACAACGAAGAAAGACACCCGTCTATTCTGTTCGCATGTTCAGCAAAACAAAGCCCTGCTACCTTATGTGATTTGATGCTAAGGGGTAGCAAAAATACTCGATACTGCATTTCCCGTGAGTTCTTTGATAAACGACCGCAGGAATAATATCGGAACAAGTTTAGTGTTCATGTGACGACAAAGAAGGACACAATTCAGCCTACATTACAATGAAGTTCATGCTTATTTGATTTCAGGAACCACAATACTGTCAAGAACAGGGCAGTTCCAAGCTTTGAATATAAAATTGGCCATGTCATATGGTAAAGGACTAGAAGTATATTCCCAACCCCTTCTAAATAACCCACTGGTGTGGTATTCGCTATTGAAGGAGTCCTTCTCTACTCCATGAAACTTTCATTTAAAAATATATACGATGCGAAATCTAACACCGAGAACTTTGAATACGGCGGGGTCCTGGAGTTGCGATGAGGTACGTGAGTTGAGTAACGCACTACAGCTTGCTCTAGAATACTTCAATATTCCACAAGATGGCGATAGATGGGTAGCCAAAGCTCTTGCAATAAGGGCTCGTAGCTGGTCTGTCAGATGGGTATGCATTATAAAACATTGGCCTTCAAACCCCTACGCTATTCTGGTTGTCCGCCGGGGCGAAGACGAGCCATGTACTTGTCTTCAAACCAAGTGTTACCGATGTAGTACTGGGTGGTGGATGGATCATACAGATGCCTTACTGACTTCGTTCTCCCTAGTATAAATTGCGCCAAACACCTTTCAACATAGTGAATAGTAACCCAGCAGGTCGAGATGTCCCTTTCATCCCAGGCCGGATAAATCAAAGCTCAGTTAGATACACGCACGATCTGGACCGCTTGAATTTTGACATCTGGGACCTGAGCAAGCCGCCAAAGACCCGCGTCGGGCGGGATACAGTAGGATTCGATGCATCTGGGCGGCCCGGCATAGCTATGGGTTCGGGAGAGGAGGCTACCTTCGACAGAAATATCAGGCTGTGTCCGCTGCTAACCCCAGCCCGGCGGAAGCAGGTTGTCAATTCGAGGAAGGTGGTGGTTCTCGAGCGGAGATTGAGAAGGATTCGCCAGGATGCACATGTGTCAATAGCGCTCCTTCGTAGCCAAGGAATCCTTTTAAGGCTGCCCGAGTTTGTTATTCAGCTTGGATTCTTTTGACGCACGATTTGTTGTGTGGATGCTCGGTCAGGGGGCAAGAGGCGTAGTCTTGCTCGAGTAGGAACGGCCCGTCTGTTCTAGGCAAATGTGATATAGCCTCGGCGATTTAATTCAGAATGTTTCAATACAAGGACCACCAGTAATGAGGAATAATGGAACAGTAACTGAAGGTACTCCAGTACATACCTGCAGGCACTAGCCCCACTCGGCCTGCTACTCGTTCCTCGTAGCAGGTATATAAAATAGCGGTTACGCCGGAAAATCGCGGTTACCTTAAGATAATAATATATATAAATTTATATAACAGACTGTTATATTACCACTTCCTAATATAACCCCTAACTACTATTTTTAGTATTTTATCCTAATATAATATAACTCTTATTATTAATTCTAAGGCTAAGGCCGTTATAGTACGTTTCTTTTACGCCGAAACCTCGCAGAGACCGTTATATATAGCTGCTAAAACTCGCCGGTTATCCTGCCGGGAGGCCGCTTAAAAGGCAGGCTATTCCCGTATATCGGTAACTAAATATCTTTATAATCTCCGCGCTAGTATTAAGAGGCGCCTACACGGCCGGCCTCTAGCTTTAATTAACTCCGAAAATAACGCCCTAATCGCGTATATCTTAACGATCGAGAAGACCTCGTATAGGGCTAACCGGAACCTTATCGTTAACGCGTATAACCGCCTGCGTACTATTAGAACGCCTCCTGCCGGTCTAGTTTATAATAAGACCTAGTACCTTAAATAGAAGGCTAATTACCTATAGCTATCCCCTACTACGCTAAGGCTTTATAAGATTACTCGGCGCGGCTTTAATATCGATCTAGTAGTTATAAACAGCTTCTTTAACTAATATAAAGCCGAAGCTAAAAGGCTTTACCTTATAGCTTCTAGGCTATAGAATATAAACGAATAGGGCTGCCGTATCGCGGTTATCGATAGTAATATCGAAGTCCTTATAACGATAACGGAGGGGAAGAAAAATAAGCCGGAAATTATAGACTTTTCGAATAGAGAGTTAATAACCCTAATAGGGTATAGGAGCGCTATTAGCGAGGTTATTCCGGTATATTATATCTTCTAGCACTAGCTAGACGAATTATAGGCGCAGTTAGAACTTAACGATAATATCGCTTTTATAATCTCGGAGACTAGCTTTAATAACTCTACGATTATAATAGACTAGATTCGCTACTTTAACTAGTTCTCTTTCGGTTATTATACAGACTTCTAGCGGCTAGGGGTCTCTTTAAAGGATTAATTCGGCTAATCTTATAATGCTATATTTAATCTAGACGATTAGTTTAACTATAACTACGATAAGCTGCTGGAGGAGAAGGTCTCTATTCGGAAGGAGACCGGCTAGCGGGTATATTGCTTTTTAATCCTTAATAGCTTCGCCGGGCACGCAGATATAGAGCTTCTCGATTACTACTTAAAGTTCGATATTATCTGCTACTTTCTGCTAGCCCATTTAACGCACCGCTTATAGCCGATAGATATAGGTATCTTTAAGCACTTTAAAAACGAGTATTAGAGAGTTCTACGGGAGTATATCCGACGCGGTAAACTAGCCTACTTATATAACGACTTTATAATAAACTTAAAGCGGTTGCTTAATAAAGCCTTTACGAGGTCCTATGTAATCGGGGGCTTTATACGTTCTAGGCTATAGCTAATTAACCGCGAGATAGTTAGGACGAAAGCTACTGCTACCTAGAATATAATACTATTATTACGATATAAGTTTATTCTGCCTAGTAGTAATAGATACTCGTTTACGAAAAGGGGGCTCGATTATATCGACTAGGCCTATAAGCAGAGCTTCTTAGACGGTATACTTAAAGCCTTCGAAGATATTAAAAATACCTGTAACGAGGCTATAGCTCTATAGTCGTTATACGAGACCTTCTATACTAATAGTAATAAGCGGCTAAAGGCTGTATGAAATAAATAGATTCGCTACCGCTATACGCCCGGCGGTAATATCTTTAGTTCTATAAAGATAAAGCAGGTTCGTATAGCTTATAAGAAGAGGATATTTAAAGCTAACTAAATTATAGCGAAGAAGCAGATAGCTATCTATAGGCTATTTGCTAAGGAGGAAGAAGAACGGCTTAGAATATTATAGAGGGCTAATAAAGAGAAAGCGATAATATTATAGGAGAAGCGAGTTACGTTTAAGGACTAGCTGGAAAAGCAGGGCTATAATCTGAAAGATTATATCCCGTTAAATAAGAGGGATATCCCTAATCCCCTATAGTTTATTAACGCGCCGTTAAAATTTATGCCCTCTAGTATTATACGGCCGTTTCGTAAAATATCGCTAATACTACGAGAACTAGGCGTAGATCTAGGCCCTAACGATATTATAATAACTCTAGACGGCTAGACGGGGGTTATCTATACCCTTAATAATAAAGAGGACTTCCGGGTTAATATTAATAGCGACTATAGTAGGAGATAGGTAATAGAGGCCTTTCCTTATTTAGACTAGCTAATATACGTATTTAGGTATAAAGATATTATTACGGGCAATAAGGGCGACGAGAGCGACGAGGGCATTAATAGAGAGGGTTACGGTAATATATATAATATACGGTTATTACCGCTACTAACTATACTGTGCCCTCGCCCTTATATACTAGAGGAAGTAACTAGGGTACTCGGAAGCAACGAGTTTATATAGTTTTATTTATATAGTATTTAATTTATAAGGTTAAGAATAATATAATATAAATTGAGGCCGTGATATAATAGTTTGCTATATAAATTTATATAGGCTAGCGTCTAACGTTAGTAACCGCGATTTTCCGGCGTAACCGCTATTTTACATACCTGCTACGAGGAACGAGTAGCAGGCCGAGTGGGGCTAGTGCCTGCAGGTAGTTGGGTCTGCCTGAACGTTCCAAATGGTCATCCCTGGCAAATTCACCCCAAACGGAAGACTCCGTTCCGTGTAAGTGCTGTGGGGCCGATTGAGCACTGGCCACTGCATATTTCAACATCACATTCTTGTCTGTGTGGCCTTGCAGCCTTGGTACTAAATATGGATTCTTGCCATCGTTTAAGTGCTACTCAGGGATCTGAGGTGCTTACGAAGCCTGCACGGGAACGGGCTTCAGATGCAGCATGGAAATCCTGAGGTAACCCCAACGAGGCGGGGATAGCCTGCAGCGTCTCTGAACGGAGTTATCTTTCGATATGCAAGCATCTTTGGTCTTGGGCATCTTGCTACAGTGACATCCTCAAGACCTAATAGCGGGTAGCCTACCAGGTGACTCTTCTTGAACAGGACCTCGGAATGCAGCCTGCTGAAGTGGTTGGGTGGTACTGCATGAACAGGATGTTGTGATCCAATAGCCAGTGTGCTCTAGCCGCCTCTGGACCACTCAGTTGAACCTGCGACCATCCAAGTTCCCACCGCACTACATAGCCACAGAGAGCTTTTGCAGATGGCCCCCAAAACACCATGCCCGAACTCTTTGAGATGCAACATTGAACGAGGACGACAAAGAGGATGAACAAGAGCCAGGGGCAGTCGCCAAAGAAGGTAGCCATCATGGCTCCTTCAAAAGACACAGTCTTGCTGATGGCCCGATGTCAAGTCAGTATCTTGATATGCTTCATTACAGCCTCACTCTCGTTTAATATGATATGGAATTATCAAAAACGGCTTCAAGAAATCAGCAAACTGACATGTCTCGTGCGAGTCCCGCGAGGTATGAAGCAGTTGAGACGGGGTACAACCCAGGCCAGCTTGTAGCTTCCGAAGAGGCTTCCGAGACTCCAGATCCAGCACGAACTGAGGCGGGGACAAGACCTAAGCGTACAACTCCCAAAGACTACAAACCAACCGCACTGCGGTGGTGGTTCCACGTGGTCCTCATAGCATGTCTCGCTGTGTTCATAGGCCTGACCGAATACACCGTCCGAACATTGCAAGTTTACAATGGAGATGACTTGGTTTCTCAGCTGTGGTCTAGGGAGAACAGGGCCAAGTATCGAGAGGCTGAGAGAAGGGTGGGTATCACAGAACGATATTTCCACCGTATGGCCAGGACATTTGGAAACACAACCACCAGCATAGTTACCCAGACTGGACTTGATGGCACCACAGTCACATATACAACAAGTTCCGCGTATCTTCATGTTGGATCTTCCACAACAACGACCACTCTCCTTCCATCGCCTACTTCCTCCGGGGGCACTACCGTCCTAACCACCTCCGGGTTTCTCAATATCGACTCTTCTTCAACAACGACCACTCTCCTTCCACTGCCTACTTCCTCCGAGCTTCTCATCAGCAGCTCTTACTCAACAGCGATCACTTCCCCTACCACGCCTACGGGGGGTGTTGGAGATTCCGCCTCTACCTCCGGGCTTCTCATCATTGGTTCTTTTTCGACAACGACCAGTCTCATAGAGAAACCTCACCCATCACCCATCAACTACCTCGACCCCGAAAAGACATCTATCACATCGACAATCGGCCCAGAGACATTATCTCAAAGTCAGGAATCTCACGAAACTGGACACATCATCTCTGTGGCCTCACCCACTTCGCTGACTACAGAGTCTGATACTGGGACTACCGCAATTACCAGTACAAATATACAGGATCACACGAGTGAGGTATCATATATACTGCTTGGGACAGTGATATCGTCTTCAACAATGGGAGAGAACCATATGCCAACGTCGACTTACACGCCAATTACTGATTCAGAGATCACTAAAACTTCGGGCTCCAGTACTTATCTTGTAGTTGGACCAACACCGTCTTCTAAAACAATCACGGACGCATCAACGACCAACAAATATTCTGTTCAGGCTGGATCAACATCGTCCCCCACTAGCCTCTCGGAGGCAGCAGCTAGCAGTGGCTATTTGAAGGTTGGTACGACACCATCCTCTACGACTATCATGGAGACAGCAACCACGAGTGACCAAAATGCTGGTTTACAACTTGTTTCAACAACCACAAAGTCCACGGATGAAACTGTCCACTCTAGCAAGAACCTCGTGGATGGACCCTTATCAACTGCCGATATGATAGAAGGTGGTTCTATGACACTATCGACAATAGTTGACGCCCAGAAAACCGGCGGTTCGTCTGGGAACATCTTTGGCCCGGGTGCTACCACCACAATGCTGGACACATCAGCAGGCGAGACGCCAAGTGTGACGGTGGTCCAAGAGACGAAGACCTGGTCTCCGAGCGAAACCTGGATCGAGCAAGCTACAGTCGATTCAGAGGGACGAAGTACTATTCAGTCTATGAAGACAACTCTGTCAGGCAGCACTGGAATTTTCCAGTCGACTATGACATTATCATCAAAAGGCCACCAGGGAGATATAACAGTCATCCAGCAGACCGAGACATGGCCGTCGAGCGTTGCAACAATAGAGCATACCACAACAGATCAGGATGGACACACTATCGTGCAGGCATCAAAAACGACGGCGCCAGGAGGAACGACAATCATCCAGTCATCCGTGTCGATTCAACCTGGAGAGACGATCGTTACTGTCCCAACCGTCATTCCAGCCACTATCGGGGCCAGTACGGAAATTGTAAAGACAACTTTCACTGATGCTCAAGGCCACGCAACCATCTCGTCATACACAACTCTTCTCGGGGGCACACCTACGCTCACAACTCGTTCCTATTATGTCGCCACGTCTCTTCCCCCAGAAGACACAGTCATTACGATCCCAACAGTCGTCCCGACAACAATAGGCGGGACAACAGCGATTCTCGGGACGACAATGACCGATTCCCATGGTGATATTATCACATCTTCCTATACAACTGTCATCGGTGGGACGCCTACGTCCACAACAGTTTCAAAGGTTGTAGCTATGCCAGTCCCGTCTGGCGACATGCTCATCACTGTTTCAAAAGTCGTCCCGACAACTATAGGAGGGACAACAGAGAGCTTGGGGACGATAATGACCGATTCTCATGGAAATCTGATTACGTCTTCCTATACAACCGTCATTGGTGGGACACCCACATCCACAACGGTTTCAGAAGTTGTAGCTACGCCAGTCCCGTCTGGCGACATGCTCATCACTATCTCAACAGTCATACAGACCACCATAGGCGGAACCACCGAAATTGCCCAAACGGTGTTCACAAATGCCCAGGGTCAACTGACAACATCCTCTTACACCACTGTCTTGCACGGCACGCCAACATCCACGACCGAGTGGACCATCATTCCCACACCCACTTACACAGGCTCGGCGAATGCTCCCTCCAACAACTCTGCTGTCAATGGAAACACCAAAGTCATAGTATATGGGATTAGCGTTAATGATTACATGCTCGGCACCTTCTTGCCGACAATACTCACTGTTCTGGTGGCTTTCCCCGTGAAACTGATCAGCATCAACGCCAGACTAATGCAGCCCTTCCACAATCTTGCGACAGCTTACGAGAAACATGGCGCAAGTCCGGAGTCATCTATATTCCTGCGATTCGACACATGGCTCGGGGCGCTCTCGTTACCTCGTGCTATTAAACGGCGAGAGCCGGTCATCGCGATCTCGGATTTGCTTGTATTCGGCGCCGCACTTCTCACGCCTTTGGCGGCCGAGACAGTAAGCGTGCATGTCCCTGATGGCTGTAAAGAAAACTGCTTGGGAAACCTGGGTGTTTCTGTTGTGGTGGGACGCATTTTGGAGGCGCTGATGGCGACAATGGCTGCGCTCCTGATAGCGCTGATCGTCCTCTTGAGCGTGTTCCAGTGGAGGACGGGCGTGCGGCAAAATCCGTGGAGTATCGCGGCTATGGCAAGTTTATGTCTGGATCCTAGGTTCAGGGATAAGCTGCGATCTATCCCCAGAGGGCTTGATGGAGGTATAGAGAGATCAGTGATCCTTAAGGCTCTGGAGGATACTAGATATGCGCTTGGAGATTTCTGGACTTCTACGAGCCCTGAGACCATTGGTTTTCGAGGATATGGGGTAGTTGTTGCAAGGCATGATGGTGTGGTGAAGAAGCTGCTTGAAAAAGAACCTGGTGGAGAAGATACCGAAGAGCCTAAGGTCGGATACAAGAGGACTCAGCCGTTCAAGCTGCTGACCTGGTGGGGACGGTGTCTTTTGATCTTCGTCTTTTCCTGTATCCTGATCATCCTGACATACTACGAGAACTCTTCAGGGGACACGGGATTTGAACGCTTTATGGACAGTCAGGGCTTCGGCGTCAACTTTTTCTTCACAGCACTTGGGGTTGTCATCGGTGCTTGCATGGAAATGGTCTTCCGCTCCGTCGCCATTATGTCGCCTTACCTGCAACTCTCCAACGACAACCTCCCGGCTGAACGGTCTATCCTCCTCTCTCCGCCCACCAATGCCTTCTACGGGATCTACTCGGCAGTCCGTCAGCGGCACCTCTACCTCGGCGTCCTCTCCTTCACCACAATCCTCGGTGAGCTCTTCCTGCCTGTCACGCTCTCCCACGTGCCCTTCAGCCTCATCGAGACCTACAAGACGCAGGTCGTGTGCACGTGGATCAGCATTGCCATCCTGGGTCTCATGATACTCGTGCTGGTGGCCTCGTTCTTCATAGATTGGCCCCATATGCCTGTCGACCCGAGGACGGTAGCCGGGGCGATGTACTATGTGTGTGACTCTTGGATGCTGGAGACGATGCGGGGGATGTCGACGCTGAGTAAGAAGGATAGGGACCTGGATGTAAGATACTTGAGGCTGAGGTATGGGTATGGATATATATCGGGGGCTGTAAGTGGGAAAGAGAGGATGGGGGTAGATATTTGTGATGATACGGGAGAGGCGGCTGTAATCATACGGAGCGAAAAGATGCAGCGGCATGGCTGACGGACCTGAAGGACGGTCTCGTAAGGCACTTCTGGATAATTTTCAGCACCTAAATAGGGGAGTAGGCACTTTGGATACCCGATTTGCCAAGAGATGGATTTGTTGTTGTTTTCTCCCTTCGCCCGTCGTGACGTGATGGGCAGAGCAGGGCAGAGCAGGGCAGAGCAGGGCAGAGCAGGGCAGAGCAGGGCAGAGCAGCAATCTCAATAATGCGAGAGAAAGGAGGCGACTCTCCGGCCCAGGTTGTATTGCATGTGGCGTGTTCCAAGATTTTTTGAATTGGTTTCTCAAACCTGTCACACCACAACTTGCAGTGATGACTGGCGAGACTTCCCGGATATACCATATGCCCGCCAGAACTGCCCGCTAGAGAAGCAGATACGTGGCCAAAAATTAGGTATGCTCAACACTTTCTTGGGATGCATCATACCTACCTGGCTAGGTATTTGGTGCCGAGGAGGTTTCCAAGGTTGTTGGGACCAACTGGGCACTTAGATAACGTCTGTACATCTATCTGTACATTCGACAATTGGAAGTGGCTGCACGCACCTATCACGCGAGGTTGCATAAGGTACTGCCCACCATTCAAGGTCTCAAGTAAACTTGGGGTTGCCTTGGCAGTGCCCAAGGTGCATACCTATTAGAGGTATCCACGTACATATAGAGCTCAGCCCTAACCCCGGACCGGACACCTGGAGCTGCAATTTGGCGGGGAACCAGGGAGGCTGAACCCCGCAGTCAACAGTACCTAGCAGCCTAGGTACTTAGTACCTATGGTGCAAGGTCTCCTCGGCTTCATCAGTTGATACCTATGTATAAAAGCAAGTATTCTCGGTCATATCCAGCAGAGGAAATCGCAGTTGGGAGGCTTCCCTCTTCGTTCATCCGTCTTACGACTACATACCAAGAAAAACAGTTCTTCGGGATCCGAGGCACGCCGAACGAAGAGAGATCCTCACTTCTGAGATTCTGTGCCCCACTACAAGAACGCCCTGATCTCTTCCACCTGACACTCTGGGGCCCGGTAATCTGTACTGTGGATAGTACCTACTGTACCCCGGTCACGTCACTTTTGCGCGCCGAAACGACCCAAAGATAGGGACCACGAGCTTTTGTTGCTTGTGGCCCCATAGAAATTTCCCGCGGCTTCGGTCTTTTTGCCTTTCGCCCTTCGTTCTTCACCCAAACGAGCAGCGCCACTCATACGCCTGGCAGCTCTTCTCTTTTCCTCATACTAGACGAGGTGGTTTTACAGAGTAGACGACAATGATACCCATTTGATTATTATTCTGTATATTTATCTGCAGGCTTATTATTGTATCGACTTGCTAAGCCGCTCCAACTTCGTGGCCGCGCCACATGCTATTGGCCCACCGCAAACCGCGCTACCTATTCGAAAGTCCTTGCGACCTCCTCCCTACCTCATTTGCCCAGGGTGAATACATACGGGCATCATAGATCGTGCAGCAGTTAATCACCCTCGACCATGTCTTCTAATAAAAAAGGCCCAGAGGCGGAGGCGCCGCCCCAGAGCGCAAGCTCTCCAAAGCCTGCCACCGAGCTCTATCCTATGAGCAACTGGAAGTATGACAGCTTCCTCTGGTGCATGTCCGTCTTCGTCGACCTGTTCTTCCGCGAGGTCCATCCACGGGGCTCCTGGAAAGTTCCTCGCCAGGGCCCCATCCTCTTCGTTGCTGCGCCCCATGCGAACCAGGTGAGCAACCCTTCCGCCCTTTCCGGGATGGGGCAGATGTACTGCGCAAAGGCTCTGACTGACCTGTTTTACTTGTCTAGTTTGTCGATGCTTTAATCCTCCAACGAACACTTAAGAAAGAGGCAAAGCGCCGCGTGTCCCTTCTCGTCGCTCAAAAATCAGTCCATGGCTTCATCGGTTGGGCCTCCCGTCAAACCGGTGCTGTCCCCGTCGGCCGAGCCCAAGATGCTGCCAAACCGAAGGATGGCTTGGTATACTTGCCAGACCCTATTGGCGACCCGACCCTGGTCCGTGGTATCGGCACACACTTTGATAAGGACGCTGAAATTGGTGGTTTGATCTTCTTGCCCTCAGCCAAGGGCCAAGCAAGCAACAGCGTTGATATTGCCGAAATTCGCGGACCAGAGGAAATCCGCATCAAGAGGCCCTTTAAGAACAGGCTGCCCGTCTTCCAACTGACAGGGCGTGATGACATCGACGAGTCCGGTAGTTTTACAAACAAGGAACTCAAGGGAATCAAGGAGGGCTACCAGGGAACAAAGTATAAGCTCGCCCCCCACATCGACCAGACCAAGGTGTACGAAGCCGTCTTTGACCGACTGAGATCAGGAGGCTGTGTGGGCATTTTCCCCGAGGGAGGAAGCCACGACCGTACCGGACTGCTTCCCCTAAAGGCTGGCGTTGCAATTATGGCGCTTGGGGCCCTTGCAGACTCTCCCAACATCGACCTCAAGATTGTCCCCGTTGGCATGAACTACTTCCATGCACACAAGTTCCGGTCGAGGGCAGTCGTCGAGTTTGGCCAGCCTATCGAAATACCCACGGAGCTTATTGAGATGTACAAAAATGGGCAGAGGCGAGATGCCATCGGTTCGCTCTTGGACACAGTATACCAGGGCCTGGCTACCGTGACTGTCCAGACCCCGGACTATGACACTCTGATGCTCATCCAGGCAGCCCGTCGCCTGTACAAGCCCACCGGAAAGAAGCTGCCTCTCCCATTCGTTGTCGAGCTGAATCGGAGGTTGGCAATGGGCTATGAGAAGTACAAGGACGACCCGCGAATCGTCCAGCTGTCGGCTGCGGTCAAGGAATACAACAAGCAACTCCGATACCTAAATATACGCGATCACCAGGTTCAATACGCCAGGATGCCGATCTACAATGTCGTTTTCACCATGATTTATAGGATATTCAAGCTCCTGGTTCTTCTGGTCGGCACACTGCCCGGTCTGCTCCTCTTCACGCCAGTCTTTGTATTGACAAAGTACATAAGTATACGAAAGGCGAGAGAGGCGCTGGCTGGCTCGTCCGTCAAGATCCAAGGCCGTGATGTGATGGCAACATGGAAGATCATGACTGCCCTGTTCTTTGCGCCAGTCTTGTACAACACGTACATCTGCATTTTCGTCTGGAGGGTTTACGCGGATCGTCTCTGGGGCTACTGGGACTACGCTCCCCGTTGGATACCGCTCTGGACAGCATTCCCTATTGGCTGGATTCTGTTCCCCTTGATCACATTTGCAGCCCTCCGACTGGGAGAGGTGGGAATGGATATCTTCAAGTCACTGCGGCCACTTGTCATGTGCATCAACCCCGCGTCGGGTTACAACATCTACCAGCTGCGGGAACGGCGGGCGGAGCTGAGCGAGCGAGTGACAGACGTGATCAACGACCTCGGGCCGGAGATGTTCCCCGACTTCGACAAGGCGCGCATCGTTGCCGACCCCCTTAAGGAGGATGACCGGCCAAAGACACCCAGTGCGAAGCCGGCGACCAAGAGACGCGACAGCGACATGTCTAGCACAGGCACGGGCTACGACGGAGAGAGCCCGACACGGCCGCTCATCAGGCGCGACCCGAATTCGAGCAGCTACAGGTTGCCCAAGAACGAGTCATTCAGCAACATCGGCAAGGTGGCCATGTTCTCGACACGGCCATCGTCGCGGTCCCGGAGCAGGAGTAGGAGCAGCAGCAGCGGTGGGGCCTTCGGCTCGTCTGGGTTCCCCGTCAGCGCGTTCACGGCGCTGAACGGGAAGGAGGGCCTTGAAGAGGTCAGCAGGAAGATCCGCATGGAGATGAGGGAGAGGGGCGAGCTGAGGAGGCGGAGGAGTGAGGGGAAAAGGGCGTTTGAGCTTCAGAGTAATGATGGGGAGAGCGAGGATGAGGAGGATGCGAATGGTAGTAAGAAAGAGTCTTGACGGAGTTGAAGATTGAGAGGGGGGGGGGGTTGTTGATTATTAAGACTAATAGAAGAAGATGAATGTATATGGATTCTAAATACTCCGCACGGCTTGTGATGATTATACAAATGTTGAGTGATTATGTGCCTCGGAGTTACTGTGTAGAATTAATCCAGAGACTTGCAGCTTACGAAGAAGTACAAACTGTACGATATAGTGCATATAGTACGTCGTAAGCATTTTTCTGCTGCAAGACAAGCCAAAGCACCTCGGCCCAAGGCGTAATTACGGAGTAAACATCGATGGTCGGCATATCAGGGGGCTGACAACCGGGTACCCAGGTATGCACAACCCTCTCTACTGCGGCTGGGGTTGGCCAGCGGCGGGCTATTCGCAATGTTGCTGTCAAAAACTGCCCCGAGATCCTGGGTTATGACCGAGGGAAGTTCGGTGAACTCGATTGATATTGATTGATATGCTTGCATACGAAAGCTTACCATGTATAAGATCATGGCTGCCCGTGGTATCTGTCTCGTCTTATTTGTCTGTCTGTCTCATGTCATCATATACAATAAGATCTCTCTAAACGGACGTTCCTGAATATTGTCAAATCGAGCCTTACCTCCCCATGAAGGACGTCGCCGTCTTCAGTCACATCAGGAACTTCGGGGTGTGTTTGTTGCTGTCCATCATTCACTTGTCAACCCACCCACCCCACTTACCGACGAATTGCCCGAGTCAGGCAAAGCCCAGGACCCCTGAAACGTCATTGAGTAATTAAAAACAAAAAAAACAAAAAAAAACAATGTCACCTTCCTCTCCCTCCGCAGCAGCAGCAGCCGCCTCCTCCTCCACCCCCCGCCGTCACCGTTGGAACATGTTGAAGTCCATAGTCAACGGCGCGAAGAAGCTGGCGATCGGCGACGACGCCAACGGCGCGAAGCCCGCCGCCGACGAGCTGTTCCCCAAGGTCAACCCGGACGTCGACGGCGAGGACTGCCTGCGCGACTGCGAGGCGTGCCCGACGCACTACCCCAAGAGCTTCAAGATCGACGAGGATGACAACCTGTACGGGCAGATTAAGGGATGGAGCACGCATGTCCTGGTCGCGACGGGCAAGGCGGACTGGGTGAGGGACGTGGCTGATGAGAAGGGGAGTGTCATGCAGGCTATCGAGAGGGCGGAGAAGCCTAGTAACGGTGTAAGTCGTTGTTCTAAGACGCATGAACACACACACACACACAGATATATATATATATTCATATATATTACACTTTCTTTTTCTCCTCTTTTTCTGGGGCTATGGTTGCTCGGCTGACCAGTAGAAACAAAACCAATCCAGAAACTAATGCTCTCCGCCTCCAACATCCCAACGCCGCACCACACAAGCGACTACTCGGAGCCCACGACCGTCCTCCTCCTCCCAGCCCTCACCGTCATAGAAAACGTCACGCCCGCCTCGGCGCCCGCCCTGATAACACAATACATCAGCAAGGTCCCCACCAACGTGGACCCCCTCACCACCACCACCACCACCACCACCCCCTCATCATCCATACCCGACTCCCTTCCCCCGCCCCCGGACCCCCCAGTCCTCCCCGAAGGCCTCACCACCAGGCCCTGCCCCCACGCGGCAATCATCCTCCTGTGCAGCCAGAAGACCCGCGACGCGCGCTGCGGCCAGTCCGCGCCCCTGATCAGGAAGGAGCTGGAGAGACACCTGCGCCCGCTGGGGCTGTACAGGGACCTGGACGACGAGCGGCCCGGCGGCGTGGGCATCTACTTCATCTCGCACGTCGGCGGGCACAAGTACAGCGCCAACGTCATGATCTACCGGCGGCCCGACGCCTTCGGGCTCGACGGCACGGATGGCGCGGACCAGTCGCCGCCGGTGCAGAGGAAGGACCCCACGCGGGATGGCGAGGGCGCTGACCTGGGCGCTGCGCAGTGTATATGGCTGGCGAGGGTCTGGCCTGAGGACTGCGAGGGGATTGTCAAGTTTGAGGTGCTCCGGGGAAAGGTGAGGAAGCCTGAGCGTCAGCTTAGGGGTGGGTTTGATCGGTCTAGGGGGCTGATGAGCTGGTGAGGTTTGTTTGTTTGTTTGTTTTTGGCATTTTGGGGTGCTTGAGTGGTAGATGGTATGGCATCTTGCATGTGGCGTATGGTATATGGCATAATAGAAGGAGGCATTGGCACCGATACAGAGCATTTAGAGTAGAGGTATATACGAGCATATATGTGAATACAAAGCGTTTTCGGTTTTTTGTTTATTTGTTTAGTTGTTTAGTGTATCTTTTTGCATGTGACGGGATCTGAACTCGCTGAAGAATGAGTAACATCAGGGGCATCCTCCATCATCGGCATGCCGTGGGAACGAAGATACTCTTGCCTAGTGGTTGCATGCTTTCCCATGGGCACTTTCTCTTCCTGAACCGCCTCGCTTCCATCGTCGTCGTTGTTACAGCCGTCGGGTAGCCCAATCCTAATACTTGCATTCTGACGCCACTGTCCTTGGACCAATGCCGCGCCTCGTCCTCTATCTCCTCCACAGTTGGTTTCTGGTATGGGGCCATATGGGAGTTTTGTTTGACTGGTTGACAAGATACCACAGTAGATGGTCTGTAGTGACGGAGATGGGGGGTTGACTCTTGTGGATAGAGCGGCCGCAGGTCGACGTGTGATATAACCAGGATTCTCTGCCCCCCTTTTCCCCTCCCGCTTCCTACGAACGAGGGAAAGTATGCCGTAAAGTTTCAAGACGGCCGTTTATACCGTCGGTGTTTGGCGAGGAAAAGGACTTGAGAGTCTTGGCAGTTGATTTAGGTTCACTTACAGTTCACAGCCAGTTAGTAGGTGGTGTTCCGTAGCATTGTTGTCAGATCAGTCTCTTCCCATGGGACTACTCACACCGTTGACTCTTGTTTTACGTAGATGATTCAAACAATCTGGCAGACCAGAAGACAACGGTGCAGGTATAGGAGAGCCCCGTGTTCAAGAGGATGGGTATCGTTTGTTGAGAAGGTATGTGGTTATCGAGTTTGCAGTAGAAGGAAGGGTGGGCGGTGGCAGTAGGTCGTCTATTTTTGGTATAATTCCGAGGCTGAGTAGGGAGAGAAAAGGACAATGTGGCACTGTTTCTTCGCCTATGTGCTTTCTAAATTAAGAAAAAAAGAACTGACTGAGTGACTTTGTTGCTCAATGATGATACCCACTCCAAACACGAACCTCGGTGGTGCGTTGACGGGACGGGCCATCTTTATCAACATATGAAGGCACTTAGACTTCCCACGAGAAGTTGGGAACACGCAGCCCCATGGCCGATCATACTGCAATAATGTGATCTCCGGAACTTCTGGTGCGAGTGAGGCATATCATCGAAATCGAAGATCATCGAGGGGATCGAGGTTTTCGTTAAAAAGAAGAGGCTATCCACAACGTTTTTGAACACCGCTCAGTTGCTTCGAGGAGCAGAAAAGCGGAATCGGAACGCGTCGGAGCAAATGCTCCGCGGATGAAGCCACCTGCAAAGTCTAAACAGTTGACAAGTCGCATGGGTGATGATGAGACCTTCACTTGTGCTCAGGCCACCAACTCAGCCAGTCCCCCAGGGACACACACACACATCCGGGGATATTGTGGGAACCCCCACCCGAGTCCCACCTTGCGGCCGCTACAGGCAATATCTCCTCCTTGTCTTTGTATTGGGGGACGAACGATAAACTCTGAAGTGTCTGGAGGCTCAAAAAGACCCTCTCCCTTATGTATTCATCTATAAGGCCCCCCTGAAACTACGACACTGAACTGCCACTATGGAACATATAAGCCACAGGCACCACTACCGCTATCATGTCTTCCACGATTCCTGCAGAGATGGGTCGACGGGGGAAGATGGCCCTGTCCCGGGGAAATAACTTCGTAATGGGACAGTTCAAAACGGACTCACAAGGAAAACCGTAGACCAACTTGTTGCAGGTGCACTTCCTCCCCAGCACCTTAAAGCCAGGATCCAGGGTATAGAAATATGCATATCTCTGTTCGAAACACATCAGCCAAGATTGTCTAACTCGATGCTCTGGCCAGTGAGAAAGGATGCCGGCTGATCCGGGACGGGATTCAGGGGCCAGCATACATATGTATGGAATATGGACATGTGACCCGCGTGGGAACTGCATACTTATGTAGTATATATGAGTTTACTCATACATCATAACGGACAGATCGAGATGAGTTCCTTTCCAACGCAATAACGTGCTAGCATCATCCGAGAACTCCAGTGTCTAGACCGTGTTCTGCATGGAGATGAGGGGCCAATGATCTCAAGATCTACTGCAAGTGAAGATGATAGCTTGATCACTGGAGCAGAGCCACCGGAGCTCTCTCCGGACTTACATGTGCTTCCCAGCACAAGCAGCCTGATCACCATGGACACAAGAAGACATGGGTGAGTCCGACTTTCTGCCGTCATCAGTACTCAGAGAGGACACCGGAACCAGCTCTCAAGGTCTCATGAGAACACTGCAACGGCCTACACATTAGCAGTAACAACCCCTAAGATTCATCCCCCTTTGCTATTCAACCTCAACACCGCTCGCCTCACTCCCCACGTTACTCTGCTCCTCCCCTCTACCCACCCCCTTCTTCCTCTTGATATTCACCCAACTCAACCCCAAAGCCGCACAGAACGCCCCAGCAGCACAAGCAACACTAATATAATAAGCATTCCTCAACCCCACAAGATAAGCCTCCAACACCACCCCAACATACTCCTCCAGTCCCAACCCCTCGAGGACCGACCTGACCTGCGACGCACCCGAGTTGATCAGCACATCCGGGTCCAACCCAGGCACATCCCGCACGACGCCCTCAACAAGCCCATTCTGGAACACCGTCTGCGCGACAGCCACAAACACCGCCCCGCCGAGCGACTGGAAGAACTGCACGCACGCCGTAGCCACGGGGATGTCCTCCCGCGGCAGCACAGCCTGGACGACCAGGATGGCCAGCTGGAAGCCCACGCCGACGCCCAGGCCCGCCAGCACCTGATACCCGAACCAGGCGCGCAGGGGTGAATCAAGCGTGAGCGTGGTGATCATGCCGGCGCCGGCGGTGAAGAGGATCATGCCCACCAGGGCGAAGGGGTTGTAGTACCCGATGGCGCTGATGAGCGCCCCGGAGAGGACGGAGGTCAGGACCGTGGCTATGAGGAGGGGAAGGAGCTTGATGCCCGCCTCGACGGCGCTGTCGCCTTGAATCGCCTGGAAGTAGAGGGAGAGGTAGTAGATGAGGGGGAAGAAGGCGGAGCCGAAGAAGCAGGAGAAGAGCATGGCGCAGAGGACGTTGCGGTTCTTGAACAGGCGTGGCGGCAGGGTGCCCTGGTCGCCTTTCCAGAATTGGATGCCGATGAAGAGTGCTATTATGGCGCCGAAGCCTACAAAGAGGCCGATTATCCGGGAGTCGTTCCAGGGGTATTCTGTCCCGCCCCACTGGAGGGCTAGGAGTAGGCAGATGACGGCCGGGATGAGGACGGCTGTCCCGAGGAGGTCGAGCTTCTTGACCTTTGAGAGGAAGCTAACGTTGTTGTTGGTGTGTCTCTTCTGTCCCCTGATGCGCAAGAGGAAGAAGATGGCCACCATAGTCGCGCCGCCGATGGGAAGATCTACAGTCAGGTATGTCAGCCGAGTTTTGGCGACCACAGGTGTGTCCTGACGTAGGAAGAAAGATATCATCGGAAGGGGCAAGGCAGGTGGTCTACTTACTGATATAGAAACACCACCTCCAAGTGACATGATCCGTAAAAACGCCTCCCAGCAACGGCCCAGCCACAGATGCAATGCCCCACATGCCCCCTATCAGTCCAAAAGCCAACGGCCTCTTCCTCAATGGCAGCGTATACGCCATAACCACAATAGACCCAGAGAACAATCCCGCCGTCCCCATCCCCGCCACGGCCCGCCCGACGATAAAGGCCGTGCTCGACGGCGAGACGGCGCACACCAGGCTGCCGATCTCGAAGATGAAGATGGCGAGCAGGTAAACGACCTTGACCGGGAACGCATCGTAGAGTTTCCCATATAGCGGCTGAAGGGCTGTGGTCGTGAGGAGATAGGCGCTCCCGTACCAGCCTATGTCCTTCACGGACGAGAACTGCGCGGTGATGGCCCCCAGGGCAGGGGCTATAATGGTCTGGTCGAGGGCGACTAGGAACACGGACAGGCAGAGCGAGACGATGATGAGTATCCGCGTTGCGCCCTTCGGGTAGACGACTTCATGTTCATCATCTTCATCCTGCTGTTGCAGCGGCGATGACACTGGTGTGTGTGCGGCAGCTAATCCCCGATGTTGGTGTGTCGTATCCTTCTCCGTGGATGAGGACCCGGATAAACCGTCATCTCCGGAGGAGGAGATCGGCTTGAAGTCGGCGTTGTGGACCCTCTCCTGATCCTCACCCGTCTTAGGCCCCGTGTCTGGGTGTGGGGCCTTCTCGGCCTCCGGCACCGATGCCGAATCCATGGCCGCACTTTGTGCTTGTTGCAGAAAGGATGCCGAGAGGTTCGTTTTAGCAGATTGTTGTAATGGTCCGCGAGGCAGGATTATCTATTAGACAAGAACGAATACAAAATCGCCCAATACGTCTCCTCGTCGCTGCGAACAAAGGACCCCCAGCTCGATGCCCCCTGGCCACTGCTCTCACTCGGTCTGGTGCGACAATTGTCAGCAGCGACTGAAGACGATGAGGGTGATGTCGTATTGTTATATCTCATGAATGTACACAGAGCAACAAGGTCTGAGAAATCACAGTTCTTTCAAGTGGGAACCAGTTTCACCGCATTCTTCTTTGTTGTTTTTACCAGCAGCATCATCGATCTTGAGCCGCGTAGCATTACCGAGTCGGGCTGTCGTTGAGCGCGCGTTGAAACGCGGACAATCCCAGAAAATGTCTGGCGTTACATATGTAGTCTAGCTTGTACATAATCACAGATCATTGATTTAGGTAAGAAGTTTAGTCAGTCGGGAAAGTCCTCTCTTGCTGCCCAGGTCGCATGATGTGCACCCCATTTGCCGGGTGCATTTGGGGTATTGCACTTCGTCGTTGGTGGATTCTCGTCTCCAATTCCTAAACCATGTTCCGTTGTGTGTCATGTTTGTATGAGTTTCCAATCTGCTTTTATTTTGTTTGCATGTGTACACTTTTCCGTGCACTGGGATAGATGCCAGACAAGAATAAACGCCTCCTGATGCAACTTCCAAGATGAACAAGCCCCGCTCGCTACTCCTTGCCCATGCCTAATAACACCAGGTTCGCTACATTCATCGCGGCCATTACCGACCAGACCAACAAAGCAATAATGACCACTGGTATTGAATTTGCCATCTTGACGTTCTCCGCCGATGGTCCACTTACGGAGCTGACCACACTCGTCAGCCCCAGGTTGGCCATTCTTGTCTCGTTGTGGGTGGCCTCTTCGTTGTCGTCATCATAGTCGATGAAACGTGCCCTTCCTGGCCGGACCTTCATGTATTTGTTCATGCAGGTGAAGTAAATTAGTGGCGCCGATACGAACGGTAGTACTACACTGAGTACAACCTGGGACGCATTCAGTGCCGTATCAAGCCCTTCTCTTCCTACTGCACCTGCCACGATTATGCTGGGTATGATGCTCATGGACCGTGTCATCAGCCGCCGTAGCCATGGGCGTATGTGCCAGTTTATCGCACCTTCACTGACCATCTGTCCAGCGATGGTGCAGACGATTCCTGCGGAGATACCCGACAATAACAACGCCAGTGCAAAAAGGATACCCGCACCTCTTCCAAGGCTTCGGGAGAGCAATGCATGGATGGCGAAGATGTCAGCTCCCTCTGCTTCCTCAGCGCCATACAACGAGGAGCCAGCGATGATCAAGATGGCCGAGTTGATGAAGAGAGCAAAGGTGAAGAGCGATATGGCCAACTCGCCGATAGAGTACTTCATGCAGTGCTGGATTGCTGTCAGGGACGGTATGTAAACACTTTTTTCTGTTCCTTCGTTGGTGGAAGAGTCGGAATTGCCGATGGGCATGAGTCCCTTTTTCATGTCGTATTCCTTCAGCCGTGGCTGGACGATACCGGACCCCAAATACAAACTATGTGGCATGACGGTCGCCCCAAGGATACCACAAGACTGGTATAAACCTTCCTGCTGAATAATGGCGCTGGATGGGAGGTACCCGCGGAACACCTCGCCAACTGTGGTGTTGTGGATTAGAGACATTTGGATGCAGAAGCAGATGACAACTGCAAGCACAAGGAGGACGACGAAGGATTCAAAGGCGCGGAGCCCGCGCATCGACCCACTTGGATTGTAGAAAAGGAGGATGATCAGGACGTCCACGATGGAGATGGCACAGCCTGCTACCAGAGGTATCTGTGGTATGAGGAGATTGATTGCTATTGCTGTACCGATGACCTGCTAACTTGTTAGAATCGGGGTGATCTATGCCGGGAAGTTTGAGAACCCATTCGACTCACCTCTGCCAGATCAGTCGCGATGATGGCGACTTCAGCCAGGGCATACAGAGCATAATTCAACCAGCGAGGCAAGAAAGCTCGGCAGGCCTCGGCGAGGTTAAGCCCCGTTACTGTGCCTAGCTTTATACAGAGACTCTGAAGGAAGATGGCAAACAAATTGCTAAGTAAGACGATGAAGAGCAAGCGGAAGCGGTATGTTGCGCCGGCTGCGATATCGGTTGAGTAGTTTCCAGGATCAATATATGCCACTGCTATCATGAAACCGGGGCCGACGAATTTTCCAAATGTGAGGACGGCATGCCGTATTTGGGAGATAGTGGAAGGTGGTGATTCGGAGCCATCTTCCGGGTCATTCAATGGGGCTGGGGGACTTGGCGGCGATGGCGGTTTCTCCCTAACGGCGACCTGAGATGCATTTCTTTGGAGTGCCCCTGACGGAGACGGAGCAGCCTCGACCTCTGCGTCCTGTCCAGGGGCTGACTTCCGACCAAAACGGTGATGCAAATCGTTAGAGCCGTCCGAGCCTGTAGCTGTCAACGTTCTGCTGGGCAAGGCAGTATTGGTGCCCGCCGTCTCGTCACCCGGACTTGACTCCCGACCCGACTCCCACGAAGATACTTGCTCGTGTCCCTGGCCCTGAGATGATGATGGTGTTGACCTTTGTCGTAGCGGGGTTTCGACCGGGTTCAGTGACGAGGGTGCAGTTTCTCGTGAAGATGCGCCCTTTGCGGTTGGAGAAATCGAATGTTCTTCCATGGTGTTGCCCCCCTTTTAGAAGGTAGCAACAATTCTAGCGGACCTAGGCAGATGCCAAATCCTACAACTCCAAGCACTCCCAGAAACCTTGTCACGACCTATTTCCATGAATCGATTTCATTCCTTCGTGGTCCCAAGGTTGCGATTGACAAACACAGCAAAAAGACAGACCAGCGGTACGATGATGATGAGTCAAGTCTCAAGTAATTTGAGAGAGGCAAAGAAGTAAAAAGTGAAATAGTTATATGCCAGTAATTCCGTAGGGATGGCACAGTTGTCTTATGTAGGCGGTGGGATTCAAGTCAAAGTTTGATGCTGTAAAACGATGGTGATGCTTTTCAGAGTCAAGCTGAGTTACCGTCTTCAGAACAAATGTAAAGGGTCGGGAAGGCATGACTTACTTGTGTACGGAGTTGAAGGCCGATGCATGGATGATGAGTGGATTCCAGGACATCTAGAACGAGACAAGGACGCCCCAATCACGTAACGGTTTTACCCGACCCACTGGCTTCTCCACCAGTTGGCTTCGTCATCGATTCCTAGGTCAACTGGTACCGTATGTTTCTATCTTCCGGTTCTTTGTCTCCCCCTCACAGCCCCAACCCCAGCCGGGCTGCCGAGGGGTCCTAAGCCAGGACGCCTATGCTCTATGCAAAGGTGACAAGTAGGTAGCACGTGGGTCCCTAGGTAAGGTAGACCACTCACGGGGTAGCTCGGCGATCTCACAACGTCAACAAATCCTCGGCAAGTCGTCGTCCGTGAGACTCCTCGGCGGTGTTATCGGATACCCGAGCCAAAAGACACGGTGACCGGCAGGTATGTGTTCGGTTTCACATCTCAATACTACTCAAGTATACTTTCACAAAAGAAGGGTCGAGAATGCGGGTTCATCAACATACCCAATAATATTATTTTCAGATGCCTTCAGAACCTCCCAAGAGAATAGGCGCTTTTGTGTATCTGCCCCCTGTGGTAAACCTGCCATAACGCATTTACCCCGCCCCCCAGGTAGTTTTCCTCACGGTCTCCTAACGCCATCATCCAATTACTATCCCCACAAGCTGGCATGGCCAAAACACACATGCCATGCTCCTCCTGCACCAGTCTCGCTGAGCCAATCCGTATGCTACACACTTATTACTTCTGCTTCTTGCCCTCAACCTTCTTCTCAGCAGCGGCCTCCCGTTCTCTCCTGGCATAGATACCCGCCGTAAACGGGTTCTCATACCGCAGCGCAACAAGGTACACCAGAAACACCCAAGCAGTCAACAGCACGCCGGCCGGCCTCTCATACAATAAGGCCGTGCCCAGGAAGCTCATGGTGGACCCATAGTACATGGGCGCATCGCATATGTTAAAGGGGAAGCCGGTGACCATGTGGTCCATCAGGATGCCGAAGTAGTCGCCCAGGAAGGTGCCCGTGATCCCCAGCGCCCACGTAGACGAGATGACCAGGGTGTTGCCGGCCGCGATGAGCGCCCATCCGAGATACTTGACCGCGTCGCCCTCGAGGGCCGGGTGCGGCGGCTGGTAGCGCAGGGCGCGCTCATAGAGCATGTCTCGCACCATGCCGAGGGAGAAGATGGTCGCGGCGAGGGCGTAGCATGCTGCCTGGGCGTTGCCGCCGAAGATCTTGGTCAGGAAGCGGGTGCGATATTCTCGTCTGGCGACAATGCTGTAGGGAACGGCCAAGGTGTCAGTCAGCTAGATAGGCAGATAGGGTGGATCCCACCTGATCCGCGTTTTCGTGCAGGACAGGATAATGAAAGTCAATGGATGGCATGTCTTTCTTTTTGACTAAACTTACTTCCAGAATGTGGGGTTGAAGGCAATGGCAGCGGCAGAGACTGGGGTTTCATGGTCAGAAGAGCTGTTCACCCAAGGCTGTACAATGTGAATGTCAATGTCGAGTGCGGGGAACTTCCATACCGAGCAAGCTCTTTTGGCTGAAATCAACCAATTGATATCCTTGAGAGAAGGTCTGAGGTGCCATGGTTGACTTTGGTCTTCTTGCTAGTAACGATCGTGATGGAAAATCAGATGGGTTGTTGTGTTGTGAGGACTGCAGGATTCGTCGATGCATTTGAAGTCTTTTTCGGCTCACAAAGGATCAATGCTTCCCCCCCCCCCCTCAGCCCTTCTCTTCTCCTTTCCGAACAAGACAACAACCAAAGTTCTTTGTGTCACATGCCACGCTTTTGCATGCAAGCAAGCTTGTTCGGATTCCAAAAGGATCACCATGCTGTTGCGTCATTGGCCAAAAGGCGGCCACTATGGGGTACGTACTGCATGCCTAGGTATATAATTTGCTACATCCCTGATAAAGACAGGCATCAGCTAGGTACCTAGGTAGGTAAGAGTGAAGGGAAACAGTACGGAATACTTGCCTATGTGTCCGTTGTTAGCCGTGGACGAATTCAGGGGCAAGGAGCAGGGGTTCTTTCTCCAGTACACTACCCACTGCCTCGGGTGGGTTTTGGTGTGTTTCGGGTCGATGTTTCCGGACGTTTCAGAGAACATTGAACAGGGCACACACACACACGCGCGCGCGCGCTCGCTGTGAGAACAGGTCATCAGCCCAGGAAAGGAAATATCAGTCAATCAGCCCAGTTGGTTTGTATCTTGTCACAGCTTCAAACCCCCCACAGAGGAACATCTAGTGATACGCAGCTGGGTCTGCTACCGATCTGCATACTTTCGGATTCTTTTTACTCTGTCATCTGTACATAATAACTTCCATCGTACTCACGCTCTCTCTCAGGCATTACCTCAACAGATATCTATTGATTCTTTCGTTCAGGGGTAGATAGATAGATATTCATGACTTTTTGACCCCTGCCTCTCATATTCACCCCATCAATATGCCTCCCAAAAAGTCATCCGGCAAGTCGAAACAGCCGCCCAAAATAGCGGCTGGCTCTTCTTTCACACCTAAATCTTTCGAGAAGGAACTCAAAAACCTAGCAGCAAAGGCAAAGGAGGAAACATGGGGAAGGTGGTTGCTGGAGCAAGCCTCTGTCTACCTGCGGTCAGCCGTCCTGCTCGGCCTGGTCGCCGTCTATGCCAACGTCTCCGAGCTGGCATTATCGCCGGTATACGGCTCCATACCCGTGTCGATATGGCACAACAAGCTCGTCATGGCGGCGTGCTTCGTCGGCTGGGCGTGTAACCTGCACCTTGGCCGCATATTACCTATCAGGACGACACACCTGCTGCCCATCATCGCCCTGTATATCCCCATGGCACAGTATTTTCTCTTCAAGCTCAGCGGCACCTTCACCGCCTACCATGGTCCCTTGATCACCGAGGGCCTCACCTTGTTCCCCCTGCTCGTCCTGTCCGTGGCCTCTACCGCCACCTATCTCGATGGTGCGGACATGACCGTCGTTCCGGGCTTTATCCGTGACGCGATGCCTGGCATTGGATCTTGGTTTTACTTCAGGGCGGTCGAGTCGGTGTCCGCAAAGCTTCTGGGCCAGTACATTGGCAAGAGCATCTTCCAGACCCGGATGATCTTAGAGACCATCCTCGGGGCATCATACGCCCTTTTCGCTCCCTCCAAATTTCTGGTCCTCACTCTTCCGGCGTTGCTACACACAGCCTTCTTCAACCCTCACGTCATGACGCCTATGGCTGCTCAATCTCTCAACGCCACGTTGACCGCGAATGATTGGTTGCTGCACGACAGGAAGGAGTCTCTGACTGGGTACATCTCAGTCGCGGATAATCTCAAGGCTGGATATCGGGTGATGAGATGTGACCACAGTCTTCTTGGTGGAGAATGGATACGGTTTAAGGGGCTTAGGGTCGCAGAGCCCATCTATGGTGTCTTCACAATGCTTGAGGGTGTACGGCTCATCGAGGTGCCTGAGCCTGTCCCGGATAACGAGGCCAAGGCTCTTGTAATGTGAGTTTCCTGACCCTAAACCGGCAAATGTGCACACGTGGCTAACGTGCTCCACTAGTGGTTTGGGAATTGGAACACTTCCGGCAGCCCTAGTCGCTCATGGAGTCGACACCACCATCGTCGAGATTGACCCTGTGGTGCACGAGTTCGCATCCAAATACTTCCAGCTGCCATCCAACCACACGGCGGTCATCCAGGACGCAGTTACTTACACAAGGGACCTCGCCAACAACACAGACACCAAGTTTGACTACATAGTCCATGATGTATTCACCGGCGGAGCAGAGCCCATCGCCCTGTTCACACTGGAATTCCTACAGAACCTCAACGCCCTGCTGAAGCCGAACGGCGCCATCGCTATAGTACGCCCCTTCATTCCCGCCCACCCACGCCCTATTTAACCAATTCAAACACTGACTGACCACTTCCAGAACTACGCCGGCGACTTCACCCTCCCCCCGCCAAAGATAGTCTTCAAGACCATTAAAGAAGTCTTCCCCTCGTGCCGCATCTTCCGCGAGCAGCCGCGCGACGACGCCCTCGTCGAGGAGGAGAAGCGCGACTTCACCAACATGGTCATCTTCTGCACCAAGGACGCCGACCGCCCCGTCGCCTTCCGCAAGGCCACGCCCGCCGACATGCTGCAGAGCCGCACGCGGCAGCACTTCCTCGTGCCCAAGCACGAGGTCTTCGAGACGGACTTCACGGCCGGCGGGGAGGTGGGCATCCTGAGGAGCAATGATACCGCCGCGCTGGAGAAGTGGCACCAGAAGAGCGGGCTGGGACACTGGGAGGTCATGAGGGTTGTGTTGCCGGATTTCGTGTGGGAGAGCTGGTGAGTGGGGCGGTGTCTGTTTGCATTTGGTGTCTATGTATAGCTGTTCTGTAGATGCTCAGTTGGTGGTGTGGGCAAAGCCACCTGATCTCCAGGTTGTGTTTATTAGGTCTTTCCAGAAGAAGCAAGCTGCATGTTCGTCTGTCGTAGGATACCCCGTGGGTGGCGGAATTTTGAAAGAACTGATCACCATCTTCATTTTCAGCATTCCCCATGTTTCAGGTCATTATGATGCCAATTAACTTTGATTACGCTTCTACTTAGTCTATCACCCTACTAAATATACTGCTTTGCCAGTAGTAGCGCTTTTTCAAACTCACAGGCATTGATTATGCACACTTTGTGTCCGCCTGGCTCAATAATCCGTAATGATGCCTGTAAGACGACAAACGACGGGGCTCGCCCACTGGAAACACCGCCAATTAGGAGATGTTCATTGGGAAGGGTACCCGCCGTTGGGAAGTTGACCGGAAAGCTGATTACTGTGAGATTTGCACACACCTACAACCTACCCGATCTCTACCGTCCCATCTCACTGGGGCCATTCGTACTTGGCCAGAAGAAACCGGCGATATTGCGATGCAATCTGATCATTCGAGGCCACACCCTCCCGCTTCACAGGGATCCTGACGGATCTGTAGGTTGTTAAGGTGGTCAAATCGTGATTGAAGCCTGCGCGGCCGAGCATGTACCGCGGCCTGCCTCCCCGACAGGACACGCCCTTCAGTTGAGGGTGAAGGCGGCTGATCAGCGAGAAGGATCCTGGGGTAATCTTTTCTAGTTGCCAATGTCCAGGCCACCTTTTGTATGCCTTGGGCTTGGCCAGTTTCTGCTCGGGAAACCTTTCGAAGCACACTTGCTCGACATGATCAGATCTGCCACAGTGGCTGCACTTCGATCCCTTCCCTGCTCTCGAGACTTGTACTCTCTTATCCTGTGCCGCCTTGGGTTCTGGCCCGCGTGGGACAGACTGTGGTCCTGTGCCTGATACAAGTGGTCCCGGATTTGCCGTACGCATAGTTTGGAGGGCCGTGTTGGATTGCTGATGCCTCGATCGTTTGGTACGTTTTTCCGCTGTAGGAGAGGTGATCTTGGAAATTGTCCCGCGGTTCGGCGTCTCATGATCCACTGTTGCTGCCCCCACCGCGACTGGCCCAGAGGTGGCTATTCCATCTGAAAAGGAGGTAGGCGGCGGTAACTTGTATGTTATGGGTTTCACAGCATCTATAGTGCTGTCTGTCCTCAGTTGGATCTCAGTCTTTCCCGTAATCGCTCTCCTCGAGCCTCCTATTGTCAGGAAAACCCATAGATCCTTCGCACTTTCCAAAGTCTGTAAGACCTTCATATCCGTAGGCCGAGGTCCTGGTTTCCACCTTCCCCGAGCTTCGCGGACTTGCAACGGCATGACCAATCCGACGCCCAGGCCCAAACAAGGCGCAGCGTTCGCATACCACATGCAGGCGATACTAGCGGCCTTGTCTGCGATCTCGTTTCCTAGCAATCCCATATGCGCTGGTACCCAGTGGAACTCGACAGTGCCAAGTTTTCGTAGCTTGTAGTATTCCTCCAGAGCTCTTATGCCGATCGAGGTTGCGAACTTCTTTTCTGGACATGTATAGTCGTCAAAGCGGAAAGGGCCGCACATGTCCAGCTCCGCGGACAGCGCGAGTAGGCCACTGAGTTCATCAGCGTCATCCGCTATCGCCATCAGATTCTGGGCAGCCTTCCTTATCGCCATGCCCAGACTTATAGCCTTCTCGAGCCATTTCAACGCATTCATACTGTCACTGCATATTTTGAAGACCGGTCGCTTGTCCAACCCGTTCTGGTTTTCTCTCAGCTCAGCCTCTCTGTCTTGAACAGCCCTCTGAAGAGCTAACAGAATCGCAAGTTTCTCCAGGTCAGATACAATCGAAAGGCCTGTGACATGTGCGGAATGTATCCTCCACTGTTTTTTGTTCAAAAGGTGAACCACTGCAATACCTCCGTAATGATTAAGAGCTTGTCCGGGGAGGTTGAAGTTTCGGTGAGATGCGTCCGTCCAAAACGCCCGCTTATCATCTGATAGGCTCTTTGCGAAGTCGTAGGCATGCCGTTTCTCCCGAATGAAGACGATTCCTCTGTTCTTTTCGACTTTGGCTGGTGGGATGATCTCTGACCAGACGAGTGAGCTGTAGCCTGTCGGAGCTGGGACCGGAAGTGACACAATCGGCTCTAGGATGCCATCTTTCTTCGCTGGTAATATTTTCTCCCGAAATTCCTGCCTTTGGATAGTTGTGTCTTGTATGGTCTCACACGGGAATTGTTCCCGTGGGGTGGCCTCTCGTTGGGCATTTGCCTGTGAGATATTCTCTTGTTGTATTGGCGACTCTGTGGTTTCTTGCTTTGTGAGGGCCTCCTGGGCACCCGTTTCTGGTGTCTCGACATAATCCTCTGGGAGCGTTTCCTCCTGAAAGGATACGTCCTGTAAGTCTTTCTGCTCTGTGTTGGCATCTTTTGGGATGATATCCTCTTGGGAGGTCTGTGGTGGGACATCGTCGACTAGGACGCTCTCTTCGGACGGTGTGAGCTTTTGTGGGAATGTCGCATGTAGCATACGCCGAGACTCGCCGTGTGACTTCCTCCGTCTCGCTCTCCACTGCCGAATCCCACGGCCAAGCTTTCTCAGCCTGCTATCCTTCTTGCCATCCTGGGTCCGCTCTTGGACCACCTGAGCTGCTTGTTTCGAAAGTGGATCATCCACCAAAGCCAAATCTATTGTTGACGCAATTCGTACGGAAACACGTCTTAAGAAGGCTGGAAGCCTGTCTCTTTTGTGTTGTGTATCCATGGTGGTCGAATACGTCGAAAGTGAGTAGTTCATCAACCGACGCTGCGCTCCTGAGTTTACAGCATTATCGCACAACTACAAGTGACAAGAGCCTGGCCCTCGTAAAACGTGTAAGAAGTAATTTGAGAGTGAAGTTATCAAGAGATACCTTTGGCCTACATTGCGTAAAGGCCAAAAGGGGTTGGTTGGTATGCAGAGGATGCGAATTGGTGATCAGCGGTGTGAATCGAGATAGGTATGGGCTTGCATACCGTTTCCGATCTTCACAAGGTGCTATCGGTTCGGCTAACGTCGTGCTAGAACGCCGGGCTGATTACACAAATCAAGACAGGATTTGAGTGAGTTGATCTGTGGTCCTCTAAGTGACCCCGAAGAAGTATCGGAGGTGACGTCTGAGGGTACCATGTACTACTTACTGTATGTAGATATGTATAAGTTCTAGGTAGCCTTTCCCCACCAACAACCTACTTAAGGACTTATATAGGTAGGCTCAGTAGGTGCTCGGTGAATGTGCGGTTTTTGAACGCACCTGTCTCTTGCAAGATACACACTCGAACTATCACACTAGAAAAGGAGAAGCGTGGTCTACTTAGGCCATATGCTGCTTCAGAGCAAAAGGATACCTAGCCTAGCTAGGAGCCAGAGTGAGAAGTAGCCAGGGGAAGCTCGGGCATGGGCAACACTATGCGTGCCATCCTCTATCATGATATTCCTCAAGCATAAACATCGATGGGGTGCTCCCTTTTTACCTGGCCAAATGTTATACTTGTGAAGAGACGGCAACGTCTTCCCCCCAGCGTGATGGGGCGGGTATATTCAGCGAAGCAGTAGAGAATGATAGGATCGATATGTGGTCGATCTGTGTGGGTGGAGAAGGTTGCTTGCTTCTACAGACCTACCTAGTTAGGGTAGTAGGTATACATACCTACTTGGGTAGACATGCTTGCCCAGCTACATAGTACACCCATGTGCCAGGTGCCAGGTGCCAGGTGCCAGGTCCCGATGCATTGCATGCAGGGCAGCACCCGGAATGATTTCCATCAAGTTGCTCGCAAGACGTACCTAGGTACTCATTTCTATGTGCCTTCAGGTTTCCAAGGTTAAGAAGGTGTAGCTTACCTACCTACCTAGGTACCTAGGTAGTGTGAAACCTTCTACTGCATTAGAGGGCGTCAACAGTACTAACCAGTAGTACTTCCCTTACCGGCAAGATCTTGGTCCGCGAGAAAGTAACCTTGTTGGACCAGCCTGGAGGCCCCTCGATGTGGGTCCCTGCAACGCCCGGACCAAGCCTACCAGCCTACCAAGTCCAGCCTGATGTCGCCCCGATCGCGAAAAGCTTAGAGAAAAGCACGGACCACGTATGGTTCTAGTTGTCGCTCCCGATCCTATCGACAACTCGACACCTTCCCGCCTTGACTGATCTTCCCACGATCCACGATACCTTCACCCCTCGCCAACAACCTCTCACAGTGTGCCTTAAGTGGATCCAGAGCTCGCACTTCTGTGCCGACACTCAAAATCTTTGTTCCTGCTACATGTTCTAGCACCTCACTCCCTGCAGCCATCCGCGAACTGCCGAACAGCAAAAGCCCCTCGGCCCCTCTCTCTCAGTACCACATTCTTCTTGCAGTATTGACTACACTCGGACTACGCGCACGTCGTCGCGGGGCGCGACAAGACAGCCAGCCAAGATGATGCCCAATCATCCCATGTATGGGCAACACCATTATCCCCAGGAGGCTTCCGCCTGGATGCATCCACAATCCCACCACCAGCACGCCCAGCAAGCTGCCGCCGCCGCTGCCGCCTCCGCTGCACAGCAGGCTCACTTCAACCGCATCGCGACCACGGCCAACCATGCCAACGCCCTCAACGCTGTCCACCAGGATGGTGGCGCCGAGAACCCCAACATGTCTGAGGACAACCGTCGCACCATGCAGTACATCGCCGATCTCCTCAACGAGAACACGCGCGAGCAGGCCCTCCTGGAGCTCAGCAAGAAGCGCGAACAGGTCCCTGAGCTCGCCTTGATCCTGTGGCACTCCTTCGGCGTCATGACCTCGCTTGTGCAGGAGATCATATCTGTCTACACCCTACTCAACCCTTCGCAGCTCACCGCGGCTGCCTCTAACAGGGTTTGTAATGCTCTCGCCCTTCTTCAGTGTGTGGCATCTCACAACGAAACCCGCACATTGTTCCTTAATGGTATGCCAGCATATCCCCTTCCGCTAGTACTTGAACCAACCCTAACGTTTCCCAGCGCATATTCCTCTGTATCTCTACCCGTTCCTGAACACGACCTCAAAGTCGCGACCTTTCGAGTATCTTCGACTCACCAGTCTCGGCGTCATCGGTGCTCTGGTTAAGAATGACTCCACCGAGGTCATCAACTTCCTCCTGACCACCGAGATAATTCCCCTATGCCTTAGAATCATGGAGACCGGCTCAGAGCTTAGCAAGACCGTTGCTATCTTCATCGTCCAGAAGATCTTGTTAGATGACAACGGACTGAACTACATCTGTGCCACCTATGAGAGATTCTATGCTGTCGGGACTGTCCTCAGCAACATGGTCGGCCAGCTCGTGGAACAACAAACCGCGAGACTGCTGAAGCATGTTGTTCGGTGTTTCTTACGGTATGTACCTATATCCAGCCTCGTCTTCATACTGCATGTCCCTTCTTTTACAGGATTCCTTGAGAACTAACTCGTCACAGATTGAGCGACAATGCTAGGGCAAGAGAAGCTCTTCGTCAGTGTCTTCCTGAGCCGTTGCGCGACGCTACGTTCTCCTCTGTCCTTCGCGACGATGCGGCCACGAAGCGGTGCTTGACCCAGCTCCTCGTCAATCTGTCTGACAATGCGATGCCAGAAATTGGTAACCCCGGTCTTTCTTAGGAGGATTCGACGACCGAAATCAATTCCATGACACAAGAATCGTCAGAACACTGGTCATCTGACTAGAGGGATGTCGACAGTGAAGAAGTGCCCGGCATGGGGGAGATGGAGGCGGAGCTGCCTATCCATATCAGCTCTTCAAACGTTGATACATCTGTCTCCACAGATCCAGCGATCTCGGGCACAACTAAGAAGCATGAATGTTCTTTTAAGGAATTGAAGAAGGAGGCTTTCTCCAGCGAGACGAGTGAGGACGCTTCTTCCGGAACAGTATACGAGAAGGTCTCTTCGAGTAGACCGGACGAGGAGGTCCCTATTAGCACGATCTACATGGGTTCTGCTAGCAAACCAAACGAGGACCTCTCCAGCAAGGCCGACAAAGACGATACATCCATCAACCCCAATGAGGTTATTTCAAGCAAATCAAACGAGGAGGCTTCTGCTAGCAAAATAGTCGACGCTTCTGCCAGCCAAGTCTACGAGTCTTCTTCTACCAAAATGGTCGAGAAGGCTTCTGCTAGCAGCTCATTCATTGATCCGTCTTCTGGCAAACCGAAAAAGCATACCTTCGAAAGGCAGGATAACAACCCTATCTTGGCCGTGTTGAAACCCTTACATGGCGCGTCTTGTACAACTGGCTATGAGAACTTTGATGGCGTATTGGACGAGGAGCTTCCTAGGAATCCGAACGAGGAGTCTGCTAGCAAACCCCACGGCAATGTTGACTCGTCCAGCAAATTGAACGAGGGGTTTGCCGATGAAATGGATATTGAAATTTTAGCCGGCAGAAAGGACGTGGTGTCTCCCAGCAAAGCTGATGACAAGCTTGCCGACGAAACGGACGCCGACTTGAACAGCAAAGCCGGCGATGAACCTATCAGGCCAATGGATGACGAGCATATCGAGTCGGCAGATAGGTATCCTGTCAACTCCCCAAACGATAAACCAGCCAGCCCTACGCCTCAGCCTAGTCCCGGATTTCGAGGCAAGAAACGATTTCTACCCGTTCTCGAGCTTTCCAACAGCAGCAACCGCCCCACCTTGTAACAGCATGCATATCACAGCGACATTGGAATTTTACGACTTTTTTTCTTTCGACTTTTTGTTTGAGCGGAGGAGGGCCAAAATATCTATCTTGTAACGTTCTCTGAGCGACGATACCCATTCCGACATTTTCCACATTCCCATAAGTTCCGGAGTATCTGGACTAGGGCATTTCCATGTTCCTCAATGAACTACTGAAATGAACGGTGTCTTACGGTTTTTATCATAAGTTGCCTCACCCTTGGTTTTCATTCCGTTCTTCTTTGTGTGCATAGGTGTCTTGGCCTCCAAAACGAATCTAGAGGTCTAGTCAAGATGGAAGAGGGGTGGTATTATTGGTCTGTCTCATTACGTTTTTGCATTTCCGGGGGAGGACCCATTAGAAGGTATACCCGTTGTGGCGTTCTTACGGCGTTATACCAAAAAAGTTCGGTTATGACAAAAAGGGGTGGGACGGGGGGATTTCGTATGGATGGATGGGATGGATGGATGGCTGGCTGGCAGGCAGTGTTTTGTTTTGTTTGAGACGGTCTGGCTTGGTTGTTTTCGGCTGGTGGTGGGGAGAGGAAAAGGGAAACCTGGTTTCCGTTCTGTAACTATATTAAACATGTACGATAACTCTAGCGGTATCAATGACAGCGAGATGCCTTACGCTTTTTCTCTGCCGGTCCCTGTTTCTGGGATTCAAGTCCCCAAGATGCGTGCATGCTGTGGGTAACTTTAGAGCGCCTTTGACTCTGCCATAGAATAGAAGCCAAGAGAGAAAACAACTCAACAAGAAAGATCATGAACGACCAAATATACAAAACACGAACCAGTCCTTTTCTTTAATCTCTATAGCCCGTTACGTAACCCCTCACATGTACACCATGACAAGCCATGAAACACAAGCAGCCAGCCCAGCAATACAATACACCGGAGCAGGCAGGACGACACCACCAGCCGCGCCCTTCGCGGCTGCCGAAGCCCCAGTGCTACTTGCATTCCCGGCAGCAGCCGACGACTCAGCCGCCGAGGTGGAGGTGGTCCAGCCCCTCGCGGAGGTCGTAGTCGCCAAGCTGGTCGGCGCCATGGCCGGCGTGGTACCAGTCGGCGTGGCGAGAACTCCACCGCCCGCGAGGAAGTTGGCGTTTGTGCCGAGGGTCAGCGTCCACGCCGAGGATGATGGGGTGGCCGTGCGGCGGGCTAGTCCGAAGGGGAGGGAGGCGGTGATGGTCGTTCCGAACTTGCCGTTGTCTACGTCGATGCCTACTGTGAAGGTGCCTTCGGAGCCGCCGGCTGAGGAGGCTGCTTGGTCGGCTAGTTTGGTGGTGGATGATGGGGGGTCGTTGGTGCCGCTGGTGGTGGTGCCTGAGTCCGAGCCTGAACCTGAGCCTGAACCTGAGCCCGTTGTGGCGGCTGGGTATCCGGATGGGGAGCTACCGCCGCTGTAGGACGGGCTTGTATCTGAACCTGTGCCTGAGCCTGAACCTGTGCCTGAGCCTGAACCTGCCGTGCCAGTCGTGAAGGGAGAGGAGTTGCTGCTGCTGCTGCTGTCGCCCGTACTTGCACCACCCGTACCCGAGTCTCCACTTCCGTCGCCGGAGCAGCTATCGTCGCTTCCATCGTCGTTGCAGGTGTCACTGCTGCCGTCTCCAGAATCCGATGCACCCGTTGCAGTTGTCCCTGCGGCGGAGTCGGTGGGATTGGCTGTTCCGCTACTGCCCCCATCTGTACCAGACGCGCCAGTCTGATCATCTGAGCCGTCCGACGCTCCATTGGTATTACCTGTGACCAGTCCAGTTGGACTCAAAGCACCGCTGTTCGAGCCGCCCGCCGCTCCTCCGGTCCCGGAAACCCCAGTCGCGCCGGAACTAGAAGACGCCCCTGTCGCCGTGGCTCCTGGTGATGCGCCGCCAGACCCAGACCCCCTCAGTGTGCTGATGGGGACCAGGCTTTCCGAATTCGAGTCTGGGTTGTCACCGGATGTTGTGAGCTCGTCCTCGACGATGATAATCTCCGACGCGACAGATTTGCCGATGCCAGCCCGGTCAGCGAAGTCCTGGATGTCAAAGTTCATCCTCATCGAGGGGTTGGAGCTTATGTCGGCCGCCCAGGCGGTCCAGTTGAATGAAGTACCGCTAGCTTGTGTTTGGGGTGGACTGTATAGCATTACAGCGAGGAGCCGCAGATTCGAAGATGACGAGGACGATGACGAGGATGAAGAAGATGAGGAAGAGGATGAAGGGAACAGCCCTGAAGGCTCTTCAAAGGAGACAAACGGGTCATCTGTAGAGCTAAGCAAGCCCCCGCTCATGTTCAGCTGGGAGGAGCTGTCCAAAGTCATCTGCTGTACGAATAGCAGATAACTTTCGGGAGAGACGACGACGAGGTCTGGGCTGTTGACCGAACCTTCTCCTGAAGTAGCCAGGATGGGCATCATCAAGCCCAGAGCTAGGTATGTATCGTTGCTGCCCCCGCCCGGCCAGCTTAGCACCGGCGGGCTCGACATGACTATTGGAAACTGTCAGTAGACTTCCCACGCAGTTGCAAAGGCTTTATGAGACTCACCTTGAATTGATGTCTTCCTAGTTGGGGTAACGGAGAAAGGAGGGTTGAAGCTGTCGCTGCTTCTCCCATCTATTCGTGCTATGGCCTCGCCCTGAAGGAGGGTTGTGATGGCCACGGCGGCAAGACGCCTCCTGGGCAAAGTATTAATCATGGTAGAATAATGAGTGACTGTGAGAGATCTGGGTTATTTCCAATATTGATTATAGCAAGACCAGACGCTTGTCTGTATGCTCGACCGTCGAAGGCCAAAGTTGTTCAGCAGAGCACTGATGGTCGCCGTTACATGAAAGAGAGTGACGGGGCAGCAATTTGGATGCTTGTAGAGAAATCCAATGTCACCAAAGAGGGAGAGGCCTTGGTTTAAGACATGACTGAGGGCCTGGCAGGAAAAGGTCGAGTCGAATCTAGAACATCCAAAGTGTACGTGGCTGCTCATCTCAGAGGAAGACGGCCAGGTATGAGAGGAAACAAGAGACCCATCTTGTTTCAATAACGGTCAGTGCTCGACATCACTGGAAACAGATAGACAGCTGATGCAAGATAACCGTCTGAGTATAGGTCGAGACCATGAGCAAGACAATGTTTTGCAGACCACTGGGGCTTTGGTTGGGTATCAAGCCCTCCATATAGTGGCCGGGCCGAAGGGCCAGTCCTGTTTGGAGGCCCGGTGATGATGAAGCGGCATCGGAGTCGGAAGGGAGGAAGATCAGCTCCGGAACACATCCGGCATGCCGAAAGCATCATGGAAACTAATTATAGGACGGTAGAGTAGGCCGATGTCCCAAATTTGGCCGGGCTGAAGCGGCCACCGTTGGCAGGATAGAGTCGGCATAAATGGTTATTGTTGTCAAGCCCCTTTCGAAGTATGGAATCATCGCAACGAAGGCTCACTTTCCAGTCGCATCCAAGCCGTCAGTCTTCTGTTACAGAAAAACAGAAAAACAGAAAAACAGAAAAACAGAAAAAACAGGAAATAAAAAACTTCCCATTTCAATGGTGATCATGTGTCAAGATGTTCGAGATTTGATGTTACATTTGATGTTCAAGGTTCGCGGCGTAGTACTCTATAAAGCATAATATAGCAGAGCAGGTGCATGTGCAGGGGACCTCCAGATGTCCACTGTGAGCTGAGGTGCTAATGTTGCGACATGGACATCTGGGACTAGGTATGCATTGCTTACATAATCCCTCAGTAGATCTTTGACCTTAATTCAACTTGCAGTCAACTTCTGTATGCTCATCATACACCTTTCTTTTGTTGGCTCTGTTCCCATGTTGAACATTGCCGCCGGATTACATCCCGAACTCTCCAATTCACAACCAATAGAGCCAGCCACGTGCGCCCTGCTTCCGCTTATGTCCAAAACCGGGACATGGCGTTGTTTCGAGGAGGAATGAGTGGCGCAGCCATGTATGTGTGTGTGTGTGTGTGTCAATCCTTCTGGATGGCCAAGCAAGTAGGTAGATGGTAAGTGATCAAGATTCGTCAACTCTGAATATCAACCCCGGATTCGAAAAAAAGAAAAAAAAGAAAAATTGCGAATACATACTGGGGATGCTGGGGCGGGAGATGTGGAGGATTCATCTGTTCCATCCCTGGAGGAAGAAGCGAACCCCTGACCGGGGGAGGGGGCGCCAACCACACAGAGAACCCATTCCAGACCTTTTCTAAGCTTGCACTGTTTTCTGTTCTGAGTATGGCGTGGGATGGACATATGTACATACATGTACATTCGTGGACACAGATGCCACTGCACTTCTGGGTGTTGCCGTAATCATGAGATCTTGTTACGGTCTATTGATTACTCAAGTAGATGTTCTGCTGCTCCTCTTTCTTTCCTTCCTCCCTTCCAACACCCTCGGATGCAGCTGACAGGCCACACCACTCATCGCCCTTCAAAAGTCTTCGAGGTCGGTGGTTGTTGTTGTTCATGCTGTTGGACGACGTGCGCCGGCCTATATTACCTCTACTCAACTATTTACTACTTACATGGTACATCATCCACTTGAACTTGGTCCTCACTCCCTCCTGCACGGCAGATTCACCCCGGCAAGTCGTCAGTTGATACCTATCCCGATCGCCCTAAGTCATACATACACCTTTGTCATTCGAGCTTATGCGGTCTGGCGTCTTGGCGGTCTACGGTCTGAATAATAAACGAGTCAGATACCGCTTGCCTGTCTGTCTGGGCTTCATTGCACATCTCGGACTAATGTCTAACTAATTGACTACAGCTATCAGCCTGGAAATCGGGTTGCCTTGGGTCGCTTGCCTTCAGCATACTCCAACAAGGTTATTCCGCTTTGCTTCTTTCCAACTGCAGCATCCCCGTTCGTCCTACAGTTCCCATTGCACGCTCATTGCACGACGCATCTTCCCACGTGGTCGCACGACCGCACCCAAGGGCCCCAAACTCTCGGGTCAAGGCCGCTAGATAATCAACGACCAATTCGGGACATCTGCTGGGCCTCATAATCGTCACAGCGTCGCAGCCGCGGTCACGGCCCGTACTGTAACGATCTCAGATCGACAGGTACCGGTACGACTCTGTCAAACCATCAACTTGCAACATGGGCAGCCTATTGCCTTCACTCCTCCTCCTGGCTTCACCCGTTGTTGCTGCCAGCAGCGATGGAGATCGTGCGTCCCCTCAAGCCGGCGTGCTCGAGGGCGGCAATCCAGCCAAGTACAATTCGTCCAACCCTATCACCCTGTTTATTATCCAAGCCATGATCATCATCATCTTCTGTCGCCTCCTTCACTACCCCTTGTCGTACCTTGGCCAGCCTCGTGTCATCGCTGAGGTTATCGGCGGCATCCTCCTGGGCCCCTCGGTTATGATGCGCATCCCCAACTTCAAGAACTCCATTTTCCCAACTGATTCTATGCCTGTCCTTAACAATGTCGCAAACCTGGGTCTGATCATCTTCCTCTTCCTCGTCGCCCTGGAAGTCGACATCCGGCTCTTCACCAGGAACTGGAGGGTCGCCCTGTCCGTCGGCCTGGCCGGCATGATCCTGCCCTTCGGTTTGGGCTTTGCCATCGCTTGGGGGCTATATCATCAGTTTCGGGTAGATTCTGATCTCGCCGACTTGAATTTCGGCGTTTACGCGCTGTTTATTGGGACTGCGTTGGCCATAACTGCGTTCCCCGTGCTTTGCCGTATCTTGACTGAGCTGAAGCTGCTCCGCTCATCTGTTGGTGTCACGGTCCTCGCGGCTGGTATTGGTAACGATGTGACGGGCTGGATCCTTCTGGCCCTGTGCGTGGCCCTCGTCAACAACGCTAGCGGCCTGGCTGCTCTTTGGGCCTTGCTTTGCACCGTTGGCTGGGCACTGTTCCTGGTCTTTGCCGTTCGCCCTGGATTTCTGTGGTGTTTGAAGAGAACCGGCAGTATCCAGAATGGTCCTACTCAAGGCATGGTTGCTCTGACGCTGCTTCTCGTTCTTCTTTCGGCGTGGTTCACAGGTATGTCCTCGGTCTAGCGGAGTTGTGAGTTCCACACTTCTCGATATTGACGCACACTCTGTAGGCATTATTGGAGTTCATCCCATTTTCGGTGCTTTCCTGGTTGGGCTGATCTGCCCTCATGAGGGTGGTTTCGCCATCAAGTTGACGGAGAAGATCGAGGATCTCATCTCTGTCCTCTTTTTGCCCCTCTACTTTGCTCTGTCAGGATTGAGCACCAACCTCGGGTTGCTCAACAATGGCATCACTTGGGCCTATGTGATTGGCGTTATTGCTGTCGCCTTTTCCGGTAAGATCATTGGAGGCACACTGGCAGCGCGCTTCAACGGCCTGGAGTGGCGGGAGAGCTTCACCATCGGATGCCTCATGAGTTGCAAGGGTCTTGTTGAGCTCATCGTGCTTGTAAGTAGACAGGCCTTGAGACTGTTGCACCGAAGACTATAACTCTAACATCATGACCACACAGAACATCGGTTTGCAAGCGGGTATCTTGTCGCAGCGGACTTTCACTATGTTCGTCGTCATGGCTTTGGTAGGGACATATTCCATAACTCGTGTGGAAAAGTTTTGTTGCACTTGCTGACTATTTCCATTAGGTCACAACGGTGGCAACCACTCCTTTGACCAAGTGGCTTTACCCACCCTGGTACCAGGCCAAGTTGGAGAAATGGCGAAGGGGCGAGACCGACAAGGATGGCAACCCCATCTCATCCGACGGAGAAGACTCTATCCAAAAGTTGAACTCAGCTCAGATTCACCGTCTGCTCGTTTATCTGCGCTTGGACAGTCTCCCAAGTCTCTTCACCTTTATCGCTCTTCTAGGTGACGACAAGGAGATGAAAGCCGTACAAGCGACAGAAGAAGACGTCACCGCGGAGAAGGGCGAGGACCAGTACACCACCCAGCCCACAACAGAACAACCCCTCGAGGTCCACGGCCTGCGCATCCTGGAGCTCACAGAGCGTACCTCGTCCGTGATGCACGTCACCGAGGGCGAAGAGTTCTACTCGGAACGAGATCCAGTAGTCAACACCTTCCGCACATTTTCCCAGCTAAACCATGTCGCCGTGTCGGGCAAAGTATCCATCGTGCCCGAGTCGTCATACGCCGAGACACTAATCAAGCAAGCCTCCGACGTCTCGTCGGACTTCATGCTCGTCCCCTGGAGCGAGTACGGCAGCATAACAGAGGACACGTCCGTGCCGTTCCTGACCTCGGCCCAGGACCGCTACAACGGCCGCGGCCACCTCGACTTCATCAACAAGACGCTCGAGCACTCCGTCTGCAACACGGGCATCTTCATCAACCACGGCTTCGGCGGGCTGGGCCCCGCGGAGCGCCCCAGCCTCAAGCGCGGCAAGAGCGCCATGACGATTCATAGCCTGCGCGACACCGCGACCCTGCCCGTCAAGGAGAAGAACCACCAGATCTTCCTGCCCTTCTTCGGCGGCGTGGACGACCGCGTCGCCCTGCGCCTCGCCCTCCAGCTGGCCAAGAACCCGCACGTCGTCCTCACCGTGGCGCATTTCAGCTGGGCTGCTCACGACTCGGGCGACGAGATCGAACTGCCCTCCAAGGCACACGTCGTAGTCACGGGGAGAAATGGAGGTAGCGGTGCACCCGAGGTCAGCAACGGCTCGGGGGTAGGCGATGAGGACCCCGTCAAGGTTATCGAGGAGATCTCTGCTCAAGACCTCCACCTCCTCTCCTCGATGCAGTCCTCCCTTCCCCGACGGCTGGCCGGGCGCGTCACGTTCACGGAGATCAGCGTCACGCGTGGCACGGCCGCGGCCGAGGCCGTCGCCTGCGCGAGAAAGCACGTTGGCGGGTCCCCGCAGAACGCGGGCGACATTGTCGTTGTTGGTCGGGCACATCCTGGTCTTGGCGACTACCATGTCGAGTCCGGAGGGGGTGACTTGAAGAGGACGGTCGGTGTGGTTGCCGAGCAGCTTCTCAATGGCGGCGTCAAGGCTAGTGTGCTTGTTGTCAAGGCTGGTGGTGCTGGGTTGCAGTGGTGAATGAGTGAGTGAGTGAGTTAGAGTGGGAATGTTGGCATTTCTTTCTATTCCCCCCCCCCCCCTTTTTTTCTTCTTCCTTTTTCTATTTTCCTTTTCTAGTATCCAATGATTTACTTACGAGTTGATTGATCGGTGGGCACGTTCTATACCTATCGGTCATGATTGATACCTCTTCAGAACTCCACGGAGTCTGAATATCTGGGATTTGGTGTTGTTGACATTGGACATTGGATATAACAACAGTTCTTGTAGACATAGCTGATATCCTAGATATATGATAATGATGGCTTTCCACAAGCAGCAGCAGCATAGGGGGATGAGATGGTCAAGTCACCAGGGCTGCTTGGTACATATCTACCTAAGTATCTATTCCATTTCAGTTTCCAGAAGCTGGGCGAGCTGCATCCAAACATTTCTTTGATTCTCCCATTACAGCCCAACCTCTTCTCACTCAACTTTACTCAATATGCAACCCCCCAGACGCAATCAGATGCAGCCCATTTATCCACGACGCCCTAGGCTCACACAAAAACCCAACGCCGAACGCGATTTCCTCCGGCTGGGCCATCCTATGTCCCACGGGTGTCTGCGCCATTACCGGGGCCACTTTAAAAGTTGGGTGTTAGCTCTTTTCTTCTCCAAGTAAATCAACAAGTGAAAGACAGAGGAAGGGGGGAGGGGGGAGGGGGGGAAGAAAAACCACTTACTCTCCCTCATAAACTCCTCCCCCGCAGCCGCAAACCCAGCGGTCATGGTCGGGCCGGGGGACACAGCATTGACGGTGCACCCGTACCGCGGCGGCAGCTCCTTGGCCCAGACCTTGGTCATGGCGTCGACCATGCCCTTGGTGCCGGCATAGATGGTCTGCAGGGGCGGGGCGGCGCGCGCGGAGATGGACACGATGTTGACGATGCGGCCGCCGTCGACTGTGGCCATCGTCTGCTGTTCGGGGAAGGGGAAGGAAGGGGACAGGCCCTGGGTCTGGGTCTGGGTCTGGGTCTGGGTCTGGGTCTGGGTCTGGGTCTGGGTCTGCGCCTGGGCCTGGGCCTGGGCCTGCGCATGCGCCTGCGCAACAGCGCCCTGGGCAGATGGTCCCGACGACGTCCCCGGTAGATACGGAAGGACGCCCTGCACGAGGAGGAAGACGGCCCGGGCGTTGAGGTTGACCAGGCGGTTCCAGTCGTCGAGGGTCTGCTCGGCCAGGGGCTTGTTGACGGCCAGGCCGGCGTTGTTGACCAGGATGTGGATGGTGGGCCCGTACCTCCCCACGGTGGCGTCTATCAGCTTCCGCGGGCCGTCCTCCGCCGTCAGGTCCGCCTCGACGGCGATGGAGGCCTGAGCGGTGGGCAGGGCGGCGACGACGCCGTTTGCCTCGTTGGCCAGCTCGGGGTAGGGGTAGTTGACGACGACGCTGGCGCCTCGGGACGAGAGCTCCTGGGCGATGGCGGCGCCTATCCCCGTGTTGGAGCCTGTCACTATGGCGACCTTGCCTGCGAGGGTTTGGTCTGGCATGGTTTCCGTCTCGGCCAGTGTGTGACGTACTGTTTTGGTTTGATGGTTGTTGGTGTGGATGGATGGACAATGAGAAGCAACGTCTCTTATATAATATGTTATAATTCAGTGAGATTCAACCTTTACCCGGCTCTTAAACTGATCAAGATTACATACAACAGCATCAATGAACATTATATATTCCAGCTCCATTTCGAGATGGTGTCACCGATGAGCCAATTGTGAAACCCGATGCTCCGTCGTCATGGAATCGGCGTCCCGATGTGGGGGTGGGGGTTGATCTGCCCGTTACCCAGCACACATCTCAGACGCCCCGGATTCCGGGACCACCAACGGCGTCCACCGCATGTACGGCATATACTTCTCGGTTCTATATGAGGATTGGGATATCAGATATGGTTTTTTATGGAGAAGATGACTTTGTACAATGAGAATACAAAGAAACTCACACTGAAGTCGCGCCTCGAAATGCCTCCATCCATCCCCTGTTGCTCACTCGGAGATGTATAAGAAGAGCCGCGCCCCCCCCTCTCCCCCCTCCCCCCCCCACAACTCAGGCACCTCGATCTGAGGATTCCCCCTGGCAGGTAGTTTCTCTCCCGCAGGAGTGGCCGTGTTTTGTTTGATCGTAGAACATCATCAAGCAGCAGAATCCCACATTTTCAGCCCTTTCTCAGCTTCGCCAGAGCAGCAGCAACCCCATCCGCCAGCTCCTCCTGTCCTTTGGAAGAAGACGCCTCCCCCGCCGTCGATACTGTAGTGGTCCCAAGAGATCGTGCCCTGGCCTCTTCCTCAGCCATCCGCTTGGACTCCTCAATCGCAGCAGCAAGCTCGGCCTCTTCATCATCGTCATCTTCCCCCGCGACCTGAAATTGCCTTGCCCTTTTCGCCTGCTGCTGTCCACCGTTACCACCAGTAGCACTCGCACTCGCACCCGCACTCGCACTCGCACTCGCACTCCCCTCACCCTGACTCCTCGACGCCGCCACCCCAGCCATGTCTCTCAATGGCACCAACCCAATAGGCACCGCCTCATCCAAATTTCTCCTACCCCTGCCCCTACCTCTTCCGCTCCCCTGACCATCATCAGTAGCCCCGTCATCCGCCTCCAGCCCCCTCTTCCCCGCCTTCTTAACCCTGAACGGCTCCTCCACCGCAGCACACCAAGCCTTAACCTTCTTCTCGCCCCAGCCCCCAACAACCGCCACAGTCTCCGGGTCCGCATTGACAGCCTGCCGCAGGCTCCCGAAAGTGCTGACCAGCGCGACCGCGTCGGCCTTGTTGACGGCCCGCGGCACTGTCACGAACTCGACGAGCCTCTCGGCGTACGTCGACGCCTGCGCGCCCTTGATGGCCGCGAACCCGGCGTGTTCGTACGACTTGTATAATTCCAGGTAGCGGGCGGCCTCGGCAGCCGACCAGCAGAGGATCAGGGTGACGTTGTTGACAAGAGAGGTCTTGGAGAGCTCGCGGAGGGAGTCCTCGTGGTTGGGGATGTCGACCATAGCGAGGAGCACACGGAGGTTGTACCGACCCTGGAGGTTGCGGATGCGCGTGTAGATGTATTCTGGGTGGAGTCGGTGGTATTTCAAACTGTGGAGTTGTAGAAGGGGGACAAGTCAGCCGGTCTGCTCGTGAAACCAAGAATAGAGAAAGGGAGAGAGAATAGGCCACTTACCTCAAGAACAAAGCACACGTAGTCAAACCCAGCCCATAATCAGCCGGGATGTCACTATACTCCCAAGGCAGGGACTTGATACACGCCAGCACCGGGTTCCCCTTCTGCCGCGGCGACACCAAGATGGACGAGCCCGCCGAGCGCTGAGGCAGCGCCTGGGGGGTAGGCTGCTTGACACCACCGCCGCCACCTGGACCGGCATTATTGTTGGCTGCCGCCGGCGGTGCTCGGTCCAACCTCTGGGGAGTTGGTTGTTGGATCTTTTGCGGAGTAGGTTGTTGTACTCGGCTCGGGCCCGGCGCGGGTGGGCGAGGGCGTGAAGGTCCGGTGGCGGGGTTGTTGGACGATCTCGCTGCGACGGCCTCGGAGGCGGCGAGCGCGGCGAGGAAGTCCTGGTCGGCTCCGAAGTCGTCATCCATTTTGCCCCAGGGTAAGCATAAGCATGAGCATGAAGCTTTCAACCTGGCCCCGCCAGGTTACGGCGTGGGCTTTCTTGTGGAGGGCGAGATGGATGGATGGAGGGATAAATCGATAGATCAATGGAAATATGTCTTGACGTGTCGCGCGTTTGTCCGCGTCTCATTTGCTTCTCCCTCGCACTTGCCCGATCGGGAAAGAAGCTATACCCAGGCGATACATGACGTCGGTACAACTCAACAGCCGTTCTGAATGTCATCACGCAACCTACATTGATTTCCTTTGCCTTGGGACAGGAACACGAACCAGAAGAAGGCCAAGTACATAGCAACATTGATGACGGAACCAGCCACTCAATCGCACACTTGATTCTATTCTCCAGGAAACCATCGAGGCACGGCAATGAGCATCTGTATCGTGAGGATCAACCGGTTGACATGGGTGGTTAAGTCAAGATACGATGCGGAAGACTAACAATTGCTTACACATACATATGTAGTAGTTGAAACATTCATTAGTATGTCATTTGTTCCATGATGATTGAAAACATCCCGTATGTATCCCTTCCGAGGGTTTTCCCCGTCCTGCTTTACCCGTGTCCCAGAATCTAGATTATATACATGTCCATCCAGATAGATTACTCCCAACCAAATCGATGCTTTCCTCCCATGCCCCCAAAACTCCCGTTGATCATTTCACCAAACCCATGCTGGACACACCATACCATACCATACCATACCATGCCCATACCAGATTTATACCATACATAGACTGAAGGCATACAGATTAGTATCACATCCAAACATGACCTCCAGAACACATTCCCAAATTAATCCAACTCTTCCATCTGCAACGTCTCAATCTCAGAGGGACTAGGCCCACGATCCCTGAGCCGATCGTGCACCCTATACAGCGCCCTGAGCCACATGTTAAACATGCCCATAAGCGCGCGCACCTCCTCCATCGGCATCCCGGCGTTCATCTCCAGCACCTGGTCCCGCAGCTTCTCGTACGCCTCGATCATGACCCAGATCTGCAGGCAGCGCACGTTTGCTGGCGCCCGGAGGCTCTCGTTGCTCACCGCCGACGATAGCTCCTGCGTCAGGAGGTCCATGGCTATCTGCAGGCTGAGCACATCAGGCCGCGGCACCGCCGGTGGTGGTGTTGATGTTGCTGTTGCTGTTGCTGTTGCTGTTGTTGTTGTTGTTGTTGTTGTTGTCCCAGCCGTATTGTAGATGGAGTAAGAGGAAGCGGATGAGTGGGGATCGTCATGTTCCAGGATGGGCGAGAGCGCCTCGGGGGAGAACGACACCGGCTTGAAGTAGATGGCGTCCTCCTCGAACGCAACCAAGGTGCCATCCGAGGTGGGCGAGCCCTCCGCTTCATATTCCGGCGTCGGCGCCTGTAATACTGTGGGTACTGATGGGGGTGGTGAGCTCGGCTGCACCGGTAACCGTCGCAATATCGCACCCCGTATGGCGTCCACGCTGGCCTGTCTGGTCTCGGCGACGTGCTGCTGCTTCCCCTCTTCTCTTGCACTTGATAAGGCGCTTTGTCGAAGCTCCTCCGTGCTGCGGGACTCGAGCAGCGCTCTGTACTGCTCCGCGATGAGCTCCACGCTGGACGCCTTGTCTGCCCGTTCCGCTTCGCCACGGCCGTCGAGCTGTCCTACCCGGAGCACTGGCGTCTTTGGCTGTCGTCGGAAAGTCGATGACGATGGCGATATTGGTGAGTCTGAGGTAAATATATGCCTTTCAAGAGATCGCCTCGGACTTTTCGCAGGGACAGGGACATCAGGGGTGAGATGTGCTAATTCAGCAACGATGTTGCTAGCGCTGTTATTGTTACTGTTGCTGCTGCTGCCGCTGCTGCCGCTGCTGCCGCTGCTGCTGTTGCTGCTGCTGCTGCTGCTGTTGTTGTTGATGCTATTGAGACTGTTGTTGTTTGGAGGGGTCTGAATACTCTCAAGGCGAGGCGACTTCTCCATGGGCACCAGGTACCCGCTCTGTCGTATGTACTCCAGCCATTTCGAATCGCTCAGGTCCGGAGGCAGCGGGAGTGTTGATCTGGGTGACTGGGGGGTCCGGACCCCATGAGTTGTACTTGAGTTTGAGTGCCTGGGCGAATCTGACGAGCCCCTTGGTGAGGCAATGTTGGAGACGGTAGAGCCGGGTCGGAGTTTTGGGGTCTTTCGTAATTTGTTCCTCGGCTTGTGAGCCGGCGCAGAGTCGAGAGCTGGCGACATTTGGTGTGGTGGCCACTGGTTTGATTGATTGGTTGGCTGGGGGAGCTTTTTTGCTTGGTTGGGTGCTTCCACTTTGTCTGATGAGGAGGTCCTTTCTCGTGGCTGTGCTGTAGGTAAATGTTTGTTTGTTTGCTTGCTTGCTTGCCCGCTTTGCTTGTCTGCTTCTCTGGTTTGTTGTTTATTATGCAGATGCAGATGCGAGGCGAGAGAATGGAGTTCCGGAACAATTCATTCATATAAGGATTTTTTTTGGAGGGGGGGGGAGCGGGAGGAGGTGGGTAGGTAAGTATTACATTAGTTCCAGATCAACTCCAACATGGGCAGGATATTCAGGAACACGGAAACCGGGAAAGATAGAAAGGAAAAGGCTGATGATAGTATGAATAATGCAAGCACCCAAAGCAAAGCCTGGCAAGCCTGGCAAGCAGGCAAGCAACGACACAGCCCTGGATGGGGATGACGTCCGCAAAGGGGGAGAGGGGTGGTAGTTTGGGGGGGCACCGGATCAGCCAGTTAAGGAACCGAACCCACAGAAGTCAAGGGCATCCATGTTGACAGGCGCACAAGCAGATGTGCAAGGGCCTGATAGATGGAAATGGGCAGAATGGGCAGAATGGCCTGAATGGGATGGCAGGATGGACCACCCAGACCACCTACACTAAGATGGGATGGATGGTGGGGTTGTATGTACTGTGTAAATAGACGGGCATTAAGGTTGGGTTGTTAAGTAACTTGGCCTGGCAGTGACCAGTCTTGCAAGCCAAACCCGCAAAACAGGATTGATGCGCCATCCTTCCGACTGGTTCGCGGAACTTGAAGTTGTACACCGGCACTCAATAGTCGATAGTAGGTAAACCTTGGAACTTTGGTACCTACCCTGCTACCTAGGTAGGTGTTCATCACTTGTCGCTTATGGCTGGATGGTGACGCAGCAATCTATGGCTCAGTTGACAGGTTGAGTCTACTACATACGAACCTGTATCCATAATTGTCGGGTATTTTTAGGTGATGGTGGTCCTTCTCGATTGCCTCAGAAGAACATTCGCCCCGTGCCCCCTAGTAAATGGAAAGACTCCGAGGATCAACTTGGTTGGTTGGCTGGTAAGGCTGATTGATTGGTGAGCAACCATGGCGCCGCACAAGCATTGAAGCACAACAACTAGGTAACCTTAAGTAATCCTTCAGTCAGAGTATCCGTATATACCTATATTTACTGACCGCGACTCCTTTCTGGCCCACGGCTATCAGCAGCACTACTGCAAAGCCGACGTGGCCGCAAACTCTGCCTCGGTTTCTCCTCTTATTCTCGCTCTTCCTTATTGACAGTCAAAGGCATCAATCAACCAACCAGTCGGTCAACGAAAAACACAAAAGACAAGGGGAGGCTGCCTGGCTGCCTGTCTGCCTGTCTGCCTGTCTGCCTGTGTATAGGGTTCGTACCTACCTACCTACCTACCTACATACATACATACATACATACATACATGCATACAAACCTGGGACGATCTTAGGTCTTAGGGTCCTTAGTCCCCTACGCCAAGCAAGCCTTCCGACCAGAACGGGAGTTCGCAGAACGTTGTGTAAGCGGTGAGGTGGTATTGCGGAGAAAAGGAAAGTCGCCCTATATGCATACCTATAATCCAGGGTTCGTTCATCAGCCATAGAGACAAGCGAGAGGGGTTTCATTCTCTGGTCCTGATTGAGTGTCCAAGCCGTTGTGGCCAGATGGCTTGCGGGATCTCGCCTCGTGACAGCTGAGAGATGGGACTCCGTGAAGGTTGTCAAACTTCCGTGGGTGGAGAGGGGGAATGGGGGTTGGTGGTGGCGCTTGGGCACGAAAGGCCAACGCAGGTATCCGTCGCCCCCTCGGTCGCAGATTGATTGCTGTCAGGTACTACGAACTTCTGTAGCCGAAGAAAATCCATTCGATCTGGGGTAAGAAGCTTCGAAAGTCAGGCGACATATTGGATTGCAACTTGTGAAGTGCTTGGGTTAGGGTCTACAATACTCCGGTAACCTACCCCCCCCCCCCACTCCTTTTCCTTTCCCCCACCTAATATTGACCTAGCTACCTATGTCTGAAGATATTACCTAACGAATGCCCTCGAGTCAACATAAGATGACCATATCACACATGCACCACCCCAATTTCGGACATCGAGAGACATTGTACTACCCATTATTCCAAACACATCAGCACGTACACAGAATCCGCAAGTAAGGCTCGCCCGCCGTCTTTGCAAAAAGCTTCAATAACTTGTATCTAACCTCAACTCCGGCAGGGCAACATGGGAAACCCTTTTTTGATGACCTCAAACCGTAGATGCTTTCAATGCTCAAAATCCCCCGAGGACCCCAAGATGCCAAATCATCAAATTCATCCGTCACTGACTTTTTATGGTTCGAGTATCTCATCGTCCTGCTTCCACTGATATGTTTCTCGGTACCAGAAAGCCTTTCCCCCCATGACATTTCCATGACTTCGAAGGCTCGTACGAGACATGTCTCTTTTTGTGTTTGTGTGTGCGTATGTGAAACTGAACTGCAGCATCCATCAAGATTGATGAAAATGGCAACGCAACTGTGCCGCATCCGACGCCAGGCCAATAACTCAAATGCAGTGTTCGAGGTAATAATCGAAAACGGTCGGCCCAGATCTGCCTAACTAGTCCGGGCCAGGACCAATAAGAAGAGAGGAGGTATTGGTACAATCGCCCATTACGTGGTGGTAAGCGTAGAAGTAATAAAAAATAAAAAAACGGTCTTCCGTAAAATAAAAGAAGAACAAAAAGGGGGTATAAATCTGAATCAGGGGGTTTGCGATATGGTCCATATTCCCCCAGCGCTGCCGCACAAGCAGTAGAGCCCTCCGGTAAACGGGCTTACATGATGATGGCAGGGACGTCCACGTTGGCCTTGATAGACTTGTGGGGCAGAACGCTGCCTCCATTGACGTAGATCTCATCACCGACCGTGACGTCGTCACCGAGGACAGTTACGTTCTCGAGTCGGGCCCACTTGCCAACGGTGCTGTTCCATCCAACGATGGACTTCCTGACCAGGGCATGGTCCTTGACCTTGGAACCCTTGAGGATGACGCACTGCTGCAACCGAACACCATCGCCAATGACAACGTTAGGGCCAATTGTGACGTGTGGTCCTATCTTGCAGTTGTTGCCAATCTTGGCCGAAGGGTCAATCAAGACATTGCCGTGGACGTAGAGCTCAGTGTGCGAGGCAAGCAGGTTGGACTTCTTCCTCTCCAGTGACTTGAGGTACAGCTCGGTTCCAGCAATGAAATCCTTAGGCTGGCCGACATCCATCCAGAATCCCTCAAGGTCGAAGGAGTGGAGCTTTCCATCTCTGACCATGGCGGGGAAGGTCTCCTGCTCAATGGAGGTGGGGCGCAGCTCGATGCGGTCGAGGACGGAGGTGTTGAGGATGTAGATACCAGCGTTGATTCGGTTGCCGACGAACTCGACGGGCTTCTCGACGAAGCGCTCGATACGCGATCTATGTCCAGGGGCGTGCACGATAACACCGTACTTGGAGGGCTCCTCGACCTTGGTGACACAAATGGTTCCCTCGTCACCGTGCTGCTTGTGGAATTCGGCCAGCTCCTTAAATGGGTATTCGCAGGTCACATCGGAGTTGAGGACAAAGAAAGGGGAGTCATCCTTTCCAAGGGTCTCAGCAGCTAGCTTTAGAGGGCCAGCGGTGCCCAGAGGCTCGGTCTCGACGGAGAAGGTGATGTTGATACCGAATCGCTTCGAGTACTGCTCGCAACAAGATACACCAGAGTTAACAAGGCTCCGAAAGTTGGGCAAGAAAGATGACATGGCTCAGATGAAGTAGTAGGCCCGTCAATGTGGAAGCGATGGGGGTTTCAACTGACCTCTTTCAATGCATCCTCCATAATCTCTGGGCGGTAGTTGACAGCGAGGACGACGTCAGTGACGCCAGCGTCAGCAAGGGCCTCAATCTGGTGCTCAATCATAGGCTTGTTTGCGAACTCGACCAATGGCTTAGGCATGGTCAGGGTCTAGATATAGGTATATCACTTGTTAGTCCTCTGTTCTTGCATTACGTATGGTATTTGGAGTTGTCTAGAGATGCCACTATGTGGGCGGGGGAGGATGGTTGTTGCGGAGGTTGTTAGGTCGGTAGCATACAAGAGGTCGGAGACGGGTGCCGAAGCCGCCCACGAGAATAAGAGCTATAGTGGAGAAGTCGCATGTTAGCTTTCGGATTTAGGATCGCATAAATGGTTTAGGCCAGCAGGAGGAACCTGGAATGCTTACCCTTCATGGTTGATGGAAAAGTGGTTGATGAACGAGTGTGAGAAAGGGTGAACGAGTGTCGAGAAGGCGCGCGACGAGATGACAAGATGGAGCACGTCGTAGTGATTGCGTGGAATTAAAGGGCCTTTGGAGAGAGGATAGTGAGTGATGCAGCGGACACGATAGTCGCGGTTAATACACTCCAAAGGGAAGAGGGTATTATGTTTAGTTGTGTGTTTGTTGTGGTGGTGGTGGTAGTAGTAGTCGTCGAAAAGTTGGTGGAGTTCAGGGAGGAAGGACAGTTGTAAGTTGTAATTGAGCTTTGGCCTCCGCTGGCCTCCTCCTCCGTATGGAGTAAAGGGTACGTAGGCTACTGCATGAGCCCCTTAGAGACCCCCTTGTCACTGAGACAGTAGGCAAGGGACCAGCCAATTGGGGCACTGCCCTGCCTACCTAGCACTCCCAGCCTTTTACACAGGCCGCCTGGCTGCCTGGCTTGTGCCTGCTAATTTTAATATGAGATTCCAATCCATGCCAATTCTCCTCACTTCATTCCCTTTTTATTTCCAAACAGCAATCACATCACATACTCCCAGGATAGGACTCCTTAACGAGTATAGATATTTCTCTTGTTTTATGGCAAGTATAGCCTCACTGGAAGTCTCTTCTCTTGTTTTTGTTACATACAGAGTGGGAGACACCAATCACACGTGATACGACTGCCCTTCCGCGTTTCGCTCCGGAAAGAGAGGCGACAAGCTTCCATATACCGGTACATAGTACTATTAGTGTACATTATAGGTAGGAATGAGTGGAGTGCCATGGGTGTGGCCTTTAGAAGGGCTGACAGGCTGGAGATGACTCGGGTGGATCTCTTGGACCTGGGCCCGGACCTGAAGATCACAAGATCAGTGGCCACTGGCTCTGCTCATCGTGATTGATCATACCTACCTAGGTACTTTGGTAGACTTAAAGCACTCAGCCGGCGTCGACCGATACGGGCTGAATCGTAAAAGGCGTCAAGGCCACACACACCATTCCGATATAACGTTTCATCTATCCATCCATCTATTATTCATCCGGCCAGCTGTCCTCTAAAGCTACCTGGGCTACCTGGGCTACCTGGGCTGCCAGGCTCTGCCTACCTATAGGTACTGAGCCCTGCGCTAACATTCCGTACCTGCTTCCGAGGAATCTTGACAGACCGGATGCAGCTCATCTTGCAGAAACGAAACACCCGTCCCAATACGAGCCACGCTATTCTGCACCAACCGTTCATACACTACCACACTGACTACCTAGCTAGGTAGATACTAGATACTGCCTAGGTAACTAGTACGACGGGGTCCTTACCTTCCTGAAGATCTGTACATTATTATAGTGTAATGATGAAGAGAGAACGATGAGACAATACCTCTTACTCATCATATGACGACGCCCCCTTTTTCCATTCCTTGCAAAAAGAAATGCTGCTTGACGGTGGTTTGGGGGGAAGGGGGAGGGGGTGGGGGTAGTAGTGGGTAGTGGGTAGTGGGTAGTGGGCAGTTGACTGTTGCAGTGGTTCTATTTTAAGGTGCTCGGCACCGGCACCGCTTTCCCATGCGGCTCTTCGCGACTCCCCGACTATCGAGGGCCGAAACGGACCTTGGCAGACTTGTAGTAGGAGAAACATGTTTGAAGATGTCATGTCAAGTCAAGTCCCGCAGACGGGAAGAGAAATAAGTGTCATTATCATTCATCAAGCTCTAAAAGCCATTCGAGGTCATTAGGTCATAAAACGCCGCTTTTGTCTTTCTCTCTCTCTCAGCATGGATATTCCTCACGTCTCCGGAAAGTATCTCGTCGGTTGGTTGCACTCGCGACCATCAAAATTCCACGACTGCCGCACCTTGCTTGCCTTACCTCGGAAGAAGCTCAGACTTCAGTATAAATTGCGACACCATATTTCTGCAAAATAAAGAAAAGGGAACATCAAAACTCGACCACGCTCACCAAGATGCAACTGTGAGAAGAAGAAACAATCAACATACGAAGATGCCTCCAAATCTCGTCCCAGAAAACAGAAAATCACAATACCTCGCTCGCATGGTCGTAAATCTTTCTCTCTCGGTCTCAGTCTCTCGGTTTCTCTCTCCCTCTCTCTCTCTCTCTCTTTATTTCACAAAAAAGACCTCCTCCAAAGTAGCAGGGCTCCAAATCTAAGTTCCCTCCCCATTTTTTGGTACCATGATCATGGTTTTTTTTTTGTTTTTTTTTTGTTTTGCCCCACCTCCCAACCCCTTCCTCTTTTTTCCAGCTTTTCAATAACAACTGCCTCCGTCCGAAATCTAAAATTGGCCTTCCGGTCCGGAATACGGGACGAGTCGTCTCCAGACCAGGGCCGTCTGCGTGAAGAATAAGTATAGAAAAATAGAAAAAATGGGTTGTCCCACCGAGTCTGGTACTGTAAAACCCAGCTTGATGGAGTCCCGGGTCGTCAATCGTGTCTTAAGGAACGAAGAAAAAGAAGAAGAGAAAAAGAAGGGAAAAAAGGGATAAGAGCTTCGATCTTTTCAAAGCTGAAAAATCAGAATGCCGCGATGGTTGCTTGTTTCGAATGTTCGAATGTTCATCTCTTGGTCATGAAGTCGTATCGTCATCAGTAAGGATAAGCCCGAGCCGTTTTGATGCAGAGCTTCTGTAAAAACATCTTTCTTTTGGTGGTTTGTTTTTTCGTTCGTCATGGGGTTGGTTGGGTATGAGAGGGTCAGTCCATGATGTCGTGTTGCGGGTAGACCCTTTATCGAAGAAATGATGCTGTGAAGCCTTCGCCAAGTTTATATCGACAAGTTGAAAAAGAAAGTTTAAAAAAATCCATCCTCTTGTTTCTTTCCCGCTCGTTCATCCCCGGGCCTCCATGGGCTAATGCGATGATCCAATCGGCTTGAGCAAGGAATCAGGTCCTGAATGCAGAAGTGTCGTTTCGTTGATCAGCTTCTTGTGCCACGTGGTGCCGCGTCCAGTCCAGCCTTCGCCAACAATATGGGTCCCTGCGGGGACCCTTCGCCACGCTTCTGTCATTGACAAGGCTGTGGCTGGCAACAGCGGCCGCCTGGGCAGGCCCCTGTCTCCCTTGTCTCCCTTATTCATAGGATGCAGTGGAGCTGCCGCTTGAGTGGTGTCCAGATCGGCGGCTCCTCCCGTGACCATGGCCACCATGACCACCATGACCATGGGGGTGCGACGAGTGGGAGTGCGAAGATACCGTGGACGTGTGGCGGCTGCCCTTCCTGTGCTTGCGATTGGCTTCGTCCGCCGGCAGACCCTGGACGATGCCGTTGCGGGCCAGCATGCCGCCATTCACAGAGAAGTTCCTGCAGACCATGAAGGCTCGCATAGCCGCGTTCTCACGCGCCAGCTCGTCCGATTCGTACGTCAGGTCCGTCTGGTACTCGCGCCCGTTGACAAGCACCAGGCAGGTGTACCCGCCGGGGTTCCGGAACACGTCGTACGTCGGCTCTTCCCATCCGCGGCGGTGGCAGAGGCCTGTGGAAACCTGCGTTAGCCAATGTGTGCTCTTGGAGACAGTTTGAACAGCGTGCTGCCTGGCGACTGCCCAATCGGTTCGCTCCTGGCCCCAGGACATTGTTGTCCACCTGCATCTCTTCACGTCATGCCGCCTCAGTCCCGTCCACCACTTCAGTATTACATGCAGATGGCTGGGGCAGATGATGCGAGGCGGGCAGATGATGCGAGGGAATCTGCATGACAACCCAACCATGCAAAACATCCAGCCCTACAACGGGGTAAGTTTGGATGTGCAGCATGAGATGTGCCGGATCGACAGGTTCTCGTGTGTTTTGGGGCTCAAGCCCAGATCCCAGGCCAACCACCCGTCCAACCATCTGTAAGGAGTAATAGAAGTGGAAGCAGGAGTAAGGCGTTGTTGACACACACACGCATACACACACACATACACAGAGAGAGATACATCCTTAGCCTCGCGATGCAGGGGTCTTTGCGATCGAGGTGGGTGTCTCATGCTTCCCAAGATTTCTTATCCGCACACCCCCATAAAAAAGAATCGGCCAGGAACGAAGACAGGAAACGGTGCTTGTAAAATGTGCCATTGACTCTCCGTATGGTGCCAATTGACTTCAAGTCCAACTTACCGTCAAGGTACTGCATATAGAATCCACTCATTTTGGGTGATTCGGCCCCGACAGCTGGCAACGCAGAGTTGATGTGTATCCTGATGATGTCGCGAGATCGTTGTCTGCAAGCCGGCAGGCTAAAAGTGGAACAGAGAAAAAACGTCCTCCGATGCCCCGGCGAGGTGTCCCAAAGTTGATACAGATGATGGCAGTAGTAAGGAAATCTTCCCTTCTGGTGTTCAATAGGCACGGTGATGGGTCCTGGGTCCGGGAATCCAAGTGACGAATGCAGGCGAGCCCAATCTAAGGTTAAAAGTGGAAGGACTAGGCACACCGATGTAGTAGTAGGTAAGGCAGTGATGCTGATGCCGGATGGGGACTGATGATGAGCTGGTCTGGTTGTCGTGTCCTACTCGGCATATAGCTCCTTCGTGGCAGTCGTTGACAGAACAGGTCAAGGTCAAGAAAAGAGTCGAGGGGTAGGTGAGGTGGTGTCGAAGTTTAAGGCTGCTATGCCGCTACGTATTCCGGCCTTGGGATGCAGGAGAAGATGAGCCAGAAACGGCGAGACATGTATGCTTTATTGCAGAAATTCAAATTGTAGTGCGGGGCTCAGTTGGATACTGATCCAATTCCATCAGGAGAAGAAAATGACGGCGGGAAAAAGTAGAAGCTAGGATAGCATGGGGATTGAAGGCAAGGAAGGGGGAGATGCAGACAGATGCGGCTCTCTCAAAAGTGTGACCCCATCTTGTTGATGTGTTGGCGGCGCCGTCGCCAGTTGATGTAAAGCGCTGGGGACTAAGTAGCTCCACCAAGACACATGGGGGTGGCCATCGGATGCAGTCAAGAACTAGATAGAAAGAAAAGAACACCAGGGGTACAAGGAGACCATACTAGTAGAGGGTACAAGAGTATGTGGGATAGCTAGGACAACGGGGGGGAGGGGGACTTGAATTTGGGAACAGACAACGGTCTTGACCTTGGCGCGACGGGAAGATCTCCAGTCTATCGGTTGATCTTTTTGTTGGTCTTCAAGGTACGTATCGCCTGATGGCTGACAGGGACAACCGGGCCATGAAGGTGACCGCAACTTTCCTCAACGATCGTGACCAAGGCCGTGGTCGGGCAGCATCTAGGAAACGAGTGGCGCCGGAGGTATCTTGACCTTCACGGGCACAAGAGTGGTACCGATATCTCGATAGCCTTTTACCCCTTCAGTGTCCGACGTGAGACTCGATAGGACAAGTCCTTGCTGGGTAGAAGCGCGGTGTAATGCACAACAGATGGGCAGAGTGAAGTGGCAAATGGTACCATGTTGAATGGACCAATCTGCGAGTTCAGGCGACTGCAAGAAAAACATGCAAATCGAGGGGTCGACGAGGCAAAGAGAGAGGACTCGACATGGCCCATATTCCGACCTGCCAGTCAGATTGGCCGGCGTAGGAGATATCGAACCAAAGCAGGGAAGGGATATGCCTGGTTCTTGGGTCATCGCGTTCTGCACGGGAAGGAATACAACATACATGTGCTCAGGGTACGAAGATACGCGCCTTCACGCACGGAACATAATTTCGTTCTGGAAGGATTCGTCCGTATGTACCTTGCTGATAGTTTGCGATGCGGCAGTGCGGCGAGACGCTGTATCCCCAGTTTCCGAATCTGGTACGGTAACATGTCCGGTCAGGAGGTGAGGGTCCGGCAGAAATTTATTTTGACCTGGGAAGAGGTGTTAGAAAGACTCATGATATATACCTCACGAGCCGCTAATGCACTGCAGCCCGTGTACATAGAGAACTACCGCAGAGGGGACCGTGTGGTTATCGGCCCCATGTTGCGCATGGTCAATCTACAATCAACATGCCAGACCTGTTCTTGGGCGATTGCTTTCTCGGGTCGTTCATAAGATTAGGTCCAGGTATCTCTAGGAAGTTCCATCCACCAGATGGTGAGAGGCGAAAGTGTGATGTGATGAGGTTAACGAGGGCACCGGGATCGGGGAGTGACGAAGAAGGCTATTGACATTTGACATGGACGAATCGAACCCAGGTACCCGGGAACAGGAGCCGAGGGTTTTGTGGGACCACATCGAAATAATTGCTTGATGATTGACACGATTGGGTGAAATTCGCCGTCAGCACAGTGACAGCAGACCAGAACTTCGTCTCGCCAGAGAAAAAATGTTCATGAGACTGAAGCCAGAAGAAGGCTAGAAGAGGCGTAAGCAGACATTGTCTAGCAAATCAGAAGTCTAGGCGCGGATGGCCAGGGTCGGTGCCAGCGACGATATTGGTGATAACCAGCGCTTGTACATATGATGATGAGATGAGCCGGGTCCTGGTTATCTAATTTTTGCCTGTCGCAACTGTCGTGCTCCATGCCTGCTCCGGCTGGCTACGCAGCGATTTCAGGAGTCCAGAAAGAGCGAGCTAGTAGAGAGCGGCAGCAATAATGGAACAGCCCGCCGGCTCATGGGTTGAGGAGTGGTGGGCGATGAGGAGACATGGACATCGCAAGGTTGAAACGGCTGGCTGTTGGAGATGACGAGTGGGCTAAGGTGGCACCGCGCAGTACTAGACCGTCGTAGAGGAAGGTCGGTGAGGCAAAGAGATAAAACCCGCAATGCACGAACAGAGGCAGTAGCTGGCAAACCCTTGCCTGGCCCTGCAGCTGGAGGGGCCCGTTCTAACGCAGTTGAGCAGTCGGTGTTGTTTTGAGACGTGTCGTGTGAATGGAGGGGGGTGTCGAGAGCTACGACTGACCTCCTCTCTAAGGTTAGTACGTTAGTACATAGTAGTAAGGCAGGTTAAGAGGGAAGAGGGAGAGACAGAGAGACAGAGAGACAGGCCTTGACGCTTCATGCAATGATGAGTTGGCAATGCGCCTTTGAGATTAAAAATCATCATGTACCTTCAAACGGCTGATGTACCCCTCGACCCTCGATCTCAATGGTATCGTACTGCGTACCTACCGGCAGCCCCTAGCCAAGAAACACCGGTCCGGCCACGGTGCTATGTATTATATACTGTGTATGTGTATACTATGTACTAGTAATCTAGTAGAGGAGGCCGAAGTAGTAGTAGTAGTTGTTGTAGTTGTTGTAGTTGTTGTTGCTGCTGGTGTAATAGTCGCTACGTCTTCGTCGCCAGAAATTGGAGCTGGTGGGACTGCCTAACAAGATGCAACGGTTGCAAGAGCCGTAACAAGTCGACAGATCGGATCCAGAATCCAGATCAACAAGGAACCTGTGGAGCGAAAGACAACCCAATTGCAAGTGACGAACGAAACGATTGCGAGGGGGGCAGGAGGAGGAGCCCAGGACTCCAAACCGTAGAGGGGCAAAGGATCAGGTACAGAAGGCTAGTGAGGTTTTTCTAACTGAGCCTCAGTTGTGTAGGGTACCATAATACCAACCTAGGTACCTAGGTACCTAGGTAGGTACTTGAGAAGCAAGAAAGTACTTGCAGGTGGGTGGGTACCTAGGTACCTATACTTGATACTGTACGAAATAGTGTAAAATGAAATGGACTTCGAGCCAATTGATCACAGATGCCGGGCGCTGAGTTAGGAGGCGTTGTTTAGTTTGTGCTCTATGCTGACAACTACTCAAGCCTGCTTACTTCTTCTGCTGCACAGATGATGATGATGATGATGATGATGATTGATGGTGGTGAGAATGATGATGATGGATAATGATGATGCTGCTGATACTACTGCTGGAATCTAGATGCTGAAGAAAAAAAGTCGAGACATGGAACGTTGAGGAGAAGAATATTGGTACAGACATGCACTAATTACCTACCTCAGACAGGGACTGTGTATATATACAAGGTATACCGTGCATTTGATGTGGTATCGGCTGGGCCCACCAAGACCCATCTTGGTCTGTGCATGTTCAGGGAAGGCAACCTTGTTTCCCCATGTGGTCCAAGCGTAGCCTTCGACGTACCAGCCAGCCAGCCAGCCAGCCAGCCAGCCAGCAGCCTAAGTCCCTACCCAGGTTAGGGTCCCTACAGGAGGCACCTGGGCAGTTAGGTAACGTACCAACCACCATCTACGATCCCTGCAACCTTCCAGGTTGTTTACTTGACCAAATACAGCAGCCTACAGCATACAGCATACATACTCACATACTCACATACATACATACATACATACATACATACATACATACATGTACGGATTCCTACATCGCATCCTTTTGATACCGACAGATTGTTACCACCCCTCCTCTCTCCTAAGTTATGACCTCGGACGTGTGCTCCAACATCAGGCCGGCCCATCGTGGGTGTAGGTGTGGGTAAAACTAAGGGTGAGGGTGAGGATGAGGTGAAGCTTGAAGAGTAAGTCAACTTTGGTCAATCTGTGCAAGGAGACATGCTGCTATCCGCTCTTGCAACCAAAGACTCGACCCGGTCGAGACGTTGGACGGCAGTGACAACATCCATCGAGACCACGGCAAATAAACAGGCCCGAAAAGCAATGTCATCCCGCCTCTACTGCTGGATCCCGTACCGGTCACATCTCGTCCCAAGCCAAAGTGGTGGGCTAAATCCATGTATGGTGGACGAACTGCTTCCACTCCCTCCCCTTCCCCCCTCCCCCCTCCTCTTCGTCATCCCAGCCTGGCCCCCCATCCAGGCCATCCCCATCCCATCGCATTCCCATCGCATCCACCGCAGCTCTGCAGTCCGAGTCCACGTCAAGGGCCGACCTCTACGTAACGTCATACTGCGTCTCTTCCTGGTGAATCAAGATACACTACAACAAAGCCGATGGTCAATGGGGCCAAGATACCCTTGGTACACTCTACTGGGGTTCCAGAAATTCCAAGGGTGTGGTAACTCGTCTTACTCGCACATGGGCATCTGCCAATCTCCGTGACGGAAAAGGAATTGACGTGAAGTCAGCCTGAAGCCTTTTGGAGGCTTTTTGCTAAGCACGGATTTCTTCCCGCCTGCCGCCGTTACAATCGTCCTCGTTTGTGTGCGTGTGATTGTGCGCGTGTGTGAGTGTCTCACATACACACACGCGCGCTGCCACGAGGCGTCCTACAATAATCGAAACATGCCATTACACAGCATGATGATGGGCTGCTCTACAGTCGGTCGTCTCAGATGGATCTGAGTCAAACTCGACAGCTCAATGCAGCCATCTGAGTTCCCCTCCTCAACCCCCCCCCCTCTTCCCTCCTTCCCCCTCTGGACTGGTTGGCTTCCTCGCATTAATTCTCCTATCCCTTTCAATCTTTCCAGTATCCGAACCACTCTCACCATCCATCCGAACATTGGTTCCCACCCCCCATCGGGAATATCCATTTGGGAAGGATAATCATCTGATATCTGACTGCATACTACGTACATGAGCAATACACGGACACGTCAACGGGAGGCCCGTTATCGAGGCCCGCGGCGGCGTGTACATTGAGTGCTTTAACCCCTGTTGGGAGATGATGAGCCCCCTATAGGAGAAATTGCCCACATATACCCAGGTAGGAGATATTTAGTCCCCGTTGAGAAACAAATATCTCGTCAGAAATTATGCACGAGGACGAAAGCGAATAATATCAGCACTTTATCAGGTCCGTAGTCCGCCGCCCCTCGGCCCCAGACCGGGGTCTTGATTGGGCAGATGACCCCCCTCCAAGTATGTCCTCATCATGCTTCCACTATAGGATGCAGCTCTGGCTTATACCGTGGTATCAAATCTGTGAAATTGCTTTCGCCAGCCTTTCCAGGCCCTTCATGGGACCCACCCCCAAATAGCATCTGCAAAAGCCGGGGGGGGTACGTGCGTGAGTGTGGCGTTTCTCTCTCGTCCCCCTCATCGGCATGGTTCATGCGATTATGTTGTACTCGCGGTGAGTAGTGTGTGTCCGTTCAGGGCAGGATTGGCGAGCTTGATTGACAGCTTCCCTAGTCTTCGAATGTAATCTCACTCTGGCCGGGCGAAAGCCCTTGACTCAGATTCAAGCCCCCCCACGACGGGACCTATCATCATGAGGGGGAAGGCAGCGAGATGGAGTGCCGGCCCAATCTCATGGCCCGGAGGAGACGCTCTGCTGAGTTGGCAAACATGCTCATCCACCATCTAATGAACATCTTACATACATACATATCTACATGCATACATTCCTTCGGCGACATCGGTACTTGCAAGTCTCGAGAAACATAAATCATCCATTGACGGTAGCATAAACTCTGTATACATCCTATTGGCCAATAGGCCGTGGTGGCTTCCGAGAGAGGCAAGTCGGACGGAACCCATTTCGCGCTGACGACGCTGCGTCTCATCTTGATGTCGTCTTCCTCCATCCCGCCACGTGACATCTGAATCAGGTATGCCGTGTTTCTGACGATGCAAAGAGACGTTGGAAAATCTGGAACAAGGTCCAAACGGGGGGCACTCATCGACTACTTGCCTTACACGAGAAACAAATGTCGTGCGATCGCCAAGGGGTGTCTGTTTCTGCCCGACCGTTGTTGAGGAGGAAAAAGGAAAGAAAGGGCGTGTCATACTCGTTCCGTGTCTCAGCCCCGGCCGCGAGGCGAGGAAGTTCTAGAACCCCTGCTTCCTCTCAAAGTACGACTTGATGTCCGCCACACACTCGGCAGGGACTGCATAGACCGGGTGCAATGGCACGATGCAATCTTCCTCGTCGAATATCTGCACCTCATCGAGATACGGTGAGACAGACCACGACGCGGCAGCAGCAGGCAGGTCGGGTTGCTGCTTGTCAATGTTTACCCCCTCCGCTGCGGCTATCTCAGGAGGAGAGTTACTGACGAGTTCCCACTTATGCTGTGCCGAGCTTAGGCCCGAAAGCACGTAACATGTGTGATATGCATCTGAGGGACTACATAGAGAGTCGGGTCGAGTCAGCGGGCATTTTTTGCGAGTAGAAGAACGAAAGAAAGAAAGGGGGGGGGGGGGAATGATGATGGGAGGGAGGGGGGAGGGATTTCCTGCAGAGGTCTACGTACCGACCGGGCTTGTCTCGCAGGCCACCGCGTTTGCTTTGATCCTGACAGCAGCACATGATATAGCGGATCAGGCCCTCTCGGCTGTACAAGCTCTGTCCATGACGAGAGAGCTTGCTTTTACGATCAGGCTGGTCCTCTTCTGGTGGTACGGGTACGCAGCCGCCGCCTCCGCCTGGACCGAGAGCGGCCTCGATCAGCGGCCAGCAGCCGCCGACCCAGTGGCTGTAGCAGCCATCCACAAGCTTGTTAGTGCGGCCGGAGAACCCACCCTCGGGGGCATACTGGCGCGAGGAAAGCCAAGAGATAAGTCGTGGAACATCAAGGTATCTAGAGCAACGAAGAAAAAGATGTCAGTCAGCATGCGCAGCTTCTTGTCATTATTTGACTGGCTAGGTGAAAGGAGACCGGGCACGACCCCTCCTCTATACTCGCCCTCCTTGCCTACTTCTGTTACTGCTTCTGCTTCTTCTGCGAGGGGGCTGCTTACCTCGGGAAGATTCGATCAGGCGAGTCGAGAATGGCGAGACAACCTAGCGCACAGAACGCATATGCACCATGTGCCTCAGCGTCTGGGTGAGCTGATATTCCTCCCTCAAAGGTTTGGCCTTAGATGAGTTAGCGACGAGTATTCATGCCATGCACCCCTCCTACCTTCCAACTCCCGAAAGGGTCAGGGAAATGTTTTAGGAGGGCAAAGGCAAACAGGGGAAAGGAACATGGCTGTACGTACATCTCCGGACGTAGTCGGGCAGCTTCGTAAACAGCGTGGGATGGTCAGGAGACCATGCCGGAGAATCGGGAGTCAGATCCAGTGGAATGTTTAACAAAGAGATAATAACCGCTGCGCAATATGCACCTCTGCATCCGAAAGTTAGAACCACGAAGACTAGAAACATGGGGTAGTTCGCGCCATCTTTCCTCACCTAATGTCTACCTCTCCGCCGACAGCCATTTGGAACCCCCCGGCAGGGTGCTTCAAAGTACAAAGCCACTTCCACAACGCTCGCCTGTCAACAACCTCGTACACATCATCACCCCCAACGAGTGCCATTGCCAGAACGATAGCGTACGTGGTGGCCAGGTGTGACATTTGACCGTTGCCACCGCCAAAGCCACCTGTGTCGTTCTGCATGGAACGCGCCGTCTCGATCAAGCTCTCCCGATAAGACGACACATCCTCGCCCAGTATCCGGAGTGCATTCAAACACCAATAGAGGAACCAGGGCCGGCTGGCATCCGCGCCCACAAAGGGTGCCGGGAGTTTGCCCAACTGTTTGTGTAAGAACCTGATGTGCCTTTCCCGGTCCAGATGAGGGATGCCGTGGGCATTGGAATGGTCATGTTTTTCGCCCGACAGGAACGGGAGACATAGGTCCACGGTTTGATCCTGAGTTATGGAAGTTGTAGTTATCAGGTCGTCCTTGACAGGTGCTGGTGAGGTGAAAATGTCGGGGATCATGGTGGCGATGTGTTCGTCTGCTGACTTGTCGATGAGTTGGTCCACAGTCGTGTGTGCTGTGAGTCTGCGTTGTTCTGTCTTGGCCTGCAAAATGGAAGAGACCACGGCCCTGCCTGGAAATATGACTCTGCTTCGAGTGGCTGGCTTCTTTGTTCGAGGTCTCATCACACGGAATGGAAGGTGCTGGGATGAGAGAGAATGGCTGGGCCTGATATGGAGTATGTATCCGACAACAAGCTCTCCACCTAAAGATGATGAGACTGATCGCAACCGTTCAATCCCCTTGTGCTGCCCTTGCTATTGTGCTCACTCGAACAATGCAAGCCACTTTTCCACGCCGGCTCTGATGCTCGCTTTTGCTTAGAAGACTCAGTATGTTCAATTGCCGGGTCATGAGCTCTCTTTGTTGTTGCTGGATGGTGTCCACCTTGAGATGGGCAATGCTTGAATCAGATTTTGGTGCCTTATGCTGGTGGGTTGGGTCTTCTGACTACTTCACTCAAAGCTTCATGAGGGGCCATCGTTTAGCCCGCCCGCAATAAGAGAGGTCTCACTTCAAAAAGCAGCACCTGAGGAAGAGAAGCCAGAGACAAGAGCGGGAAAAGTACTTGAAAGATTCAAAGATTCAACATACTATATTGTACTTTTTGACTTGCGCCCTTCAAATCCAGATTTCCTGGTGAGAGGACGTCACGTTCGACCTACAGTATATGCCGGGCATACTTGACATACCATAACCACCTGGGCACATCATATGACATATATGCAACTTCAAACCTAACCTGCCATCTCTTCGCCCAATCTCCATTCCAACGCCGAATCGCGATGGGTGCGAAACGGCCCAGCAAGCCAATCCCTCTTCTTTGTAACCCTAGAGGTGGCTTGGAATAATGCGCAACCTCTCACGACGCATCTATGTGTGTCGCACTTTGAACCCGATGGCCGAGCATATTCCAGCCTCCGGAAGGTCCTGCAGCCAGCGGGCGGCCGCCATCACAATCCCACGTCAGTCTGCTATATGCTATATGATGCAGAAGAAACCAGAGCTGCCAGTTCTTGGGAGATGAAGCTCGGCCCAACTGCTGTGCTAACTAACATACACGAGCGCGCCTCGGACTCTCCAAGGAGGGGTCAATGGACACGCATGCCTACGGTGCCAGTCCACCATGACGATGCCTCGACGCCTCTGAAGATCCGATCCCCTCTTCTCCATCGTACCCCAAGGCAGTGACAGTTGGGCGAGTTGTGCTCCCCATGGTGCCGCGTCCCTCCCACCCCAACCTTTTTCGCCCCTCCTCGAGTCTCACCAGACGGGCAGACCAGCAGACCTACAATCCTCACTTCCTCTTGCATCCACGGAAGGCCTTGCATTCTCCGGGTACCGAAGGAGGGCTGGAGGGCTGGCAAGGACCCGAGTCCGATCATTGATCGGCGCCAGGTGGAACGCGGTAGCCCGGGCCTCCGAGGTCTCTCCATAGATCGGCAGGGATCACGGCTCCGTGAGAGACCTTTTCCGCACCCCTCGGAAATCGCCGCGGCTTGGTTCCGACCCTCAAAAGGGGCCCCCGACCGACGATCATGGGCGTATGTAGTGGTACTGGCGTATGTACTGCATAGTATGTAGGCCAGAAAAGAAGCTCGCCAAAAGGACCCCGCCGACAGCGCGCAAACACTGCCCTGCAGGTTTCAGACGCACTCAACGTCGGCGGCAACTATACCTACTGCAGCGAACGTTGTTCGGTGGTGCGAGTTTCTGCGCGTTTCTGCATATCATCGGGATTTCTACATGGGCTGAAAATGGGCATGTCTTTCTTATACATCAAGGCGAAACTCGAGAGTGTCTGAGAGGGCTGGCTAAACTCGAGGGGCCCTGGAGTTCCTGACGCATAGAAGGGAAATGGCAGCTTCTCTACATGCTTCGGTGGCACCTGATCAGCGTTTCCCTGGCGACGGCCTCATCATACTCCTGCAAACTGTGTCTCAAACGTGATCCTTCACCGCCCTTCGATCTGATGGAAGTCTTGGGCAGATGCATATGATGTTTGCTTTTGCCGACCCGAACATATATCAGCACTGCAACAATAAATTGACCTGGGTGTTTAATATCGGACCCGAGCAGAGGCGTTTAGCCGCCCAGGCGCCCACCATCTCATCAAAGTCGGTGCACAGTTTGGCCCAAAGTCGAGGCCCTGAAGAGGCCCAGGAGCATTATGAGACGATCTGGATCACGCAAGCAGGGCGGCCTGGTGGCCAGCGTCTCGCCAGACTCGCTTGACTGGACACTGGGCGCTGAAGGGCATCATGCGGCAGGTTTTGTTTGTACACAGTAGGCCAGGCCTCACAGGGTCCAGTAACCATGCCTTAGCTGCACGGTATCGGAGAAAAAAACAGGCAGGGTCACACAGTATGTATCGCAACAGTCGACGCCATCGTTGTCAGGCAGACAGAGACACCACGGTAGCGGACGTACATAGTGCCAACGACCAACGACAGGGCTGTCCCCCGTCCCCGTTGAACCGAGTCGTCATCATCATCATCATCATCATCAGGGTCGTATGGAAACCGTTCCCAACTTTTCTCGTCCCGCTTCAGCACGCAGATCGGTCCATGTCCATGTCCATCTGCCATCTCGGGTTGGATTCATGTGAGGGGGAGGGGTATTGGGTATGTCTCCCCCGGGTGTCCCACGATGCTCAGACCTTTCATCCAGCCTCTCCCAGGCCAACTGATGAGACGTGCACGCGGGAAGCGAGGGCACAGGCTGACAGGGTTGTAATTGCAAAAACTCAATCGCACCTGCACATGTGAGATTGTCGTCAGGATCCCCATTTTCCTCTCCTCCAGTGATCCATCGGGGGGTGTCCTTCCGGGGTTTGGACCCCTTTCAAGTGCGTTTGCCTAACACAGTAGTGTAAAGCAACATGCTGGCGTGGCGATGCCCAGTCTCGCCATGGTGGGGTTATGTCGGTTGTTGACCTTGGGACTGCTGTCTCTAGTATTGAGGATCACTGGGAGAACCTAGGCAACGGGTAAAACGGCGGTCAGTCTGTCAGATTTCAACGATACCTTTTTTCTGAAGTAGAGCTGTTCCAACACAATAAGACGAAAGCAATGGCGCCTGGCGGCCCGGTGTTGGAAGGGGTTGCCGTGGTCTTCGACTGCATTAAAAGATAGCTTGATCATCCTCGAAGGACGAGGCTCATCATTTTGTCCGGTCGTCGTCGCGAATGGGGCAATACGACGCGAGGATTGGTCGCCCCTCTCATGCATCGCCAACTATCGTAACCCCACCCAGTTTTGTGGAGCAGGATGGATCATGAGCCTTGAGCCTCATGCGATGGGCTGTTTATGATCAAGGCATTGGTGCTGCTCCTGCAGACTTTTGGCATGCCGAGATTCTTTTATTTTTGGGATAAGAAATGATAGCATAAACCACGGCATCACCACGCTCTCTACATGTCATTCATGGCCAATCTACCTAGGTAGCTGCTAATCAGTCTCTTTCCCGGTCATCAGTCATCATCAGAGAGACTATGGATTACGGAAAGAAACCCATGGGATTCAGGACCAGACCCAGGGGCCCTCTTTTAAACTTCAACGACGTGGGTCAGGGTTGTTTGGCCTGTGCGAGAGGAGGAGATAGACTGCCAGACTAGTGTACTGTGGTACATAAGCCGCCAACGCACGGCACGGTGATTGCGCACGGTTCTTACGGGAGCGTGGGGAAGAAAACGGTGGCTGACAAGCGCCAGGGGGGGGGGGAATGGCTTCGAAGCGTGCGAAGCAAGGCTCGTGGCCAACGAATGGAAGCCACGCAGCAAAGGTGCAAGCTTGAAGCCAGCTCTAGCCACAGAGCATCCAGGACGGGCCAGGACGGTCCTTGTCGATATGCAGCTAATCTGGATACGGCAACGATTACGATGGAGTTCCCAATGCAAACTGTTCTGCATTCCGAGAGAAGCCGTTTCTAGGCCCATCTGACGATAATGGCTGTCTGGGGGCTTGCTGGGGTTGCAACATACCAGGGCTACTTGGGCTACTTTGCTTTCTCACTGTGTCGGTACATTGTTCGCTGACTTTTGGTGGGGTGATGGAGGGGGTCTCTTGTCTCACCCTGCCTATCAGATGCCATCCTCGTAGCCTCGAAGTCCACTGGTGGCCAAATTCGGCAAAGACGAGATCCATCAGTCAAGCACGAGCTTCTCTGTCTCCGATTTGGCCCCTCGGGTCTTCGTTGAAGAAAGGTGCGCGCGCGCGCAACCTTGAGCCTCATGCCCCTCAAGGGACTCCGTCAATGATGCTGCCTCCCCACCAATGACTGTCAATCCAGCTGAAAGGCGGGTTGCTGTCACAGTATCATCGCAAAGTGACGGGTGACTGCGTAGTGCGGCAAGGCAATGATTTCCATCACCATTTGGTGCTCGAAAGGGAAACCTTCCACGAGAAGTTGGTGTGATACAAAAGGGTGCACGATGATCGATTTGGGCAAAGTTTGCTGACACAATGACGCCCCGGTTGCGCAGGTAGCATCCCGTTCATATCGAGGAAATGAAAGGTGTGGCTCTTCGGACCCGAGGAGGATTAGGATCTCGACGGACAAGGCAGCCCTGGCCTTTTCCTAACTACCTACACAGTAGGTATACAGCAACTACCTGCCCGCCCTGCCTACCTAGGTAACTTTGTCTGCTTTGTCCGGTCCATGATAGGTATCGGACAGAACATGATCGACCCTAGGAAACCATTTTGCCCCGTCTCATATCTACCGGCATCGGCTGGCGCCGTGACCTTGACTTCGACTGGCAGACCTCAATCAACAACGGCTTATCTGCTCAGAGTCTCAGATTGTTCGTCATGTGCAGTCATGTGCAGAGTGTCGCAGGGTGGCAACAGATTGCGAGACAGCCTCCTCTCATGTGTAGGGTTGCGTCCACAGTGTCTCATGGCATCAGCACCATCACTGCGGGTGGGTAAGGCAGTCTTACTGAGATCAAAAGACCATCAAGATCATCAAGATCATCAAGACCATAACCATAGCCATAGTCATGATGGAGCAGCAGGATCACGGCTCTCGAGGGAGAGAACCACCCAGCTGAGAAGCTGAATACCCTCAATCTAGATCAACCAACCCACCACTGGCATTTCCTGCTCCTCCTTCGGGTCCTGTTGTCAAGATTGTTCCGCAGGGTCTTCGTTTCGAATGTCGTGATAGCCTATCAGGCCTGTCCGCTGCTCCGATGAATGGTGGTGAAATGGTGACATGTTCATGCTCATCATGCCGTTTTTGAATCCTATTCTGGCGTGCAGGCACGACAAATCGGCATGGACTTGGTCATCGCGGAATGTCTCCAAGACAGTGCGAAGAGCGCACTATAGATGTTCTCTTTTTTCTTTCTCTTTCTTGCTTTCCCCCCTTGGCCCTTGGGGAAGCAAACCAGGCCCTGCGCTTCGGACTTGGTGGCTTAGAAGTTGGCATGGCAGCCATGGCCCATGGAAAGGAAAAAGAAAACCGTCCCGGCCTCCGATTTCATGTGGGGCCGGTATACACTACAGCACGTCTGTGGGGCCCCAAGCTGGGCTCCAAAGCTTCGAGAAAGTCTCTTCGTTTATTTTTCTGGAGCTGGAGGACCTCTGTCCACTTTGCCGGGGACTGCTTGGCTCCTCGCCGTACATCGCCCGACCCTTGATTGGTTCCATGATAACTCTCCATGCGGACCCTGGTCGGATGATTCAGGTGGTGATTGGCCGCTAGTGCTGCACGCTCACCGCCTCTTCAACGACGAGAGTGATGTGCGGGACTTGAGCGTCTCATTGCAACAGAACCAGAACCACAAGGAGGAGACGTAGACGCAGACACGGCAGCAGAGAGACTCAGAGATAGAGCGGAGAATCAGACTCTTGACTTTTCGGCTCCGTCGTCCTCTGTTGTCTTTCTTCTTCCTCGTTTCCTGTTCTGTCACGTTGTCTTGTTCTCTACTTACAACCCTATCCATGTCTAGGAGACCACACATTGCGTAAACCTTGGCCTCGTGTGTGTTGACTCTTGTTCTTGCCATTGACAACGACAGACAAGAACAGCCTTGATAGACACTCATCCCCCTCCTACCTATTCTGTTCCTCTCTTCTCAAGACAGCCAAGGGTCTCTCGAGTTCCTCCCACCTAAGCTCTTCTTCATTCCTCCTACCACCCCAGGTCAACCGTTGCTCGCGCAAGCTCATGAGCCTTCTCTGACATCTCATCGGTCTCCCCTCGAGATCCTTGTGAAAGAGCGGTGTCCTGCTCCGCCCCCGAAACACAATCACACTACAATACTATCGAGCATTGCCCGTTTTTAATCGGCTCCCCCTTTTCCCGCCTTCGTGACTCCTGAATCCGGCAGCCATGACATTTGAATTCAGCGCCGGCCAGGCAGGAGAGGCTGCTTTGTTTGGATATGACCCACGAGAACGATACGCGGCCTACACAACAAGCGTCGGCCAGAACTCAATACCAGCCACCTCATCGGCCATGATGGTTCACCAGCATAGTCGTCAGAGCCCCTCGGGCAACTGGCAGATGCCCCTAGACATGACCGCCGCTGGTGGTGTGTCGCCAGTCTCAATGCACTCTCCCAACACCAACACAATCGCGGCTTCATCGCCCGAGGAGCAACAGGCGCAGTCTCCCCTGGGACAATCCCCAATAGGACACCACAGCTCGGTCGCGTCGAGTCCTCACCAGCAACAGCTATCGCCCCAGGCACCATTTACCACCGCCGCTCTGCCCCAGGGCCCATCACTGATAGCAGATTGGACTTTCCAGCAACAGCAACAACAGCAGCAGCAGCAGCAGCAGCAGCAGCAACAACAACAACAACAACAACAACAACACCACCAGCAGCAGCAGCACCAACATCATCAGATGCAACCGCAGCCGCAGCCGCAGGATCTCTCCCAGTTCATCCAGGACTCGTCGGCCCTAATAGGTTACAACCCCTTCATGACGAACTTGCAGCCTTCGCCTATGGGCTATATCCCCGCCACTACGCAGGCTCTCAATGCTGGCATGCAGCATACGGACCCGACGACATACCAAATGTCCCCTGTCGAAGAGGGCACGCAGCCTATGCCATGGAATATGGGCACGAACATGAGTACGGGCATGGCCAATTGGCAGGATTTCGAGGCGGCTATGCAGATTCCAGCTGATGGTCTTCCCCGGGTTGCAAGTATGGCGAGCAACTCTCCTACTAGTACATATTTGGAAGTTTTGTCCATGAACTCTGGAAGCGACAACGGATGGGCAATGGTTGATATGTACCACCCCAACTTCGACTCCTTCTCCCACCCACAGCAAGCGCAAAACGTCTTCAACCCCGGACAGACATTGCACTTGAGGACAAGCTCCGACTCGTCACAATCAGATGGTACTTCCCTGGAGTTTGGCTACGAAGAGGTCCAATTCCCCTACTCGCCCTTCTCGCCTGCTTCCGACTCATACGCCGACGGCTCCAATAACCACCGCAACTGCTTCCATGGAGACCACCACCACCACCATTCGCAAGAGATCATCAGCCCTGCCTCTGCCGTTGCTCCCGTCTCCATCAAGGCGCCTAGCAGTCGGTCAAGCCCAGTCAGTGGCTCTGGTGTTGGTTCTTCTTCCTCTGTCTCGCCCCCGGTAAGGAAAACGACGGCTCCCAGGAAGAGCCCTATCGCCAAGCCCAGCCAGACCAAGGCTGTCATCCGACGGACTGCATCAAACGGAAAGAAGGATGGTACCGGTGAGAAGAAGGTGGGCAGACGCCGAGGACCTCTGCTTCCGGAGCAGCGAAAGCAGGCGAGCGAGATCAGGAAGCTGCGTGCCTGTTTGCGGTGCAAGTTCCTCAAGAAGACTTGCGACAAGGGCGAGCCTTGCGCTGGGTGCCAGCCTTCTCATGCTCGTCTCTGGCAAGTCCCTTGCACTCGTATCGACATCAAGGATATCGGCTACTTCATGAAGGACTGGAAGGCCGATTACGAGAGGCATCTCGACCGCGGCGTGTCTGTTTACAACGTCAAGGGCTTTGCACAGAAGGAGACGCTCATGTGGATTACCCACGGCTATGGCTTCTGCCTCCCCGTTATGGTTCGTGAGGTGTTCGTCGCGGACGAGAGCTGCTTCCAGGTCGACTGGGTTGAGTCCCACCTGCAAGACCAGGAGCCGATCGACTTTGAGATCCGAACTGAGAAGCTGGATGTTGGCCACGATGGTGTCTCAATGGAGGCGTTGTCGGAGTACCTCGACAAGCACATTGACCAGTCATTCGAGACTTTCATCGACGACCACTTCGAGGGCACCCCATTCATCACCGAGATCCTCAAGACTGCTCACCGTTACTACATGAAGGAGAGGATGCCGGTCATCCGCAAGGCTCTGAAGCTCGTCCTGGCGTACAACCTGACGCTGCACATCACCATGGTCGAGCAACAAGGCTGCGAGGAGCAACTGGACGGCCAGATCGACGACGAAGACTCCAAGTACTTCGGCAAGGTCGTCGCGCCCGTTATGATCAACTTCCAGATCAAGTGCGCCATGGCCGACATGTGGCGCGAGCTGCAGAAGGACATCCTGGAGGAGCTCTCGGCGCTGTACTCGAGCGTGTACAGCGGCGACCGCCTCAAGAACTGGCCCACCATCTTCATGCTGGCCTCCATCCTCCTGGCCGTCTGGGAGGAGATGCAGTTCGACTGCCACTACCGCGTGCCCGACCCCGTTGCCGTCAACAAGTTCTGCTCCGACATGGAGACGATCCCCGTTGGCGTCATCGTCGGCCTCTTCCACGCCATCTCCCAGAAGCTCCCTGCCTTCACCGAGTGGGACACCCGGAGGCATGGCCAGCTGCTCAACAACAACCCGGCCGTGTGTGAAGCTATGACTGAAGTCCGGCAACATGTCATCAAGCATGGTGAGTTCCCATCTATCTTTCCGAGAAACACACATGGGGTTCATTCAGTCCACTAATACGATTTTACAGAGGCATACCTGAGGACAAGGCCAGATAGCAAGTTCGACCGGGATGACTTTGACTCGCTGTCCAACAAGTTCCTCTCGAAGTTGGTTATCCGCTCCAACTAATGTATCTCAGGGTCCCATGTTGGTTGATCCTGTTGAGTATGATACGTTTCACAGCCTCATGTTCATAAAAAAGAGGTTGTGATCCATGATATGTTTTGGACACATGTTTTCCATCGTGTGGCTTTGTGTTTTTGGAATTTCCAAATTTCCTATTGGCGGGGCATATCAAGCGAGGGCGTTTCTGTTTGCGAATATTGCTTTTTGATATTTCTTTGTTTTCATCTCAACTCGGCCCGGTCACCGCTCCGCAAACTGCGACGACACGAGAACGCAGGCCCGCGCGCGCCGGAAAAGAAAAGCACACGCTTACGACCACTTGACGACCTGAACACTTACAACGACATGTATGACTGAAAACAAACCACTGGCAACCTCCCACCTGAGGAGAAAAAGAAAATGTTTACGGGGAGGTGTTGAAGAGGGAGGGGTGCGGGATAAGGAGGGATCAAAACTTTGTTTTATGATGAAAGCGAACAGGCAGGGGAGGAAGGGAAAGAGTCTTCCATGGGCATGAATGGGAGGGAAAGCATATAGAGAGTATATGCAAAGGGATAGCGAAAGCATTGTTTTCGGAACTTGGCGTTCGTTATGACAGGCCATGCCTTGAACGATCATATGATGGCAATATTATTACAGTACAGTTTTTTCTTCAACCTCGTTTCCCGGCTCCGTGGCTAGGAGGAGGAGGACGATGATGATGAATCACGTTCTAGCTACTCTGCTATTTGTGTGTGTGTGTGTGTGTTGTGTATTTCCTCCCTCCGGTGTTGAAGCTGTCACGATCAATGAAAGTATGCTGTTCATGTGTTGGCTACCTAGGTACCTAAGCTAGACGGGGAAACAATACGAGCGAATGTTCATGGTAATTGATTGATTGACCTGCAAGTGAAATGATGGCAGCATTTCCAGATGTGTGTGTGTGTGCGTGTGTGTGTGTGTGTGCGCTTTTCTGTTTGTTGATGTGGCAGAAGATGTTGAGATGGTGGTGTCAAGTGTCATCCTTGAAATGTCTCACCGCTACTGCAGCCAAACACATATTGAGTGCATAGTAATCATGGTATGCCCGTTCCGGGTGACTTGCAGCAAATAGCTAGATGCACTGCAATACGGCTTACTACGATAGACAACGCTCCAACGCTCCCACCCTCCCAACTTATCAACTGTGTCGTATACCTACATGCTTGATGAATCCTTATCGAGTGTGCCCGGGTGATGATGGACGGGTGGGCCGTCACACCGGTGGGTTGCTATTCGCGATCCGGGGCTGCTCGCTCTTCACTCCATGTCTCCTCTTCAAGCTCGAACCCGCCTGCATTGTCATCTATCTTCCTGCAGATGTAAGCTTACCTGTCTTATGTGTATATATATATATGCAGTATATATCAGCTCGGACGGCTCCGCCCAGACTGACCAAGTCGTCCTGATTCCTCAAACGAGGCCGGCAATCACCATGTGTCCATTCAAACCAACCACACTGGTTTCTCGGGATCGAATCCGGGGAAGGCTAAGCGAGTACCTAGCAACTCAGGACTTCACATAGATTGCCTTCCCTTGGTTTGGTTTTCTTCCGATTCGCTTGCATATCTTGTGTCGAACACTAGATGTAGTGTAGGTGTTGTTGACGGTGGAGACTTGTGGACAGGGGGTTTAATGGGGATGAGGACATCTGGCCCAATAATGACGTCCGACAGTTCTACTATGTAGATGTCGACCCGTCCGGGCCTGCGATAAGGACGACGCGTGACTGCGACTCACTCACTCACTACTGGGTACTTTTAAAAGAACAATAGGACCCCGCGATCAAGAACGATAGGACATCAAGAGATGCTTCGCCAGTCAGCTTTCATCATGCACGCACGGTTAGAGAGAGTCGTGAATGTCGCGACTGTCAGTATACTATGAATGACGTTGGGATGAAAAGGCGAGGTAGGGAGGCGAGAGTAGGCGACGACTCAGTCCATATTTTCCAAATCAAAAGTTGACAGACACTTCCGTAAGCCAAACACCTGGTTCTACACCACTTCTGGTCTGTTCTGTTAAGTTGGTGAATCACACGGTCGAACGCAGCTCTCTAATCATTGGTCAGCTTCTTCCTTATCCGAGAGCCACAGGCCCACATTACCTCCCAGCCCACCAGTAGTGTTAGTGTAGCAAGGCAGTAGCGCAGGGACAAGGGCCCGTTCGAGCGGTTTCCACCACCTTCATCCTCCAGTGCAGTCCGTGCCGTTTGCCTCCCCCAAAGCCTCCCTCCCACATATAAACCTGACCGCCTTGCCCGCCCCGACCTCTCTTTCTTCCTTCGACCTCTTCTACCTAACAACAACCATCATCAAACGTCAATAAAATTCTCAGAAACTCACATCATCAACATACCACACACTACAAACTCATTCCCATCTCCATCACCACAGTCACCATGCAGATCTTCGTGAAGACCCTCACTGGCAAGACCATCACCCTCGAGGTGGAGTCTTCTGACACTATTGACAACGTCAAGTCCAAGATTCAGGACAAGGAGGGAATTCCTCCTGACCAGCAGCGTTTGATCTTCGCTGGCAAGCAGCTTGAGGACGGCCGCACCCTCTCCGACTACAACATCCAGAAGGAGTCCACCCTTCACCTCGTCCTCCGTCTCCGTGGCGGTATGCAAATCTTCGTCAAGACCCTCACCGGCAAGACCATCACTCTTGAGGTCGAGTCCTCCGACACTATCGACAACGTCAAGTCCAAGATCCAGGACAAGGAGGGCATCCCCCCAGACCAGCAGCGCCTGATCTTTGCCGGAAAGCAGCTCGAGGACGGTCGCACCCTCTCCGACTACAACATCCAGAAGGAGTCTACTCTCCACTTGGTTCTCCGCCTCCGTGGTGGTATGCAGATCTTCGTCAAGACATTGACGGGAAAGACGATAACACTGGAGGTGGAGTCCTCGGACACCATCGACAACGTGAAGAGCAAGATTCAGGACAAGGAGGGTATCCCACCAGACCAGCAGCGTCTCATCTTCGCTGGAAAGCAGTTGGAAGATGGCCGGACGCTGTCTGACTACAACATCCAGAAGGAGTCTACCCTGCACTTGGTGCTCCGTCTGCGTGGTGGACAGTAAATGGTTTAAGCATGTTGTTGGCGTTTTCAAGGGTAACGAGTAATTCACATGATCAACATGTTCTGCTGAGAGCGAATAGCGCTCTCGTAGCATCGACTATTATCTGTGGGGAAGCATCATGAAACTACCCGAGATAAGAGAACAATAAGACTTCATTCAAAGTCTACACTACCATACGATCTTTTGCCTTTTGCCTTTCCTGTGACCGTCGTGATTCTCGTAATATGTGCAATTAAATTTGGTTGAAGATGTCGTCTTTGAACATGCCCGTTTGCTTGCCACCATCACCGACGTTACATTCCCAGCGTGTCCGTTTGGTTAAGTGGGCCGCAAGACAGTTGACAGGCGGGGGGGGGGGTTGGGGGGCGTCGTGGGGCTCGTGCGATAGGGGCCGAGCTCGCCGGTCTACACTAAATTGAAGTGAACATCCACCCGACGTCAGACTAGAAACTTCGACCCGCCCGCTGCAAGTCCTTCAACGGTTTTGCGATCTTGAACGAACAATCAACGCGTTTGGCTTATGATTTGATGTCCAGCAGCTTTGCCATAGTATGACTCAACTTCAGACATTCACTTGCATTTGTCGCGTGGAACCTTTTTTGCCGCCTTGAGAGGAAGGAGGGAGTAGCAGAAGAAGTACACTTTTCACTCATCCTCACCCGGACAAAGCCGCTGTCGCAGCACTCCTCGGAAGAAACGGGCCTCTGAGCCTGGGCCAAGTATGCATTCATACTCTTATCACCTCAAGATCGAGCTTTACCCATCTTCCAATCCATTGTCGATTGATCCTCCACTTGGTGGCGGAAGTAACGGAAACCTGTCAGAGTCAATTTGGCAGCCACACGCCGAGAGTAGCATCTTCGACAACCTCCCATCGCACGCCCGACACGACTACCTACCAGCATCAAACGCCTGGAAGAAGCGCGAGAAACAGAAGAGCATAGACCATCTCGAAGACTATCTTCCTCCAGAAGACCGACGGCTTCTGCATCGAAACCCTGCCAGGGTGATCGACTGCGGTGCATCGAGACCTACCACGGTCGAAGACGAGGAAGACGACAGCAATATCGTGACTTTGAGCCCAAATAGAAGGAGAGAAAGGTCGAGGAGCTTTCAGCAACCAGGATACCAGGCTGGGATAGGACCTCGGGCTGCTGGCAGGGACTGGCGCTTTGGACCTGTCCGTATAGAAAGCTTCGACGTCCCAGACGCCACCTTCGAAGGTAACGGCTTCACACCAGCTCCCTCAACGATGGCGGGCCGTTCCGACCCTTCGCCTGCGGCGTCGCTGGGACCCAACCTCGGAGGCCCTGGCACTGATACCAAGGGGGAGTTTGTGCCTCTGGCTGGCAAGAATACGGAGGCAGGGTGGGGGGTGGTACATCTGTACCGCGAGCCCCACGACATTGAGGCCTCGAGCACGGCGAGCGAGAGCTTGAACGGCGAAGATGGCACAATCCTCTGCGTGCCTGCCGTTCCGGGATACCTCTCACCGATAGCATTTCTGAACTTCGTCGGACAAAAATGGATGGGACAGGTGGCGCATTACAGGATGCTCATGACGAGTGCACTGGGTACTTATATGGTCTTGATGAAGTTTCGGGATCACAAGTCAGCTGAGGCTTGGAGGAAAGGTTTCGATGGGAAGGCCTTTGGGCCCATGCGGGTAAGCAGCCTTTTCTTTAGAACAACATTCAAAGGGAATATAGCGCTCTAACGCTGGACAGGAGGAGGGTATCTGTCACGTCACCTTCATCAAGTCCATCACCATCGAGACTCCCTCACAACCCAAGGCGGGCTCCTCCAAGGGCTCCGCCGTCAGCCACCTCAACTCTCTCAAACCGTTTCCGCCGCCGACGCCCGATCTAGTAGAGCTTCCTACATGCACTGTCTGTCTGGAACGCATGGACGATACTTCCGGGCTTATTACCATTCCTTGCCAGCACGTCTTCCACTGTACCTGCCTACAATCATGGAGAGGATCCGGTTGTCCTGTCTGCCGAGCTACCAATCCGGCACCCGCGTCGGTGGACCCCAATGATCCATACTCACACCCCTTCGGCCACGGTATATCGAATATTTGCGTCAAGTGCGACACTACCGATGACCTGTGGGTCTGTCTGATCTGTGGAAATGTTGGATGCGGTCGCTACAAGGGAGGACATGCAAAGGAACACTGGAAAGAGACAGCGCACTGCTTCAGCCTCGAGCTGGAGACGCAGCACGTCTGGGACTACGCGGGCGACATGTGGGTCCACCGGCTGATCCGCGAGAAGGGCGAGGGCAAAGTGGTCGAGTTCCCCAGCACGAACATGACGGCCAGGGGCGGTAACGCACAGGTGGGCCCGGACATGGACGTGGTGCCGCGGGCGAAGCTGGACAACATCGGCATGGAGTACACGCACCTCCTGACGAGCCAGCTCGAGAGCCAGCGGGTGTACTTTGACGAGATCGTCAGCAAGGCGGCGGACAAGGCGGCCAAGGCGTCTGCGGCTGCCGAGGCGGCGTGCGCGCAGGCGGCGGAGGCGATGGGCAGGCTGCGGGTGCTCGAGGCGGAGCACAGCACGCTCAAGGCGGAGACCATGCCGCAGCTGGAGCGCGACCTGGAACGCGAGCGGCGGCGGGCGGACAAGTCGACGGAGCTGGCGCGGAAGATGGGACAGTCGCTGCAGGAGGAGAAGAAGATCAACGAGGGCCTGATGGAGAAGGTGCAGCATGTGAACCGGGAGCTGGAGGGGCTCAGGGAGGAGAATGGGAAGTTGAGGGAGGAGGTGGCCGAGCAGAAGGAGATGAATCGGGATTTGTCCATGTTTATCTCTGGGCAGGAGAAACTCAAGGAGATGGAGGGGGAGGGGAAAGTCACGCAGGAGGAGCTCGAGGAGGGGGAGGCTAGTGTCCCTGTGCCTGTATCTGAGAAGAAGGGGGGTAAGGGGAAGGGAAAGGGAAAGGGGAGGAAGTAAGTGAAGAGAGATGGTGTAGGTGTTTTGGTTGGTCGGTTCGAAATATTATGATACCCCAGTGATGCTGTCTTCGTTGCCGAAATTGTAGAACATTGAATGACATCGCTCATTATCAAATATGGAATCTCTTGCGCAGTATTGCGTTGATTATATGTCCCCGAATCCCTTTTACCAGACACCACTGAGGTTGTCGTGTTATCTGGATATACCTCGTAGGAGGCACCGGCTTGCCTGTTGAGCACTGCAGTAGTATACATACACATTACCACAGTTGTTCGGACTAATTGTGACGGCGTCTTGGGCAGATTTTCTGGTCTTGACGAACTAATATACTCCTAACATAAGTAGCCATCAAAACATATGCGCGCGGATGGCTGGAGCAAGCAAGTATCCCTTTCCTTTTGATTTTGCCTTCTCTTTTATTTGTTCTTTATGTTTATTTTCTTGCAAATTCTTTCTAGCTATCCTCATCATCGCTGCTGTCTCCAAAAATAGCCTTGAACACCTCCTCGCCGGCTCGGTTGCCCTCCAACGCGTCATTTCTAGTAGTATCTACGACCACGACGTCCTCCTCTTTCCTCGGCAGATCAGCAGGCGGTGGTGCTTGTTGATTGTTCTCCCCTGGTGCGCCGCCGCCGGGGCCACTGGCAGCAGGAACATCTTGTATCATCATCGCCATCGTCGTTGGTCTTGACTCCGATGGCCTTGTCTGCGCCCCCCTCTTCGCATCCGTGTCCCGCTCCGCCTGGACGTGCGCCGGCGGCTTGACGTTGAAACGCTTGCAGAGGAGCCGGCTCGGGTAGAAGTCCTTGGACGACCTTGTCATGTGTCCGAACATGCCCATCTTGGCCGCCTGTTCTGCTGGGTCTTCGGGCTTGGTAGGAGGTTTGGAAAGGAGGCTGACATCCCCACCCTTGCCGTCCGAGGATCCGGTCGCCATGCTGGAGGATGAGGACGTGGACGTGGTGAAGCGCGAGGCCATGCTCCCCGTCATGGGCCTGAATATCCTAGCGACGTTGAAGAACTCGTGCATCTCCTGTATCCACTCGTCGGTGGTCATCTTGACCGGCCTAGGGAGCGGCTCGCTGCGTATCCCTGCTTGCAGCTCTAGGTAAGCTCTGTACCGGGAGCGCTTGTCGTCGTTGTCCCCGTACGGTCCGCTGCCGGAGGCACCCCTCGCCATGGCGCCCACGGCACTCTGCTTGTCAAGCTTTGGGATCCGGTCCAGTAGGCTGCGCTTCTTCTCCTCTTCTGATAATGCGTAGCCTGCGGGTATTTCACCCTTGGCTTGGGGTAAATTCGTCTTCCCGGTTGCTTCTGCTAAACGGTCCCTGGCCGAGGATGACAGGAAGTCAAACACGGACTTTCCCGGGAGCTGTTTCTCCCCGAGCAGGGCGGCTCGGCTCGTGGGGTCCAGCTGGGACGCCTTTGCCGCATCTGCTGTTGATGCATACTGAGAAGAGACGGGTGTGGCTTCTGGCTTTTTGCTCGACTTCCAATCTGGGGGTATCTCTGGTGGCGGGTATCTGCCGTCGGCGTTAATCATGGATATGAGAGGGTCTGGCTCCTGACCGAGGACGAAACCCTGGAGGGGTGGCCGGCCGTCGTGACATTTCCGTATTCCAAGGGCCGCTTTTACCGCGGCTGTCCTCTTCGGTACGAACTTTGGTATCGACTTTACGGCCGGGTTTATCGAAGCTGATAACCCTGACTCCTTCTTTTTCTTTTTCTTGTTGCCGCCAATGATCTTGTTGTAAGAGATCCGAGGCCCGACCTCGTAGGGGTCCTCGTCATCAGAGCCAGTGTCGTTTAATACACCTATGCCAATACCACCACGAGCTGTTGTGCTGTCCTTCTTCTTGGAACCCGCAGCGCCTAGAAACTTTGGCCGACCTAGACTAAAGCCGCCCTCATCTTCGTCGTCCTCGTCGTCCGACTGCTGTCCAGACCGTGATGATGCCAGAGGAGCAAGCTTCGAACCCCCTTGGTAGCCCAGTCCCTTGCGGTCTGTCTTCCGGACGAATCCAATCATCGGGGCGTTCTCGGGCGCGAATAAATAGGTGTCACTCGCGTCACCGGAGCCCGGCTTGGTCCTCATATCAAGATCTGCCTGCCTCCGGACCTTGGGGCCAACGCCTTGTCCCTCTCTCCAGCCCATCTTCTTGAGCAGCTTCGTACCCATGGTCTCGCCTTGTACGTGGAACAGGCCGGCCAGCCCACCGGCACGGCTGACATCAATGTCCGACGCGCCTAGCCCGGCAAAGGCCTGTGATGTCTGGATCCTCCTTGATTCTTCCGCATCGGCTAGGTCCTCCTCGTCCATGAAGTCCTCGAGTCGCTGTTGGGGGGCTGCCTTGTTGTCCTTGCTATCCTTGTCCTTGGCTCGGTTGGTCCGCGATGAGACGAAGGTCGAGGGTGTCCATCCTTCTTTGGACCCGACGGTGTTGAAGTAGCTGGGGAGGAAGGTGGGTTGTCAGTGTTTACAGTTCCGGGAGCACATATCTCTGGAAATCCGTAAGACTTACCCAGCGCTCCATCCGCCTGTGAAGGCACCGTGCAGACGCTTTCTCCCCCTCTCGTCCCTCACCTCCTGCTTCCAGACCGGGACGTAGGAGCCATCGTCGCGAACCTCCGAGTCCAGCGGCGGCAGTGGGGTGCCATAGATGACGAATGGGGACTGTTGTTTCTGGAGATCTGCCTCGTATTCCGCTCGAGACCGCTTGTAGGACATGTGGAAGGCTCGTGAAGGAGGAGGAGGAGGAGGAGGAGGATGAGGAAGAAGCCGGCGGCCGGATCTCTAAAGTAGAGATTGGGGCATAGGTAGTTAGGATGTGGGATGTGGGATCTGAGATCTGAGTCCTGAGATCAAGGATTCGCGATCTGAGATCGGGCGCGGGGGGTAGTTTCAAGATGCACAACGGGTTTAGCGAGGCTGAAGCTCGGCGCGCTGGTAGTGTGGTCCCCTTCAATTGTTCCTGGTATGTAGGCAGGGTAGGCGGCGAGCGGCAGGCACGGGGAAAGTTTCTTGCTAGGATGTAAGGTCCAAGGGTTCGGGTACCAGAACAATGGGAAAATCCCATCAGTCAGAGTCAAACAGTGTGGCCGAAGTACTAGTACTACCTATCTATTTACCAGGCCCATCTATCTATCTGTACAGGATGAATTACTTGTCACTACCCCGCGATGTCAGCGTAGGGCTGATCAACTGGCAGCTCAGCGTGGGGTCCATCTGATGTTTATATGCTACATACTCATGCTCTCCGGATTGTTTAGCACATGGGACCAAGGTGGAAATGGGGCTTTTGACGGTTCGACAAATTCCACTTTGGAATTCAAGCTTGGCTAAAATAGAGGAGGGCGGGACGAGACCTGGATACTACCTACTATGTTATACTGGCTTGCATCCACAGCCTGCCTAGGTACCTAAGGTGTATAGGTCTTGCTATGTACCTCCGTACCACTCTGAGGTCAAGAAAGTACCTAATCTTTTCCAAGGTTCCAAGGTTTGCTCATGAAACCTGGAGACATGCAGGCATGGAACTCTTATATTTCCCCGTATCCATAAGCACCTAGGTATTTCAATCGGTCGATTATCATTGAAGCAAAAATTACTGGCAGATTTGCAGATGTTTCAATATTTGGAGAATACGAGCAAAAGGCAATTTTAATTATCCGGTCTCCTCTCTGTGTTTATATCAAATCCCTGCCCTTTTTTTATATTTTTCTTCCCATGCCGCCATGCACCGGGGTTGGTTCACCAGGTTCACTCACCAGGGCTGCAGGCCAGGCCAGGCCAACCAACCACACAGACCGCACCACCACCACTGCTGCAGCGAAGCCAAGCTTGATCAAGTAAACTAATCTCATCATCATCCAACCCAGAATGGTTGGCTACTGCCGCCGCCACCACCAAGCCGCATTTGAAAGTTCCAAGGTTGGACAAAACAATCTGTCTTGTTCTGTTATCTGCCTTGCCACCCAGCCAGCCTGCCAGCTTGCAAACCCCGGACTTTGTCTACCGAACCGTGTGTCCACTGTCCTCTGCGTGCTCTGACGTCTTCTTTATGGGTCTCGTTGCGTTGCTGCCCAGACGGCCCAGACGGCCCAGACTGCCCAGACTGCCCAAGGCCCTGCTTAACTTCACCCTCCTCTAAATTGTTCCAAACCGTCTCCACCCTTTTTCACCACAAGCTCCCGCCCATTGCGCACCAGCCTCCTCCAGTTTGCCCGTTACTTGTCTGGACCGACTCAGGTACAGCTTCTATTGCCTATCCGACCTATTCACATTCACACCACCAGAGATCGTCTAGCTTTGCTGTACCTAGGTATGCTTGGTACACTACAGTCTGCAACTAAGCATCGATAAACCAGTATGCGACGGCGCTGACGATCCACGGTGACGCGACATCCACAGCTTGCTTAGGTCGACAGCTGCTCCATTACGCAACGCCATCCTGAAGCCTCCCCTGTCCTTCTAACAGACGTCCCTGTAATCTGTACAGAATACCCGTACAGCTTTCGTCAGTCGCCAAAGTTCCCCATAGTCGGCGAAGGCCATTATTTACGGATCCCCTTAACACCAAATGACAACAGCAATTTCGCCCGGCTCCGAGGCTCCTCATCCATCTCCACCAAGGCCTCTAATCCATTCTTCTCGTAACGCTCATCCTAAAGACCCTTCATCGTCAGCGAGGACTCAATCCACAAGGTCCCGTCACGCCGCCCCTGTTGTTGCTGCTGCTGCCGCCGCCGCTCAGCCCCAGCCCTCTTCTGCCGCCAATCGATCATCCTCGACCTCTACCTCTCATCGTCATTCGAGCAACAACGCCAGCCGACAAAGAGAAGTCTTGCCCCATCAACAACACGAGCATGAGCGCACAAACGTAGCCCGGCATCATCGATCAAGTACCAGCAGAGACAGGGACAGAGACCCCTCCGCCACCAGGCCCGGTTCCTCATCCTCTCGTCCTCACCGTCGCAATAGCCAGAGATCCCCTCGCGTCCCACAACAATCGCCCGCAGAGATGGCTACTACAGTTGCTCACAACACCGGCCCTGCTGCTGTCCAGCCATCCGCCGATCCACGTTCCTCGGGCCAACCCAAAGCTAGGTCTCGGACGACCATACCGACACAATCGGGGAAATGGATCCTGGGGAAAACCATCGGTGCTGGTAGTATGGGCAAGGTTAAGTTGGCGAAAAAGGAGGACACCAATGAACAGGTAAGCTCGCACGCGCAATGTTGGATTTCACACCTGTATCTCCTGGGGCTATGCTAACATGACATCTCTCCCCAGGTTGCATGCAAGATCATCCCTAGAGGGTCTCCCGATGATGGCCACCATAGTCGAGCAGAAAAGGAGCGGAACGAACAGGGTAAGGAGATTCGGACCGCAAGAGAGGCTGCCATCGTCACCTTGCTCAACCACCCCTACATCTGTGGCTTGCGCGATGTCGTCAGGACCAACTACCACTGGTACATGCTATTTGAATATGTCAACGGTGGCCAGATGCTCGATTATATCATCTCCCACGGAAAACTCAAGGAAAAACAAGCCAGGAAGTTTAGTCGTCAGATCACGAGTGCCCTCGACTACTGTCACAGGAACAGCATCGTCCACCGCGACCTCAAGATCGAGAACATTCTGATCAGCAAGACTGGCGATATCAAGATCATTGATTTTGGCTTGAGCAACCTCTTCTCCCCACGTAGTCACCTGAAGACTTTCTGTGGTAGCTTGTACTTCGCTGCGCCGGAGCTTCTGCAGGCCAGAGCCTACACCGGTCCTGAGGTTGATGTATGGAGTTTTGGCATTGTCCTGTACGTCCTGGTTTGTGGCAAGGTGCCATTCGACGACCAGAGCATGCCTGCGCTCCATGCCAAGATCAAGAAGGGTCTCGTGGACTATCCGAACTGGTTGTCAAGCGGTAAGTCTTTTCCTTTACACTCATATACACAACCCGTTTTAACAGGCTTGATCCTGACATGCCTCGACAGAGTGTAAAAACTTGCTTGGTCGGATGCTTGTCACAGACCCCAAACAGCGAGCCACGATGGCGGAGGTCATGTCTCATCCATGGATGAACAAGGGGTACAGCAGCCCTCCTGACAACTTCCTACCTCGTCGTGAGCCTATCACACTTCCACTTGATCCGGAGGTGATCAACGCCATGACTGGCTTCAACTTTGGACCACCCGAGGTCATCAAGTCTCAATTGACACGATTGGTTGAGTCCGAAGAGTACCAACGAGGCGTTCGTGCCTTCCAACAGGAGAAGGATATGCCTCAACCAACCCGAGATGGTGACAAGAAGAGAGGCATGTTCGACTTCTACAAGCGGCGCAACTCCATGAACAGCAGGGATACGTTGACCGCTCCCAGCAGCGAGGCCCTCGGGCTCGGCAACGATCCAATGAATGCATTTAGCCCGTTACTTTCGATCTACTACTTGGTCAAAGAGAAACAAGATCGTGAACGGGTGGACAATGTTGTCCCAACCTTGTCTGCACAACAACCTCCAGCGCAGAAGGAGAAGGATCCTATGCCCGAGATTGCACCGCCACAGGAAGCCCATACCAATGCGTCGGCATACGAGATGCCAGGGGAAAAGGCGACAGGCGGGAGAACAAGGCCGCGCGCACGGACTCACGGAGAAGACGAAGCACCTGATAAGGCACTGTTATCGCCGAAGGCGGCCTTGGGCACTGAGAACCAGACAGACAGGCCTGAAAAGAAGGAGAGCGCGGCAGCTGGAATTCTCAGGAGGTTTTCTACGAGGAGACGGCCAAAGGACCCAGAGAGGCTGGACAGGAATCGGTCGCATCCTCCTCAGGTTCATGTCCAGTCTCCGACCGAACAACCACCCGTGCCCGGCATCCCAGTTCGGAAGTCTTTCAGCATTAGGCGCTCGAGGCGCGAGAGAGACGATGGGTCGAGCTCACAGATTCGGTCTGGAAGTAGTCAGCCACAGCATAGTGACTTGCTGAGCCCTCCAATACCTGCAGGTGCTAGTACCACGGGTCAGAAGAAAGTTCTAGGGCGTTCGACCAGTGTAAACTCGGCTGAGTTCCGCAGGAAGAAGGTCATGGGGTCGGGAACAGATGTCAAGGACCCACCGCCAACGAGCGGGTCGGACCATTCGACGGAAAGGGAACGGCCAAGGCCACAGGCCGAGAACAGAGGAGCCCTGTCGTCCCGCTCTGTCTCGATGAGAGCCAAGTCTCTGGGCCATGCAAGACGCGAGAGCATTCAGGCTCGGCGTGCGAGACGGGAGGAGCAGCGAGAGGCGAACGTGCCGGAAGAAACAGACGCTGATGTTGGCGACACCAGTGGTCTCTCAAACGAACGGCTCGATAATTCAGACCTTGCAAAGCCTGTCTTCCTGAAGGGCTTGTTCAGCGTCAGCACCACATCAACGAAACCTGTAGCCGAGATACGGGCGGACATCAAGAGAGTGCTGAAGGAACTGGGCGTGGACTATACGGAGATTCGTGGTGGCTTCCACTGCGTGCGTGCGCCCAGCATAGATCTGAAAAAGGTAGAGCCGCCGAATAGTCCCAACCAACTGCCCGGCCACAGGAGACGCTTCAGTTTTGGTATCCGCGGCGAAAGAGCAGAAGACGTGCGCGACGTGATGGAAGGTGCACAGCCCAACACACCACGAACGCCGGGCAGAGCGCGGGAAGATCGAAGTGGTAGCAACTCGGACGTTTCGGATATTGAGACTTCGCGTGATCATGGTGGACCATCAAGGCGGCCTCCGGGAGAGACGACGACACGAGTACAGGACGATTTGGGCGGCAACATGGTGCTGGAGTTTGAAGTCTTCATTGTCAAGGTGCCAATGATCAGTCTGCATGGCATCCAGTTCAAGCGTATGGCTGGCAATACGTGGCAGTTTAAGAATATGGCGGATCACATTCTGAAGGAATTGCGGTTGTAAGAGTACTACTATAAGAGACGGATCGAGCCTAGAGCGAAGGGGGTCTCTGAGACCAAACAACCTTGGCCGATTATAACAAGGAGTATCTGTACAGGTATAGAAGGGAATGGATACGGTATGACTGGCAACGACTCATGGCATTTGCGCCCCCTCCCCCACCAAGCACCCTTCTTATTTTTATTTTTACTTGCTTCTCTTTTCTTCTCTCGCTCAAATCTTGTCTTCTTTCTTCTTTTTTTTCTCTCATCAGGCTTATCAATGTAAGCCTGGAGGCATTTAACTTGGGATAAGTGGTTGACGGATTTTCCACTTTGCGAGCATGGGCAGGGCTGGTTTAGTGGAAAGAAAAAGTGGAAAAGAAACAGCAGCACATGTCCAACAAGGCTTGCATATGACCATGTAGTACTTTTAATAGCATCTCGAGACAGGAGATTCACTTCTGAAAATGAAGACAACGGGCGCTAATCGGGTTGAATTCATTCTTTGGTCACTTCCACTGGGGACGTATACACCGTGCTTCATTCGCTCCATGTCATGTACAAGTGGCTTCCTTCCGGCTGTTGATGTTCTATGATACGGACTTGCGAACCGACCCCTGGAGCGTTTTCACTAGGGTGCTGGCAGCTCAGCACAGGAACAAGTGGATCTAGGAGTTGCAGTGGAAGTAAGTGAGTGGTGTTGAATCAGTCGGAGCTCGCAGCGGGACCTGTGAATGTGCAGCCAGTGAGCATGCATGGTTGGGGCACTTCCAAGGTTGATTTAGGGGAAGGGTTGGTCAGGGTCGGGAGACCGGGAACTCTAAACTCGACAGAGCCCACTGCCCAGAGCCCACTGCCCACTGCCCACTGCCCACCTTCTGTACCTACCTGCCTAGGCAGGTAGGTAGGTACCTAGGTAGTGTACTTAGGTTAGGTACGTACCTGGGTACTACCGTTGAGTACCAACGGGAAGTCCCTTCTACTGCCACATGTGCAGACTGCCAGACTGCCCCCGCTATGAGACGAGATTACAGCAGATTAGAGATTACCTCAGGTCAATCAATTAGCGCCGCTTGGGTATCGCCTAACATCCCTGGAAACGGGGGGACCCTTCATCTCTCACCTCAAGCCTTCGTCTCCATTCAATTCGGTCGCAATTTGGCCTCGACATTGTTCATTATACGTCCGTAACATACTGTCTTGAACCTTGTTCTTTACTTTTACCTTTTTTACTCTTCATCAAATGCATGCAATCATTTGATCGTGTATCCTGTATCGTGTGCAATTCACTCGCGGTTCTGGTTCTACTCGTCCAGGACAGACTGATCTGACCTCGTCCCTCGCATACACACACGCTCACACATAGCTGGACCAGCTGCATTGATTGCATCCCAAGGTCAGCAGCTTGCTCCCGCTGGTCATTTAGCCGCCCGAGCAATCAGGTGTCAACCACCGAACGAAACCTCCAACACCATTAGATCAGACGGAACGTCAGTACCGTCTCCACCTCCGCCAAGTTGTCAGCGCCGTACGATTCCAGCCGGCCATCTTCTCGGTCCCAAGTTGGACGAAGCCTTTTTAGACAAGAAGTCGTCGACGCCGCAGCCCTGAATCCAGGAGGATCTGATCACGACCTGATATCCAAAGACAGCCGCGAACAAACCAGCGACGACGACAACGGCCATAACAATATCGATAACAACATCGATAACAACGAAGGTCCAGAAGAGGTAGAAAGCCAACAGTTCCCGCCGCCTCAATACCCAATTTCTGAGAATCCCGGCGAGACTGCCACGTCGCTCATTTCCTACCGCACCGCACCACCACCGTTCTCCTCGCTCTTCGCTAGTTCCCCGTCTCCAGCAGGCCAGCCGCACGGTTCTGCTGATCCACACGCTCCCTCTGGCTCTGAAATCAGCCAGGACCACGAACTCTACGGCACAGAAGAAACCGGAGGCCCACGCGAGAAGTCACTACCCGCTCCAGCCTACGAGCCACCAGCTGGTTCAAGCTCCGCTTCGACCACTGTCTACCAGGATTCCCTCGCGAACGAGACCAAACGGGCGCTCCCCCAGGATACAAAGGGTCAGGGTAGCTCAAGGGCCAAGGACGACGACGCCGAACCACCACCTGCCTACTCGGAGGGATACAGTCCCCTCCAATCTTTCTCGTACCTAATGGCTGCCGCCGGAGGAGCGTCGAGTATTATTACTCAGGTGCAGCAGGGCGGTCCGCCCATCAACACTCTTGGAGGTAAGAACTTGGCCCAAAATTACAGCGGGATGGGGGGAAGAGAACAGCTTTGCTGACGTAAAGGAAATCTAAGATGTCGGCGCCGACGAGACTATCACCATGGACCTTAGGTACGCCAATACTTGATATAGGGGCAGTGGGGCCTGCAGGCTAACTTGTACTTTTCAGGGGCAAACGGTTCGTTCTCTCCAGGGACGAGCTACTGACGCTTCCCGAGTTTGTCCTGCTCTCGCTGTTCCCCAATGGTCTCTTCCCCGAGGGCCACATGGGCGGGGCCGCCGAGGGCGATGCGGTGCAGGTTGATGTTAGTCGTAGTCCCACTCTCACCCCAGTTCTCATGAGGGTCAACCTCAAATATGAATTTCCTATCGCTAACACACCTCCCCATTCTACAGTATGACCCAGACTCCCTACAGTACATGCTCGACTTCTTCCGCAAAGTGGCCTCGTCGATCCCAGCCGAATCGTCGCCACCAGCATCACAAGATGGCGAAGCCATGCCCATTGAGACGTTGGGCGGTGCAGGCCGTGATGACTCGTCGAAGCGGGCAGGCATCATAGTGCTGCGTGAAGACCTGGACTTCTACGTCATCCCGCCAAAGCAGGACATCCAGCAAGCAGAGATGATGGAGGTGAAGAGAGCCGCGGCTCGGGCGTTGCTGAAGCAGAACGGTATCTTCTCGGGACTTAAGCGGAGCGATGAGCCGGGCACTACCGAGGCGCACCTGATTGAGATGTTGACTGCTGGGTAAGTCCCTTCACCTCAAGTCCTTTAACCGCTACACTTGCTGGTAGTGTTCTATGTGCTAACAGCGCACCATAGTGGATTCAACCACGACGACAGATGGGGTCACCGCGCGGGAGAGCCACACAAGGCCGTTGTTTGCAGTCTCGCCCTGGCCAGGCTCCGCAGCGACATCCGGGGTAACGAGATGGGCAACAACGCCGTGGGCATGGCGCAGAAGCTGCTGCTTTTCTGGCGTAAGCCGGCCAGGAGGTGCTGGTGGGAGGGCGTGGAGCTCGACGACGTCGAGGGTGTGGACGGCAAGCTGAAGGTGTGGATCCGTCGGGTGTGGACCTTGGAGATGAGTGTTATTGGGCTTCGATGATAGGATTGAGTGCAATCTGTTGGCGTGGGTGAGGAAAGGGAAAGAGGGGCGGGGGAATGGAGGTAATCAGGCCTGAGGGTGAGAGGTGGCAGGTTAGCAGTGGGTAGGTGGTTTGCAGGTGTGAAGGGATTGTGTGAGATACCAGAGTATAAAGTATATAATGCGGCTCGGCAAAAGACAGCCTGTGAAATAGCGAGCGGGTGGGTATTAGTGTTCTTGTTATCATGCACAAGGGAAAGGGGGGTGGGTGGGTGGAGAGGGGGCGAGAGAGAGAGAGGGAGAGAGAGAGGGAGAGTAATGCAGATACCATTTCTTTGCGAGTTCTTATGGAACCACGACTGGAGCTTTTCCGTTGGTTTGTTCGATATACCAACAGCAATACAGGGCAATATCACGTACCTTTCGAATTCACTGTCAGTTGAAACGGGCTAAGTTCAGGTGCAAGGATGGAGTGGTGATGTATTATTCCGCAGATATTGTAGGGGTTCGCTGTACTGATGAGATAGTACTCAAACAGCTGAAGCAGCGGAAAAAGGAAGCAATGTTCATATTGCCATGCACATCATGAAGCCTCAATGCAAGGCACGAGCAAAAGCAAAAGCTGATGGCGGGCCTACTGGACGAGATGGGAGGGCAGATATCCTCCGAAGTGCCTGCATGTACGTATGTATGTTCCATCTTGGAAGCCTACTGACGCCAAGAATAACCAGTTCATTCTTCCCGTGATGTTCTTGCATGGTGTTCTAAGAGTTGACGTCCAGTACTTGGTATCCGTGGAACCTAGACACGGGAGCCAGGGAGTGCCAAGTGCCATACCGTGCCAAGATAGGTGCTTCGCTTTGACTTTATCACCCTTCGCCTCGAGCACTATTGAGGCCGATGAGGCTTCTCCCTTCTCACTAAGGCAGTGAGGTGGTTGCGTGTCTCACATTTCTCTGTTACTTCTTTCCCTTGGTCTGTCAGGTCTGTCAGGAACCCTTGGGAAGTCGTCATTCATCGTATGCAGATACCAAAGGCTCCCAGGAAACCTCGACGTCTTTTCCTATAGAAATTGGCTCTGCCCAAATCCCGGCTTTGGCGCTCATTGGTAACGACCTTGGAATCTTGTAACTTTTACTTGGGTTGAAGAACCTTGTCTCCATCTCACTCTGTCTGGCCATTATCATCTCCGAATCAAGCACAACATCCGCAACCATGGACACCGCCAGGCTGCTCGCCGCCACCGCAGCTGTATTATGTAGTGCATCTCTCAGCCTGGCACAATCCGCCAGTGCGACGGCCTCGACATATGTTGTTGGGGCCTGCCCAACCGTCCTCAGTCCTCCGTACGAAGCACCTGTCATTGGGTCGGGTTGGACGGCGCAACTGATCGCTACGAACCTGACGAAGCCTCGGGGCATCATATTCGACCAGAGCGGTGCCCTGCTTGTCGTCCAGCAAGGTTCTGGGATCGTGCGGTTGACCTTTACTGACTACGGAGGGACATGCTTGGTTGTGAACGAGACAACGCCTGTTGTTGAGAACCCTGATGTAAGCCTAACACTTTCTATGGAAAGAAACGCTGGAGACATATTCAGCTAATGTACCATGTCTTCAACCTAGCTAAACCATTCCATTCAACTCTCGGATGACGGGTCTACATTATATGCCTCGACTTCTGACGAGGTGTATAGATGGCCATATGATGCTGTAGCTGGGACTGTGGGAGAAAATGAGACGCTTGTTACCAATATGAGCAATACCGATGTGAGGACTTTCCAGAGGCGCTCCCCCCTTCCCTTGAAGAATCATCATTTTCAAACACATATCTAACTAACATGGTTATTCAGCACGTCTCGCGGACTTTGTTGCTATCTAACAAGGTTAACAACACATTGCTCGTCTCCCGCGGAAGTTCACAGAACATGGATCTGGTCGCAGCACAACTCAATTCCGGCCACTCGCAGGTCCGATCCTTCGACATCAGCAGCCTGCCAGATGGAAGGCCCTACAACTATCCTTCCGACGGCAGGCTGATGGGCTGGGGTCTGAGGAATAGCGTGGGCGTTGCTGAGCACCCCGTGACCGGGGGCATATACAGTGTTGAGAACTCAATTGATCAGGCCGAAAGGGCCGGGGTAGATATCCATGAGGACAACCCGGGGGAGGAGATGAATTTTCTTGGGTTTCTCAACTGCTCGACGAAGGAACAGGGTGGGGACTACGGCTATCCGGTTTGTTTCGCGCTCTGGCACCCTGATGCTTTTCCGGAGAGGGGGAACATGACTGTTGGGAGTCAGTTCGCTCTGAATATCACCGACACGTTCAACGACACCACATGTGCACAGGATTACATCCCGCCGCGGCTGACGTTCCAGGTAGGTCTTTTGTCATCCCGTCCCCTTTCCCATCACTCTTCTTCTCTCCTTGCATCACAACCGACCCCAAAACTGACAGCCAGTGCTCAGGCCCACACAGCCCCCCTGGACATACTGTTCGACTCAACCGGCAGCATTGCCTATGTGACCTTCCACGGCTCCTGGGACCGCACAAACCCCGTAGGCTACGTCCTCTCCAGCGTACAGTTTGACAACACCACCGGCGAGCCCGTAGCAGCGCCTGACAGCACGACCGCCACTGTCGACATCCTCAGCAACGCGGACTTGTCTAAATGTCCCGATGCGTGTTTCCGGCCTGTCGGCCTCGCGTGGGATGGTCAGGGGAGGTTGTTTGTGAGTAGTGACGCTACGGGAGAGGTTTATGTGTTGCAGAAGGCGGAGTTTAGTGCTAGTGGTGGTGTCGGTACTGGAGCAGGGCCGGGGACCGGGGCAGCAACCGGAACAGCAAAGGGGACTGGGACGGGAACGGTGGTGACGAGCACGAGCACGAGCACGAGTACGTCGACGGGTGTCAACCTTGCGCCGAGGTCGAGTAGGAATCGGCCTGGAGGTGAAGCTATTTGGTTGACGTGCTTGGCTGTTGTGTTGTCCCTTGTCTGCGGTGTGTTCTTTGCCCGGTTTTGAAAAGCATGAGACAAGTATTCGGAGAAGCTAGTTGCTTAATAAATGATTATTTCGAGATCATATGCCGTAATAGAATATCTGGACAGAAGCAAAGCCATTATCACATGAGATAAAAGTTTATAGCTAACCCTAAATCCTAAGTAAAGAATTCATGTTCCAAAACCTTAGTGTCCAACAAGTTAACGGCTCCTGCGATCTAGGACATGGCATTCGAGGAGATAACATCCCTGACGCACTCAGGGGAGTCACGAAGAAGTCACCGCCTACGCATAAACGGAGCCCTTTCCAGAGCATCGGCCTGAATCGTCCAGATCTTCTCCCCCATCCTCACAAGCTCGGGGCCAAAATCATCCAGAAATTCGTCCACATCGAGGATGTTGGCACCGATTCCCGGACGAATTTGTCTCCATCGCTCGTCATCAGTCTCAAACGTCGCCGCCTTCCAGTCCTCCTTCCACCCCTCCACCGCAGCGACAGCCTCCGCCTTCTTGCTCTGCACGTTGGTGGCGACCATGTAGAATGAAGATTTCTTCGCGTGGTCGAAGCGCGGCTTGAAAGTCTTGACGGTCGAGAACTTGGTGAACGTGTGCAGGAGGAGCACGGTGTCCCAGGCCTCAAACCTGTGAAGGAGGACGATCATCGTCCCTCCGGGCCTGAGATGCTCCAGGCCGAGGGCCAGCTGAGTAAGTGTCAGCCTACGGGCCTCCCGACGTTCGCGATACTCTGCCCTGTGATCCTTGTGGGTGCGAAGGACCTGGCCATCGCACAGGACGAGGTCGAAGGTCAGGCCCGGGTGGAATGCTGCGGGACGGAAGTCCTTGGCGTGGGGGTGATCGGGCGGGATGTCCGAGATGGGGACGCCCATGTCGGCGGCGAGCATGGTGACGTCGAGGAACTTGATGCTGACCGTCTCGCTCGTCTTCAGGACGAGCTTGTGGCCACCCTGCTCGGGGGGCAGGCTGAAGCCAACGGCGCCGGCCCCGGGGTTCACATGCAGGGCAAACTCGAGGTAGGTGCCGGGAGCGGCGCACATGTCGAGGACCATGGGGGTTCCTGCGCCGCTGGTCCTGATAGTGAAGGCTCGGGTGAGACTATGCATCTCCCGTGCAATCCTTCCCATCATCTTGTTCAGGGCGATGACAGTGTCTCTGTCTCCTGCGTCGGCTTGGCGGCGTTGATTTGCGAAGAACTGGTCGGCTTCTGTACTCGCCCAGCCCTGGAGAGAGAACGTGGGACGTCAGCTTCTTCGCCAGAGATATGAGGGCTCTATGAGGGCAAGGGGTGAGTCCTCCTTATCTTCTGGGAGGTTGCACCCGATGAAGGCCGGTTCCAAAAGAAAAAGAAGAGAAGAAAGAAAAAGAAGAAGAAAAAAAGAAGAAGAAGAAAAAAAAGGATAGGGGAAAGGGGGGGATGGGGGGGGCCCTGGTCATTCATACCTTCCGCCGGAGCTCATTCAGCCGTCGATATTCGGCGACATTCTCCATGAGGTATGCAACCACTTTGTCCTTGTTTCTTTGCATGACTTCTGCCCCCAAGGATGTGTCCTGCTGTGGCATGGCATTGTTTGCTGCGATGCCTTCTGCACGGGATAGGGGTTCCCGGTCGAGCGTCAGCTCGTCGAGACTTCTTGCGGCTGTTTCCATACTGAAGAGCGGTGTTCAAAACGTGAGCACAGTGAGGAAAAGATCGAGCTGTCTGATGAAGGGAAAGAAAGCTCCGCCATAACATTCCACCCCGGGGGAAGACATCTCGCAAATAAATACATATCCAAGGCCGCCTACAAACAGGCAAGGCAGGCAGGCAGATCAACAACTCAAACGGAACTGTCCAATCATGCTGCGGCTGTCAGTTGGATCGCATCAGGCCTCATGCATGAAGCACTTACCGGATTGGAAGAAAGCAAAAAGCTGAGTCCTTCCCGTAGGCCGCAGACATTTTACTTTTCCTGGATATGCTGCTGCGGTGGTGGTTGGTTATTACCGTTTACCTGGCGGGGGAGGCACTGAATGTGTTGTGCCTAATTATCGAGGCGTTTGGAGATAGATGAGGTGTCACTTAAGCGAGGGGGCTGAAAAACCGATGAGGGCCAAAAGCAAAGAAGACGAAAACCAAAAAAAAGGAAAAGAATCCAGACATATCTTGTTCCATTTACCATATATATTGCCGATACGTTGCGGTATGATACTGTCAAGTTAAATGCTGTAGCGATAGTAGAGAAAGACTCGATGATGAGCTTCCTGGTTGGTCCATGGAAGTGAAACATGCTGTCGGGAACAACATCCGATGCTGTCGTGTACAAACAGGTGATACAGGTTCTCCATCCATGAGGTGATGTTTCCCAACTCCGGGGGGGGGGGGACAATTCGTTGAGATGCGCTGTAGACTCGATCCGTGGAGTCACGTTGATGATGGTTGAGCATGCGAGGTAGATCTGGCCCAACAATTCGATTCTCTCGTCCATTTTGTATCGAATAAGCCTGCCAATACCCACCCAACGCCATGCAGCTTCCCTCTGAGTCTCACTCAGTTTCCTCTCTCTGATTACGCCCCAGATCCATCTCTTACTCCTCAAGGGTCTTGACAACATCCCACTCACCCCTCAGGTTCTCCTTCCATAGTGTGATCTTGTTATCACCGCCACTAACGGCAAGAACGTTGCCACTCAGGGACCAGCTCACCCGCCAGACGGGCGCGTCGAAGTTCAGCACCTTGCTGTTCCACTCGCCAGGGCTCGCCGGGTCGCTCGTCCAGATGCGCACCGTCTTGTCCTGCGACGCGCTCGCAATGTAGCTCTTCTGCAGCACCGTCGGGCTCCACGCCACGTCCCTGACCCAGTCGGTGTGGCCCACCAGGGGCTCCCGCTCGGGCTTGTAGCTGTTGGAGGCCGGGTCGAAGACCCAGATCTTCAGCAGGTTATCGCAACCGCCCGTCACGAACCGCCGGTTCCCTGTGGCGCCGGGGCCCGGTGCGCTCGAGACGATGGAGCCCGGCGTGGTAGCGGGTGCCCATGAGACGGAGTTGACGCCCAGGCCGTGGGCGTGGAAGGTGGCGTTGTCGAAGGAGTTGTCCTTGAACTCGAGAACAGAGACGTTGCCGTCGGAGGAGGCGCAGGCAAGGAGGCAGCCGCTCTCGTGGGGGGACCAGGAAACGATGTTGACTGAGGCCTTATGCAGCGCAAAGTCGAAGAGCTTTTGCCAGGCGCCCTGTTGCTCGCGCCAGATGAACACCTTGCCGTCGAAGCCTGAGGAGGCAAGGATGTTGCCGTATTTTGGGTGTGCCCAGGATACGCACCAGACTGCGCCTTCGTGTCTATAAGCCACACAACCTGTCAGCCGCCCTGTGTGTGTATGTGTATGTGTGTGTACGTGCCCCCTGGGCCCTGCTCCTGCTGTAACCCTGTTGCGCCGACTCACCCTTTGAGCGTCTCTGTCAATCGCTGCGTCTCTCCTTCGATTTCAAAGATCTTGATTGTCCGGTCGGAGGAGCATGTTGCGAGTCGTCGGCCGTAGTAGTCGAGGACGGCATCGTGCTAAAACGATGTATGTTAGTGACTGTGCTAGCCAGTCGACAAGCTTATGTACCAAAGCGGCGATCGACTGGAGAGTATGGGTTTGAGGGGGAAGCGGTAGAGCTGCTGTTGGGATATAGCGTACTATCATGTCATCGTGGCCGGAGTTTGAAATCACCTGGGTCGCCTGTGTTCGTGGTCAGAAAGCTGGTCGCAACACTGGGTGAGCTTTGGGACGTGGGGAGGGTGCAAGATGCATACCATCTTGGCGGGCTGGAGCAAGAACTCTGACGGCAGGATTGACGGATGGAAGTTTCAATGGAGGTAAAGGGTATGATTGTATCAAGATATCTACAGCAGTTGCAGGAAAGAAGGAATCGTGGGGTTGGTTTGCGGAATTGGGCTGTTGACTTGCGCAGTCGAAGCTGGTGTCGGCGACGACATGCTGGCCATTAACTACCTAGGTAACTGCTGCAGGTACGGAGGTACCTCGAATGATACATGTGGATGTTGCGTCAGCCGGGAAACGTCAGTGCACCACCTTAACGGAACCCATGTTGAATTATGTAATCAAGTTGACGTCCGTTGTAGCTAACCGCTGACCGTTTCAATGTTTGCCTCGGCTCCTCCTCCAGATGTCCCACCCATATTGACCATTGCTGTGTCTCAATGGTCTCTCCTATATTGCTCTCACATACCTACTCGAGTCTATACTCTTCTTAAACCTATACTTGGCTATAAGTTTTTTATTTCTTATTATGAATTACATTGACTTTCTTCGCTATTCCTAAAGCAATTGTATGCATAATCTTATGGATTCTTCCAAGACAACCTTGACGACTAAGCGACATCCCGGAACAAGCACATCATCTATAGACTCTGCCCATTCTGTGATGTCCGGCCGGTGTTCTGTCGCGATATTCTGATTGCTTTATGAGATGCCCGGATGTTTCTGGAATCTTTCAACAGAGGGAAAGAAACTTCTACTTTTGTTTGAAAGCTCTGAAAATGGGCTGTAGAAAGTGAACAATCACCATTATTCTCAAGCTCACCTCCTTCAATAGAGAAAGAGACCCCACCGCAACGAGTCCTTCCTCGCCTTGAGACATCTTATAAATTGACACCTTCTTCATCTGCAACTCAAAACTTACTCCCACTTCCTTCTCACTTTCGTGACAACCTGATTCAACCTTCTCGACTTGACAGTTTCTTCTTCCTGTCCTCAATATCTGAGGTACTCTTCTCATACCCACACCTTGTCGATCATCGCAACCCTTACCGCAGTTCCAAGCGACTCCACCATCACCAGGCTCTCATCAACCGTCAGCATCATGGCAGACAACCTTTGTGGTCCCTCCGCCCCCACCAAGGGCTTGGTTGGCCATCTCAATGGCGATCGAACCTTGCAGCAGGATCGTGTCGTGAACGCGCCTGGCGTTGCTAGCGGCAGCGTGAGTATCGCTTCAGTTCATGCCTTTACTGCGTCGTCTGATATATAGGATATGAGAACTAACAACCACAGGCCTTTCGATCCACCGAGAATCCAGCCAATGTGGCCGCTGGCGATGCTGCCTTTGCGGCTTTCACCGCGACCCAGCCTCAGCCTCAGGCCTCTGCGACCCACCCTTCCCAAGCCATGCGAGAGAACCGCCACGTCCTCCCAGATGGTCGTGTTGTTCGCATCAACCAGGATGGCCGCACTTTCCGCGAGACTCACCCAGCTCTTCTGGGAATGGCTCCCCTCGGCCTTACCGTTCGTGAGGGCTTCGACGGACCAGCCCAGGCCAACACTTCCTGGGTCCAAGACTTCGAGCGTATGCAGCTGGACCAGAGAGCAGGACCCGCTGCGTTGGTCAACCCGGCTGTCTTCGCTCATCAGGTGAACGCACCTTACCTGCCATCTGTCAACGGAGTGTCCTCTTCACCCAACTTTGGCTACATGAACCATGGTGGCCAGATGATGATGTCGACCAACGTTGGCCCTCTGGGTCCTTCGCACATCGGCCCCGTCGGTGCCCCTGGCTTTCAGGCCACCCAGCAAGCTGGAACGTCCTCTCAGACCTTCGATCACTACCCCCAGGCAGTCGCCCTGGCTGCCAACACGGAGGAGGCCCTCAACGCCGCCTTTGCCGCCTACGACAACGACTTCCAGGCAGAGATGGACCAGTGGGTCGCCCAGCACGGACCTGAGGACCGCGAGGACCATGATACGATCATGGAGTCGCTGGCCGATGACCTGGACGAGCGTCGCCGAAGCGGAGACCCGCGTGTCTTGGCTCAGAACAATGCAGACAACCGGGCCAAGGCCAAGGCTCTGGAGGACCATGAGCTGCGCAAGCACGCAACCCGTATCTTGGCCGTCATGGCTGATGGCAACGACAAGTTCAAGAACTCGTCCTTCAACGACCTGATGCGCCGCATCGTCAACCGCGAGGTCATGGTTGAGGGCAACGAGATTGTCGACGTCACCACTGGAAAGCCGGCTGATATCACTGCCCGTGAGCTCGAGGACCAGCCTCTCAACACTGAGGTTTCTTCTTTTGAGGATGAACAGGGAAAGGGCAAGGGAAAGGAGAAGGAGGCTGCCCCCGCACAGCAGCAGAACGAGCAAGGCGCCCCTTGAACCTAGGAGTGTATCGGTCGTGACGACCTCACATACGCTTCCATATTTTCAGCTGAGATGCGTCTTCTTCTCCCGCTTGGAAATCGGCAAAGCAGGCAGAGGGGGTCATCGGGATCGGAAGTGCCCAAGGCCATCGAACTTACCGTCGACTTCTCCGTTATCGCGCAAGCTTGCCTTTCTTCCTCGCCTTATGCCTCTATCGGCACCCATGAAAGCTGTCTTCACCTTCTGCGACAGCTACGAAGAGACGAACCCGAAGTTTTGTTATGCGCCATCGTTGTTATTTTGCGATTGTATTACTGGACTGGTGTCCTTATCACCTTGATCTTGCCGCAAGTGGTCTTAACCCCTGTCGCCATCGCCTTACCAGGCGCGTCAACTTTCGCACAGGCGGCACTCGGCACTACACCCCAAATCAATGTTGGTTTGCGGGTTGCATTTGTTCTGTTTTGTTTGGTTTGTTCGTCTGCTTGCATCTTGAGGCCCCACGATTTGGAAAAGAGATATGGTTTTCTTTTTTTTGGCGTTGGAAAGGATTGGCAGGTTTACACCACCTCACCTCCAAGGAACGCGAGTTCACGTCGATGATACCAAACGGAAGAAAAGTGCTTTTATCTTTGAATTTGAATTTTTCCCCTGATTGTCTGAAGCCACGGATAGGCATTCGGCTTGGCGGCGACCTCCGGATATTCTGCTGGTTTTCTTGATGGATTGATCTGATTGATGGATGCTATTGATAGGCATTCATCCTTTGCAATTAGTTTCGCAGATGGCCGCATGCATGCATGCATTGGTTTGAGTTGATGGCCATGTAGATCAATCGATCGGCCCCCAAGAATTGAACTTCGTCTCACATTATATTCTTTTTCTCCTGGTCTCTTGGTGACGTCAACGTCGTCGCCAACTTGCTGTCAGCACCTGTGATAAACCATGCCCACCTGCGGGCACATACTTAGCACAGGTCCGTACTTGAGTGCAAGCCCATAGAAACAACCTGAGTGCATCCAACGGAACACACGGAACAGATTCACCACACTTTGAACAGAGGCACGCACACAGCTTGTTACAATCGCTAGATATGCACATTTTGAATTTCTCTGGGGGGTATCGGTACCACTGGTAGCGTGGATTTTCTCTCATACAATCTCCTATTACTCTCCATTCCTTCTCTCTGTCCCTCCGCCCTCTCCCTAGACATCTCTAGGCATCCCCGACAAGCACACGAAGCATGGACACAGCTAATGCTTCAACTTCTTCAACCAGCTCACCCGCCGACTCTGCTTTTGTTGTTTATCTTGCTGCTGTGTCTGCGCAGGCGCAGACACAGACGCAGGAGCAGGCGTACTGGCCGGCATACTTTTCTGCTGTTGTGCATCCCTACTTTCATTGTTGTTCTCCATACCCGCACCGCCATCGCCACCACCAGACATCTCGTCCATCTCCAGCACCATCGCCGCCGTGCTGTTGTAGTAGTTGTAGTTATTGATGTAGTGGCTGTCGCTGCTATCCTCGGAGGCATGCGAGTGGCTATGGCGCATCCGCCGCTGCATGAACGCGGCGCCCGTGCTCATCGCCCTCCTGATGCCTGACGACTGCGCCGGGATCGAGGGCATGCTGCTGGTCGCGTTGCTGGTCGTCTGCCGCCGTGGCAACTTCCCCGCGTCGGTACGCGTCTGCATGCACATGAACGACTCCTTCGCATATGGTGGGGTCTCCCCCGTCTCGGAAGGCTCGGGGGCTGCGGCCGCGATGGTGGTTCGTTCGCCGAGTCGGAGAGCTAGCCACAGACCGCTGACAATGATCAATTTCTTTGTGGCCTCGTCGATGGGTTGCGTAAGGCGTTCGGTGGACGATGCCTTGTTGGGAGCTGAGTCGAAGTTGTGGCTCATGGGGCGAGTGGGCGGGTGGCGGCCTTGTGATGATGACACTGTCGTGTATTCATCATAGACCTCCAGTGAATTCTGTGTCAGGGTCGCCAAGATAGGGTGACGTCGCGATAGGGGGTTGATGATACTGAAGGTGTATCTATAATCGATCGGGTCGACGGGCGAGGAGCCGCTGGTCGTCGGGGAGGTAAAGGACGGCGCTGGGCTCAGAGGCCGAGAGCTGGGCATTATCGGGGAGGACTTGGCGGGATTCCTCCTTACCCATCGCGCGGTGAGAGTTAGACCGTGCTTGTCAAGATGGACAAAATCGAATCCGCCCTTCGGGTTGGGACGGGCTGTCCACACAGTCCCATCGTCCAACACAATCTCGTCACAGTCAAGACCTCGAACGGGGCTCAGCACCGCGACAGGTTCCCTCCGCCCGCTGACATTCTCGTCATCCTCCTCCGACTCGCTCAGACCCGTGTCATAGTCCTCGGACTTGACTAATATAAGGTCGCGGGGGCCGAGCTCGCACTTGACGCCAAATATACGGGGAAATCGGTGGATATAGCGGGCAGTGACCAGGGGTCCGGCTATCAGAGACGCCGGGAAAACATCGATTGTTGGCCGTGGCCTCCTCTGGCCAGCCGGTAGTTCCTGGAGCTGGAGCAGTAACCTTGGGCGCATGTGTTTGAGTAGGTGCTTTTTGGAGCCCGATTTTGGGGCTGGCTTTGCGAGGAGATAATTGGTGCTTTTCCGCAGGGTTGAAGCTCTCTTCCGCCTACGCCGGACGGCTGAGGATGTTTGAGAAGCATCGGAGTCGTAGAGGGACGGTTCGTCTTCGGTCACGGAAGATTTAGGAGTCTCGAGGATCTCGGGTTCCTTGAAGCGGACGACTGGGGTTGTAGGGCTACGGACGTGTTTCTTAGGACCTTCGAGCAGGTCTGAGATGGGGCGCACGTATACCTCAGAGACGGGCCTCGTTCTCGTCTTGGGTGTCTGAGGTGGCCGTGCGTCCGGGCCAGCGAAGGAGGTAGAACGAAGCATGGGAGCGGCGGCAAAGGCTGATCGTAGGTATGGTTTCCTTCGTTGTTGAGGGGGGTTGGTAGGTGACTGTTGACTTTGACGACTTTGACGGTTGTTGCCAGAGAACTCATGGCCATGGAGCGAAGCCCCCGAATGGAGGAACATTGTGACAGTGAATCGTCAAGATTTCGGGGGGGGGGGGGTTGAGGAGAGTTTAGGCCAAGGCGAGGGCGCAGAGAGGGGTAGGAGTGACCGGTGATGATCTGCTATTAGCCTCGGACCCGTTCGCGGGAGCACGGCTCCTCGAAAGGTGCCGAAGACAAATGCAGCCGGGACGTCCGAGTCGTGGCTTCCCTAGACTTCCGACCGAGGTAAGGCGAGAGAATGGTCCGTCGAGATAATTCTTTCGCGCTTGCAATGTAAGCTTCCAACCTTGTTGCTCAGTAGTGCGTGCTGGAGCAGCGGATGCCAGTTCCACCGATCCCGAGGTTTGGTATGGTATGATATGACACAGGGATAGGTATAGGTATAAGATATAAGTGGTATAAGTGGTATAACTGGTATAGGTAGTATGTAGTATGTAGTATGTAGTATGTAGTATGTCAGGAGTAAGAGAAATACAGGGAAAGTAGAATAACACAGAAAATTCCAGTCACCAGAGACCTGGACAAGGTGATAAACAAGATCAACAGGAACGCGTAGATGGAAGGATTGCCAGACGAATTCAATTCGTCCAGGGGAGTGTGTTGTCACAAATAATTGGGCATGTCGTAGCCTGCCTAATAGGCTTGCTTCCTCTGTTGTCAACCTGGACTGGAGTGGATTCGAGAATGGAGTTGTCGGGGGGTTGGTGTCGTTTCTAGAATGCCAGAATGCTTAAACGACGGGGAGCTAAGAATAGGGCAGCAGCTGTAGACCGGGATGCCTTGCAGTAGGAAACACGCGTTGGCCCTGTCACTGCTGGATATGGTGTTGGAGGAGTGGGCCACTCGGGAAGGTCGGACCAGGGTAGCGTGGGTGGGTGGGCAGAAGTGGGTTGAGTGGGCGATGCTGTAGTGTACACTATCCAGACTATGTACGTACACTACTGTACAAGACTAGTATAGGGGACGGGACCCAAGGGATGATGATTAAAGAATGGAATGAAAGGGGGGGGGGGGGTCGAATTCAATGATTGTTCCTTGTTGTTGTTATTGTCGTTTGTTGGATGTTGTTGTTTGTTGGATGTTGTTATGCTTGATGATGACGACGTCGAAGCTTCAAGGAGGAGGAGGAAGTCCCCGAGTAGAAAAGAAATTACATAGTAGTAAACTTAAGGTAGCCTGGGTAGTTGGCCACAATGCGGTCTAGTCTTAGCTAAGACGAGGAACCAAAAGAAAGGTCACAATCCTCCAGGGATGGTGGGTGACGGTGAAGGTTAAAGGGAGTGTACTGTGTAGTACAGTTCGTTGGTTGGTTGGTCGGTTGGTCGGTGCGACGGATTGGTCTGGCAGACCGGTTAACCGGTTGGCTGGTTGGCTGATGCGATACATACACAGTACAGAAGTCCAGAGTAGAATGGCCTGGATGGAGGAGTGGTGAGCTGGTGAGTTGGTGAGCTGGTGAGCTGGTGAGGTGAGAACGGCCTAGGAGAAATCGATTAACATTAACATTTGCTCCGCACCGACCGCAGAAAATCTTTACCAAGGTGGACACTGTGCTGGCTCGGGCGGTTTCTATGCCCGTCCCAATGGGAAGACCTGAAACAGATCCCTTTAAGCTAAATCAGGTCATCAGCACGGTACAAAAGCTGCCCTGAAAAGTTCCGTGGCAACTGTGCTGCTGGTTGGCTCCTCTGAAAATTGAGTTGGCTTCAAATGTCATGGCATGACATGTGGACTACTATGCTGGCTGGCTGACTACCCTGCCACCTCGGAATCTTTCGACAGACATATGCCTGGAAGAGTCAAGCCACATGCATCTATGTGGATGACATTCCTTCGACCGAGGCGGTGTCCAACTAACTCGTCAGGCCCATCTTCCTCCTCCAAGATTTATGCGGCTCAAGAAAGCAGCAAGCAGCAAGCAGCAAGCAGCAAGCAGCAAGCAGCAAGGGGCAAGGGGCAAGGGGCAAGGGGCAAGGAGCAGTAAATAGCAGAACCTGCAGCTTGCCACGCAGCCTCGCATGCTGCAGCAACAACAAGCTTGCAATAGGCGGGCAGCTAAGTACCTAGGCCTGCTAGGCGAGCTCCAATCTTTGATTCCCATCACTATCCCTATCCCCATCATTGTGGCAATGCTAGATGGAGACGGATGGCTTGGAGGTCCTTGAAACCACATGCTTAATCCAGGTGGATCGCACACGGCCTGTTTCAGCCTGTTCAAACATCTCAAACATCTTCTTGCATCCCCGTAGGTAATCCCAGCTGTTTGGGTGGCAAAAGGAGCAACCCGTGCAAAAACGAAACACGGAAAGAGGAGATGAAGAAGAAGAAAAAAAATATAAGCTGGACCTGGCTGCATATGAGACGAACCTTATCTGTACACCCCCCTGTGGTGTGCTGCAGGAAATCTACAGATCCGTAAGAAATCTCCCAGTCTATTCCAGATGGGTGGCAGGGCGGCAGTCACAAGCGGGTGGCGTTTGACGCGACCACGGACCCCAAAAGGCAGCCTTACGGCGTAGGTGTAGTCTAGTAGCATGCAGAGGTAGAAGTTGTTGATATTCTTGGTAGTCAAAGGTCCACCCAAAGATCCACAAGATTGTTGTTGTTATGTCTCATTATGTAGTACCATTCCAATCACGTTGTCACCTTCAAGGGATCTTCATCAGGTGTGGAGGGAAGCGTAAAATACCGTGTCCTTTTCTTTGCTCGAGCTTGACAGAGCTGCAATAGTGTGTTGATTTTGATTGCGGAAATTTCGGGACATGCCGAGCTAGGTACCTAGGTACCCAGCTGGAGACTAATAAGCCAAGGCTGTTCAGGAGAACTTGTGCTTGTGGTCATGTGCGTACACATTCCACAACAACCACAACGTTGCCATGTCTGCTGTCCAGAACGGCCATCCATACCGCACCTTGACAACAGTCTTCGTGGCGTGGAAGGCCTTTTTATTTGCAATAGCAGCCGGTAGTCAAGTAGGCCCAACCTACGATACTTCATCCAGCCTTCTCGCCCCTGATGGAGCAACCGGCCCGAGCTTGATCACGAGGCTGACCTCCTGGGATGCCATCTATTTTGTCAGCTCCGCCCAGAGGGGCTATCTTTTCGAGCAGGAATGGGCCTTTAGCTCCGCCTTGCCTAATTGCATTTCCTACATCACCCGAGGTGAGTTGCCTCCTTCCTTCGGTTGATGATGACTAAACAACACTTCCTCTACAGCCCTGCAAACCTCAGGTGCCAGCCTTACCGGTGCAGAGCCCCTGATTGGCGTCATATTCTCCAGTATCTGTCATCTGCTCTCCGTCTTTGTGCTGTATCAGCTGGGGTTGCACATCTGGAAGGATTCTAGATGGGCTCTGGTCTCTGCACTGCTTCACGTGCTGTCGCCAGCAGGACTGTTCCTGTCTGCCCCTTATGCCGAGAGCGCATGCTCTCTGCTGTCCTTCTCTGGCTGGTTGCTGCTGGTTCAGAGCTGCGCCGGGTCAACCTCGACATCAAGAGACGCCTTAACCATCCTTGCCGGTGCCACTTTTGGTCTCGCCACCTACTTCCGCACAAATGGCCTGCTCAACGGCGCGCCTCTCGCCTTCGAGTTCCTCCTGACGATCTATAACCTGATTGAGGATCTCGATCAACGCAAAACTCTAGGATACATTCGCAGGCTTGTCGTCCTTGGAATCTCCGGGATGGCCGTAGCAGCCGGCTCTGTGGTCCCTCAGGTCTTGGCATATCAGATTTACTGTACTAGTGCTTCCAACCTTTCCGAGGTCAGACCTTGGTGTGCTGGCCTCGTGCCGAGCATTTACAACCATGTCCAGCGGCAATATTGGTAAGCTTATTTCTCATTGCAAATGTTTTCTGTCCATTTTTTTTCCTTTCCACATGTCAACATCCAGCGGCCCCATGCAGACAGCTCGGCTCAACTTTTCACCTTCTTTGTTTGTCGGCGTTTTCGGCCGGAGTAAAGGCCGCTTTGCTTACACTATGGGACCACTGTAGGAACACCGGCCTTTTCCGATATTGGACCCTCTCAAACACCCCTCTTTTCCTCCTTGCTGCTCCGATGCTCTTTGTGATGGGCAAGAGCGGGAAGGACATTTTCCTCCAGGCATCCAGAATCCCCCAGGCTCATCAGGCCACCTCCAACCTCGGCAGTCAGCGCCTCCAGCTAGTGGTCAGATCCATGGTGTTCGCCCAGGTCCTGCTGGTTGTCGTCGCCTTCACTAGCTATCACGTGCAGATTATTACCCGTCTGTCTTCAGGGTACCCGGCGTGGTACTGGTGGGTCGCTGCCTGCTTAAGGAGTCCCAAGACGAGGAGTATGGGCAGTGGGCTTGTGGTGTTTATGGTTATTTACGCGAGTATACAAGCTGTATTGTTTGCAAGCTTCTTGCCCCCCGCATAGATACGGACTAGTCAGGTCCAAGGAGCAGTCGTTGTTCTGAGTCTTGTACTTTCTCGAGCGAGGCCGTCCAAGGCTCATACATAGGTATGCGGAGGCAGGAAAAGGTTCTTTGGGGGGGGGGGGGTAAGACTCGTGCAAGGCACGGAATAGTGATGAGAAAGCATCAAGAAAGATGTATGTACAGTTCAGGTTACATAGATGGCCGGCTCCCACCATATTTACTCAAGTGAGTGTTTGATATATCAGGAACTCTTCACTAGGAAAACGACATGTTCAGAGATATGAGTATTGTTTCTATTACTAAGACAGATGAGGCATCTGCTAAGCCCCAAAGCAATGCCTGCGGGTGAACATTACCTGGCCAGCTATGATCGTTGATCCATTGACAAAAGTCAAGGACAATTTGAATCGAAGCGTGTTTATCTGCTGGGCCAAGTGGCGAGGTTGGAGTTAAAGTTCCTAAACGACCCCAACAGTCGAAGGGAGAAGCTCATAGGAAAGCCAGTCCACCAAACAGAGGCAATAAACCAAACACGAAAGCCAATTACAGGACTTAGAACCAACTCAGACCAAAGAAAACAGACCATTAGCGACGACGAATTCGTCCACCACCGTGACCTCCCCTGAAGCCAGAGCTCGCACAGTCATCACCACGGCCGCGGGGAATGGTTGGCTCTCGCTCACCATACCGGTAAATGTCGAACTTTTCACACATACGATCATCATGCCCGTAAGATTGACCAGCAGGCTTGGAGTAACGGGACCACCTCCTTGGGAGGGGGGTGCCGAGACGAAAAGGCGAGCGGTTTGTGCGGTTGTCGCGACTACGGTCTAGAGAGAAGTGGAAGTTAGTTTTGAGTTATATTTGGTGAGCATGTGGGAGTCAGATCTTGGGGACGGGAGGTAGACTGGAAGGGATTCAGGAGACAGGATACAGCAGACGCTTTTATTTACCTTCACGCTCGTCAAAGTGGTATGACCCCTGTTGGTGGATGTGGCCTCTTCCATGATGAGCACCGCGCTGATGGTCTCTAAAATCGGTCCGGTAGTACTTGGTGGGAGAGCCACGGTCACCCTCACTACCACGGCGGTCTCTCTTGACACCAGTTGTCGAGATCACATGGTAGTCTCCCACCGTTCTAAACTCAGGAGTCTTAACACCACTAGTGCATCGAGGAGACCTGCCAAAGGTGGGACCATCAAGGCGGTTGTCGGTACGTCGAATGATCGTACGAGCACCTCGATCAACAGTCTGCGGTGGCGCCGCAGCAGAGTTCGAAGTGTCCTTGTGCACCTTTCTCATCCTGCTAGCAAGAGCAGTGGCCTCCTCCAGATCGGCCTTCTCCCGCTCGATCTCGGCCAGACGGCGCTGGCGGTACCTGTCTAGCTCTCGCTCGCGATACTCTCTGTCGTTCCAGCCGGTGAAACGCAGCCAGTCGCGGAGATCGCGACTCAGAAACGGCACGTTGTCAGACGCGTCCTGGTCGAAACTGGCATAGGCTGCGAGAGCGGGTGGGGAAACCGTGGAGGGCTGTCTAAGGCGAGGGGATTCAGAGCGGGCGCGGTCACTTGGGGTTCTGGCGTACGGCTGAGGCTGGTGAGCCTGAACAGTGCGGTCATGGTGTATTGTGGCCTTGCTGGTATCTGGTACGCGTGGGTGGGATGGCAGTGAGGATAAGAGGTGGCCTCGAGTATTGGTGTCTCGTGTGGAAGGGGACGGGGGAGCTTTGGCTTGTTGACTGGTGTGCTTCTGAGCGGGCCTGGTCAGCTTGGTGGAGTTTTTCTCGGGGCGAGGCTTTGTAGGTGCGTCCAAGGTGGAAGTCCGAGTAGGAGATGGATGGGTTCCCTGGCATGCTGTGGCAGGATCAGTACACTGCTGCGATGTGCCTTCATTCTTCTGCAACTCGGCGACGGTATGTGGCTTGAGCGACTTGGGGTTGCCTTTGGTTTCACCGTCCTTGGCTGCGGGTTGCGCGTCGCGCGTTCCCTCCGTTACGGCGGTACTGATGGTGGTACTGGCATTCTGGGGCTTGGTCCTCATAGCATCGTTACTGCTCTTGATTTGTGATGCGCTGCTTGGGCCAGATACCCTTGCGTTCGCGTTAGGCGTGACTGTACCATTGCCCCGTGTCCGCTTGGCAACGACCTGTGGGGCTTGGAGGGACTTAGAGGTAGACAAGCCTTGGGTAGGCAGTGCAGAGGTACCAGCCATCATAGAAATTAGTTTGTCGGTGATATCTGGCGATCTTTGAGCAGCTTTGCTAGTGGGGTGTTGAACCGCGAACTCATTGTGTCCAGGTCTGGCCAACTCGGTCGAAAGTGAAGCAGGCATGTTAATGTTGAAGGGAGCAGTCGCGTTCGATGCGGCCGTCCCACCTTGAGCTTTAGGCTGTTTGTCTGAGGATTGATACGAAGGAGCGATTTCATCATTTTGATCGCTTGCGGAACGCGTTTGTCTGCTATAGATGAGCTGTTCCTTCAGTTCGGCGGCTCTGGCAGCCCAGTAGCGTTGGCCTGGATTGTTGGACTGTTGATCGTTAGGGATCGACATCCTTATTCGGTGAATACATGCAATGTTGAAATTGGGTTGGAAACTAGCTGTAGGTGACGGTGTCTTTGCTGTTGCGCCGAGACAAATCGATTGTGGGTGTTTGTTGAGAGGCGTCGCCGCGGTTATCAAGCTGTTGGAGTGGGTGGATGGTCTGGCGGTCGAGTCGTCACCTACCTACCCTGGGTAAGGTAGTAGATGGACGGCACACATAAGATGGTAGGGCACATGCTGAGATAAATTATGAGAAAGCTTATGACTTGGGGTCAAAGGGCTACCAAAGAAACAGAACTTGTAATTCACCATCCAAGCAAGATCTTAAATGTGATGTAGCTGGCGTCGACGGGTGGCAGAAAGGTCACGTAGTGCTGAAGAGGCTTCGTCCGAGTTTGAAACGGCAACAGCAGTGTGCTATGAAAGTTAACATGGGTTTCCCGTATGCTTTCCCATTTCCTTGCAGTTAGCAAGTTAACAAGTAAGTTATCTGTGTAATTACTGTACAGATGTCGAACAGCTTAGATGGAAGCCAGCAGGCCTTGGCGAGTTGGGCTGATTTAGGCCATGGTTTCACGGCCAAAATTGGTCACTATGTCAAATTTCCAATTTGGATTCCTTCAAGTGAATACACTGAATACTGTGTATCTGGCACTTATTTGCATTCAGTATAAATTGAAGCGTAGAGAGAAGACATAGCTTCTCCTGGGCATTGCAAGGTCAACAGCAACATCCTTAGATTGTAACACTTTCTGCTTAGTCTGGCTAATTGAGCACACTCAATGTATAAAGCCATGAGAATCAGGACGGAACAAATAGATAGTGAATTCGGATACCTGCTCAGTCACATACGTCCGCGGGTGTGATGGAACTGCTATGAGAACCACACAACTGCGAGCAAAAACAAGTTGCTCGTCACTCAGGCCAGAATAACCTTGAAACTTGACCTGGATGTGACTGGAGAAATAATATCCTCCTCCCTTTCTTGATTATTCTATAGCCAGAGATTAATTTCGGATCCTGGCATCATTCCATAATGGCTTCTACAACATAATATTGCTAATTATAATGCGCCACAATGCGTATGTATGAACTGATAGCTTGGATAACTTGGATCTGTATACCGCTCTGAAAAGAAATATATAGCTTATCTGTAGTGATTATTCGAGCACATGAACCTGAGGCTGGGCATACTATTTGGATCATGTTCACCTGCCAATAAAATATTCGAGATGTAAAAACTACCCTAGGGCCTAGGGTATATATACATTTATAATTAAATGTACGATGTCTTCTACACTCTCCATCCTTTCCCCCTTTTCTTTCGTTGTTCTTTCGTTTTCCGACTTTCCTTAATTATTTAAATATATATGGCTTTTTGGATGACATCCGAATAGAAGTGTAGATCAAGCAAAGTCTAATGATAGACTGACTGTGGTGAGGAACTGAAACGGAAGGGCAGCGCACGGCAATGCCTGTCCGTTTACAACGTTGGTAGGGCACTGTGGGGCACATCTTAGCGGTCCACTCAGTTGTCATCAACGGGCCCGGGCATCGTGTCTCACTAAAAGGGACGCTTTCAACTTCTCCTGCAACTGACAACCCAAAACCCTCGAGCGAGAGAACGTGTCAGCCCGCGTGCTCGTCTGAGGCAAAATTCATTCCTTCATCCCCAAACTTTCTTGGTCAATATCTATTGCGACATTGTTCACTTGAATCTTGAGACTGTCTATCTCACAGCTTACCGTATCCGCCAGCAGTTGAAGTCAGTTGCTAGCTGGCTGCTTCTATCCCTCTGAGACAAACTTGGCCAGCTGGACACATCTCATCCATCGGAACTATCACGAGACCACTGGTAGCCCAGGCACAGAAAGACACCACTCATCTCCTTCTTCATCGTTGAATCCTCTGGATCATCCTTGGAAGCATCTTAATCTTCTCGGGATTTTTCTTCCCTTCTCCTTCCTCTCAGCGATGGCTCAACCATGACATGGTGCAGCTCTGCATGTACTGGGAAGGTCTAACATTATGTTCGCAACTGAGCAATTCCTGTCCATGAAACCAAACTGATCGAACCCACGGTTTTGAATTGTGTCGGGAATCGCTTCTGGCTCGGATGGGGTTGTGCTATCCCTTTCCTCAGACGTCTCGAGTTTCAAGTGAAACACCAAAAGATGGGCACGATGCAACTTCATCTGCTTTGGGCTGCTTGGCAGCGCAGCCGCGCTGTCTGCCACAAGCCACTCTGGCGCTCTGACAATGCCGGTTTGAGAACTCATACTAGAGCTCTATACCATTGAGCCATGCAAAGATGCCACCCTGGTACCCCGTTGGATGCCAATGATCCTCAAGCACCCGCAAGAACCGGTTCGCTTCCAGTATTCCCTTGCCTCAAGAGATCATGGTTCTCCACTTCGTGACTGCTACTGCCAGATGGCGATCCACTGTATTTCGTACACCCAGTCTGCCGCTTTCTTCCCCTACTCACTCCCACGTCCTCTGCTGAGCAGTGTCACCTACGGCAACTTGAGGATGGAAGATACGACTGCATGAGCACGCCGTCGTAATGCCTACTATGCTGAGATTTCACGATAACATGACTTGATTTTATCTGTTGTTATTATTGACCCTTCCCTCTGCTTCGAAACCCCCTCCCCCATTGACTGGGCTGGCTTTTCTTCGATTCGTCTTCCGCTACTGAACCGTCGCCATTATGGCGATCCCGGGAACTATGTCGGCCCTCATCGCCGCATTTCAATTGTCAGTCGACTACCAAGACGAGGTGCGAGAAGGACTTGGCTAACATAGGAGCTATAGTGGTATTGTGGTCAACGCGGCGTCGGCGGCACTCTTTCTCAATGTCAAGGGCTATGGGTCGTCGATCTTTCTGGATGGCAAGAGGCTGGCCCTCATAATTTTCCTCCTCAGTGCGGCCCTGTGGGCCCAAGTTGATTTTATTACAATTCTAATAGGTTCGGCCGGTGCGAGCTCCTGTCAAGTCGGCGTCATCTTCACGACTGTTTTCGACCAACTGGCACGTTACTCGATCGAACAACATCTACTATGGGTCATCAATGCTGGGACCGAAGCAGGTGCGGGACAGTACATCCCGCAGGGACTATTGGCCGGTCGCTTGATATTGGGGGGCGTTTTTGTCGGATTTTCGAGACATCAATTGGATACTGTTTGTGCGCCGGTTTCATCGATCCTCGCCCTGGCCATTGCAGTGGTTGCGGTGGATGCGGCAGCCGTCGCGATTTTGGCCACGAGGGCGGCCTCTGTCGGGATTTTCAAGAGAATGAAAGAAGGCGGCCAACACTCAGCCCGAGGCAAGGCTGTTGTCGCGGTGCTTATTGGTTTGACGATTTGGTTGGCGGTCAGTCCTGCTTGTGACCTCTGGGGGGGGGGGGCGTCATTACGATTTACTGACATATTGCAGACAAGTGTTGTAATGCTACTTGGAATTCCGACCATCGCCTACATTTTCAGGAGCACTGTCCCCGCAGGTGGGCTCATCGTATTGATCAGTAAGTTCACCTTTGACAGGTCCTTCTGCCAATCCACTGACCGGACAAGTTATTGTGACCGCGAGTACCAACGTGCTGCTGGACACGAAACCTAGGGACCGAGAGAGAAACATACCAGAAGCGCCTTCACCGAGACCGATTGAGACGGCGCGGTTCATCACCACATCGGATTCCAGTGACTACCCCCCGAGCAGGTACGAAGACCTAAAGGCGGAGCAGGTTATCTCAAGTACTGCGTTTGTGCAGCCTAGGGAGGTTCCGCAACCGGGCCAGGGGTTATCAAACATCTCGAAACCTATGGGAGGACGAGGAGCGGGCGGAGTCCCGATACAAGGGCAGCTGTTCCCTCCGATGCGATCGACTTCAGCACCTGCGAAAGTTACCAAGGAACAGCCGCAAGAAAAGCCAAAGAATTTCTTCAAGACTGGTAGCAGACAGGAAAAAGCAATCACCGTGGGAAAGTTGTCTATTTCGAATCCTGTGCTGCAGCAAGGCGGCTCGAATCCATTGGACAAAGTAGCGACGGTTGACCTACGGACTGCGGCACAACAGGAAAGGGAGAGGAGAGCGCGTGCGGCAAACCCAAGGTCAGCCATCCGGAGTGAAACTACAGCGGTGGGATGGGATCAGACAGAAGGGTTCAAGCGGGCGACGAGTACTATTCCCGAGGAAGAAGTCATTGCTTGGGCATCTGATCCTGCTCTTCCTCGGGATACGACGTTGGCAGTTGGATCCGCAACTGGTGCTCAGCTCTCACCCAGCGGCGAGGATCTCCGTAGAAGATCACCGAGACAAGCGCCATCAATGCTACAGGGGCCAGTGCCTGATCCAAATAGGATCCCGTCCCCACCTTTGAAGTCTGCAGCTCGAGGCCTGCCTCAGAACCAATATGGTATTGTCCAGGCCAACATCCCACAATACTCAACATCACCGCCAGCACCTGAGATATTGGCTCCCGAGCCCGCCAAGATGACACTGCAAAGACGACCAACGAAGGGTCTTCCATCGAATCCAAAGGCTTTGTCAGTGAGGAATACGCCAAGTGATTTCGAACCACAAAGAGAGGAGACGGTCATGTTTGTGAACAACATCGTCTACGATGACCCCAACTTCGTCACAGGCTTTATGGACGACACTAAGGTACAAAGCCCCAGAACGCTCAACCAAGCAATGCCGATCAAGACAGCAGTTCCTACAACTCCACCAGCAGCAACTGTTTCCCCTGAGACCTCTGGCAGCCCCGTCTCGGTCGTTAACCGCCCCAGGCCAGTCCCGCGGAGGAGCAATACGGCGGGCATGGATACATACTTCCCGCCAATTGGAGTTCCGAGGGGTCACATGAGATCAAAGTCGGTCGGCTCTCTGGCCCAGAGGAAGTACATTCTACAGTCTGGTCCGGGCAGCCCAACGACGCTGCCTCCTCTGCCTCTACCCCCACAGACGTCGGATATAGTCTCTCGCCCTAAGCCTAATGATACGAAGAGCATGACTTTCGACGAGAAGATGACACTGCTTTTTCCGCAGATTCAGAGTACTGATGGGAGGCAGCGGAGGTCATCAGTGCCGACTTTACCTAAGACGCCTATCTCCGCAATGGGTAATTCGCCGACGTTGACGGCAAACAACGGCTGTGATACCCATTCGTGGGGCTCTAAGAGGACGAGGACGTCGGTATGCAGCCTCCTTGAGAAAGAGCAAGCGCCACAAGGACAAGACTCCGTGAGCGCACCCCAACAGCGGATGAGCGCCGAGATGCTTCAGGGCATGTTCAACAAGACCGATGGAAACACTATAACCGATCATCGGTCTAAGGAAACAAAAGGCTCGACGATGATGAAAAATGGCAAGCGAGCATCCTCACCCGTCTTACCTCCTAGAATGAGTTTCCGGTCAGCGACGACAATGGACGATGATACGACAGACTGGGACGCTGGCCAAGCTCCTGTGCCTGTCCAACAATTAGGCTTAGCAATGGACCAAGCACGGGAGTCCGGGGCCTCAAAACCGGACAAGCCGCCTAGCCAGAGGACAATTTCTGCGATGACGAACCAGAGCGGAGAGATTGGTATCATGCTGGACACATCCGTCGCCCACGTAACTGGGCCAAAGTCCACGCCCATAACGCTCGAGGAAATGGACAGCCCAGCTACTGAAGCCACGTCAACTCGATCCCCAAGTAAATGGCACCGCCGGATCGGCGAGGAGACGCCCCGCTTCTCTTCACGAGCCAGGAGAGGTACTCCGCCAGTGCCACTGGTATTGAGTGATCGGCCGACACTAGCTAAGCAAGCCGCTCTTGTTCAGGCCGCGGAACCCTCGCCGCTGCCATCCCCAGAGGAGGCTTTTCAAATGATCCAGGCGCAGCTGAAGAAGTATGAGCAGCCATACCGCGGCTCGACCGAAAGCCCAGGACAAGGTCGACTCGCACTACTGAAAGATTTGGAGAAGGAGATGGGTCAGCAAGAGACGAAATGGGCCAGTATGCAGCAGGATCTTGATGCATCCCGAGACTCGCTATCTACCTTCGATATCTCACCTGCTACTAGTTCACCCCGCACCTATGAGAATGACGCGGCTATTGCCATAGTTCCTGAGCAAAGCAACTATCTGTCCAGGAATATTTCTAATCGTTCAAACACAAGTACTGCTGCGGCTCGCAGAGAATCACGCCGGGCACGCATGGCGAGCCTGTCATCCGGTCGATCGTCATCACGAGATATGGGTTATGTGATGGGCGGTAGCCGAGCTAGTCTCTGGCAAAGGAGGCTAGAAGAGGCAGAGATGGAGTTTATGGAATACACGAACGAAGCCGCCCGCAAGCGCAGCACGAACTTCTTCTCAGTATCGAAAGCCGATCTAGGCAGTCCTACGCCTCCCGCCTCGGACGATTCTGAGACTGAAAATGAGAACTGGCGGAATGTGTCAACGCTCCTTAAGGCACAGACTGATAAGACTGATAAGAAGACTGCCGAGAAGACTGCGACCATTCTCTGGACGCCTCCCCAGGCGCCTGAGATCAGGCGTGGGCCGATATGGGTGAGACCAGAGAAGCCTTACGAGCAGCATCTTCCTTCTCAGGATCCACCTCTGCCGGGTCCCTCAAGTCGCCCTGCTCGGAGGAAGGAAACTGCCATTCCCTCTGTTGAGAGCACATCACTATGGCAGAAGCCTATTCTCAATACCACCTCCAGCACGTCTGGACTTTGGAAGCCCCCGGGTGAACTTCAGGAACCTAGCGAGCCTGCAAAGGCCGGTCTCACATCCAGTACACAGTCTGCCAATTACTACAACCCTGAGATCCAACGGTCCAGGATGACACAAGGATCTCGTCCTTTGACTCAGCGCCCACCTCGTCGAAGCAAGCGTATCACCACCTTGCCCGACATTGTTGAAGACCCCCAGCCCCTCCCGGAAAAGCGCGGAACACTGGGAATTTTCCAATTCCCCTGGGGAGAGAAATCGGACGTAGCCTCGGTCCAACCTCGGCCGGCAATTCTCATGTCTTCTGTGCCAGGAACGATGTCCACTCAAGCTCCGGCTATGAGTACTGCCAGGGCTAATCAGCAGGAGCTACAAGATTACTCGTCTTCGTTCTTTGACGATTTTGATGAAGAGGAGGATGAGAGCGACTACTCGAATTATGCAGAATCTGAGAGTGATGATGAAGGATTCGATGAATCTACCCTGTGGGAGATTGCCACCTTGCTCCAGACTGACAACGTCCCAAGCAGATTTAGCATGTTCCCTTCGCAGGTGAATGCCATGGGCTTCATGGTTGCCGATCACCTCACGGAGGAGCCAGAGGAGTACGATGAGCGCGTCGCTCGCCAGAACATCATCGACAGTATTGAAGAGCCCGAGGGTCTTCAGGAGATGCCGAGCCCAATGCCACCAACCAAGGCACCCAAGTCACCCAAGAGGACGCAGTCCACACTCTGGCTGGCCACGCGGGAGACAGAGGAGGGCTTGACCCGTGATGGGACAGGTCTGCCGCAGCCCGAGGACTGGAAGGTGTATGATCAGATGATGGAGACGAAGAGGTCGAGATCGAACCCAAAGGTGTCTTCGCAGTTTGCAATTGACGAGAGTGACAGGCTCTGGATGCCAACTCCATCGACTATAGAGGGCTCCAAGTCTCCTTTGTGGACCCCACCCGTTGTCACGGAGTCTCCTGTGCCACGCGAGGCATCTCCAATGCCATCTTCTCATAAGGTCGTGTCGCCGACAGCAGTCTCGGATACGCCACTATGGAAGCCAGAGAAACAGCCAGCGAGAGGTGAACATGGCCTAGGCCTACCTCATCCACAAGATTGGACAAGCTATGATAGTGTCAAGTTAACTATTCGCACGAATACACGACCCTCGGAGCTAGCGGTTATCGAGAGCGTAGACATGTGGCGGAGGCCTTCCGAACAGCCTGGTCCCAAGAACTGGTTGCAGTCGCAGGGAGGAGCCTCAACTAGCTGCCTCTGGAAGTTCGAGCAACCATCCAGAAGAGGTGACCATGGCGTCGGTCTACCCCAGCCTTATGATTGGGAAAGCTATAACATCATCATAACGAATGTCCGCGCAAGGCCCCGACTATCAGAGGCAGCTGTCATTATGAGTGTGGACCTGTGGCAACCTCGCTCATCCGAGACGCCCAGGTCTAAGAACTGGTTGCAACCACCAAGAGCCATTACAATTAGCATGCGCCTTTGGCAGGCTGGGGAGCAGTCAAGGAAGGGTGATCACAACGTGGGCCTCCCTCATCCTCAAGACTGGGAGAAATACGACAGCATCAAGGCAACTATCCGCGCGAAGCCACGGCAATCCGAAGCTGCTGTCATAGAGAGCATCGAATTATGGCAGCCACAGTCTCCCGAGATTTCTGCTTCGCCATCCAGGATGTGGGCGCCCACGACAAGATCTGCTCCAGCGACACGAGCTGTGCCAACTGCTAGGCCAACCTCCAGATCTCTTCAGCAGCCTAGCAAGATGCTCTGGTCCGCACCACTGCCCAAGATGGAAGCTGTTTCAGAAGGGCTCTTCACACCCCAGTCTGGCCGATCAGATTTCAGAACCACATCTCAGGCACCTGCTGCTGTTCGAATGGTCCGCAAGCCACAGCCATCTCGCATGAAGTCTCTTGACAGGCTGACGTCGACGACACTCTGGATTGCTGAGGACAACAAAGACAAGACGGAGATGAACTGGCTCTCTGTTGCAACGTCGGTTTCTCAGACGAGGCGCCGTCACCACCTGCCTACTCATGCGTCAAACATGGATTGGGAGGCAGCTCTGCAACAAGCACTCGCAGCTAGCTATCCAGGGCCACAGAGCAGCATGGCAGCATCTCCAGAACAGTAGGGGGTATCTTTCAGCTAAGCTATGGCCGTGAGTTACTCTCATCACTTCGATGTTAGTGCTCGACAGCATTTACTTGGTTCGGTCGCAGTTGAGTAGGCTATGGCAGGGTCTAATTTGAGTATTGCTTGACCAGTAGTCGAGGATACTAAGGCGAGGAGACTGAAAGGGAAAATCGTGGGAAGACGGAGTGGATGGACTACGGAGGCAGATGAGACTGGCGGATGTGGTTTGTGTCAAGTCTTTGTGAATGATACCTTTGTGCGTGGTGTTTCCATATATTATACTACCAGATATGTTACGTTTCGAATGAATTTGTATTTGTATTGAACCTGGCAATCTTGCTGTTGCTCACTTAAATATCCCTCGATCGATTATCTATACAATGACAAGGCCAATGATAATGACTTCTTCAAAACACCAAACACCTGAGTGGCACTTGAGTTGCCCTGACTGCATCCTTGATTTCTAGGTGCTCTACCGTAACTAGCCAGACCTCTTGCAGAATCAAAATCCCGTATTCCCAGTAATTCCCGTAATATCATTCCTCTAAGCGACTGTTTTAGACCTCGAAAATCTTGAAGTGAATAATGTCCACCGACGGACCAACCTCTCGTTCGTATCCCCGACCTCATCAATGAACACACCCCCTTCCCCGGCAGCTACAAACACTCTAGTGAACCCTCGCCATCTGCACCTCGGGGTTCGGCGTCAACCTCATAGCAGCGAGCCCCGCGTCGGCGATCCGGTCGGCCATCCTGTCGGGGATGAAGTCGGGCGACACGGACCGCACGGGGTACTCGTTTGCGGGGCTCGAGGCGCGGAGGAACCGGGAGGTGGTTGGCTGTGGGGCGAGGATGGTCGGGGAGCCTTCCCGGGGGGAGAGGGGCGGCGAGACCTCGTCGATGACGACGGTGGTGGGCACGGGCTGGGCCGTCATGGGCTTGGTGTTCTTGACGTCGGGCCCCGTGCGGATCTTGGACGGGAGGATCTGCTCGAAGCCTTGGCTGCTGGCTACCTTTTCTATGGATTTGAAGTACTGTTTTTTGGGCATATAAGGTTAGTTTGTGTTTGGTTGGTCAAGCAAAGTGGGGATTCTTCTTCTTCTTCTTCTTACCTTGACAGTCTTCACCTGCAACTCCAGCGTGGCATCCTCATCGCACACAATCATAGGATGAGGGTGCAACTGCAGGCTCGACAGCGTCCACATGTGATTGACCCCACCCTCGATGCACTTCTGCAGGGCCAGGGCCTTCCGCGCGCCCAGGATGATGGCGACGACCTCCCGCGCCTCCAGGACGGTCTGCACGCCGACGGTGAGGGCCATCTTGGGCACCTTCTCGAGGTCGTTGCCGAAGAAGCGCGAGTTGGCCAGGATGGTGTCGTAGGCCAGGGTCTTGACGCGGGTGCGCGAGGCCAGGCTGGACCCGGGCTCGTTGAAGGCGATGTGGCCGTCCTCGCCGATGCCGGCGAGGAACAGGTCGATGCCGCCGGCGCGCTTGATCTTGGCCTCGTACCCGACGCACTCGGCCTCGAGGTTCGGGGCGTTGCCGTTGAGGATGTTGACGTTGCCCGGCTGGATGTTCACGTGCTGGAAGAAGTTCTTCCACATGAAGGAGTGGTAGCTTTCTGGGTGGTCCCGTGGGATCCCGATGTACTCATCCATGTTGAAGGTGACGACATTCTCAAATGAGATCTGCAATGGCAGCGCGGACGGGCCCCGTGGTCAGTACATATTCTTGTTGATGTTGTTACTTGGGTTTGGGTAGTCATCCTGCTGGATTGGGGAAACTTACCTCGCCAGCCTTGTACTTTTCTACCAGACATTTATATACACCGAGGGGACTGGATCCTGTGGGAAGGCCGAGGACGAAGGGGTTAGATGGTGTTGGGTTGTAGTGCTTGATTCTGTCGACGACGTAGTTGGCCACATAGACGGCGGCCTGCTCGGCATCGTCGCGGATGATGAACCTCATCTTGACGATGGCAATGCCAAGGGATTAGATATGTGGTTGATGTGTGTGTGTGTGTGTGTGTGTGTGTGTGTGTGTGGTTGGATGAGCAGGGAATTGGAAGCTTCCTGACAGGCCGAGGTCAAATATCTCGGCTGACTTCTTGCTTGTGATGTCTGATGCTGGGTGTAATTCCTTGATTTCCTCGTCTCACTTGAAATTGTATAGATAGATCGAGAAGAGTGATAGTAGTAAATAGTATGTATGTGTGCAGTGACAAGAAGCTTAGAAGACAAGAGAACACAGCATGATAACCTACCATCCGGGACTTGACATGATAAGGTTTCTTGTGGCTACGATGCGCTTCCAACGATGACCTCAGTCATGTACGTACATGTGTACCCAGGTAGTCTATGTGTACCTAGGTACGTATTTCTCTGGCGGGGACCCGGTCGGCATACCACCGGAAGGGGAAGAAGGAGGGAGGGGGGGAAGGAAGCTTGTTGGGAGATAGATACATCTATCCAGGGCATCTATCCATGGGCTACCATGGCATCGGGCAACCTTAGTAAAGGCCAAAGGCAACGAGTCGGCCGGCGAGTCGAGCAAGATGGCGAGTGATGGAACGTTCCCGGGTTCGTAGCAGTAGCAGTAGTAGTACCGGTAGTAGCACCGGTAATGATAGGAGTAGGTGCCCGTCCACTGTGCGAAACATCGACAGACGGGAACGGTGTGGCCGATCCATGCAAGATCCAATTCCTTTCTAGCTCCATCACGTTGTATGTATGTGTGTATGTATGTATGTGTGTATGTATGTATAGTAGTATGTATAGTAGTATGTATACCTAAGTAGGCTTGCCTAGGTAGTGTCTCGGGACCCATGCTGCCATGCTGCCATGCTGCCATGGAGATATGTGGGCGGAAATGCCGCACTGACTGATACATAAGGTAGGAGACGCCGCGTGGCGTGGGTCATCATGGTGACTTTGTTTGACCAAATGTCACATGGTGGCGACCATGGCCGAGATAGCATGGGAGATTCAATCAATCTTGAGTTGTTCCGATTGAGCTTGCGAGATCGGGCCGGTGCTTCTTATTCCCGCGGGGTTGTAGTGTGCGCCATACCTTGTACAGAAAGTAACGAGTGATCGGACAAATCACCTAGTTCATGTTGCAATATTGGACGTTTTATTCGGCTCTTACACCACATCAAGCCCTGACTCTTGAAGCAGCCATGGACGCATCCGGCAACCCAGGTGTGGTGTTTGGGGTGTTTGGGTGAGGTGTTTGATGGAGGAGGGGTAGCAAAGGTGACGTTAAGAGGGTTCGGGTTATAGGAATATGGATGTGGGGAACTTTACTCGGGTCATGGTTGCATTTGTCAATTCTCTCTGTCCCCCTCCATTCCAAGTCTTGCACCTCCCACGGATACTGAACTAACTACTTTGTATTCACTGAGATCCTTTTCTTAAGGCTGACATCGCTGCCTCTTTAGTGGTTTCCTGGCTTCCAGTGATGTTCAAACGGAAGCGGAGCCCCAGGTGGATTTAATATGTATAAGCATGACAGAGCCTCATGGTTTTTTCATGTATGATCCGATCCATCAACGAACCTTTTTTTTTTTATTCTTTTTTTTTTAATAAGCTTGACCAAGATCGATTAATGCCGGTAAATGCCAGTCAGTTCAGTGCAGCTGTGCAGCCGATCACCGCCCACCGATCACCGATTAAATCAGTTGGGGGGCCGCCATCTAACAAGCGCTACGCGACGTTACGTTACCTCTCTCACAGCACGTACTTCTTCTGATCGCATACGCGCACGCATTGCGCGCACGCACACACACACACACACACGCACACACACACACACACACACACACACATACACATACACAGATAGATACAGACAACACAAGCAACATACACTTACACACAATGCCAAACCAACCAACCGTATGTATGATGGGATCTAGTACCTCCCATCTCGCTCGCGCCATCATCAGCAATTAATTTTCAGTGATCCACCCGGTTGGACCGTCCGGTCTGCGGCTATCAGCGCTTTCCGGCTATTTTCGTTTGTAACCTTCGTCCGAAGCCTCTCGTTACTCTTGTTACTCTCGTTTAACTCGTTTACAAGGGGCGGCCAAGTCCTCCTTCGAATATACCCGAGGAATTCTTAGGTTGCTTGGCCCACATAGCTAAGTCAATCGGCCCAGCCAGGCCATCATGATTTATTGTCGTAGTTGCATCAGCAGTTACTGTGTGCAACTGTGCAACTGTGCAACTGATTGATGATCGATCAGTCATTGAATCTTGAACAAAGCTTCTTCGCTCCGCACCTAAGGTATCATCCATCCCCCTATACCTGTCCTCCTGTCCTCCTGTCCTCCTGCCCTACCCTGCCCTACCCTGCCTACCCATCTATACCACCAGCATCTATCTAATACTGCAGGTGCACTGAAACCTTGTACCTCACTCCACCTGATTGGACTGCCATCTTCGTTGTTCCTTTTCTCGTTTCGTTTCACCCGCTTCCCCTAGCGTTCTATCTTGGCTGGTCGCTACATCACTCGTCTCACATGCACTATCACATCTTATCCATCCAGTCTACATACCCCCCATCTTTCGCTTGCTACGTCCCTGATCTATATCAAAGGGAACCAGTGTCACCGCAACTGCAACCAGTCTCCGCTGTTATCCCTTTGAGTCACCTACCCACCTGCTGTCGTGGGTTCATTGCCCATCTAAAACACACACCAACAACCTATTTATTTTTTGTTCTCGTATATTTGCGCCTAACGCGGCGACTAACGTGGTTGGGCGTGCTATAAAGTCGATACTATAATTATTATTGTTATCATTATTATCACTATTATTGCTCCCCCGACTTGCCCTTTCGACTCGGGTCCCGATGACTTGAAATACACCACCACCGGCCATCTCAATCTCTCTATCTTTGAACGTCGGAGCAGCCGCTCATTTCTGCAATGACAACACTGCGGGAGGTCTTCGTTGCGGCGCTCAAGTCCTTGCTGAGGGGCAAAACATTTATCCAAGCCCTGTTGGCCTTCTGGGTCAACCCGAGCATACTCAAGGGCTCCAAGTCCGAGCCCATATCTCACGGTTCAGAAGACACTTCAAAGCCGCGGCGAAGCATTGAGGACTTCCTCAGGGAGGCCGAGGAGTTATTCCTGCAGCCGATCCGTGGAGATGGCTTGAAGGACTTCTCGCTGAAGTTGAAGGCACAGTTCAAGCAGGGACTGTTGTCGGACCCCTCTTGCATGCTACCTTCATACAACCATCAACTACCCAGTCGATCTGAGCATGGCCGGTTTCTTGCCCTCGATGTTGGCGGGTCTACCCTTCGGGTTGCCCTGGTGGAGTTGAGAGGTCACGAGGCTCAGGGCAGTGAGAGCCGCATTGTTCGGCAGGAAACCTTCAAGATAGACCGTGCCATCAAGAACCTCGAGGGCAAGGCCTTCTTTGACTGGATGGCCCAGAGGATCGTGGACACTGTCTCCAAGGATCTGGATTCAGGAAAATCCCCGGAGAAACCCCTGCTGATGGGCCTGGCATGGAGTTTTCCAATCGAGCAGACCTCTCTCAAAGGCGGCAAGTTGCAGGGCATGGGCAAAGGCTTCCTGGCAGCCAATGGTCTCCTCGGTCAGGACTTGGGAGACATCATCAAGGCCGCATGCCAGACAAAGAGCCTTCATGTCGAGCTGGCAGCCATCGTTAACGACTCGGCCGCCGCTCTCCTCTCCGAAGCCTACCTCAACTCGTCAACACGCTTCGGCCTGATATTGGGCACTGGTGTCAATATCGCCGTCCATCTTCCCGTCCCAACGATTGGACGGGACAAGTTCGGCAACAGACCATCAACCTGGTTCAACAAGGCCAGCCATGTTATCGTTAATACCGAGCTGGGAATGTTCGGGAAGGGTATTCTGCCGAGAACACGATGGGATAAGGCCCTAAATGCTACGCATCCAAAACCCGACTTCCAGCCCCTGGAACACCTCGTCAGTGGGTTCTATCTCGGCGAGATGTGCAGGCTGGCCCTGGTTGAAGCCATCGACACAACCGGTGTGTTAGGAGGCGTTGTGCCGCCATCGCTGTTGCTGCCATACTCTCTCGATACAGAGACAATATCACTTATAGAAGCGTACGTTTCCATTAAGATGATTGCAGAGTTCTTACGAGAGGAATATACATTGTACTAACCTGTATTTACAGAGACACCTCATCGTCCCAAGAACCTTCCCTCACAACATTCAAATCCCGTCACCCTTCACCCATCGAGCCCACAACAGCAGACATAGCTTTCATCCGTACGCTGGCCTCCTACATCTCGCGCCGCTCAAGCGCCATCGTGGCAGCCTCTATATTTGCCCTCTGGCAGTTCAAAAACGAGGCAGAGGCCGACTACCTCGTCTCCTCCTCCTCCTCCTCCTCCTCCTCCTCCTCCTCCTCCTCATCAACATCATCACTGGATAGCCCGGCACGGTTTTTGACAGCCGCACAGGGTGAGCTGGACCTGCAAGGCCACGTCGTCGCCTTCAACGGCTCCGTCATAGAACAGTACCCGGGCTATCTACAGAACTGCCAGGGCTACCTTGACAAGTTAGTATCGTCCGCCGGCGGTGCGAAGCCTGCCACGATCAGTCTCGTCGGTGCCAAGGAGAGTTCCTTGCTTGGCGCGGCGGTTGCACTGGCTTGTCTGGAGGAGGGAAAGGCGAACTGAGAGGGGGAAGAGGAAGGCGGAGATGGTAAGATACCTCATACCCAGGGAGTTGCAGCATTTTTGTTTTTAGGTGTGGGTGCTGTCTAGGTTGCATGCATATATAGTTGAGTATTTGGTAATCAAAAGGCGGAGGATGAGGAGGATGAAGAAGGAATATGAGGGGCAATTGGATATACATAGAGATCTATGATGATATCATGACCGGTCTGAAAGGCCAGACTCACTCACAAGTATATATATACGGATGTGTATAATGATGAGAATTCAACAATTCGTACTCATGAAATTACCCGCTGCCGTTTCAAGAGACATTTCCCCCATTCACCCGCCTCCAAGGAATTTCCACCCAACAGGAGAGGAATGAGCGAATAATGATCACCAGTTGTTATCATTTATACGATCTGCCTTATAGCAAGTATTAAAACAGAAATATACTTATAGAAAGGGTATAATTCCCCAATGATCCGCTCGCAGGCCCTTTGAAATGCCGCTCGCTGCCTGTTATCCATCACCATTTCCAAAAATGAAATATTGCTACTCATGCACAACAAAGACAGCAGAAGAAACATACAACGATGTCATGCCTCTTTGATCATGTACTCATGAGATGAACTTCTTCTTCTCCTTCGAGCAGTATCCATAAGTCTGCTTACTTTACTTTCAATCCGACGAGAAATACCGCTTCGTCCTGCTCCGGACTTGCTGCGCCTTGAGCTCGGGAGGCACAAATACGTGGTGGACGACGTGAGGCCGGTAGATGGCATCGACAGGGGGTTGCCTGAGTGGGTCAAAAGTTTAGTACAATTGAGCTGCCAAATCCGTACCCGAGTTGGGTGCGGTGCATGAGATCTTGCATATCTCATCGCCTGCAGATTGGGTGGGAAGCGCGGGGAAATTTCAGGGGAAGAAGGAAAAAGGAGCAATCGAAACCAAAATATAGAGGGGGGGGGGAAGAGAGGGACCCACCAATCATCCAGACTCAGGGGAAAATACTCATAGAGCTGTTCCTCATCGTCCTCGTTACTCGTCTGCGGGTTAGCCGTGGCTGGTGTGATCTTGGCAAAATGCGGCGACGTGGCGTCAGAATTCGATCGGTTGGGACTTCTCTCGTCTTCGGAGAGTGACAGATTGATAGGTAAGGACGATGGCGCTGTGCGCTGGAGGGAGTTGCTCCGCGGCGTCGAGGGCTGTCCTGATTTAGATAACGATGGTTCTGACGACCATGGTGGCACTGGCGGCCGGTTGAGGTTTGGCGATACTGCGAGTTTCTTAGAGGGATGGGGGCTTTGTTGCCCATATGAGTGGGATGGTGTCCAGTCATTGCTAGATTGCTGTTTCTCGTTGTTCCAGATTAGCAAGTTGTCCCTTGACCATGAAGAAAGGCACGCTTTGTACATGGCGAAGGGGCTTGGCAAGGTGAGGTCGTACCTGGACGTTACCAAGCGAGTGGTATTTCTGTATATTATGCGCCAGATCTCCTCCTCTCTCCGACTTGGGGGTATGGGTAGACGTCGCATCATTAGAAGTCACCGTGGCCCTCCTCTCGACCTTCTTCTCGCCGGCCAAAGGCACGTCCTTGCGACTATCGAAATTCCTGGGGCTTCGGCCTCTCACTATAACGGGCCCGGACTGTATTTCGGAGACCTTAATGAACTCGCCGCTCTTGGTCTTGCCTAGAAAGCTGATCTGCACCACGTAATGTTGTTGCAGCCCCTTGCGCCGGCCGTTGTTGGCGGTCGCGTGCTTAAATTGGAGTCGTTTCCACGATACCGGGAGGGAGACCCGGTTATGATCCAGCTCTTGCCCTGCCGATAGATCTAGTGCTATATTTGGTGGTGGTGAGGGCGATTTGTGCCCTTCTTCAATGGACGACTTCCATGGTATGGATATTATTTCCGTAGACTTCCCCTCGATCGATTCAATGGCCGTGATCGAGGCGGCCAGATCGAAGATCTGAACTTGCTGTCCCTGCTCGTTTATGACGTGGCTGATATGTCGCGGTAGAGTGATCTGGCCGGAGCACTGCCATAGGTTCCTCCGGTAGCAAGTCAGCTCCAGCGGCCGCCCGGTGTTCTCGCCGCCGAACACGTCCTCGGCGACGAAGAACATGCCGTACAGCTCGGCGGTCATGTTCGTATCCGTGAGGTTCCCGGTGCCATCGACGAGTTGCGCCTTGGCTATGGGGGTCGAGAAGCCAAGGAGCTTGTTGTCCAGCTCCTGAGACGGCGACTCCTCGTTGAACGGCTCGGTCTCGGGGGGCATATCGTAGGCCGGGCGTGTGGAGTAGGAGAAGGGGTCCTCGAAGGTGTTGAAGTTCTCGAATTCATAGGAAGGGGTGAACGGGAGCGGCGCGAGACCGTTCACGCCTTCGCTGAAGAGCCGCCAACCGGTCAGCCAACCCACCAATCCATCACTATTGCCTCTCTCTCTCTCTCTCTCTCTCTCTCTCTCTGGGTATTATACCAATAGTCGGTCTTACTGGCCCGTGTCTCGGGCAGTGCTGCCGGCGCGGCCGTATGACTGGCACATGGATATGAAGATGAAGATGAAGATAGGGTGCGGGGTGGAATGATAAAGAAGACTCCAGGGGTTGACTTACAGAAGTGATTCGTCAAAGTTGAGGTCCTGGTCAAAGACACCCACGCCCAGATCCACGGCGCCATTGCTCATGTTCGTCGTCGACATAGGCAGGCCGTGGGCACTATGATTTGGTCCAGCATGGCCTGAGTTGTATGTCGCCATGGCATTATTGAACTTGTCGCCATGCGACGGACCCGACCAAGACGACGTCAGAGACACATGTGCGTATCAGGGGAAGTTATATCCGTTGCCTCGGTATCGGTAGTTGGTTCCGAAGCGAGGGTAGAGAGAGGGAATCAAGGACCGCTGGCAAGGTTGAGTGGGATCAGGTTGCAGGAGAGCTCCGCATTCCCAAGCCTAAAGTACGGAGGAAGTAATCTGTACAATACCTACACTACCAAGATGGTGTACATTCAATCGGTACTTCTCCAGCGCCTCGGGCTCTGGTCTCCAGGTTCTCGGGGTTCCAAGGTTCAATGTTCTCTACAGAAGCTGGGCCTGGGCTTAGCCGGCTTAGTCAATAAGGTTGCACTCAGTCTCCCTATCAGCGGGGCCATACCCAGGCCAGGTACCCCCTGTGTCCCGTGCCCCCCTATAACAGTATAACAGTAATACTGTAGTAGTCACCCCGTGTGGGGGGGAATGCCATTGGCTGGACGGAGACCCCCATGTGAGCATCCGGTAGCAAAATGTCTCTGGATGTCTCAATTTCCCATGAAGGCTCCCTGTTTTATTTGGTGATGAATGATGTGTCTCTTGAAATATATAAATACTGTAGATATCAGTTCTTCTCAGCTGACAACGACGACCCGGGGCCCTAAAGTCTATAGACCTGGAAGTCATCTATGTACTTGGGTAAGTAAGTTTGTTTGCTATACCGGTAGTACATAGATCCCCTAACAAGACCACAGCACAACTCTTTGCATATGCACCGTCTGAGCGCTTGATATGACCATCATATTGTAGCGAGTCTCTGGTTCAAAAGAATTGCCAGATTTGACACTAAATATCAATATAACGAAGATGCCCACTGGTATGAAACGCACCCCGGCCCCCTGGATGATGCGAACATAGGTACCTAACATATATACCTAGATCCCCAGAAATATATTAAGACAGGTCAGGCCACTGCAGTGTGCTGAATGTTAGCTACCACTCTCTATATGAACAGCACGGGAAGGCCAAGACTTACACTTTCAGGTGAATTAGTGACTTCCTCAAAAGCCTGCAAGACCTGGAATCCCATGGCCAGTAATGGCTCATGCGACTCATCCGTCACCCAACTCAACACACTCCTCGCCGTCCCATGTGCCTTGTTTTGTCTCACACCCATGACAGCCAGTCCCTGAAGTACCAGTGTGGCTTGCCCAGTCGGCTCGACGAGGGGAGCCACGATCCCGCCCACGAGCTCGCCCTGTGATGAGGAGTGCAGGCACGGGATGAAGTGCGGCAGCGAGCTGCCTGGGCTGCAGATGATGACTGACCCCAGAATCTTGCCAGCGTTGTTCTTTGCCCTGACTACGCCGCAAGTCTTGAGTTCTTGCAGGGCAAACCTATAGAGCTCCAGGACCTCGGCGTTAGAGTGTTTGCGCACGTGGTCCAGGACATTATCGCCATTGTCGAGACCGTGGATTAGATCAAAGCTGATACCGGCACGTGATATGCTCTGTAGCAGGCCTTCTGGTACTGTCCAGCCGCCTAGATCGGTGATCACCATGTTCGTCAATCGCCTGGGGAACTGGAGGTCCCAGCCGCTGTTAGCGAACCAGGATCTCAGAGATGTACTATCGTCAATCGGGATGCCGAGAAAGACTCCAGGGAATGAGATGCCGAGTTGAATCTTTTTGACACCTCGCTTTTGTGTAAGATGTCTAAGGGCGCGTCGATGAAGGGATCTTCCGATCGAGACATTGCGCTTAGCTGGATCCACAAAGAGAGATCCCAGGATGCCGATGCTCTTGGTGTAGTATGTAGCGCAGAAACCGTAGAGAGCCTTTGTGCTACTATTTCTCACAACGAAATGAGACTCTTCGATACGGGCGTTGTAGAGCTCGAACGACGACGCGGTGGTTGTTCTCAAGAACTCGAGGTTCGGGGTGCTCGCTCTGGCCAATGCATGGATAAGATCATCCAATGGGCGCGCATCCCTTCCCCTCTCGTAGTTCTCGACAAGCCATTGCTGCCTCGACTTCAGGACCTTTTTGCTCTTCCTTAGAGTCCCTGGTAGAGACCCTTGTGGCGAAAATTCCCCAAAGAGCGCTCTAACAAGTGCCTGCATCGCTGTCTCGGTGAAGTCGAAGGTACAGACATACGTCCCAATGGACTTGTCCATAGCAAAGTCGTACGGCGAGCTGACCGCAACAACAATCAGTGACTTCTTCTGTCCGGTTGCTCGAAGCATCGAACACATCATGGCGACGTGTTTAGTAAAACCAGACTGGTATAGGTTCCGGTTCGCATCCGCGGTCACCAGGATTATTCCCGATGCTCTGTTGATGAGGTTCTCGTGTACAGGCCGGACTCCGTTCGCCGTGTATGAAGTGTGAAGGAGCTTTCCGTTTCTTGAGCGGGCAAGCGCCCTTCCAAACTCCCTGAATACGCCTTCACCGCTCATTATGGCGCCTCTGTCTCGGTGAGTCCACCTATCGTGGATAGTGGAAGTGCTATCTTTGCCCCTTTTGGACTCGATGGCCTTTGTTGCGGCTGATGCGGGTAGAGGTTTCACGAGTGGCGTCAAGAGTAGTAACTCTTCCTCCTGGTCCATGGTTTGAGACAGTGGGAGTAGTCTGTCCCTGTCCCGCATGACCGTGATAGAGCTGTCGTAGGCTTGTCTCGACAGGTGGAGATGTGAGAGATGCATCTTAGATAGGGCAGGGATTCCCGGTGGGTTCAGTGCTTTGGCCCATGACGTGCAGCTCGACTTCATACGGAGGATTCTCCTAAGAGAAGTCATGATCCTATTCCGCGTTATGATGCCGTTCTCGATTCCCAACTTCAGTCCGGCTATCCCTTCCAGTTGGATGGTGTAGTCCTTGCAGAGGAGTATCAAGTCGCATCCGGCCTCGACGGCCATCACAGTACCCCCTTTTACACCGATTTCCTGGTACAGGGCTTCCATCTCCAAGCACTCCGAGATGGCAACTCCCTTAAACCCCAGTTCTTGCCTCAGAAGGTCATCCACCACTTGGTCCGATAAACATGCATGGGAGACATTCATATTCGCTGAAGCGATACCGCAGCCCCCAATGAATACGGCGTCCAGATTTCCAGTTGCGATGGTATTTCTGTAAGGCACAAGGGCACTCAAGCCGAGCTCCTCAAGAGTCTGGGTAATAATTGGGACATCTAGACTCGAGCCCCTGAAGTCCAGATTTCCGTAGGTAGGGAAGTGTTTGCCACACGTTGCCAGGCCGGCATCTTTGTAGCCGTTTATGGCGGCGATGCTATACTGGGATACTTCCTGAGGGTCGTCGCCACTAGCCCTGACGCTCATGGGCTGGTAGCGAGCATTGGTCAAAACATCCAATACGGGGCCAAGGATAAGATTTACCCCGACGGCTGAGATTTCTGTGGCAGTAGCCTTTGCTACATTGTATGCCATGTCCAGGCTTCCTGTTGCAGCTATACCCATGGCACTAGGGAACTGGCATATATAGTCCTCATCGAAGAGACTGTTGACGCCACCATTCTCCTGGTCCACAGCGATGAGCAAAGGGTAAGGATGACCCGCTTGATGGGCGATAGTCTGCAATTCCTGGACGAGCTCTGCCGTCTGTTGGGCCGCTTGTTACAGCAAGAATGGTCAGTACAAACGGCAGTGTAAGAGACAGGATGAAGGGAACGGAATTACACTTTAAGTTCTTGGCCGTGAGAATTATGGAACCAAGATGGTGGTCCTCTATGAGGGTGCGTATCTGGGGCGTGACCTAGACATTATCAGACATGTATACGTGAGTAACACAGCGTTCAGGTGAAGCCTAGAGCCGTATGCGAACCTCTGTGCCATCCCAGCCCATCAAGAGCATTTGGCCAATGGCCCTTCATGAAGATGTCGTCAGCTTATGATGCCATCTCTAGATGCTTAGGCGCCCGGGATCGAGCCAACCCCCCATTGCGAGTATGGAGCCTTTAGATCCAGAGTCTCAAGAGATGGGTCAGGGGAAAGGGCCTCTTGTGTAAGCACGTACCAATCAAGGTCCTGCCATAGTGGGTCCAAGTCACCGTCTGGCTTAGCCATTGTTGTTGGCTATTTGAGTCTCTCACTCGACATAACAGCTCCAACCTCAACAGGGATGGTTCTTTGGTGCGGTTAAAGTGGTGGTCGCATACAGTGGTCACGTAGAGAGAGACGAGTACGACATTGTATGTAGAACGTAATATCACACACGCAGTCAGCTTGGTGAGAAGCGGGGAGGATCGATCGGCCGAGCAGCGTCGACTTGCCACAAGTTACCAGGAGTGGCTATGTGCTGTGGTCTCGCGTTGCCTGTCCTGATGCGATGGTGAGACTCGCCGAGTGCAAATGCGAAGATATCGCGGCGAAGGCGCAGGAGGCTGTTGCGATGATGTTGATGTTGACTATCGATGTCGATGTCGATGTCGGTCCGGTGGACTGTGCGCCCTGCCATGCCGCCCTGCAGCACCGCTTGTTGCTTCCCAAACCCTTCCCCTGGCTCTCGGCCCGTGAAGGGTTAGGGTTAGTCACACTAGAACGACTAGAACGAACTACTGTGTAGACACAAAGTACAACGGTACATACAGTACAAGGATGGTTATCATTGGTTGAAATAAGCATCCTCTTTTGGGTCCAAAAAACGCCTGCGCTATTCCATGACGGGTTTAGCTGACCGCGATAAAGCTACCCTACATGTAACGTCACCGTTCGCTGGTCCGGCTCCCTTCTTGCTTCACATCTCATTCCCACAGCATAAGTCTCATCACCATCTCCTCATGTGCCAGCGGAGTCCAGAACGCGTGCGTACCACTACAACCACACGCTGCAACAGCTTCAACGTCGCCTTGCCCCTCCTTGACATCAACGGCAAGAGACCGGATCTGGCATGGGAAAATCATTTCAGGCATCCGGTCCGGCCGGCCCTCGGGCTTGATCCGCGCTTAACGTTGTGTCAAGTTTGCAGTGGTCATCAGAGGCAAAAAAAAACACACAAAAAAAAAAAAGAGATGAAGGATACATCCTATTAGAGCCAGTCACTTCGACCATGTGGACTACAACCTTGAGAACGACTGGCTTACTGTGCTGCACTGTGCCCGTGGTGATCAAATGTGCTGCCGCTCTCGAGTCACTTATCTCGCACGGCAGCACACAAGTTTCATCACAACCCCCATCTGAAAGTAGACCAATGACTAAGTCTGCCAGGACTGCTTCGGCCGGCCAGACCTGGATGCTAGCCTGAAATCTTAAGTGCTGCTGCTGGCCGGAGATACTACTTACAGTATACAGTACCTGACACAAGAACCGGGACGCATGCCGGCAACGTGATACTTGCTTGTCACGTACATCCTGCTCGGAGTCTATCGGCGTAGCCTTTATCGTCATTACCGGGACTACTACCTTGTACACGCTGGTCTGGTCAGACTTGCTGGTAGGCTGGTAGGTTGGTAGGTTTGGTTAAGTATATGCTCTCACTCCGATCCTCCCGACACACCCTCCCTTTGTTCATGGAGTCCCATCATCATTATTCGAGAGAAGGCTTCTGGTCCTGGAAACGGCAGAAACACCCTACACATCTATACCCTCCATAACTTTGACATAAACACAACAAAAGAAACAACGCGTCCAAACATCTTCACCTCTACCACCAAATATGCCAGCCCTTATCACAGGGAGCCCCAGGAATGGCATTACCAAATTCACAAACTGTCGCTTAGCTAAGGGCGATGCCCTCGTACAGGAAGACCTCTGGGTTAGTTCGTCGACAGGGAAAATCCTGGAGACCCAACAGGCTTTCTACGACGACTTCGTCCTTCCAGACCAAACTATCGACCTCGGCGGTCGCATCCTCTCGCCAGGTCTCATTGACGTCCAACTCAATGGAGCCTTCGGCGTCAACTTCTCCATGGTCGTCTCAGATGTCTCACAGTACGGCAAATCGGTGCGAGACCTGAACCGGAGACTAGTCCAGACCGGCGTCACTTCTTACGTGCCGACTGTCACAAGCCAGACCAGTGACCTCTATCAAAAAGTCCTGCCATACTTGGGCCCATCAGGTTTCAACAGGATAGCCGAAGATGGCGCCGAGTCGCTAGGCGCGCATTGTGAGGGGCCATTCCTCAACCCAGGCAAGCACGGTATTCATAACGTCGAGGTTCTCCGGGAGGCATACAGCTTCAAGGATTTGGAGGATATGTATGGCGCGGAGAACATCAACCCAGAGATGGCACAGGGACCACTTCCCGTGAGGATGATCACGGCAGCGCCGGAGCTGGGAAACATGACGCAGCTCATACCTGATCTTCAGTCCCGCGGCATCATCTTCTCGATGGGCCACTCAGAAGCCACTTACGAGGAGGCTTCGGCCGCGGTCGCCGCCGGCACGACCATGATCACACACTTGTTCAACGCCATGAGGCCGCTGCACCACCGAAACCCCGGCATCTTCGGCGTGCTAGGTCATGCCGAAAGCCTGCCAAGGCCGTTCTTTGGCATCATTTCAGACGGCATCCACCTACATCCTACGACCATCAAGATCGCCTACAACGCGCATCCCGATGGGTTCATCCTGGTCACTGACGCCATGCACATGGTTGGGCTGCCGGATGGCCGGTACAAGTGGACGAACGGCGAGGGCGAATACTACATCGTCAAGAAGGGTTTTGTGCTCACGCTCGAGGGCACGGACAGCATAGCAGGGAGGTGAGTAACAAGAACAATCATCAAGGCCCCGCAAGAGCAAATACTGATTGACATATCTACAGCTCCATCACACTCATTGAGTGCGTCAACAATTTCCTCAAGTGGACCGGTTCGAGTATACCCAACGCTCTCAGAGCCGTGACGTCGACACCGGCAGAAATGTTGGGTCTGAAGGGAGTCAAGGGCTCTCTGGATGCTGGTGCTGATGCCGATCTCGTCATCTTTTCGGAAGAAAAAGACGTAGATGGCGCGAACCGCCTTTTCATCGACGAGGTCTGGAAATTTGGTACCAAGGTCTACCACAAGAACGATCCCTTTTCGCCTGTCTACAGTCCCACCGACAGCTCCCCGATTAGCTCCTCGCCCGAGCCCGAGTTCGCCCTCTGAAGGGTCACTGGATGCCGTATGGATTGTGGTGGTGGTTGATGTTATCTACTTCGGGATGATAGAATTTGTTGGGAGGAGGATAAAACACTGGTAGTAGATATCGTGTAGATAAGACCCTTCTCTGGAAGAGACTTTCCCATGACTAGAATGACCCAACAGCATAGAGTGGATGGGTACTAGATGACTTAGAGTCGCTTGTTAGACTAGACAGGCATATAGAGTTATACGGTGTCAACGAATCAAACACGTTATATCAACTTTGAGGTTTCGGTACCAAACATTGCAAAATCTTGTCGTTCTCCCGTGTCCTTCCCCTCTGGCACGACACATAAGGGTAACTACCGTTGTAAGTGGGTACCAACCAGGTAGGGCTCACTATAATATACCAACGTCACATCACCCAGTAAGTAGTCATCTTCTTCCATGCAGTTCGGCCTCGAGATACTGATTATTTATGTAGGGAGATGCCAAATTCACTCAAGGCTCTATGCATTTTGCTGGCCAGTATGTCTGAGTGAAAAATCTTCCGATCTTGAAGACCAATCCTCACCCGCCCTGACTGCCGTGGTAGTATCATGCATACCTGTAACGTCTACTATATTGGGTGGATGGAAAGGAGGTGTAGAGGGCGCGAAATCCAGGGGGTGAGCGGCCTGCACCACACCATGAACTCAGTCACGAGCAGTAGAGAAATCAAAGGGCCACAAGAACTTACTTAAGACTTAAGTACTGAAGTACACAATTTCAGTTGAATTCTAAGCAAGTCCTTACGATAAAATCTATGAGAGCAGTTTGATACCCTTGCCCGCATTCTCATCAACCTTCCTTCCATCCCTGCTAACTGTGTATCCCTCCTTCAGGATCTCCTCGCCCTTCAACTTCCCATCAGAGCCCACACCCAACACCCCCAACTCCTTCCCATCACTATCCACCAAGCTCGCCGTCACGCCCTCACCAACATGATACAGACAAACCTCCAGGTCCTCCGCATAATCATAAACTGCACCCCTCACGCCCTCCCTCCCCAGCAACAGGATCGAATTCTCCCTCACATATAGCGGCAACGTCCCGAAGCCATGCTTCTCCTTGAACCAGCCGGGCCCCGTACGCACCTCATTCGTGAAGAACGAGGTCCACTCCCCCTTTGGGAGATAGAACTCCACCTCACCGCTCTCGTCAAAGATCGGCGCGGCAAGGAGGTTATCACCGACCATGAACTGCCTGTCAAGATACCAAGCCGTCGGGTCGTCAGGAAACTCGAGACACATCGCCCTCAAGCTCAGCGGGATCCCCCCGTCGATGGCCTTGGTGGCCTGCGCGTACAGATAAGGCATGAGCCGGTTCTTCAAGGCAGTCCACCTAGCCAGGGTCCGCGTGCATCCCTCCTCACTCTTGTCGTCGTCGTCGATGGTCCACGGCACGCGGTACGAGTTGCTCCCGTGTAGCCGGGAGTGACTGCACAGCAGTCCGAAGGCAACCCATCGCTTATATATCCACGCGGGAGGGTACCCCTCGAAACCGCCGATGTCGACGCTCCAGAAGGCAAAACCGCCCAGTCCTAGACCGAGACCACCGCGTATGGACTCGGCCATGGCTTCGGGGGTGGACTCGCAGTCGCCGCCCCATTGCAGTGGGAAGCGCTGCGTGCCAGCACATGCCGACCTGGCAAAGAGGACGGCCTGGTCGTCCCCGTAGCGCTTCTGCAGGGCCTCGTAGACGACCTTGTTGTAAAGGAACGCATAGAAGTTATGCATCTTCTCCGGATCGACCGAGTCATCGAACCACGCCACGTCACGGGAGGGGATGCGCTCGCCAAAATCCGTCTTGATGGAATCAACGCCTTTGTCGAAGAGTGTATTCAGACAGGCAGTGTACCACTCGCAAGCGGCGGGGTTGGTAAAATCCACAAGGGCCATACCAGCCTGCCAGAGGTCCCACTGCCAGATGTCGCCGTTCTTGCGTTTCAGCAGGTAGCCCTTCTCGGCGGCCTCTTTGTAGGCCTCGCCGTGCTGTGCTATGTATGGGTTGATCCAGACGCAGACCTTCTTGACGAGCCCTGAGGCTTTGAGGCGGCCAATCTGGGCCTTAGGGTCAGGGAAGCGTTCTGCGTCGAAGACGAAATCTGTCCATTTAAACGCGGGCATCCAGAAACAGTCGTAGTGAAACACGTCAACGGCGACATCACGCTCCTTCATCCCCTCTAGGAAGGAGTTCACCGTTGCTTCATCGTAGTTGGTCGTGAAGCTGGTGCTTAGCCATAGCCCAAAGCTCCAGCTGGGCACCTTGCCTGGCTTTCCTGTGAGGACAGAGTACCGATAGAGGACCTCCTTGGGCGTCTTCCCGTAGATGATGTACCACTTGAGTCTCTGTCCCTGGATGCTGGTTTGCACACGGCAGCAGCGCTCGCTGCCGACTTCCAGCTCGACTTTGCCCGGATGGTCGATGAAGATGCCGTATCCACGGTTGCTAAGCCAGAATGATATGTTCTTGTACGCCTGGTCGCTGGAAGTGCCTCCATCGGCATTCCAGAGGGTGACGGACTGGCCAAGCTTGTTGAAGGCACCGAATCTCTCGCCCAAACCGTGGACTGACTCACCTACCGCCAGGGACGTCTGGGTGAAGATGTAGTGCTTGAAGTCGCGTATGTCCCCCGTCTGCAAGGGGTTTGTCGGGGCAGGGCTATAGGCCAGGCCGACACTCCTATTTAGGAGAGAGGTAAGGTGCTTTGAACCGTCTGCGGCGTCGAAGCGGATGTGGAAAGTACCTGGCTGAATGGTGGCAGCGAGGGAGCCGGATGTGAGAGTTGTACCTGTGCTTCCCTCAGATATTTTGGCCTCGACGTCGGGCTTGCCGTCAGGAAATAGGTCAAAGTGGGGGCCTCTCCTGATTTCTCCATCCCAGTGAGTAGACTCGATGGATATGATGCCATCGCTTTGAGCCTCGACATCCTGGAGGAAGGTCAGTTGACGTCCATACTCCCCTCCCCGTCTGTAGTTGGCTGTATCGTACAATGGTCAGAGTACTCAAGTTCAGGGAGTCGCCGCGAGACCGTATCTTCTTGGTAGGGCATAATAGACTCAGGCCTCGCTCTGTCTTCTTGATGTTGTAGACCTCCTCAGCGTACTCAACTCTCAACCCCTCGGCCGTCAGCCACATGCCATCACGGAACTTCATGGTCAAGATAGAAGGTTCTCCCAAATTTAGCTACAAAGCCAATATATCTCAAAAGGGGTGAGATAGTGTAATGAGATAGTGCAATGCACAAACAAGTCAGGAAAATGTACGAAGATAGAATGGTCTCGCCCTCAAGTTCGAGGATCTTTTGAATAATGAGAGAATAAGGGTATGAGGGAGACTGCGACACCCATTTTACGTGATTCACCTCGTAAACATCGGATGTTCATGTGATTAGGGCGGCGAGACGGCCCGACATAGGCCAGTTTCAGTAAACAGCAACTCAATGTAGATTGACGTTGGAAGATCTTCGGTTGGATAGGTATGTTCTCCGACCCCGTGCGACTGCATGGAGATGGGTTCGTCTAGCACATGAATTGGAGCAGAGGGGTTGTTGTGATAGTATCCACCGTAGGTACCCTAGGGTACCTAGGTAGTTTATATCCGACGGGACTTTCAACAAGTCTTCAGGGGTTATTCAGTAGGACAATTCCCCAAGTTGCCGTGGCCAATTCGGCATCCGGGGCAGTGTTTGACCGTTGTCCTCCATTTGACTTGAGGCTTCTCCAACGGCCAGCAGTAGCGTCACGATCCCCTCATTGTGAGCCTCCTTTTTCCACGAGTCGGAGTTGATACCATGGTACCAAAACTGCTCGTTTAATTGAGTATGCATGAACGTGAGTGAGAGAGATCACGATGCAGATGGTCGAGAGTCTCGGGCCATACCGATCAGATCTCCCCGACCAGGCTTTAGATGTGCTCCCGTCTTCACTGGAATGCGTAGGTAGTATACAGTTGGTCATCCCATTTCGGGGTGATCTTATCTACACGGATTTATCGAGAACGGTGGTAATCCCCCAGCGCTGGCAAGTCCGTGTAATGGTGTCATCTGACAATAGGAATATGCTTAGTCGGTCATGTCGGGCCGTTGAGGCATGAGAGCCTGAACCACCTGGGCAACTTCACCGTGGATCTGGATTCAACTTCGGTTCAATTTATGTGTGACGTCTTTCACTGCATCTACTAGGGTATTGGCCTCGGCCCTCGTCTGCACCATGCGCGGACATGGTTTCCCCGATACTGTGTACAGCATTACGCTCTGCAACCAAGATTGCACAGGATGCTCGACAAGGCGTCAGGGCGTATATGCGCGAACATGGCTTCAGGAATGATTAGGGACTAGCTCAGGTCCCGCCACAATGGTAAGCTCACAGTGGAATCAATCCCATGGGCCAAGACCAGTGTCCTCCTGATTTCCCGTCATGCCGACGACCAAGGTGAAACTGTTCATATATCAACAAGGCAGCCCTGCCATAGTAGGACAACATGGGGGACTAGTATCTGCTTCTTTGTCTGCTCGCGCTGGAACCGGTCTGACATCCGATACCTTGAAGTCAAAATTAAAACTGAAAATGAGGAATCAATGTCCCCTATTTGCCGTACTGGCGCTTGCTAATGTCGCCAGTGCGGCTGGGTACAATGGTTCTGCGCCCATCTACAAGAACCCAAATGCAACCATCGACGACCGAGTGGCTGATCTGTTGGGCCGCATGACGATACAAGACAAGACGGCCCAGCTGGTGCAGGGAGACATATCAAACTGGATCAATGTCACCGATGGAAGCTTCAATGCGAGTGGCTTGGAATGGAACATGGAGTACCGAGCTGGCTCATTCTATGTTGGGTACTACGCCAACTGGACAACCCTCAGCGATGGCATCAAAATCGGCCAGGAATACCTGGTTAAGAACACCACACTGGGTATACCGGCCTGGGTCCAGTCCGAAGGCATTCATGGCTTCCTGGCGCCCAACGCCACCATCTTCAACTCGCCCATCGCTCACGCATGTTCGTGGAACCCGGATCTGGTCGAGAAGATGGGAAAGGCCATAGCTCAGGAGGCTCTAGCACTGGGCGTGAACAACATCTTCGGCCCTCTAGGCGACCTAGCCCGTGAGCTTCGGTACGGCCGTGTTGAGGAGACATTCGGCGAGGACTCATACCTCACCGGAGAAATGGCATACTCCTACGTCAAGGGCCTGCAATCCGGAAACGTCGCAGCCATGGTCAAGCACTTCGCCGCCTATGCCTCACCAGAACAAGGCATCAACACCTCCCCCGTCCACGGCGGGGAACGCGAGCTCCTGACGACGTACCTGCCCTCGTACAAGCGCGCCATCATCGATGGGGGCGCGGTGAGCATCATGTCCGCCTATCACTGCTATGATGGCGTCCCGGCCGTGGCGGACTATCATATCCTCACGGAGATCCTCCGCGACTCCTGGGGATACGACTACTTTGTCATGTCGGACGCCGGCGCCACCGATCGTGTCGTAAGCAGCTTCCAGGAGTTTTGTGTGTTTTCTTTTACTGCAATAAAGTTGTTTCTAGGCGTAGGCATAGGCCAAGAGGCCATGGAACAACCATGGTGCAGGACAACTGTATCCTAAAGATACGAGTACTAACTCCGAATGCTATAGTGTACCGCCTTCGGGATGTGCCAGGCGAGCCCCATCGACTCCGAAGCCATCGTGAGCTTCGTCCTGCCGTCAGGGAACGACGTAGAGATGGGCGGTGGGTCGTACAACTTCGAAAAGATCCCCGAGATGATTGCCTCAGGTAAACTAGACGAGTCTCTCGTCGACCTCGCCGTCTCGCGGGTCCTCCGCGCCAAGTTCAAGATGGGCCTCTTCGAGAACCCCTTCCCGGGAGTCCCAGAGGTTGAATTTGACCAATATATCCACACCAACGCCACGCAGGAGCTCGCCCGCCAGCTCGACACCGAGTCCATCGTCCTGCTGGAGAACCACGACGGCGTGCTTCCCCTGAGCAAGTCAGCCAACATAGCCGTCATCGGGCCCATGGCCGCGGGCCTCGTGAATTACGGCGACTACGTCCCCTACAAATCAGACTACCGCGGGGTCACGCCCCTGGACGGCATCACGGCCACCAGCCAAGGCACAGTAACATACGCACAGGGCTGCGAGCGCTGGTCCACCGACGAGTCGGGCTTCCCCGAGGCCGTCGCCGCAGCCGAGGCGGCGGACGTTGCCGTCGTGGTGGTGGGCACGTGGTCGCGGGACCAGGGGGAGCTGTGGACGGGGCTGAATGCCACCACGGGCGAGCACATTGACGTTTCGGACCTCCGGCTCGCCGGCGCCATGCCGAAGCTGGTCCAGGCGGTCATCGCGACGGGGAAGCCCACCGTGGTTGTGTTCAGCTCCGGGAAGCCCATCACCGAGCCTTGGATCAGCACGAATGCGTCGGCGCTGGTGCAGCAGTTCTATCCGTCGGAGCAGGGCGGGAACGCGCTTGCGGACGTGCTGTTCGGGGATTATAACCCCAGTGGGCGGTTGAGCGTGAGCTTTCCGTATGATGTGGGCACGACGCCGATTTATTATGATTATCTCAACTCGGCGAGGGCGTGGCCCAATCCTGGACATATTTATCCCAATGGTACATTAGTGTATGGGTCTTCATATGTGTTCCAGACGCCGCTACCGCTTTATGAGGTGAGACCACTTCTCGAACAGTTCCTCTTCTACATGTGGGCATCAACTAATGAGAATATGTAGTTTGGTTATGGCCTTTCCTACTCAACCTTTAGCTATTCCCCCGTCACCCTCTCCCAGACCACAGCCTCCGCCACGGACACCGTCACCGTCTCGGTAGAGGTGACCAACAACTCCACCGTGGACGGCACCGAGGTCATCCAAGTATATGTCAAAGACGAAGTTTCCTCAGTCGTGGTGCCCAACAAGCTACTTAAGGGCTTTGCAAAGGTTCCCATTGCCGCCGGGCAGACGGAGACAGTCAACGTAGACATCAATGTCGCGGACTTGGGACTGTGGGACATCAAGATGAACTATGTCGTCGAGCCGGGGAACTTCACCGTGTTTGTGGGCAGCTCAAGTGGTAATTTGCCCATGAATTCTACTTTGACTGTGGTTTAGGAGGCTGGTTGAAGGTGGGTAAACGGTAGAGCTGCGAACTGTAAGGTATGAACTGTGGAAGAAGTGATTTTAGATGAAGTGGTTGGTTTTTCCTCCATTTCATCTAGGGTTCCATAGATATCTTTATACATGTAGTATCGTTTCAGACCGCCCTGCACCCACGGTCAATCCACAGTCAATCCACGGCACTATGGGAGATACAAAACATAGGCGATAGTCCCACAAGAGCTAAGAGAAATCACCCCCATAGAATGTACGCGATAGAAATGCTAGAAGCACCGTTCCTGATGTTGGGCGCTTGAACTGTGAACTGTAACAAAGGCAGGCCGTCGGCACTTCCTCACTATGCTCAAACCTGGCCACCCAGAGCGGTCGCTATCTCTCACGAACAATTTCCTCGAGAATCACCATTCTAACAGTCAAGGGCGATCAATGACTAGCCCAGCAAAGTACGGCATAAATTGTGAGTGGAGCGGTAAGCTAGTTGAAAAAGTAGATAGGATTGATATTATAATAACTCCTAATTCGAGACCCGATACTGTGACATTAAACCGAGCACTCCTTTTTGGGCCCCTCGAGTTCTGTGCACCCTAATCCCCCCCCCGTCTCAAACACCGTAACACACCTCATTGCTTGAAGCTCAGATAATCCTTTCACCCCAAGTGGCCCAATATTTCCTTTAGCCCTTCGCCCTCTCCCCGACGCCTAGGGGGGGGGACATTTGACTTCGCCGATTCGACTTTTCCGCGTTCCAAGAGAAAAGAAAAACAGCCAGAGAGCACTCACTGCATGCGCAGGTCATCGTGATGCAGTTATGTACAGTGGCGAACATTACAGTAGACATATATACACAATACGCGCGTCTTGAGGTTTTTGAAGAAGAAAAAAGCAAGAAACTTTGGATTGTACGTGCCGGGTATAAACAACCAATCATGTAACAACGGGATCGCAGATGCTTTCCTCACTGTCACACTCACTCATTGTTCCGTATCCTTGGTCTTCTATCATGCCGACAGAAGTCTTGGTAATATCGATACACCGTTGAATCATCTTCTCGCGGAGATCGCGATTCAATCCTGGTCTATCACCCTTCGCGCTGCCAATCCATTTCCTCAGAGTACCTGCCACCCTCTCGAGAGACATGGCGCAGGCCTCAGCCGCGACATCGTGTTGGTGGAGCCGCCTCATAAGATGGAAAGCACCGGTGCAACCCAAAAGTGACATACCCTCTGGTAATCCAGGCAGGATGCCGTCAATGATCGAAAGGGCGCTGGGAGGTGGCGTTTCATAACGTTGGAGGTGTGCAATAGCCATGCCACAGCGGAGTGCCATTTGCACATCTGGGTCGGGCACAATAAATGAGATAGGCGAATCGAGGAGTGGTGGCACCCCTCGGCTGATTTGAGGATGTTTGTCGGGGTTGATACTTGGGCCCATAGCCTTCAATGCGATAGCAATGTTCGCGCCTCGCTTCTCCTCAACGAGGATAGCCTTGGCGACAAGGGCGCGCACCTGGGCGTTTGAGCCAACAGGCGCAACCTTCACTGCAAGGTTCAGGTCATCACTCAGAGCCATGTCCTGCTCGTCCTTGTCCTCCTCCGAGTCGTCTAGACTGGCAGACAGGACTCGCTGCACCATCAAATTCGACCACCAAGCCGCAACAGCGTCCATGGGTGATCGAATGGCTGGATCCTCCACCACGGCGTTCATGCCGTCAACTTCAACATCGACATTGTATGTTGTGGGGCGGTTCCAAGCCAGGTTGTTCGCTCGTTGTACAATGTCCGCGTTGAGAACATCGTCGCAGTCTTGCTCGACGAGGAGAGCTAGATGTTCTGGCAGCTCCTCGTCAGGTGATGCGGGCCCGCTTCGGCGGAGTGAGTTGTTCAGCCGATGCAGCTGCCTCGCCTCGTTCCACATCGATCTGGCCAGCTTGGCAGCCAGGATGTTATGGATACCCTGCTTGCCAAGTTGCCAAAGGAGGACACGGATGTGAAGGGCGTTCAGCATCAGTCGCAAAGGGGTATCTGGCAGGGTCTGAGATGCAAGTAGTGTCAAAGTTAGGCGGCTTTTGTTGATCTCAACGTCACCCCCGGCCAACTGTGCATCCAAAGCAATTGTCCAAGCCTTAACCCTTGCCGTCTCTTGCTCTTCAGTGAGGCCCGTGAGCATCTGATAACCATGAATTCCGATCGTATTTCGTAGGCTGAGCTTCATCGTCTTTAGCATCAGTGCAGCTGCCTCGAGGAAGAAGTTGTGCCGAGGCACCCAGACGGTTTGAATCGCAGTAAGCCAGGCCTGCCTCCTGACATGGATCGGAGAAGCCAATGATGGCACTTTCTGAAGATTTGTGCTGCTGACCTGGGCCGTCTTCTCTGTTTTCGGAGACCTAGGTGCGAATAGCGATGGTACGAAGACCCAGAGGAGTGCACCAAGAAGGAGCAATGATTTGAGAGTGGAGATGAGCTGGAAGGGAGAAAACTGGTATCCTGCGATGCTGACGTGCGAACGCGAGACCAATGGGCTAAGAAGCTGCAGAGGAATGGCTAAGAGACCACGGCCTTCGGGAGATTCGTTGCTCTGCTCGTCCTCGCGAACTGCTTCGAGAACCATCAGGCCGGCAAGAGAACCGACCATGAACTTGCCAAAGTATGGGCTTGCACTTTGCCAGCGGTTGGCCTGCATCTGTTGTTGCTGCTGGATCTGTTGCTGTCGCATGATGGCGGGGTTTTGCTGGAATTGTTGTTGTGGTACAGGATACGGTCGTCCAGAGGCTAGTTGCGCACTGATGATGCGCTTCATGTCGTCGGGTACCGGAATCATTCCTTGGGGATCTAATCCTCGTGGGGTACCCACTGGCGTGTTCATAAACTGCGACGTATCTTGTCCAAACTGCATAGGCGTATTTGGATTCTGGATCGGGCTCATTGTACCATTCATGGCACTTGCCATGAACAGCTTTTCGAAAGCTGATATCCTCTGCTGCATGACATTGTTCTCATCCGTGAGGCGGTTGTTCCTCTTCTCGAGATGTCTAATGTACTCTGTCGCCTTGCTCAATACCTGTGGCTCAAAGTCAGCCTTTGCGATAATACCGAAGCTGTCTCAGCTAGACGTACCGTCGCTTTGTTAAGCTTATGTGCTGGGGTCAAACCATGTAGCTCCTCTCTGTCCTCAGTGGTATCTTCGCCCCTGGCACTCTTAGACAGTACTCGCAAACTAGGAACACTATCCCGTAGTGCCGCAATTTTGTCGTTCAGATTGGTCCTATACCGCTTCTCAATCATGTTGTGGGCTGTCTTCTTAACGGGGTGTTGAGAGTCATCGTCGTCGTCGTCATCCAAGTCGTCATCATCAGCGGATGACTTCCGCTTACGGCTGCCTGGCTTGGACGGGTCCGGCGACACAGCTTTCAAGAGACCATCGCCATTGCTCGATGAGGGGCTCGGCTGGCTGAGTTCGCTCTTTGGTGACTGGTATTGGAGACTGGGTGGCATGGCGATGTTCCTGAGCTGCTGTTGTTGGGCTGGCGTCAAGGTCGGTATAGCGGCCGTGAGAGGGCCAGAGCGAGATGAATCACCGGATGGATTGACACCGGCACTATTCATGAATGCAGCGAACAGTTGGGCAGTAGGGTTCTGGAAGTTATGGGTTTCGTGCGATTGGGGTAGGCCGTCTGTCCGGGGTCGGTATTGGAGAGATTGGGTGGGAAAAGAGGCTGTCGGAACGTTCCAGCTGTCGGGAAATAGGTTCAATGCGTCGAAAGGGTTGCCTTCATTGGCAGCCAACGGAGGGGTGAACTGGCTCGGTTCAGCCCAGGCGGCATTCGCAGGGTAGTCGGCGAAGCCCGGGTCGGGACCTGAAGAGGTGATGGGATCGGTGTTCGGGCCCGATGCGGCGGTGCCGTTGGTGAGTTGGTACTCGGAGGGTGATGCAGATGCAGATGCAGATGCTGATGCAGAAGCAGATACAGAGGAGGTGTGGGTATTGTTGGAGCGGTAGTCGAAGTTGTCGAGGCCAGCATTCCAGGATTGCTGGGAATCATGCTGTTGATCTGCCATTTTGGGCGGAAACGGAGGGCGTCAGCCCTGACACGCGATCCGGGAGAAATGCTTAGACCGTTATCCGACTATGCAGGAGTGGTTCGACATGAACGCGTGACAGACCCAGGCGAGAGATGGAGAGATGGGCCGGTGCGAAGAGGGGCGGCAGGCCAAAATGCTTCGCCGCGCTTCCTAGGGTCCCTACCGTAGTACCGTCTCAGTGCGTCGGTTCTCTACCGAGGTCGCCCGGAGGGCCAGACTTTCCGAGTTGTGAGTGAGAATTGTTGGGCGGGAAGTCAGTCAGTTCAGAGGGAGAAAACGCGGTGACGTTTTCTCTTCTTTTTTCTTCTTAGTTCTCCTTGCCCGTTGTGCAATTGGTGAATTCAGATGCAGGCAATTAAACACGACCTATTAGTGTCAAGCACAGACAAGCATACAGCGACAACGGTGCTATGCTGTGCCGTGCAGCTTTGTTGCTTCACTACCGCGCTTTTCTTTGTTGGCTTGCCTTGATCCCCGTCTTTGGTAATCCGAACGGAAAATCAATTCGCATCGACAGACAAGACAAGGCTGATTCGGTCGAGAGAGGATCGATACGACGAAGCGAGATTGTTCAAGATAGCCTCCTCAGATTATTGCCTTATTGCCTCTGTGTAGGGGCGAGGCATGAATAGGCTCGGCTAACCACCCGAGACGACGGATCGCTTTGGCGTGGGTGAGTAGACGGACGGTACGGTAAAGGTACGGAACGGTGATGTGCGAGATCCGCCAGCAGCCAGCAGCCAGCAGTCAATTGGAACTGAAACCGAGACTGAACGTAAGGTGACGTATTGCCGACCGTATGTTCTTTGAACTGTTACTGCTTATCCGTAGTGATTCGACAAAGCAATGAGGGGCAGGTGGTTGTGTGCGAGAGTCTGGTGTCGTGGGGAAGGAGGTGGTTCGATCGATCGTAAGAGGGACGAAGACCAGATTACAGAATGACAGGAAAGAGTGGAAGAAGGTCGAAGTTTCAGAAGAGAACATCATGCGATGGCGGAGTCTTCCGCTTGGGGGGGAGGGTGCTTCTCAGTCTAAAAAGCACTTCCAAAGCCAGCAATGGGGGGGGGGTTTACTGGGGGCAACGGACGAACTGGGACGTTTACTGTTAGGTACGGATCCGTAAGTTCCCAGGAGTGGCCCAGGCTTGCCCAGGTAGACCGCACTAGAACCACTCGGGCTAAGGATCCGTAATGCCACAGACTGGGGGTTTTAGTGTACAGGCCTGACGGGGACCAGCGAACAACCTTGGAAGGCCCCCCATCCCAACCAGCCCAAGGTCCTTTTAGTGACGTCTATTGAGTTAGTGCTGAAGAATAGTGGCTTTGATTGGTTCGGCGCATCTTTCCAGCTGCGGGTCTACGGGTCCCGCTAGTCCAGCCACAGCGAATCTCGGGAGCGATCCAGTCTGCGAGATGTCACCTTTCATCCACTTTTTCGCCCACTTCACCCGCTGCGCCCATATGTGCGCGTATCACACACAACACACACCCTCGCTTTCGTACCTACTACTACGTATGTATTGCTACCGTACCAGCCTGCTCTGCCTGCCAGCGTACTTCTCACAAAAAAAACAACAAATTGGGACAAGCTTGACAGAACTGGGAACAAGACATCTGCCACATCTGCTGCCACTTCACCTCTCAAAATGTGACGACGTGTCACAATTCACAGCTCATATTACATCTCTCGACCTGAGAACTAACACAGACCACCGGTTCCATCAGACGAATCGATCCAAGAGTCTCCTCATTTCCCGGTCTGCTAAGATGCCCTCTGAATGTGTACTAAGCGGTGGACGGAATGAATCCGATCAACTCTAGATGTCCCTCCACTTCCTAAAAGGTTCCCTCCAGATTCCCCTTTGGTGGTGTGGCGAAAGGTGGCTTCCTCGACTTTTCCAATCCACACTACTATGGCAGTATGGTACTATAGTAAATGATGTCGCTCGTCCTCCCCCGTCTTCGACGCCTAACCGCATAGTGCACGCCTCGTTCCCGACCATTGACAGCTGAGGTGTTGAGGTACCTTCCTTCCCTGAGACATCGCCCAGAAGGGCACTCGGAACCGAAAGACAGGCGCATCTTCACCCTCCAAGTTCTCGTCGAGGGTGTCACTGGGGATGAAGCAGGTTGTGAAGCCGATGATCTCCTGGAATCCCAAAGAAGTGCATCATCTGGCCCTTCGCTCTAAGTCTGGACTCGAAAGCATGTCTTACAAGGAAGAGGGGCCCAAGCGCGGTCCTACGGAAGGAATACTTCACATGTCATATACCGAGATGCTGTAAGTCTATACTATGTACAATACGCATTGCAGAGTACATACATCCCATACACATGAAACCATGATTACATACCTGGATGCTCCCGGGACCTAATCAGAGCGGGAAGAGCCTCAAGAAGAGGTTCTGATTGTCGTCATCCCCTCCATGTCAGGTTGCACCTGCATGAGCTCTCCGCTATCATGATCTGCCTAGATTGCATTGGTTGCGTCGCCGGCTGCGACTAGCCGGTATTTGTTTTCCCCGAGGAAAACCTTGCAGCCGACTACGGCTCTTACTCGGAGGATTCGAGTCGTTATAGTTGGGCCGAAGTATAAGATCGTCGTCTGCTGTTGAGGCCCGATGAATAGATCGCTTCGTCAGCTGGATGACGCTGTGGCTAGCAACTTGAGGTTGCTTGCCGGCTGGGTAGGCGCCCTAGGATGTACATACACTTGGCAATATGTCGACTCCGAACCGGTGTGTTCCACGAAGCAAACGGTTTCTTCCTATAGCGTGCAGAGATATGACTTGTTCGTACAGCCAATCAACAAAAGGCTGGGCGATTGAGATGTTCCAACACATGGAGTAATGGGTAGTGGGTAGACGGAGTGCCTTTGGACTCAATACGTCAAGCAGATTCGCCTATCCCACTGGTATGGCAGATCCCCTCCACACAGGTGGACCATACTAATAATTTTAATCCCTGGGCATTCTAGTGTACAGTAAATAATTTAAGTACCACCGGTAAGGATTATAGCCACCTGTCGCAAGTTGACCATCATGGCGCGTATCGAGTATGCCCGGATTACCTATGTGCGAGATGGCTTGAGAGTTGTTTGAGTTATCCTTGACAACAAGACGAGAAGAAGGAGAAACTATCAGCATCATATGCAAGTAATATATTTGAAACAAGCCCAAACCCCCTAAAATGGAAATACTTGCGGTGTCCTCATCATTACCACTGCTGCGGCTCTGCCGGTTTCCGAACTATATCTTCCAGAGACTACCTGTATCATATCAGTGCCGTATTGACTTGGTGGTGGTCGGTCCCTTCCGCTGGTGATTGCCGCCATAGTAAAGGTACTGCGGTACACCGGGACATGCCTAACCGACCAATCAAGCCCAAGTCAAATCGTGATACACTCTTGCAAACACCAAACAAAGTCCAAAAGTTTCTAGACAAATAAAGTAGGTATGTACATTTCACCGTAAACCTTCGTCCCCGTTCGACCCGATCACCAGATCTCGTTGTCACTCTTGACCATCTCCAACGTCGGCGTCTTGGGCTCCATCCTCCTCATCCTCTTCCTGTCAGCCTTGGTCACAAGACTAGGCGTAATAGGTATAACGGGCGAGAACGGCTGGTAAGGTGAGTAAGGCACAGGCGCACCGGTGCGAGGCGTCCGCGCCGTGCCCAGGCCTGGGGTCGGAGGTACATTCCGCTCGAAGACGGTCTGCTTGACAGTCCGGTCGTATGTGTTTGGTGACATGAGGGGCGGCTCATAGGCACGGAGCGGCAGTGTACCGCCTGTACGGACAGCCGAGGGTGCGTTGGGCCGGGAAAAGGTTGCGCCGGGCTTGGGCGATGAGGGCAGACCGGACATCCTATCGCCTCGCCTGTCGGGCCTGAACAGGGGTGTTGTAGAGGTCTCCGACGTGGTGGAAATGGGATCCGGTTCTGCCATCGAGGCTGTTTCATTACGTGCGTGGTATTGGCTGTCTCGCCCATGTCCTCCTTCTTCCTCCTCCTCCTCATCGTCCCCTTCGCCTCGGACACCCTTATCCTTGCCCTTGATAGCCATAGCACGAAGCCTCTCGTCAATGCTCTGTGTGCTTTTAGATGACAAGTCCGGTGGCGTCAGAGGAGCCACATCGGCGTTCCGGCGCATGTGGAAGGGAGCCTGATCGGCAGGTACCGGGGGTGGTACGGCCGGGGCATATTGTCTCGGCGGGATAGCATTCATTTCCTCGCCAATGTACTGCGGGAAGGTACTAGACATGGGCGTCATGATGGGAGACGAGATGCTGAGGGCCTGTACCCTATCCTTCTTCTTGCCCAGAGGCGACTTGAGAGCTGACAGGAAAGAAGAGGCCCGAGACTGTGTTTTTTCCGACTTGTCGTCCGACAAGTTAAGGTTGGCCGGCTTGGCTTTCTCCTTTTTCACCATGTCTCCCAGTGAGGCGTTCTTCTGCTGCGATGAAGCAGGGAACGCCGGACCCCTGAACTCTATGCCTGCTTCCTTGGCAGCCTCCTGCTCCAACACGTACTTATACATCTCTTCCAGCTGTGCCTGCGCCATAGCTTTGTCGTGTTGGACAACAGACTGGTCGACGTACCGGTCAACCCCTGGCTGGCCTCCAAAACTATCGTGCGGTGAAGGGAAGATATATGGATTTTGCTCTTTGGTTGCCGAAAAACTCGGGTTGGTGGGTGAAGGAAGCGAGTAGTCGCGAACGTGACCCTGGGCGTGGTCCTCAATGTTACCCTTGGGCAGCTCGTGGAAGCTGGGGTATGGAGGTTGACCTTGAAACTGGACGTCGTCTTGCGACTGGAAGGCAGCGAAGTCTTTTGGAAAGTCTGATTTGAATGGAGATTGTTCCCGCAGGTCAAAGTCCTCGGCTGCTCGAATGCGGTCTCGGCGCTTCTTAGACAGTCCCAGCAGGATGATAGCGACCAGCACTAGTGAGAAAGCGTATGCGCCGACGATGCCACCGATCTGGACCGGCAGGTAGGCTGGATTCCGGAGGGCGTTGGCTGCTCCGGGAGGCCCTTCGTCTGGTGGAGGAGCTGGACCCCAGGCGATGCCAAGCGGATTGTTGTTTCTCCTTTCCACCTGGTCACTAGACACTGGTGGTGCTTCGAAGGCGGCGGCTTCCAAGGCTTTGACGAAACTTGTGGAGAGTGAAAAAACCATATAAGAAGCTGAAGTTCCGTGAAGACCAAAGGGCATGATGAGATTATGAGGTCGGGGTCAAGGCTTCTTTTCAAGTAGACGACACGCAAATTATGTATCTCCACTAGAGTAGAAGAGGGTCTTCTATGTATTTAGGTCGGTATGGATCAATCAATAAGGTATCACAAACCGAAACACAGCGTGATAGAGATGGGGCATGGGGATGCAGGAGAGATCAACGTCCGAAAGATTCGAAGGAGAGAGAAATTGGGTATCAGGGTATATAGCGGCTGTTGATACGGTAGTGTTGCAGAGGGCGAGGTAAAGAGAAGAAGTAGGATGTGTGAAATGGTCTCTTACTTGCTGGAACCCCATTTCCAGGCAACACGGCGGCAGCTGCATGGCTGTGCCTCTTCTCGAATAGTACTGCGTGAAAGAGGCGGCGCATGGTGACCTTTTGACAAACTTGCAGGTGAGATGCCCGCTTTGACTTGTGGTTGGCCGAAAAGGTCGGGGATGAACAGGGGCCAAGGGGTCTCTAAGCGCCGAGCATACAAGCGGAGGTGTGCTTGATTGGACCACCATTATGTTCCCTGTCATTTTGATATTGCATTTCGTCCCATATGAGAATCTTCGCCGCGTTGGTGCTTCCCTTCCATAATAAGCTGGCTAAGGTTGCAGATGGAGTGCCATCGCAGTGCCCCTGTTTTTCCTGCGATGCTGGCAGCTGGAAGAGGAGAAATCAATTGTCGTGAAGACGACGACGACGACGACGATGACGACAGCGACGACGGCGGCGAGGACTTATGTTGTCTCTCTATTTCATGTTCAAGAAACACACTTCAACCTCGTATACATGAGAATCGGTGACAACGGGTCTGCTTGACTGCGTTAGATTGGCCGGACTCTCATTCGACAGGCGGATTGCGTGGGTTCTAAAGATCATCAGCACCAATAAATCACATTGCATTAGTAGATGACTGGGTTTGGCGTGATAATCCATAAGATTGGTGGTTTTGAGGTTCTGAACCAGATAATCATCGTAGGAAATACTTCACGCCCAGCATTCAATCGACCTCGACTGGCCGACCGACTTTCAACCTATCGCGGAGGACAAAGCTGTTCCGGCAATGATGTGACGGTGGTTGAGGTTAGCGTTAGATCAGGAAATGCATCAACTGACCATGGCAGCCAAATGAAACTGCCATTGATGATGAATGGATGTGATGGAGTCCTCCTATCGGTACTGATCTGCAGGCTACGGGAATGCGGGACCGCATGTGTGCGCATAACTTGGCGTGCTTGGTACTTTAGGAACTTGACGTTCAAGGGTTGGTCCAAGCTTCCGGCGGTCCATTACATATCTGCACATGTGGGTGGAGTCTACGTCAGCTGCCCAGGTGACTGCGCGATGCTTGGATTGTGGGTCATGCCCTCTTCCGACGCGTCTCTACACGATTATCCAGATTACTGTCTCACTTGCTTTGACCACTTTGACCTTAGTGTACTGTGGTAGTCCAGATGTCCTTGAATTGCGAGCATTTGGTTTACTTAACCATGATTTGATATCAACTCACCTCCCCCTCCCTTTCAATTGCCGGAATCGTTTATTACTCACAGCATCCGCTGGCATTTGGTGGCGTTTGGGTCTCTGTTTATTGTCACAACGATCATGGCCACATCACGGTATTCTTCCTCTATTCTTGAGACACTCAATGAGGCGCAATGCAGGGCAGTCTGTTCCGAGGCGGCTACAGTAGCCATTATGGCTGGGCCCGGCAGCGGGAAAACACATACTGTCACGTCACGCGTTGTCTGGCTGGTCGACACCATCGGTTACCAGCCCCAGAACGTGATCGTTGCAACCTTCACTGTCAAGGCGGCCCGTGAGATGCGAGATCGGATTGGAAAGGCCCTTGGTGATGGACGCGAGGGTAAAATGATCTTGGGCACCTTCCACAGCATTGCTCGTCGTTACCTTGCAGCCTATGGCAAACACATTGGCCTGAATCAGAAGTTTGCTATCGCCGATGATGGAGATTCAAGGGCAATCATCAATCGGATCTGCAAACGATTACAGTTGAGCATCGATCCCGTCCAAGCTCGTGCTTGGATCAGCAAGAGGAAAGCAAAAGGCAAGGAATGGAAGCCTAATCCCTTGCAGAGGAAACACAGCGGCGAGGCTGCCGAGGGGGCGAGGTCCTTCGAAAAGTGCTATAGAGAGTACCAGGACCAACTTGAGAGATCCAATCTGCTCGACTATGATGATCTCCTTGTTCGCTGTGTTGAACTGCTACAAAGCCATCCCGCCTGTGTTTCCAATGTCGAGGTCGTCCTGATCGACGAGTACCAAGATACGAACGGGATACAGTACGAGCTCATGCGCCTCCTTGCACAGAAACGGAACAGGATAACCATTGTTGGTGACCCTGATCAAAGTATTTACGGGTGGCGTTCCGCAGAGATCAGGAATCTCCAGCGATTGTTTGAGGACTTTCCGAGGACGGACCAGGTTGCTCTGGAGAAGAATTACCGCTCATCCCAGTCCATCTTGGACACAGCTCTCAACGTTATACAGCAGGATTCGAAGCGGTACAGAAAGGTCTTGAAACCCATTCATGACAAAGGAATACGACCAACGCTGCGGCGACTCAAGACCTCTGGCGACGAGGCACAGTGGATAGTCAAAGAAATAGGCCGCCTACAGTTGATGTCTGGGCAGATGTTAGGACATCAGGACGTTGCTATTCTCATTCGCTCGGCTTTCTTGTCAAGAAACATTGAGTCGGCTCTCGTCCAGGCCGGAATCGCCTACAAGATGGTCGGTGGCCTTAAATTTTACGAACGAGCAGAAATCAAGGTCCTCCTTGATTATTTGAGAGTTGTCCATCAACCAGAAAATAACGATGCTCTCGCAAGGATTCTCAATGTTCCCAAGCGAGGTGTGGGTGAGGTGACGATCAAGGCTCTGGTTGAAGAAGCGGAGCGGTCGCGCCTGAGTTTGTGGGCTCTCTTGGTGAAGCACTGCCGGGGAGACCGGACTGCAAAAACAAGCATCACGAAAACGGCTGAGCAGAAGATCAGTGGCGAGGTGATCCGTTTGATTCTAGACATCCGGAAGAAGATGGTAAACCCACTAGATGAGATGCCATACGGAGTGGTTGAAGTCATCGATGAAGTCATCGCGAAAGTTGGCCTCGAGAAGTATCTCCAAGACACGTATCGCGAACGCGAAGATCACGAACAAAGATGGGCCAATGTGCAAGAATTTCGTACTCTTGGTGACGATTTCGCCAAGGATTTGGCGTCAGACACAGATGAAGTGCTCCCAGAAATCGACGGCCTGGAGCAGTTGAAAGACTCCGACGTGCTTGCGCGGTTCCTTGCAAACATCTCGTTGGCGTCAGATGTTCAAAAACAGAACGAGAGTCAGCAGTCGACGCCCATGGTCACTATCTCAACCATTCACGCCGCCAAAGGTCTTGAGTGGCCGATTGTTTTCATACCAGCGGCGTATAACGGTTCCATTCCGCATATGCGCTCGGAAGATGACGATGAAGAGCGCCGTCTTCTCTATGTTGCTATGACTCGGGCCATGGTTCTGCTCTATATCAGTTGCCCATTGTTCAGCTCTTCATATGGCGGTGGTCAGTCCGAGGTAGAGCTGTCAAAGTTTGTCGAACCTGTAGCGAAGTCATTTGGCAAGATTGGGCCAAACCTCGAAGAGCACAGGCTGGGAACAATTGGCAAAATTCTAGGACGCTTAGTCCCAACTCAGGAAGCGATTTATGATGGTCTCCCAAAAGATTTCAGTCCAAATGACGACCTCTTCCCTGACGAGCCCAGAACGAATCAAACTGCCGCTGATTCTGGGTCGGCTTGGGAAGAGCTCCCATCTGAAAAGCTTCGGCGGAAGCGTCCTCGGCTCGCCGGTCCAAATGGTAGCCTCGAGTGCGACAAGGAGCCACAATGGGCGAAAGGGTACTCAACCACCATGGAGCAAACGTCTACTTTCACCATGGCTTCGCAGCCGGGTTTCGTGTCTGCAGGGGCACATCAAGCAGCACTACTTTCGACGAGAAGTTCTGGGAACACAATATCTGGTCCTCCCTTCAAGGAAGGCAAGACAATGCGTCCAGCGGGACAAAGTACGCTTTTAGGCTTTGTCAAGCAAGATACAAAATCCGTGACCGAGGAGTCCGAGTCGGGTGCCTCACGGGCAAGTCTGCATCGCTCTATAAGCACTTCCCTGCACAGTGGCAGTCACGGTCAGGGCTCAGTACTCTCAACCTCGTTGGGTGCTCTCAGACGTCCTGCAATCAACCCTGAACTCCTTCATCATAAGATTACCGCCTCGAAACCGGTGACGCATAAACCATCGCTGCCGAAGGAGGTGGCAAATTCTTTAAAGCAATACACACACTTCTCCAGCTCACCTCCCCGGCCACCAACACCAGAAGATGCAACTGAAGCCATTGACGAAGAAACATCCAACGAGAATACCACTGTGTCAACTCCAGTGGTAGCGAAGCGGCCTGCTGTGAGCCTCCACAAAACAACCTTGCAGAAGACGAGTGTGCGAAGACCTCCCGGGTTAGCAGCTCCTCGCGATAAAGCCGCGGCTTTGCAAAAGCTTCGAAAACCATTCCGGCCCTTGACGATGAATCGAACATAACGTCATTTTCAAGAGAAATTCGCCAGAAGTACCACTGGCAAAGTTATTTGCCCAATTGAAAATTTTGCGCTGTCGCAACGATAATCCATGTGGGAGCCCGGAGTGGCGAAGGAGCTTGAGAGGCACAACACAACGAGAACCAAGCCGCAACACCAGTTCGTACTTAAGATGAACGAAAGACACCACAGCCCAATATAGCCGGCAGCAAGCAAGCTTTTCCACCGTGTCTATTCCCTGAATATGCTGTGTGCTCTCACCCTAGACGGGCAGACAGTTCTCATTTGAGAGTGTGATGTTTCTTGCCTGTTGTGTCGGGAAGAACCCTCCCCGGCTGGCGTAATGATGCTGGTCAAGCTCATACTGGAACGGCATATGCATATGCCAATCCAGCCCTCAATGTGAGGAGCCTAAGTGATATGTGGTACACAGGTAGTTCAACGGATGTGCTGGCATGGGTAATCATTTTGTCGTTGAGCCGCACTCCATTTACAGTAGGCGCCGATCTTTGAACGACCCACATGCATCTCTCCGATCTTGTAAATCGTCAGACGACACAAGAACACGACACTATGTCAAGCACTCTCCAGCTACCACTGGGGGCCATGGATCCTGTAATCGCTGCTGGAAAATAGAGTGCATGGCAGACGACCAATTGAAAGGACTACAATGTTAGGTCACCGACAGAGGATTTCGAGATAACAAACTTGTTCAACCCAGATTCCAACCTGCCTGGCACTAGCGGCAGCCTGAGATGGATTTGGTGTACCTATTCGTATCCAGAAACCCAGCAATGGTACCTCTAAAACGATTCCTAGACAAGCACTCGCCATCTAGCTTGACCTTTCTAGACACCCTCTCAAAAGGCGCCGTCGGGGAGCATTGAGGGGCGTTCGAAGACCCTATGTGGTAGTATCGCAATGAACAAGGGGAAGACAACCACCGTTGGCTGCAGAATTTGGAAGCCCGAGATACATGGATTATGTCCCCGGAGAATCAATACCATCAGCAAAAACATACCATGATGAAGTCAATACCCCGAATCTACCGACGGAAGTCCACCTGGATCTGGCGAAGTGAGCGAGGACATCGACATGGGGTAGGATCCACATGAACCCCATAGCATGAATGTTACATTGAAGTGGCAGATGGAGTTCTGGCCGTCATCCGCCCCCGCGGACCCCGATCCGGTGGGTCAAGCTTATCTCCAACCGTTTCTTGTTTCGACCTTGTCAGGCTTGTTCGGCCGGAGATATTTGACTATCCAGGTATCTTGTTCTCATGGAGCTGTGTTGGTTCGATCTCTCAGGGGCGACTGCCGACACTGTATGATATTGAACTGCATCCAGTCTAATCCCTGTCTCACGATCTTCAAGACCTCCGAGACTCTTGATCGAGAATGATATCAGAAGCACTCTACGTTCGGAGCAAGAAAAACAACAATGGGTGTCACCTATACCTATATCATCAGACTGAAGATGCACAATCCCAGGTGGCTGCCAATCAATAAAAGCTTCCCCGGCAAGGTTTGCACGAGTCAAATGCTTCCCGTTGCACTATTGCGCAGATCCCCACACACATTTACCATGTGATACCCAAAAATATCGACCTTCAAGCTCGGCCATTCAATATCCTTGCTTTGGCGTCAGGCACAGCTGTCCCATTGGGCGTCCTCGAGACGAACCTGGTCGAACTTGGAAGGACCATTGCGCTCCTCGGCTTCTCATTTGACCAACATCGAACACCACTATCGGGTAACTATGCAGCCTCCATTCTCTCCTCCTCCAACCGGGGCCATTGCAATGACATGGTTTGATGGTGCTCGTGCCTCTGGATAGATTGGAGGTATGTACAATGAGGTAACATCATGATGGGGTATGGACCCCCAACTTCGAAAAAGATGCAGCCACCAAGGCACACGACACACACACACATACCCCCATCCGAGATTGCTACTCCCTGTCTCAACCCTCATGGGAAGGAACTACTCGTACTAAGGACAAGCACTCGGACGCGTGGTGGAGATATGGGCTTGTGGTAAGAACCCGCAATTCGGAACGGAGATGGCTGGTGGGTTGCCTTGTCTTGTATACCAGCATCCCACGGGTGGTGATATAAAGCTTGGCCCATGTCCACATCGCGTCTACATTGTACTGTACCGTCATTGGAACTCGCCTCAAGACCAGTGACAGGATCTTCTTGGACCCTGATAAGACCTTGGGTGAAGCTCTCAGAATCCAAACTATTCGTTGTATGTGCAAAGCTCAAGAGCCCGGCTACCTCAAGAAGTTATGGCTCAAACTCTATACAAGGATCCTGCCGCGCCACGACGGGGTTTAACCAGTCTTTTTGCCCTTTTCTCGGTCATCGCTCTTGGACTTCTCAGCATATCAGTGCTGAGTAGCAACCAGAAACCGAGGACTCCTGCGACTGCTTTCGAGGAGGCCGGGGCCGTGGACTTTGACGATGCCGAAGAAGTCAAGAAATTATTGACTTCCAAAGTTCGTGTGTCGGCAACAGGTGATCAATATCTGTAAGCTGGTTCCCTGGGGTTTTTTGTCTTGGTCGTTGGTTTTCAAATACTTACCATGGCCCAAACCGCCCAGTCTCGGTGTCGGCAAGGCTGACATTACTGGGCCTGTCGTTGAGGTCGAATTCGCTGGATACGCCGACCTGAGCCAGATCGGAACTGGCCTTCGTCAACGTCTCTATTCGCGAGCTTTTATTATCGGCGATGTTGATAACCCAGACGACCGCTTTGTCTACCTGGTCCTGGATGTCGCAGCAGGCGATACTGCACAACGCTATGGTATCCTTGAAGGCCTTGCTGCTCTCGGCGATGAATACTCTGTTTATGGACAGTCGAATGTGGCCGTGACGGGCACTCACCAGCACAATGGCCCAGGCGCTTGGTGGAACTATTTGCTCCCTCAGATAACGAGTGCCGGTTTTGACCCGCAGTCTCTCAATGCGATTGTCGATGGGGCCGTCTTGTCAATCCAGAGAGCTCACGAGAGTCTTACGACCGGTTACCTCGACGCCGGTACAGTGAACATCACCGATGGAAACCTCAGCCGCAGTCTCTACGCCTATATGAACAACCCTGCTGAGGAGCGTGCACTATACGACACAAGCACCGACACGACCATGACAATGGTCCGGTTCCAGCGCGCCTCTGACGGACTCAACATAGGAGTTCTATCATGGTATCCTGTCCACGGGACTTCCATGTATGGAAACAACACCCACGTGGCTGGCGACAACAAGGGAGTGGCAGCCTACCTATTCGAACAGGCCATGGCATCCGACAGCACAGCCGCTGATGGGTTCGTAGCGGGCTTCTCCCAGGCCAACGTAGGAGACACGACACCCAACGTTCTCGGGGCTTGGTGCGATGATGGCTCAGGCCAGATGTGCAGTTACGAGAACAGCACCTGCGCGGATGGAAAGTCTGAGTCGTGCCATGGTCGAGGTCCTGAGTTCCAAAAGGTCGATCTTGGGGTGTCTTCTTGCTACGAGATGGGTAGACGCCAGTTCCAGGGTGCCAAGGATCTGTACGACGCCTTTGACTCCCAGTCCACCCCTATCGTCGGCACTACCGTCAAATCATTCCACTTCTACCAGAACATGTCCTACTTCGAATTTACACTGCCTAACGGCACCGTGGTCAATACATGCCCCGCCGCTTTAGGCTATAGCTTCGCGGCCGGTACAACTGATTGGCCTGGCGCTTTTGATTTTACTCAGGCTGATTCTGGTCTGCCCAATGATCCTTTATGGAGTCTGGTTGGTAATCTGATCGCTACTCCCGGGCCCAAGCAAGTCGCATGCCAGTGGCCGAAGCCTGTGCTCTTGGACGTCGGTGAGACAGACACTCCCTACGCATGGACTCCTGATATTGTCGACGTGCAGTCCTTACGCGTAGGTCAGCTACATATCATCGTCTCTCCAAGCGAGGCCACGACGATGTCCGGTCGACGATGGCGCAACGCTGTCAAGGAAGAAGCCGCTGCGACATACAGCAGCGACACGGAACCCATCGTCGTGCTAGGTGGTCCGGCCAACACCTACGCACACTACGTTGCCACCCAAGAAGAGTACGCCGTCCAGCGGTACGAGGGCGCGTCAACGCTCTACGGGCAGAACGAGCTGAACGCGTACATCAATTTGACGGTCAGCAATCTGAAATACCTTGCCCCTACGGCCACAGGCTCTCCACCAGCAGGACCAAGCCCTCCTGACAACCGTGACGTATCCTACGACTTCATCGCCGGCGTCGTATATGACGGTGCGCCCCTCGGGTCAGACTTTGGCGACGTAGTCACGCAGCCCAAGTCCTCGTATGCGATCGGCGATGTGGTGAACACGACCTTCGTTGGCGCCAACCCGCGCAATAACCTCCGCCTGGAGGGGACATTCGCCGCTATCGAACAACTGGGGTCGGATAATGTTACTTGGACGCAAGTGCGGAGCGACTGGGACTGGCACCTGGTCTACACGTGGGAGCGGACGAACACTGTGTTGGGGTATAGCCACGTTATTATTAGCTGGGAGACGGAGAGTTACGCGGAGGAGGGCACATATCGGACTAGGTATTATGGGGATTGGAAGGATGCCAATGGGACCATTACCGCATTTAATGGGACGAGTGATGAGTTTACTTTGTCGGCCTAATGAGCCGTGCTGGGAGAGACGGAGATGTAATCTTGTGTGGTGATAGGGATCGGGAACGGCTATATACATATATGATGTGACGAGGTTGGAGACCTGGGCTGTATATAAACTGAAGACTGGTGACAGTATCACATACCGGCTTCCTTCATCACTTTCGCGAAGCCTGGCAGCTGTGTTCGCCTCGCCTTATAACCTATACCGGCCATCGTCTTTAAGACGATCTGTACGAGTGGCAAAGGACCAGAGTCGGCTGTGGTTTAAGAAAAGGGGGATATCTCAAATCTTGTCAGTGGAGGACCTGAAAAGTTCATGAGATTGGATCACCGGCGTCAACCTCAACCATGGGTTAGTGATGAATGGACAACCAATGGCGTGTTAGTCTTTTGATCAAACGGTATCCACTCGGCTGGAATCCGTTGCGCTGGAGAAAGATAACAACAACGATAACGACAACGATGACGATAACGTCCTTGTCCCCTTCCGCATCATACACATCATCCTTACTACATGAGTACGCAACTTACATACTTCAGAATGGCTTACTTAAGTAAGTACCTAGGTAAGTAGTAAACTTGTGCTTCTCAGTTTTCGGCATGTCTCTTGTTTCTTTTCTTTTTTTGCCTCTCAACCCCCAACAGAATGGTCAGACCTGGACCGATCTGCCTGCCTGAGTAGAGTTCGAGTCGTCCCGGGCATGACGACGAGGAGCTTGAAAGCTAGTTTCAGGTCCGTCAAAGCACTTGGACGACAAGCTTAAATGAGCATATCTGTGCTCACTCAGTAGCTCTCGCTTGAGCACCAATGGGCCGGCTAACCTGCAGCTTCAACAACGCCTTCGAGACGAAAGGTTGGCTGCAGCCCTTTTCTTTTTGACAGTGGGCAGATGACGGCTTCGAAAGCTGGGTAGTCTTCCCCGCAGAGGAGAAGCCTTTTACTGGAGCCACCAACATGTTTTATGTGGTCACGAAGATCCAAACCGCATTAGCCACGAGATCTAAAGAGCACAGCTGCATGTCCTAGCTGTCTCCCGATCGTGTTTCTGTTCGGCACTTTTTCCACACTCTGGTCACTGCAGCCCGAGACAAGCAACTCGTGTCACTGCAGTACAACACACCGGCCGCGACCTTCTCCCTACTAGGTACATATGAGGAGGGGATGAGCCGTCCAAGTCCAAGAATATCCAGTGTAGGAAGGGCGGGGAAATGGCTACCTAGGTATGCGGCTTTCTTTCTAAACTGGCCTGCGGACCGGTGGCAAGCAACACTGTGGAAATACCCTGCATGCAGATCACCTAGCAAAAGTTACCGTTTGAGAAGTCAATTCGCCTACCTCCTCTCTTGATCCGGCCAACTTCCTGGTTATGAACCTTTGGGGGTCTTTAATCTTACCGGGCAACAAATCACGGTCGACTAGATATGCGTCCAGTCTCACCTGTCTTGAATTCTGTTGAGAGGGTAAAGCTACGGAGATCCCAGATCCTTCACGTCCACTCTGCCACTCCAATGCCATGGAGATAAGTCAATTATTGGAGAAGACATCTCCCGGGGGGGGGGTGGGGTGGGGCTGACTTCCTCCCCTGTCCATCGATACACATCATCCTTGACTACCCGGCCTTCTCAACACCCCTCACTATATGCAGTATTACCTCGCAGATTGTCCTCAAGAAGGCATGCCATTCACACCGACAATGCATAAGTCTTGCCTTGGTCTCGAATAGTACAACGCGGGTCCTGGGTTTTTGCATAAGTGACCGCTCTCTTCCGCCAGGGTATATGCATTGTCTTGCAGCATCACCAGATACTTGTATACGTTCCCCAACACCCACGCATTCCAGCCTATTCCAAGGTTACCAATTATGAAAGGTCTGGCAAGCGATGCGCCAATTGCATCACCTGGAGACCTCACGGTACCCTCCGACCATTTCCCGATGCTCAAGTGAGCCTTCTCGCCGAGCCTCCCCTTCCCAAGGGTTCTGATTCTGTGTGCCTCCTGCGATCGGCATTCCATTTACCCTATGGGCTTTCTCCCGGTCCATGACGTTTGTATTTCTCCTGCTTTGGACTTGCAGCTTCCTCAATACACCCCCTATGTCATCCCTTGACTCTTCGATAGTACCATAGTTCTCTGTGCGCACCCAGCATCCCTTGAACATGCAAGAAGGCTGGGCTAGAGCTGAGCCCGGGGTATCAGCAGACAAGGTTCATTACATCGCATCGTCCATACGATGACCGTATATGCGACCTGGCTGGGGCTCCCGAACTTGTGATCTGCATGGCTCATGGGAAGCTAGACTCATGACTTAAAAGTAAACAGATTTCCTCTTGAAATGGAGACCATTTTGTTATGTGATTCTTCTCATCTTTCTGTCTTTCTGTACCTCTGTCTGTCTGGCCCGTCGTCTTTAGTATGTTTTCTCTAGACCATGCCCTGGTCCTCCTGGCCACAATATCCCAAGTGGCAGCTTTTCATCGTGTGCCCCATGTGCGAGGAGGTAAATATACCCCGGCGAAAAGATACTCAGGCCCTGTATCGGACTACGTCTACAACCAGACCCGCGCGGATGCGGTGAAGCAGACCTTCCAAATTTCTTGGGATGGATACTACAAATATGCTTTCCCCGGAGACTCACTGTTGCCTGTCACAAACACCTTCGAAAATGACCGGTCAGTATATTGAGTACAGAATATATTACAAGACAGCCTGCTAACCGAAATACAGGAATGGATGGGGTGCAAGCGCTATTGATGCTCTCAGCACAGCACTGATCCAGGGCAATGAAGAAGTTGTCAACCAGATCCTGGACTTTGTTCCTAGTATCGACTTCAGCGTTAGCTTCAACGGCACGGAGGTTTCGCTCTTCGAGACTACCATTCGCTACCTGGGTGGCCTCCTTTCCGGTATGAAGGCCGAGAATCTCAGCCCCTAGCCCCAAATTATCGGGGCAGAATTACCAAGAAATGGGACTGACTTGATAAACCCAGCATACGACCTTCTCAAGGGGCCGCTCTCGAACCTCGCAAGTGACTCTAGCAAGGTCGAGTCCCTGTTAGAGCAAGCCAGGAACCTGGGTAATAACCTCAGTTTTGCCTTCGACACGCCCACCGGCATCCCCGATAACACCCTCTATCTCAACCCGCCGCGGATCGCCAACTCATCTACCAACGGGTTAGCTACCATCGGTACGCTGGTTATGGAATGGACCCGCCTTTCTGATCTCACGGGAGACGAAACCTACTCCAACCTAGCGAAGAAAGGCGAGTCCTACCTAATCAATCCGCTCAATCCGGAGGTTGGCGAGCCGTACCCAGGTCTCCTCGGCAACGATGTGAGCATCTCCAATGGATCCTTCGTGGACTCTATGGGCGGCTGGACCGGAGGTACAGACAGCTACTACGAGTATCTCATCAAGATGTATTTGTACGACCCGACGCGGTTCGCCGCGTATAAGGACAGTTGGGTCAATGCGGTGGATAGCAGCATCAAGTACCTGGCGAGCCACCCGACGAGTAGGCCGGACTTGACCTTCTTGAGTTACTATTATAATGGGACGAAGGAGGGTCTCATCTACTTCTCGGAGCATCGTGAGTTTTCCCCACTCTTATTCTGGCTGTCAATGTATTTGTTTGCTATGCTTTCGACTTCTGAGAGGCCCCTTGGTGTTTCGTTGTTTTGGGGTGCCTCAGGTCGTACGGCGCCGAAGGGAGAGGGAGGACAAGACACGCGCCATAAGCACATGCGGCGCGCGGGGTCATGTACAAGACGGTTCCCAACCGTTCGTATATGCCGTGCTCTTGGTGTTGACCGCAGAGGGGGGGAGGAGAAGAAGGAGGGGAATAAAGGACGCTTGAGGCCCTCTGCCCTGTCACGGCATACCGTATTCCAAACAGTAGCAAAGGGATGACAATTGTGGAAAGAGATGAGGAAGGCTGACAAATGGCCACCCCCAATTCTACAGTCGCCTGCTTCGACGGCGGAAACTTCATCCTCGGCGGCCTGACCCTGGACGAGCCCAGCTACATCGACTTCGGGCTGGAGCTCGTCGAGGGGTGCCGCGACACCTACGAGCAGACCGTTACGCACATCGGGCCTGAGGCGTTCCGCTGGCTCGGCAAGAACTCGGCGCCCAACGCCACCGTGCCCGCCGGCGACGAGGCCTTCTACAAGCGGGCGGGCTTCTGGATCGACTCGGCGCCGTACATCCTGCGTCCCGAGGTTATTGAGAGCTACTACTATGCCTACCGGGCGACTGGCGATCCCAAGTACCAGGAGTGGGCGTGGGAGGCATACCTGGCCATCAACGAGACGTGCAGGGTGGGGAGTGGGTATAGCTCCATCAATGACGTGAATGCTGAGGGTGGAGGGGGCTTCCAGAACTTCCAGGAGAGTTTCTGGTTTGCGGAGGTCTTGAAGTATAGTTATCTGATTCAGGCTGAGGTAAGGCCCTTTGCATTTCCATTCTTCATCTTCTGTCCGCGAACTACTTCTTCCTATGATGGGACGGGATGCCATGCATACGGCTGGGGACTGCAAGTGCCGAGCAGCTGTGGCCCCAGGGCAAGTCCCTTGATCAAGAGAACACCTTGTGCTGACGGTGATGCAGGACGCTCCTTACCAAGTGAAGGCGGACCACACGAACGAGTTTGTCTTCAACACGGAAGCTCATCCGGTCAGGATCCCAGGCGGTGAAAGCAGCTCCAAGTGGATTTCTTACTAGCATAGATAGCCATGTGCATACATCTATAGAGGTACACATATCATGCAATGGATAGAAAGGCATTTCATTGAACTATGCTGTTCAGTCCCCAATGTGAGTAGAGATAAAATTGCCATGCAGAGGAAGCGAGTACTTAAGTTTCCACTGTCACGGTCATGATGTCTTCGCGTGTGGTCTTGCATGCGGACGCTTTGGTATAAATGCCGTTGGTAAAACCCTCAATTCACAAATCCGGACCGGAGAAACAAGAAGAATGAGGTAAGAGAAGGAAGGGGCGCTCGCTACGCTCAAGAACCCCCATCCCTCTTCGCATACTCGTCTTCCATGGCCTCCTCGTAGACCCGATCGGCCTCAAGCTCCTCTGCCGTCTTCTCCCTCGTGGACCCCGCCCCCGTGTTCACGCCTGCTCCTGTTGGACGCCCCTGATCCTCGGACAGTTGCTGCTCTGGCTGCTGGGCCTGAGTCTCGTCGGCCCCGGGCATTGGCGTGAAATTTGGAATGGGCATGTTCACCGGCGGCCGTTGAATCAATGTATGGGGGATCTTAGTATGTTGTTAGTATGGGTTGACTCGGGCCCGCGGTGAAGAATCAAGTCGATGGCAATTGTAGATTGAGCTGAGGCATGGCATGGCTGAGATGAACGGAGGGCAAGGTTCGGTCTGTTGGTTCCAAGAGCTGGGAGGTGGAACACACTTACGGAATGTGGGGACTGCGTGATCACAGTCGAAGATGTAGATGCAGGTGTTGTATGTGGATGGAGTGTGTGGATGTTAGATGTAGATGCAGTCTCCCACTTATAGAAGCAAGCTTCTACATAGGGTGGGTGGATGGGAGGCAGCCAAGCCGCAGCAGACCTTACCCGACCACCTCTGGGCCAACTTACAGTACCCAGTACCGAAGTGACGCGTAGAGTGACATGACTTGGTGCGGAGTGGCAAAAAGCTCGGAAGCGCTTCTGTGAAATCTTTACGGTTCTAATGCCTGAGAGAGTGGCCAGAACTTAGTCTCAGTCAAAAGACACGCGAGATCAGTGCACTTCATCATAGTTGTGATTTATTGAATGTTTGAAGTTAAAACTACCTACCTACCTAAGGTATTTCGATCGAGTACTTAAGTAAGAGCATGCCAAGTGCGTTCCGGACCAATATAAACAGTCTTATCAGTGGCTACTTTATTTGTATACGGTATTAGTGCAAAATCAGATGTACTAATCGGTAAGAACCGTACATAGGACGGTTCCCAAAATCCACAAACACAGCTTCATGGAATAAAAGTATTGCCTAAAAATGGCTGTCATCGCTTTGATGCTTCTCCCATATACAAGTTTGTTCCGCTCAATGCTGAAAAAAAAAAATGATAAAAAAATAAAAAAATAAAAAAGAAGCCACCAAGTACGTGTGCCTTGAAAGTAGCCTTCTCACTACCACTCAAAACGTCCTGCTCTCGCCAATATCACAGATATCAAACACACCTTTCTCTTCCAATCCCTTCCGCCTCAGAGCCTCCCTCAACTTCTCCGCCGGTTCCATCACCGGCTCCATCGTAAGGGCCCACGTCCCCCAGTGGATCGCCATGGCGCGCCTGCACTTGGTATCCTGGAAGATCTCGACGGCATCGAACGGGTCGGTATGCATGTGGCTCATCATGTAACGAGGTGCATAGGCCCCTATTGGCAGGAGACCTAGGTCAAAGGGGCCCCTGAGGTCGCCGATATGTTTGAAGTCCGGGTTCGAGGGGAGATGTGCGTACTTCTCATCGTGGTCGTCCTCGGAGGCCGGGAGTTCTGGTACCGAGCGGTATCCTGTGTCGCCGCCGAAGTAGACTGATTTCGTTATTGGTGGTGATGGTTCTGATGCTGATGATGACGGCCCTGTCGACTTCACGGCCCAGGAGCACCATAGCGTCTTGTCCTCGTCGAGACCGTACCTGGAAGAAGTGTGCTGCGAAGGCAGACAAGACACAGTCGCTGTGATGACGTTACGGTCCCCTTCCTCGCCTCCACTCCCGCCACCCTTTCCTAACTCGACCGTCACGTCTACGTCCTCCCACCAATCCATCTCGGTGACGTTCTTCACCCCAGACTTATGGAACCAACTCTCCAATCCCAACCCGACAAAGAAGTGCGCATCCGGAAATCGCTTCTGGACCTCCCGGACCGTAGGCAGTGAGAGATGGTCATAGTGGCTGTGCGAGATCACCACGGCATCCAGGAACGGCAGGTCCGCGATCGGGCACGCCCGGCGGGTGTACCGCTTGGGACCTGCAAAGGTGAAGGGCGAGCAGCGGTCCTCGAGGACCGGGTCGAAGAGGACGCGCAGGCCCGAGGGGAACTCAACGTAGTGGCACGCGTGGCCCAGCCATGTGCTGCGGAGTTCCCTGGATGCAAAGCGGGATGTGAGGAATTCTGGTGTCTGGATTGGGATAGGTTCGGTCTTGGGGGCTGGTGCCTGCAAGGTTCCGTCTAACTTTCCCCTGGAGATCAAAGATGGGCGCATTAGTATTTGAGTGTCTTCCTTGCTTCATCTAGGTTTCATCACCCCCCCCCCCCCGCTTGGTGGGTTGATGGCTGCTGGGATATGGGACCTGTGTACCTGAATAGCTTGTATCCAACATTCCAGAACCCGAATGTCTTCCAAGAGGCGTGGGGGTTCTTAAAGTGTGAAATCTTGCCATTCTCATCCTTGACATGGTGAGGTTTATCCTTTGCGGTATCAGGAACAGCGCCAAGAGAGGGTTTGGCGATATGTATTGAGTATGCCATGATCCTTGATGCGCAGAATGTCGATGGAGAATTGGCCGGGTATAAGAAAGGTGCAGTTCGTGCCCGTAAAGGTGCACGTAAAGAAATAAACATGAGAAAAGACGGCCCGCCTTAAATGGGAATCATGGGTGAAATAAGCTAAGAGTGAAAAAGAGTCTGGCGTGCCGGCGGAATAGAGAAACGTCAGCCATCCTCCACATTCGGGTTTATGTGCAGAAAGTGCACTCTAACTCCGTGTGACCATCTCAGTCTGTCCCGGTCCAGAGCCACAAGCACGTCGCCAGCACTTGGTGCCTGGAGGCACTCATACTACCATGAGCTGGGCTCATGAGGGGGAGAAGAGAATGTGAGTCGCTACCTAGGTAGGTATTACTTACAAACCTATGGTCACTTCCCGCCTTGGAAAGCATGAAAGCGTATAGCCACTCGAGTGGCTATCTGGGCGAGTAATAGATCGCTAGAACACCGAATGAATCGAATGAGAAAACAGAGGACGTCAATGGCGGGGAGCGAAGTCCGAAGTTCTAAATGAAGTAGAATGTGAACTTTGACTGGATTAAGGGTAGTGGGATGCATACGTAAGGGAGACATCAAACATTTAGGGCTTCTCGACCTTTAGGCTGACACTTGTCGAGGGATAGGAAGACCCGGGGGGGGGGGCTACATGAGCACATGCCTTACTGAGGGAGGGACAAGTTTGGTTCTGGGCTCTGGGTATTTCAGCATTTTTTATTCATTATTCGTCGTCTCCGTAGGAACCATCGTACAGCTTTCTCAAGTTCCTGTACTCTATATAATCATGTCGTTGCTCAAGAGAAACATCATGTCGTCGTGAGGAAGAAAAAAAAAGGGACCGCCCCGAATCATCCCAATTATTCTGATCAGGGCACCCCCGAGATGTTGAAGCAGCTCATGCAAACATGCCTAGAAAACCGTAACCGTAAAATAGCAGGTAAGATTATCAAGAAATCGCTCTTCCAACGGTATGACGGACCCAATCTTTGAGATCTCAACGCCGGGCGCCATCGTCTTCTGACAGCTCCTTACGTCAGAGTGGCCAGCATGGCTCTGACAAGACCAGGCGGAGGACCTGTAATCAAAAGAAAGTAGAGTCAGCTGGGGTGTTCTGAAAGAGGCATGATGAGGTGAAGAAAGGGAGACAGAGCAACGCGCACCGCACCTTTAACGATACTTGGGCACGCTGATGGACATCCTACCTTTCTTGTCCTTTTCGATGCGAACCCCGCGCCGCGGCTCCTCAATCCTCTCCACCTGCTCCTCGAACAGCACCAGCTCTCCGCTGCTGAGCCGCTCGGCCTTGACGAGTTCGCGGTCGCTGTGGCGTTCGGCCCTGACGAGGTCACGCTCGCTGTGGCGCTTTCGGTCAAGCTGCCGCTCGAGATCCCGGATCTCATGACGGATATCACGGTCACGGTTTGATCGAGACCGTGAACGGTGTCGGTCAGATTTGACTAGGGCAAGTGGGCCGACGGGGACATCGTCCGAGTACTCTTCGCGCCGAACATCGACTATGACAGGAGTGCGCGATGTGGTTCCTGACGTGGTGGTCGTGTACGACCGGGCGGGAGAAACATCCCGGATGATAGTCGTCCTCTTTTGCATGTACTCCTCCATTGGCTGTACTGGTGCCGGTGCCGGTACTGGAGCTGGGGGTGGCGGGGGTGGCGGAGCATAGATCACAGGCGGAGGTGCTTGTGCGACGGGAGGGGGCGGCAGGAAGGTGGGTGGCGGAGGTGGCGCGTGAACAAACGTCTCCTCGCGTCGCTCTTCCCGTCGCTCTTCATAGACGGTACCGGCTTCGGAACGGGCATCAATGACTTCGAGTTCGCCTGCGACAGTGGTTAGTCTACTACCGAAGGGATTTGACATTTCCGAGGAAGTTAACGTACTCTTCTTGTAGTCCTCGCTGAGTTTGAGCATATCATCGATGTTTTCCTGGCCAAGAGCCTTCAGAACAACAATGGTGTTACCCTATAAAGACATTAGCGAGGGCAGGTTCAACACGTAGAACTTAGCAGGCGCAAACTGACCTCTTCGATGAATGGGTAGCCGAGGTCGATGAGCGCACGCTTCGAGACCAAGCGGGCGGGGATGCGTGTCTTGCCCTTCTTTGGGTATTCACTCTTGACGGTGACGGTGGTACCACCGCTGCTGCTGGCCGAACTGCTGGTGATGGTGGATGACTTGGAGCTGCTGCGCCTGCTGCTGCCACGGTGGCTGCGGGTATGGGCACGGCTGTGGCTAGATCTGCTGGAGGGGCTGTAGTCTCGTCGCTTGGTCCGGATTATCTCCTTCTCGCGAACACGCTCCGGATAGGAGCGGAACTCATCATCGCCGTAGAAGTCAGGGTCGCTGACGCGAATCTCCTCAAAGGAATCACGTTCGGCGTATCTGCGTGGAGGAGGCAGAGCGCGGGATCGCGGCAGCGGGATGGGCTCGTAAGGCTTGGGGCGGAACTCCTCGCGTCTTGCGGGTGGGCCGTACCTCTCCTCCTCGTAGAAACCCTTGGGCCGCCTGTCAAAGGTGTCAAGACTGGACTGTCTCCGTAGGAAGGAAGGTCTTCTTGCTGGTGAAGGGCTGGAATGTCTGTCCCTCTCGCGCTCGATGACGACACGACGGTCACGTTCCAGTTCGGCAGGAGGGGAACGGTGGCGTGCCGATCTGGGCTCGTCGTCGTAGTAGACTCTACGGGATTCACGGATGACGATATCGTCATCCAAGGGTGGTGGCCGGCGGTCGGCTCGTCGCTCGTAGCGATCTTCAACCGAGGAATCACGGTGTCTTGAGCCGGAGCCACCTCTGTAGTAGTGGTCGTCATCATCGTAGCGGGATCGATCATCAGCGAAGCGATCTCGGTCTCGTTCGTACATGAAGCGTTCGCGGTCCCAAGTGTTGCGGGCCATGGCGGGCGGGCGATTGGATGCGATTAAGGCAAAGGGCCTCGGGATAGTTCAACGGCGGGACCAGCGAGTCGGGTAAACGGCACCAGTGGGAGGAGGTACCACAAAGGGCACAAAGGGCACAAGGTTTATTGTGCGGTACCTAGCTTGTGGTCTGATCTTGTCGAACCGCCTTCTTGTGGGTGGATGTAGGAAACTTAGGTGTTGATTCCTTTTGGTTTCGATTTCGATTCGATTTCGATTCCCGGAAGGTGGAAGTTGAAGTAAAGAGAAGAAGGAAGAAGAAGCAGAAGAAGAAGTGTCTCAGAAGTTGGTGCAGATGACGACAGAAAATGGAGGGGCTGACTTCATCTGATGGTCCTCTTCTTGCTCCTCGTTTTCTCACTGGACCTTGGACGATGGACCTCACTAGCAAGTGCCCCTAACTGTGTAGGTAGTTGGTATGCCCGGATTGGCTGGGATTGGGTGACTGGCTGACTGGACGAAAGCTTGAGTGTGGTTGGTGTGTGTGTGTGTGTGTGTGTGTGTGTATGCTAGGTAAGTTTCTTTCCTCTGTGAAGGAGCCGGTTGCCGTCGCTGCAGCCTGCTATTAATACGGACTGAAGGGTTCGCTTCGATTGGGGACACGCCAGGCCGATTATGCAGGCCCCCTAGAGGTCCCTATATGTATAAATCTTGGGGGCGTACAACAGACAAACCGTCCGAGTCGCTAGCTGCTTGACAGTTCTCGTAGTGTGTTGCTAAGTTTATTGAGGTTGTGAAACCCAATGTCCGCTTTGCCTTGAGTATTTTTCTTGGGATGAAACCCGAGCAAACAAAACGAGAGAATAGAATGGCAATATCAACGAGCCAAAGAACGAAGGAGGGGGGTTGAGGAGAGGAGATGTCAACTCAGATTCTCAGATTCATTTCACCACGCGAACTGTAACATGTGGTGTGGTGTGTTCTTGTGTGTTCTTGTGTGTTCTTGTATTCTTTTTATTTCATTCTCTCGCCCTTCTTCTCCTTCTTCTCCTCCTTCCCTGCATGTTCTCCTACCGTTAACCCCTTGCTTCCCTTGGCCCCCTTTACCCAGCAGAAATGCAAGTGTCGTCTCGTTCGCCTTGACTGGCTTGATAGTGGAGGGAGCAGCCCTAGCTTAGCCAACACAGCCGGCGTGGGCATCGGTGCGTGGCACGGTGGGGTCTTGGAAGCAGGTGGGAGGAGAAGGAGGGGACATTCTGTGGTAGGGGCATAGCTGGCCACTGCAGGGGCTGAAGGGGAACCTGAGCAAGGGTCTTGGCCAACCCTGGGTAAAGTCCTGAGCACAACGTTGGGTACGGTACATGGTATTGTTGATATTGTCTGTTAGTTGACCATATACTTTATTACTTGGCTAGGCTAACAGATGGCATCCTCTCTCACTCTCACTCTCTTCCGCACTCCCTCCCCACAGACTGGCATCTCGTGTTGAACATGGTTCATACAGCCAGACCTACTTCATTAGGCACCTTTTTCGCAATCCCGTCAACGCCCAACATCACCATCAGAATATTTGAGTGCACTGCGACTTTATTCGTAGAATGATTTTTTACCTTGCAAATTTGCCATGTGCAATGTGTGATGACGTCTGCCACTCCAAAGACAAATTTTGAAATGCCGAACTATTGACGCCCAAAACCAACCACTTCTACCATAGTACATACTTGTTGACCTAGGTACATATATCCACTTATCCACTTATCCACTCGCCCACCACTCACCCACTCAACCCACTGAGCTCCCCTGCCATGCCAAGTGCCCCAATGTGCCCCAAGTGCCCCCCCAATGTGCCCCCAATGTGCCCCCCCTCCAGCCCTCCTCCATTGGGCCTTTTTCACCTTTGGAGGCTTCGTACATACACTACTACTACATATTGCCTGATTCGCCTCCGAAGCTGCCCAACAAGATCAGACCTTGCCATTCCTAGGTTGAATTGGTTTCCCACCTCCTCTTCTTCCCCCGGACTCTTATGGACTTACATACTAAGCACACTATGTTGGACCCCTCTCCGAATGGTTAAGCAGCATTGGGCAAACTGTCGCTACCTTTTCCGATTGTTCTCGACTCGGGACAACTGGACTTCTTAGACAAATACTGTCTCATCTACATACATCTCGTTCAACTTGACACAAGCAGGTTGCCTCTCTTCGGACACCCCGGAAAACGACCTCAACAACAAAGAACATTCCCATGCCATGCCATGATGCCATGCTGTGCCAGCTCATGAGAGGTCGGGAGGGCCGTCGGCATGCGCAAACATAAGTCCCTTGCCCATGAGTGTCTACATCGTAAGTTCGTTGTAGTCTACACGGCCGCCAAATCGTCGCACGGACTTGTCTCTACTATGTAGATACTTACATGCTGTTCCGTACTGTATGCCGAGGAAGCAGACGGTGTTTCTTTGGGTCGTATCCGTATACGAAGTATCCTGCATCTTTAAAGGCTTATTATATGTACATATAATCATGTGATAAACGCATGCAGATAAGAACATAACTTTGTGGCCCACGTGTAGTCGATGTTTGCTAGGGCCCCGCCATGCTGCATCTGGAATACCCAGAATCTAGCCTTATACCGGGCATGTTGGCTATCGAGCCATGTATGTATGTACAACGCCGCGGGCCGTTGATCACGTAGCTTGCTCTCCGGTATCCCCTACCGTATGTAGGTATACCAGAAGGCCCCGCATGTGAGCCTGTTGGCTGTCAACATCTGCAGTGCTGCACCGTAGATCTCAACCCATGCAGTCAGTACCTATTGTGGATATGGCCGGGAACTCGAGCAATTCAGGGAAGAAAATGAATTGTGCTGGCACACGGCCAGAAACTACCATGTACTACTAATATATTTGTTCACCTGTTGAACACATCGAAACCGTGCCGTGTTCTCTATATTGTTGCCCGCCTTGTCTATCACTAAAGCCAAAGGGCCTGCAAGAAAGCAGATACGCCACCGCCCTGGCCGCCACCGTATAATGCAGCCCCGTCCATATGCTAGCTCTGTAGTCTAAACGCCTGTTGTCTAGACGTTGGGGGAAAGCTGATCGTATTTTACACACCTCTCGACCTGGAATCGAAATCAAGGTTAGCAGGGATTTTCCTAGATGAGAAGGAGTAAGGTGATGAGGGAAGGGCAACTGACATCTTCGAAACTTATCTGAAGGAACTGCCTTGTCTCCAGCCCCACCCACAACATGAGCATGCTGAAGTCACCCCCCCTGGCCAACTCTTTACCCTGCTGGGCGCTCAGCTGGCGCAAGATGGGCAGACTACTACTCAGCAAATCTGTATCCGGATCTAGATTCCGCCCGATACCCTCGAGAAGCAGGATGCTGATGACGACGTTCACAAAGTCGCCCTCGAGCCGGACATGGTGACTCCGTACCATACTGAGAACCTCCTGCAATATGTCGCCGATCTTCACATTTCCCAGCGCCAACGTCCGACTCTTGACTGAAAGCACCAAGTGTTGCATCTTGAGGGCAAACACCTCCTTGTCGATGACGGCGTCTGGCTGGCGACACCGCTCACACATGAGATGTCCGGCTTTGTAGCCATCGAACTCGGCGACAGCCCGGAAGAGATCGAGGAAGTTGGCACGATTGGTGTCATTCAGCTCTGTGACTAGCCCGGTGTCAATGAAAATCAGCTGCGGTCGGTAACCCTCCTGGTCGATCTTGGCCAGTTCAGCGTTCCAAGCCTCGGGGTTCTTTTGATGCCTGAAAGGGCGGAGCCTAGCGATGACCTTCTCCGTGACATCGTTCTGTCCTGCTGAATGTGCCTGTTCCTCTCCATCCTGGTGGCGAAGGTGTAATTTTACAGGTAGGTTTGGATGTTCGGACTCATAGAAACGAACCATGATGTTGCCCGGGTGTAAGTCGGCATGGACAAAGTTATCCAGTAGCAGCATGCGCAGGAATGCATCGAGCCCCTCTGAGGCAATATCCCGTTGGAAGACCCCGCCGCCATTTTCTATGAAGTCAGCTAAGGGTACACCATGGGCGAACTCTTCGACCAGGACATTTCTTGTTGTGAATTCGGTATAGGGGAAGGGGAACCAGGCAGTGGTCCTTTCCTTGAAGTTCTTCCGAAATATGGCCAAGTTCGCGGCCTCGATGCGCATGTCGAGCTGCAGCTTCATCATTTCCCCAAACTGCATTACTTCGTCGGGCAGAGATAGCCATTCGATCGACGGTATGGCGTTGAGCACAGACGCAAAGAAGCCCATAATACGCAAGTCTCGCCGCACGGTACGCTCGACTCCAGGATGCAGTACTTTCACAGCAACATAAGAGGAAGGCACCCGTTTTGGCGTCTTCTTCAAGACAGTGCCCACATTCTTTGTCACATTCTGTAACGTCCCCCGGGACTTGTCTTCGAGCAGGTCGGTATCACCAGGCATAGCCAAGTCTGGTTTGAGTTTGGCTTTGTATACCTGAGCAATGGCTCCCACTCCGAGTGGCTTCTCTTCGAACTCGTCGAATATATCCTCGAATGCGCGACCGCCGAAGGCTGCTTCAACTATACGCTTTGTAGCGTGCATCGAGTGGGCAGGAGCATTGGAGTGCAGTTTCGACATTATCTCGCACATCTCAGTCGGGAATATGTCCGATCGCGAGGCGGCCCATTGACCCAGCTATTGAAAAAGACATTAGCAACTACCGATGATCTCGACACTACCGCAGCATTGGGTCTCAGCTTATATCTAGCCTGACCCATTTAGATCCCTTGTTTGCTGCCTTGCCCCCATCAATCCACATTATACAACGTCCAGCAGTCGTCCAGCCCCAGTCAGGATCCATGGCAAGTTAGGCTATTCGCTTGCCACTTGCACAGCTTTCTCTTGCGTCCAGATCTGCCCCGATATCATCACTCTTCCCTCCATTCAAAGGGCTGACTTTGATACACACAAGACAGCGCCGCGCCTTGGCCAGCTCAAGGGGAACCGAATCCATTTTTTCCCAGCCTGAATCTTGTATATAAAGCAAACAAATACTGCCCCTTCGAATGCAACTGGCTGAACCTCTAATCTACCTAACACCTGCGAGAAGCACTTGCTTCCTGGGTGTTCTCATTACGGTGCCATTGGATGGCTATCCTCGTCGAATGACAGATTGTTGTTGTTCAGACATACCTTGATAAATGCCGGACCTGCCAATTCCATGCCCTTGACGAGGAACCCATACCACAACAATGTGCCGGACCTCTCGTTATCGCGATCCTTCTGCCGTTTTCCCAGCCACATAACTGGCACGGCAAAGATGACGGGTACAAAGATGGCGGCAAGATGTAGGAAGCGGAATCCGGTACAGAGCGGCTCCCAGATGTAAAGGTCAAGGAATAAGACGATCTTGTGTCGCAGGCGAGATAGGCCAGTGTCGTTCTCATCAACCTCCTTTGATATCTCGGCGCGGGATATCTCCAGCATGCGCCTCTCAGCTGTCTGGCCGGTGCCCTCATCCTTCTCTGATATCTTGACGAAAGCTGCTGTGCCAAGGGCGGCGGCGTTGGCGGCGGCCAGGAGCGGTGTTTTTCCTCGGAATGGCGGAATTTGCCATTGCCATTTTCGCTGTCTATGGAATTGCTTGTTCAATTGCCAGCTTGTATGGCTCCTCCGGTCGCTTGCCCGCCATATCCGGAAGAAGGTACTGGTTGTACTCGAGGAGGAGCTCGGGGACTGGAGAATGGATCCGCGAATCCGGAGACACGAGAGGTGGCCTCGCGCCAAGGGGAGGGATCTCATCTCGAATAACAACTTGGTATCGGAGAGGCCGACATAGCTAATAAGGTTCGGAAAAGGGCTCTACACACTCTCGAGAAACGCGTTGACTGGAACTTGTTGGCGCAACTCCCACAAAGCTCGATGATGGTATTGACAGCCAATGACGTAGGTTGTTCTGTCGGCGTGGTCATAGCGTTTTTTTTGGGAGTGCAGCACTGCGGCTAAACTTCGGCAGGCAAGCAATGCCAGTCAAGCCGCCCCTGGAAGCAATCACTACATGGGCATTGTAGCAAGATATAAGTTCATAGAACCACATCATGTTGTTATGGATTTTCAGGATCATAGAGGATTTGTATGTATATAGTGGACATATTCAGTTGAAGGTTTTAGACTTATAGCCTGGGAACATGACTACTTTCTTGAGTGAATCAACTAGGTATCTTTGGGTCCTCCTCCTGCTCAAAGCCATATAGTTTGCTAGGGACAGAGGTGGCCTTCGTGATGGCTTTCCATCAGATAACATTCTAGATGGAGGGGAGCTCAATTTCATTCAAGACAGATGAGATGGTTCGGTAGGGAAGAACGTGCAGTACAACACCTCCAGACGCAAGTGTATTCCTGCCAGGTCTTAACTTCATCCAGACTGCTATCAAAATGACCCAGGCACTGGAGTTCCATAACCTTTTAGCAGAGCTCTGGATAGTATCCAAACCCTGCCTTTTCCTCTTTTATTTTGTCTAGCTGTTCGACCTTTCGACCTTTCCCTTTCTTCAGTCGAACAATCGATCCAATCTCTGACTGCCTCCGTTGATTTCACCTGCCACAACCTTACCTTGTTCGCTCCACGCAATCTTCTCATCTACGGACAGAGAATCTGTCAGTACCATCTTACAATTCCTGTCATACCTTTGATTTCTTCAACTGAATTCACTCACCAACAGCATCCCATCCCATCGTCGAACAGACAGTGGGTCTTTGTCAACACCTCCTGAACGGCGCGTCTCTTCCCTGCACATCTCAAAGCAGGTATCGCATACCTTGTGCTGGAATACAACCTGCTTCCATCCTACAGCCGATTAACTCGATCAAATCGCGACCACCCGAGACGTGCGACATCTAGTCCTGCTACCTCCCAGATTGAAGCTTCCGCCTTCCTCGACGCGATCGGTTCAAGACATCGGTGAGCCTTCTTCTATTCCACCCTTCCCATCATTGTTACAACAACTCGTCCGATAATTACTGATTACCGATATAGATAGTAGAATACCCAATCCCGCTATCTTCCAATTCGAATCTTCCTTTCATAACATAGCCAATCTAGGATATTAGTAAGTTATCTTCTATTCCCCTCTTTAGGCCTTTGGCTTGGAGGGATCTATGAACTAAGTTACTGAGTACCAATTTCTAGATCGAGATGGCTTTACAATACCTGTCCAATGGAAAGCAGCAGGAAAACCCATACGAGGTTTCTCCTCTCAGCTCTGATGCAGGTTCCATTAGTCGGCATGAAAGCTGGCTCTCAGGTCGCTTTGACTTGATGCTTCCACCTATTCGGCAGAACCACAATGAGCAGGACCACCATCAACGGTTTGTTCCAAACTGGCCACCCCCCCCTGGCACACCACCAGGTCACAGTACCCAGCACATTCCAGTTCCTATGCCGCCAAACAATACTCCGGTAGTAACCCCTGAGGAGTCGTTGGAAGATGTGAGTCTCGACGGACAGAGCTCACCCAACAATATCCACCAAGAGTTGGAGGAGCGGTTACAGGACGTCCAGTTCGCCAATCTTGCCCCTGCTGTGCACCTGCGTCCATCCTCCTTTGAGATCATGGGTTGCGTTCCTCCTTCCGAATTCAAGCAGTTGGCCAGAACAAGGATTGGCCGCGCCGGTCAACCTGGTGCTTCACAGTACCACCACGGACGCCAGTACGGGCTTAACCGCACTCTAACCCCATATCCTTCCGGTACGGCTCCTGCCGGCATTCTGTCCGTGGGTACCAGATGTATTCGATTCATCAACAACTCAGAGGATCCTGCACCTGGCCGTGAGGTTACTGCTAGCCAGAATGGCACTCTGAGAGCTCCGCGGCAGAGTCACCAAACCTCATCGTATGAGCATTTTGGCATAAAGCGACTCATCATCCTTATCGTGTCCTGCGGCCTCGCTCTTGCCAGCTTTTTGCTCCTGACCCAGTCTGTCGCGGTCATGACCGTCTTTCGGGCAGCCGACGAGCCTCTGAATCCCGGGTACATTGTTGAGTGTGTTCTCAGCATCATCATCCTTCTGCCCAGCATCGCTTGCCTGGTTCTGGTCTTTATTGGCAAGGACATTGTCTTCCCCTATACTTTGCGATCTCCATTCGCTCGTCGTCAACCACCTCAGCCTAAGGAGTTCGAGTTGGCCAGCACGAGTCGGCCTGTGACTACCAACATCCAAGATATCGAGCGTGGCGAGGTCCAGCACCAGGTTATCCTCCAGCCCACTACGCCGGTCCAAGGTCCTGCTGAGTCCAGAGAGCTGCTCTTGCAAGCTGCCGCTTCCAATCCTACTGTGGCACCATCGACTACTCAGACCAGTATCGTGACAGAGCTGTGCGACGCTGTCTGTGCACCTGACACTCGACCCTAGAAGAATTCACAATGGGGTAATCCAGGATAGGACCAGCTATTGGCGGGGGAATTTCTTGCAGGTAGTTATCAAAGGGGTTTTGCAGTCATCCACATTGGGATAATTCACATCATATAATTAAGGAAGACAATGAAGGCAAGCAACGAAATTGATGGCATATAGTGTGGATTCTGCCGCCATATTTGTAACAATTAATTCACACAAGGAAAACAGGCAGATGAAAGACTGGAATAACTGGACATTGAACAGGAGAGATAGCCGTGGAAATATACCTACTTGAGTAGTTCTGGCACTCATTTAAATGGCCCTGTCTGCCCTAGCTCTGTTCTCGCGATACCTCTTCTCCTTCGCGGCCATCTTTCTTCTCTTCTTCCAAGATCGATTCAGGTCACCTCGGTGCTCCCAGAACCACTTCTGGAATTCTGTGTTGGGGTTCGTAGAACCAGCTCCTGCCTCGTCGCCACTTCCATCCTCTTTGCTGCTGGTGATACCATCAATATCACCTTCTTCTTCCACGTCACTCGGTCCGTCTCTCTCACCCCTTGGCCAAATACGTGAGAACCGGCTTGGGTGTGCAGTATCTGGGGTAGGAGCAGCGCTTCGAAGGCCGCGGGATTCGAAGTCCTGCTTTGAGTACGGGGTCATGGGCAACTGAACACTTTCAGAGCGATCAATCGGGCTATTCTCCCCAACCTCCTCGGTCCCTGTCACATCCATTCCAATGTCCTCCTCATCCTCCATATCACCACCGCCAAAGAAGCTAAAAGGCTCAGCATCAGCGGTCTTGGAGTCTGCCTTGGCCTCCTCTTGTTGTTTTTTGTACAAGGCCTCGAGTGGGTGCACCTTTGTTGAGGATGGAGTTGCGGGTGGTATCCTGATTGTGAGGTTTTTGGCCGAGCCTGAGCCTGAACCTGAGCCAGATGATGTCGGTCTTGGTGATGCAGACGCAGACTGAAGATCTTTGCCAGCGCTGGTAGGTGTGATTTGTAGGTCAAGGCCATGTTCTGGAGGTGATATAGCAGGCTTTTCTGCATCTGCGTCAACCCCTGATTGCTCTTCCTCATCCTTGTCATCATTATCATCGTCCTCCTCCTCATCCTCAGAACTGCCGCTGCTGCTGGTTGTGTCATCTTCTATCACAGCAGCCGGTTGCTTCTTCTCACTGCGAGTTTTAGGACGAGCCAGAGGTCTTGTGTTCTTCACCTCCTCCACAATCTCGCCCTTGTCATCAACCCAGCCCTTGCCATCCACAAATTCAGATGGCGCATTGGATGTAGACGTGGTGGTGGATGCTTTGAAAAAGGTGGGGAATTTGGAGTTCTTCTCAAACTCGTGAACCACAACCTGGTGCTTGTGCTTCCTGGACTTCTTCTTCTCACTCCCATCGTCATCTCCACCATCGGCACCACCTTCAACAATGTCCCGCTTGTTGGGTGGAAGCCTGGTCTTGACCAAGCATTCTGGCCCCTCAGTGTACTCAGACTCGGGTTCTCTCTTCTTCTTCTTCGTCTTTTCCTTCTTGTCTTTGCTTGATTTCTTCTCCTTCTTCTCCCTCTCCTTTTCCTTCCTCTTCTTGAGCTTTGCCTCCTCAGGGGTCAAGGTCCAGCCACGCTTGACCTTGCGACCCTCTTCCAGCTCGACACCAACAATCTCATTGGGGTCACGCTTCCTCTTCTTATCCTTCTTGCTCATCTTGGACTTATTGGACTTGCGGTCTGGTTCAGCACCGGCAACCGCCTCGTCAGAAGGCTTCGGCATATCGTCCGGTCGGGCGGGTTCGATCCGAATCCTGTGGCCTTTCAGGACGGCTCCGTTGAGCTTGTTCTTGATCTTCTCTGCGGCGGCTGTGGGAAGCTCGACAAAGCCGTACGGCTTATCAGGGAAGGTCTGGATTGTATGGTAGGAGATGTCGCGAGCTTTGGACAAGACAGCTTGCGGTACGATGACAGTCAAAAGCTGGGGGTCCAGAGGAGAGATGTGAAGGCGAGTGTAGTGTTCTTCAGCCGGTGTTGTAGCTGGCTGTAATATTTCCGAACCCGACTTGTTCGTCATAGCTTCATATTACTTCCCCGGCACTGGCAGACAGTATTATTATACAAAGACAACGGTCCTTGGAAGGCTGGTCTATATCGGCTGCAAAATTCAGCCGCTACGGAGTTATTATCCAGGGTTTGAGACAGATAACGATAAGCCAGCGGCTCGCCAGGGTTCAAGGTTCAGGGCCAAGTGTCCAGGGTCCAGGGTTGGAGCAGTTGCCTTACTGTGTAAACAACCGCCTATTTCTTTGAAGTTTGATATCAAACAAATTCGACTTGAACGTCCCTTTTTGACGAAACTTCCAGCCATTACCGTTCCACTAACCATTCTCATCTCTTGTTCGGACTCTAATTTCAATCAAGACTCAGGGCATAACCATGCACCTGCTCATCCTTTCTTTGACCGGAGAGTCGAAGTTGGCCTCAAACAACGTACGATGTAGTAATATTATGCTCTGGTGTCTCTGGGCTCATACGTGAGGTAGGTACCTTTTTACCCACCCCCCTGGGCATCTTGAAAAGCAGCTACCTAGGTACCTCGATGCGTCCTTCTGTCCTGTCTCCTACACACGAGCTTATCCTCTGCCTATGTGTTTCTCTATTTCTCTACACGCTGTGGGAAAACGTTTGGACGTACTGAATACTGATTACCTACGTATCAAGGTGTTTTCTTGCTCCCTTTATGCACTCTTCCTGGTCTTCCTGTTCTTCTCATCCTCTTCTGAAAGTTGTTCTACCTCTGGATACGTGAGCACTCTTCTTCATTCTTCTTCCTACTTAAGTATCTCTGTGTAGTCTCGTAGCCCCCTTCTGGATACCTAGGTTTCTACCTAGGTACTTAAGTAAGTACCTAAGTAGGTACCTGAATCGTCTCTTTCGACCCGTTGGCAGGTTCCCCTGCTCCTCGCCATCTCTTGAACTTCCTTCTGTCCTAATTCCCACCCTAATCCCCAGAGCTTTCCTTCCCTCAGTACACTCAGTATCTAGGTAGACATGCCATGGGATGATTGGGCTTCGTGCCTTCCGGTCCAGCTGCTTCCATGGAAGACCATCAACAATCTATGGCCTGTAACAGCTCCCGGTCAACATCCGTCAAATCCTCTCCAATTCGTCCAAAACCTACGCCATATCTACTTTTCCCTACATCTTCCCGAGAGGTACTCTTATTTGCTTCTGGAAAACCCGGGCGGTTCCCAGCTATATATTGACGACATACTTATGTACTTCAATGGATCAGGAACCACACCACCAAGGCCATCACAGTGTCTTCCGTGAGGATGAACTGGACAACATGCTTGCTGGGATCAAGGACTATTTACGGGAGGCAACCAGAACAAACGCCATCCCGCAAGACCAAGGCCGCCCTCTCGAGAATGGACTGTACACAGTCAACGAAAGCGATGCACAAGCACTCCTCTACTACATCCTCAACGTGACTGAGCAACTTCGCAAGGAACGAAGGCCGCAGAGCACTGCTACCGGGGCCAGATCTTCGCTTTCCCTGGCCCCCAGGTTCATGCGTCCTGTCACCTCAACGACAGTGGATCCTGCGACAACACTCACCATCTCAGAAGCATCCTTCACCCCAGCTGTTGATCTTGAAGATGACGAGAACGACAGTGGACGACAAAGGGCGCAAACCGCCAACACAAGCACTGTGAACTCACAGGACAGCATGGCACACATCACATGGCTTCATCCCCAGGATTCAGCTCCAGCCATAGGCCCCGAACTCGAGGCCGCCTTTGATCCTCCATCCTCGCCAGGAACGTTGAGTTCAAAGAGCCAACTCACAGAGACGGGAACTCTACCCGCGGCAGGCTATCCAGAACCGCCCCATCCTGACGAGCACACAGCGATAGATAGCCGTTATAGTGTTATGGTGAACGACCGGCCCGGCGCTTCCATCGGGAACAACACTCGAAAGAGACGGCAAACTTCAGAGGCCGTTTTCACGGACAAGGATGAGCCGGGCTCCGAGGAAAGGCCGCGCTCAGGAGAAGGGTCAGACCAGCCGGCAAGCGTACTTGAGAAGATACGCAAGAAGAGCGTCCAATTTGGTCAAGCTATGGGCTCCTTCATGAATGGAGCTTACCAAAATGCAGATCACAAGCCACGTCGAGAATCCAGTAAGTAGTGCTCTAGTGTCACAATGGCTTGGCTTACGCTAATGACCTGACGAAAGGCGTTGTACGTATGCGAGGCATCCTGGACAGAATTCAGCCTTCCAGACCTAAACCAGAAGAAGACCTGGAGATCTACTCGGCCTTCACAGGTGCACGGCCCATTACACCCATAGACCAATGGAATTCCCATACGAGAAGACCTAAGCCAGCAAGTGATACTTGCTCGGAGGATGGACGGCGGCACAAGTGTGTTCAGCACGAGGCAGACATGCCATCGGGGTAGTATGGAAACTGAGCGGGTAGCCCTACGGAGGATAGATCCAGAAAGAGTATATACAGGTGCAATCAGGATAGCCCATGACATTGTTGTGTTAACAATGGCCCCACTTGTAAGAAGTTGAAGAGATGAGTAGGATTCAAAAGCCCTCAAGGGCGGTCATTTCACCGGGACGGGACGGCAGGTTGATCACCGGGATAGAATTCTCATAGGCATGGCGGGCTTCGTATGCTACGTAGCCTGCGCCCTGATTATGGATCATGTACGTCCAATACAATGCCGTCGTTGTATCGTGGTCCTATACAAGAAGAGAGGAGTAGGTTAGGCTGTGAAAAGGACAGGCGCCGCTCGCCCTAAAGAAGACATGCCCCATCCGGTATTCCCAATTCCGAACGCCAGCCGAAACCCAAGCTCGAGGTATGCAATCCAAAACACTTCATGAAGCCATCACATTTTTTCTACAGTGAACCTGTCCGATATGCCATGGTCCAAAAATGGCAAGAGACACTCACCGCTTGGAGATTTGGTTCGCCTCGCGGACTTCTCCCCCTGAGGCCTTCCACCAAACGTCGCCGCCCCATCTCATCAACCGTTCAACGGCACCGGTGGGGGTCATTGCAGGTCGAACATCAAGATAGAAGACAGGCTCGCCGGTTGGCTCTGGAGGGCCGGTGTAGTAGTCAATGACATAGCGAACTTGCTTTTCCTGGCCGTCGACGTTGCGAGCGACGTACCAGTCATGACGATCGAATGGAGGCTCGGTGCTGCCGAACTGTTAGCCATTGTGATATCAAGCAAAGTATTCGCTATCCACCGGGACTCGTAGCTTTGGCGATTGTACTTACGCAAACTTGCCAGGGTATAGCCAGCCCATGACCTGGAACATGGCTGCCTTGGGTGTCATGTCCTTGGGGCGGCCCTGGAAGCGCACTAGGGTGGGATTTATCGGCTGGGTGTTGGTCTTCCAGTCCAGTATCCGCTGGGTCTCCTGGGCATTCTCCTCGCCTCGTCTGCAGATCTCCCATGCTCGTGACAGACCGCCGCCGAAGCGCTTCTCCCACTCGACAACCTCGGCCCAGGCGCCCTCGTTCAGGAAGTTGTGGACGGCAACCATGCTCTCGACAGCAGTGATGTCGGTGTCAGTGTAGCCCTTGCGCAGAAGAGCATTGTACATCTGCTGCGGAGATGGGTACTCCCAGTTGCCATCGCCGGTGCCCTTGGGTATGGAACTTGGGTCTCGATCGGTGGGTAGTGCTTGTTGTTGGTTGGGGGCGGGAGCCTGGGAGAGGTTGTGGAACATGTAGTTGAGAGGGTTGAGTTTGGACAGCAGAGAGGGCTCATTGGCGGCATTGGACTGTTGTCTCTGGTCGTGTGGCACCGGACACGAAGATGGTGGAAGGGGAGCAGCAGGAGATGGAGTGGGAGCCACCGATCCTAGAACATCGACGGTCTGCTTGTGCATGGGACAACTTGGCTGTACTGTTCATTAGTCTCTATGTGCATGTAGGGTATAGGCAGGTGCTTTTTGAAACGGAAAACCAGGAGCTTACAGGTGGTGCCGCATCTCCACGTTTCTCGTGTGGTACTGGGCAAGAGGCGGGTTTAATTTGCGCGGTGGAAGACTGGACGTGCGATGAAGTCGACGCGGCATCAGCCCAAAACCAACCCATGATGCTTACTTGTCTGGTTGGAGTATTATTGCAGAAATAAAAGCACGAAAAGATATGGAATTGGAAGCAAGGAATACTAGGAGGGATTTTGCTGACGATGCTATTGGACTCAAATATTGGGTTGGTAAAAGATTGATCGAGACTGGAGGAGGCGTGCAAGCCGAAATCGAAATGGAAAATGGAAATCGTCATGGTCCAGGGCCTCGGCTTCTAGAAATTTTAGTGGAGGTCGCCTATTCGGGAAGAACGCGGCACTGGGCTGGGCATCCTGGGAAAGCTGTCTTTAGTCAGCAGCCTGTGGGCCGCTGAAGCCTCTACAGTGAAGGGACATGACATGGCCAAGGATAGGAAGTTTCTAACGATAAATTCAAAGAGTCAAATATATCAGTTCAATAATGTCAATCACTACAGAATCCTGGGGATTGAAACTCAGGCTGGTAATCATACTTTCTATCACTTCTCAGCATGGTCGACGTCGGGCCAACGACACAGTCAACGTCTACATTTTCCCCTCACGAACTCGGCTTTAACGCCTTGAAAGACTTCGTGATGTTTGTGATGGCCTCCTCCACTGGCAACCTTTCCATCGAAGAGGCCCCGTAAAAGCCGTGCACCCCCTTTACTCTCTCGAGAACATCCTTGGCATCATCCGGCGCAGAGATGGGCCCGCCATGGCACAACACGATCACATCCGGGTTTATAGAAGCAGCCGCATCCCGTATCTCTTGAATCAACTTGACACAATCCTCTAGAGTCTTTCCACTCGTCGCTCCGATCGATCCGGATGTCGTCAATCCCATATGCGCAACGAGGATATCTGCTCCCGCTCTCGCCATCTTCCTGCTCTCCTCCACGTTGAAGACATACGGTGTCGTGACCATATCCATATCGTGAGCGAGCTGGATCATCTCTACCTCCAGATTGAATGACATGCCAGTCTCTTCAAGATTTGCCCGGAACTGGCCGTCTATCAGTCCGACCGTTGGGAAGTTCTGCACACCGGCAAAGCCGAGATCCTTCAGCTGTTTCAGGAACGCAGTCATATTTCGAAAAGGATCTGTACCACAGACACCAGCGATAACTGGTGTGTGCTTAACGATGGGCAGGACCTCGTTCGCCTAGAGTCAGGTTAGCTATAGAGTGCATCAAGACTAGGATGTTCTAATGTCTTGGTAGCATTTCTCGCGAAATAGCCAATGCTTACCATATCCAGGACAACATCGTTGGCGTTTCCATAGGGCATCAATCCTGCCAGACTCCCTCGCCCGGCCATTCGAAAACGGCCACTGTTGTAAATAATGATAAGATCGCCTCCCCCTTGCTCGACAAACTTCGCTGAGAGGCCAATCCCAGCCCCTGCTCCGACTATTGCCTGGCCTTTAGCTATCTGGCCTCGGAGCTTTCCCAGGATCTCCTGACGGTTTGTTGGCGGCGCCATTTCGATGTTTTATGTGTTTTCACAAGCAGAGTTGAGAGACTGAGCTTCACAATCCGAACTTGTATGCTAATATTTTCGTCTCGACGTCACTGGCTTGGACGAGTTCAATGTTGCAATTAACCCCGCTCGCCTTGTCTTGCCGTTCAGCCGCCAGGTGGGGGTGTCCTAAGTATGACTTACATGACGGGGTCTTTTAGGCCTATTTTAGAGTCTGTTATCATGGTTTGAAGAAAACCACTTTACCTTTTATTTTCTCCTCGTTCTGAGTGATACCGACTCTTTATTATCAATATTGTATTTATGCCAGACTTAAAATGCCCACCGCTGCGGTACTACTCCTAGGCACATGCGATACGAAACTACAGGAGCTGCTCTTCCTCAAAGATCAAGTTCGACGTCAGGGCTCCATCAAGGCGATCCTACTCGACGTTGGCAGAGATAAAGTCGACCATGAGGGAATCGACATCTCACAAGGCCAACTCGTCACAGATTATGGAGACGGCAAGACGACAGCCGACCTGCCACGAGCCGAGGTCATCAAATTCATGGCTAAGTGCGCGTCTTGTGCAGTGAAGCAGCTTTTCGAGAAGGCCGAAATTCATGGCATCATCAATGCGGGCGGCTCAGGGGGGACAAGTCTAGCGGCTGAAGTCATGAGGAATGTCCTGCCCATCGGGTTCCCCAAGATGATAGTTTCAACAGTTGCAAGCGGTGATACTGGGCCCATCGTGGGTGAGACTGATATAACTATGGTGTATTCGGTCGTCGATGTCGCTGGGTTGAATCAGGTACTTCGGGACATTCTCAACAATGCAGGGGCTGCAATCGGCGCGGCTGCTCTGGCCTACGCTTCGAGAGTAGGGAAATCCGATGAAGGCTCGACTCAATCGAAAAAGCGGGTTGGAATTACCATGTTTGGCGTCACGACGCCTGGTGTTGATGCGATTCGATACCATCTCGAGTCCAAGTACGATTTCGAGATATTTGTTTTCCATGCGACGGGACACGGTGGTAAGGCTATGGAGAAACTCGTGCGGCAGGGCATGCTGGACGCTGTGCTCGACTTGACGACATCAGAGATCTGCGATCTTCATACCGGAGGTGTCATGCCTTGTGGGCCTGATCGTCTCGAGGCAGCGGCGGAGGCAGGGATACCAAACGTGGTCAGCCTTGGAGCTACTGACATGACGAATTTTGGACCCAAAGATACAGTCCCTGAAAGGTATCAGGGCAGGAATCTGTACCAACACAATTCGATGGTGACTTTGATGAGGTCGTCCGAGGAAGATAGCAGGCAAGTCGGCCATTTCATTTGCGAGAAGCTGAAGTCTCACGCGAAGAGGCCGGAGATGGTACAAGTCTGGTTGCCTCTCGGGGGAGTAAGCATGCTTGCAACTCCTGGTGGGCCATTTGTGGACGAAAAGGCAGACAACGTGCTGTTCTCGACCGTGAAAGAAGGGCTGGCGGGATCAGGCATCAAAGTGGTAGAGGATAAGAGAGACATAAACGACAAAGGATTTTCACATGATATTGCAGAGGCGTTGGCCATGTTGATGGACCCGTGATCTGTATGGGTTAAGGCTTCCTTAAAATGGGAGTGACCTTCAGTTGCATCCAGGGCTGTGGCAAGTATCGAGAAATCAGGACCTTGGAAGTGATCAGATTACAGGGCCGCACAGTCATCAAGATGATTCCAGTTTGAGTGTAACTGCGTTGAAGGTCTTTCTTATAAGAATAGGCACAATTGTTATGATCATAAACTTCTATCTGAAAATTTCTATTAGCGATCGTCAGACTCCTGACCACATAGTATGATACCCAGTACTTAGGTAGGAGTAAAATTGAAGAAAATGATACCTAGGCACTTCAAAACAGAGGAGTTTTTTCTTGGCTTAAAGTCCTAGTCTTTATGTCTTCCACATCCTAGCCCTTCCAGATTCTGATCCACAACTCTTGAGTTACTCCAATATATCCGAAGACATCATCAAACAATCCAATTCTTGTTCTTACGTCGGCACCCCAGCAGCAATGTTCGCATATGTGCTGTTCGGGTAACTTAGCAGGTTCTCGGTGGAATCCAGGGCACTGGAGCCACCAAGAGTATTGAAACTTGTAAGTATCAAGCTCTGACTGTCATTGCGATCCGCCGACGCTTCCCAAAACATAGAACCCCCCAGCCCCTTGCCAAGCAGGTACTCGACTTTCGTCGCGACCATGTCCGCTGTGTCGTACGATATCAACTCCTCTGTCGACGAGTCGTAGCTGTACGTGGCGCCCGCAACAGTGTCGGTGATCACGGTCGCACCAGACTTTGGCAAGGCCTTGTAGTCCCATACACCGTCTTCCCAGGAGCCGCTTCCCACGCCGGTGTAAGGGAGGCCGATTCCAGCAGTCTCCTCGAAGGATCGCCCGTAGATAGGCATGCCAAGGACGATCTGGCTGGCCGGCACCCCGGCGGCTATGTAGTCCGTCAGAGCTTGCTCTGTGGAGAACTTGGTTGCATTTGGATTGCTGGCATCGTAGTACAGGTTTGCTTGGTTGCCTGATGTCGTGTCCCAGGATCCGGCATAGTCGTAGGCCATGAGGTTGAAGTGATCCAGATATGAAGACATTGCCGAGAGGTCCATGTTATCGTAGTTTTGGGGGCCCGCGGGTGAAGCAACGGTGAGCAGGAAATGATAGCCGGGAGCATACTCAGCAGCGTAATCATCCAGGGCCTGGCGGACTGCTTCCAACAAGGAGACGAAGTTGGCTGCTTCTGTTGCATTTGATGGGTATTCCCAATCGATATCGACGCCGTCAAAGCCCCCTAGAACATCGAGAGTTAGTGAATTTCTAGATTAAGCATGATGATGGATCATAGCACAGGGTCATTGATAGATCTCGAAGATCTGGCTTTGTTGAACCCGAATCGGACAAGCTCTGGCGGACTCACAATCTTTTATCAAAGTCACAGCAGTCGAGGCGAACGTTGCGCGAGTCTCCGCTGTGCTGGCCGCAGCTGGGAAGTTGGTTGAGTATGTCCACCCACCGATACTGAGAAGGACCTTGAGCTGTCGGTTGGCTTTCTTCAGCAGATACAGTTGCTTGACGCAGCCATATGCGTTATTGCCGACATCATTCCAGGCTACATATGAGGCATGATCGTCAGTTTCACATCTTTATTTCAACACGCTGAACGTTTCTTATTCGGAATGTACTGGACGTTCACTTTTTCATGGAAGTTTCGAGGTTGAACTCACAGTCGGTAGAGTAATGCTTTTGTAAATCCGCGTATGAGTCTGAGGAGTATCTGTTGCTAAATTAGACATGTACTGTTTCGATGGCTTGGACTGACAAAAACGTACACTTCACCAGTGCTTTCGAGGTTTGCGAATGCATACAGAACGATACTGAGTTCTGAGGCTGGAAGCTGCTGAGGCTGGTAGTTGCGACCGTAGATTCCCCTTAAACATTGTTAGCCACTAATCTTGTGGAAATATGGCTCACCACAGATATGAAATACTAACCAGTTCGTAAAATACACAGTGTTTTGGTAGCTGCTTGTTCGCTCCACAACTTGCTTCACAGGGCTTGTAGACACAAAAGGAGCCCCCAGGACGAGGGCAGCAACTAGAAGACTGGACACGAAGCTGCGCATATTGAAGGATGTTCAGACCTGGGAGAAATTCGGAGTTGTTGAAGATGGAAGAGATAAGACTAACGGGTTCCATTATAGCAACACTCCACGGAGATACTTAGATTTATAGTCTTCAAGCTTCGCAGTTTTGTAAGGGCGTTCCCAACGGCCACTGGCCGTACCACATATGACCGGAAATGAGTATATTGGAAACTTCACGTGTTGATGCTACCCACTTCTCAACGATCAGGGACGAGACGTCTCGGCAAGCACTTGGGTGGCAACGTTGCCCAATACTCAGTGATGATAGACGAATAGGCCGTTCAGTCGGTTCATTCAGCTAACCAAAAGGCGGCACCATGTGATCAATGTACCATCACCAGGCCAAAGGTCTTTAGCCCGGCTTCAACGTGTTCTGAAGGTGTAGGTATGACTGCACTTAACGCCCTGGAACGCCACCACATCTACGTATCTTGAACTGAAGCAGCCAACAAGACGGCCTTTGGCCTCCGTAAGGGGGTCAAATCACGCAAATAGGAATGTCGTCTCCGAGGGTGTCACCATGAACTTAAAGGTTGCATGTTTGAGTGTCAATGGGATGACTGACCTTATCACCTGCACTGGTGGTGACAATCCAGCAAGTTGTAATTGTTAGATAACGGAGATTGAGTATTGTGAAGTCTCGAAGGCCTACCTCGAGAATGGAAGACGCAGGAAATGAATAACAGATTTCAAGGTTCTGATTGACAGGGTTCCCAGCCAATGGACTTGATATTTCGTGCATAGTCCCACTGGCAGGTAACAAGTAGTTTCTCCTTCCTCATGTGAAAGAAAACAGTCGATGGGTCAGAAAGGAACAAAATCACCGTGGACTACAACATGGTCACTTGCTCCAATAGGAAGGTCAGGTGCTTCTAATTGTTATTCCTTAACCGCTGATACCCAAAGAGCCGAGGATGGCGTAACATCGCTTCTCACCCATTGAGACAAGAGTGTCACACTTTCACTTTTGCTGGGTAACCCTATCATCCCATTGTTCGCCCGCGGGCGCATCAGAAACATTCCCGACGACTTATGAACTCGCTATTCGGCCCCTCTCCCCTACTAATCAATATCAGGAACATGTTGAACGTGACGGGAATAAGATTTTTCCACGGTCTGGTTTGATCATTAGGAAGAAGCAAAGAAACATGTATTGGCAAATGACAATAGTCTTATCTCGGTTCGGCGTCAGCTGGAAAAACATCCGGACCACTCACGGCTCGAAGTTTGGCGTAAAGTTCGATAGACATCCTGTTGTAAGTGTGAGAGTCGAGATGAAGCAGCCTGAGGATTAATTGAAAGGACAGACTATGCTGTGGTTGGATACTTTGCATGCAAGTACAAAACTTACAGACCTTGAATGTGGTTAATGTTACGCGGCTAATTATTGAAAGCTTTGCAACGTTACCATCTTGCAGCACAGGGATTATGAAGACTATTATCTCCGGCCATGTGTGTGAGTCGTCATCTATCACACATCATGTTATCTATCAAACGATTGAGATCTTGAAAAAATTACGCAAGAGTCCAGGAGACTAGTTCTTACCTACCTAGGTAGGTATGGAGGAGGGAAGATGCATCTGGGCATCCAAGAGGGTCATTACTATGAGTGTATGCCAGGGCTTCAACTGGTGTAAAAGTCACTCGCCATGTTGTCGCGGGCTTCCATCATTCTAGCGAGACTGACTTGGGAATAATTTTCTCTGGAAATCTCTCAATGGCTGGTCTCGATCTAAAAAGCTCCCAGGACAGAGTGCACTCTCCATGCCCGGGGTGCTTATGTTGAATACGACATGCTTGCGACGTCCATCCTTCCATCCTTCCATCCTCGCCAATCTTATTTCCATATGCTACCCAGCCCAACAGAAAGGCCGCACAGACCCATTACCAACGAAGAAGTCTTCATCAGCCTTGCTCAGGAGGCGTGTTGGGTTAAGAACTCCTCTACCCCCGTCCACTTCAAGTCAGGATACCGTTCGTTATCCAGCTGTTCCAACTTTCCAGCTCCAGAAAACATATTTGCCATATACTGCATTCCCTGCCAGGCAGGAAAGACATCCTGCTCGCTTCCCCCAATTGAAAACCGCTTCATGAATTTCGATGTTCCTTCCAAAAATCCGGCACTGCCCACCCAAAGCGTCGAGTAGGGGGTCCCTCGCACGCGATTCACAATGGCAGCAAGGTCTTTGGCGCTGACAACATCTCCAGCGATGCGTAAGTAGCGAGGCGTAGGGTTCGCATCTGCTACCACGGCAGCCGTGTATGCAGCCGTGTCCGCGATGGTAGTGAAGTCTAGCTTCTGCTCATCACTGTTCAAGTACAACACACGCCCCAGGCTGTGGTTGATGAGGGGCGCCTGGCCGTCCAGCAGTTCCATGAAAGCGCCATTCAGAACGGACGTCCATTGGATGCCGGACTCGTCGAGGCGCTGGTGGAACTCACGGCGCAGGTCGAGGTTGCGGTTTGACCCGGGTGCCGTCTTGGTGAAGTCAAGGGAGAAGTCGGAAGGGATGAAGCGAGGCACCTTGGCGGCGACGGCGGCGTCGAGGAGGGCCTTCTGTGTGCCGAGCACGGTATCGGCTAGACCGTTGAGGGCAGAGACCACGCAAGATGCACCTTGCAGTTCCTTTGTCAGAGAAGGCACGTCTGAAAGGTCTGCTTCTGTCAAGATGACGCCGGCATCGCGGAGGCCTTCGGTGCGGGACGGAGCTGTACCGGGGCGGACGAGAGCTTTCACCAAGACATTGCGTGCTCGCAGATTCGTGGCGATAAGTCGTCCCAATTGGCCAGTGGCACCAGCCACGGCGACGAAAGACTTGGACATTTCGTTCAAAGCCGGAAGAGGTAAAGTAGATCAGAGAGCTGAGTTGAGATCAAATGGGGAGTAGGAGGTATAGTTCTTCACGACCATGCCGTCTCTTATGTCATGTCATATATAGATAGATGTCTTAGGTTGGCATGATACTTGTGGCATTCGATGTTCATCCGCAGCGAGCTATCGGTGACAATGGGTCTGCTCGGTCCCGAATGGGCACCCTACATAGGAGAGTGGTGATGTCACTGCACTAAGAACTGCACTACATGCCCGCTACATGTGTCGATATCCATGTTTCTAAGCACAGCAAACAGACAGTCTCCCGTCCGAGCCATACCACATATTGCAGACCTTTTTTTGGTGTAGGGAAAGAGATGTAGATGAGGGTCACGGGCTGTTGAAGCAAGTTGCCAACGCCACTTGTGCGGATCGGACCGAAGGCTAAGCGCTTATCGATCATAAGACACGCACTAGATGGGCTCTTCAAGTGCCTCCTATCAGCTGATGATGGCACGCATGGCGTCTTGGTGAGCTGGGTACTCTGTTGCGATGAGTTTTGAGTATATTCGTCTTTGCATCGCGGTAACGTGGGCTATTTTTGACACTATCAAATAGGTTCTTGACCGAGGGCGTGTCGCTGTACCGACCGTTATGGTTCAGTTCTTCTTGATCTCGACCTGGAACTTCGCAACCCAGTCCGTGAACTCATCTTTCTGACCGTCCCATCGTTTGGCCAGCAGTTCCGACACGGCAAAGCCATCGAAGAAGCACTGATCCATAAGCTCGTTGATTTCGGCCGAATCAAGGTCGTAGAAGGCCACTGCCAGGCTGTTGAATTGGTCGGCCATCTTCCTCAGGAGGGGCATCACTTCGTCCAGGCGGGAGACGATCACTGCATCGTCTTGAGAAGCCAAGGGCAGCTTTGGCAGCGTTTTTAGTCTCCTCTTGATCAATGCCTGATAGAGCAGGACAGTAAGCCGCAGTCGGCGCAACGTCGAATCCAGTCGTTCTCTGATCTTTTCGGGGTCATCTCGTGGTATGGTGGTGTGGGAGTTCATGAGACTGTCGATCATGGCTTGAGTGCTGATGTGGGTGTTGTTCATGTCATCGGCAAGCTCCTGTACGTCTCCCTGATCGTCACCAGTCTCGTCGTCCTCGTCATCATCCTCATCATCATCCTCATCCAGCTCTTCAGACCACTCTTTGAGCTCCTCCATCACGTCCTTCAAAGTTTCCCTGAAATTCTCTGCCCTGTTGACCAGGTGGCCCATAACACCGAGATTGGCAAAGTTGATGACCTCGTCACACGCGCCCCATATAAGGCCAGTAGTCATGATGCTGCCCTTCTCGGCCTTGGGCCCTGATAGTCCATCCCGCTTCTCCTGAGGTAAGACCTTGCCATCCTTTGGTATTTTCTGGAGGAGCTGTCTCATCTCCTTAAGTAATCGGCTACATCTCCAAGCCAAGTCATGGCGGATAAGTTTCGTATACAAGTCGGCGTAACATTGCTGTACGGCGGAGGCGATGGCTGGTATTGGACCCTGGATGAGTTGCCTGAGAACGGTGCATATAGCGGATGGCGTAAAAGGTTCGGAGATAATAAAGAGCGAGATCTTGGTGGCATGGGCTTTGACGAGGGTTGCCGAGTCCCTTGCAACAGCTAGACAATCCAAAGGCTTCGCTCGGTCCTCTGGGGAGGCCTCGAGACTCCATTTGTCTGCGGACGTGCCCGACTCGCTGTTGGAATCGACGACATTCTTTAGTGAGTCCTCGAGACCCTGAATGAGAGTAACGGCATTATCAACCAGGGAAGAGAGTTCTTCAAGGCCTTTGGGAGTTAGACCTGTCATCTTGTCCAAGTCCGCTAACCGTCTCCCCAGAGATCCAATCTTTGATAAGTAGGAATTTCTTGAGGACTGCTTGCTGCCTCTCAATATGTCTTCCCGGGTGACCGTTGAACCTCACCGTCAGAAAACGGTCGCGGGGCAATTTTTACCGTGGGGCAGCGCGGCCGGCAATTCAACGTTTTGCCGGCCGATACATTACCTTGGTACCAATCCTCTTCGGTTAAGGTATGTGTGATTGGCTGAAGCTAGACCAGCTCACGGTGGGTAGGTTATCATTACGATGTCTTAATGTATGGAGTTGCCAGCTCGACTTCTTGGCTAGATGCCAACATCAACTTTCCCAATCCCCTTGACGATCTGACTGCCATTTTCTTGCTTTCTTCAAAGAAGCAGGATCGTGGCCCTTGAAAATGCAACAAACAGGCTTGGTAGTGCTATTGAGCACCCTTGCTACCTCCCAACTGGCAGCTGCTGGGAGTCTACCTCGAGGTGTTGGACCTGAGTGTAAGTCACGATAGTCACAACACATGCAAACATATGGCCTGGCGTTATTGCCTTTTTGGTCAATTCACCCCCATAATATGGCATAGTATCCTATCACTGCTATGGGGTGCCTTGGTTGTTTCCTCAAAGATGGCAGGCTAACAATTGGTGTATAGTTGCCAAGTTCTACTCGACTGGAGACCCCTTCACATGTATCGGCCATCCGTCCATCTACCTGAAATCCTCCCAGATCAATGACAATAGCTGCGATTGTCCCGATGGATCTGATGAACCAGGCACTGCTGCCTGCGCGTACCTCGACCCTCTATCTCCAGCTCAACCCCTCCCTGCCTCCTCCAGCGGAACAACTAAAATAACAAACGCCCTGCCTGGATTCTGGTGCGAGAACGCGGGCCACATAGGCGCATATCTTCCATTCATGTATGTCAACGATGGCGTATGCGACTACGATATTTGCTGTGATGGCAGCGAGGAATACGCCCATGCTGGTGGTGTAAAGTGCGAGAACCGTTGCGACTCCATCGGAAAGGAGTATCGAAAACTCGAGGCTGCTCGCAGACAGGCCAAGGAGAAGGCTGCCAAGCACCGGCGGGCACTGGCCAAAGAGGCTAGGGAACTTCGTCGGAAGGTCGAAGCTAAGATCACATCACTCGAGGAGGAGATCAAGAGCATGCAATCTAAGAAGGACGAGTTGGAGAAGAAGTATCACGACATCGAGCAGGCCGAGCGCGGTAAGGTCGTCAAAACCGACGGAGAGGGTGGGAAGATTGGTGTCCTGCTGGGCCTGGCCAAGAACAGGGTCAAAGAGCTTCGCGAGACTCTGAACGCGGTGCTTGACCAGCGCAAGGACCTTCAGGACCGTGTCGACGAGCTGGAGCAGATTCTGAAAAAGTTCAAGGAGGAGTACAACCCAAACTTCAACGATGAGGGCGTCAAGACTGCCGTTAAGACATGGGAGGACTATGCTGCCAAGATAGCAGATGCCCAGAAGCCTGAACTTGCCGAGTCAGACATCACCGAAATTGTCAAGGAGGATGGCGAAGGCTCCGGTATCAACTGGAAAGAGTTTGAACAAGACGAGGTCACAGACACCGATATTCGTAAGTGATGGTTGCCAAGCACTGTGTGGCCGGCTTACTTATACATACTAGTCTACAGCGTGGAGGCCTACCTGCCCGAATTTATGCGATCTTACATCCACCAGAAGCTCTCCCTTTTGCGGGTCTGGTTGATCGAGAACGGTATTGTTGCGGACAACCCATCTAGCGGTCACGAGTCTCATCTTGTCACCGCCGCCCGTGAGGCCTTCCAAGCTGTCGAAAATGACCTTTCAAAGAAAGAGAAAACTCTCCGCGAGGAAAAGGAAGACCTTGACAAGGACTACGGCGCCGACGACATCTTCCGCGTCCTCAAGGATAAGTGCGTTTCTACGGACAGTGGGGAGTATACATATGAGGTTTGCTGGTTAGGTAAGACCAGCCAGAAGTCCAAGAAGGGCCACGCCGCGACCAACATGGGTAAGTTCACCCGCGTCGATACGGAGGAGGCCGACGACGAGGAGCGGCTGGACGGCAAGAGCTTGGGCAAGGGACCCCGCATGGTGATGCGGTATGAAAATGGACAGAGCTGCTGGAACGGACCGCAGCGGCGGACTGACGTCTGGCTGGGCTGTGCCGACAGCGATGAGATCTGGAGGGTCAGCGAGTCCGAGAAGTGCGTCTATAAGATGGAGGTCGGCACACCGGCTGCTTGCGAGGATGTTCAAGAGCCCGGAGTTAGGACCAAGGATGAGCTCTAGAAATGTATTTGAATGCGGGCGAGAAACGATGCATTTCCTAGGAGTACAGCAGCGATGTTTGATTGAAACGCAACTCTAAAATTCACACAATATAGATGGGGATCTAAGACATAAGATAGGATGAGGGTATCACAATGTCGTATTTGTTATAATCTTGAACTCGTAAGGCTCGCCCCAGGTAGATACTCATGCATCTTCGTGTCAGGCCATCAATTGCTAGCGGCTGCCAGCCTTCTCCTCTTGTTTCTTTCTTCTTGTTCGGCCATGACTTTGGCAGTTAACGACGCCGTCATTGGGTTATTGATACTGGGTGCCTCAGCCTTGCCGACTTTGATGGCCTTAGGCGGACGGCTATTCTCAGTCTCGCCATTCTTTCCACCGTTCGTACCATTCTCTTCCTTATCCCCCGCCTTTCGCTTCTTTTTCTTCTCGCTCTTGTCTTTTTTCTTGCTATGTGTCAACCCTCTGGAGCGCAGGTCTTCCATCCGCTTGCTCAACTTCTCCAATTGGGCGTCCTCAATGGGTAATATCGGTATGACGTCTTGTTCCTCGAATGTTTCGCTGCATTCGGGGCATATATGCTCCTGATCAGTGATTTCCTTGATAGCCACCTCAGCGAAGACATGCCCACAGGGCACAATATAGACGGCCTTAGTAGCGGGGCCCAACTCCTTCAAACTGACAGGACACGCCCATATGTCCTTCTCCTTCGACCCAGCCGGCTTGTACTTCTTGAACTTGAGCTTCACAACATCTCTCAGGCTCTTAATCCCCGTCGAAGCAAACGTCATGTCGTTACCATTGGCATTGACTTCTGCCTCATCGTCACTGGGCACCAGGCCTTTGAGTACAGACTCATAGTTGTATAACCGCCCCCTCGAGTCGGACACGACATTCTCCATGTCGAGAGGCTCGGAAGACAATGGGTCGCGTGTCCATAAGTGGCTAAGGGATTCGTGGGCTGTGGCTTTTAGTTCGCTAACTGTTTTCGCCCGGGCGGCTTCCTTGACGAGTTCGCGGCGCTTGGGGATGGAGCCACCGTCGTTTCCCATGGTGGGCGGCGAATAGTTGGACGGTCGATGATGAATCAAAATATAGTTTGCTGTGTTTTGCGAATCGGCGCAAGAGGCAGGTAGGGGCACTGGAGATCGGGTGTGAAATGTGTAGCCCGTACGAACCGTGATACGGTATGCGGCTGGCACTGATAATGGATAAGCCCATTTGCTAGTTGCACTGTGTATAATGATAGTCACTGACCATAGGATGCACTGTATTACCGACTCTCAAAAACATGTCTTTACATAGTGCGATTTTGAGGGGTCACCGGACGTTCATGGGCCGCCCCTGGGGTGCTGATGACTTACCTATCGCACCGCTGTACCACTTAGCACTGTACTACCTGTCTAGGTAGGTACTTGAAAGTATGTAGCTCACCATCCGACGTCAACTAGTAACTGGGAGAGGAGAGACAGCTACGGAATACACCCAGCTGAGCTGCCTTGACCTGGCAAATTGGCAGCATTAGAGCTCGCCGCTGCCTTTACTACCCTTCCCTTACACTCACATTTTTGTTATTCAATAATACAGCACTTGGTGTGTCTGTCTGCGTGCTGTGTGTTGTCTCTCTTCCTGCAGGTGTCGGGCAATTTCATGCCCAAGTAGTCGAGACAGTGCAGAACACCCAAACACCCGAGTGCAGACTTGCGCATTGCGCATCCTCCTCCTTCTCCCCCACCCCTTCGAAGCGACAAACCAGTCCACCAAATCGACATAGCTCAGGCTGAGCTCCTGACCTACTCCGAAATACCAGGTTTATTGGCCCTTTAAGGATGATATAGGACCCTGTAGCGATCCCAGTGGAGGGACAAGTGGCCATCGATCCCGTCGACAAGATGGCCAACCAAGCATCGCGTTCCCTCGAGACGTACCTCGAGACTTTGGATACCTTGGTCAGGGAGATCAAGTCAAGGACCATTTCAGAGGACCAGCGCAAACGCTTCACTAGACAACTACGAGATCTACTTGCCATATGGCAGCGAGGTGCGCATTGAAACGTTCTCTAGCCTCCTGCTTTCTGCTCCCGAACCTCTGTTCCGTGCCATGCGCTGTCGCCCGCCGAACTTCAAGCTGACCAAATTCAAGAGCTCGTGCCCGAGCATTTCTCTATAGTCTCGGCCCAGTTACAAAAAGCTATCAGCAACCTCATAATCCATGGCGGCGATACGGCCGAGCGCCTGGGCGGCGTCTACATTATCGACACCCTCGTCGATTTCGATGGCATCGACATGGCAACCAAGTACACGCGATTTACACAAAATTTACGCCAGGTTTTACGAGGGAAGGACATCAACCCCATGCGTCCTGCTGCCGAGGTGTTAGGCAAATTATGTCGGCCCGGCGGATCTATCATTTCCGAGCTGGTTGAGGCTGAGTGCAAGAATGCTCTCGAGTGGCTGCAGTCGGACCGCATCGAAGAGAGGAGATACAGTGCCGCCCTCGTCCTGAGAGAGCTCGCTAGGAATGCGCCCACTCTCATGTACGCGTATGTGGGCATGGTTTTTGATCTGATATGGTCTGGCCTGAGAGACCAACGACATCTGATCCGCGCGACGTCTGCCGAGTGCGTTAGTGCCTGCTTTCGGATCATACGCGAGCGTGACCAGGAGCTCAAGCAGATCTGGATGGATAAGATGTACAGCGAGGCACTGCAGGGCCTGAAGGTTGGCTCCGTCGAGTTCATCCACGCCTCTCTGCTGGTATTGAAGGAATTGTTGGAGCAAGGCGGCATGTACATGCAGGACCACTATCAAGAGGCCTGCGATATAGTGTCTCGCTTTAAGGACCACCGAGACCCGACAATTCGCAAGACTGTCGTGCTCCTCATTCCCGACCTCGCTAACTACGCGCCGTCAGAGTTTGCGTCTACTCGACTCCATGGCTTCATGCTTCACCTTTCCGGCATGTTGAAGAAGGAGAAGGAGAGAAACGATGCCTTCCTCGCCATCGGCAACATTGCCAACTCTGTCAAGAGCGCAATAGCCCCTTACCTGGATGGTGTACTCATCTATGTTCGCGAGGGCTTGAGCGTGCAGTCTCGCAAGCGTGGCTCTGTTGACCCTGTATTCGATTGCATCAGCCGACTCGCCGTTGCTGTGGGCCAGACCTTGAGCAAGTACATGGAGGCTCTCCTGGCTCCCATCTTTGCCTGCGAGCTTACTCCCAAGTTGACACAGGCTCTTGTGGACATGGCATTCTACATACCGCCGGTCAAGGCCACCATCCAAGAGAGGCTTCTCGATATGCTCAGCAAAATTCTTTGTGGGCAGCCATTCAAGCCCCTTGGCGCTCCCCAGCCCAATACCCTCCCGTCTGTCCCTATCATCCAGAAAGACCCCAAAGATCCCCTGGCCTATGAACATAGGAAGGCCGAAATCAAGCTGGCGCTTAATACGCTGGGCAGTTTTGATTTCTCAGGTACGTTGATGTGGTCCCTTTGGTCTTCATTTCTGTTGTCGAGTTTAATATGGAATATCACGCTTGCGCATAATCACTCCACGATCACAAGCCTGCTGCCCTATCACCCTGTAGCTAACAGTGTGGATCTCAGGTCATGTCCTGAATGAGTTCGTGCGCGACGTTGCCATCAAGTACGTGGAAGATGACGACCCAGAGATCCGTGAAGCAGCAGCTTTGACATGTTGTCAGCTCTACGTGCGCGACCCTATTGTCAACCAGACTAGCTACCATGCCCTGGCTGTCGTTGGAGAGGTAATTGAGAAGCTCTTGACGGTGGGGGTATCTGACCTCGATCCCAACATCCGCCGCACTGTTCTGGCGGCCCTTGACGAGCGCTTCGATCGACACCTATCGAAAGCTGAGAATATTCGTACTCTGTTCTTCGCTCTGAACGACGAGTACTTCCCTATCAGAGAGGTCGCCATCTCCATTATTGGCAGATTGGCGAGATACAATCCAGCTTATGTTGCTCCATCTCTTCGCAAGACGTTAATTCAGATGCTTACCGAGCTCGAATTCTCCAACGTGCCAAGGAATAAGGAGGAGAGTGGAAAACTTCTTTCGCTGCTCGTACAGAATGCGCAAGAAATAATTCACCCCTACGTGGATTCCATGGTCAAGGTCCTTCTGCCCAAGGCCAGTGATCCAACACCCTCGGTAGCAGCCACCATTATGAAGGCGCTAGGAGAGCTATGCGCCGTCGGTGGGGAGGACATGCTTCCTTATAAAGATGAGCTTATGCCTATTATCATCGAGGCATTGAAGGATCAGAGTTCTACCCAGAAACGGGAGGCCGCACTTCATACACTCGGTCAACTGGCAAGCAACTCCGGCTATGTCATTGAGCCGTACCTAGACTATCCTCAATTGCTTGAGCTCCTACTGAACATCATCCGAAGCGAGCCTCAACACGGTCCGCTACGGCAGGAGACCATCAAATTGCTTGGTATCTTGGGTGCGCTCGACCCTTACCGATATCAGCAAGTCGAAGAGCGCACACCGGAGATCCAACGGCGGGTGGAGTCAACTGCAATGACCGATGTCTCCCTGATGATGACGGGCATGACCCCATCCAACAAGGAATACTATCCTACTGTGGTCATCAATGCTCTTCTGAACATTTTGAAGGATCATTCGCTGGTATCGTACCATGCTCAGGTCATTGATGCCATCATGAACATTTTTCGCACTCTTGGTTTGGAATGCGTGTCCTTCCTTGATCGCATCATTCCCGCTTTTCTTCTGGTGATCCGCGGCACTAATGGCCCACGGAGGGAATCATATTTCAACCAGCTCGCGACGCTGGTAAGTATTGTGCGACAACATATCCGCAACTTTCTGCCAGAGATTGTGGAGGTTGTCCAAGAGTTCTGGCCAAATTCGTCGGCGACCTTGCAGTCGACGATTCTCTCCCTGGTTGAGGCGATTTCCCGGTCTCTTGAGGGCGAGTTTAAGGTGTACCTCGCTGGCCTTTTACCTCTGATGTTAGATGTCCTCGAGCACGAATCAACGTCCAAGCGTGTTGCGTCCGAGAAGGTTTTGCATGCGTTCCTAGTGTTTGGCTCAAGCGCAGAAGAGTATATGCACCTCATCATCCCGGTCATCGTGCGAGCATTCGAGAAGCCCAGTAACCCAACTTTCTTGCGCCGGTCGGCAATCGAAACCATTGGAAAGATATCACGACAGGTCAACCTCAACGACTTTGCTGCAAAGATCATTCACCCGCTCACGAGGGTCTTGCAGACAAGCGATCTGACTCTACGGACGGCCTCCATGGACACTCTTTGTGCTCTCATCCAACAGCTGGGCCGAGACTACCTACATTTCTCCCATACTGTTGGCAAGATTCTCCGAGACAATGGCATCCAACACTCTAATTACGACCTTCTTGTCAATCGGCTCAAGGAGGGAGGTGTTTTACCACAAGATCTTAGCTCCGAGACACGCTTTGTCGACCAGGTTGACGAGACACCGTTCGCAGATCTTGGAACCAAGAAACTAGAAATGAATGCAATACACCTTAAGTCAGCTTGGGACACCAGGGGCAAATCGACCAAGGAAGATTGGCAAGAGTGGCTTCGGCGATTTAGTACCACGCTCTTGACCGAATCTCCAAATCACGCTCTGAGAGCATGCGCTTCTCTGGCGAGCGTCTACTTGCCCCTGGCGAGGGAATTATTCAACTCGGCCTTCGTCAGCTGTTGGAGCGAGTTATACGAGCAGTTCCAGGAGGAGCTCATTCTCAACCTTGAGAACGCAATAAAGTCAGAAAATGTGACTCCAGATCTACTCAATCTGCTCCTCCATCTCGCCGAATTCATGGAACACGATGATAAAGCTTTACCTATCGACATAAGAGTCCTGGGCCGGGAGGCCGCTCGTTGCCATGCCTATGCCAAGGCCCTCCATTATAAGGAGTTGGAGTTCCTCCAAGACCAAAGCAGTGGCGCTGTAGAAGCGCTCATTGTCATCAATAACCAGCTCCAGCAGTCTGATGCGGCCATCGGTATCCTCCGAAAAGCACAGCTTTACAAGGACGGTATACAGCTACGGGAGACCTGGTTCGAAAAGTTGGAGAGATGGGAAGAGGCCCTCGCCTTCTATAACAAGCGCGAGGCCGAGGTCCCTGAAGACCAAGCTGTACCGGTGGAGATTGTTATGGGCAAAATGCGCTGTCTGCACGCTTTGGGTGAATGGGATGCTTTGGGGCAATTGACGGGGACTACGTGGGCTAACTCCTCACCGGATGTCCAACGACTCATTGCTCCCCTGGCCACTACTGCTGCCTGGGGTCTTGGGAAGTGGGACTCCATGGATAACTATCTGCAGTCTCTCAAGCGATTCTCGCCAGACAGAGCCTTCTTCGGCGCAATTTTGGCACTCCATCGTAATCAATTCAGGGAGGCTGCCCAAAACATCGAGGCTGCTCGTGAAGGTCTTGACACGGAGCTCAGCGCGCTTGTCAGCGAGTCGTACAACCGGGCTTACCAAGTCATTGTTCGGGTGCAGATGCTTGCAGAGCTTGAAGAAATCATCGTCTACAAGCAAACTGATGTCAAGAAGCAGGCCACAATGCGCCGGACCTGGGAACAACGCCTCAAGGGATGCCAGCGACAAGTCGATGTCTGGCAGAGAATGTTGCGTCTGCGAGCACTCGTCATTACGCCGACAGAGAATATGCACATGTGGATCAAATTTGCTAATCTCTGTCGCAAATCTGGGCGAATGGGTCTTGCGGAGAAGTCTCTAAAACAACTCATTGGCAGCGATGCACCACTGGAGTCCATGATACCGTTTTGGAACGACCGCAATACGCGTCCCAACATTCCCAACCAGGTAGTCTACGCCGTCTTGAAGTACCAGTGGGAGCTTGGGCAACAAATCACACATAAGGCGACAGATGTTTCAGACAAGGCCTTGCGGTGTCTTCGGCTGTTCACTGCGGAATCAGCCAAGAACTTTGAGCTTTTGAGAGCGGGACCAATGCAACCACACCAGGCTAACGGCGATGGCTTCCACCTGTCTCAAAGTCTAGCTTATCCAGACGGCCACGGTGGAAACCATGACGTGTACCCTCCACGAGCTACTGTTGATGAGGCTGTTCTCCTCGCAAAATGTTACCTGCGTCAAGGCGAATGGATGATAGCGCTGCACAAGGACGATTGGCAGCACACGCATGTTAGGGAGATCCTGACCTGCTACTCGCAAGCAACAAAGTACAACTCACGGTGGTACAAGGCGTGGCATGCATGGGCTTTGGCAAACTTCGAGGTCGTGCAAGCGGTCTCAGCCCGGGCCGATGGCAGCTCGACACGAATTGACCACGCCGTTATCGCCAATCACGTTGTTCCGGCTGTCCACGGCTTCTTTGAGTCTATCGCGTTGTCCGAAGGAAGCTCATTGCAAGATACCCTACGGTTATTGACCCTTTGGCTTACTCACGGAGCATATTCTGAAGTCAATTCTGCTGTCACCGATGGGTTTGCCCTGGTCAGTATCGACACATGGCTGGAAGTAATTCCGCAGCTCATCGCACGGATCAACCAGCCGAACAAGCGGGTGCAGCAGTCTGTTCACCACCTGTTGGCTGACGTAGGCAGAGCACATCCGCAAGCTTTGGTCTACCCATTGACGGTAGCGATGAAATCTTGGCAAGGTAGCCGCCGGTCACGGTCTGCAGCACAAATTATGGATAGTATGCGGCAACACAGCGCGAAGCTAGTGGAGCAAGCGGATACCGTCAGTAACGAGCTCATCCGAGTCGCTGTCCTGTGGCATGAGTTGTGGCATGAAGGCCTTGAGGAGGCCAGTCGCCTGTACTTTGTTGTCCACAACATTGAGGGCATGTTTGCCGCACTCGAGCCCCTTCATCAACTTCTGGATCGTGGTCCGGAGACTCTGAGGGAGATATCTTTCGTCCAGACCTTCGGACGAGACCTAACCGAGGCTAGGGAGTGGTGTCGACAGTATGAGGTCAGTCACGACGTAAACGACCTCAACCAAGCCTGGGATCTCTACTACCAAGTCTACCGGCGCATCTACCGGCAGCTGCCGCAGATGACGTCCCTGGAGCTTACGTACTGCTCGCCGAAGCTGTTGGAGGCCAAAGACCTCGACCTTGCCGTCCCTGGCACATACAAGAGCGGCCAGCCTATCATACGTATCATGTCTTTCGATACGACGTTTAATGTTATCAGTAGTAAGCAACGTCCACGGAAGCTGAACATCAACGGCAGCGATGGCGTGTCCTACACTTTCTTGTTGAAGGGCCACGAGGACATCAGGCAGGATGAACGTGTCATGCAACTCTTCGGTCTCTGCAACACACTGCTGGCGAACGATTCGGAGAGCTACAAGCGTCACTTGAACATTCAGAGATACCCCGCGATCCCACTCAGCCATAGTAGTGGCCTGTTGGGCTGGGTTCCGAACAGTGACACTGTGCATATGCTCATAAGAGAGTACCGCGAGAGCCGGAAGATCCTCCTTAATATAGAGCACCGCATTATGTTGCAAATGGCGCCCGACTACGACAACCTGACACTGATGCAGAAGGTTGAGGTTTTCGGCTACGCTCTTGATAACACGACAGGCCAGGACTTGTATCGCGTGTTGTGGCTGAAGAGCAAGAGTTCGGAAGCTTGGCTTGAACGGCGCACCAACTACACCCGCAGTCTTGGTGTGATGAGCATGGTCGGCTACATCCTCGGTCTTGGTGATCGTCACCCGTCGAATTTGATGCTGGATCGGATTACTGGCAAGATTATCCACATTGATTTCGGTGACTGTTTCGAGGTGGCCATGAAGCGGGAGAAATACCCCGAGAGGGTACCTTTCCGTTTGACCCGCATGCTCACGTATGCTATGGAAGTATCGAACATCGAGGGAAGCTTCCGCATTACATGTGAGCATGTGATGAGGGTCTTGAGGGACAACAAGGAGAGTGTCATGGCCGTGCTGGAAGCGGTAAGTTGTCACCGGCCTATCTTGATTAATTTGAATCCTTGCTGACATACATGATCACGCAGTTCATTCACGACCCTCTCCTTACATGGCGCCTAACAAGTGCGGCCAGTCCAGCGGGCCCCAATTTCACCTCGGAGAGAGACCAAGTACTGGCAGGCCCTCCGGTCGGCAGAGGACGCCGCCCATCTATTCTCGAGGCCGATCCCGCCGCCCTCCGCGCCGCCCAAGCCGCTGTCAGCCTCAACAACGAAGGCCCCCTGGCTGGTGGTCTCCCTCGAGACCGTGCACGCACGAACTCTTCTGTTATCCCTCCAGGCAGTCTCACGAACGGTGCTAACGGAGTCAACGGCCAGCAGCAGAACCAGGACCCGACGGAGATACAGAACGCGCGTGCGGTCGAGGTTTTGGATAGAGTTTCGCAGAAGCTGAATGGTAGGGACTTCAAACCTGGCGAGGAGCTAGACGTCGTTACACAAGTCGACAAGCTCATCGTCGAGGCGACGAAGCTGGAGAACCTGTGCCAACACTATATTGGTTGGTGCAGTTTCTGGTGATTGATAGTCACAAGATGTTGGTGGTTTGATATGATAGTTAGATGCAATTGATGTGAATTTCAGTGGCTTGTAGTCTAAGATGGAGGAAAAGAATCGGGGCAAATGTTAAAAATGAGCGACTGATGGACATCAATCGGGAGGGGAGAAGGGGCCGGTTTCTATGGGGATACGATATGGCACGGAGTTCGAGGATGGATCGTCATATACCACCAAGCAGTGGACATGGCTGGCATAGATTATTGGTGGGCTCTTGAGTTCATTGATCAACTGCTTGTTATTATTATCATTATCTAGTTCGGCATTCCAAGGCTCTTGCTTCCTTGGTCATGAGGCTCCTCCAACTAGCCCACCCTCGATGTCACTGTACAGGCCCATCTAACCAGACGACCTCCACTCTTTTCCATCTCGAATACATTACTTCTGTCGCACCTTGGCACCTTGGGCTTCCTTGAGCCCCTTCACTTTTGGTCCACTTTAAATTCTATCCGCGCTGACTCAGCTCTGTATACGTCAGCCCATTTGGTGGCGTTCCGGCGCCCGCAGACTGATTTGCGAGAGATCCAACTAACTGCACGGGTCATTGGGGACGACGAGCTTCTCATGAGTCGTCCTACAATCTACCTCCAAACCCTTCCTTATTCACGCAGCCAGGCTTCAGAATGCGGGCTTTTGGGCGCGCCATTCTTCAAAGGAAGCAGAAGCAAGACAACCGTCGCGATGGACGTCTAGGTGTGCAGGGTGAGTCTGATACATTGCTTTTCACCCCGGTTCTCACTGCGACGCTTTCAATCTGGCGGCTTTGTTGACATTGCTCTGTTCCTTTCCGTCAAGGCCGGAAGGTCTTTGCTCACTACATGGTAAGCCGGTCACAAGCCCCAGGAGAACCAGTATCCTGTATTTGACTCGTGGTCACAGGTCGGCCTCACCGATGGCCATACCATTCAAGACTGGACCAAAGAGATGCTTGCGGCTCAAGCCGCCCGCATCGATGGCTTCGCCCTCAACATTGGTCCATATGATCCCTATACCATGACGCAGCTGCGGCACGCCTACGCTGCTGCCACTACCATCTGGGATGACCAAGGTGCCGACTTTGACCTGTTCTTGTCATTCGACATGGCGGCCGGAGAGTGGGGCACCGAGCAGGTCATATCCCTGATTAACGCCTTCAAGGACTCTGCCGTCTACTGCAGGGTCGACGGCTCCCCGCTCGTCTCGACCTTTGAAGGGCCGCAATGGGCTGAGAACTGGGCGCAAGTCCGGGAAGCTACCGGCGGCATATACCTTGTCCCGGATTGGAGCTCCCTCGGACCGCACGGAGTGAAGGATAGGCTGGGCCTGATCGATGGTGCTTGTGAGTCCTCTCCTGAAGGGCTGCCATCTTGTGTGGCTACGGATCTAAGGGAACGACATGTTTTAACTCTACTTGGACAGTTTCATGGGGTGCTTGGCCACGAGCGGACCAGCATCGCATTACGACCGAGGAAGATGATCTTTACAAGAAAGCACTCAGGGGAAAGGCTTACATGATGGGTGTAAGCCCATGGTTCTACACAAGTACGTAATCGTCTCATCCCCTGAGAAAGGTGACCTGGACGGTGTGCTAATCGTATCCCAGGATTACCGCAGTGGAACAAGAACTGGCACTGCTCAAGTGAGCGGCTCTGGTATGATCGCTGGATGCAGGTTCTCGAGCTCAGACCGGATTTTGTTCAGATCATTACATGTGAGTCTGCGTGACCCGAAAAGAAGTGACCATGTCTATTTCAAGGCTGACACTCGTCCAGGGAACGACTACGGCGAGTCGAGTTACATCTATGATCCGGTCCGTACCTCGCAGGTTGTTCCGGGTGCCGACCGGTACGTGCACGACTTACATCCGCATGCTGCATTCCGAGCGGTTCTTCCTTATTTCATCGCCGCCTACAAGGTTGGTCTCGACAAGGTCAACCCACCGGAGGAGGATTGTGCTATCGCCTGGTACCGGACTACTCCAGCTGCGTGTGGCCATGATGGAGGTAAATACCAAACCCCCAGACACTCTCAAATAAGCCGACGGCAGCTCATATGCAGGACACAATACTGGAAATCAAACTAATGTGGTAAAATAGATACTGTTTGGGGCCAGGGTGGCTCTCAGACGGCCAGTCAAGGAGCTAAAGATGTCGTCTCAGTGCTGGCTATCACGAAGGAGCCCACCACTGTAGTCGTCAGTATTGGGGACTATTTTCAGGAATTCGAAACGCATCACAGAAACGGACATGTGTCCCACTTCGAAGTGCCATTTGATGGCAGAACAGGCACAGTCCAACTTACGCTGAATGGCAAGACAGCCACCGGATCAGCCATCAGCGATGTCTGCCATCCGTGTGGTCATAACACATTCAACTGTGCCACGATACATATAGCTAATGAAGACGACTAAAGCAGGGCCTTATAGCCCAGGCTGGTCGAGGATTATGAATTAATTTGGCGCCGATTTCTTTCCAGTGGTGACATTTCGCATTGCACCGTTTGTGATCTATATACAGGTCTTCCGGTTTACGGGAAGGGCAGCACCGGGGCCCATTCTTTTCGTGCTTCCTAACGCCATCATCATATATCTCCTCATCAGCTTCCCTCTCGTCTCTCCCGCCACTCGTTATCCAGCATAGCGAACCCCAATTGGTCACTCCACCCGCCATTGTACCAGACGGCCTCGCGTTTCCTCTGCTCTGGAACGAAGCCCAGCTTCTCATACAGCCGTCCGGCATCTTCGTTGTGGGAAAAGCTCTCTATGCCGATTCTGTGGAGCCCGTGAAACTGGAATCCCCATTCGACGATCCAATTAATCGCTTCACTCCCGTACCCCTTCCGTTGGTACTCGGGGAGAACGTCTATGCTTATGTTGGCGCTGCGGTGGTGAGCGGTCCCCGGGCTTGATCCAGTCAAAGAGATGAGGCCGATGGGGACTGGGTGAGGTTCCGGTGTCTTTTCAGAGGGGGGTGTTGCGTCTGTCTTGTCGGCTGTCTCATCGGCGGGCGCAGACGCAAGAGATGAGTTGGGCGGCAAGCAGACGATGACAGCAATGAGACATGAGTCGAGATGGGTTTTCCATTTCTTGGTGTTTTCCTTGTTCTGAGGCACCATTGGCCCTGTGTTGGAGTTGGCGAAACCCTCTGAATCGAGGGCGATGGAGTGAAGGAAGTTTAGAATCTGAGGGGTGTCCTCGATAGCTCTGTATAAGAGCCTCTTTGATATAAACATGTCTCTGGTCGTCATCATGGAGGAATATATTAGAAGAGGGGTTTCGAGCGGGAGTGGATGGGCTGGACAGTGTACTGTAGACTTTGGCGTGACGAGGAAGGGCTCGAAGATGTCTTATATGGGAACTTGGGCCACTCTTTTCGGTCACGATGCCGCGTCGGTGTAAGTATCGGGGCCACCCCGGCGCAAGTTAGCATGAACGCTCGCATGAACAAGGATCGCGGCGCTACTACACTCGGTGCGGACCCGGGACCCCGGCCGAAGGACTAGACCGCGTGACTCACACCGGTGATCGCTTTTGCCGAACCGTGTGAGGTTTAGGTGATGATGCTGCAGGGTAAATGAAGGATTTATCTCCACTTCCTTACTTGGGTTCGGTCCGGTCCGGCAAAGGACCCGACTACTTGATGAGGATAGATTATGGCAGTCGAAGTCTCCGGCTTACAACATGGCCAAAGGGTAGCAGTCATCTGAAGGTTCTCACATGAAAAATGACGGTCCCGGCGGATGGACACGCTCTGGCGAGGTTGTGCCACCGGGAAAGGTGCATAACTGATGACTTGAAGTACGAGCTGCTTGGTCAGACAGGCTGAATCGTAGTCATGCAATAAAAGGTGTTGAACCCCACGTCCGTCTCGTAGGCCGCTTCATTTATACCACGGGCTCTGGGTAGAAAGGGCGCATGTGACGGGATCCAGCTGCACGTTCAGTAGTTATTGGTGGTGGTATTCCGTACGGTTCAAATGCTGGCACAAACTCAATGTGACTTGTTGCTTTGTTTTGAAATTGAGCTGCGTCGAGTATTGACGGTGCTTTGTAAATTGATCTACTTAAGAAGACTTCTGTTTTGAGTGGAGACAAGTGGTTTGGAAAACACAGATTGATATTGAAGAAAAGACTCTGGAAGCTGAAAGGGGACAAAGAAATAGACAATTGCCGGCCTCATGTCCAGACGCAACTGCTGCTCTCTTGCTACACCAAGTGCAACGAGTTGTAGCCGTGGACGGCCATGGAGAAGCTTAGAATGCTTAGCAGCCAGTGAGATAGATCCGGATGCGGTAATAAATACGCTCACGAATGGGCTCTGTATAAAGGCGGGCGATATTGCCGTTTCTATGAACAAAGAGGACGGCGTTGTCCTGAGCTGAACCTGTGGAGCATCCCAAACAGGAACAATGGAAATGTTAAAGACAGACCAACAACGTCCCAACGGTGCCTTCTACTCTTTTCAAACTAGCCACCGTCGCCGTTGTCTTTACTTCTGACATCGTCATCTCCGACTCAAGCCAGACAAGTCTTCATCAAGTTACATTTCCAAGAATCGCCGTGATGGCTGCCGTCACCCAAGAAACCATCGACCAGCGCAAGGCGCGAGAGTCCAAACAGCATGACTATAACATCATCAAGAAGATCACCGACAACTGCTATGTAGTGCGGCGCAAGTCAGATGGGACACAGCTCCTCGCTCACCCCTGGGACATCCACCAGACGGATCCCGAATTTTCCGCCTTGATGGAACGCGGCACAAAGATGGCGGTTGGGAATGTGCTCAACCACCCGAACCTGATCAACCACATCGAGACGCAAGTCGACTACGCCTTCCACGGCACGAGCACCCAGGTCGCGTCGTCCCAGAACATGCTGCTCTGGGACTTCTGCGACGCGGGCACGCTGGAGGCGCTGCTGCAGGAGCCGCCGGTGGCGCCTATCAAGAACCCCCTCTCGCAGACGGTCAGGCACTTCCTGCCAGAGGGTCTTTGCTGGCATGTTGTGATCAGCATGCTCAAGGCTCTGGCATGGCTTCACGAGGGGTACCGCGAGGAGGATTATATCAAGTGGTCGGCAAACGCGACGCCTGAGCGGGCGACTCGTTCGCGGACGCTTGATCCGGACTGGATGCCTATTCTGCACAGAGACATCAGACCGGGAAATATCTTTTTCCAACACCCCAGGGGCACGGAGACGTATGGTCTCTGCAAGCTGGGGAATTTCCACAACTGCTTTGTGTCCGGACATGTGAACAACAGGTCCGGTGGGCAGGTGGTCAGCATTGCGAATGGGGATGAGAGGCTGGAGGTTTTGCGGAAGACGATGGCTGTGGAAAACATCTACACGGTTCCAAGGGTAAGCGAGCATTCCTTTATCTCATTCCCTCACGCGCATATCTGAGCTGACGTGACTGCGACGGTTTGAAGAACAAGAGACCGTACACCAGAGGTAACGACCTCTTCCACCTGGGCGCGTGTCTGTACCGGATGATGTGCGGCCAGTACGTTCCAGACCCAGAAGAGTGCAAGCTGTGCGGGCAGCGACACTGGGACCGGAACTCGACAGTACCGGCAAGGCTAATCGGGGGCTGTTATCCGCACTTCAGCGTCGAGGACAGAGGCGACGACCTTGCAGGCTACTCAAGTCAACTCCGAGAAACGCTCAAGGAACTGCTATGGAACTATCGAGCAGGCCTCAACGAGCGGGCGTTCACGGCGGCTGGCCTTCTCAAGACGGTGAGACAGCGATACCTCGTGTGGAAGACAGAATATCCAGATGGCAGGCTTCACCGTGACATCTTTGATGACGAAGTCCAACGCAATATCAACAAGGAGAAGAAGAGGGCGGCGGATAGTAGGCAGGCCCACGCTCAGAGTGGGCCAGAGAAGATTGATATCTCTGTGCAGGATAGCCTGGGTGACGATGATGGTGATGTTGCACAGCAGTGATGTTTGTATTCTAGTTAGTGTACGAAGTAGGGTCAACTGGTATGCATACAGATTATAATCATCAACATTCATTGAGTGAACGTTGCAAGTCAAGTGCTTCTGGCGTGTTGATGGGTACAGTAGCACGTCAACTGGTGGGTGGCAACAGCGGATAATTTTTATGGAGGGGCCCCAGACTGAGTGCCCCAGCACTCCACTGTAAGCTACCTGGCTACCTACCTAGGTACCTAAGGTAGGTACATACCTACCTAGAGGTAGGTAAGCTAGTATGATCTACATACCCGTGCATACCGCACGCGCCTTGACTTTGTTGCCCAGGTGCCTTATTGTCAGCCTGTAGTACTCTCTATCACTCACTTCATATTCACCCTACACAGTACACCCATTAAACTTCGCCCCGCCAACCTCTCCAAAAGAACAACCTCCAAACCCCACGCGCGCGCAATACAAACAAACAAACAAACAAACAAACAAAAAACATGGCGAGCTTCCGCCATCCCCCGCTCCTCCTAACCAAACGCCTAACCTCCTTCCTACACCTCAACCTCTCACCTCAGATAACAACCCTCCTCCTGCTCACCCCGGACGGCAAACTCCTAGCCTACGCCTCGCAACCGCCCATACCCGTCGCCACCCTGCGCACGCACGGAACCGTCGCCGCCAGTCTATATACCATACACAGCAATGGGACCGACCTCGACAGCATAGACGGCGCATTACCCCCGGGTAGCAGGGGATCTACGGCGTCGAGGCGGAGGCGGCGGAGCAGCGTCACCACAAGCTCAGGCAGCGGGCCACTGGCCGTGACGATACAACTCGAGAGCGGCGTCGTGCTAGTTATACGGAAGTTGAAGTGTGGCATGCTGTTCGTATGCATGGGTCCCCCCTCGGGCGACTCGCACTCCCGCCCAGGCACGCAGCAACACGCGCACCACCCACCGCCGGGAGAGAACGACGCGATGGCTCCGAACGGCCACCCGCCCTCCACGAGTAGTCCCCCTCCGCCCTTGACGCAACCGCCCACGTCAGTGCTGGGCTCGCCCCCGGAGACGGCGAGTATCCTCAGCGCCGGGACGCACGCTACCACCCAGACGACCGCCAGCTCTGTGATGTTTGGTGCCGGCACGGCGGGCGTCATGGCCACGAGGCGGCATGCAGAGGAGCTGGCGCGGTGGCTGGATGACAAGCTGGGGACATTGGAGGTTCCGGATGATGGGCTCGGTAGGATGGTGTGATAAGACGGAAAGAGATAAGCGGGGAAAAGGCACGAGAGGAATTGGCAGCCATAATACCGAAGCAAGCGCCCGGCTATGTGGCCGCGCACTTGCGCTGGGCTTGAGGTTTGGACTCCTGGCCCGCCTCGCTTGCGTGGATGGGGAATCCGAGAGTGATGGCCGCACCGGGGTTGTCTCCAGAGGGAGCATGGAATAACGGGCGGACGCAGTGTCCACCGGGACCAGATTCGCTGATGCAGCGGGAGAGCCAACTCATCGGGTGAAGACAAGGACTCATGCGTTATGCATTATGTATATGAGCATGCTTTTGCGCACCTTTGAAGAGGCCGCTGTACTGCTGCTCTCGAAAGGTTGTTTGGTGGCCCGAATTACTGGTGTTGATGCAGGAAGAAGAGTCAGGTGAAGACTGTTGTTGCTATTGATGTCCTTCCGGAAGGTATCACAAAGTTCGGACAGGCGTGGGACGAAGTTAGAAAGACACATCTCGTAACAGATGTGCCTATAGCCAGGTACAATGCATGCGAGAGCACTCTCGGACATGGTATCATTCCATAATTTAATCGAATCAAATATGTACACTGACCTCCGTCAATATGCTTGCGCCGTTCCGTTCAGCTAGCCATACTGTCCGATCCAAAGCCAAATCTCCATAACGCCGCTCAAATGCTAAATAAAGTCCTCGCTGGGTTGAAGAAGAATAAAGGGGATGGGGTGGGGAGAAGTGCATATCTACCATGACTTACGCCAGAGAATATTGTGGTGAACAGGGACCCAAGCCCTTCCGTCCATTCATAAAGAATGCCTTTGCCGCTTCACTCGATGCTCAACCTCGTGATACCATCATTCGTATCCACCATACCTTGGTATCCCACACGTCCCTTCCCCCGCGTCTTGTCACCAACATTTCCCCCAGCACTGCCCTCGCTACCTGGCGTGCCACCCTTCTCGCCTCCGGCATTTCCGTTACTTCCTGGTCTCGATCCCCATGGCGCATGTTGCATAGGACTCTGCATGATAGGTGACCCCTGTACACTCAGCCCCGGCGACACGGCGCGCCGCTTGAAGCTCACGGGATCCAGGTCGTCATCGCGGCGGCGTTTGGTCAGCCTACGAGTGACATCTGCCACGGACGGAGGAGGGTGTTGCTCGGCGGGTAGCATTGACGAAGAGCCGCTGAGCTGTGGCGTATCGTTTCCGGAGCTGTTCGTGGTCGTCATGGGGAACATGAAGCCATTGTTGCCTGTCGGACCCGAATATGTCGAAGGAGAGTCCATGTTCATGTCGTCGAGGCTCATCCCCGACGAAGAGCCGCGAGGTGGCCCAGGCGGGGGCGGGGTTGTTCTCGTACCGCCCACGCTGCTCGTCTCGGAAAAGGTCTCCCAGAAACTCTTGCCTTTGGAATTCTTCTGCGCTTGTTGCTTGAAGCTGCTTGACAAGCACAGTGCATTCGAGTCTACCATCATCGCATCTTCGGTTGTCTCTTCGAGCGAATCTTGTATCGGCATTGGGCTTGACTGTGCAGTCGCAGTCATAGATGCAGATTGTGGCGCTTGGCGGGGAGGTTCGAAGTCTACATCCTCGCGCACTTGTCGGATGACTTCGGACTCACGCCGGAACTCGGATTCCACAGGCGCGCCTTCTTCCGCGAGCGCAGCTTTGATGCGCGCGAAGTTCCTTGTCTTGGGCTAAGATGGTGTCAGCAGGTAGATACTCACACACATATACCGAAGGGATAAGTCGAGTCGCATACCAGCAGGTTACTTCGCCTGGTCACAGCTCGCCTCACGACCCGGTTTTGTCCATCAGTCCCTGGCCCCAGCACACCTTCGACATTAACACCTGGTTTTGGGCTATCTTCACTATCACTGCCCCCAATGTTCAGATTATTGGCCGCCCAACTGATGCTCTCGCGCCGGGCATGTGAGGGGTTCATCTCCTTAGCCATATTGCCGTAGGAAACTGGATTGGTCGGGGGAGACTTGGAAAGCATGCCAGCAGCCGAAGGTGTGGGAGGAAAGCCCAAACCCAAAGCAGCACGGGCTTTCTTCTTTGGTTGTTTACGAGGCCGCTGCCGTTGTTGGAAGGATAAGAGGCTATTGACAGCTGGCGACCCACCGCCCATTGGCCAACCAGAACCAGAACCACTAGCTGGTTGTGACCCCAACGGATTGTAGCTCTTAACTACCTGGGGCGTTGTCTCGTATGGTTCCTCCATATCCTCGTCCATGATGTCGTCTTCGTCGGAGCTTGTGGAAAAGTCCGAGACCAAAGGTAGATTTGCGGCACTGCCTAGTGAGCTCGAGATGTGGTGTCGCTCTTGGTTGCCCATCATAGACCACAAGGAGTTGGAGGTCTGCTCGGGCGCGCCAAAGTGTGTTGGTCTTCTGCCTGGTATGTTCATGGCCCTTCCGCCGACAGTAGGTGAAGAGTCTGGAGAGGACTGCTCGGCAAGAATGGTATGGTGTAGGCTCGTGGCTGCGCGGGAGAAGTCGAGGCCCCTGGACCTTCGGGGGAGGATGTTGGTGGGCGACGAGTAGATTTGGGAATGATCGAGCTTGGGAGACAGCGGGGCAGGCTTTGGGAGTAGTGGGTTCGATTGTTGCGTAGGAGGTGTTGAGGCTTGCTGCTGTGGCATGTGTAGCGAGAAGCCACGCAGAGGAAAGCCGGATCGGTGAGGGGTGACTGGAGGAGGAGGGAACGGCGGCGGGGCAGCTGCTGCCATCGAGGCCGAGTTCGGGTTCGAGTTCGAGTTCGAGGCGGACGTCGAGCTAGAGAATGATTCGCGTGAAGGGACGGTAACGGTGATGGTGCTATCATCTTTGGAGGTCCGGCGCGATGCTTCTGCGATCTGTGCGGGAGTGAACTTCCTGGGGGTTCCTCCTCCATCGGACAGCGAGCGCGTGTGATACTTTCCAGAAGTTCTGGCGACAGCAGCCACAGCGGGCCCGCCATCGCCTTCGTCTCCCATGTCCATAACAGCAACCTCATCGTACTCGACCCCTGGCGTCGTCTGTAGGGGCCGGATGTCCATGGCGGCTCGGCGGGCGAGAATGAGGCTCCAGGTCCAGGCCCAGTTCCAGCTCCAGTCGATAATCAATCCAGTGCTTGCAATTGCCCTCAATGCTTTTCAATCACCCTCTTTCTGTCCACTTCTCCCAGTATAGTATGAGGTATTCAATTCGAGGGAGACTCTGGCGTTTCAACAAGGGCGTTCCAAAGGTACAATAGTGTTGTGGAGGGGGGAAACGAATATTACAAAGAACCAATCCACGTCATGGGAGAAGCAGGCATATGCTACAGCTGCTCATTTTGAAGATAAAGCTGTAGTATATAGAAGGAGTTTTATCTTGTCGGTTCGGGGAAATTGGAGGTGGTACTGCGCGGCCTGCAGCCAAAGAATAGCAGATGGAATTAACCAACGGTATAAACACTGAAGCTGAAGCGCGAAGCAAAGCATATGCATTCAGTGTCGCATTTGGCGCTTCTCTCATCATCACTCACTCGGCACAGGGCACTTAAAGAGGGGGCAGTGGGCAAGTGGGGGGGGGCGGGGGGACCTTGCAACATGGCTGCTAGGCACTCCCGATTCCGAGTTCCGAGCGAGCTAGTGAACTACACTAGATCCACTTCACTTTACGACATCCCTACCTACCTACCTAGCCAGCTAGCGTACCTATGTAGGTACTTAGTAGTTAGGTAGTCAAGATCTAAACAAGTACCGGTTACGAGTGCAGGTGCCTTTTCACCCATCCTGCTGACAACCGACTACTCCCTCGAACTACCTATCTGTTGCATGCCATCGGCCTTATGGTTTGCTGTGTGGGTCGAGCAACAGCGTGGTCGTGGCTAAGCCGTGTTATCTCATCGACTCTTTTCATATATCATATATACCTATAGGTGTGCTTAGTACGGTATGTAGGTAGGTACCTAGGTAGGTAGGTAGATGGTCGATGCTCCGGGATCTTAGATATTCTGATTAGGAACTCTTCACTGATCCCGCACTTCCAGTAACATCTGTGGTGGCTTAGCAGGCTGCTAGAGGTTCCTAGAGCAGAAAACTTTGAGGCACTAGCCCAGCTCTGATGAACGTATCGAAATACCCAATTGCTCGGGTATATAAGAAATATAGCACACATGCCGTGTTTCTTGAGTGAGGGCCAAAGTTCATCACCCCTCGCTATTCTCCCCCTTCAAGTCGAACACACATCATCCTCTTCTTGGCAGGAAACAGAGTTCTAGATTAGAAAAGATGAGTGCTTCTCTCTTCTGTTGTAATATCACCAATTCGTGAGGTGTTTCAGAGCCAAACAAGCCGGCGAAGGGGCCACGTTGGTATTCTTAAGTTTCCTGGGCAACCAACCCTTACAGCCTTTCCAATGAGAAGATCAGTCAGTGCTCCCGCTTTGGTCAGAGGAGACCCTGATACCATGACCAGCTACTCGTACCCACAGATCCCGGGCTATCATGACCCGGCGAGGCTCAGGCGAGGTCCCTTGGTCGTCATGAACCCCGACACTGGATCTGAGGCCGAAGGAGTCCGTGATGAAGTGGTGCAGAATCTCAGGAGCCGTAGTCATGAAGAGAAGACCAAAGAATCGACAGCCGAGAAGCGAGCAACCTAAAAGATAAGACACCAGTTGGGATGTTGTCCCAGACGAACACAACACAACACGCTTAGGACGCCACACTTTAGGTATACCATGGAGGAATATCCAAGGAAAAGAAACATGCCCTCAGTGTGGAGAGGGTCGAAAAAGAGAGACCTGATGGTTGGGCGAAGAGAAAGAAGACGGAAGAAGGTCAATCCAAGTCAAAATGGATAGTATGTTGGTACTGAATACAGCCCAGCCCTGACGATGGAAGAGCCCAAATCCATTGGATCTCATCTTATTTCGACCTCCTACCTACTGGATGCCCAGGTGTCTACCTCGGTCCATAGAGGCGCGCAAGGGTTTTATCGATAAGCCCCATCATATATCCCTTGCAGCCCCTGTCAATACTGCGGGACCTTGTACCCCGCGATTCTACTCAAAATTAAGTTGGAGACAAAGTCGATCGACCTCAAAACACTTTCTCGCCAACGCCATCCTCATTATAAATGGACGACGTGACTGATGGGCTCATCGTCTACTCCGAGGTCTTTCGCGACAACCCGATGAAGGAGCTGCCTTTCAAAGAATATCATCATGGAGATGGTGTCCTCAAGGGTGCTAAGCATCTCGCCAGGGGTGCCACGAGGAGGATACACGACTCGAGTTATCAGACTTCCCACCTACCTAGGCCAAATGCTGGGACGCCCAGCTGTCCGTGTAGAAAGATTACCAGCTAAGGTGTGATACTCTTAACAGGAGTTTCGATATTGGCATTCAGGATGGGGAAGGTTGGTGATGATATCTGGGCAGCTTAACCAATTCGAAACTTTAACCTTACAACGTTCCCAGTATCATTGTCACTCCTCTAATACCTACCTAGGTAGTATCGAAACACTACCGGTACTCTGTCTGTCACCTCTCGTCAGGCCTGTTCCGAATTCTCAAACAGTGGTCCTGTTCACGCATAGCACTGCACAATAGAAAAGACTTTGTTGGTCGAATGCTCAGAGCCTTAATGTTCCCATACTATCTTATCTAACCTGAGATGGACTCTACTACTTGGTTCCGAATACCTCGGCAAAGCCAACGAGCGTGAATCGGTAATGCACCTTGTTCTCCTTGACCCTCTCCACGGCTTCCTTGCACCCCCTCTCAGACAATTCAATCTTCTCGACCCAGGGTCTAACGCCCTTTTCGGCGGCCAGCTTCAACATTGCTTCCATTTCTTGGTGGTTTCCAATATGACTACCCGTCAACTTGGCCGCATTCGCAGCAAAATTGAAGGCGAGCATCTCAGGTAGGGGCTCATCAGGCAGTCCCACCATGTGAAACTCCCCGCCAACCTTGAGCGTCGACATGTACGTCTTGAGGTCGAAGGTGTGCGTCATGTCGGAGCAGTTCAGGACAAAGTCAAAAGCGAAGGCCCACGGTTCGGCCCATTTCTCGCCTGATGTAACGATCGCCTCCTTGGCACCAAGCTTCTTGATGTCGTCGACTTTGTGCGGGCTGTGCGTGAAGGCGTATGTTTCTGCGCCCAGCGCGACACTCCACTGGAGTCCCAGATGCCCCAGTCCTCCGATGCCGCAGACGGCCACTTTCTTTCCTGGACCAACGCCGGCACGGGCGAGGGGTGAGTAGGTAGTGAGGCCTGCGCATAGGAGAGGCGCAGCGTCGGCGGAAGAGATTGCGTTGGGGATCTTGAAGGTGAAGTATTGGTGGCAGCGTATGTGGCTTGCGAAGCCGCCATGGGCCTGACCACCACCTGCTTCCTCGGGGTATTCGGCATTGTATGTGTCTGTGGTAGCATTAGCAAAAACCGTATATTTGCACCCTGAACTGGGTACCGAGTTAACACAAGGCTCGAAGGAGTGTCCAGGACTTACCAACGAGGTGTGGGCAATAATTTTCATTTGCGCTCTTGCATTGTGGGCACTTCAGACATGACCAGACCTGGGCGCCGACACCGACCCTATCGCCCTCCTTGATGGACTTGACTTCTCCCCCAACCTTGACAGCCTTGCCAACGACTTCGTGGCCCACACATAGGGGCCCTTCGTAGTCACCCCAGCCACCTGTGATGGTATGGACATCTGAGCCGCAGACACCACAGGCTTCAATCTGGATGTCGATATCATCGGGGCCGAAGGGTTTAGGTTTCAACTCATGCCTCTTGAAGTTGGACCATGTCTTTGGCCCCGCGACACAGAAGCCTTCGAATGTATCAGGATAACCCATTGTATAAAAAAATTGTGTGAAAATGGTTGAGATCAGGATTCAAGCTTAGATCAGATGTAGACTTAGTGTGATAGTATTATCAGTAGTGTTAGTAATAAAAGGCACACCTGAAGAGCAGAGTTGTATGGCGTCCTGCTTCATGGCACTAGCGGATGTAGTCAAAGAGAGGTTCATCCATTATATATACTTGCACATGAATATTAAAATGAAAACGTAGACTATTACAGCCGCCCATCGAACCGCCTTCCGGCGTTCTCCCGGGAGTCTATGACGATGTGTTTCGGGTCCGGCGAGGAAAAGGTATACATGCTGTATAGTTACCTAGGTACGCCGTACATACCTAGTGACCTCGGTATTACGTAGGATGGGATTATTGAAAAGAAACAGCTAGGTCGGAAAATGACAAACTTGAAGACCTCAAGCAGACCTCAGAAACAAGAAGACTTAAGACACATCGTCTTAGACAGCGCCGTTGAAGAACATGGATCGACAATGATTCGGGATGGAAGAGAGACCAAACATGAGGGAGTATGAGAATTACAATTGCATATACATGTACCTGTTCGGAACATGCGGATTCGATACGAGACCAGACCAGACCAGTACCGGTATGAAGTAGACTTCAATGTTCAAAAAACCAGACCTATACACAGTAGAGGGTATAGGGGCCCCACCAATGACCTCTCCAATTGACCATCGACGTCATTGCAATTGGCCGAGGTGGGGTTCCCAAAAGCTCCCCCGATAAGATAAGATTGAGGAGCTTGAGGAGCTCGAGGAGGGGCTTCAGAAGATCCATGGCTGTACGGACGGTACTATACTATTCTATCCTCTTCTATTCTCTTTCTTTGAGGCACCTGTCACCGACCCTTCCATAATCTTGCCCTCATACTGTCGCTGGTGTGTTGAATGAATTCCGTTCGAGCCCTACAACGACTGAGACTGCAAGCCTCGCTTCTTGTCAAATCGTCGACCAAGTCAGGTAATAGCGGTACGTGTGCGACCACGCCTTACTTAGTTATTATAACCCTGGTTCGGATCTAATCCATTGTTCATACAGCTTTTCTGAACACAAAAGCCGGACCGAGGCTATTCGCAACCATGGCCTCAATCACCGAGACCAAGAACTACAAGTTCAACCACTCCATGTAAGCCACTCCACAGTATTCCTGGAACGACATGAAATGGAGAATATTATGGCTGACAGGCCTTTTTACTAGGATCCGAGTGAAAGACCCAAAGGCGTCTGGTTAGTAAATTGTCTAAATAGCTTGTTTGTCATGTTCTGCTTGGGCTGGCTGGCTGGCATGGACTGAGCAGAGCAGTGGCGCTGACTCTTGACTTTGCCGTGCAGTCAAGTTCTACGAGTTCCTGGGCATGAAGCTTGTGAAGAAGCTCGAGTTCCCCGATGCTAAATTCGACTTGTACTTTCTCGGCTACGATAGCCCCAATGCTCTGTCCCATGGCAAAAGTGCTTTTGACAGAGAGGGTCTCATAGAGCTGACACACAACTATGGCACCGAAAATAACCCGGAGTACAAGGTGAACAACGGAAATACTGAGCCTCACAGGGGCTTCGGCCACACCTGTATTAGTGTCGTGAGTATCCAATATATCAGCCTCTACATCTTCCGACAAACTGCATGGCATTGACCGTTGCCTTTAGGATAACATCCAAGCTGCCTGCCAAAGGATCGAAGATGCCGGCTACAAGTTCCAGAAGAAGCTCACCGATGGACGCATGCGAAACATCGCCTTTGCTCTCGACCCCGACGGCTACTGGGTCGAAATTATTGGCCGCAAGCCGGTTGAGGAGACCGAGAACGTCAAGGAGACTGACGTTTCTACCTACCTGATGAACCACACTATGATCCGGGTCAAGGACGCAGAGAAGTCCCTGAAGTTCTACCAAGAGGTCATGGGAATGTCCCTTATGCGGGAGGGCGGCAACCCCTCTGCCGGTTTCACCCTGTATTTTCTCGGGTACCCGGGTAAGCAGGGCATGCCCGTCGATGGGAAGACTGCCGACCGCGAAGGCCTCTTGGAGTTGACCTGGAACCATGGAACGGAGAAGGACGAGACCTTCACTTATCACAACGGCAACAACGAGCCACAGGGTTTCGGCCACATATGTGTGTCTGTCGACAACCTTGAGAAGGCCTGTGAACGATTTGAGACTTTGAACGTCAACTGGAAGAAGAGACTGACGGATGGCCGCATGAAGAACGTCGCTTTCGTGCTGGATCCGGACGGATACTGGATTGAGGTTGTGCAGAACGAGGTATTCACGGGCAAGGAAAATTTCTAAGTCAAGCGAGTCAATTCCGGGTTGTGTACAAAGTAGGTGGTGTTAGTAGCATTTGCAAACTGACCAGGACAATAGTCAAATGATGACACCTCACCTAACGGTATCGTGAAACCCCTAATGGGGCTCCCTCGTAGACCCCATGCATTTCCAGGGGCTCTCTCTGTTTCTTCTTCTTCTTATTCCTTTCATTCAAAGCCACATACATATTTTTATGTGCAATTATTCCTTCTGTGGAGGCGAGAATACCTAGGTAGTCAAAGGCTGCTGACGTGCATTAGTATGCCGTGGGGGAGCGTGTGGAGAGCTGGGGAATGCTGCCTCGCTGCTTCCCTGGAGTTGTGGGGGGAATGCAAGTACTTAAGGTCCGTGTTTCCTATAGGCTGTTGACATGAGCATGTAGCTTTTTTATCGTCATTGGGAACACAATTTAGATGATGATATTGTTTATTCCTGCATGAAAACCCGCTCTCCAACCCGGGGGAAGAAGGAGGGGCGCTCAGCAGGCAGTTATAACCATCTATCTCAATATGTTCTCTCCCTTGCTTCACTCAGTTTGCCCCTCATCTTCGAGTTCAACTTGAAGTCTTTGACAGGAAAATAGACAAGGCTGTCTGAGGCATCTGTTGCCCCATTTTGGCCAAAGTTTCTACCAGTATATTACTGGAAGCTTTCACACATTTCACGTTGATTTCCAGCAACCGTCTCGTTGGCAATCAAGATCTTATTCTACCATGGCTCCATCCACTGTTGCAGATCCACCTACAGTCCCTCAAACCGATGGCACTATCCATCGAATCCTTGTTCCCGAGAAGCTCTCACCCGACGGCCTTACCCTTTTGCAAGACGCCGACTTCGAAGTCGACGTCCGCCCGGACCTCACGCCGCAGGACCTCCTTGCCCTTATTCCGTCGTACCATGCTCTCATAGTCCGGTCCGAGACCAAGGTCACGTCTCAAGTTCTGTCGGCTGGCTCCAAGCTCCGGGTGGTTGCTCGGGCCGGTGTGGGCGTCGACAACATCGATGTTGAAGCTGCAACTGCACAGGGTATCATCGTGGTAAACTCGCCAGCCGGAAACATCGTTGCGGCGGCTGAACATACTATTGCCTTGCTTCTTGCGACGGCGCGGAACTTGGGCAGGGCCGATGCCGGTATCAAGGGTGGGAAGTGGGAAAGAGGGAAACTCGTAGGTGTTGAGGTTGGACGGAAAGTTCTGGGGGTTATTGGGCTGGGAAAGGTCGGGATGAAAGTTGCAAGAATGGCCATTGGACTGGGGATGAGGGTCGTCGGCGTGGATCCATATATGAGTGCTGACATTGCCAGGCAAAATGGGGTGGGGATGCTGACTTCCCTGGAGGAGATGCTGCCGAAGGTTGATTTTCTGACAATTCACACGCCCTTGCTGGCGAGCACTTTGGACTTGGTTGGAGAGAAGGAGTTTAAGGCCATGAAAAAGACGGCAAGAGTGCTCAACGTCGCGAGAGGTGGTATCTACAACGAGGAATGCCTCATCAGGGCTCTCGATGAAGGATGGATTGCCGGCGCCGGCATCGACGTCTTTACGAGTGAACCTCCTCAAGCCGGGTCTATGGCGGGAAAACTCGCGTCGCACCCAAAAGTCGTGGCAACACCTCACCTGGGCGCGTCAACAGTCGAGGCACAAGAAAATGTCTCCCTGGATGTCTGCACCCAAGTCATGGGCATACTCCGCGGCGGCCTCCCCACCACGGCGGTCAATGCACCACTCATATTACCAGAAGAGTATAGCAAACTACAGCCGTATGTCCGGCTGGTTGAGCGCATGGGCAGTCTGTACACGCAGCACTACTTTGTGGGCCGGAAAGGCGGGGTGATGGGCGGACGCCAGTTTGAGCTCAGGTACCAAGGCGAACTGGCGAGCGTCTCCAACAGCCAGCCGCTGTTCGCGGCACTGGTCAAGGGTCTCACGAGCAGTGTCTCGGATTCCGGAGGGCGGGATGTGAATATTGTGAACTCGGGTCTCATTGCCAAGAGCAAGGGCATCGCCATCAATGAGACGCACGCGCGCGAGGCCAAGGAGGACCTTGTGTATGCATCTCTGGTTACACTTCGCTCGTACAACAGCGGAGGTGAAGGTGAAGGCGAAGGTGACCAAGTGATTGAGGGATATGTTAGCGGGTCGAGGGTGTACATCAGCAAGCTGGACCGTTTCAGATGCAATTTCATGCCAGAGGGGAGGTTACTTGTCCTCCACAATTATGATGAGCCGGGGAAAATTGGGAATGTGGGCATGATCCTCGGGCGGTTTGGGATTAATGTCACGTTCATGCAGGTAGCCAGTCTGGATCTGGATCTGGATTCGAAGAGGAAGCAGAAGGAGAAGGAAAGAGGGAAGCAGAAGCACGGAGAGAACGAGGCTCTGATGATCCTTGGGGTGGATGGGGAGGTGACAAAGGAGGTCGTGGAGGAACTGGAAAGGTCTGAGGGCATTCTGGATGTCAACCTGGTAAAGCTGTGAGGGTGCTGATACCCGTGGACTGGTTATATATATGTGTTACACGAAGGAACAAGAGAAACGGCGTATATGCGGCCGGATAGTTCGATGGTGAGGCCTGTACTACCTCGGAATATTGCTTATGCTGTGTATTTGGTTGAGTGTTACCCCCTCCATGCCCCCGTGTGGTTGTGGAATTGGGTATTGATATAACACTATTACTACGCAGTAATGGCAATGAGTGGAGTGAAGGGATGGCACAACCTACCTTGGTAGCTAAATATATCAGGTATCTATCAGCACATGTTACGGTAATAAGAATACCGTACATCGTACATCAGTAATGGTATCTACCTAGGTACCTAGTAGGTAGGTGCATGTATGCACCGTACTGACACACCTACACGCAGTTATGCCCCGCAAACCGCCCGGGCATGCGCACTAACTCCCGAGGTCGCTCCACAACTTTTATATCCGCTGGAACGACTTGAGCCCACTCTGCGCTGACTTTGCCCACTAACAAGCCTAGAAGGTGGAGCACTCACAGGCTGGGCAACTCAAACCCCCTGAAGGACCCCACTCCACCCACTGACACGATAGCACACCAGACTGGAGCCAGCTCCAGAGCTTGAGACGTGCAGCTCCAGCTCCAGCGGCCCATGAGCTCCAACGGGCAGAGCTGGCAGAACGGGCACGGCCGCACACGGGAATGGCTCCAGGGCTCATTGCAAGCTAATGTTACAGTGACCATATCGCGCCCGCTCACACGAGATATTTTCGACTAGGTAATAATAATTATTTCTCTACTTTGTACTCCACGCTCCTCCTCCTCCTCCTCCTCCTCCTCCTCCTCCTCCTCCTCCTCTCCCACTTACACCCTCTACTTAACGTAGTCCTGCTCAACCTCACCACCGGGTTGGCTTGCTACCCATGAGCAACCAGAGCCGAATAGGCATCATCATCACTAGGGGTAATAAAATATATTCCAATACTCACTCGTACTTGTACTGGCACTTTCGACGTTGTTGTTTACTGACTTTTGTCAATTGTTTGCTATTGCAGGGAGCACTTAGTCAATACAATTGTCTGCCACGCGCAGCACGACGCGACCCCGGCTCCTACTCCGGCCTCCTTTCCTTCCTCTCATTCCCCCCTCGCAGTGGAACAACTGCTGCAACCCCAATCATGAGGAATCACGCCCACACCAACCCCGTCATGGCCTTCCGCCCAGCCATCCTCGCTCTCTTCAGAGCTCTCTTCACCGCAGTGGGAGTCTCTGCCGCCCCCATCCACATCCTGGAAGAACTCCGCGACGGTGACGAAGAGGGAGGCACTGATCTCTGGATACTCTATGTGGCCTCCGCCTTCCTTGTCCTCCTCGGCGGTGCTTTTGCCGGCTTGACGATTGCCCTGATGGGTCAGGATAGCGTCTACCTACAGGTCATCTCCCAAGACCCTACCGAGTCTCAGCAGAAGAATGCGAAGAGGGTACTACAGCTTCTTGATAAGGGCAAGCACTGGGTTCTCGTCACTCTGCTCCTTAGTAACGTCATTGTCAACGAGACCTTGCCCGTCGTGCTGGACAGGTGCCTTGGTGGGGGTGTGGCTGCTGTTGTTGGGTCTACTGTCTTGATTGGTGAGTTTCCTGCACTCGTTGCACTTGCTATTTTGCGATTCTTAGTCTTGATGCCTTGACAACACTAACCACTGTTCTTCCTCTTCCATTTAGTCATCTTCGGCGAGGTCGTCCCTCAATCTGTCTGCGTCCGCTACGGCCTTGCCATTGGCGGCTACATGTCTACCCCCGTACTCCTCATGATGTATCTGATGGCTCCCGTTGCATGGCCTACTGCGAAACTGCTCGACTGGATCTTGGGCGAGGATCACGGAACTGTCTACAAGAAGAGCGGTCTGAAGACTCTGGTCACTCTACACCATAATATGGGACCACAGGCCCAGCGTCTGAACGAAGACGAGGTCACAATCATCGGCGCTGTCCTTGAGCTCAAGGAAAAGCCTGTTCATGATGTTATGACCCCTATGGATGATGTCTTTGTTTTGTCCGAGGAGGCTGTGCTTGACGAAGAGATGATAGATATGATCCTCTCGGCCGGCTACTCGCGCATACCCATCCATGAGGCTGGGAACCGGACCAATTATATAGGAATGCTCTTGGTCAAGATTCTCATCACCTATGACCCCGAGGACTGCAAGAAGGTCAGGGACTTCCCGTTGGCAACCCTTCCAGAAACTCGCCCCGAGACGAGCTGTTTGGACATTATCAACTTCTTCCAGGAGGGCAAGTCTCACATGGTCCTGGTTTCTGAGTCTCCTGGCGACGACCATGGTGCACTGGGTGTGGTGACGCTCGAGGACGTTATCGAAGAGCTGATTGGAGAGTAAGTATTGCCTTTCCTTATCTTTCCGCGTTTGAGCGAGACCTCGGTCCGCTAACCGCTGAACCTGCAGGGAAATTATCGACGAATCTGATGTGTACATCGACGTCCACAAGGCCATACGACGTATGGCCCCGGCACCCAAGGCCCGATACCAACGTCGGCTTTCCCATGGACAACCAGCGCCAGACGGGAACGATGGCAAATCGAGTGAGGACACAAAAGTCGGAGATGAGGACCCTTCAGACAACTACGAGAACCGAAAGAGGCGTTACAACCCTGGCCCTGAACAAGATGAGCCCCGTGACCGATCTGGCAGCCCCATGACCGGTACATTCCTGTTGCGAAGGACGTCTGCAGGAATTGACGGCAGGATGGAGAACGTTCCGGTGCGGGCGAGCTACAATGATATAAGACAACATCTGAAGCACCTCGGGCCATCGAACCCAGCCTCCAACCCCAAGGCTACCAGATCTACCACCGTCAAGATCAAGCCGGGCACCGTCATCCAAGAACCGCCGCGTTCGAATACTGTCGCCGAAGAAGCCATACGGGAGGAGCCGCAAGACGAGGATGATGATGGTGACGAGACGACCTCGCTGCTGAGAGGCCCAGTCGTCCCCAAGGATGGTATACAGGCTCTTGCACAAAGCTACGGTGCAACTGGAGCATCGGCCCTGTCCCGAGACCCTGAGAACCTGCCCCCTATCAAGGTCGATGTCCCGAGAGAGGAGCAGGCAGCCCAACCGTCAACGCGCCCTAGTACCACAGATGTTGCGGCAGCAACATCATCGTCAGCGAAACCGGAGCAGCGGTCCGGCTCGGGCAGTGATACATCACCCAGTGGATCGAACAGCCCCTATGGGCCAAAGAAAGGACTCTTCGCCCGCAGCGGAAGTATCACCGAGAATGTGGTCGAATCCAGGGGTATCCGGAAGGTGGTGCTGGAGACGACCAGTAGCAACGATGAGGAAGATGAGGAGCAAGGTGGACTTGACCGGAGTTCCAAGATGGCCAGCCGATCTAACCTGAGCCTCCCAAAGCCATCACCGGCGGAGGGCGACGAAGATCAGGACGGCAATGGAGGCGCGTCAACAACGGCTGGCGGCTCCGAGGCTGGCACTAGTGGAAATGGTGCCTCGGCTGGTAATGAGAATGGAGGCAGCAATAGTGGTGGGGGCGGAGGTGGTGGAGGTGGTGGTGCGAAGAAAAAGAACCGCAGGAAGAAGAGGAAGGGCGGTAAGTTCTAGGGCAACTGGCTGCTGTCGTCGTGGTGTAGCGATGGATTTCCTGGCGGGTACCGGTGATGGCGACCGAAAATTGACTTGGCCGGACAAAGAGGAACCAGGCAGGCCATTTGTCCAGTGTGGTGTAGGGAGAGACGCAACGCGACGAGTACAGCAAGGGTGTAAGTGTGAAGGGGATACTCGTATGATTACCGTGGTTTCATTTGGGAGCATTGGAATGGCATTTACATTGATTCACATTTGTATTGGGTGGGTTTTGGTGCGGGAGGGGGCGAGTTTATTGCACTGTAGGACAACAACAAACACCGTCTCGTTGTAGGACGGGTCGTGGAACCTCAGCCGAACTTTGGAACACGTTGGAACGAATATTGACAAAGATGACGATGGTCATTGAAGTGGCTGGCTCGCTAGTTCAATCGTACCAAATCGCATTCATGCCAAAGCCGGGCTCATCAATCCGACACCGCGCGACGCGGGCCAGAAACTCGTCCTTCCACCTGTAAATCTCGACCCAGCCCTCCTGGTCGTCAGTGATGGCCAGCCACTCGTCACTCCAGTCACAAGGGCTCACAGCATTACTGTGCCCACCGCTCGTAGGGGTCGGGTTCAAGCATATCTGCCTCTCTATGCTCCCGCAAGGCCGCAACTTGAAGGCGGCAATGTACCCCGTCAGGTCGAACTTGTTGGCCCTGGCAGTGGCGAACAGGTAATTCCCGCTGTGTGTGAGGGTGCACACGTCGGACCGGTAGAGACCCTTCCCCGTGGCAGCATCCTTGGTGGGGAGGCCAGGCGGGATCAGGGGGAAGGAGTGGTGCGTGTACACGGGCATGTGCGTGGCCGGGTCGATCACGTACTCACACAGCCTGTTCCCGGCCTCCATCAGGGCGTACAGGTACTGGCCGGTCGGGTGCATGGCCACCCACCTGGGGTGGTCGCCCGGGTCCGGGGCATCGACGCTGCCGACCAGTTCGACGCTGCCGTCCGGGTTCTTGCGGTGCGCCCAGAGCTTGTTGGCCGTCAGGTCGGCCGAGTAGAGGTATGTCTCGGTGGGGTCGAAGACCATGCCGTGGATGCCCGTGTTCTCCTGGTAGGGGTAATTCTGGGTGTTCTGGTGCAGTGCCCCCGCCGGAGAGACGGAGAAGACGTTTCCGTAGCCGGCGTGGTTGTAGAAGGGGTTGGCGTAGACGTGGTATGGCGGCTTCTGGGCGGCGAGGAGGAAGATGGCGCGGGTGTTAGTCGCGGCATCGTTGGCCTTGGGGTGGCCCCCTATGGGATGTGAAACCTCGTGGACGATCTCAGTTGGGCTTTTGACGGCGAAGCTGGACCATTTCTTCATGGCCGCCCCGTAGATGTTCTTTTTGGAGTGCTGTTGTGAAGAGAGAGGGCATCATGGTATTGTCAGTTCAGTCTGTTTTGTGACTTGATGATCCTCATGGTCCGGGAACGGCTCACGTCGAAGGTCATCCATGATATCGGCTCGTCCTTGGGGATCTCAGTCCTGTGGACCTGTTTCAATTCCAGCTTCACATCGTCAAACTGAACAGTAAAGATGGCGCCTGGGGGCGTCCATGTGCCAACCATCAGATGGTGGAGACCCATGTCCGCGTTTGCGGTTGTCTTCGGCTGAGGTGAATATCGTCGGCAAGCGGTGCCGGAAAGGAATCGGCGAGTAAAGAGACTCTTCTCTTCACCTTGAAGTACTCCAGGGACAAGCTGAACAGAAAGCCGCAAAGAGGCAGGCGGTTTCATTATGAAGGAATGGCAAGCATTCAATGGCATGGCAGTTCTACCCGGTGTCATATAGTTAGTGTATTCACATCGCAATAACTTTTGCCCCCAACGAGCCCCACGAAGCTCAAGCCCAAGGTACGTCGTGTAGTATGCTTGCAGGTCTTATTATGATCCGCCCACCCCCCCCCTCCCCTCTCCCCTCCCCTCCCCCTTGCTTGTCGTCGTTGTACATAGGTACTTCTGGTGGTGGTCAAGTCAAGGTCGCCAAAATGCTGTGGTCCTAAACCCACATGGGACGACACAGTCAGACAGGGTGATTGAATTGATCTTCTATAACCATAGCAAATAAGCATATGCAGCTCTTATGCGAACCGGGTTGATGCTTGGTCTGTGGGGACGTTTAAACCTTGATGTAAATGATCGTCAATGACGGGTCTGCATGGTTTGACCTGTGACGCGTCCTTTCTTTTCTCCTTCTACACCATATGGGAACTAACTATTCTCCCCAGAAACTGTTACCAGTGTTACCTAGTGTACATACGTGCACATGATGATCATCATGTGAGAACTTAGAAGTGTCCCCGGATGGCCGGTTGAACCTTTTCTATTAGTGTGTAGTGTGTAGAAAGTACCTCACTATTAAGTGCCGGATATGGTACCGCTCCGTACAACAACCATATACCGCCTTTGAATGAATATCCTTTCCAGAGCAGCCCCCCTCCCCCAGAAATTCTCGAGTGCATCCTTCTTCCCCACCAATTACTCCAGACTGGTGGCGTTAGCAAATCATGGCCCCTCCATTGGTCACCTGGTACACACCCCTCTTGCCCTCTCAGGGCAAATAATTGACCCGCCACGGTAACGTCTTCGTCGGGAGTTGGGAACGGGTTCACGGGTTACGCATCGCGTCTGCTTCGGTGGTAGTTGGATCGAGCCAAGGGGAGGCGAGGGGGAGAAGAGAGGCATCGTAGACGTATAAGAAGAAGCTCCCGTCTATATTTTGTTAGCTTTTGTCTGTTCCATCTTGCAATTGGCATCATCCCCCTTATCCTTTCCATTCGTGTCTCCCAGTTCCATCCGGCTATCTACTTGATAGTTCTTTATCACACACAATCAAAATGGCTTCCCACAGATTCGACCCAAACTTTACCCAGGCGGTCATCGACAACATGGGGCCCAAGACTACCCCCAGGAACCGAGAGGTCCTCGGTGCCTTGATCCGCCATCTCCACGACTTCACCCGGGAAGTTGAGCTCACCATTGATGAGTGGATGGGTGCCGTACACTTCGTAAACGCCCTTGGCGCCCTCTACAAAGAGTCAAACGGCACAAGAAACGAGACTCACAGAATATGCGATGTCCTCGGTCTCGAGTCGTGCGTTATTTGTCCACCCCTCCTCCCCTGTCCTGCCTGCCTTTGAATGGAAAAGAAAAGAAAGAAAAAAAAACAGAACATGACCTTGACTAACTTTATATCTTCCAGCCTCGTCGATGAGATCGCACACAAGGTCATTTCCGAGACAGGCGTTGACCCGACCTCCTCCTCCATCCTGGGCCCATTCTGGTCCCCCGACGCCCCCTTCCGCGAACTCGGCGGCACTATCATCGTTGACCCCGCACCCAAGGGTGGCCGCGTCACCAAGATGCACGGCACCATCTCCGACCTCGACGGCAAGCCCATCCCCGGCGCCGTCTTCGACATCTGGCAGGCCTCTGCCAACGGCAAATACGACTTCCAGGACCCCGAGAACCAGAGCCCCAACAACCTGCGCGGCAAGTTCAGGGCCGACGAGAACGGCCACTACTGGTTCTACTGCCTGCACCCTACCGCCTACAGTCTGCCGCAGGACGGTCCCTCGTGGCAGCTGCTGCAGATGATGGACCGCCATCCTATGCGCCCCGCCCACATCCACATTATGGTTACCCACCCCGACTACCAGGGCTGCACCACCCAGCTGTACCCCAAGGATGACCCTTGGCTCAAGACCGATACTGTCTTCGCCGTCAAGGACGACCTGATCCTGGACTTCCAGCCCGCCAAGGACGACCCCAATGCTGAGCTTGACCTGGAGTACAACGTTATACTGGCTCCCAAGGGCTATAAGGGCAAGTTGACTGCCTAGATAACAAAATGCGATGAGGCCATGTCGATGATGTATATACTGGATCCGTACCAGGCGGACGAGCTGTTGACGGTTGAGTGATGAGCGTGATGAGCGTGATGAGCGTGATGAGCGTGCCATCATTGTATATATCTACAGCGCACCTATTTTCGGTGTTTAGGAATGAATAATGACTTATCTTGGAAATGATTTCTAAACAGACGAGTTGTCAACCACTCAACAACCCTTGGTCGTGACACACGAGTTTCGTGACTGATTTGTTGTTAGAGGATATCCATCCCAGTATCACTTCCCTCTCCCCTTCTGTGCAGCAAAACACCAGCCCAGCGCCGTGAGGGCAGCCACAGTCAGGTAGAACCACCACACCGCACCTACCATGCCCTCTCTCACCCCCCAAGCATACACCCACCCCCCAACCGCAGGCCCAACCGCCCGTGCCAGACTAGCCAGCATGTTACCGGCACCATGGACCGTCCCCAGTACGGACTTTGCCGGTGCCGCCTCGGTGAGTAGTATGACTGTGCTTGGTATGGCCATAGTCCTGGCCATGATCTGGCCCCAGACAACGACCGCAAGCGCGATCCAACTCCATATAGTATTCTCCGGTATGATGCTTAGGAATGGCGCCAAGGCGTACACTACTGGGAATATGAGTAGGCTGACCTTGAAGATGCCCAATGTGCCGATCCGGGCTTGCCATCGCGGGAAGAGGTAGAGCTGGAACAGGATGCCGCAGATCCCGAAGAAACCCAGCCATAGACCGATGGTCCTGGAGTGGAGGCCGAGACCGCCGGTGAAGTGGATGGATGGGAAGGTGGTTGACGGTGAGGTATTGTAAGGCGTTGAGAGGAAGACGGGGAAGACGTGCATGAAGGCTGAGTTGTGTAGCGGTAGGAGGCCGAAGGAGACCATGGCGGCGATGGTGCGGCGTGTCCAGATCTGTCTGAATGGAAGGGGAGGGGCAGGTCCTTGCTTGGCTACCGGACTTGCTACAGAAGGTTTGGTCTCGTGGAGTTGCATGTCTTGTTCGCCAGGCCGGCCCAGATCTTCCACGTCGTCTAGGGTCCTGTAACCGGTCTCCTTTCGTCTGAGATTCATACTCTTCATAACCTGGTGTATCTTCTCCCCGACAGTGTTGCCCCAGTCCCGCTCACTCTCCTTCCCCGGTAGTGTCTCTCTCAGCCCAAATACGGCCAGCACCAGCACAAACCCCAAGACGAAAGCATTCATCAAGGCTGGTAATGCATAGGGATATTCGACCATCCACCTCACACCTTCCTCGCTATTCTTCCGATTCAACGCACCGTCCGGCCCAAATAACCCAGGCAGATTCACTACCGGGTCCGCCAGTATACCGCCCAAGGCCAGACTGACCACCATCCCGCTGTTGAACACCAACGGCAGCAACAGGAAGGCCTTGGTCTGGAAACGACGCTCCTTTACGATCTCGGCGGTGGTCGTGCGCATGATTCCTACATTTCCGTTCGCCAAACCTGCCACGGCTCGCCAGAAGAAAAGCCAGGCGATGCTTCGACCAAGCCCAAAGGCTGCATTGGCCGAGGCCGAGACGAAAAGACCGATTAGGATAGAGGGCTTGCGCCCTTGGCGGTCAGAGAAATATCCCCATGGGAGCGAGACGGCAAATTGTGCCAACGGGAACGAGGCCACGAGAAGACCCGAGTAGAGAGAGATGTGTTCCGGGGTGGGATCGGCGAGGACGGATTTGACGAGGTAGAAAATGTATGGGAGCAGGCAGACGTTGGACAAGGGCTCGGAAAGGCGGCAGAGTGCCAGGATGAAGAGTTGGGTCTTGTGAGGGAGGTCGAGCCAGCGGACTGGTGGTGGTGGTGGCGTTGATGGTAAGCTGCTTTCCATGTGGTCCATATTGCCATCGCTGTCGGCGTTGCCGGTGTTGCTCGTGCTACTTGTACCAGTTCTGGATTCCATCATGTAAACAGACTCCCGCACTGGCGATTGACAACCTAATCTGAGCAAGGTACTGCTAGTTACTCAGTCGCTCAGTCCGTCAGTCTGTTCCATGGTCGTCACAACGAAGGGTACTGAGGGGGAGCTTCGGGTTGGGCTCGGCCAGATAACGAAAAGGGGAGGTAATATTTTCATCTGCACCTTATCAATACGAGGATAATGCACACAAACTTGCACCCATGTATATACACGCGCGCGCGCGCGCGCACACACACACACAATCACTATAAATATCCATATTCGTGTTCGGAATCTTACCATGCATCCATTGATGCATGCAGTGAGTGGACTAAAACTGTTCCGGGCTAGTCCTGATATCGCTGCTGCTGCTGCACCTTGTAAGCAGGCTGTTGATTGCGGGTCTCCCAGGCTGACAGCTGCTCATACGGTGATATGGATGCTCTTTGGCACCTTCTACCCAGCCGGGCACCACCACCACCTCCCGCGATATGGAGTGAACAAAGAGAGCTGTCCTTCTTCTCCTAAAGTCCAACCCTTTCTTGCTCTCCAACACTTCCCTCTGGCAATATCTTTGCTCAGAGGAGGAAGCACAGTGCACAAAGATGGCCCACTCAACACCATTCATCCCGAGGTCCCCATTGAAGGACTAGGTTTTCGTTGCCTAGTAAACCTCGTCCATGTTCTCCAGGTACTGGTACCAGTATGCCAAGTGCTGATCAGTGTTCCCGTCGCCATGCAAATACTCCGTGTCGTCTGTCCCAACCATACATATGGTAAGCTCGAGGTCCTTCTTTGCGTACTCGGTGGCTCTCTGGGCGTCTCCAAGCTCCAGGCTGACTTTGAAGCCTGCTCGGTATCTGTTTGAAATAGCCATTAGCACTTGAGATGTTTCTATTTCTTGCTTCAGGAGAAGAACACTTACGCATTCCTGAGGGTGGAGTTCTGTAGGTCGATGGAAGGATCCTGCAGCAGCCTTATGAGCTCCTCAACAGCGAGTAGGGCTTGGTCTGGTGACTCCGCCATACGAAAAGCCTCTGCTGGGTCCTTGTCAACGTATCTCATGATACCCTGTTCAAGAATGTACATCCTCACACGAAGTGGTTCGACTTCCATGTCGGCAGTACATGCAGGGCATTCGCACGTGAACCCAAATTTCTTGGATTGCTCCTGGCGCTTGTCTCGAGGCAGGCACGCATTGTCAACGTACTGGACAAAGATCTGCTCTCCAGCCTTGATGTGGCGAGTAGCATGTACGGTCAGTCGCTCGGTGGTGCCATTGTAGTGCGCATGGGCGTTTGGAGAGCAGCAGTGGTTGATGCGGCTGTACAGTAAGAATATCCCACTGTCTTCTCCCGTATCATCAACGCCCACGCGGGCCGAGTTGTCCTTGAAGATGGCGTACCGCCTCGCCATCAACATGACGGCTTTCATCAAGTTCTTCTCGCTCAATACTCGTCCCTGTTCATCCGTCACATCCTCGGCACGGTACCAGTCCTGAATCCTGTTCTTGTCGTCTGCAGTGTCGTAGTTGGCATCATAGTAAAGCCGATCGAGCTTCTTGAGTTTGTCGTCTGAAAGCCACCGGGCCGTTCCGCAGAAAGCATCAACATCAAGTACACACGCCTCCTCGCTCATCTCGTCGTGGGGCGGCCGATCATAGACTACGAAGAGGGGACCTTCATCGATTATTCTCGTACCTCGGGGTATATCTTGTGTGGCGAAGAGGCCTTTCCCCATCGTCCCTGCCGATCTGACCTCGGCGACCTGGCCAGCGCCACGACGGGTGGTTTGCGTAGGAGCTGACGGGGCGGCGTTCATTCGGTGTTCCATCTGTGCGATTTTCGGATGGTCTGGTTATGTCTTCTGGGGTTACCAGTGCTCAGTGCGTCAGCCCAATGGTCAAGATACTCTTGTGTGGAAATATGTCGAGTGGGATGTCGTCGTGTTAGATGGACGTCGTGTGCAACGGCTAGCACGCTTTGTTGGGATTTTTGCTTGGGTTTTCGGTTTTCAATGATATGGTTGAGTGATCAAGCAGACGTGAATGGTTGCGGTGAAGAAGTGAATTTTGAATTGAGACTGGAAGCAGGTGTTAAATATATGTACCCCTGGGTAGACAACGAAGCGGTTCCAGGCTCCCAGGCTGACTGAAGACGCGGCCACGAGAACAATATTTCGGACGAAAAGTAAACAAGGAAAGTGAAACGTCCAGCTGCTTCCATTGTTCATATATCGCACAATATTTTCAAAGGTACATTCAGCAGCTTGTTGTGGTAAGTACCTGGGTATAGATCAGGAGCCAACCGCGGAATTCAAGACCTGAGAACTACCACTGTGAAGCATTCATAATAGATTACTGCTTTACAAAATCTTTACCTTGATTACCAACTCCATACATACTTAAGTACCTAAGTACTTACTAATATGTTGTGTAGGACTTCATGTTATATATGTATATATAGTAATTATATAGTAGCAGTAAAGACTCCGTCTCTTATTAATGTCTGAAGTATGAAATGTTAGCTTTATATATGTTATATTCGCTTTTTTCTTCTTCTTCTTTTTTTTTTTTTCGTTGGCATTTATAGCTCATATAGTTGTAATAATAACAAACGCTAAAGCCTGGGTATATTTATCTAATTACAATTAACATTAACGGGGTTTCCTGTTCTTTGAAAACCTCTTCTCAACATCCCCTATGCGCTTAATTTCCATATCCGCGGCCTCAAATACCTTAGGAACTTCTCTGTTGGCTCCTGTATACCCGGTAGCTCGATCCAGTTCTCAACCAACATAGCCAGCTCCTCCCGCGCATCGCTATCTTCGGGCGCACCTTCGACAAGCGTCCTCAACAAGACCGTCTCGACCATAAGCTCGAAGTTAGCCTGCTCTCCCGTCTCGGGATATAGGAGGACATGCGTCTCCCGGTAGTTGTCCTTGGCCGCAATGGCAAGTTGTTTGCGCACCAGGGCGTGCAGGCTGCGGGCTGCGGCCATATCGTTTTCCACTTTGCCCGTGATGATGCGCTGCACCAGCTTGAAGGTATTCTTGAAGCCTACTGGCCAGAAGAAGGGTGTCTGAAGGTCCTCGACCAGAGGAGTATCTTTGATGGATGGTGTTTCTTCCATGTTGGCGGCAAGGAGGCAAGCAAATGGGCCCGCAGATGGTCCAGAGTAAGCAGGTCAGGTAGAGTTCAGTCTGGAGGTGATGACCGTCGTCTGATGATGGAAGTTGGTGGGCCCACTTCTGCTTTCCCGAGCCGAGCCTGTCTTAAAGTCGATCGCTACAGTATGTGATCAACGAATCCCTATTTCGATTCGAAGTAGGTCTGGATTCTACCCTTATGTATGTCAGCAAACACTGCGTAGCGGCAAGGGGCCTCGGACAAGACAATACCTTGCTGATGATCACTGGAGGATTCAATGTTTCGAAGCTTTTTTTTTTTTTACGACGTGTGGTTGTGGTGGTGTGTGTTTGACTACTCAGGGTTGCAGAGAGAAGGGAAGCCAAACAAAACATACACACACAAAAGATATTAAATTAAAAAATTAAAAAAATTGCCTGCTTGCTTGGAATTATTCACTTGTACAGAATTTTCTTCCCTTCTTGTTTGATGTAAGCAATGGAGGGACAATGCAACATTTATGTGCCCACATGGAACTTGTATTATAGTAATAGGGGTGGTCCCCGTTATCCACTATGTGTATGAGACTTCATTACAAAGAGTTTGATTGTGCCTGTGCATCATAAAATCATCACCCGCCATGCCCGTTGACCGAGATGGAAAATGGGACCCTGACGCTCGGACTGGTCGCTCATCTCCCTCGAAATTGCGTTTTTACCTAGGTAACTCAACGGGAGATGCTCCAATGTGGGTCCTAAGACCCCAGTCTGATCAAGAACCGGGCACATTTAGGACTATCAAAGTAAGAACAGGGTTCGATCCTGGTCTCTACAGCAGACTAACAATGAAGATACCAAGGATTAGTCTCTCGAGCCCACGCTATTGTTCTCTGGCTGTCTGGCTATCGTTGTATGTATGCATGTGAAGGGGGGGTTGGCAACTGCCCTGCTTGCCTTATAAAAAGGAGTACAGGGTATATACAACGCCATCATGACTTACCTTATTCGTCAATACAATCAGACTCTATATACCTAGGTAGGTAGGTAGGTAGGTAAGCCAATGGCTAAATTATGTTAATAGGGCCCGCCATCTCCAAGGAAAAGCACTGAACTCTAAAGTTGCCATGGCCCCCCGGGTCCTTTCGCGTACCAAACATGGCTCTCGAGCAAAACATTACCGGTAGGTGAAAAGATTGCTGTGAACCTTGGAAACAGCATCTCACCTAAACATCATCACATGACAGTGTTGATAGCGATGGCGAGATACCGGTCGAGTCCGAAGCCCAAGAGATAGGAAACCCTAAAGGAGCAAGGATTGTCTGCTGGGAAAATATGGCGGAATCAGGAGACTTGATTATCAGTACTGGGCAATACTCTAGGATGGCTCCAGGATGGCTCTTAGTTCTCGTCAACTTAAGACTACCTACCCTAAGGTATTACCAAGGTCCATAAAGCGCCAGGATGTCGGCGACTCCAACTGTGCTCATATCATTCTCACCGCCAAGCAGTCATGGACGAGAATCTCGGGTGTTGAGAACTACAGAATTCCATCAACCTTCAGAGAAGCGGCCCCCGGATATTGGCGTGGTATCAATGACTGAACTTGCGGCTGTTCACCTTATCGCCGGCGCGTAGTGTTTACCGGATGCAACTTCTTCGAGGCTAAAGGCTGTCGACGGTATCCTGCACGGGGTGGTCAAATGTTGTTATGTACTACGACCGGTGCCTTTCCGTGACACTTTCAGCTATGATGGTCCACCCCTGGACAATTGATCACATCCTGCGTGGTGACCATGACGATATCGCTGGCCTCTGTACCCAGAATCACCTTCCCGCAGGTTGTTAAGCTGGACGGAACCCGTAGACGCCACATGACTTCACTGCCAGGAGAAGCTCATGCTCAAGTCTCAAACTCGTTGATATTGGGGAAAAGACTCTATTAGAAGGCTCATCTTCACGACCTTGTCATTGCGTCGGGTGTTTGGTCCGGTTCTTTCCTTCCAGAAGCCCACCTCTTGATCTGCTCCAGATCCTTGTCATGCTGCTCGGCAGGCATGTAACCCCATCTCTGCTGCTCCTTGAACCAGCACCTGTTCGGCAAGTAAGCCTCCAGCATATAGTAATTATCCCGATGGAACGGGAAGTCTGCCGACGGCGGCCCGCTCCTCTGCAAGAAAGCATCCGTCCCGCTCGCTGCATCACTCAGCGTCATGCGGAAGCGTGGCCGCTTGTTGCCCTTGTTGGCGCTGTGTCTCCGAATGGACCGGATAGTAGACTCAAGATGTGCTTCGAGGATGGCTGCATACCACAAGGGTGAAGCCCTGCCACTCACCGAGGGGTCGACGGCCTTCTCGACGATGGCGGCGTGGGAGTTCAGGAGATTGGTATTCCACTCTGGCTGCCTGCCCCTTGGGATGATGGGGAGCGGATCGCCTGTGTCCAGATCATCTTGCCAGTGGGAGAAGTCGACAGCTAGGCAGAGGACGTTCCACCGTAAGATGCACGTCAGGCAGGTGCAGACCAGCGACGGGTCTGGCGGCTTGACGTGCTGGTAGTAGGGGCGCCTGTGGATGTCGAGCTTCTTCTGTCTTTCTGGAGCCTGCAGCAAGGCACCAAGATGCAGGTCTTCAATGTCGGATACAAGCACAGGAAGGCGTATGCACTTCTCCAGACAAGGGTAGCGCCACTGAATGACCGATCTTGAGATGAGGGCGGCGTGTTCCTCGAGCAGAAAGCTGTTGAGCGAGCGGCATGTGCGGGAGAGGCGGAAGATATCGCTGGGGCGAAGGAAGGCAAACACATTGATGATGATATCGAAGGGGAGGTCAAGAAGGCTCCGTTGCTCTCCACGAGGCTTGCTCAGTTTCAGCTGGTGTTTTTTGCGCTGGCGCTCACTCCTCTTCGAATAGACTCTGAGGCTTCCATCATCGGCAACCCTGTCACTGGGTGGTTTTATGACCGTTTCTATACTCATTCCATCAGGTTCTGGAGGTCCCTTCGCCTCTGGGTCAGTGGTAGGCATCTTCCTTTATTATGGCAGACCAGGAAAAAGAAGGCTTGGTAGTTTAGTATTCAGCAAGTGAGTCCAATGTGAGTGAAGTCATCATGGTCCCACGCTATAGCGGAGAACGGGTTGTCATTGGCCGGGATGGTGAGGTAGTCACTATGACCGGCACTGGAACAACAATTCCGGAACCCATACGGTTGTGCAGCACGGACCATTCCGATATCAATCAATCAACTACTATGTACACCTTTTCGACCAGCCTACGAGATCAAACCTTCATAGAAATAGATACTATCAGTATCATTAATGTTACCACAGTTCAGTCTATTTTTTAATATCAGTCTAGATGGGTTCAGGTGTGTTTGAAACTTCTCCAATTTACGACGTTGGCCTACGTCGACCTCGGCACATACTTGGGACATTTTACTACCATGGCAGCAAATGGAAGAAAGAGTTAAGGTATGTATGATCCGTGCAACACTCATACAAGACTTTCGGAATCGTTGATCGCCGGTCAAGTGCAGTAATAGACTGGCGAATAATCACGGCGAACGGCACTGGGTATAGCAATTTCTAAGGGCACTAGATTGCAGAGAGAGCATTGCGCAGCGCAAAGGGGGAATCATTGATATCTGTCTAGGTACGAGGCTATAAATAAAGCAAAAACAAAAGGAAGTCGAACAACGTAACATCATCATCCAGTCAGTCGTCAGTATTAGTTGGACGGACAACGCATACCACTGTCCATCCTTCTCTCTTCCGTCCTCCGTCGCCAACCTTAAGCCGCGCCGGCAAGCTTCAGAACCTGTTCATGGCCCTGGAACAGGTCTGGCTTGGCCTTGAAGAGGCTCTGGATGATGCGTTGCACGAGCTGGCGCGTCTCATCCTGGAGCTGTTCCCCGGGTGGGCTAAGGACCTTCTCGAAGACGCCAATGAGCTTCGGGGTAAGACTCTGTACAGTCGACTCGTTGGCTTCGTCTGTAGAAAGACTTAGTTAGCACTGTGTGACTGTTGTTGTTTTCGGATATTCAGACTTACAAAGCTTGTACAAGCACTCATAAACGGGTGTGTTCTCCTCGAAGTCCTCCTTCAGGGGCAGGAGACCGACGAGAACCGGCAAGACGTCCGCGATAGGGACACGGTCAGGGTGGGATATGATCATGCGGCACACACAGCCAGTCGCGTTGTCCTTAATCCGCGCGTGGTCGATGGACAGCATGGGCTCCAGCTTGGACAGGATGTCGGTGTAGCTCGGCAGGTAGGTGTTGGCGTCGGTAGAATTGTAGATGAGCTGGCCCGTCGCGTAGGCAGCATTGCTCTTGGTCTCGGGATCCGGGTCCGTGAGACGCTTCAGCAAAAGCTTGAGGATCGCTGGCGTGTATGGTGACACGGCAGCACCCATATGTGCGGAGCACTCAGCAAGCACACCCACCGCCGTTGAGCGCTCAAGGTTCTCCTGAGAAGAGGCAAATTTCATCACCGGCTTCTCGAAGATCTTCCACAGCTCGCCAAACTGAGAACCCATGGCAGCAGCCAATCCGATGATGACATCAAGTGCGGTGTCGACGACAACCCAGTCATACTCGGATGAGCCGCCCTCGACATCTTGCTCGTCCTCATCTCCCAGGTCTTGCTGGCAAGGGTGCGAGCGGGTGACAATGGTAGTAAGAACGGTGACGGTCTGTTCGACCATCTTGTCTTGGGTGAGGATGGCGGGACCGCATGCCCTCAGGGTCGCAGCTACATTGCGGTTGATCTCGGTGACGGCATTGCTGAAGTCATGTTGTCAGCATACCTCTTTCCAAAATGGTTGTTGCAAATGATTCAGATTTTTGTTCCGGGAGAATTCAGGAGTAGATGTAACGTGTTCTCAGCAACCGCAAAATTTTTTGCGTCTGAGTGAGCTGGGTATAACGCATGTGTGCTCATCATAAAAGGAAGATATGGAATTGAAAAAAAAAGGTTGGGGAGGGGGGGGGTTGGACGTACCGGTCAATCTCGTCGGGCCACAGCTTCAGGGTGGCTGTAGCAACAATCTCACCCAGCTTGACCAGAGTCTCGGAGGGCACCTGCTTGGGTGGGAAGCCGGGCTCCCACTTGGAGCCGGTCTGCTCCTCGAAAAGCTCGAAGACACGAGCGTACGACCTCCAGAGAGTGCTGATGGCAGCCTTGCGGCAACCTTCATAGTTGTGCTCAATAAGAGGCGTGATGCTCTCGAGCGCCTTCTCGAGGTACTGTGAAATCTCGGCGAGGCCGCACGCATGCGTGACGACATCTCCGAGAACCTCGACAGCGACCTCCTTCTCCATAGCCTCGGGAGTGACTCCGTAATCTGCCCAGTCATCGTCGTCTTCTTCTTCGAATTCGTCATCGTCCATGGCTTCCTCGTCCTCTTCCGCCCTCTTCTTGCCACCATCGTTGCCGATGATGGCCTTTTCCTCTTCAGAAAGATCGAGCACGAGCCCTTCTTCCTCCTGCTCCAAGCTGTCGAAAAGGCCCTTGAAGACACCGACGATGAAGGGGGCAAAGTCCTTGCCGTACACCTTGGAAAGCGAACTCCAGAGAATGAAGCTCGTCTCGCGGAGTCTAGGATTTCCGAGGTTCAACGCCTCCTCGCTAGCCTTCATGAGATCCATGACATAAGGCTGGAACTTCTGAGGGCCAACTGCCGTGGCGATGCGGCCCATGGCGTCGAAAACACCACTTCGGAGATCCAGCTCATCTTCGCTGTCCTTGATCTGGACGAAGGGGCCCAAGGCGGCCATGGTGTTTTCGAAGTAGGGGGCGAAGCTCTCCTCCATGGCGCCGGCGATGGCACCCAGAGCGCCAGCAGCGGCGCCCTTGACCTTGAAGTCGGGATGAGCCAAGAGGTTGCCAATGGGAGTAATGAGCTCCGGTCCGTACTTTTGCATGACATCAGAGTCGAAACCAGACGCGAGAGCATCCAGCGCAGCGCAGGCACAGCGCATGATTTCAACATTCTTCTTCTCAGCCTCAGCGTCGGGGGTGCCGGCACTAGCGGCCTGGATGTTGTTGAGGATGGCCTGAACAAGAGCATCGCGGTCGTCAGACAGCTCCTCTGCCATCTCGTCGGCGATGCGGGTCAGGCCGATGAGAGCGGTGTGGCGGACCCCGGAGTCGGGGTCATTGAGCAGACGAATGACGATGGGCATGATCATCTTGAGCTGGGTAGATACAAAGTCGGGTGCACCCTCAGCCACCGTGCCCAAGGCAAGGACACCAGACTTCCGGAAGCCAGATTCAGCTGAGGAGGCGAAGGTGGGGAGGGCCTCGAGCAGAGGCACGATGACCTGGCGAGGAGGCAGGTCGCTCGCAAGCTGGTCAAGGAGGGACAGAGCAGCGCGAGCGGGGGTGATGTCGTCCTCGTCCTCATCATCATCGATCTCGGTGAGAATCTCCATGCTTTTGAGGGTCAACTGGGCGCCCATGTCTTTCATGGCCTGGACCTTCATGCGGCGGTAGCGGACGGCCTGGGCCAGGAAGGCAAGAGCCTGGCAACGAACCTCGTCGTCGGCGTTCTTGTTGGCAGCAAGATCGCCGGCCATGAAGGCCATCAGGTCCCGCAGGTGCGGGCCAAGAAGGACTGGCTCGTAGGCAAGGAACTGCTGGAAGACCTCAAAAGACTGTTTGGTACGCTCATCGTCGCTGTTCTCAACGGCATCCTTCAGCACGTTGACCATGGGGGAGACGAGGTGCTGGACGGCAGACACGACTGCCTCGTCCTCCTCGGGCTCAATCAGCATCAGGACGGCACCAATAGACATCATGGTGTTAACGCGGACGTCTCTGCTCTGCGGGTCCTTGATGGCATCGGCAAAGAGGGTAAGCAACTGGCGAACCTTGTCGGCAAAGGGCGTAGGGTTTTCCTCCAGAATGGCATAGATTATGTAGGAGCCGACCTCGCGATGGGAAACATCGGCGGCGTTGCTGGCAAGGGTGAAGAGAGAAGGGATAAGTTCTGGCCACGCGTTCTCATCGGTGTCCAGATCGAGGCTGGCAATACCGGCGATGACGCGAGACTCAGAGTGCCTGCACCTGGAGTTTTGCTCTTTCATAGTAGCCTCGACCAGATGCTGACGGATGCCGGCCTTCTGCTCAGCGGGTATCTTCTCCCAGTATTTTGGAACGAGTCGGGCAGCCTGGACGGCGGCTTGTTGGCGAAGGTTGACATCGTCATTTGTGCAGACGACCTCGATAAGGAGGAGCAGAGACTCGGGCTTAGAGTAGAAGTTCTTCTGGAGCTCCGCCGTGACGGCCTTGACCCTCTGGGTATCAGCTGTAAAATGAGACAAGAACACTCAGCCATGGAAGTAGATGGATAGGTAGATTCAAAGGTATATACACGGCATACACAACGAAGGTAGAGGAGGGGAGGGGCTGGACGGGGAAGCAGCAGCGTGTGAACTTACGAATCTGGCTCTCTTGGAGTAGGGTCACCAATCTTTGACTATTCATCTTGAGAGCAAATAAACAAAGAAAGGAAGGAAGGAAAAGGAACTCGACAAATCGTGGGGAGAGAAAGAAAAAAGGATAGGACTGCAAATCAAAACCCAAAATTTTTGCTGAAGGGAGCCAAAAAAAAAAAAAAAAAAAATCAAACCAAAAAAAAAAATCGAAAAATCGCCGTAGATTAATGCGGGGGCCCCTCACTTGATCTTATCTTATCGGGAGGTACCTGCCCGGTCGTGCCAGGTCGCTATGCTACAGGTACCTCGGCACCTACACTACCCACCTAGGTACCTAGGTAGTCTGATAATGATGCCCAACCCAACCTACTCCACGTGGGATGAATCCCCTTGTACTTGTCTAGGCTAGGTAGTCTGCAGCCTGCAGTAACATCCTAACAGTCGAAGTCGTCCGCTCAAGGTAAACGGCATATCTCCAGATTACAGCGCAGTTTCCCTTCCTCCCAGTCAGATCCTTGATACATAGCTCCACGCTATTCTCCCAAAGTCCTAAGTCAAGCCTATACCACAGGCGTTAGAGCACTATTGTCACGACTACCCCTAACGAAGAGCAGACGGTTAGTGAGATTTCAACGAGCTATCTGCTTCAATATTATCAAAGCGAGATGGCACGTGCAGATGAAAAGGGCTTCGATCCCTATGTCTGCGAGTACATGCTCAAGACCGCCTTTTGGGTACTAGGTCTCTTCCTCGTTGTTATCTGGGTGGTCTTCATCGGGGCAAAGATCCCCGCTATCGATACTTCCGGCAAGCAGACATCTTCGGCAGAAGACGTCGGTAGCATACAGTCTGCAAAAGTCAACTTCTACGTCCAGGGAGGAGGACGACTCGGGCACGATTATGTCTTATCTAGTAGATGCGCCCCCCTCCCCATCGCCACACAAGACAGCCAGCCCTCCTCGGTCGTGGGAACCAACGTTAACACTATGGCTCGCCCCCGTCGTGGAATTACCCTCCGGCCGTGACGTCGCCCTGGCTATCCATGGCCTTATGCATAACGATTATTTTAGACCTTGTCGCGTTCTGCTTATCTGCGGCTCTTGTGGTGTGTGCCTTTTGAGTTGTTTGAATCGATTTGCGCACGGAGGCCATGTCGCTAGTTGGGAAGGCTTTGAGGTACCAGTACGACCCAGGCGCGGCGATGGAGATGGTCTTGTCAGATGGTAGCTTCGCCTGCAGCTCTGTAAGGAAGCCCGGGTAGTTGGAACCATCGTCATCGCTACCGGCTGGGATACCTTCAATATCAGGCTCACTAGGGCACTCCCAGTCGAAATCCACTCCATCGAGATCATACTGGTCGACGACGTCTGCTACATTCGCAGCCAGCGTCGCCCGGTTGGTGGACGTTACACCCTCACGGGGAACCTGGTAGGTGGATGGGTCTGTTGAGAATGTCCAGCCTCCAAAGGTAAGGATACGCTCAAAAGCGGTCTGTTCAGCGAAGAACTCGAGCTGCTCTGTTGTGTTATTTAAGGCGACGGCGAATGTGCCGTCTGTGACTGCAGCGAATCCGAAGTGCACGGTGGTATAAGTGCTAGGAATCTAGTCTGCCGTCATAGAGAGACATATCGTATCTGCCGCAGAGCCTTGGAAGTAGCCGATTATCATGAAGGAGGCTGGCGGAGACTCACTTTTGGTTATGTCTGTACTGCAGTTCGAGATACAACCGTTTGCCCCCATAGGTAGCTGCCGTTCCGGGTGCTTCAGTAGTAGACTCGGACTCAGTGCAAAGATTATGAGGTATACCGCACTGGCCCCAGACACCACACTGTGTGCTAGGTTTGTTGTCAGAGATAATCTTCGCTGGGCGGGGGATAATACATGCAAGCAACCTTTACGCCTTATTGTCGGAGGACCTGTAAATGGAGGCACGCGCCAGCCTACCCTAGGGTATGTAAATAGCCTGCCTGCACAACAAGTCATCGACTCAATCTGTAAGCACCAAATACAAATATAGGCCAAGAAGACAAGAGAATGGGTAGGAGACCTGAGAAGGAGATGCAAAAGGAAGATAAAACAAACAAAAAAACGTACAACACCGGATATTCGCTGGTTGTCACCGACCCAATCCAAGTGCTACTAACCCAGCGGTCAGAAGCTTGTGTATGGGAGAGCGAACGGGATCCCGAATTTTCTTCTACCTGTGATTGTATATGAATGTAATGTACCCTAGGGTACATTTACGAGCCCCATATACTAATCACTTGAGAGAGTCAACTGTCCACGACTCGGTTGGACTGAGTTTCTGATAATTGTGGCCGACCCACGAAGGCATTGGCATAGACAGGGGCATATTGTAACGACAGTCGCCAGGCCTCAAAAGAACAGTTGGTTGCAGCCAAATCAGGTCTTTATTAAGGTCTCTTTGCGATCGTGTTTGTGGTGTTGTTGTTGTTAAGTTAAGTAAATAGACTAGAAAAGGGAAAGAATAGAAGGGGTATTAATAGCGTTAACGTAAGCTAACGTAACACATATGGTCTCGTATGTTTATGCCTAGGGGATCTAACCATGTATCGATTGTAAAGAACACTGGCTATTGTATTGTCTCGGTGGTGTTCGCAGAGAGCATTCACGTCGGACTATAATCCTTCAACAATGCGAGAGGGGATGAAGCTGTTAAGAGCAAAACGGCTGCGCAGCACACCGTCGAACCGTAGCAGGTGTTTATATCAACAGAAGCTATGTGATTAGACTTGAGTTCAGGGAGGTAGTTTATTGTACAGCCTGCCCCGTTGTTTGCAGCGATGTTTCCTCCTCGATTCAATTCACTATGAAAATGAGAAAGACTCTCTTTTCCCGAGTCCCTAAACCCTTGGGAACTTTCCAAGGTCGTTAAGTTCCATATTTTCAACCCGAGAACTCGCTGGTTGTACTGGATCAACTCTCGGACAGCATTATTGTCTCCCGGAGCCACAGAGGCAATTCCAAGCCTCCAATGTTATGAAGGAGACTTGATTGTTGGCAAAAATAGCCATGGCGATTTTATTCCTTGATCACATGCATGTGGCTTGCCCTCGATCTCCCAAGAGCAAGCAAGCCAGTATGTAATAAGCGGCCAAAAGGGAGTCGCATAACAAAATTCTACGTCAGGGCTTTCAATACCTATCCTCATGAGGGTGTCGTCCCCTTGCAATATTGCCACTATGGGCGGTCGCTAGTTCTATATATAAGACCCGTCTCCCAATGAAGGGGCTTTCATGTAAATAACTTGCCTCTCTCCCCTTGGTAAGGTAAGGCCGATGGCCTCTCGCCTGATAAGGATTCAACGTGTGTGCGCATGGCTGGAAAAAATCTAGGACATGGTTTGGGGAGGCAGAAAGGCGAGACGACTCGCCTCCCGAGGTCTGGCTGATTCGTATCTATCAAGTGAGACTTTGTGGTACAGTGGCTTTTCTAGAGCCTCCTGATCCACCTTGCAATATTATATTGCTTTTACCTAGCTATGATTTAGGGGGATTTACCTCCGCTTTGATGAACGTTTCCGTATAATCAACCTTATGGAATCAGAAAAATTTCCTCCGCAAATCCGGAACATCTAGGTGAAGAGAGTATAGGCGGTCGTTTGCTCGGCAGGACCAGAACGTGTATGTAGCAAGTACAGACTAGATACGTATTGCCCTGGCAGGTCAGGTTTGACAGCAGTTCTGCAGTCGATCTGCAGCGACTCAAGCAACACAGATGTTACACGCAATGCAACTGGCAATTTGAAACTGCAAGCGGCCTGCTGTGCAGCATCAGTCCAGCCACATTGGTGGGCGGCTCTGCAAGACGACAAAGTAGTATCCAAGATGGAAGGGAAGGTTGCATCTCGAAATCTCCCGCACGGTTGTTGCTTGGCTAGCCCTGGTGCCCCGGCATCCCCCAAAGAATCAATAAAATCAGGGATAAAGCCTGTACGGATAGACATGTCCTTGTGCCTGTTTCCGGCCGAGCTTTGAGGGAGCTCTTTCATCGACTTCCCAGGGAAATTACCTGAGATCTGTAAAGCGACTTGGAAAGCCGCGGCCCAGCCTGCCAGTGGGCGTGCTATCCAGGGGCAACCCCAGAGACAGCAAGCTGTGGTCGGACCGAAAAGAACCCAGGTGACAAGTAGATCCTGCCCTATTAAAATGACCTTAAGTCACTATCACGATGAACACGGCGCCTGCCTCTTTGACCCAGGTAGTACGTAGTGTGCATTAGTATGTACACCGTGTTGTCCAGCCGTTCTCAACCGCTGGGAAACGGCGTAAGAGGACAAGATATCGTTGATCGTTGAGCAAGGGGGTGTAGAGATGAAGACGAGAATAGGGATGAGTTGGAGGAGGTCTGATGAGCCAATGTTACTAAGCCTCATATTACGGGCAGGGCAACTATAAAACCATGCCCTATGTAGGTACTGCCTGACCTGCCTTTATTGAACCTTTACCCGCAGATCCGAGCGAAGGGCCGCACGGTGAACACTTGTGGTGGGGGATCGCCGATCGCATCTACATTACAGAAAGCATTACTTCTGACGACTCTTTCCGGCATCGGGGATATTTCTGTCCTTGTTCTTGTTGGTTTTTCCGTTGGCGTCATTAAACTACTATGGATATTAATGAAAAGGCTATCAGAGTTGTCACGACTCACCGAGCACAGAAGTATCACTGCATGACCCTGGCAGCCTGGTCCCTTGCCCGTCCTCTTCCAGCGCCATGCAGGTGCCATGATCCGTGCAAAAGCCGTCACCACAGGGAGAGACACATGGCCAATCGTGCCATGTAAATGGCATTTATGTACGAGACTGTACCAACAAAGTAAGGGAGCACTGGAGATCGCCAAGCCTGTGCACTCCTGGCACTCCAGCTGTCTGGATACAAACCATGGTAGACGGTTGATGCCTAGGTAGTATATGGATCATAGTCAGGCCTGATGGGCAGACAGTGCTTATCCCAGCCAGCCCTACACTGTACCTAGTGTAGTGTGCATAGATAAGCCTGTCATCGATGCGACCTGATATCGGATTTAGCGAGCCGATATGTAGAGGCGGCTGGGGAACGAATCCACTGTGGTCCAAGTGTTCCCGCGGATCATGGCCATGTTTGTTCTCTGTGCCCGCCCGATATGAGGATTGTCCATAGCATGACCTCATGCCACACGACCTGACGACCTGACGACCTGACAGCCCTGACAGACGATTCCGGACGTGTCGAAAGCTTGATGGGGGCCTTTCAGCTTTGATCAGGACGGGATGCCAAGAGACAAGACATCCGAGACCAGAGACCAGAGACCATACTAGCAGTAGTGTAGATATCGGTGATGGGTGCTGCAAATTCTCTGCAAAATTCTGCTATGAACCTCGGAAGGCGGGATCGCGGCAGACGATATGCTTGTTGGGGGGGGGGGAAGGGTTTGGGCTGTTACCTTTTTGATTTCTCCGAAGAACCTTGGAGACACACTGGATCGGCTTGATCGGATCCTCCTTCGGGCACCGGCACACAGCCAGCATGGTTTTAGTGTACTATGTAGTGTAGTGTAGTGTAGTGTACTATGGATAGTGTAGTGTAGTAGTGTATTTTGACACTACCTAGGTACATACATGCATGCATCAGCATGCATCACTTTCTTTTGAGCCTCCGCTATGCATTACGTGTAACATTGAACGGTCTTGACGGCGTGCGTGAAATGTTGAAGCACATGCAGTCTGGCAGTCTGGCAGTCTGGCATGACATACCCGTACGGAAAACCTGGCAGCTTGGGTGTACTATGACAGTAAATAAACAAAGTTGACCTCGGGCCTCGTAAAGATGGACCAATAACAGCGCTACATCTGATGTGACGAAGGCTCGCATGTGCTGCTACTGAAAGGGGGGTTGTGTGTGGACTGAGGGAGGAGGCAAGGGAGGAGGGCTAAGAGCAGAGCTTTGTTGTAGGCGAGTTGATGAAGCTGGAAGTTGGAAGCTGGATGGAGCGAGCTCATCTTTGCTGCTGGCGCTGGCGGGATCCATACTTGTACGTACCTAGGTATGTACAAGTACGTATAGGTGTTCTCTTCTTCTTCTGGTAGGAGACAACCTCATTCAGTTTGGCTGACTGACTGGCTGACTGCTTCTTTGAACATGCCCAGCCCAAGTACCTGGGTACCTAGGTACCTAGGTAGGTAGTACGTACCCCAGCCGCGTAGGGCCCAGCCACCAACTGTAGGCTGGAGCTGTACGTAGCTGACGCTGTGGCTGGAGCTGTACGAGCTGTACTATGGCATGCATCGAGGTACCTCGCCTCAAAAGGTACATTCGGTTCTGGCTCCGCACCTCCCTCTTATACTATGTACTATGTATCCCGATATCCGTCAGGCCGTCAGTCCATCAGCTTCCAGAATTTCGAACAGAGACCGGTGCAGCCGCGTCAACGGCCCATATTTTATTTTATTTTTATATAGTACTAGAGCCTGTTGTCTGGAGTGTCCGTGTCGATTATCAAATCTAAACTAACAAGAAGACGTGTCGATTACGACGACTCCTCTCCAAGGGCTGTACAATGGTCTGGCCTTGATTGTACGAGTGCCGGAGTATTGGTAGCATCATATCCATCTCGATACCGAGTCTGTTGTCGGCCGGCCAGTCCTTTATCGGCTACGCAGTAAGGCGAGACACAAAATAGAGCACACGAACACGAACACACACACAATAACAAACATACGAAGACTATGTTCAAACCGGCAGAGCACTGTCAGTAACTGCGCCCCCAATTCCTATAGAGTATTATAAGGGTATCCCGGTATTCCCGTGTACTCACTTGGTACATGGTCTTTAATTAGCAGCACCAACATCAACATCAGCACAGCACCGGCACCAGCACTAGTACTTAGCACAGACGCCAGTACCAACGCCTGTGTCTCGTTTCTAAACAGCTATGCAGCAATGGCTATTTTATGATATGCCGTGCTTGCTGGGGCAGAGGCCTGAGACTAGCATCTAGATGCCGTGCGAGTCCACCTCGCTACCTGGAGCTGTGGCTCCGGTAAATGGGTATGTATGTATGTAGATATATATGTAGTAGTGTATGGGCCACGGACCTTGACCTTGCTCTTGACCTTAACCTACTGTAAAATCTTCCGGCTCCCGGTACTAAGATAGCCTGGGTGGTCGTGCATACTTGCGGTAGCGGATGTATACTATACTACTTACAACTACTACACAGTACTGTGTAGGTATGATTGTAGGCAGGTGTGTATGTATGTGTGTATGTATGTATGTATGTATGTATGTATCGCAAAACTCAACTGGAGAGTGATTAGTCCGTGGTCGTGCGGATCGTGACCAACACACCCAAATCAACACTGTTACCAATACCGCCAGTCAGTCTTTTCGGCAGTCCGGAGAAGAGTACACCAGATCTCGCGAAGAGGACACCAGACGGCCACAACGTCCTTTGAAGTGATGTCACGTCCCACACAAGAGCCCCAGAGGATTGTTATTGCCCAGGTGGTCAGGGTTCTCCGCAAAGTCAGAGTCGCAGACCGACGGAAAGCCCAAGGCCCAAGCCTTTTTGAAGAAGAAAAAGTGACAGTGACGGTTAAACCTGACAGTTGACGGACAGCGGGCTACTTACTGTACTAGTATGGATGCATTTTGTTTCGAGTCCTCTTGTGTACAGTACCTAGTCTGCTAGTGTATACGGTAGTTGGCAGGATAAAAAACCAGGCGGGTTGTTGGCAGACCTCTTGTGTGTAGTGTACCTTGTAGTTGTATCCGGAAATGGGGATTGCCACGTACTCGTTCCTCCAGTACCGGTAGAAACCCGGATGTACCTTTACTGGTAAGGTACTTGCATGTTCCATTCCAACCCATCCAGTCCGCCCCAGACAAAAACCAGTTGACCCAGACAAAAACCCACCACACCCACCACACCTTGCATACCCACCACCTGCCACCCGAAAACCCCTGGCCATAAAGGGACCCACCTTTTCAAGCTTCAAAGCTTGATCTCTCTTTTTTCTTCTTCTTGAAGTTTTGTTGCCGCAATGCCGGAAAGATAGGTTGAATGGGTTGATCAGCCCATGTATTTCAGGGATTCCCTTGTCTTCTTCTCTGTGTGCTCACATATGCAGACTGGCAGAGAAGGTGATTGTCATTGTACACTACTATGATAGACATACCTGGCCATCCACGCACGCATCCAGCATCCTGGCACCCCACAGACTCACTGCGTACATACATATTCCCACTACTTTTTTTCTCTCGCCCTCTTTGCTTGTGTCCCCCTGGCTAGTTACTAGTTGGGTAGTTGTAGATGGTCATCACTAGCCGATCAGTAGTCGATCACCCTGTCCCTGAAAACTTATGTGTATGCATGCATATGTGGTACGTACACATACATACATACATATACATATAGACAGTTTAGTGTACCATATAGTAAACCACTCTGGGGAATGGTGTCAGTTTTTAGCCCGGACGTATAGATATCACACCTGCCCCCTTCTCCCTTCACCCACCACTTCTGCCGCCCTCCTTCTTACCTCCTTCTACTACCCGCCCCCCCCCGGATCTGTGTAAATCGATTTCTTTTACTTTTTTCTTGAGGTCCGCAATACTTATCTATCATTGCCTAGCCTGTGGACACTCGCTTTGTAATCCGGAAGAAACAAAAAACACACCGCATTCGCATCACGCACTCTGCATTCATCTGTTGTTTGCCGTTGATTCACACACACACACACACAACAACAACAACAACCTTCTTCCGTTTTCTCTGTCCCGACTGACCAACCAAAACACAAACACAACATTTCAGCAAGCCTCGCACCACCACCGTAAACCAGCTCGTCCAATATCACTCTGGTTGACAATCCAAAGCTCTCTCGCGAAAGCAAATCCATCGCTCTCATCGAATCACTCTCCTCTTGCGATTCTTGCGAAACCACAACCAATTCGCCCAAATCAAAATGAAGGCTGTCAACGTTCTCGCTTTCTTCGCCCTTGGCGTCAGCCAGGTCATCGCCGAGGGCGTGACCTCTGCCGTCTCTCCTCAGGCCACCGCTCCCGCTGGTTGCGATGCTTCGTACTCTGGCAAATTTGAGATCACCGTTGTCAAGGTCGCTGGCGCTACCAAGCGCGACACCAACACCATCGCCGTAAGTTTTCCTCCCCTACCTCCCCTTCACTTCGAACTGAAACTGTTGCGTTCCTCCTTGTCGTATCGTCGCATCTGTCGCCTTTATTAGGAGGAACTGCGATGGGGTTCTCATACCGCTGGCTGTCTCCTTCCATTCCTGGTCGATTGGGGCAGCCTTAACATGCTTCTTCCCACCGTTGCTTGTCTGTCCCTCAAAGTGAGGGCGAACACTCACCTTCCTCCTTTCCCCACAACCACCTCTGCCTCAAACCCCTTACTACCACAGATAGAAAGAAGCTGACAAGCCTGTCTCCTCAGCAGAAGCGCGATGAGTGCTCTGGCGACGGCATCCTTGTGTCCACCCTCGCCAACGGTATCTTGACCGACGCTCAGGGTCGCACTGGTTACATCGCTAGCAACTTCCAGTTCCAGTTCGACGCCCCCCCTCAGGCGGGCGCCATCTACACTGCCGGTTTCTCGGCCTGTGGCAATGGCTCTCTCGCTCTGGGTGGCAGCGCTGTTTGGTACGAGTGCGCTTCTGGTGACTTCTACAACCTGTACGACCGTTCCTGGGCCGCCCAGTGCGAGCCTGTCGAGATCGTCCTGATGGACTGTGGAGGTTCCTCCGAGTCGGGTGACGGCCAGGTTGTTGGTACCAAAGTTGTCACCACCACGATTGTGTCTGCCCTTTCCGACGGCCAGCCCCAAGTCAGGACCACCACCACTGGCATTCCCGTTTGCCAGGTCTCGCAGATCTCTGATGGTAAGTCAAATTCTCCCCACTAGAGGTCCCCCCTCTTGTGTAAAGGCCGTGTGCTGATGACATGTACCTCCAGGTCAAGTTCAGGTCGGCACTACTCCGTGCGCTAGCATCACCACGACCGCAGCCGCCACGTCGACCGCCGTTCCTGTGTCTCAGTACTCGGATGGCCAGATCCAGGTCACGCCTCCCGCGTCTGTTCCTACTGTGACCAGCGCGCCGGCCACTGAGACGACCACGCCTGTTGCTGTCACCACCTCCGCTGTTTCTGAGTCGGGCAGCACTGTTGTTGTGCCCACTGAGAGCCAGGCCACTTCCAGCGGTGCCTCCGCTTCCGAGTCAGCCTCCGCTTCAGGCTCGAGCCCAGCTTCGGGCTCAGCCTCGGGCTCAGCTTCAGGTAGTGCATCGGGCACGACTCTTGCCACCACGGCCACGAGCACTGGACCCTCGAGTGCCACGTCTTCTGGTGCCACTGGTACTTCTGCACCTGCTAGCAGTGGTGCTGGATCGCTCCAAATGAGCTCCATGGGAGCGCTGTTCCTCGGCCTGATTGGTGCTGTCGCCTTCCTTTGAGGGACCAGACTAGGCTGACCCCACTTCTTGTTGTTGTGCATATGACCCGGATCTTTCTTTTTCTTCCGCCTTTCGAGTTATGCGGCGCAGTCGATTGATCGATCGACCAATCAATCAACCAATCAACCCACCACCACCACCACATGATGAAGGGAGTGGGGGGAGAGGTTTCTTGTGGCCGTGCTCGTGCTCGGAAAAATGTTGGCGTATCGATTCGGGTCGATGAAACTGGTTAATTTGGCCTTCCACGCAGTCTTCGGTGGAACATAATGAAGGAAACTTGTTATGAGAAACGGAGTTTATGTTTTTGATTTCCCACGAGAGTGTACGGTTATGGCCTTGTTTTTGTCCACTGGGTTGGGGATGGATGGGAAGGCTCCTGAAAGGGATTGATCAATGGGATCAAATACTGTCCAGCTCCCATACTGGTTGGTACTGGACAAGGTGATAGTGTCTTTATGAGGAAGCCCCATCGCATGGCATTGCATTGCATGGCATGGCATAGCATGGCGATGATGGATGCTGAATGCTGGCTACAAAAGGAAAGTAGCCATAAGACAATGGCCGACTGATCCTTTGGTGGGCGTAGTTGAGCTGAGCTGTCGAGCTAAGATTTGTTTGAGGTCGTTGAGTGGGAAGGAATATCTCAGTCGAGACATCAGATGCTGGCTGCTCTTGATTGAGGGGTGTCTCTCCCATCTTTCCCATGTTGCAAACATGACAATCGATGGGCAACCAAGATTGTTTGAATGCGATAGTGAGAATAATGGGACTCGGCTGGGGTGTTTCTATCACCCACAAAGGTCGCATAATAGGATTGATGCCCCTGTACATAGGCCAATACAGTAGACCGAACAAAAGGAACAGCATCACTTGCATGAACAGATAGTTCCCTGAAGCATGTGACGCAGGTGATGCAGATGATGATGATGATGTTTTGTGTCGGTGTTTGTAGTTGTTTTTTAAGACGCCGTTACTGCTTGCCTCCGATGTAATTAATATAACTCGTCTTTGGAATGCCACTGGTGTGAGTGCAGGTGCGGTGCAGCCCGCGGCGGACGTCTTCTTAGGTAATCACAGCTGGCATCAAGCATCACACTGGCAGGCAGCTTACCCAGGCTTCTCCTTGCCTGCCGCCAATACCTAGGTACAACACCACCACCACCACAACAACAACTTGGAAACCATACCCTACCTAGGTACCTAAGGTACATACACATATACACAGGGCAAGTACACACCTGGGAACCCCATATCCCGAGGTCCTCAATCCGATAAACTTCTCCTGAATTACAAACCACCTATCCTCCAACAGCCTTCGTACCCGACCGTCCAGATACACACCCCCACACACCTGGCAAAACCATGGCCGAGTACTGGAAATCCACCCCCAAATACTGGTGCAAACACTGCTCCGTCTACGTCCGCGACACCAAGCTCGAGCGCCAGAACCATGATGCCACAGCCAAGCACCAGGGTGCCGTCAAGCGTGCCCTACGAGATCTCCACAGAGGCCACGAGAAGGAAGAACGGGAGAAGGATCGCGCAAAGAGGGAGATTGAACGCCTGAACGGTGTCGTCGCTGGCACCTCTGGCTCTGGTACCACAGCAGCATCATCATCTTCTTCTACTACACACACATCTTCTGCACCAGGCACCGGCGCAAATGCTACACCATCACGTTTCGGAGGCCCCAGGACCGCGCCAGCCGCACTGCCAGAGTCAGAACGCAAACGACAGGCCGAACAGCTCGCCTCCCTCGGCGTCAGCCTGCCCGAAGAGTTCAGGAAGGATTTGGCCATGGCCGGTGACTGGCAGGTCACTTCCACTACCATCGTACAAGAAAAACCACAGGATTCGAAAACTGGGGCTATAGCACGAGGTGTACACAAGCGGGAGCGCACAGAAGAGGAGCTGGAGGAGGAGGAGGCTGTCAAGGGCCTGTTCAAGAAGCCTAGACGATGGGGACGAGATTCAAGAGCGGTTGGAGGCGAGGGCGCTGGTCCTGATCTAGATGCACTGCTCAGCGGAGGGCTTACGGTCAAGAGAAGGGCGGGAGAGGGGGAGGGGGCGGGGGCGGGGGAGGTGAAGAAGGAGAAAAAGGAGGAGGAACATGACACCAAGAAAGAAGATGACAGTGGGCCGTGTGTGAAGACTGAAGAAGAACACCCGCCCATCAAGGAGGAGCCACCGGACGAAGCTGGCCTTTCACCTGCCCAAGTACCGACGATGGCCACGGCAACGCTACCGAATGAAGATGCTAGTGCGAAGCTTGCTCCCCCTGGAGAAGAAACCGAAGATGGGAACGGTGCTCTAGATACAGCTGGAGTAGATACACCGGCCTTCGTATTCAAGAAGCGCAAGCCCAAGAAAATCCGACAAAAGTAGTACAGCATGACGGCTTGATGCTCACGGCATTCCCTAGACAAGACTATAATGCAATGCTACCCAGATAAATCAATAATTCAACTACCCTTTGCCGCCCATCCATGCTTCCTCGCCCGCCATACCAAATGGAACGCCGAGCATGCCCAAGAATATATATGTGTGTCCGCCCAACTTTGCACACAGATATGTCAAGAAAAAAAAAAAAACCATGCCAACACCCCCCACCATGCCAAGAACATGTCGCTGTTCCCCATCTACAGTCTTAACACATCAACGAGCATCCTCACCAAACCCTCACCGCCTTTCTCATCCACTTTCCCATGCGATCCAAATACTCCGATGTCCATCGCACCCCCATCTTGTATCGACACCTCGACGTCAACCGCATCCTGGTCATGACCAATGTTAGCCTTCCATGTCCACAGCCAAACATCTCGTTTTGTTGCATGGAAACTCACAGGGTAAGCATCCCCTACAACATTCTTCTCGAGCCGTGATATCTGACTTGGGTATTTAACGGCCTGATTCTCGTTTGTCGCCGTCGCCTCATCAGCGAAGCTGACCTGCTCGAGCTGCACTCTGTCATCGCCGCTGTCTTCATTGGCGCTCCCCTTCGGCTCCCTGGGCAGACTCAAGAAGTTTACAAAGCTTTCAACAACAACGCCCGTCCACTCTTTGACCTCCCACAGCCCAACGCTCACGTTCTCGGCATGTGATATGCTGTGTATGTCCTGCTGGATCTTGGCCGCCACCTCGACAAGTTGGGAGTCTTCTGGTACTTGTACGCGGAGTGGGACGAGACACAGTGTCGGGTACGGGAGCTGTTCCTGGCCACCTCGATTGGCGAGATAGATGCCGAAAATTACGTCGTTCTGTTGGGAAGATGACGCGAGAACTTTGGCATATGCTGCAAAAAACACGGCTTGGATGCTTATGCCGTGCTTAGAGCACAGTGCCTTGAGAGTCTCTGTCTCCGTCTCTGTGATGGCCGCGCGTTGGAGAAAGTTGACGCGTTTGTCTGGTGATCCACTATGGTTCATGCCTTGCAAGATATTCACAGGCGTAGTTTTGGCACCCTGCAGGTATTGCGCCCAAAAGCCTTTCCGGTTTTCTCTTGCTTGCTTAGTGAGCGACGATGCGATGAGGCCCTTCCACGAAGACAATAGGCTGTTATTATTGTGCCCATCTGCTACTGCAGACTCGTGATGTCCCAGAAGCGCCTGGAAGCGGTCCGTAATCTTCGGCAAGCTAACTCCATCATACAAAGCGTGATGGATTTTCAGCCCTAGAACCCAACCCTCTTCACCCATATGTTCCACTTTGAGTGACACGAATGGATTTTCGAACCCATCAATCGCCCGTAGAATAACCTGGGCAAACGGCGTTGTGCGTGACCCGGTGGCGATGAATATTGTCCGCAAGATCGATAGTTCTTCAACAAGCCTCCTCCAGGCTCTGCCAATGACCTTGCGACTGCTTATACTGAACAGCCGGTAGTGGAACTCAGGATGGAATACAGCGCCCCTCGTGTTCTGCCAAACGCTGAGCATATGAGTTTGCATCGCCGTGGCAGGGAATATCTCTTCGATCTCTGTCGCAACGATACCCGCAGTTCGAAGGAGCATGTCCACATCCAGGAGGTTCGTAGCTGTGGCTAATGCGTTTGAGGCGTCATCATCCTGCGCTACTGTCTCTGGAGATGAGGATGAGCCCTTGGCAGCTTGCCCAGCCATCTCCTTGATCGATATGGCTCGGATCATACTCCGTAAACTGACCGTGACACCTCGGTTGCGTAGCGCCAAGCTGACTTTGATGGCACTGATAGAGTCGAGTCCAAGATGATAAAGGTTGTGACTCTTGCGGATAGTTGTTTTTCCAATACCAGACACCGCTGCAAGAACTTCCCTGATAGCCTCTTCGGTGGGCGACCAAGCCTCTCCGTTGTCATCGTCAACTTCTTCTGGTTGTTTGTTCTCAGGCGCCGTGATAGCTTTCTGCAGTTGGAACGCCGGGAGCCCACAGACTGAGACACCATTTTCACCGAACTTCAGAAAATCGCCATCAGGCGAGGTGACCAAGAAGTTCAGCACAATGTCCAGCTCTTGAAGCAACCTCATCGTCGCGCCCGATGACAGATACCCATCATCACAAGCTGTCCGCCAAACAACATTATCCCCGATAACCTCCATCTCCACACAAATCGCGTACTCTGCAGCTGACGAGCCTCCGACCGACTTCATAAGCTGTTCGCCCTCTAATTTTCCAGCACCACTATTTTGCAGAATGAACAATGTATTAAACAAGCCTTCTCCTTTCTCTTTCATCAAAGCCTGTATCTTCCGCAATGGGAAGTGTTGGAACTGGCGGATGCTGGTCACGTTGTCCTGTATGTACCGCAAGAACGTCGACACGGATCCGTACAAGACCGCTCTAACCGGGACCGTGTTCATGGTTGGAAAGAGAATTGTCTCGGACGCTTCTGTATCTCTGCCGGACAACACGGTGCCGAAGGATACATCAAGACGCTTGCAGCGGATGGCCAAGATGGCGGCCCAACAGGCTTGGGCCACGGCTTGTTGGCTGATGGCTTGACATTGGCAGAATGATTTGAGGGCAGACGCTGATGTTGAGAACATGAGTTCTGCCCTATTCAACGCGGATTCTGTGCCTGTCGTGTTCTTCCGAGTAGGGAACAATGTTGGCACAGCCCCAGACACGTAGTCTGACCAAAACTCCTTTGCACCATCTTTACATGATCGCAAGATCCCGCCCAAATATTCAGTGTACGGATCACGAGGAATGTACGTGCCATGATAGACAGATTCAACGTCCTGGTGCAACAATCCCAGTGACCAGCCGTCATAGAGTGCGTGCGCGATGGACAAAACAACGTAAGTCTTCTGACTCAACACAGCGAAAGTGACCTGGAAGAGATTAGAACGACCATGGCCTGCTTGAGCGCTCACACGCGCCTGTTCCATGATGGACGAGAATTCATCGAGAGACTGGATCGAAACCTCATGAATCGTTGCCGGGAAATCCTTCATGACGAGTTGTGCATATGCAAATTCAAACGCAGGACTCTCAACTTCAACAAACGCAGTCCTCAGAACTGGAGAGTGTTTGATGACCGTCATCCAGGCCTCCTTGAGCCGCTGGGCATCTACACCTGGCGACATCTCGAGTACATCGTGGTTGAAGTAAGTCCGAAAATCGGACTGTATCATCTTAGACACCATAGAATCCTGCAGCGGTGTTGGCGGCAGAGCTTGCACAATGTTGTCCAGATGGTGGCCATTTGTGCTCAGATATATCTTCAAGGAAAGTGATGAGTCCTCAACATCGGACGAGTAGCCACTATCCTGGGCATCATCCTGCCTTGTGTGCTTCGCTTGCAGGATGGCCATGAAACCTGCGATACTCTGGCCCTTGACAAGTTCGCTGTTGCTCAAGGGGATACCCTCCCTTCGGAGTCTGGCCGAAAGCTTGATGGTATCAATGCTGTCAAGTCCGAGCTCCAGGAGTGTCGTGTTTTGGCTGATCAAAGATGGGTTCATGTCGACAAGCACGGTAATATCTTTGCGAATAGTCTCGGCCCGAGGTGTCCATTCGAAAGATGCCTCCCCTGATCGAGTCAAACCATGATGGGCAGTGTCAACATCAGAGCCACTCGGTTTCCACTGAGGTTCAGCGGCAACACCATCTTCAAGACCAGACATCACCAATCCTTGGGGATCCTGTATCGCGTTCCTGGCCATCGTCTCAAAGTCATCAATCAATGCCTGCAGAGACTCTTCATCCGCAATACCCTTTTGTGACACAATCAGAAGCTGAAGCTCCCCACCAGACATCAAGGTAGCATCAAAGGCGAGTGGGTAATCCGGGTTGACATTGCCTTCGATCTGCATCCATAGCCCTTCTCCGCTCGTTTCACTAATAGACGAGGCACGTTGAAATGAGAACAAGGTGTCAAAAATTGGCTTGCCTCCTGAGCACCACTTCTGTACATCCCTCAGCGGAACGTGCTGGAATGGCAAAATGGCAGTGTTGAACTCATGGCACTGTTGGAAGGCCGATGACCAGGTCTGGGCATGCTGGAAGCCACGGTGGAACGGAATGGTATTGAATAGGGGCCCGATGGTCTTGTCAACATCTTGGAGCTCTAGAGAACGGCCTGAGACGATGATGCCGAAAGTGACACCAGATGAGCAATATCGTTGGAGCACAGATCCCCAGATGGCCTGAATGACTGCTTGTTGCGTGACACCCAGCGTCCTGCCAAGCTTATCAAGGGCCTCGAAGTGGATGATGCGGGAGATACTGAGATCATGAGTGCTTGGGGTCCCAGATATCCGAGGAACTGAGGACAGACCTGCTCCCTTCAGGTGTTCCATCCAGAAACTCTTGGAGGTGGAAAGATTTCGGAGCGGCCCATGGAGGAGAGCATCGACGAAACTTGGTGCTTCGACTGCTTCAAGCGCCTTGTCCTTGTAGATTCTCGTCACCTCATCAACCATCAGGTCGAAGCTATTGGCATCATATACCGCATGGAATATGTGCACGACTAGTGTCTGCTTGCGGTCCCGTTTGACAAGCAGGAACTCCAAAGGCCGATCTATAATTTGGTTGTTTTTCATAATCCAAGCTTCCCGCCGACCAGCTAGTACAGCCTCGAGATCATCGTCACCTAGCAATTCGATCTCATCCCATGGAACAGCCAGAGTTTTCATTGCAGCCTGTACAAACCCATCCGTCGTCGACACGAACCGCGTTCTCAAGACTGAATGCTCCTCGACCAGCCTCGCCCAAGCCGAGCGGAGCTTGCCCACTTCAACGCCTGTTGCTAGCTCGAAGCGAAATGTATTGAAATAAGCCCCTTCATTATCCTCGGTTCTAGACCGCGATATCATACCATGCTGCAGCGGTGAGCAAGGCGCGATGTATTCGATCTCATCAGGCTTGACACCCAATGCCCTGCTGCACAAGCCCCTGTGTCTATGCTGACATGCCTCAACCGCTTGTCTTGCCTCCAAGATGCCGGTTGAGTCCGTCGACTTTCGTGAGGATTGAAAGGCCCGAGCAAGGTCTGTGACAGTCGGATTTCTTAATATCACAGCAGGAGTCGCATTGATACCCTCCTGTTTGAGGGCCCTTACAAAACGCATGACAGAGATCGAATCCACGCCGAGTTCAAAGATACTCGTAGAGGGTGAGATTGTCTCCTCCGCAACACCAGCTATGTTGCTTAGAGTCTTGCAGACCTTCCTCCCAACCCCTCCAAGGTCAGCGCTGGTAACAGGTGAGGGTGCTACAAGTTGTCCCGGGCTCAGCTGGTTAAACAGCGCCCTGAGCTCCTTCATCTCAGCTTTATTATTTGGTGACAGTGGGATAAACGGAAGCAGAAGGACATATGTGGGCACCATATAGCCCGGGAGCTTCTCGCGACATGCCTGCTGAACAATGTGGCTGATACCCGCAGCCTCATCCCCACTGATCACCTGAAGGTCTTTCGACTTTTGCTGCTGTGCCATGACCACAAATGAGACAAGAGAATCCTTCTGTTGTTTCTCATTGCGAATAACCAGCGTCACCACATCCGTGAGTTCGCGAACGCCAGTCCTGATGCAATGGTTGATCTCTCCAATTTCGAGACGTTGACCGCGGAGCTTGACCTGGTCATCAGCTCGGCCGAGGAAATCGAAACATCCATCATGAAGAACGCGGACCAGGTCGCCCGTACGATATACCCGCTCTTTGAACGTCCCTAGCGTGGGGAACCGCTCAGCAGTGAGTTCCTTTCTATTAAGGTACCCTGCACCGACAAGCTTTCCAGATACACAGAGTTCGCCCACACCACCTCTAAGGACAGGAATCTCGGTTTCAGGGCGCAGCACGTATGAGCCCACGTTGGTAAACTGTCTCCCAATGTTCGATGACCTTCCGTTGATCGGCACGCAAGGGTACGTTGTTACCCCGATGGTGGCTTCGGTCGGCCCATAGAAATTGTGAATGACGCGCTCTGGTCCCCAAACGTCGAGGATCTCCTGTTTCAGCTGCTCTCCGCCGGTAATGAAGACTCCCCTGCAGAGGCTCGGTACATCATCAGGATGCATTAGACGAGCAAGACTGGGCGTGAGGTCGATATGTGTGATTTCGAGGCGCGAGATTGTTCCGGCAAGGTCCTCGAGGATGACGTCTTGCGGGGCAGCTACCAAAGTGATGCCGACGGACCACGTCCAATACTGTTCAAGCACTGAGACGTCAAAGTGATACGAGGCAAATTGAAGCCATTTCGAGTCCTGGTCATAGTGTCCTTCAAATAGTTTCTGGAAAGCAAGCATCGCCTGTACGGCATTCTCATGTGTAATCTCACAGCCTTTTGGGGTTCCTGTTGTGCCGGAGGTGTACAGGCAATAGCTCCTGTCTCCCGGGCTCAAGGTGCGCGTGAGCTTGGGATGAGACGCACTGGCTTCAGCCAAGGATTCCTCGTCGATCGCGATGACAGGAACCGTGATGTTGAAAGTCATGTTGCTGCTTAATTGCCTATCGGTCAGCAGCACGGAAGCCCCCGAGTCTTGTAGTATGAACTCCTTTCGTGAAGATGGTGCGCCCGGATCCAGCGCAAGCAGAGTACACCCGGCTTTTAGGATACCAAGCATAGCGAAATGTGCTTCGGGACATTTTTCGAAACATACAGCGACGATATCGCCTGTCGTAGTACGGGAAGACAGTATATTTGCGATCTTGTTTCCGCTTTCGTCCAGCTCCCTGTAAGTCCACTTGCGAGACAACGGCTTCTCGTTTTCGAAACCAGACACGAAGTCAAGAGCTGTTTTGTCAGGATACTTCTGCGCGCTGAATTCAACGAATTGATGCAGGAAAGTCACATTTGACTCCAACTGCAGTTCCTCTGCTGGAAGAATGGTAAACAATTCCGTGTCCCTCTCCACCAGGTCATCCTCACTACCATTTGGATGCTGTGCCAGTTCACAGAACACGGCATCAAATTGTCTTAGCAGTGTTTCCGCTTGCTCGGTCGGTAGAATATCACTGATAAACGTGACACGCAGCTCGACAGACCCAACCTGAGGCTCAACCTCAAGCGAGACTGGATAGTCAATCATGGCTTTCTCGTCTACCATAGACCACGGAACATGTTGCTCGCCCTCTTGTTGAAACTTCTGGTACACAAGGAGTGTATCAAACAGTTTCGTGTTTGGATGCCCCAGCCACCTTTGAATATCAGTAAGCGGCGTTCTTTGCTGGCGTCGGAGCCCAGTATTGTATTCCATCATCGCATTTAGAAGCTCACGATTGGACAATGAGTTTTGCGCTATTATGGGTAGTGTCGTGATGCAAGGGAATACTGCGTCGCAGGTCGTCTCAGAGTCTCGACCGGAGAGAATGGTTCCGAAGACAACAGAAGCTTCGCCGAGGTACGAGGACAAGATCCTAAGCCACGCAGCTTGAGCCACCACCTGAATTGTAAGACCTGCATTCTTAGTAGCATCTTCCAAGGAGGCAAATGGGAGAGAGCATGTTCTTGACCTGACCTCGATGCTTCGTCTCTCCTCCCTTAGAGGGGTCATGACTGGGAACTTGTTGATGACCGTCTTCGAGGCTTGCTTCTCCCAGAATTCCTTGGCGACTTCTTTGCTTCTTTTAGTCTGAGTGACGATGTCTTGCACGGCAGAGCTGACTCCTGTCCCGCTGGAGAACGGCTCTTCACGAAGTGCTCGTGCCAGATTGACCATAATCATCTGCAGGGATTGAGCATCATAAATGGCATGGTGGATGGCAAGATGCATGTCGATTTGCTCACAATTTGGCACAAGAGCAACCAACCATGGCGGCTCATGTAGGCTATTTAACACCCTCTGCGATGCTTCGAGTTGCCACACTGTCAAATCGAATTTGTCGGCATTATCCTCGACAGTAACTGGCACCGCCTCATCGGCGAAAGTGTATCCCAGCATGGCGAATGACGCATCCGGGTGATCTAGCGGCGTGAAGCCAGTACGAAGTATCGCATGTGCTTTGACTGTTTTCGTCCAAGCATTTGCGAGGTTTGAGATGGTTACCCCCTGGTTGACACGAAAGCTGATAAAGTTGAAGTAATCCTTGCCCTTGGAGTTGATAAAATCCGACAGCATACCCATCTGAAGAGATGTACAAGGCAAAATGGCTTCAATGGTTCTCCAGTGGGGCACATTATGTGCCAGCAAAGCTGTCGCTGCTCGGTCAAATTCGGTGACGTCGTATTGGATCGAGTCCTCTGTTGATATTTGATCAGCGGACAATGTGGCAGCAAGCTTGGAGCATGTTGGATTCTCCAGAATATCGGTGGCTGTCACACTGGGGAAACGTTCCCTCCTCAGTATTGCGGCAACCTGAACAGCGTTGATGCTGTCCAATCCAAGCTGGAATATAGTCATGTGCCGACTGATTCTATCCTCCTTGACCCCAGAGATCTTAGAGAGAATCGATCGGATGCTCTGCTCAGGCCTGGTCCAATACTCATCCGCATCGGTGTCACCGTGTGTGTCTCTCAATGTTTCCTCAGGATATACAAGCTGCAGCCCCTCTAACCTCTGTCGAAGTGCCGAAGGAAGAGACTCCTTAGAGATGATATGTGACGACGGGAACTGCAGAAAATCCAAAAGTATGTGTGACAGGGTATCGAATATGAAAGAGGCGTATGCATGGGAAACAGAAGAACTAGGACACGATCAGCCACCTGCGGTTCGAAGAGAGGGAGAGAAAGAAATATAATCGAACCTACCGATCAAAATGTATCTTGATCTCCAGCCTGTCCTTTTCAGGTTCCTGAAGAGGCGTGACTTCACATACGAGCGGGAAATTCATCTCGCCATCGTCCTTATCCAGTGTCCAGAACTTTTCATCTAATTTCCTCGGGGACTGCTGCAACAATAACAAGGTGTCAAAAAGCCTCGTGCCATTTGTAGAGAGCAAACTCTGAATGTGCCTCAATGGTGTGAATTGATACTGAAGCAACTGGGGACCGAGATGTTGGAAGCTCTTCAGGAGATCATTGTTGCATTTGTGGCTCTGGATGTCGACGCGGGCTGGGATGGTGTTGAAGCAAGGCGCGACGAGTTCGTCAACCCCATCGACTGTGCCAGTGCGGCCGTTGAAGACGTTACCGAAGCAGACATCATCAGAATTCAGGATTATGCGGAGCACATTGGCCCAGACTGCTTGGAGGAGGGGTAGAAGGGATATATTGAGGATCTTGAGGCCTTGATCGATGTTGGACAATGGTATATCCAAACATTTAATCAAAACGTCGCGACCAGCTTGGGCGTCAGAGGTTCGAGCGAGGGACTTGGTTATCAAGTTCTCCAAATGAACTGTCCAGAATGTATCAGTACTATCTGATGAAAACAGCATTTCCCGCAAGAATGGCTCGTATGACGGCGGAGGAGGAAGCTGGACACCCAGAGCAACCTGCTCAATCTCCTCGAGAAGCCGGGATATTGCCACCCCATCATACAAGGCATGGTGGCAGATGAAAGATAAGTGAGTATCTGCGCCATTCTTGATAACAGCTAAGGAGATGGGCGGTTCCCCAGAGTCAATCACAGCAGGAATAGCCTCGGCGTGCTTGCTGATTATAGCGTCGAGCGAGTTGCCAGCCACGTCGAAGTATAGCCACTGAGGTTCCCAGGTTTTTAACACACACTGTGCCATGGAATGTTCACGATCGTCTGTGCTGAAGAAGCATGTGCGAAGGATGCCATGCCTTTGGAACATGGTGATCCAAGCTTGCATCATGACGGCGGCATCGACATTGAGCCGGAACACCATCCTATTGAGATATGAGGTGCCACTGGTGGAAACTGCCAGCATCGCCTCTTGAAGTGGTGTGCATGGAAGGATTTTCTCGACTTCAAGATACTTATTGTGGATTTTCTGCTGGATCTGTTGGGCGAGCTCTGGCAGGAAAACATCGAGCACGTCTCCAGTCATGGCAATCTCAATCTGTTGCTCACTGAAGAGCGCAGCCAGCTTTGCCACGCAAGGGTTCTGCAAGATAGCCGAGATGGACACTCTGAGGTTGAGAGCACTCTGTAGACCCTTTGCGACGGAGATTGCAGAAATTGAATCGAGTCCCAAGCTTGTGAGCGGTGTCCACCTCCTGATGTCCCGCGAAGATGCGTTCAAAACGTCCGCTACGACAGTAGCGACCTTGCGCTCCTCGTCACACCAGTCAACATCAGAGTCTGTGGCCTGTGTGGTCGCACAAAACACCTCCAAATCCCCCTGAGTAAGTTTGCTGAAGACTTCTCTCAGGGTATTCTTGTCAATTTTGCCAGATGAGGTCATTGGAATGGTCGAGATGGGAATCAGGTATGAAGGTACCATGTAGCCAGGTAGCCGAGGCCGAATTGATCCGTAAATGGCCTCATTCATCTTCGCGGCCATGGTATTAGGCGTTAAGACGTGAAACACGCCGCCATCAGCCTCGGATGGTACATAGTAGCAGACGAGTTGCTGCCCCTGACTGACCAGAACCGTCACGCAATTCGCTACCTCACACGCCGTCGCAACAACGGAATTGATCTCACCCAGTTCAATCCGCTGACCACGCAGCTTGATCTGATCATCAACTCGGCCAACGATCAGCAGCGACCCATCCGGAAGCATCCGGCCCATGTCTCCAGACCTGTATAACCGGCCGTACCTGGGGTGATTAATAAACTTATCATTCGTGACGGCCGGCAGATTCAGGTATCCGGCCACGACCTGATCGCCACCAAAGCAGAGCTCACCCACGCAGCAAATAGGTAGGACATCCAGGCTAGCAGGAGCCAGTATGAACGCGGAAGTGTTCTCGAATGCGAAGCCTAGGTGGCGTATGTGGTCTCCTTGAGTCATTTTCTTGACAGAGCAAATGTTGGTCGTCTCTGAGGGGCCGTATCCTTGGTATAGCTTGCCAACCCAATGCCTGGCGACTTCACCGGTCATGGGCTCGCCTGAGGTGACGAGGAACTCCACCTTGGGTACTTTCTGAGGACGGACGAGTGATGCAACCGTCGGCGTCATGCTAAGGTGCGTGATACCCATGGTCGTGATTGATCTCTCCAGGTCGGCAAAAAGCACATCGTTGGTCGCAGCACAGAGGCACATCCCACGGGTGAGAGCAAATAGAATTTCGAAGACGGAAACATCGAAAGCTTGAGAGCAAGCTTGAAGCATGCGAGAGTTCTCCTTCACGGGATAGATTCGGGAGAGGACATCGAGATTGCTGGCGATATTCAGCTGTGTGACGCAGACGCCCTTGGGCACACCCGTGCTTCCTGAGGTATATATGATGTTAGCGACCCGTGAGGAATCAACAAAAGTCCCCAAATTGTCTTCGCTATGGTCGTTGAGCTTGGCGTCATGAAGACTGATGAATTGGCAGCCATCAAGGACGGGCAGTGCGTCTCGGGAACTCTCCTCCGAGATACAAAGACGGAAATTCGCTTGCTCGAAGATCGTGCGAATCCTTGATCGCGGTGTGCTGGGAAGCAACGGCAAGTAAGCACAGCCTGCTTTCAAAATACCTAAGATGCCGGCATACAACATGATTGACTTTTCCATGACAATTGCCACAGGGTCTCCTTCTGACGCTCCCGATGTCAGGACAAGTCGTGCAATTCTGTTAGCTTGACTGTTCAAGTCGCCATATGAGATAGTCTTCAGATCAGCACCGTTATCACCAATGGCTTCGGCGAAGCATATGGCAGTTTTTCCAGGCGAATTTGCCGCTGTTCTCTCAAACAGGGTCGCCAGGTTAGGAGTGCCTTCCAATGTTTTCGGGTCACAGTTGTACTGCGACAGTACGTTGTCAGTGAAGCACCGGGTAATGGAGGATATATCAGAATCGAGATTCTTGACGACATGTTCCAGGATGCATTCAAACTGTCTGAGGAACATCTGCATGTGGGAGGAATGGAAGACATCATCGTGGTAGGTGATGCGGAATCGGAAACCGGTTCCCAGGGGTTCGATCTCTGCCAACAGCTTGGTCTCGAGATAGTCCTCGTGAGCGACCTGCTTGATGGTCTCAGGCTGCTGACGTCCTTCTCGGCTGTGGAGTGACTCCTGGTAGACAAAGAGTGCATCATATAGAGGCTGACCCGGCATTATGCCTGCTGCCTTTTTGATGTCCGCAAGCGGTAGTGTGCAGTGGGCGAGAATTTCGCGGTTTGAGGCATGTATACTTTCCAGAAGTTCCCTGATCGTGTGGGCCTGTCCTATCCTCGACCTGAGGGGGGCTGTTGTAAGGCATGGGCCCATCACATCTTCGATGCCCAGGACAGGAATGGTTCGACCGGAAGTGACATTTCCGATGACAACGTCCTCGGTTCCGAGGATAGAACCCCACAGATACAGAAGGCATGTCTGGAACAGAACCTGCGGACTTATTTCGAGCCGTGCAGAGATTTGTCTGATAAAAGAAGCCTCCACGTTGAGTTTTCGTTCTGCTGAAATTACTTTGCCACTGTTCTTTTGCTTGGCTAACATCTGAGGTATGGCAGTTGGCTGATATCCTAATAAATATTCTGCCCAGTAGGCTCGTGCAGTATCGGCAACATATGAGAACTCGGCTGATTGGTAGTAATTCGAGACAAGACGGAACGAAGGCCGTCCCGCGGGCTGCCCTCCTTGAGCAAGAATATTGAGATCGGAGAGGAGCATGTCAAATGACCAGCCATCATACAGTGCATGATGAATGTGCAACAAGACACTCGTCGTGTTTGGTTTGCTGGGGCTGATCTGGACCGAAAAAGGCCTGAAAAACCCCTCCTCGTCCAGTCTATACCCCCTGTCAAGGTGTTCAACGGTACGGATCTGACTTGCGCTGAGCTCTTTCCAGATGATCTGTTTCATTTGCCCGCCAAGTGCGGCAAACCCTGTCCTCAAGGCCTCATTATTTCGGGCCAGATACAGGAACCATAACGAAATGGTGTCAACGGGGTATGCGCTAGATATGTGTAGCTCAATCCAGTTGCAGTATGCCTCCCGGTTGATCAGCGTCTCCGCTAGCATGGAAACCTGCATAGGCGCACAAGGCACGACGGCCTCGATGTCGCTGATCTGTCGGCCCAAGTTCGGATGATGCTTTGAAATCTCGTCCATATATGCTGCAGTGCTGCCTACTCTTGTCGACGGTTCCTCGACCTCCACTGCACTATCAGCCCGTCCTCTTTGTTGCCGTATCCGGGACCGCAACTGAGAGATAGTCTTGCAGCTTAATATTTCCACAGCATTGGTAGAGAGTCCCGCTCGTCTAAGTCGTGACGCAAGTTTGATGGCAGCAAGAGAGTCCACGCCAGCGGTGGACAGGATTGAACTTGGCTGCAGGTGAATACCTAACACCTCTTGGGCTAGTCCCGCCAGCTCACGCTCAACATCATCCGCAAACTGTGTTGGTGACGCAGAATCATCAGTCCTTGACATCTCGTAGTTGGTCTTCAGCTGCTTCCGGTCGATCTTTCCTGAAGGTAAGCGTGGGAATGATTTCATGAATACGACATCTCCAGGCACCATGAAGACGGGTAGCCAGTTGCGACATGTTTGCAGGACCTCTTCTGCCATGTGGTCATTTGGATCATCGCTCTCACAGAACACGACGATGATACCCTGAATAACGGATGCTGCTGCTCCGTGGCATCCTGATGTATGGAGTACTGCATGCTCGATCTCACCAAGCTCTATTCTCTGTCCACGAAGCTTCACTTGGCCATCCGAGATGCGGCCAAAGCAATCGATAGTACCGTTTTCCCTCATGCGAGCCTTGTCTCCTGTTCTGTAGAGACGCCCGTGTGGGGTATCGATGAAGACTTTTGAAGTCTGCTCAGGCCTGTTGATGTAACCGACTGCGGTCTGGTGGCCCCCAATAGCCAGCTCGCCAGTCGCTCCGTAGGGCAAGACCTCGAAGTGGCCAGAGTCATCGTCATCTAGGGGTGCCAGGATAAAAGCAGACACAGTGTCAAGAGGGAAGCCGACATTATTGGGGGAGGAAGATGCTTCACAGGAGGGCTGGAGTGTGCAGTGGATGGTTGCCTCAGTCGGGCCGTACATGGCCCAGAGAATGCCGGACTTGTGCTCGGCATGCCCAAACTCCTTGATCACAGGCCCTGTAAGCATTTCTCCTATCGTCAGGAGCAGGCGCAGGCCAGGGACATTGTCCCGACTCCTCAGGAGACTGCCGGCTACTGTTGGTGTAAGTTCACAAGCATCGACGCTTAAATTCCTCAGGACGGCGGGAAGGTCGTTGAGCATGTCTGCTCTACTGCAACACACGAGAGTGGCACCCCGAAACAGGGGAAAGAATATCTCAAAGACGGAGACGTCAAAGGTAGGGGCAGCAAACTGGAGAAATCTGGAAAAGTGTGGAATGTGGCGGTCGTGGCCAAGTAAAGCCTGTGTTGCAGCGTCGTGAGAAATACCAACCCCCTTTGGCGTACCTGTCGACCCTGAAGTGTACATGACATACGCGAGACTTTCTGCTGTGGCTTCGCGTCCAAAATAGCAAACATGGTCCAAGTCATGTTGAGCATCGTCGTCTTGATCGACCACTATTACTCTCACATGTGACTCGAGATCGTCGATTTTGGACCTGAGAGTCGTAGTAGTTATAATGACGGTGGCTGAGACATCACGCAAGATAAACTTGACGCGCTCAGGGGGTGCGTCGAGGTTCAGAGGACAAAAGGCTCCTCCAGCCTTCAAGATGGCGAGCTGTGAAATGTACAGCTCAGGGCATTGGGGGAGAAGCAAGGGCACCACAAGCTGTTGTGGTCTATGACTCCCACTTCCACTCCCGTTCACGTCCCCGTTCCCATTCTTACTCTCACTCTCTGGCAGAGCACCCAATATCCTTTTCGCCAAGTGCTCGGCTCGACTATGAAGTTCGGGGTACGAGAGACTTGTATGGGACTTATCCGATGCCTGGTAGTCGATGGCAGGCTGGCCATGGTGAGGGGCGTGCCTGACGAGTTGGTGGAGGATGGAAGGGCCTGGAATCCGCTTGGGGTTGGGGTTGAGGATAGAAAGTGAAGGTGTTTGAGGGGGCATCATGTCTTGGGCTTCAAGGCGAGGGTACGTAACCTTTACGCTCATTGTAGGTAGTGATGTAAATGTAGGTATAGGGGTGGGCGGGCGTGAGTGCAAGGATTGGAGCTGGTCTGAAGAGGCTAATATCTGAGCAAGACGGTAAGCAAGCCCGTGGTGATGACGAGTGGCGACCCTTGTTGTAGCTGATGACAATGATGGTGTTGTTATCTTCGTTGGTGTTGGTGTTGATGTTGTTGATGTTGTTGATGTTGTTGATGTTGTTGATGTTGTTGATGTTGTTGATGTTGTTGATGTTGTTGATGTTGATGTTGTTGTTATAGTGGTGGTGGTGGTGGTGGTTGTATTGATGGTATCGGTCCAGTCACGGACATATCGGCCAGACGGATGGTTAAAACGGGGAGGGCAAATTAAGGGCGGAGGCCATGGTTAAACGGAGATAAAACTGAGGGGAGTGAGTGAGTTAGGTAGGCCAAGTCCCACAGTTTGAAGGGTTGATGGTATCACGAGACTGGATTGAAGCAGGAGGTACTGCCTATTCTGGAAACTTGGAATCTCTAGGGTAGGTAGGTACGTAGATACTTGGGTAGGTATGGACCTGGTAAGGCTTGTATTAGTCTTGGACCACTAAGACAAGCTTGGAAGTGACAGACCAAACAGACAAGCAACAGGAGGAGTGATTGGCTAGGTGAGTTAGTGGTGGTGTGGGTTTTGGGTGCGGCTGCAACATACTTGATATGGAATTTTCTGTGAGATGTAAAGGAAGATGTCCGCCTCATCATCATTATCATTATCAATCACTGTGACTTCCCACGCCCACTCACACTCACAATCCCACTAACTCCCACTCACACAATCTCGTTCTGATGCCTGGTGGCTCTCGGATTTGAAATGGGCGAGATATTATTTGTCTGATATGCCTGTCGCCTATCGAAGGGACCTCGGCAGGGGGCAGGGGCTGGTTTCCCCTCCCCCCCTGGCAGCCTGCTTCCCCGATGTTGCTCCTATGGTACTCTTGTGGTAAGGTAGTAACCCGTCCCTTAGGTGCTTAGGCTAAGTAGTGTAGGGTCGTGTTGAGGGATGGATGAGGCGCACCAGGTGCACAAAAGTTGTCCCAACGTTGTCAAATGGCCTATGAGGATGAGGGCAATGGTCATCATGTACATACCGATCCGTACGCACCACACGTCCCTACCTTGCTCTCCGTGGTCCGCACCAATTTCAATTGCGTCATGCCCAAATTAGTTGGGTAGGTACAACGTACAACCTACCTCAGTGCTAGGTAGTTGGGTAGGGTAAGTACACAGTACAAGTCACCTGGAGGTTCGGAAGTCTCCAGGTGCTGGGAGTTTAGGTATCGAAAGATCAAAAGTTTCAAGGTTGAGTTTGCGAGGCAGGCGCCCTTTCCTTTCGAACAATTACAGAGCCACCCTGCCCTGATTCCAGACATGGGCGTGCTTGCCTGACTACCTAGGGTAACGCGCGGGGCGGGAGGTGCTTACATAATTCATAAGTCATATACTGGTCCGTCATCGGCCCAAGAAGGTTGTTGATTACAACAGATTGATGTACCGAGGCAGCGAGGTACGTACTTATGGAACCTACCCTGCCTACTAAGCAACCTGAGTGCTCATTGTTGATCTCTACCTAAGATAGACAACATCAACAACAATCCATGGATACCACAACAACTCGTTGTAGACCATTATCATTATATATATATATATGTGTGTGTGTGTGTGTGTGTGTATCTAGACGACATGAATCCGCATTAATCTCCATGAACTTACATTGCACCTATACACCCCAGGTATAGTTACCTACCTGGGTACCTAGGTAGGTATATCTCGTCGGGAATATCTAGGGACGTCGTTTCCTTCCCCTTCACCAGCCAGCGATAATTAGGCAGAACATTCTAGGTCCTAACATGTGGTACATATTCAATTATCTGACTAGGTAGGTAGGTAGGTAGGTGCCTACCTAGGCACTGAAGTGATCCTAGTGGGAGTGGGAGTGGATGGGAAAGGTGAAGAGGGCGATAGCATAGATAGCATATCATAGCATACCATCATCGTCAGTCTGAGAAAATGGATCTCTTAGTGCATTGGTCCCAGCCACGGTCGGTCACGGTAATATAATAAACTTCACGTACTCATCTGTCATCTCCATCAATTCTTTTCAAAGTCTTCTCTGCCTCTCGTCATTGATGCTGCCACGTACCTGCTGTCTATACTTCAAAAAAAAAGAATTTAAACAAAATAATAATAATAATAAAAGACAAATAAACCCTTTCCCGAACTCCTCTCTCTCTCTCTCTCTTCCAAACACAAACAAAAACACGTCCATCCTTAAATATGCTTTACGTTCTATCTACTTTCATCTCTTTCTCTCTGCCTCCTTTCCCTCACGAAGCCGACTTCCTCAGCTTACGCCGACTTTCCAAAGATGGTTTCCACCATCTCACCCGATCTCACCGACAAAATCGACAAAAGGGTATCACTCAGCTAGAAAAGAAGAGGGAGAAAATGTCAGTCATGGGTCAAATTGACAACTTCGAAGAAGCAACAGGGACAGAACAGGCTTACTCCGTGCGTGCCCTCACAGCAGCCTTGCAGCCAGATTCCAGAACCTGGCGCGACAGTCTCGTTCGTGAACTTGACCTTGTAGTCGCGGGAAACTTCCATCACCCGCTTCTCGCCATCCTCCGTCTCCACTGACCATCTATCAGACCGGGGCTTAGAGCTGCCCACTCCGTCCTGCTCAGATGGAAGCATCTTCCAAGCATCCTTAAGCATATCGATGTGCGCCTTCCTCTGGTATCCCGTCGCAGCAACCACAAGGTCCACGTCCAGGATTTCCTCGCCCGAGTTAGAGCCGAGGAGCCTTCCCTCCGTCTCAACAAGCCCATCCGCCTCAAGCGTCACGTCTCCTGGAAGCGCTTCGCGCACCCGCAGCTGCAGCTTGTCGTCGTCCTCATCTGCCGACACTAGTTGCCGTCCACCCATGATGCGGTGCGGCCACTCGGTCTCGTCAAAGCCAATATGTCGCTTCTGCTCATACATCATCTCGAACAGCTCCTCAATCAGTCCCAGCCGCACCACTCCGTAATTGGTGGCTTTGGCCTCCTTGATCAGGTTCTGACGGTACTGAGATGGCTTCGGGTATAGCTTGTCAACCCAATCTGGGTTGAAGATGCAGTTGACACTGTGCGCACGAAGAAGGTCAGCCAGTAAGCTACAGAACAAATCCACCACCTCATACCATCCTTCTGTTAAACCTTGGGGATTTGTCAACACTTACAATGGCGAGTCGTCACTCGGTTTAATGAACTCCGACTTCATGATCATGTACGTTTTGGAGTTGGGGTACATGTTGGTCACGTTGTTGAAGATCTCGGCCGCACTCTGCCCGCCCCCGATAACCGCAACCCTGACGGGTGCATTGCGGTCGCCTAGGATCTTGGGCAACATGTACGCGTACTGCGATGAGTGGATCACCCTCGGGCTCTTCTCTGGCAGCGGCTTTGGGATCTTCGCCTGTCCGCCCACGGCGACAACGACATTGCGCGCACGGTGCGTGCTGGTCGCCCCGGTCTTGGAGTTTCTCTCCACCACCGTAAACACCTTGACGCCGTTCGCGTCCTCCACAGGTGACACCGACACCACCTCACTGTTGTACCTCACAACATCATCGAAATGGCTGGCACACCACCGCAGATAGTCCTCGTACTCTGTTCTCGCCGGCAGGAAGGTATCCAGGTTGATGAAGTCCAACAGACGCCCCTGGTTGTGAACATAGTTGAGGAATGTGAAGTGTGATCTCGGGTTGCGCAGAGAGGCCATGTCCTTGATGAAGGAGATCTGCATCTTGGCCCCAGGGAGGAGCATGCCAGCGTGCCAAGCAAATCTGGGTTGCTTCTCCAGAAACAGGACATTGGGTGCTTCCGTTAGGCTCCCTGCCTCGAGGGCATCGTTGAGAGCCACGGCAATGGACAAGCTCGCCGGGCCGAAACCGACGCAGAGGAGATCATGAACAGAGTCCAAATCCGAGGCCTGGAGGTGGGCCGTCTTGTTGTGGTACATCTTCTGAGGCGCAATCTGCGCACTGCCGTTGACGCTGTTGACGCCATTGACACCATTTGAATGACCGTTGCCATTCATGTCATGGCTATCAAACTCACTGTGGGGTGCCATGTCTGTGGTTTGGAGAAAGGAAGAGAACAAATGCTGGGTATCGTCTCTTAGCAAAAGGTAAAGGTCGCAGACAAAGTTCGGCTCGGCACGAAAGGGCGGGTCCGCTTGAATGTGTGGTGTGGTGTGGTGCGTGTGGTGCGTGTGGTGTGTGCGTGGTGTGTGTTAGGGTATGTGTATGGGTACGTTTGCCGTCAAGCGAAGAAAGGGTTACAAGCTTGCGTCAAACGCTGATGTATTCTTGATCAGCAATTTGTGTACCGTAAGACTGGTATCACGTTGGGGTATCAAAGAGAGGGAAGAGTCTTTCTAAGGTATCAAGAAAACTCATGTGTAAATCATGAGGAGGAGGGAGGGCACTTTATTTAGGTAGTACTAGCCCTTGCCAACTTCGTTGACTATGGCACCACTCGTCTGCAGCCTTGACTAAAAGCGCTCCATCGAGCCCCTGGGATGGTAAGGATGGGAGGCACAAGCTTCCCATCTTGGAACGAGCTCCTCCTCACCCACCCACGTTGCCAAGCTACCCTACTTACCTATACCCTCCCCTCCTTAGCTGGGCCAAGACAAAACTTGCTGCCATGGTACCGTACTACCACATGGTACGAATAGAGAGACAAAAAAAAAAAAAACACAAGGAAAAAAACACAAGCCAGGGATCTGCGCAGGAAAATTGAAAAGAGTGAAATCGTCATCCACTCACAACCTGGAAGGACCCATAAAGCCCACTCTAAAGACGGTGGTCGGGCGAATGTGGGTCAGTTACGCCTCCGTTTTGGCGACATCGGTGATTATCTTTGGATCTGATAAGATCTGGAGCACAGAAATGTGGGCCCCTTTCCCAACGACAACTCGATCAGATTTTCGACTCGTGCCTCCGAGCCACGGACTGTTTCCCTAATGAATTCACAGTCTCCCTCTCACGGTGCTCATACAGTCAGGACAACCTGACACCTCCCCACCTGGGCATACGAAGGTATACGCACAGTGAATATATACTTCTATACATAAAAAATACATATGTACCTAGGTACTTAAGCACCTATGTATATGGTACTTTCCCATGTGTGTCGTGTGTGTGTGTGTGGTGAAAACTAGGCAGATCTATCTTGTGTCACTACAGTAATCAAATCTTGCTACCTGTTTCCACTGCTGTGGATCTAGACACACACTGGGCACTTCATACACTTGCAGGAATGGAAGTCCTCCAAACTCCAGGTCCTCCTGTTGCGCAACAAGCAGCTAACATTGAAGAATTCGCCCCTGATGACGCCAGAACATTAATCGTCCCTCCAGAAGCCCCTCGCACCACTTGCAATTGACCTCGAGTGATGTGCATGCAGATGCGGGCCCTCTCTCAGAATACATACTGTACACTACACCATGCCACACAGTATATAACCTTCACGTGTGGATCAGATGCACTGAAGACTGCGGAGCCATTCACACAGTCCCGACAGTACACAGCATCGACAAGCAGCTTTTCGTCAGATCTTTTTTCATCACGGGGCAAGCCACCAGACGCGAGACAGGTGGGTCCTTTGTACCGACCCCATCAACAAGGATTTCTCATTGGCCTTAGATGATCTGATAAGATCCGGCCGCCCCGTTATTGACTCTAGTAGCGTAAATGATGCGAAAAAGTACGGAGTGAGGATCCTGACAGCTTGAACCCATGCTTCCTCGTCAGCGCGAGCACAATTCTCATTGCAAGTGCTGCCCCCCTCTTTCTCACCAATAATTTGTCTGGTTTCCCCTCTCTTCTTTGGCTGCTCCTCTTGGGACTTTCTCCGCTCCGACTGAACAGCACAGCGAAGTCGGAGACCTCGTCGACGAGATTTTCCTTTCTTGGTCCTCATCCCTAACCTAAGGCTTCAAGTATTTCGTATGCCAGTGCCCAGATTCGGGTACAGATGCCGCGAGTTGATGGGCTCCCTGCGTCCACACCGCACAGGCAGGGCTGGCAGGACGCACGCTGCCGAGAGTTGTCCCTGCATGTGGCAGGCTGTCGGGTGGTCTCTCCTCGTGGTCGTGACTTAGACTCGCATGATTGTCGCATGAGTATCATTGCAGATCCCCGCAATAAAGTTTTTAGAGGGCAAAAACGTTGCAGCGATCTTCAACGGGTCTCGGAAGCGAGCGAGAATGACCGAAGCCGTCCATGGGCAGACGGGCTGACGGGCAGACGGGGTAATGGCCTGCGTTCACTTTCCAAGCATCCAGGCATGCCAAGGTTCTGGCGTCACATCATTCGAAGATATTCAAAGGTACGGTGACATGGCTCGGTGATCGTCAACACCATCACGAACTTCATAATATACTTTTCCCCATCAATCGACTGCCCAGCAGCCCAGGTGGCGGAAGGATTGGAATGACAGGATGGATGTGACCACGTCTAACAGAGGACCCGCAAAATTCGGCTTGAAGTCCTGCTAAAAACCGTGGCACCAACCCTTCCATCGCCTATTACATGTGCATGTACCTCTCTGGTCCTCTATGTATTGCAATACGCCGTGGATCATCTTGATCTTCGATGCCTGCATTGGCTATCCGAGATGCCGGTAAGCTGTCTCTTACCGTCTCCTTGTTGACCTCCTTCGCTCTCTGTTCTATGTAGTTAATGAAACGGAGCTAATCGGTGTCTCTCACTGTCATGAGACAGGCCAACAATATTGATCAGATGGTTTGTGGTCGAAAAAGGCCCACTGTGTCTTATTTCAGATAAGTATAATTGACGTATGGTTCCTTCCACAAGAGCTAGGTGTATCTATAATGAGCTGCTGCCCTTAATTTTGTCTGTATGACTCGTTTGCATACGCATGAGGGACTTACATGCCCCAGTTGACCCAAAGCCGTGGGGTTGTTCTGCTGCGTTATTTTTACCATGTCCGAAGAGGAACATCTGTCCCCAAGAGTCATGGCCCACGTCTAGAATACCATCGCATGGACCTGGGCATATCCGACAATATTCAATGCTTCGAAATCCGGTGTCCGAGGTCCGAGGCCCTCTGATGCCCGGTGGTACACTGGGCATAGAGCACATACAGTAATCTACTCTTTTTTACATCCAGAGGTCTTCTTTGAAAAATGCAGCCGGAGGAAGGCTTGCTGCCTATGTGTCTGTGTCTGTGAGAGAGTCATGGACCTAGATCCCTGGATTCCATTAGCAAATTAGTCCACAAGGCTAAGGCTCAGACATCATCCCCAGACTTTGGAGCAGAATTTATGCATACATACGCGACAGGGTGTAAGAATCACCGCACTCCGGCTGGTACGTTGTGACTACGGGATCAGCGTCCACGCCCACGCCGCCCTACGCATGGCGAACCACAGAATGGCAAACTCTTTTCTTTCCCTGCCCCTGTCCGACTACACGTCTTTGACACTCTGATAGCCCTTGTCATTCGATTTCAACCAATCCATGCTATTCCATCGGTACTGTTGTCGGCCGCTCCGTGCCCTATGGGACTCCTTTCTCGTCGCCGTCCGCGTCCATCGTCACGTGCCGAACGCCATACCTGAAACAAACCAGGTGACTTCGTCAACACTATGGCTTTCATGGCCATCCCGGCTTGTTGAATTAGCCTATGGCTCCTCATCAACGTGGTCACTAAACAGTCATGATATCACAGCAATGCCTGAACCGACTCGGCTGGATTTTTGGATTAATGCGAAAAAAAATGACTAACAAATAATGCCAAGCACTGGAGAGAGATACAGCGGCGCTGCAGAGAAAGGTGGTGGTAAGCCTTGGAGGTAATTAGACAACGGGGGGTTTGAAAACTTATCCAAGACAAACGAATATTTCCGATATAAATAGATGCCGGGATACCCTGAGTTTCTGAGGGACAAAGAAGGGGATACTGGGTTGGTCATATTGATATTCTGAAATCGATCAGTTCATCTGCAACCATATTGCTGCCTCCCCGGGGTCTACATACAGCTGAAGACAAGCCGACGAGTGATAATATACTCCTTATCACAGCCCCAGTAAGTGGGGGTATACTTACTTTAGATAGGTATTTAGGAGGTCCCGAGTATGTACAAGGATTTAGGCACGTTCGGGGCGAAGTAATTACAGCGTATTTCCTCCAAGGTGTTGTCGTAGGTGATACGTGTTCTCTGCCGTCAGGTCATGACCGGGGAACGATCTTGTGCTGGCATAGGTAGTTTGTGTTGAGCGGGAAGGTTATAGCGAAAGTGTGTTGCATTGAAGAAGCGAGAGCTCCGGGAAAATACATGAGTGGGCAGAGCTATTTTGTATATAATGAGACATGGAGAGTGCCGGTGCGGACTACCTAACCCATGACGTCTAGTTCCAACACTTTGCTGTCCAATGACCCTAATAACAACATTTAATACTATTTGAGATACTGCAGTTGGTAACGATGTGTTCGCATTATCGGGCTTTTGATTAGTTAATACCATCGCTACTGTACACGTTCTAGTTGTTGAAGCGATATTGAGCTTGTAAACGATGCCATCTCCGTCAGTGGTTGTTTCTGTGGGCTACAATATCTCTCCGTATTTTCCATGGTTTTAACATTCGCAAATTCTGACTAAGTTGCTTGTGTGGTTGGCAGGTGTGGTGTCTATTATTAAATTGTCTAAGTAGAGGATAACTTTGTGATGGATACAGTCCATATATAAAAGAAAGCACCACTTTCACAGACGCATTCATCTCCATAGTGCTTGTTCAAGACAGGGGTAGCACTATGAGATCGACAGCGAAGCGAGTGCCCATGTGGGCAGGATGATACTGAACACCACTAAATGCTTAACTCGTGGTTGACCTGGTATTATCCCCAGTCATGTTGCGTCTGTTGTAGAGTAACTGTAATCATCAACATTCAATCTGGCATTTCTTCCTTTCCACATAATGAAAAAGTCACTCGAATGGACCCTTCGGACCCCTCACGCCTTCGAAACATCCATGGAACGCCACCATAAACTTTAGCAACAACTCTGTGCTTCCATCCCTCGCCAGCGCGAACATTCCCCAAGGCTGCCCGTTTATATTCAGATTTTCCACCGGCACAGTCGCAATAGGCCAGCCGGCGCAGGATGAAAAGCTGACGAGCGAGGCATCGGACGCGGAGAGGACGATGTCGAGGTTTCTATCGTGCATGATCTTGGCTATCCCATCATGTCTTGCGATCCGTCTCAGGGTGGCAGTTGCTGCATCGTGTTTTCCCGGCGTCATGGTGCTGTCGAGGCATTTGACGAGCTCCGTTTGAGTTGTATAGGCTAAGAAGTGAGGTAGTTAGTGTGAAGTTCGAAGGGAAGTGGCGTTAGATGCTTATGTTCAAATTAAATTTGAAGACTTACGTTCTGGCATCGCTTGGGCAGCATGGTCTTCGTTCCAGACGATGAGGTCGGCTAGATTGGTGAGCTTGGGGTTGTGTTCGAAGTTCCTAGAGATGAAGTCTTGGAAGACACCGGCAAATTCATAGTCTATTAGGCAGTCTTAGCATTTGTTCTCCCCTTGCCTCTGACGCGGTGGCATAAAAAGTCACTTACAAGAAATGCTGTGTACCGTTTCACCTTCATACATCAGGATGTCTGGATTTGGGGGATTTTCCAGCGGAAAGACCACTCTAGCACCCAAAGTCTCCATCTTCTTGACAACCGAGGCATATCTATCTTTCTGTATATGAAGTCAATCAAGTAAACAATAAGTCCAGTAAGCAGCATACTCTCTGGACTTACCACTTCAGCTGAAGCCCATTTCCAGCTGGAACCCGGATCGGTCCCCCACTCGCTGTCCAAAACGCCGATCGACAGTCCATCCCAGAGATATCTGGTGGGGTTTTCACCCTCAGTGGGGGGAGGTTCCTCGTGTTCCGCATCTGCTTTACCAGATAAGATATTGGATAGTGACGCCAGGTCGTGTGGGTCCCTCGCCATCAAACCGATTCGATCAAACGTCTCGCTGATCCTACAGACGCCATCGATAGGGACGGATCCATGGGATAAAGTCAGACCATAGAGTCCGTTGACACTGGCCGGGAAAACATTGGATCCTCCTGTCTCGGTGCCAATACCCAGGGGAGCGAAGCCAGCTGCTATGCTGACGGCAGGTCCAGTCGAAGAGCCTCCACACCAAGGCTGATGCTCATCCCCCAGACTCTCCAGTCGGTACGGAGACAGGGTTTGGCCGCCATATGCACTCCAACCAATGGGAGTGTTGTCGGATCTGAGAGAGTGTACCGGTCAATGCCTGGTCGTGGATAAATGAATGTTCACAGGGGAGACTAAACCGACTTGAGGCCGCAGAATTCGGTGAGGTTGCCTTTTCCTAGTATTAATATGCCCGCTTCGATAAGTCTGTCAACCAAGGTGGCATTTCGTCTGGGTCGAAGAGATGCAACGGCACAGGAGCCAGCCGAGGTGATCATACCCAAAGAGGAGTCTGTCACGATAGCATCCTAAAGCACAAGATGTTGCCAGACAGTCAGCATCACTAGGTTGGAAGAAAGAATAGTTCAACTGGCCATGTACTTGCTTTGAGAATGATCGGAATTCCATGAAGGACACTCCTAATCTTGCCTTGCCTCCGCTCCTCATCGAGCCTTTTTGCCCGGGCTACTACTATGTCTCTGGGACACACGGATAAGACAGCATTGAGCTTCATCCCAGAATTATTATGTCGATCAATCTGGTCTAGTAGAGACTTAACGAGAATCTCGCAGCTTATTTGCCCTGTGTGCATCATGTGCTGATACTCGTGTGCCGAGTGTTGGAGGGAGCAAGCCCCTGCGGTGGACTCGGAGTGGGTGGACATGTTGGGCATGTTTGTTTGCTCTTGGGATTGTCCGACCGACTCAGACAACATCATGGATTATTATATCCCTCCTATTTATGACGGGTGAGCCTAGTATTTATATGTGAATTATATCCCTTCTCCTTTATCTCGGTGCCTGGTTGGAACTTGAGGTTGGTGCAAGCCAGGCTTCCGTATAACGACGGAGAAAGATAAGCCCGCGATGACTTCTTGATTTGCAATCTTTTGACTGTTGGATATGCGCATTCTTCAGCCTCATAACCTAGCACTTGAAGCTGAGTGTCCTTGAACTCATCGCCTCGACCAGGTTGACATGATTGTCCTTTTCTAGGGATTTTGTTGTTACATATTGTTTTTATTTGGTTTTGGGGGGGGGGGGGCGAGGGCGAGATTTGAAAAGGGTAAGGGTTGGAGTTGGCCAGCTGGTAACAATTAGTGGCAAGACGATCTGCCAGCTGTCAAAGTCCCCCTTTCACTTCGGCTTACTGTGACATCTCTCGCCTGGGATTCCCTGAAAAGGCCGCTCATACCACTCACTACCAGGAAAACGGTTTGGGAACATTGAAAGACCAAATAACATGTTATTATTGCCTCTCATACCGAATAAAGCAAGACCAGTATAGACAAACTGTGTGTTCTCAGTATCTGTTGTGTGGTGGTTGGTTGCTGTAGGCCAGGCCTATCATGACCACGGAAACCAGACAACGTGACCATGACGCTACACTTGTTCATCTACACCAGCCGGTGCTTCATTCGGCCCCAAGTTTCGAGGATCATCCATTCCTCCTTTACAATCACTCGCAATACTTCCAGAATGGCTTCAACCGGTGGCAGTGGCGGTGGTAGAACCAGTGGCAACAACAACGACGGCAGCAATAACAACAACAACAACAACAACAACAACAATGACAACGGCAAGCCGTCTCTTGAGAAGCGCGCCGTCGTCTCGTCCTTCCTTTACAAATTCGTCCAAGAGAACGGTCAAAGGAAACCAAAGGTTGCCTTGTTCAAACGAAGCGGTCAAGTGCGCACATACCAGTGAGTGTACATTCTTTTTATTACCGGGGCTTGTCGAAATGCTACATCCAGGCTACCTGCTTCTCATCCCGTCACCTGGAATGATCTTCCCTGCCCGTCCTCACCGGTTTGTCTCCAGGTTGAAACGTGTCACTTTCTGCACCCTTGTTGACCCGTGCACTGCATATTCCCAGCCTCGCTCTTGTCTTTGTCATCTTTTCTCGTGACTGCGAATTCACTGGCTAACGCATACTGCAGACATCGTTGGGCCGTAATATCGGGGAGCATCGAGCCCGATGACCCTTCGCCGCAAGCAGCGGCCTGGAGAGAGATTCTGGAAGAGACCACCCTGACTCCATCTTCGCTCGAACTCATGCGTCAGGGCAAGAGTTATGTCCTTCCGGATGAGTCAATTGGTCGAGAATGGAATATCAACCCCTTCGCCTTTCGTTTGAAGGACGAGAACGAGGGCGGCAAGGGCGAGAAGTCCATTGTATTAGATTGGGAACACGAAACCTGGGCCTGGTACGACCCCTTTGAAATTGAAGACTCAGAAAGCTTTGGTGCCGTGCCGCGCCTAGCCGAGAGCCTGCGACGTGTCTGGTTTGAGAAGGACCTCGGCGTCGATGCTGGTGCTGTCCTGACCAACGGTCTTGACAGACTCAAGAATGACTACCAGAGTGGGGCGCGTCAACTGGCCGGCGCTGCCTTGGAGATACTGCGAGACATCGTTCTGAAAATGGACACGAGCCAGCCGCCCGACGTCTGGTGGACCAAGATCCGGTTCGCCTCCTGGCATATCTGGAAGAATGGCCGTGAATCAATGGGCGCCGCCATCCTGAGCGTCCTACTGGCGGCCCTGAAGAGCATGGAGGACATAATCTGGCAGCACAAGGATGATTTGTCTACGTCAGCGCGGAGAGATGCCGTTGTAGAAGAGCTTGACCGTCGCATCGCTTCAAGCAATGATGCGGCTAGAGCAATTTCGGCCGCATTCGCAAGCTTCTTACATGGTCACTTCGCGGCCAAGTTGGAGTCCAGTCAGCCGATCAAAATATTGACAGTCTCCGAGAGTTCCACAATCACACATGCCCTCCGCAATGTCATCGCAACCACTGGCATCTCACTCGACCTCCGTGTCTTGGAGTCACGGCCGTTGTTTGAAGGCGTGTCACTGTCCAGCTCGCTCATCAACGCTGTTCCCCCGTCGTTCGAGAGATCGACAGTGGTGCATGCCAACGAGCCAGAACAACATCGCAAAGCGCCCGTTCCGAAGCTCCAGGTCACACTTTACACAGACGCTTCTTCAGCACTTGCCTCGGACGATGTGGATATTGTCTTGATAGGTGCGGACCGTATTGCCGAATCTGGCGCCGTTAGCAACAAAACAGGCTCACTGCCCGCTATCCTCAGCGCCAAACATATTTCACCAGGTGCAAAAACAGTCATTCTTAGCGAAACCGGAAAAGTAGCTCCTCCGAGCGTTGCAGCTGCGCATGTTGTGGAAGACAACGGGCCCACTCAGCTGGTGCGTGCATGGAAGGCGGATTTCAACGGCGAGAGGATCAAGCGTGCTGCGGGTACGCTACCCTCAACCCCCACCAGCGAACAGGATGATGGCCAGTCGCATCCTCAACAGCCGTTGGGCAATGATACGGTCCAAGTAGACATTCGTAACGTGTTATTTGAATGGGTCCCTCCTGAGTTGGTCGATGTTTATGCTACAGAGCAAGGACTCTGGACAGTGGCGGACATACAAAAACACTCCGAGGCATTGGGTGTCGAAGAGGAGAGGTTTTTCAAGGACATCTAACGGGACACTATTACCAACAAAGATCGACGTTCTTTCTCTGCATTATAATGTACCGAAATATATGAGAAGCACTCACTCACTTCCTTGCGTCGTCCATGATCCGTCACAAAACGCCTCAATCTTGGTAACACTAAGCAAGAGACCTGTCAGTACGCGCGCGATCTGATGCACGAGACGATTGATGACAAGACAGGAGACCGACACCCCCTGCCCCTTCCCCCTGACATGCTTGACCGTCGTCGATGGCCTGGCTTTTGCTCTACATACATAATATACTACTACTGCTGCTGCTTGCTGCTACTGCTGCTGCTGCTGCTACTGCTACATCTTGCCACGAGCAGATTGCCATCTATGGAAACCATGTGTAACCTCAGTGTGTGATGACGACCTCGCATTTGTCCAATACGGCCGGTTACTGTATATGAAGCATGCCCGAGTCTGCCAAGTGCCCACAGCAATCAAGCTCCCCTCGGGCGGCGGGCGGCGAGCCATGCGAGATGCGGGGTGATGCTCGTCCGCGACCAGACATCGCCCCACCTACCGGGCAATATGGTCTTCTGTCATAGGCCTAAAGGTCGTGAAGGCTGCAGTACCCAGGCCTGCCAGGCACGCCAGGTTACAGCAGACGCTGTTGCCGCCACTGCGGCTAACCAATGCGGGCTCTGCCTTTTGCTGTGGGTGTCATTGTAGCAAGGGAGTCCAGGGCTGATCACCAACTGCAGCTCCCACTCCCTTCCGCGCTTTGCCCGCGACTCGCATCAGATCCCGGACAATCTTAGCTCCTTCGCTCGGTTCTGATGACCACAACGATGTAGTCGTCTCTCGACCCGGCCATGCTTGAAAAAAAGAAACAAAAACAAAAACAAAAAAAAGGACAGCAAATTCGGGGGCCTTAGAATCTGCTTTGCCAAAATCACAGTGCCAACATTGGACCAACCGACCGACCGTCACTGTCGTCCAGGTCAAGTGGGCATCCCTTCCCACGATCCGAGTAGCCGGCCGTGGGTCACGACAGCAGAAGTAACAGAAGCAAATCGGTGCATTTCTACAGAAAGGCATACCAGGCGCTCTCCGATGCAAGTTCGCCTGTCCTGCTTGCCTCTCTGAACTGGTTCGCGGTCTGAGGTACACACTCTCTTTGGAAACCAAGAGGAACAGGAGAAAGACGCGACGAGCTGTCTCGAGGAAGCCACACCAGCCTGCCTCAAGCCAACCAGCTCCACATCAAATATCAGTGACAGCCCGCCAAACCGAAGGGGCGTGCTGTGCTTTGACAATCTTCGAGGATTTTGTTTGAGATGCAGCTCTGAATCACCGACACACTGCACTCAGCTTTCCCCATCTTCCTGATGGGTGTTCGACGTACATCACAACCACCCCCTGCCAGCCTTGCAGACGACATTGTCGTGACGCGCAAGTGCTGGAGTAAGCCGTAGCTGGCTTAGACGAAGAACAAGAAAAGAAGTCTCTCTACCGCCATGCGCGCATCTGCTCAACCAGCAGTCTCTAGACCGGATGGGCGTTTGCCCGTAAACCCTCGCCGGAATCATGTCAAGACTGACGCTAGGAAAAGGGTCGCTCAGGCGTGAGTATCATCAACCCAGCCTTCCGAACCTTTCTCGCTACCTTCAATTTTCTCCTTTACCAACCCCCCCCCCCACATCATTCTCACTACTCAGTTGTATGAGTTGTGCAGTTTGCGTCGGGCCTACTTCCTTAATGGACACCCGTTTCTTTCGAGCCATACCAGCTGACATGATGGCTCTAGCTGCAATGGCTGCAATGTGAGGCGTATCAGGTGTTCGGGCGAGAAGCCCTGTTCACAATGTTCCAGTGCCGGCCGAAGCTGTGATTATCCCGCTCCGGTCGAGAAGGTCACCATACCTCGCAGTCAGCTCAACGATCTCCAAGCTGCCAAAGATTCACTCGAAAGATGCCTTGAGCAAGCGATCCCAGACCCCGTCACACGTCAGAGCCTCATGGCACAAGCGCGGCAGGCGATGACACCACCCGGGAGCAGTGCTGCACCAATGAGGGACGATGAACTGCAACACACATCGCCAGCCACGTCGACTTCAACCCCCGGCCTGTCTCCTTGCGGTGACAATCTCCAGCAGTATCAATACTACCAGCCGCAGGGGATCACTTGTAACACGGAGGCAGCACCGACCGAGGGATCATTGCTCCAGGATCGCGACGGAACAAAACGCTGGCTAGGTGGCACCTCGGGCGCTACATTTCTTGACCACCTCAAAAAGTTCATGTACACACTCAAATCGTCAATCGGGTACAATGAGACACCCACTGAGACGTCCCCTGGATCATGGTTTCTGGCATCACGAGGACAGTATCAAACCTCCGACTCACGGTTGCTGTACATGCCCACGCCTGACAATGCCAATATACTCACCCAACCAAACGAGATCCAGGCACGCTACCTGCTCTCCAAGGTCGACACATACATACAGGACCGTATGGGCCAGTGGGCGTGCGGAGGTATCTACTACTTTGGCGACTTCACTTTGGAGAACTGGCACGCCGTTAGACGCGATCCCAACCGACAACGGGAGCTAGCATTCTACCAAGCTGCCTTTGCGCTGGGGACCATCTACTCTTTGACAACTGCCAATTCTAGGCAAGAGGGCCAGTTGGGAGAGATGTACATCGCACGCGCACGCAGTATCCTCGGAGACCTCTTAGACATATCTCGGTACAGTATCCGCGATGTGCCCACCCTGGCATTGATGGCCATGTATATGGCAGAGGTAAATCGGCGGGACAATTCCTATCATTACTTGTCCAATGCTATGAACATCTGTTGCATGTTTGGTGGATTCAAGGGGCTTTTTAGCGACGAAAGGGACGTCCGAATCGTGTGGACACTATATTGTCTGACCAGGGACGCGAGCTGCTTGATGGGTCGTCCACCCGTCTTCCCAGACGAGGCCTTTCAGCTTACAGAACCATCGGTTGTGGCGTGAGTCTATCGCTCTATCTCTTGGCCGCCTTGAACAGAAGTCTCACCTCGGCAAGCTGAACTGAACTGACATCTGCTCAGTAACCTTCCACCACCCGACGGCCTGTGGGCCCACGTAAAGCTTTCAAGAATCGCCGGCTATATCGTCTCGAACACGTACTCCATAGCGCCTCGGGAAGACATAGTAAATGCCGAGGACCCGGTTGCCCAGGTAGTCGAGCCCCTGCGCATGCTGGGCGAGTGGCGCGAAGGCCTCAAACCAGTTCTTCAGATACCTTTAGACCTTCCGGCAGAGCCCCAGATACCCTTTGAAGTCACTCCAGACTTGCGAATGCCAATGGGCTCCCCAGAAAACCGCACAGATCTCTGTGCAGACCGAGCTCTCTGCACATTGCACATGAAATACAACCAGGTAAGGCTCTACCCTGTGCATCCTGGGTACCACATGGCTGGTACTTGACGCATATCATGCTGACAGTTTCCCATGGAAGCTCATAATCCTCACCCTCCGGCCTCTGTTCTTTCTTGCTGTCAAGTCGTACATAGGTGGGGACCTGATTAGCTCCACCCGCGACATCTATGACCACCCCCACTGCGACTACATCCTACAATGCAGAGACGCTGCGCGGCGCAACCTGCGCCTGGGGCGACATATCTCCAAGCGGTGCAGCTGGGGTGATGACATCCCTGGCAAGCTGACCATGCCGGACCTGCACCACATCTTCAACGCTGCGGTGGTCCTGCTTCTGCACCACATGGTCTTTATCGAAGTTCGCACCTCGGATTCTGACGGGATCCGGTTTGCCAGGCGCGTATTCGAGAAGGAAGCGCAGACAGAATGCCTGTCTGGTGGTGCTGGTGGCGGTGGTGCGATCGCGACGGGTTACGCATCAGACTGTCTGGGCGTGCTCACTGACCTGGCGGCACTTGTGGCACGCATCCGTCCGCTACGGTTCAAGGGGTCCCAGCACGTCACAACAGGCGTCGACGACATAGGCTCGAATGTCGGAGCTGGCAATGTTGCTATCGGCGAAGATGCGGCTGTTGCGGTGAGCGTCATCAGCGATGAGGATCTTCAAACCAACCTTATGATGCCGAATCCATTCGGAACTGACATGTCTGGTCTATACAGCCCCTTCGTGATGGCAGGGGGGCACACCAATCAGAAAGAACTGCAGAGATGGATGGAGGAGGACAATGTGGCGGTTCTAAACAGTCCTTTTGATGTTTGGCATGTGATCTGAGACGAGGCGAGGCGAGGCGCAGCAAGGTGTGGAGCGCCGTGTTTGGGTTTTGCTTATGTGTTTGTTTGTTTGTTTGTTTGTTTGTTTCTCTGATTGAGCTTTCCTTTTGTTTTGCTAATATGGATACCAAAGTGAGTTTTTCGTTGTTTTCTATTCATTGGTCTTTCTTTCATTCTTTCATTTTCCTCCCCAAATTGGAGAAGGTAATATGGCAGATGTACTAGTGCCGGCGACTTGAGTATCGTGGTGTTGACGCATTGCAAGGCCGCCTGACACTGGCATGTATGGTTTTGGAATGATCTCCCGGGGCTGTCGAATGCTAGCCACGCCGATGACTGATGAAGAGATGAAAACGCCCCCAAAAAGGTAACTAATACCCAGTGCACACATATATATGTAGATGTCAAAAGTCAAATGCAGACTCATATGCTTATTGGTTGGCATGACTCCAGCATTGTTTTCAAACCCCTGACCGTTCGTGCCTGTTATCAATGCATGTCCCGGGAGACCAACCTCAATGAGGAGGGGGCGGACTCTGATGGATTGGCGAGTGAAATCTTATTATACCAGTATGCTTGTTCTGCAGTGGATCGGGCTCTACTTTCTGGCTGTAAGAGGGCTTACATCGTTGCGCGATCCAAGCTTCGGCCGGGGAAAGAGGGCTTGCAAATGTACATTATTGGTTGTTATCGGATGACCCGGCATTCATACGTATCTGCTTGGGAAGCCAATGAAGCAGCAAGACGCATGTTTCTGTGGGGCACAGGTAGGATCAGATTCGGGACTGGACCCCTAAATGGACACCTACATACATATTTAACCCTTGAGAGTGCATTAACAAGCCAAGAAATAAGAGAGATTGGGAAGGTGGTATGGTCAATGGTCAATATAAAATGGCAAGCGTTCCCTGGTGAACCTTTCTCAGGCTTATGATGGCCTCATCGCCACCAAGATGCATTCAGTCGCTCCCATACTCCTCGTCCTCGCCTTCGCGCACAGTGCACTCGCAGCATCAGTCTGCAATGGCTATGCCGGCCTATGCGACAAGCTGTACTCGAATGTAACCTTCATCGGCTCTCACGACAGCGCCTTTGTCGGCATCCTGCCCACCGACAACCAGTTCAAGTCCGTAAGCGATCAACTTTCCGAGGGCGTTCGCTTCCTGCAAGCTCAAACCCACAATGACGACGGTACCATCGAGTTATGCCACACCTCCTGCACGGAGAAAAATGCCGGGTCTTTGGAGGACTATCTCGTCACAATCGCAACATTCCTGGACGACAACCCCAACGAAGTCCTCACGCTATTGTTGACGAACCAGGATGGGATCGTCGCCGCCGACTTTGCGGCGGCTTTTGTGGCCGCGGGTGCGGATACTTATGCCTACTCTCCCGGTTCTACTCTGACGATGAGTGAGTGGCCGACGCTGGGCGACCTCATCGATGCTGGCACGCGACTGGTAGTTTTCATGGGTAGGTTTACTCGCCCATTCCAAGCGATGAGCATCTCAGGTTGTAGAGAAGTGACCACGCCCATCTAAAAGTCACTCACAGATTACCCGGCCGATAATTCTGTCAGCTACATCCTCGCCGAGTTCACATCGTACATTTTCGAGACGCCCTACGACACGACTGACTCCTCCTTCCCCGAGTGCAGCATCGACCGCCCCAGCGGTGCCAGTGCTGATGGCAGGATGTACCTGGTGAACCACTATCTAGATTATTCGCTGTTGGGCATCGACATTCCTAATCAGTTGGCCGCCTCCACCACCAACGGAGAGACCTCAATCCTTGATCAAGTTAGCATTTGCACTGGTCTGTATGGCCGTAATCCCAACTTCATTTTGGTGAGATCCACTGCATTTTCCTGGCCCTCCATCTTCTGGCCATAGAAACGGGCCTATAATGCTGACAATTGGGCTTTACAGCTTGACTGGATCTCCGTCGGAGACGCCATGACCGTTCAGGCCTATCTGAACGGCGTCGGCTCCCTATAACATCCGAGTCCCGTTGGAGGTGATAGGTTGGCATGTATATAGTCTGATATAGGCATATCATATGCTCATGTGGCTTTTGCGTCGGTGATAACCTGTGATATCTTTCATATACAATCGAATTGCCGACAGATTTCCGTATTGTTCTTTATGAACGCCTAATTCTTTGAATTGCATATTGTCAATACAGAAGTTATTCCCGTCCGGAACCAATTTCCTAATTCTGCCAGATACTGCCCATCTTTTCGGTATGAGGAACCTACAAGTCTAGATGACCTCTTGTTGCTTCAAGTGTACGACTCATTCTCACTTCTCCGCGATCATTTGGGTTTCACGGTCTGGCTTGTAATATTTATAATAATGCAGTAGAAGGGACGTCGGGATTCGACAGCTTGATAGAGAATACTTGTCTGCTGAGGTACCCTATTCATAGGATGAAGATAGCATATGTACTGTCAAGCGGCATTCGCTGAGTTGACAATTTCGCATTGCAAGGATCTCATTCAGAAAACCTCATGATTATCTGCCATATAGGGGCCCTTGTATTGGTAGGGTTCTGTACGTACGTACGAGTTATCTCAATAGTTCGTATCTTTATTATTGTTCTTAAGTTCCAACCTAGCGAGGGGCGCCAGGAAGGAAACAGCTAAGTGCTACGTTCCACCAGAAGGAAAGACCTAACGCCAGGCTATAGCCAGGAAGGTACGGCCGTACGATAGCCGTACCCGCAACACTAGTAACCTTTTCTTTTATAAAGATAGGTCTATCGCAACGAATCTATTATAAAATAAAACTAAATTTATCGTAACTTAACGCATTTAAAACTCGCCCTTATAGCGTCCGTAAGTAATACTATTAAAGCTAATTGCAAGACTAAAATCTATTGTAAAATCTATCGTATAATACGCTAAGCTTTCCCCTAGCTTTTTCCCTTCTTAACCTTCTTCCTTTTCTATAATTAAAACGTTTAGTTACCTCTCTATCTCTTTAATCCCTTCGCTATACGATCGTTATCGTCTTCGTCTAGTATTATTATATACTTTTATATAGGTTTCTTAGTTAGGGTATAGTTAAAGTTTAATCTAGTATTTAGCAGTAGGGTGCGTTTATTAGGAGTAATAGCGTTTAGTAATAGGGTGCGTTTATAGGGAGTAGCAGCTAGAGTACTCTTTTTATCTTTATTCGCCTGCTTCTTTATTATAGATACGGGTCTTCGATAGGGTATCGCTAGCCTTTTTATATACAGAGGTCGTACGCGTTAGTTACTTATCTAGTATAGAAGGTTTTAGATTTAAGTTAGTAGGTCGATCTATCTCTTCGATATCTCGTCGTCGCCGGTGCGATAGCTATAGAAGATATAGGGGATTAAGATTCCTTTAGGGTTAACTATTATAGCGATTATAATGATTTTATACTTTAGGTAATAGTTATTTTAATAGCTATTATTACTTAGGGATCCTACTAGTATTACTTCTATTATCCTAACTCTCTCGATATCCTTTTATATCTTTCTAACTATCGTATAGGATAAAAACTGCTTATCCTAGTATATAAAGTTATCGATAATCTTTAATACTACTCTACTAGTTTCGTTATAGAGGAAGAGTATTTTAACCTAGGCTATAGCTTTAGCTTTAAGGTTAGTAAGTTTAGCGTCGGCAATACTTCGAGAACCTTTCTTCTTTTCGTTTTCCTTTAAAGCCGCTTAATCTTATATAACTCTCGCTATCGTCTCTTTAGCTAAATCGTAGTCGTTATTATCTATTAAGTTACTATAGATATCGAGGGGACGATTATCGTTATCTTCGGTAATAGTTATAGTAGCAGTTGCAGTAGTAGCCTTAATAGCTTCGGCGGTATAAAGGGCGGTAGCCGCGATATCTTCGATATCTACTATTTCTCCTCTAATTTCGTTATATTCGGCTATTTCTATAGCCGCTTTTTACGATTATCGCTATTAAAATAATTATAGGAAAGGTAGTAGGAAAGGTAGCGATTAAAATAGTAATATCTTTAGGAAATAAAACTATAATAGAGATATACTAACTATCGAATTAATTATTAAAAGGAATAGGAAAAAGTAGGAGGTTTATAAAAAGAAGTAGGAGGTTTTATAGTTAGCTAGCGGCGGCGAGGTAAGTAAAGGAGAAAGAAAGTGCTAGTAATGCGTTACGTATTCCCTACTAGGAAGTAATAGGTTTTTCTACTTTAGGTTTTTCTATTAAACTATCGACGTATATACGAAGCTCGTTATTTTTAACTAGCTTCTATAATACAGAGTTTAGCTTCGCTTTCGTTATAGCGTTTGCTAGATTATCTTTTCTATTAATCTATCTAACCTTATCGATTTCCCTTACCTTATATAATTATTATAATAATATAATATCGATTATAAGGCGTTTCTCTCGCGTTATTCTAAGCTTTATAAAGTATTCGTATAAATTATACGAATCTATATAAATAACTAACAGTATATCAGGTAACGATAATCGTCTTATAATTATTCTAATAATCGTCGCTAAGGAAATACTAATATCTATACCGTTTACTATTCTATAAATTTCGCTTATTAAAACGCTCCTAGTAACGCGTTTATATTTTATTAATAACTAATAGATAACGTTTCCCGTTAATATAACCTCTCGTTCTTATATACGAGCCTCGTTTACTAGAACGATAATATAGCCGAGTTAAGATATTAAATCTTAGTTATTCGCGAACGAACTATCTGCGAAGATAAAGAGTTTCGCTATAAAGAGGTTTAAGGGGATATACCTAATCCCTCGCTAGTTATTATCTATCTATTATAATAGTTATATATTTAAATACTTATAGTATTCCTTCTTAAGGCTTTATACCTATATAGTAATAGAGAGATTATATAATACTTTTAGTTAGCAGATAGAAGCTATATACGCTCCCCGGGCTCTCTATTCTAGGTAGCGTTAGGGGCTATTAACGGCCGTTATATCGATTAGGGTAAATTTACCTCCTTATCCCTTCTAGCGAATTATAATAGATCTATCGTTATCTATAACTATACGAGCGCCGTTATAATTTATATATTATCCCTATATTAGTATTATCTTCTCTTTTACCTATAGTTTCGCTATATGCAATTCCTCGTCTTCCTTATCTTAAAATACTTATATACCTAATAGCAATATATCGTCTATCTATATACCCGTAATTCTAAAGGGTTATACGGGCTTTATAATTAGGAGATAAGGGTCGTATATCGAGTATTCTATATCGAGTTTCTAACGGTAATACTTTTAGTAAGTATTAAACTAGTAAACTCCGGCTTCCGCAATACTGTATAAAGGTTTAACGACTCTAAAAATAGTACCTTATAGATATCTGCCCTTAAGTTCTTTTAGCAGTTCTGCGAGGATCGTCCGTTAAAGTTCCGATTTCGATTAAGGATACGCCTAGGTAATATCTCGTAGTATTAGAGATATACCCTTATATATTATTAACGATAGCGCTATTATAATAATTATTCTCTAGCTTATACGCTAAATCGTCGGACTTTAAGTTAATATAGAGTTTTTCTCTTTATTATTATATCCTTAAATAATTAATCTGGATTTTTTATATAGTTTTATAGTTTTACCCTTAATTTCTCGTACTATACGGGATTTAAATAAACGATAGTCGCTATATCCCGTTAAGGACTATCTTTCGAATTTAAAAACTCCTTTTCTAATAAGTTCGTCGATTTCTACCTTATTAGACTCTTTAAAGGGCAGGCTAAGCGTTATAATTACCCCGTTTTACCTTAACCTAATAGTAAGAGCGTAATCGTTTTTTTCTTTTCTCGATATAAATATAATAGTAATAGAGTCTCTTACCTCCGGTAACGATAATTATATAGGATTTAGTATAAGGTCTAGCTAAGCTTTAGCTTCTTCTTCGTCTTTATAATATCGCTAGATAGATATAGATCGGAATATAACGGGTCCTTTTAGTATATCTAGGGTTACGTTATAACCGTCGATAGAGATAACTTTATATAGGCCTTTCTAACCCTCTTTTTTCTCGCTATATATATACGTCGTATTATAATAGGAATATTATATTAGTAATAGGTCCTCCTTATATATTTAGTGCGTCGCGTACTTACCGTTCTACTATTATTCTCCTAAAAGCCTTTATAGCCTTAGATATAGTTTCCGCCCGTTTTTACATCGCCTGCGATAATAGTAAATTATATAATACTTATAGGTAGGCGCCGAAAACTAGGAGTATAGGGATTAATCCGTTAGGTCCTATAGTATCGTTTATAGCCTTTACTATTATTTATAGGATAGTATTATTACTCGTTTCGCTATATAGGTTAGCGTATAGAACCTTAAAAGCGCGTTTTAAGGGGTAGTAATACCTCTCGACCTTTCTAATAGATTAGTATGCCTTTATAGGCACCTACTTATATATAATCCCTATTATCTACGCCTTTAAGCGAAATTTATTTAATATAAAGTTTATACCTGCGTTATATATAATAATATCGGGTAGTCCCTAATATATATTAATCTATAACGTATATAGGGTTTACTATATATCTTTAGTACTTATAAACTTTAGGAATCTCGCGCTTTAAAACGCTATCGCCTAGTTTATAATATAAAGGATTAGGCGGCTAAGCAGATATATTATATTAACTAAGATTTTATAGTTAAATTCGCGATTATTGCGCAAAGTAAATTTAAAACGTCTTAGCGCCGGTGCATTTATTTAATATTAATAATATACTTTTATAATCTCCGCTATAGCTTATTTATTAATATCCGGATAACTAGCTTTCTTAAGTAATCGGTATAGCCGATCTATTACTAGATATCTAAACTAACGATATAATCTCTTTATCTCTATCTCTAAGAGGAAGTATATAGTATTAGCTATCTCGTTAAGGAAGAATTATAGGTATCCCTATTTCCTTAGCACTAGTACGGTAATTATATTATTATAGCTAATTATTTTATCCTTAATATTATTATAGTATACTTTAAGTCGGTCTATATCTACTAGATAGAATAGAAATAGCGTTTATATATCGATAATATAAAACTTTATATATCCGATTAGAGTATTTACCTTTATAATACCTATCGAGTTAGTAACTTTCCTATTACTAAACTTAATTTAAGTAGATCCTATAGTCGTTATATTAATCTTATAGCTTAGATCTTAATATTATAGAGTAAGGACCTATTTATATCTAGCTATAGAGATTATCGAGGCTCCTATATCTAGTAGGATTCCTTAGAAATAGGTTTAATTATACTTATTAACTAGGATAAACTAGCTAGCTACGACGGTCGTTTTAGCCTTAAAGATATTATATCCTATTAGCTAATAGATAAAAGATTCGTTAGCTAATAGATTAATACCTAAAAAATATATTTTAGTATTATAATTATTATTATTTTCCTCGTCGTATTTATAGAATTTATCTTTATCCTCGTTATCGATTTTATAACCTTTAAAATTATTTAGGAAAGTTATAAAGTTATCCTTATAACCTTCGTATTCGTATTACGTTAAATAACTTATTTTAGCCGAATATCGTTCGTCTATAGGATACTTAGTTAACTAGTATCTTTCCTTCTTATATATAAAATATCTCTTCTTCTATAATCTATTTCTATAAGTATCGTTATTTCCTTTATTAAAACGACGGAAGTTTAAGCTTCGGCTATTACTAATTCCTCGGCTAGGGAAGCCTCGTAATAGTTATCTTTCGCAGTTATTATATCGACGATCGACGTAGTATTAATCTTAAACGTTTTCTATAATATTAATCGCTATAGTATAACTAACTTACGTTTCTACTACGGATCTTAAGTCTAAAAATAACTCTTCGTATAATTATACCGGCTTAAAGAGGGCTATTTCTAGCTCTAATACGCCTTTATAAGCTTTAATAACCGTTATCTATAGGTTATCCTCTCCCGCATAGTCTAGCCCTAGTGCCCGTTAGTATAATTATAGCTTATCGAGTATAATTTGCAAAATATTATATAGACTACTATCGGGGTTTTATATTCTCGTCTTTACGAACGTTATCGTTATCTAGTTTATATAATAGTGCTAGTAGTTAAGGTTTATATCGAAGTGCGTTTTAATCTTTAGATACGCTATTATAAATATATTAGTTCTGTTTATATAATAGAGGTAATATATTTCCGCGCGATCTCTAAGTATTCGAGGAAATACTATATAGAATTAACTAGGTTAGATCTTAGCGTAATAATAGATATTAAAGAATATCTTTATCTTATCGTTTAATAGGTTATACGGGTCCCCCGAGTACTTTTAAGTATACTAGAAGGTTTTAACGAACTATACGGACCTTATAGGGTTTAGCCGTTCGTTAAGAACTTACTATAGGGGAAGTAATTTATAAGGGTTATACTTAATATTTAATAGTAGCTGCAGTAGAGGAGCTATACCTATACTCTATACGTTAGCTAGGTATAGTATATATCTCTAATATAAGTTTTATCTCTATCTATCTATTAGCGACGGTCCTTATTACTACTTAACTATTAGCAGTATATTTCCGTAAGGGTTTCGCGAAGATAATAGTTATATTAATAGCATCGAAGGTAGGCCTAACTATAGGCCTAACTGCGATAGTCGTATAACTGGATTCTATATATCTATTAGTTAGGCCGGTTTAAGCAGGTTAGCCGGTTGCTGCTGCTATTCCTATAGGGTTAGTTATCTCTCTCCCGGCGTTCCTATTAGCGTATTAAGATTTATACGATATTCGTTTATATAGGATTCTAGTACTAGAGGGATATTGCGAAGCTCTATATCGATTTATAGTAGTCGTTCTTCTGCTTATACTAATATATATAATTGCGGAGCTACTAGTTAATTATTTCGCCCTATAAATACGCTTCGCGTATATAGAAAGTTCTTTAATAATTATCGGTATAGCGCCGGTAGCCGTTCGAATATTTCCGGGGTTTACGTTATAAAGTCTTCCCGGTATACGACGAATAGGTCGTTATTATATAAGTTTTACTAAGCGTAATAACAAAGCGGCAGAGCGCCCCTACCGTAATGTATATAGCGCGCACGCGGCGAACTCTAACGAGGGGCGTAGGCTAACGGGCGCTACGAAATATAAAACGAAGGTATTAAAGTTAGTTTGCTTAAGTATAGGGAAGAAAATACTATACTTTTTATTACTTTATAGAAGGGGTTTAAGGCTCCTTAATATAGCCGCTACAGGTACGATAAGAAGGGGATAGGGGGGTTATACTCTACCCTAGCTACTTTATTATTCCTCCCCTAATAGCTTAGTCTATAAGCTACGCCCTAAGATAGTTAATATCTAGGATTTCTAATTAAAACTAAAAGAGAGGAAAGAAAAAGACTATTACTAAAACTAAAAATTATTACGCTATTTATTCTATATAGAAACCCTTTTAAAAATTAATCTTAGCCCGGATATCTATATAATTAGCAAATCCTTTATATCTCTTATTATATATCCTATATATATATATTAACTATAATTAAGTCCCTTTTATAATTATTATCCGCTACTTCCTTATCCGGGGCTTTAACTAGCTCCTAGGTAGGTATTAGAGTTTCTTTATTATAAAAAACTATTTTCTACCTCGATAGCTTCCTTTTCTATAATCTATACTTTATATCGTTTAGTATAATTAAAACTAACTTAGTTAAGCTCTAGCTTAAGCTTCGTTATAGTATCCGTTATAAGTATTTAACCTCGCTCTGCCTTATCTTAGATAAAAAGCCTAAAAGCTTAAGGGGGCTTTAGGATAGTAATCTTACGATTATAAAAAGCGTAACGGCTTACCTACTCTATAGGAGGTTAATTAGATTTAGAAATAAGTAGCGAGATTTAAAAAAGGCCCTATAGCGTTTATAAGACCTCCCGGCTAAAGGGACCCGATAAAGATTCCCTAGGTAGTATAAACGGCGACGAAAAGCTTATACCTCCTTTTCTAATAGGGGATTAGCGCTATTTAAAGGGTATTATATTAAGTTATAGGTATAAGAAATTCCTCTTATCTTCCTTAATTAAAGGTATAACCCTATCTTTATCTATAGTAGATATAAGATAAAAACTTCGGTTTAATACTATACTTAACTATCTTATTATAGGAGTTTAACTTAATCGGAAGATAAAGCTACTATAGATAAAGCCTTTATTTCCTCGAAAGTTCTCTAAGTTATCCTTAGGACTCGGATTAAGTAAAACTTAGCTAAAACTAATAAAAATAGTATTAAAGTAGTATTCGCCTGTATACGAGCGGTACTTCTTATATTCCTTAAGGCTAATTAATAGTAATTCGGGCTAACGAAGATAGGCTAATATATAGCCGAGCTCCCTTGCATAAGCCCTTAAATAAAGGTTAACTATCTTAACTAAAGGTTCGCCGGTTAAATTAAAGAGGCTTCTAGCTTATATCTAGTCGGTATACCCGATATAATCTCGCTTATTTAAGACTTCTATACTCTTTAAGAGCTATATTCGAAAGTTCTTAATTATAAAGAACTTACTCGATTCCTATTATTTATTAAAAGGTCGGTTTATATTATCTACTATAATTACTCCTTTTATAACGGGTTTTCGTAACCTAGCTCGAATAATTAAACTATCGATCTAGCTATATATTTATTTCTAATACTTCGGGTTATTAATAGTAACTTTACCTAAGTAGCTATCGATAATAAAAGCCTTCTAATAAACTTAGTTATACTATATAAGATTATACTAGTTATTTATTAAATCTTCTACTATTTAAAAGATAAAGCGAAAACTAATTAATTCTATATTATAGGGGGTAGTTATAGTTAGTATAGCTTTATAATCTCCTATCTTTATTCTCTCTATATAAATCTATACGTTATTCTAGAGATATTAAGCGAAGTACTTTATTCTAGTAAATATAAGGTTAAATATAAGTTCGTCTCGAGAGTAGATATACCCTTAAAGATTATAGAGAGCTAGAAGGTAGCGGTAAGGGTTAGTTTTAAAGATATAATCGGTATATAAGGTCTTTAGTTCTAACCTAGGAAAGAACCGATTAACTAAAGTTTTATATATTTCCGTAAGAATAGTAATACTATAAAAGTAGGGAGGGCGGGACTTAATTAAGTTTAAAGTATACTTCGGGGGAATAGTAATCCTTAATATATAAGCTTTATTAAGGGGATTACTGCTAGATAACTACTAGTTAATAGCCGAGCAGATAAAGGGTTTCTTACCTATCGCTTTCTCTACCTTAATAGCTAACTATATACGTATATAAGAGTTTATTATAATTAGGTAGGATATATAAAAAGGGGATTATAAAAGGTACTAGTTTTTAAGTAACGGTAAGGGTAGAAATAATAAAGAGTTAATATTAATAAAGAATATAAAGTATAGGTTAGGGGAATAATATAAAAGGGGAAAGAATTTAAAAATAGTTCTAAGTAGCTTTAAAATAAGTAAACGGTAAAGTTTTAAAAGTTATAAATCGGTATAAACAAGAGTAATTTATACGATCTTTATACTTACCTTCTTAAGTAATAATAGCTACTATCTTCGGTAATTAGTATAAACGGTAACCCGGGTAATTACCTTTCCTTCTCTTTCTAAATGCTTCTAATTACTTTACCTCTTATTATTTCTTTTTAATAGTTATTCTTTTTATATCCTCCTTAGCTTTCTTTTTCCGTTTTCTTATTTTAAACCTTTAACCTTAATTCTTCTCTTCCTTACTATTATAACTATTTTTTAGCGAAGCTTATTAGTAGATATTAAGCAACCCCCTTTACTAAAACTCGTTATAAATAGTTAGCCTAATCTTTATTACTTAAACTAGCCTTTTTAACGGTTTATAAATAATAATAATACCTAGCTCCTTTCTCGCTATAAAACTCCTCGGCCTCTTTATAATCTTTTCTTTATTTTAGATTAATAGAGAGCTTTCTTTAGAGCCTTTAGGTTCTATAGCTTTAAGGGTAACGCTAGTTAGCTCTATATTTACTAGGAACCCGTTTCCCGTTAGAAGCTTATAGATCTTTCGATACTTATTAACCTAGTTATAAATAGTATTTAGCGAAATCTCTATTATCTTTAACTTATCGTTCTCTATCTCGAAAGTAAAAGGCTTTTCGGTTAATATATCTAGCGTATATTAATTAAAAACGCTTAATAGTAGGCTTTCCTTATTACTATCTTTAGCTATTATAACTTAATGCCTTGCGATTACTATACTTTAAGATTTAGGACCTTATTTATAAAGTATATCGATAAGGAAACGGGAGAGAGAAAGAGATCCTTTATAAATAGCCCTTTCCTCGAGTATATCTTTCTTCTATCTATCTATTCGGGTACTTATACTAATTATATCTTTTATATAGCTAGGGCTAACTATAACTACTATTAGGGGTCGTTTTAAAACTAACTTCCCTCCGGTTAAACGTATAAGTATATTTATAGAAGAGCCGCTCCGGTAAGTACTTATTCGGACCTAATCGACTAGTAAAATATTAATACTAACCCTTTCTTTAGTTTCGCCGATCGTTTAAAGTCCTTAAGGGTCGATAACTAAAAGGAACTCTTAAGGTATTAATCGATTTAATTAAAGAGGAGGATAGGATTAAATAATAATAATAAGCGCTAGCTAAATATATTAGATAAAGCTAATTAGCTAGGGGATAGAAGGGGATAGATATTTTCTTAAGTAAGGGTAGTTAAATTATTTTCCTAGGTTTTTTTAGTTTCTAGGTTTAAATTTTAGCCGGAAATAGGATTAATTATAAGCGATAGGCTTCGGGAGGCGTATATATAGAAGACCTCGGCTAATTAAAAAAAAACTTTTTAAGGGGTATAGGTAGTTATCTCGGAATAAATCTATTATTTTCTCCTTAGCCGGCTATCTAGCTAGCTATTAGGGCTCTCCTCCCCTAGTAGCTTTAAGTAAACGAAAAGGCTGCTTTTAAAACTATAAATACTACTAGCTAAATAGTCTTCTTTCTATAACTACTATTATTAACTAAATATATATCCTTTTATCCTCTGTATCGGTACTTATATTTTAATTATAAGCCGTTATAGCTATAATATATATAACTTATAGTAGCGGAACGAAAATTAAGCTAATTATATTAAGGCTAATTAAGTAAGATAAGGGAAGAAAGGAGGAGAAATAAGAAAAGGAGTAAAGAAAAATAAATAGGGAAGAGGAAAGAAAATATAAAGAACTCGGAATTAATTAAAAAAATAAGAAGGGAAGAAAGTAAATAAAATTAAATAAAAGGAAAGAAAACTATTAAAGAAGAAAATACTTAAATAAAATAAGGAAAACTTTATTAATCGGGATAGAAAAACTTAACTATCCTTTTATTTACTAGTCGATAATATAATTAGGAAGCTATCTTTACTTAGCCTCCGTATAGGAATCTTAATAAACTAATTATTTTATTTAGCTCTATATATCTTAGCGGCTTCTTTCGCCGCTATTTATATCTTTAGTCCTATATATTTATCGGCCTCTAGTTCCTCCTTACTTCCGCTTTTAACTTCCTCCTCCCTTATATCGAGAACGTTAGGGATAGAAATTTTCGTAAGAGATTAGTTTTAAATATTATAAGTAGGACTAAATATATTTAGTTAATAGGGGATTAAAAGCTTAAGTACTTAGAAAGTTTTAGTAAATCCGGCCTCCTTTTTATAAACTTCTATAAGGCCTTCGGGAACTCCCCTTATTATAAGTAATTAAAGTAAGGTTAGTTTATCGGTTAGGCTTTAGGATTAGTTAAGGTCTTCTTCCTATAGTATTAGCGTATCTAGTTACTAAATCCCCTTTTTATCGAGAATAAACTTCTTAAGGTTCCGGGCTATAAATATCCCTTTAAGTTTAATTCCGTTTATAGTTCGTAGCCCGTAGGCTCCCTTATTATAAACTTAATTAATAATAAATAAACCCTTCTAACGATATAAGATCTTTATAATTATTAAGTAAGATATTTTTCTAATATAGTTATAGACTAGTATTATATTACTTACTTTAAAGCGGTTCTTCCGGATAAGATTATAAGAGTTTACTTTATTAGCTACCCGCTTTTAATACTTAGTAATAGCTTCGATAGCGGCTTAAATATCCTCCTTTTAATTAGCTATAGTTTTTAACCTAGCTTAGAGAGCTTCCTTTAAGCTTTAGTTTAATCGCTATAAGATTACCCTTTATATCGGGACTTTAATTTTTAAAGGTATAAACGGCTCCTACCCGAAAACTAGGTAGAAAGGTATATATCCGTATAATCGCTTAAAAGATATTCGGTTAGTAAATAAAGCGAGCTTTAGATACTTCCTTTATACGGGTTTCCCTTAAGAGAGCTTAGTAATAGCGCTAGTAATAAAGAAATATCCCCCTTTTACTATACCCTATATTTTAGGATTATAAGGAGAAACTTAAATAAGCTTAATTCTAAGTCCTCGGATAGTAGAAGTAAACTCTGCTTTATTTTCTAACCCGCTATTAATATTAATAACTATAGGGTATCTATAAGTAAAAAGGATATCTTTAATAAAGAATCTTTTTATAATAGCGGCGTCGCTCTTCCTTATAGGTCTTATAATAACGTATCCGGTTAGATTATACCTAGCTTCTATAAGATATTAGTATCCCCTATCGTTTAGTATATATTAAATATCGACTTTAATCTTTTCGAACGGCCTTCCGGGAATAATAGGATAAACGCTTTCGCTATAAGTCTTAGAACTATATAAACTATAGATCTTATAAGCTTTAATAGCTTTAGCTATATCTATCTAGAGCCCTTCTTAAAAGTAAAGGCCTCGGATCCTTATAATAATTATATTACGGCCCTTATAGCTAAACTTAGCGTAATAATCTTATAGGATTTTCCTATAAAGCTTTAGATTATCGACTACCCGCCTTCTAAGCAGCTTACCTTCCTCTCGTCGCTATAGCGTATAATTAATAATTTAATATTATAGAGCTTCCTTTTTAAACGCTATAAACCGTTTTCTTAATATATTAAGCAGCGTTACTCTAGTTATAAGGAACTTAGCGAATTCTAATAACTTTTTAAACTATTTAAGCTTAGGATTTAAAAATCGTTCTGCGGGAATAGAGTTAATTTAAGTATTATATTATTTATTTAAGTCTCCTTTTAAGTTTACCTCCGGCGTTTCGGAAATAAGTAACTATAAGAGCGTATCGGCTATAGGATTTTTAAAGCTAGGAATATATTTAATAATAAAGTTAAAGATTTTAATAACTATAATCTACTAGCTAATTAAAGCTCCGGGAATATCGGATATTTCTCTATTAATCTAATCTATTAGAATTCGGGTATCGGTCTCTAAGATAAAATAGTACTTAAATAAATATTATTATAATTACCGGAAAAAGTATAATAAAGCTCGGTACTCCTTCTTTATAGCGTTATACCTCTACTTAGCACTAATCTATAAGCTACTTTTAAAATAAGCTAGCCTTTACTTTCTATCGACCTCCTATATTAGAATTACGCCCTAGCCGATTAGGCTAGCGTTAACTATTAAGATAATTAGGCCTCCCCCTAGACTATAATCGATACTTACGATAATAGGTTTACTCTCTAGAGCTTTAATTAAGTTTATTATAGCCTACTTTTAAGCGTTACTCTATACGAATAGGGTATTTTTCTTTATTAAATTATAAAGTAGTTAGGTAAGGATTATAAAGTTCTAGATCTAGTAATTATAATAAACTATTATCCCTAGGAAACTTCGGATATCTTTAAGGTTATTATAGGTAGTCTATCCTTTTATCTTCTAGATCTTTTTAGCTTAAGGAGATCTCCTAATCGATTTATAGATATATCTTATAATATCTACCCTCTTTTTATACTATTTAGATTTAATATTTAATATTATCGCGCTTATTAATTTAGTATTAAAAAGGACTTAATTAATATTCTTAATATACTCTATAATATACCTTCGGATATTTAAAAGCTCCGGGAGCACTTTATCGTTATAGGTCGTCTCTAGACCCTTAACTATAATATTATCGAGGAAGGCTTAATAAATATAAGGTATTAGATTATATAATAGACGCACTATAATATATATAAACTAAGCAACTAAGTTTATCGCTCCTATTAGTAAGGTATATATTTTAAAGAGTCTTAAAAGGGTAGTAAAGGTTATAATATCTCTACTATTCGGGTAAAGCTTAACTTAGTTATATCCCGAGAAGAAATCGAGTAATAATAAGACCTTATATATAGCGAACTCTTCCGAGAACTAATTAGTAGCTAAAGGTATAAAGGCATCCTTTACCGTATAGGTATTATACTTTTAAGCGTTATTAATAAGCCGAAGACTACTATCCTTCTTTTAGATTAGAAACTAACGGTTTTAGTACGACGAATACGCGTTTTCGATAATACGCTATCCAACTCTTTATTTAAGTAAGTTAAAAACCTTAGGCTTAAAAGTATAGGGGATAGGGATATTTTTAAACTAGAAGATATTATATAAAACGGTATAGATAATTTATAGGGGCGCTATATCCTTATAAATCTCTCTAATCTCGGACTAATCCTAAGTAATAGCTTTCTCTCGACTAATTAGTATATACTTAAATATATTAATTTCCTTTAAAGTTATCCTATTATAATTATTAATTATAAGTTTCTCCTATCTCTCGTTTATTAGGTATATACCTGGCTTAAGATCTGAAAATTTCGGCTTTATCTATTTATCGTACTTTAAAGGCGGTATTTCTAACTATTTCTTTTTAATCGTTTCTATACGCTTAATCTTCTATAAAGGATCGCTATTTAGTATAGATCTATTAGGGTTCGAATTATTAATCGGTTTTACTTTATAAGCTACGGCTTTATAAAGGGTATTAACTATATAGACTATTCTATAGGCGGCTTAGCGAGTTTCTTTCTAATAAGGAGGCTAAATTTTCCCCTTTTTCTATTATTTCTTTTTCTTATATTAGCTATAAAAGTAGCTATAACTCTCCTTTAACTAAAGTTCTAAATATAAAAAGGCTAGTTCTATCTTAACTAGAATAGTAATAGAATAAATAAAGGTAGGGATATCCTCCTCGCTTAGCGAGAGGATAGGTATATTACTTAGTTCGAGTTAGTCGGAAACTTAAACGGGGACTTTTTTACTACTAATAGCCCTTCGTCCTTTAATACTATTATTATTAGTAGTTAGTTTTTTCTAGTAACCTCGCTAGATTAAGCGGGGCTATTATTAAATTAAATAGGATTCTTTAGCTTTCCTCCTACTATAGCTATTACTCGAGCTCCTCTAAAAAGAAAGTTTATTTTAAGAAGGCTATTAGTTAAATATTCTAGGGTAAGCTTAGTTTATAGGATAAACGGTATTCCTAGGAATACGTTATAGTTCGGCTTCCTAACTTTATTCTCTATAATATAAAAGACGATTTAATTAGTATAGCCTTTAATAAAGACGTTAGTTTCTAGAACTCCTAGGAGTTCTATCTTCTTACTATTAAAGGTTCTTAAAGCAACGTTTATCCTTAATACTAGAAGACCTAACTTATTATATATACTAGCTCCGATTAGGTTTAGTTTAATATTATTATCGATTATTATAAGCTTCCCTTTCGCTTTTAAGTTACCGACTTTAATTATAAGGAAAAATATAGGATAGATACTCTTCTAAAGTCGATTAAACCGGGTATCTATATTAGATACTTCTTTACGAAGATAGGCCCTAATTATATTAACTCTAGGGAGATACTCGTATTAATTACCGGATTAAAGGAAGTTCTCGATAGCTTACTTATTAATTAATCCTAGAATTTCTTCCTTAATAGGGCTTACTTTAATATTAGAGATCTTTATAGGGCTACTTCTATTCTTCCTAAGCTCGGAGGTTTCTTTATAATTAACTATAACTACTTTCTTTACCCCGTTTTAGATAGCTTAAATATAGTAAATAATATACTAGCTAAGGTTAGGGCGTAGTTAGAGAATCTCCTTTTAAATATATCTTTTAGGTATATAGAAGAATCGGTTAATTAATACTTTTCCGAAGTCTATCTTACTATTTATATCCTTAGACTTTTAATTAAACCTAGCCTTCTTCTTCCTTTCTAGGCCTTTATCGGTAATAATATAAATTAATTCTTAGGCAGGGCCTTAACTATCCTTATCTATAGCTAGAATTTTAATCGTCCTCCTATCTACTTTTTACTTTTTAATAGCGTTTTTATTAATTTCGGTTTAAATAGCCTCGCTATTAATATTTATAACTATAGCTAGGTTACTTATAGTAAGCGAAACTAAACTTAGAAGCGGTTCGGGTTTTATAGCTAGGTCTAGTATTATAGCTTCTTTAGATAGCTAGATCGAACTAACTCTAAGTATCTCTTTAATAGCTTCGTAAAGTACTTTATTCCTAACTAGAGCGGTATTTCCCTTAAACTTCGGCTTATACTTAATTAGCTTAAAATAAGCTTAAACTCCAGGTATATAATCCTAGCCTTTATCGACGAAGTTTTAATAGTAACCGAGGTATAACGGGATAATACCCTAGTTTATAACGACCTTCGCTTAGTTAAATAGATTAGGTTTAACTATAAATCCGAGGGCTTCTTTTATATCCGCTTTAGTACCGAGAGAAATAACTTACTTTCCGGTATCCTTATACTAGATAATACCTATATTCTTTAGTATTAAATAATCTAGGTAGTAACGGGTTAAATATTTAGTCGAATTATAACTATAATATATCCGAATAGAACTATCTTTTCTTAAGGTACTAATTTTAGCCTCGTACTTATTAATTAGAGCTTTATAATCTTTTAAAGAAACGTTTTCCCCTTTTAGAAGATCGGCTATAACGTTATTAAAGTTCGGTAGGATATAAATATAGCTAGGATTAGGCTAAACAGTTCTAAGCTTATTCCTAATAGCTTTAATACGCTTTTTAGCTAAATAGTAACCTTATTTCCTAGCTAAATTAATATTCTTAGCGATTTTAGCCGTATTAATCTAGAGGTCCTTAAAGTTCTTCGTTAAGCTTTTAATCTCCCTTCTCGAAATTTTAATTTATATTTTATCCTATTTAGTTATAGTTCGAGGCAGCTATAAGATAGGACCTTAAGAAAAGGGTTAGGGTATTAAAGAGGCTCGAGGGGGATTAGTTAAAGGGGCTATAGGCTTTAGCTAAATAATTAGCGCTTAATAACTTAAGTTCGGAGGCTAAATAGGAACTGCTAATAGCTAGAAACCTAAGTAAGGGTATTAAAGGCGTTTAAGTATAAAAAGAATAAACGCGTTTACTATATTTATAGCTTTCCGGTTATAATCCTCCTTAAGTTAAACGTCTCGGTAAGTCTTTAAAAGGGCTTCTATAAGCTTAGGCTATATAAGGGATTAAACCGAGGTTTCTATAATCCGATACTTAAATCGAAATCGCTTAATCTAGGTAAAAGGAAGCTTATCCTAGAACTCCGAATAACCCTATAAGTCTCTTACTCCTATTTTCGTAAGGATATTATTATATATTAGAATATTTATTCGGAGGGACTCGGTATTATTAACTATATAGGTATTTAGGAAGTACTGCTTTTCTTAAGCCGGGGTAAATATTTAAAAGCGATTATATAAATAGTAAACTAGCTTAATTCTTTCTTTCTATTCGGGCTAAGTAATAGCGCTTAAGGTAGCTATTATTAAAGATATTACTATTTCGGGTTAAATAACTAGTATCTTAAGGATTAGTAAGGCTATAGAGTTAGGGATAGATATTATAGCTCTAATACTAGCGTAGTATTTAAAGTAGTTAGTAATATTATATCCGGTAAAGGGGCCGATAAAGCTCCTTAAGCGGTTAATTATCGGGATAAAAGGATAGTTAATATAAATACCCGGATTAATCTAATTAGGATTAATCGAAATAAAGGATTAGGTATAGGGACTAGGCGTATTTATACCGAAGGGTAGGGAAGCTAGCGAGGTAGATTAGTTATTATCCCGAGGATTAGGAGCCTTATCCTTAGTTTTTAAATCGGAAGTATTTTTAAAGCTAGTATTTACCCTAAAAGCTAGAGTAAAATCGGGACCTTTAGCTTTAATTAGTTTTAGCTATCTTTAGAGAGATATCCTATTATTAGCCTTCGAGAGCCTTTACTTCTTTCTTCGATAATTCTTTTTCCTTAATAATAGCTTAACCTTTCTATCTAGGTTAGCTTCTCTCTCTTTACTACTAATATAATTAACTTTACTATATATAGCCCCTAAGTAGGACCGAGAATGTAATAGGTAAAATAGGGGGTAACCTGTAAGTTATATCGATAGGGGGTTCGGTTAAGAAAGGGATATTTTAATAAATAAGGGTAAACGATATTAAAGCTTAATATACTCGATAGGAAGGTAGAAATATAATCGAAATAAATTTATAATAGTAGGTTATATAGAAAGTAATTAATAGTATTTAAGGTAAGAAGACGAGAGAAGCTTTTATAACCTTAAGATACCCTTAATTACCTTTAATAATTATATTACCGTTAGTTTAACTCCTAATAGTAGAATAGGCTTAATTAACCTTCTTTAGAACTTTCTAATATAATTCCGAATAAATTACTAAAAGAGTCCTTCTCTTAAACGAATTATTTTATACTAGTTAGTCCCGGGGTATACTTATAACTACTAATAGTTTCTACTTTAGCCCTATAGCTTTATATCTCTACTATTCCGATATTATATTTCCCTCTGCTTAAACCTATTCTTATATCTAGCAATAACCTTACTTTTCCTAACCCCGCTTCTCGGCTCTCCCTAATAACTCTTTTTCTCTTTTTAAATAGAACGAAAGTTTCCGTATAAAGCCGAAACTGCTAAATCCCCTTAGCGATACTTAACTCTATTCTATATTTCGCGTTCTAATTAGTACTTTATATTAGCGCCGAGTCTCCTCTCTAAACCTTCTTATCCTCGTTTTATATTATTAGAGAAAATAAAAGAAATAAAATAAAGAAAATATAAATTTAGGGTCGTTTTTCTAGTTTTCCTATAATTAGTCTCTAAGCTTCCCTAATCCTACTCCCTTATAGCAGGGCGGCCCTAGGTATTAGTTCCGGCTAATCTTATAGTTATAAGCGAAACTATTATAAGAATAAGTTTAATTATATCTCTAGCTTCCTTATAATTAGTCTCCGAGCTTCCCTAATCCTGCTCCCCTATAGTAGGGCGGCCCTAAGTATTAGTTCCGGCTAATCTTATAGTTATAAGCAAAGCTATCGTAAAAGGTGGTTTTTAGTAATAGCGAACCTCCTAGGCTCTTCTTAATATAATATAGTTTTAATTAACGAATAAATATTCTATTATAAAGCCGAAGAAACTTATATTCGATTTATAGGGCAGATACTAAATAATAAAGCAGTAGAGCGCCCCTACCGTAATATATATAGCGCGTATACGGCGAACTCTAATAAGGGGCGTAGGCTAACGGGCGCTACGAAATATAAAACGAAGGTATTAAAGTTAGTTTACTTAAGTATAGGGAAGAAAATACTATACTTTTTATTACTCTATAGAGGGGGTTTAGGGCTCCTTAATATAGCCGCCGCAGGTATAATAAAAAGGGGACAGGGGGGTTATACTCCACCCTGGCCACTTTGTTAGTAACTTACTAATATACTTACTAATCGTATAATTAGATACTCTTCTATAGCGTTAGGCGCGGGGCTTATAAACTATAGTCCCGCGTTAATATAGTTATAGTATATTAGGTTAAATATTATATTTTCGAGCAATTTATTAATCTAGTATCCTCTAATAAGGATAGGTTCTTCGGCTTCTACTATAATTATCGACGGTTCTCGTAAAGAAAGATAATATAGAGAAGGTTATAAAAGTAATTAGAAAGCTATAAAGGAAGGTAGTAATTAATAACTCTTATAGGAGAAAAATAGTAATTAACGGTAACGGTATACGGCTCTCGTAAAAGAAAATTATAGTTAACGGCTTATAGCTCTTATAATCTTAGGTAAAATAAAGGTAGTAAAATAAAGGTTTTTAACGAAAGGATTAAAGAGAAAAAGAGGTAAAGAAGCAAGGTGTCTGATTTAGTTTATCGCGCTTTAGTATTAGGCTTCGCCGGCTACGCTTTAATATCGTCTTAATTAATAAGGTTTTAGCGATTAATACGTAATTAACGCTTACTATCTAAAGTGTAACGAATATAAGGATAGGGAATATTACGATCTTTAGTTAGTCTTTATAACGGTTATCTAGGGGTCTAATAGTTAGGGAGGCCTATAGAGATAACTTATCGCTATATTTAATACTTAACGGGTATAGAGGATATAATTCGTATTAGGGAAATCTACAGACGTTAGTCTCTTCTACCTTGCAGATCTATAGTGCCTACAACTACTAATTAGTATTAGTAGGGTTTTATACGTATATACGAGTTATCTTAATAGTTCGTATCTTTATTATTGTTCTTAAGTTCTAACCTAGCGAGGGGCGCTAGGAAGGAAACAGCTAAGTGCTACGTTCCACCAGAAGGAAAGACCTAACGCCAGGCTATAGCCAGGAAGGTACGGCCGTGCGACAGCCGTACCCGCAACACCTTGTAACATCTAGACAAACCGGTGACCAAACATCGTGACATCCCATGGGATATGTTTCAGCACATAAATGGAGAAGCGAGTACAACTACATTTACAACCACCAAATGTCCTGACGGAGTATTATCAGAGAATAATCGCGAGTCTGTGGACAGTAGCTGAACTCACAGGTGTGGTTTTGGGAGGGCGGGGGGACTAATAGAAACTTTAGTGCTAGCTAGCTATAGAGTTTTTAATGATACTGAAGGGATACATTTTGGCACTGAACGTCCCTGTATTAGGTGTGAAGATGAGATAGTCCGAGTCAATGTTCCTCTCGGTTATAAGGCGTTCGTATGGTCTGTTACTTGACTAGAAAGGTCCATGAACGATAATTGATAACAGATCCATAGGGTTTTCCCTTTTCCCTATATAGAATCTGACTAAACGGTGGATGAGTGCGTCCTTCTATCAGTTAAGATACCCTCTCATTCGCTACTAACAGTCACTAGGAGGCAACTTTTCGAAGATGGTGTCTATGCAGTCACCTCCCTGAGAGTTGCTGTCCCTGTTCACTGACGACCATGTCGCAAATAGCGTAACTTGTCCCGGTTGAACTAACCTTTCCAAAACATTGCTAATCCTCAGTTTGACCATTCATACCCCAGATAACTGAGCGTTAAGCAAACGAACCACGAGGTTTCGACCTGACTGGAGATGAAAGTGCACTGAGCAAATTCAGCAGTTCTTCTACTGCCAGCGGGCAGGGGCATAGACGCAGAAGGAGCTGATATTGCCGAGTTGGAAAGGATAGTGGGGTTTATATCTGTAGGACTTTGGTAGGAACAAGCGAGCTCCAGGAAGCGAGTGAGTCTGTTTTGTTGTTGTAGGAGTCTATTGATCTGCAACGAGGCAATACCGCCTAAGGTGGCTTTGGTTCTCTGAGCACAGGTTTTTAGATGATGTGGGTTTCAGCTACATCATAGAATTACCTCTGAACATCCTATGCAGTATAGCGCCTGCAGATGATCAGACCCATTCCAGTTCTTTCCCGCCTCTATGCCTATCAAGCATGTGTACGTGAGATATCAGTGATTTACAGCCTTTGAAGTGGCAGAGGCCTATTTGCCGCCCGAAGTTCCCCGAAATGCCTGTCAAGATAAGCCCAAAGGTCTGTACTGGACGACTTAGACATGACCACTCGGCAATAACCATGGGATGCAACCCTCCTTGCTTGGCCGCTCCTCCCATAGAGATGGTGGTCATGCAAGAAGCAAGCTACGAGGTCACACCTCACAGATAATATCGCCACAGTCAATAACCTAGGGTATCCATCCATCTATCCAGGGGCAAGGATATCTCTCCGACCAGTTGGTATACTAGAAAGGAATGGAGGGACAGCCACCACCACCCAATACTGTGGGTTGTGACCTCTTGTGCCCGCCACTGCCTCCAAGCTGTAGGCAGACTTGCCGAGATCAGAAAAATATGAGGAGGTGCTCATCTCGGTATATGATACACAAGATCATGCATGTGAGTGATAATGTGAGATACTTGTGGCGACACGGTACCGGCTTTACGGTACTGAGGCAGGTTCCAAGAACTCGGATAAGGTTGGATCCGATCTGCCCAAGAAATTCCTCTATGGAGCTTTGTATGATTATCTTGCCCCCCCCCCCTTCCTTGTCTCCTGGGGCGGTGAGGCAGGTTGGTGCATCATAGAGGAACGAGTGAGTAAGACGCAGAGAGAGTATGTGACCGTCATCGATGAAGGTCTCAGTTGAATATTGCAGGCGTTGAATTCCAGGCGTTTCCTCTCATATTTGGGAATTTTACCTCACTGCTGCTATATACATACTGCCATCGCAGAGACAAGTACCGAAAGTAAATTATGACTCTTTACTTCGAAGTGTATCACTCACTCTCTGGATTCCCTTACTAACTGCAACAGAACAATACAGCTAAGCCCTAATTTCTGCCTGCACCATACCCCGCAAGTAAGCTTAAGTTAAGGGTTTCCTGGTGGGATGGGACTATCCACAAAAGCTTCTGCAGGAATATATGTACATAGATAAGATAGTCCAGCTGGCTTGAAGCCGACATGTGGTTGTCCGTCACAGGTCCCCTCGGCTGTCTGTCCGTGACCTACCCCCCCCCCCCTGGTCATTGGGTGGAACCCAGGTGTGGACCTCTACTTAAGATGCATTGTTCAAGTGGTAGTGTGACGGAAGTATGCATGCATTTGATGACACCATGCCCGGGAGACAGATGTCTCTTGACATAGTCCTAACACGAAAGAGAAAACCCGTCGGTCCATTATGTTGGTCGCACCCACGAAACAAGTTGAGAATGCTCGACATCCAAACACCAGACTCCTAGTGTGTGAAGTATAATACTGAGGTCGAATAGTTTCCCATAGGGCTCTCATTGTTATAATAGGGATGCTGAGTTTGATCCCCACCCTAAGGACAGTGTCCAGGTGACCCAGGCTGGGGGATCAAGCTCAAACACCATTACAAGCGCAATCTGATCCCATGCTTCACTGCTGTCTCCTCGGTTACATGTCCCCCGCCTAACGGACGATGGAAAGATAGGACTAGTGTTCTGCCCACTGGCTAGAACATAGAAAAAGGGCCCCCAATAGAACAGCATACATACCTTGGTCAGCGGACCAGCGGCATATGTAGTGCTTGGACGTTGACCCTTCGTGTAGTACCGTTTCGCACCATGACCCAGAAGACTTTCCACCACTCAGAGCCATCAAGTTTTGTGATTTCCTTCCAGCCGACAGCACATGCGCTCTATAAATAAGAGATAACTAAAATAAAGGAAGGCAGGAGAGGGGATAGAGAGGAAAAGATATGACAGAAGAAAGGTCTCACCCTGGAATATAAGAGTATTCTGATACGGCTCAGAAAGATTTCAAATGTTCCTCAAAGTGTTTGGAAGATGATTGATCCGCTCTCGAATGATATTGAGGAGTGGATACTGCCCAGGAGGTTGCTTGACGGAGATGCTCACGCAGAGGTTGGGAAATGAGGAGCTGATATGCAATGAGGGTTATTACTGGGTCGAAAGTGTCCTCACGAGACCTCGGAGGATCATGATTTCTAGAATAAACAGAAGCCAAATGAATACAAGGAGGCTTTACTGCTGTATCATCGCATGCCGTGCCTCGTGGCATCGGGAACGTACGCGTCAGCGTCGGGGTCGGACCTCTTGAACTTCGAATGTGCGATGCTTAGTTTGAACATCGTGCCACCTGGTCTTCTGCGTTCACATCCAAATCCGAAGTCACATCTCTCCGTCAAGATTGTCCAAAAGACATTTGAACTGCTTGTCATCATTGGCTAACTGCCATCCGCTCGGAGGATAGCCATTGCCCACAAGCTTTGCTGGAAATTAGATAGGTCGTCACAGCTTTATAACCGCTCAAACATACAGTCACCGAGGGACCTATGATATTAGAAGCAACTGGAGATCCTTGTCTTATAGACGGAGACAAGTTGCGGGTAGGCTGAAGACCAAGATTGCCAACATTCCCTGTATTGTGCCCAAGTTAACTGGATATAATTTTGGAATGGACCAGACGTTTGCTTCTATCTCGTCTCCATGTTATGACCCAAACTCACTAGGAAAGCGTCTCCTGAGCCTTTCTAGTCAACCTAGGCGCTCGGAAGGTAGCTGGAATATGGCTTCTCCCCGGGTCTGCACGACCACACTCTACTTCTTCCTCATGCACCCCATGAGGCACTTCCTCCTTTTCATGCACCTGTATTGGTACAGATCCAAGCTAGGCCTTGAATCTTGCCAAGTAACCAGCTTGACAGTGCGATACACTGATAAGATTATATCCACCAAATGCCGCCCAAGAACCCCTCGCTGCAACAATTACAGCAAGTAAGCGCCACCTGCCCATCAGCGTCCACATCAGCATCCACATGACCAAAAAGAAAGCAACCTGGACAGATTTGCATACGTGGTTCGCCGAGATTAGGGAAATAAGAGTGAATTGGCCGGGAGGGAAGCTAGTTGCTGCGACTCCCCTCCCATTCAGGCCACTTGACCACGCCAACTCCTGATATTGGCCTTTTGGGAGGGGCATGGTTTCCATGACTGCCGACACTGGCACTTTTCCCGTAAGACATATCATGCAGAGAGTGTTGAGGGGGCGACGGAAAGCTTCTCGGGCAAGTCAAAACTCCAAGAACGGAAGAAAGGGTTCAGTCCACATGCGGCGTAACTTGGAAATAGGCGCCCCTCCAGCAAACAATCAGATACGTGCTATGAGCATCTGCATATATACATGCCTCGCCGAAGTGATGTCGTTGAAATGGTCCTGTCATAATACTCTCATCTAGGCTATACAACGCAGGGATGATTTTTAACATTCCAGGGACTCAGCCTCGATTAGCTTCTCATTTAAGAAAGCCGGGACCCGCTGAAGTCTTGCTTTGGTACAAAACTTTGGCAACTTCCATTCTTAGCTCTCAGAAAACAGAGCCTTGTCAGTCATTAAGTTCCCAGGGTTCTCATGCTCACCTGTCCACTGATTGTTTCGAAGTCTCACTTGATATATGCAATAGCATTCAGCCTCAAGACGCGGGCAAAGCCTCATCCAGTTCCAATTTTTTCTGCCACTTCGCCCCTCTCAGTTTCATCACCTTCAGATTTGTTATTATTGAATACCAGTTGAGTAAGTACATAAAAACGGCTTCAAAGGCGCCGAGAACTGACAATGTGGTGCAGTGGACCTCAGAGATCTGACATCACCACAGCAAGAACATCCGCATTTCTCACCTGAAACAAATTTCAACTTGAGCGATAGGTTACCGAAGCAACCGTGATGGACTGTCCTGAGACTCGCTACGAAGAAATGTCACTGGGAGGCTCTGAGGCTTGTATATGAAGTAGCCAAGATGTAGGAGTCACTATCAGGCTCATAAGGTTTTACCGTCACTTCCCAGGGTTCTTAAACCCTTCTATTAATTCATCCTTATCACCGGTGACTTAGTCAACTATGTTAAGGTTACTTTCACAGACTGACTTGTCAAAAATAGATATAAGCACGCCGAATCTTCAATATGAGACTCGGTGGCTCTTTTCGTAGGTCACCTCTCTAGACGGAACAATGAACTCTTGCAATTGCCACACCCAGGGCCCTTATCAAAAAGCGATCACTCAGCAACGGGGTTCCTTGAGATCGGCATTCTTTGAAGACCGAAATAAGTGGCAAAACAGAAGTGGAAGGACTCTGGATCTGACATTTAGCAACAAGTCTTCGAGTTGCCGTTTCCCTTGTTATGTGCATCAGGCTAGGTATTGGCCAGAAACAGAAGGTCGACCACAATGGAGGCAACCGACAGGTCTCCATTCCTTCCTTCTCATGTCTAGGCATCGAACCTACATAAGAGGCGGCAAAACCTTGACATGAAGGGACAGACTGCTGATCCCCGAAGCCGAGCTCGAACGGTCGCCCGCGGGCAGCGATGCTGTCGTCAGAGGTGAAGAAGTCCTGCATGAACAGAGATAAACGAGTGGACCACGTCGTGAGGTCTTGCATGAGGAGGCTATCGCGAAGCAGAGTAGCCATGGGGGGGGGGGCACCAGGGTGTCAACGTCTCATCCTGGCAACCCCTTAAGTCTTGGCAAAACTGCAAGTATAGACGTCACTGTTGGCCGCGACTTATCTCTGTGGCATGGTTGATATAGTCCTGATGTCTGCACGATGTACACACTCGTCTGATTGGACCAATTTCGTGCCGGAAGGAGGAGAGAGGGCAAGTGTATTGGTACGAAGCAACCGGAGAAGCAGCTGCCAGGAAGGCTCGGAGTGGAGACCACCAAAATTACTACCCCATGATACTACTGCATACGTATGTACGTACGTATGCACGTACGTCCATAATCGACACAAGGGTGCTTGGTACAAAAGAGGGGGATGGTTGATACCGTAACATTACGCAGATCATGGAAAGTTTCCGTGGGGGCGCCCGGGTATGAGAACTGTAACTCGAGAACAACGCCCCGGTGGTGCTAGGATATCAAGATGTCTGACCCAAAGGGAAGTGGGTGGGCTCCGGAAAGGAAAGTGGATTTTGGTTCGCATCGGTGCGGATGATAAGGGACTCGGCCGGGACATGGTTGACACGGTCCACGATCGGGAACTGCTCTATACACCCGTGCCTACCTACGCAGCAGTACTGTGCGTAGTTAGTGGCCTCCATCCCGGAATGTTCATACCTTGCACCCTTAGGGGAATATGTAAGAAGAACAGGTTTAGGGATGAATGGGAGACTCTGTCTACCAGAGAGTGGATATCCATGCACGATTGCAGATGTGAGCATGCATCTCGATGTCGTTCCGTATTGCAAAGCTTGTCAATGAAAAAACTGTGGCTAGCATCATGAGATACTCCTGAGAGGCAATCATTCTTGGGGGTCCGGCGAGACGCCATCGACGTCGTGCGTTGTCTCCTGAGTGTCTGGGCCAACCCAACGTCGCCAGGTCTCACATAACCCTGATCCTTTGTCGTAGGTAGTCTATACTGCCATCGCACCGGCTTCCCGGCGGCAGAGAATACGGAAAGGTAGGTGTTGACACAAACATTCAGAAACACCTGCTTCTTGGATCAGAATCACGAGAATCACACGGCGTGAAAGCGGTCTATCAACGACTAAACATGCACATGAATGTAACTCTGGCCACTGGTAAGGGCATTTAATGGACAAGACCGGAAGAGGCGATACTAAAATAGACTGGATCCAGCAGAGACTGACGCGTTCAAGATCGGCAGTCGGTGGACCTGGTTACCGACCACCGCGAGCGAAGTCTTGATTTAAGCCAGAGATCGTGACGGCGTCACGCTCGGAGATTATATGACCTTCCTAAAATGTAATATAAATACAGGAGTTCAATATGGGCTCCAGGTCGTTCCCCCACGAGACCCAAATACATGTATATCGATACCTAAGCATGTATGTACATAACTCCCCCGGCATTGGCGGAAGCAAGCAGAGTTTGGTGGGGGGGGGGGAGGAGATGAAGAGATACGTAGTCCTGTACTATTTTCCGTAAGGAACATTATCTCGCAAAATATAGAGCATAACTGGCAGGTATTAAGATTGAATTTCCGGCTTTGAGATAAGCACTCCAGCGAACATCTAGCGAAGATGGCGCGAATTCAGGGGTAAATAACGGGTTAGGGTTGATCCGAGGAATAATAAGGACTCATTTCCGATAATGACTAAGGAGAGGACAGGACAAGTAAAAGGTTGAAACCACAACTCTTTATTATTTGGGATTACATCTGGTTTGAAACTCGCTATATAGCCTGCTCAACTACAGTCACTTGGACCAGCTAGGTTTGGATGTAGCCCACATACCTCTATATAACCATGCGATATCACATTGCGGCTCCGCTGTGTTCGTGAAGTCAACGGATGTTAAAATCACGACATCGCGGCCCCGCGAAGATCCCCCAGAATTTCCCACAACAGATCTCCCACTAGATGGAAGTGCCGGCAGTGGCTGTTGCCAGATTTTCCCGGACGAATAAAGTAAGAAGCTTAAAATCAAGGTGTAAATCGCAAAATCACGCAACAATGTGACAGTCCTGCTACGACTCGGACCTCAACAATCCTGAATAAAGATGTCTGCTCTGTCTTTGCGATTTTCCTCCATGACCAGTCGGATCAATCAAACATCAAACAAATTTACCGTAGAACTGGACTCGTACGAGAGACAGACCCAGCCTGAGCCGAATATGGCAATCCATGGGGGGGGGGGTTGGTTCTATTGCTCTGTTCAGAGCAGATGTTGTGTTCAGATGGGTCCCGGTCTCACCGTCCTCGTCACCTTGCATATGCTGTACGCGTTGTCCACGAAGCCCTACCTACAGGTGGGAAGAGTAGAATAGAGTAGGAAACAAGATAATATAAGTCACATATGCTCAGTGAATATTCTAGTTAGGTCTGGAGAATGTGGTTGTTACGAATCCTGAGATTCTTGTCATCTCCAGACGACCAGTATTTGGGCTCGGAATTGTTTGACAAGTTGGTCCCAGTCATGCTCATTTCCAACGAACAATCTCCAATCGACCCCCCCCCCCGGGCCAGACCTCGGGTGGAATCACTGAACCACCTCATCTGGCCGAAATTCCTGCCCCGGAAACTGAGTAAGTCAACCGGATGAGTAACTGTAAAACCATTCGAAAAAGGAGGTCCAATGAGTTCATACACAGCTAACAGCGTTCAAACTCTATATCTATCGAGGAATAATTAAAAGCCAATATAGAAAAACAACAATTTGGAACGTCTTCATAGCGAGCCTGAGTCGATCTTGGTCCCCACAGCCAGCGCAGCGACTACCTACCTAAGTCGGTCCCTAAGTAGGTGTCTGATGTACGTATGTACCCGGACCCAGCGATATGGTGCGGATCTGGCCAGGCCTGCCAGGGTGGTCCAGCCCCTTCTCAGTGGAAGATCGGGCCCAAGAATTCCCGACCCTCTGTAAGCGAAAGTCTTCGTCACTACATACAGGTCGTTGCCAGTCTTACTAACACCATCACAGAGCAGAGGGATATCAAAAAGAGAAAAGTGATACAAGTCAATCATTTGTTGATTCTAGCTCTAGTTTGTTGCCATGAGGCTGTTGAATAATTCCAACATGACTGAGAATACACACAGCGCAGATCCATGAGACTCTATCTCTGTTCCCACCTCCCTTCCGCTCGCCTTTTCTCTGGCCTCAGATTTGAGGCGCACCCCAGGAGTTGAAGTCTGCGGCTCCCTTCCTTTTCGTTAACAATATCTACCTGCATCTGAGATCCCCAAACTTCGATGGGGCTGCGGTCCCTTCTGTTTTTTTAAGCCGCTTTTCAGCTGGGGCTTCTGACTCGTCGAACCTGTGCAAGACATATAATGACAGGAAAATCAAGATAAAGAACAACCTCCACGACCAAGCAGACAAGATCGGGTTTGCTGATTGGGGTGTCAACATAAAGTATAAAAAAGAATAAAAAAATAAATACAATCTCGTCACCAAGGGAAAAACAAGATTATCCGAACCCACGAAATCAGATAGCCGCCACCAACATGGATCGCCGCCAATACTATATTGCCATGTTTCGTTCGTACAGATCATCTGGGGAATAATTTGGATACAAAAACCAGACCAGACCGCTGGAGAAAGGAGAAAGAGAAGGCAGGAACGCCGCCAAGATAAACGCCATCCAGTCATGTGTTTCGTACCAAAATGATAAAAGGGGTTTGAGGGGAAAAGGGGGCGGGGGCTCATGGATTATCTCAAGACTTCAGCGAGGCGATAGTCCTGTTTAACTCGCACTTGAGCCATGTGCCCAGCGCCGAGTAGATATCATTGACCTCCCCAGATGCAAGCTCATCTCTCCCTTGGATGCTGAGGAGGTCGATCAGGTTGCCGGCCTTCTTCAGCTCGCTCAGAAGGAGCTGTTTCCTTAGTGCCTCCTGGGCAGACTCATCGTCCACGCTGAAAGCACCGACAGAGAACTGCATTGGTGTGACGATAAAGTTGTTCTGTGGTGCCATGGGGCTTGTTGGTGTGACAAAGGCCATAGACGGGGATGCTGAGGCGCTAAGTGGCGGAGTTGGCTGACTGCCCAGGCTGGAGAAGTAGTCCCAGCCGGTTGTGGGTTTTGTGCATCCGGCTGCGAGCTGGTACCACATGAGAATCTTGGAGGTGATGCTCGCATAGAGCATTGCCAGGTGCGGGCTCTTGGAGCAGGGGCACTGGAGAAGTTGGTGCATGCTGTTGACGGCCTGTTTGTTGCGGTTGAGGACCTTGTCCATGGTCTGCGTCAGGTGCTCTCCCTTGGCCATACTGTCCTGGCGCAAGCTTAGGCTCTCAAGCGTGGCATATGCCAGCTTGTGGCAGTTGTGTGAGTCCGTCTGCAGGAGGCTGGTATCCGGTAGTCCGCGGGTGGAGTGCGAGTCGAGTGAGGATATGGACGCTGAGGAGATGGATGCGGAGGAGTGGTGGGACGGCAGTGAGCATGCTGAATCAGCGCTATCGTGCGTCTGACTCTCGGGCGTGTGCATCAGATCGTCCGGATGGATCCACTCGGCGAAGCTCTGGAAATCTGACGAGGGGAATGTAAGATCCAAGGGGTCGACTGTTCCATGGTGTCGAGGATCGGACCCGAGCGTGGGGTTGTGAGTGGTGTCGGAGAAGGAGAAATGATCACCAAAGCTGTCGATGGCGTCCGGAGATCGCAGGAACATGTCGTTGCTGGCATAGCTGGTCATGGCCATCAAGCTGTCCTCCAGCCCGTAATTGGACGGCATTGCTGACTGTGGCTCGTATTTGACCGGTCTTGTGGCACCGGACAGGTGGCGGTAGTCTGGGCAGCAAGAAAGGCTATTTTGCTGGTGCTGATTCTGGTGCTGCTGCTGCTGCTGGTGTGCATTCTGGGCCAATGGTCTGGGAAGGGTCTCCCCGGAGAGATTGGCGTCAACCAGGGGCTTCTTCCTAGGGGCCTTTCCAAATTTCCTCGACAGACCATACACACAGTTGAGTCCGCCAGCAACACATCGGCCACAACGTGGCTGCGTCTTGTCGCAGCGTACCTTGGCCGCACCACAAGCATCGCACGACGACCGAAGCTTGGGCGGACGCCGCGGAGTGCCCCTTGCATTTGTCGGCGGTGGGAGTGCAGGAGATTGGCTGAGAGAGGAAGACATGGCGGCTGGAGGTGGAGTCATTGACGAAGATGAAGAGCCACCAGGGGAGTTCATGGTGAGGAGAGGGACGGCGCGTAAGAGGTCGAGAGAGACAGGGAGAGGAGAGAACGGGATGACAGAGTGAAGAGGATGGCTCGAGCTGTTCTGTTCTATTGTTGAAGATGATGATAATGATCAACAAAAATAGTTGAACACCTAGCCGAGATATAGAACCTTCAACGAGAAGAGATGTTTGTGCTGAAGATCTGGGGTCATGGAGGACGACGGCGGGCCGGATACTTGTATCAGGGCGAAGACATAGATGGAGGTAAGGGACCTGACAGGGCGTTCGGCCGAAGATCACTAATGATACGGAGTTTCTTTAAACAAAAGGAAGCAGTAGCCTTTAAAACAGATGGCTCCTCGAATGGTCGTAGTACCAGGGGCTGACATGTGCCCCATGGCATGCCATCAGCGAGTACTACCCACATCTGGTCGAATACTGATGCATGAGCTGTCACTCTGAGCAGACCAAGGGGCCCGCTCCTGAGTGGGCCCCCATGTTTGGAGGTATAGACATATGGATGTACCTGGAGGCGTGGAGGGTAGTGGTGTGTGTGGGTGTGGGTGTGGGTGGGCAGGTTGGACCATGGGGGGGGGTAGGATTGGATTTTGACCAGGGGTCTGACGGCAGATCAGTGAGGGGTCAGATCTGAGGCATGGGGGTTCAGGATGGGGACCCATGAATAATGGAACTCTGAGTCTTTGAACCTGCCCTGTGCGGCCTGTCCCGTACATGACTGGGAACGTAGATGGCGTGCCAGCCGGAACGACGTGGAGCAGGCCGGAGCTGGCAGCGGAGCCCATTTCGGCGGCGTGATGATGGACGGGAGGCGACAATGAGAAGAACACGAGACATGATAGGGAGCTAACAGACTCCTCTATCGTGTTGTCTGCTCTTGCGTCTGGGAGAAGACGAAGGGGGAGGGGGGTTCCCAATCCTCGGACAAGATGCCAGACAGAGGAAGGCAAGCAAGGACTGACGAACAAGGTTCAACAGCTAACTCATGTTGAGCATGCCCGGCATCTGCCCATGTGGATGTCCAGTTGCTTGATCTGTTTGATGAGCAAGGCTTGTCAGACGGGGACTTTGTTTGTTGATGAGATAGAGAAAGTATTTTGAAATTTGCCAGTGCCCTCTTCCCTATCTGGGATAGGTAGCAGCAGTCTGTGCAGGATCAAGGGGTCTCTCGGAAAGCAAGTGATATGCGTCCACGGATCACAGATCACTAAGCACGAGATATGATAGCCAGACGAAAGGCACTCCACGTGCAGCACGTTTTCGATCCCGCCGCTGTCAGAGATGGAAATAGAAGCAGGAAGGAAGGAAGAAAGAAAGAAAGAAGAAGAAAAATGGCACTTTGCACGTTGTTTTGCTAGATCTAATCTTTTGCGTGGCTCGAGTGGCTAGTATCCAGGAACGCTGGATTCTGGAGTGTTGGTGATGATGATGATGATGATGATGATGATGATGATGGTGCTGCTGATGACGATGATGATGAAGGATCAGATTGTGAATGTCAGGAAATAAGCCGGAAGGACCCTTGTCAGTCACAACGTGGGATACTTGTGCGTTGCTTAGACGGTAATTATGGTGAACTTGGCGTTCACTAACAAGCTTCCGTAGGTTTTCCCAAGGTTTCAATGTTGTCAAGAGGCAGAGGCAGGTAAGGACCGGTACATATGCATTAACTACTGTATCTACCTAGGTAGGTATAAGAAAGAAAAAGAGAAAATGATGAGACGACCTACTGTCCTACAGTGTACTTTACTGCTCTACTCGGGTCCCCATTCTTTAGTTGCACTCAGGTCTGAGATGCCGAAATGGGACCTTACTTTGTACAAGACCCAATCAGGAGGATCCACCCGTGATTGTACCCTACATTATCTATGTACCTAGGCACGCTTCGGAACTGATTGCACTTCAAGGCAGGAGGCAACGGGCGAATCAAACCAGACGGTTGTTGCCAGGACATGCCCTGTACGATATTTATGCAGCGCACATTCAACTACCATTCTCTACACTTTAGATATGACCTATGCTACACGATACTTCTCATAGCCATCGGGCTCCAAGTTGTGTCCAGACAAGCCTATGGACAGACGGATTGTCTCCTCCGTGATGGTAGGAAATGAGCGGAGATGAGAATAAGAAGGTTAAGGGGAAGGGGAGTCTCTTCTAGCGGATGCCATGTGGAAGTGGGGATACTTGTCCCGCCACCAGTGTACATACATATATACCCTACTCTACTATGTAAGTAGGTACATACACTACCTAGGTACATACAAGCAGTAGGAAGTACCTAGATACCTAGGTATGTAAACGGGTCCTCGCCTTCAGGTGAAATGTGACGCAGTGAGACCGCTGAATCAGAACTGCAGCCAAGCGCTCGTCCCTGGCTGCAATTGCGCTCTTCTCTCTCCCCCTCCCCCTCCCCTCCTCTCTCTCTTCTGACCTGAATTGGCTTTTTGCTCGAATTGACTTCTCTGAAATGGCTATGTAATAGGGACCGAGTCGTCAGTCAGCACTACTGTGTATATACCTTGTACGCATCCTCCCTCTCGATCCTTCGGCGTTGCGCGATGTTCTATTCCCAGTCGCTTTTCTCCAGTTGCTTTTCTCCATTTGCTTCAGCCCCCTCCAGGTTGGGAATGCACGGAATGGATCGTACCAAAATTAAATCTGAACGAGAGGAGTGAAAGGCAAGAGCCGATTAAGGACCCGTGCCATCCATGGATCCACGAAGAGGTGGAGGCATCTTGAATGCCTCTTCTCTGCTGGCTGTCCAGCCGGGTTCCTCCCTTGTCACCTCCGAAGAATCCACTACTGCCAGACTGCCAGACTCGTGCCTGGGTAGCCCCATATATACGTGTCTGTACCTCTATCTGCTAGGTTGCTTACGCGGCAGTCCAAGTATATGATTCTACGTCAAGAGACAAGATACGGCGCACTGATTGGTTCGAACCCACTGTATCTTAACCATGCCGACGATCCTCCAGGTCGGGGTACCTCCGAAATACATACCTAGGTAGCTATTTACGTGGGCCCTGATGTTTCCGTTCCCAATTGGAGTTGGCACCGAAACAACTGCCTTTGCATTTCGAGCTAATTATCCTCAGGGAAGCTCGAGCTGAGAGCTGATGACAACTGCGGCAAACCGTGACAGAAGACAGACCCCCTGTTCGTCATGAGGATGACAGACCCCCAATGTCCAATGTCATCCATTCAGGAATCAAGCCTACTGCATAATCGTACATACACCAAGTTGACTTGGCATACCTCTTGCCTTTCCGTCAGCTCAGGCTTGGAAGGTCCCAGCCGCAAATTCTGGAAAGAATGGGAAAGGAATAGCACTTATTCCTGCACCTACCTGACCGCTTATCTTCCTTCACCGTGCACCTACCTGTAGATTGCACCTGGGCACTCACTCTCATCGGCCTAAACCGGTCCTTTGGGTTGGATTCTCTCACCACCGCACACAGCATCCGAATAAGAATTTAAGGTTTGACAAGCTTTGTGCTCTCATGCGCCTTTGCGGCCACACATGTCTAACCTGCAACAACAACAACAACAACAACAACAACAACAACAACAACAACAACAGTCACACGAACAAGACGCTGCGGCCAACTACATACGTACCAACTTCACCCAGCATCCTTTCCAGCAGAGAGTGTCCTCGCCCGGCTGCAGGCTCCGAGACCCGAACACCGGTAGTGCTTTGACGGTACGTATCTAGATAAACATGGTACAACCGTTATCTCTATGAGCAGATCAATCCTTCAGCCGACCTCGCCCAGGGAAAGCAACAAGCAGATCTTGGGCGGATTTCACTCGATTGATTTACAGTGCATGCGTACAGATAACGGAGTGAGGGCAGGGAAACGGTAAAGTGCCATCGGATCGATCTCGTGAGTTGCTCCGGCAGAGTACTGTGATTGTGTGCTCGCGAGCGTGCATTTGCAGGCTCATGGGGCATCTCGGGGGCCCTTGTTACACCGAAAGCGTCGTTGAGCATACGGACAGTAACGGCAAACTGGACTTTTGACCATGCCCTTGGGCGTATGTCGGTTCTCCATACGGATTCAACGTCGTCCGGCCGGCAGGCATGGCCCCTGGGCATGTGAGTGAGTTCTGTAGGTGCTAAATATCTAGGTATGCATTGATGGATCTCAGTTGTGTTTTTCTTCGATTTCTCTATCGCCATCTCAGCTCTTCCCACCACTCATTTTATATGCATCCTTCAACCGCCCATGATGGGCCTCCTGTTGGCGAAAATGGGTCCGCAATGGACTCTAGACCTCTAGGCTTATGTATGTACTCGGGGTGCAACGTCTTCTAGAGATTCCCGAACCTACCCCATTCAATCCATCCAGTTACGGGTCTCGGGTCTCTCCAGCAGACCCCAACGTCTCGTTTCTATGGGGCTGGCTATACCGGTAACCGCACACATCCTTCATGGATATTCACTCCCCAAGATTCCGGCCCCGACACTTCATTGAGTCTTGCCTAAAATGCTAACCTGTATGCAAGTAACAACAGCTTCTCATCGGCGCTTCGGTAATCTTGCTGGCCGACTTTGCCTCCTTCTGCCCCTGAAATGGTGCATGCTAACGGCCCATCATCGATGCTTGTCCGTGGTCCTTCATCTAGACATGAACACGAAGTCGACAAATCCCACGGGGCTCACCTCTTTGGGGAATGCTTCTAACCCCGGCATCTTGAGCTGCCCTGTTATGTATGGCAACAAACTCTTACGGCAGTCATGGTATTAGGCGACACTAGTACCGAACCATACCTTTGAAGGGGTCAACGGGCCACGAAGTGGGATGGAGTGACAGACGAGTTCCCGTCCCAACCGCGGAGCCCTGATGGTGGCATGCCACCTGGTACACCCAGTATGCCATGTGCTTGAGTGCCCAGAAACGCCAGGTGGTACTCTGCTAGAGACAGAAACAGCACGCTTTTTCTGTGGGCTATCATGCCTGCTTGCCATGCGATCTCCCGCCTACTTTCACGTGTGTGAAAGTACCTACCTGCCTCGAGGCTCGCTGCCTTCAGACTTCCCCCCCCCCCTTTCCCCCCTTCCCCCACCGTCTCCTGCCGTCACGACTCAAGACCATCCGCCTTGCATTCTCAGCACAGTGGACATCTGGGACAATAAGATGATAGCGGGGTCGCATGCAGGATGCTGTGTGACCTCACTCACTGCTATTACCACCTTACTATGTAGGTAGGAGATTCTCTCCACCTTCTAAAGCTATTCCAGACCGGGAACGTCAATGTCCATGATGGCCTCAATAACCCAGATGAGAACTAGTTTTTATGAAGACGCTGGGCTCGGTGTCCAGCCTAGATACCGACGATCTAGCGTGCTTCAGCGCGTGATTCAGAGTCCAGGGCAAGGGCTTATTTATTCTGGACTGGGACGCAATACGTCACGTAAGGCCACTATAGATGAGATCTACCACGAGATCACATATACACTATAGAGCTCTGGTCCCTAGAGGGATAAAGCATACCTTAGGCGCCAGAAGGCATTGTCCGGTGGGTCGACTATGGCAGTACGTGGGGACTATAATTGTTTGTAGCAACTGCTGATATTGGAATGAACAACAACCTTGGGATCCCCTTATCTCACCACGACGTCCATGAAACTGCCAAGGCATCTATCGGTTCATCTTCGCAGTGAGACGTTCGCTTAGGCGTCACTCTATGTTCATGGCATCTGGCTTTCACAAGCAAATTTATGACACTGCCCTTCCTCATTGTCTACGTAACACGGCTGCTCAGTCTTGAGAAGAATATCGGCGGACGGATATCATGAAGCATGGCGGCGATACAGTCGCCCGACAGTGAGAGCATCTGCCGAGTAGACGACCGATATCCTTCCGCTTTAAGTCCTATGTAGGAAGGAAGCTGGAGATATGTGGAGCCTCCAAACTGGCCATGATGTAGGCAGTGGCAGCTTTGTAATGATAAGATGCTTCAACCTAGACCATCTGTCTGTGTGGCATTAGCCTCAGCTGTCAAGCCATGTACGTTCCACCCAGGGCGAAACCTGCGCCTGCAGTAGTACATAGTTGTCACGGACAGGAATAATCGGGGCTGACGGTACAGGTACTAAAATACCGATGAAACCCTCAGCCACCTTTTCTATTTCTGTTATGCAGAGTGCCCCGTCTTTCTGATAAAGTGTGGCTCTCGTCGTCGTGTATCCAGACCTTCTAATTACCGTGGTGCGTGGGAAAATGTTACAGCAAGGCGAGACAAGGGAAAGCATGTAACTAGCTCGGCATCTCTATGCAAGTAACGGACCAGGGGCGGACCCAGAGCGAGAACCTGCTCCACTTCTACAAAGCTACCCTCCCTCCCTGTCTCCCCCCCCCCTCCTCCGAATCAGACACATCAGACCCATCAGTCCTTGCCCACCTGCCCACCTGCCCACCTGCCCACCTGCCTGCCTGCTCACTCCTTTGTTTCTTTCCTGCAGGCAAGGGACTGTGTGATCTCTACACTAGTGAGCCGAATGATCGACAATGACCCTCTGCACCTATGTAGCAACAATGGCTCTGGCAGCGGGGACGTCTACTCCGTCCATATGTCATATGGCGTGGGGTGTGGAGCTGGTCTTGGAGGTGGTTTTCCTTGTGGCTAGACCAAGTTCACAAATGCCGAAGATGGCTGGTGTCTGGCCACCGTTGAGACAGCACCGTGGTGGCAACGGGCTTCTTTGGCAACTTTGGCGCCGACATCCCTTGATGTCCACCTTCGAGACTCGTGGGGCCCATAAATCCCGACGACGCGAACAGGGGAAGCAACGGCAGACAAACACGGATTGTGGGTTGATATTATTGAACTTCTAATAGTATAGATTTCAGTAGTTCCGGACCCGATTCCCGAACGATGGGCTTTGGGCGATGTTGGCGATAAGATCTTGCTAACCCTTGACCAACGGAGATATATTCGAGGATATTATACATACTCCATGTGGGCTGTTCCTTGACCTGACTGTGCCTTGGTGAAATTTGTCCCATGCAATATTACATATGTAGGTACTATATGTGTGCTACATATTACCTGGGTACCTAGTTATTAGTACTGCCATACAATCTAGCCTCGGATGGTGGGGTGTGAACATTGGAGATATTATCGTACAACAAGGGCTGGTATCTGGTACAACTACCAAAGAACTAGTAATCTATCTATAATCCTGGTCTCCACTTGCAGAAGCGACTGCGAGAGTCATTCTTGACATGTGCCACTCGCAGGGGATGTTTTGATTCCGAGACTGACTTTTGCCGATCTCGGTCTGTGGGTGTTATTTCCCGCCGACAGTGCTTTTAGCTTGTACCCCCATACTCCTTTGTACATGCATGCCTCATCGGGAATACGAGATGTAAGTAGAGTAACGAAGTGTTGCCCATGGGCTATAGGAAAAGCTGTTCTCCTCCTGCTGCTTCGGGACTAGACAGGTGCTGAGGCTTTGTGATACGGATTGAGGCGCCGCATCAACACAGTTTGGGGTGAGTCAGCTCCCTCCCTCCTGGAATTGTGCGCATGCATATGTGTGTGTGTGTGTGTGTGTGTGTGGCTTAATTTTCTTTGGGGGGGGGGGGTTACCATCAATTCTTATCGACATATGTATATGGAGATATTAGGGAACAAGAGAAGAAAAAGCATATCTTGAAGCTTGTGCAGAGTACCACCTAAGGCTTCAATGCCATATAGAGGGTTTAACGTGAGACTCTTGTAATATACACTTCTGTAGACGATAATCATAGGTTTCGGTACACCAAATGCTCGAGCAGGTAGCGACTGAAGACGTCGAGATGCCCTCGCGTCCATCCCGATTTAAAAGCTCCAGCTATGACGTGTCTTTATAGTCCACCTACCTAGATCTGTAGGCAACTGGGGTTTGCTTCAATATACTATGTGCGTATGTCATCGTTAAAAGCATCTGATCGGCAAGGCTAAATACTGTGGGTTATTTTCTGTGAATCGGTACCTATACAATTGTGGGTAGCAATGAGGCCCCTTTAAAGAACTTTGTAATGCACCGCCGCGGTTGTAACACTTATGCTATACCGCGTTCCTCACTGTTCATAGTGCATTATGATAGTTAACCACGCATGATAGCTTTTATACTGCCCAGGTGCTTAACCAAGCATGACTTGGCAGACTGTTGGCTGCTTGCAGGGGGGAGGGGGTTGTATCTGGCAATGTTCTGGATACCAGAAAGACATCTACTGTTGCGGTTACGGCTGCCGCACAGCCGTACCTTCCCGTTAGGTCTTTCCTTCTGGTAGCACTTAGCTGTTTCCTCTCTAGCGTGCCTCCCAGGGAGGGAACTTAGAGAAAATAATAATAAAATATATAAGCTATTCAGATAAATCGTATATACGACCAGAACTCTACTAATACTAATTAGTAGTCGTAGGCACTATAGATCTGTAAGGTAGAAGAGACTAACATCTGTAGATTTCCCTAATGCGAATCACATCCTCTATACCCGTTAAGTACTAAATATAGCGATAAGTTACCTCTACAGGCCTCCCTAACTAACAGACCCCTAGATAACCGTTGCGAAGACCAACTAAAGATCGTAATATTCCCTGTCCTTATATTCGTTGCACTTTGGGTAGTAAGCGTTAATTACGTATTAATCGCTAAAACCTTATTAATTAAAACGATATTAAAGCGCAGCGAAGCCTAATACTAAAGCGCAGCGAATAGATACCTTGCTTCTTTGCCTCTTTTCTCTTTAATCCTTTCGTTAAAAACCTTTATTTTGCTACCTTTATTTTACCTAATATTGCGAGAGCCGCAAGCCGTTAATCACGCTATTAATTACGATTTTCTATTACGAGAGCCGCAAGCCGTTAATCACTATTTTTCTCCTGCGAGAGTTATTAATCACCACCTTCCTTTGCAACCTTCTATTATCTTTCTTTATAAGAACCGTCGACAGTTATAGCCGAAGCCGAAGAACCCGTCCTTGTTAGAGGATATTAGATTAATAAATTGCTTGAAAATACGATATTCGACCTAGTATACCGCGGCTATATCAACGCGGGACTATAGTTTGCGAGCCCCGAACCTAACGCTATAGAAGAGCATCTAATTATACGATTAGCGAGTATATTAGCAAGTTATACCTAGCAAAACTTATATAATAACGATCTATTCGTTATATACCGGGAAGACTTTATAGCGTAGACCCCGGAAATATTCGAACGGCTACCGGCGCTATACCGACGATTACTAAAGAACTTTCTGCGTACGCGAGGCGTATTTATAGGGCGAAATAACCAACTAGTAGCTCCGCAATTATACGTATTAGCATAAGCAGAAGAACGACTACTATAGATCGATACAGAGCTTCGCAATATCCCTCTAATACTAGAATCCTATATGAACGAATATTGTATAAATCTTAATACGCTAACGGGAAATATACTAACGGAAATAGTAGGAGAGAGATAACTAACCCTATAGGAACAGTAGCAGTAACCGGCCTAATCTTAGGCTAACCTGCTTAAACCGGCCCAACTAATAGATATACAGAATCCAGCTGTACGACTATCGCAATCAGGCCTATAGTTAGGCCTACCTTCGATGCTATTAATACGACTATCGTCTTCGCAAAACCCTTACGGAAATATATTATTAACGGTTAAGCAGCAACTAGGACTATCGCTAATAGATAGATAGAGATAAAACTTATATTAGAGATATACGCTATACCCAGCTAATATATAGAGCGCAGGCACGGCCCCTCTGCCGCAGCTACTACTAAATATTAAGTATAACCCTTATAAATTACTTCCCCTATAGCAGGTTCCTAACGAACGGCTAGACCCTGCGAGGTCCGTATAGTTCGTTAAGACCTTCTAGTATACTTAGAAGTACTCGGGGGACCTATACAACCTATTAGACGATAAGATGAAGATATTCTTTAATATCTATTATTACGCCGAGATCCAACCTAGTTAATTCTATACGGTATTTCCTCGAATACTTAGAGATCGCGCGGAGGTATACTACCTCTATTATATAAACAGAACTAATATATTTATAATAGCGTACCTAAAAATTAAAACGCACTTCGATATAAACCTTAACTACTAGTACTACTATATAGATTAGATAACGATAACGTTCGCAAAGATAAGAATACAGAACCCCGATAGTAGTCTATACGATATTTTGCGAATTATACTCGATAAGCTATAATTATACTAACAGGCACTGGGACTAGACTATACGGGAGAGGATAACCTGCGGATAACGGTTATTAAAGCTTATAGAGGCGTATTAGAGCTAGAAATAGCCCTCTTTAAACCGGTATAACTATACGAAGAGTTGTTTTCGGACCTAAGATCCGTAGTAGAAATATAAGTTAGTTATACCGTAACGATTAACGTTATAGAAGACGCTTAAGATTAATACTACGTCGACCGTCGATATAATAACCGCGAAAGACGACTATTACAAGGCTTCCCTAGTTAAGGATTTAGTAATAGCCGAAGCTTAAACTTCCGTCGTTTTAGTAGAGGAAATAACGATACTCGCAGAAATAGACTATAGAAGAAGAGATATTTTATATATAAGAAGGAAGGATACTGGTTAACTAAGCATCCTATAAACGAACGACGTTCGGCTAAGATAAGTTACTTAACGCAATACAAATACGAGGGTCGCGAGGACGACTTTATAGCTTTCCTGAATAATTTTAAAGGTTATGAAATCGATAACGACGACGAGGATAAATTCTATAAATGCGACGAGGAAAACGACGATAATCGTAATACTAAAATGTATTTTTTAAGTGTTAATCTATTAGCTAACGAATCTTTTATCTATTAGCTGATAGGATACGATATCTTTAAGGCTAAAACGACCGTTACAGCTAGCTAGTTTATTCTAGTTAATAGATATAATTAAACCTATTTCTAAGGAATCTTACTAGATATAAGGGCCTCGATAGTCTCTACGGCTAGATATAAATAGGTCCTTGCTCTATAACGTTAAGATCTAAGTTATAAGATTAATACGACGACCGCAGGATCTATTCGAATTAAGTTTAGTAACGGGAAAGTTACTAACTCGATAGGCATTATAGAGGTAAATACTCTAATCGGACGTATAAAGTTTTATATTATCGATACGCAAACGCTATTTCTACTCTATCTAGTAGATATAAACCGATTTAAAGTATACTATAATAATATTAAGGACGAAATAATTAGCTATAATAGTGCGATTACTATACCGGTGCTAAGGAAATAGAGATACCTATAGTTCTTCCTTAACGAGATAGCTAATACTGTATACTTCCTCTTAGAGATAGAGATAAAGAGATTATATCGTCGGTTTGGATATCCAGCAATAGACCGGCTATACCGATTACTTAAGAAGGCTAGTTATCCGGATATTAACAGATAAGCTATAGCGGAGATCGCAAAAGTATATTATTAATATTAAATAAATATACCGGCGCTAAGACGTTTTAAATTCACTCTGCGCGACGATCGCGAATTTAACTACGAAATCTTAGTTAACGTAATATATCTGCTTAGCCGCCTAGTCCTTTATATTATAGACTAGGTAACGGCGTTCTAGGGCGCGAGATTCCTAAAGTCTATAAGCACTAAAGATATATAGTAAACCCTACGTACGTTATAGATTGATATATACCAGGGACTACCCGATATTATTACGCACGATACGGGTACGAACTTCGTATTAAATAAATTTCGCTTAGAGGCGCAGATAATAGGGATTATATATAAATAAGTGCCTATAGAGGCATACTAGTCTATTAGAAAGGTCGAGAGGTATTACTACCCCTTAAAACGCGCTTTTAAGGTTCTATACGCCGACTTATACAGCGAAACGAGTGATAATACTATCCTGCAGATAGCAGTAAAGGCCGTAAACGATACTGCAGGACCTAACGGACTAGTCCCTATACTCCTAGTTTTCGGCGCTTACCTATAAGTATCGTATAATTTACCGCTATCGTAAGCGATATAGAAACGGGCGGAGGCTGTATCTAAGGCTATAAAGGCTCTTAGGAAAATAATAGTAGAGCGGTAAGTACGCGATATACTAAATACGCGAGGAGGACCTATCGCTAATATAACATTCCTATTATAATGCGACGTGCGTATATAGCGAGAAAAAGAGGGTTAGAAAGGCCCGTATAAAGTTATCTCTATCGACGGTTACAACGTAACCCTAGATATGCTAAAAGGACCCGCTATATTCCGATCTATATCTATCTAGCGATATTATAAAAACGAAGAAGAAGCTAAAGCTTAGCTAGACCTTATACTAAATCCTATACGATTATCGTTACCGGAGGTAAGAGACTCTATTACTGTTATATTTATATCGAGAAAAGAAAAAGACGATTACGCCCTTACTATTAGGTTAAGGTAAGACGGGGTGATTATAATACCTGGCTTGCCCTTTAAAGAGTCCGATAAGATAGAAATCGACGAACTTATTAGAAAAGGAGTTTTCAGATTCGAGAGATAGTCGCTAACGGGATATAGCGACTATCGTCTATTTAAATTACGTATAGTACGAGAAATTAAGGGCAAAACTATAAAACTATACGAGAAATCCAGATTAATTATTCAAGGATATAACGATAAAGAGAAAGACTCTGTATTAACTTAAAGTCCGACGATTTAGCGTATAAGCTAGAGAACGATCATCGCAATAGCGCTATCGTTAATAATGTATAAGGGTATATCTCTAATGCTGCGAGATATTACCTAGGCGTATCCCTAATCGAAATCGGAACTTTAACGGATAATCCTTGTAGAACTGCTAAAAGAACTTAAGGGCAGATATCTATAGGGCACTATTATTAGAGTCGTTAAACCTCTATACAGTATCGCGGAAGCTAGAGTTTACTAGTTTAATACCTACTAAAAGTATTACCGTTAGAAACTCGATATAGAATGCTCGATATACGACCCCTGTCTCCTAATTACGAAGCCCGTATAACCCTTTAGAATCGCGGGTATATAGATAGACGATATATTGCTATTAGGTATGCAGGTATTTTAAGATAGAGAAGACGAGGAATTATACGCGGCGAAACTATAGGTAAAAGAGAAGATAATACTAATATAGGGACGATACCTAGATTATAACGGCGCTCGTATAGTTATAGATGACGATAGATCTATTACGATACGCTAGAAGGGATAAGGAGGCAAACTTGCTCTGATCGATGCGACGGCCGTTAATAGCCCTTAACGCTATCTGGAATAGAGAGCCCGGGGAGCGTATATAGCTTCTATCTGCTAACTAGAAGTATTATACGATCTCTCTATTGCTATACAGGTGTAAAGCCCTGAGAAGGAATACTATAGGTACCTGAATACGCGACTATTATAGTAAATGGATAATGCCTAGCGAGGGATTAGGTATATCCCCCTGGACCTCTCTATAGCGAAACTATTTATCTTTACAGATAGTTCGTTCGCGAATAACTAGGACTTGATATCCTAACTTGGCTATATTATCGTCCTAGCAAACGAGGCTTATATATAAGAACGAGAGTTTATATTAACGGGAAACGTTCTCTATTAGTTATTAATAAAATGTAAACGCGTTACTAGGAGCGTCCTAGTAAGCGAAATCTATAGAATAGTAAACGGCGTAGATGTTAGCATTTCTTTAGCGACGACTATTAGAATAATTACAAGACGACTATCGTTACCTAATATACCGTTAGTTATTTATATAGATTCGTATAGTCTGTACGAATGCCTCGTAAAGCTTGGAATAACGCGAGAGAAACGCCTTATAATCGATATTATGTTATTACGATAATCGTACAAGGCGAGAGAAATCGATAAGGTTAGATAGATTAATAGAAAAGATAATCTAGCAGACGCTATAACGAAGGCGAAGCTAAACTCTGCACTGCAGAAGCTGGTTAAAAGTAACGAGCTTCGTATACGCGTCGATAGTTTAGTGGAAAGACCTAAAGTAGAAAGACCTATTACTTCCCAGTAGGGAACGCGCAACGCGTTATTAGCACTTTCTTTCTCCTTTACTTACCTCGCCGCCGCCAGCTAACTATAAAAACTTTTCTTCCCTCTATTCGTTATACCTCTCTATTCCTTATAACAATCAATTTAACAGTTAGCGCATCTTTATCGCAGTTTTATTTCCTAAAGATATCACTATTTCAATCGCTACCTTTCCCACTACCTTTCCTATAAATTATTTTAATAGCGACAATTGTAAAAGCGGCTGCAGAAATAGCCGAATACAACGAAATCAGAGGAGAAATAGTAGATATCGAAGATATCGCGGCTGCCGCCCTTCGTACCGCCGAAGCTATCGAGGCTACTAACGCGACCGCTACCGAAGATAACGATAATCGTCCCCTCGATATTTACAGCAACTTAATAGATAATAACGACTACGACTTAGCTAAAGAGACGATAGCGAGAGTTGTATAAGATTAAGCGATTTTAAAGGAGAAGAAGAAAGGTTCTCGAGGTGTCGCCGACGCTGAACTTACTAACCTTAAAGCTAAAGCTATAGCCTGAGTTAAAATACTCTTCCTCTATAACGAAACTAGTAAAGTAGTACTAAAGATTATCGATAACTTTATATACTAGGATAAGCAGTTTTTATCCTATACGATAGTTAGAAAGATACGAAAGGATATCGAGAGAGTTGGGATAATAGAGGTAATACTGGTGGGATCCCTAAGCAATAACAGCTATTAGAATAACTATTACCTAAAGTGCAAAATCATTATAATCGCTATAATAGTCGACCTTAAAGGAATCTCGATCCCCTATATCTTCTATAGCTATCGTACCGGCGACGACGAGATATCGAAGAAATAGATCGACCTGCTAACTTAGATCTAAAACCTTCTATACTAGATAAGCAACTAACGCGTGCAACCTCCGTATATAAAAGGGCTAGCGATGCCCTATCGAAGACCCGTACCCGTAATAAAGAAGCAGGCGAATAAAGATAAAAAGAGTACTCTAGCCGCTACTCCTAATAAACGCACCCTACTGCTAAATGCTGCTACTCCTTATAAACATACCCTATTGCTAAATGCTGCCACTCCTAATAAACGCACTCCATTACTAAATGCTAGACTAAACTTTAACTATACTCTAACTAAGATATCCGTAAGAAAGCGCGCGATAATACTAGACGACGACGATCGCACATCGAAGAGACTAAAGAGATAGAGAAGTAACTAAACGTCGTGATAAGGTTAAGAAGGGAGAAAGCTAAGGAGAAATAGTAGAGTATTATACGATAGATTTTACGATAGTTTTTAGTCTTGCGATTAGCTTTAATAGTATTACTTACGGACGCCGCAAGGGCGAGTTTTAGACGCGTTAAGTTACGATAAATTTAGTTTTATTTTACGATAGACCTATTTTTATAAAAAGAAAAAGGTTGCTAGTATTGCGGTTACGGCTGCCGCACAGCCGTACCTTCCCGTTAGGTCTTTCCTTCTAGTAGCACTTAGCTATTTCCTCTCTGGCGTACCTCCCAGGGAGGGAACTTAGAGAAAACAACAACAAAATACACAAGCTATTCAGACAAATCGTACGTACGACCAGAACCCTACCAACATCTACAGCCAGCTATGTTTGATCAGATCTAAACAGATGATGACGACAAACTGAACGCCACTGATTGCTTCAAGCAGGTCGTGTGCGTGCACAGCTGCCGTGTGCACCACTCCTTCGAATAACTTTGAACCTATGCAGCCGATAAGGTGGTGACAAGATCATATTTCAGACGAATGAGGTCCTGTAGCCGATCGCAGTGTTACGTATTGCATAGATCTTCAGGCTGCAGCATCATGTATGTATCTGGAATTAGGTTGCAAGCTGAATGTGATGTAGCTGAAAGGAATCTGCACGAGAGCCCAATTGATCACAGTGGCGTTTTATGGAGCACTGGAGAACATCAAAACAAGAAGCTACCCTCTCGTCAAACGCGGCATGGGATCACCGTCCTCATCTGCGAAACGGATGATACAATTCTGTAGCTGAAAAATTCTGAGGTGACTGCGAAAGAGGTTGTTGTATCAAGGACTGATGCTATGCATATGCGGTCAGATATGGTAAGGTTGGCTAAGATAGCAAGGCACTTGATTTAGGGCAGTTGGTTACTGTTTATGCGATCAGATGATTACTATATATGTGATAATAAAGTAAAGATCTCCCTGTTCTGGTCATGCGATTCGGAAAAAAAGGTTATCATCAGTGTCCAGCACGGGCTCAGCAGCTTTCCCCCTGGGATATGTATGCAGTCTCTCCCACATGTGAAGTGGTGGAATCTCCAGTACTATACGGAAGCACTTGCATTTCCATGATATCTGATCAAGACCCCTACTAATATATTTAGCACACTTTTGCGCCTAGAAGAGTTCTGTATATCTGTTGATCGCACATAGTGGAGTCATAGGAGAACACTCCCAGTGGCAACACGAATGCCCGGGGTTGTTGAAGTTACGTATAAACTGAGAAGCCAGCAAAGTCACAAATACGTCAATGACACAGCTCAGAGTTAAGAAGACCCGAGCTAGTGCACTGACAGTCCCTAGTTATATAGCGCATGCGCTTCTCGCAATTTCTTATAGTTCCGGGTAAGGAATGTAGGATATTTCCAGTTGTTACAACGTACCAGTTATAAGTCCAGATCCATTCCTAGTTCACTAGGAGTGATCACCCTTTTAATTGACTAATGCAGTGTTCCATCATCTCATCTCTATCACTATGTTCTAGAGTACCTGAACCCCTGGATTGATACTGTGAATGAATCAAATCTGGCCTGATCTAGTGTTGTGTTGCTACGCCCAGAGACTAAAGCATCCCAGGTCCTGGCATAACTAATAGGTATATATAAGCACAGCAAGAGTATTACATCAACAAAATGTGACCGCTAACTTCATGGGGCACTTTTCCGAACTCATTACTGATATATGACTCTGTGTTCTGCTCAGGGGATGCCCAGGTCAAAATTGGCCAACGTCTAAGTCATCATACAGAGGTTGCATTGCCCATTCCCAGTTCCACTAGCCAGTGTATGTATGTAATTAGGTATGTAATCAAGTATAATTAATGCATAATATGAACGAGGAATAGTACGTCCCCTAATGGAACTCCCACCCGTGGATGTGACGGTATGCTGCTGTGACGCCAATAAACATGTTTGTCTCTTGAGTGCTTCACTGGTACATGTGTAATATCACCAGCTAAATCGAAAATTTGGGAGCTTGATGTCCAGGGCCAAGACTTTTATCTGTTGGCTTTCCCATCCGCATCAGAGGACATAGCGGAACATGGCCTGTATGAGTTGTTCGTCAGCCAAACCTTGATTGCAGTTACATATCACAAACAAACATTGCTCAGGGAAAACTCACATTATTTCTGTCAGTAACATCCTCAAACCCTTGAACCTCACTATCCCTCGTCATCCCCGCAATGTCCTCCTCCGACTTGCCTTCCAACTGCTTATCACGTCTTTTGTTTTCCAAGACGTAAATGAACCTGAGAATCTGGTTTAGCAACAGGTTCAGAACGAACCCACACAGCATGGCCACAATTCCGCTATGATATGTCGGAGCCTGGCTGCTCTTGAAGAATTGCGGGCCGGCTATATAGCCCACGCAATAGCAGACAAAGACCCATCCAGATGCGACGGATCTCTTGGTGGTGCCTGCGATATTGGTGGAGAGCAGCCCGAGGATGGTCATGAAACCGACGGGATAGCTGCCAAGCAGCCAGACGCCGACGAGTTTCCCCCATTTGTCTCCAGAGGGAAGTTGGTTGATGAGGCAGGTCCCAATGATGGGAGGAATCATTGCAAAGGTCGCAATATGGAGCCTTGAGTTCGGTATCTTCCTGGTTAGCCACCCACAGCCGAACTGGGCAATAACCTGAATTGTCGACAGCGGGAGGTTCATGAGCGTCGTGTTGATGGCAGAGAACCCGAAGCCCTTGATGACCAAAGAACCAAAAGCAAGGCCGCCAGAAGCAATGGCATTGACAAAAGATATCAATCCCAGGATGATGACGGCTGGATCCTTGAGAGCCTCCATGATTTGGCTCCGGTCAAAGTGCCGAGTCTTCGTTCCCGTCTTATTTTCCACAATCCTCTGCACAGCAACCACTTTCTCCTCCTCGCTCAGCCAAGTCACTTTGGCTGGACCATCAGGCACGAAGAGAAGGAACACGAAACCCCACAAGAATGTGACGGCGCCCAGAATGAGGAAAATGTATTTCCACGCTGCGAGACTTCCGGTGGTGATGTGGCCAATGCCGTACGCGATCAGGACACCCACAAAGCTGCCAACGCCGAGGAATGATATCCATAGCGCCGACCGGCCTGCCTGCTCTGCTCGCGTCCACCATATTCCAGTAACAGCAACAAAGCCTGGAGAGATGGTCGACTCCGTAACACCGAGCAGGAATCTCACTGTAGCAATACCAGTGAATGAGCTGCATGCCGCAGTTGTCATCAGGATGGCGCCCCAAAGGATGATGTTCACACCAAGAAACTTAGCCACTGGAAAACGCTGTAGAATGGCCAGACCTGGGTACTCGGCAAACAGGTATCCGAAGTAAAATATTGAGGAAGTCCATGAGTACTGCTGGCCAACAAGATGGTTGTCCTCGATGAGGCCGTATACAGATGAGTACGCCAGCGAGGTCTTGTCGATGAATTGCAGGGCGTAGGTGACACAGAGGAAGGGCAGGATGTACAGGTCGATCTTTTTTAGTATTCGTCTTGATACTTCGGGGTCGACAGGGCCGCTTGCCAGAGCACGGGTGGCGAGATGGCCTGTCTCATCCTTGATGTCGATCTTTTTGAGGTCGAGGTCATGGTGACCAGCAGCAGAAATCTCGAGGTTGGTAATTGTGTCGGCATTGTCGCGGCCCTGTTCCTTCTCAGGGTCACTGGCCTGAGCGACTGTGCGATGGCTAGAGATTTCCATGGCTCCTCTCTCAGGCGGTGCTTATGATGCGCGTGCACATGGACAAACAGTCGGAGATTAAGCTGAATGTGCATAATCAGCCCACAAGATTAAAGGGTTCCTTACACACTTTGATGTACTCGAGTATTGGAAAAGAAAAACCAAAAAAAAAAACCCATTAATATTCAACGGTGCTTTCCGAGATCCGATAAGGTGCCGGTTTCCCCCCTCCCCCCTCCTCCCCTTGAATACTTGGACTTCATCCGTCTAGTGCAATTGGAGGGCTTTTTCCAGGCCGGAGTGATAAGAATGGCGTGGATTGATGAGGCCACCCTTATTTGAGATAATTACGCTGCGATAGTAATATCATGTGTACTGTCAGCTAAGTAAAACACCCGTGAACAGGCCGTACTTTTAAACTGGCGAATCAATTTCTAGATGGCAACAACACCCTAACTTGATGTTGAGCTAGCATGAAGCCCCTCATTTGCCGGTATAGTGATATCGCTAGTCTGGGGACCACTTGCCCAGGTAGTACTTCTAGTACATGATAATACTGATTGTCGGATCTATGGCGTCTACTTTATGCCGCTTGCGATTGTTCTAGATCCCCGGTCCCGCTACTGCAATATATCGCTTGTCAAGTTTACATGGTACTGCTGTGAGTACGTGATGTCGAATGTGCACCATAAGTTACTGACCGTATAACAATTTCCCCCCATACACAATCTCGGGATCACCAACCTCAAGCGGTACGAAGGCACAGGGTACCTAGGAATATAAGATGGACCAACAAGATGATGACTACGTGATCATCTGCCGTGATGATGCCAACCTCAGAGCCGACTCGAGACCAGCCTATGCGAGCGATATTAGCTCCTACATCGACAGCATTGCTGACTCTATATGGCCCGTAAACAAGAAGATCCACGATAACCCGGAGCTGAACTACGAGGAGCACATTGCTCATGAAACATTGGTCAGATTTATGCGGTCCCAAGAAGGATGGAAAGTGACTCAATCAGCCTATCAGATCGAGACGGCCTGGGTGGCCGTGTATGATAGCGGGCGGAAGGGCCCGGTAGTCTCATTCAATGTCGAGATGGGCAAGTTTGATCACTATTTATCTTGAAGAAGTCTTAGCTGACGGGGCCCAACAACAGACGCCCTGGTAGGCATAGGGCACGCCTGCGGGCACAATCTCATCGCTAGTGCCTCCGTCTCAGCAGGCCTCGCTACTGCCGAGATGATGAGACGGCACTCTCTCCCCGGGAAAGCCATCCTCTTCGGTACGCCTGCCGAAGAAGGCGGTGGCGGCAAGATCAAACTTATCCAACGAGGGGCGTACAAAGATCACAAAGTGGACGTCAACTTCATCTCCCATCCAGGCATCACGTACGACTGCGCACTCATGCGGACAACTGCTTACACACGATTCAAAGTGGAGTATTTCGGCCGTGAAGCTCATGCTGCTGCCTCCCCCTGGCTCGGAATCAACGCTTTGGATGCGCTAGTGACTGCGTATAATGCACTGAGTGTATTGAGACAGCAGACTATGCCGGGTGATATCATCCAGGGACATATTACTGATGGAGGAGCCGCACCAAACATTATTCACGCTCATGCCGCTGGAGTATTTGTTGTGCGGGCTGACACCAAGACCGGAATGAGGGAGTTGAAGGCAAAGGTCGATGCTTGCTTCGAGGCAGGTGCCAAAGCAACTAACGCAAAACTGAAAATGACGCCGTTACAGGAGTACGCAGACCACGTTCCCAACTGGGTACTGGCGCAGAGTTACACTCGGTACTTCAACTCACTTATCCCTGAAAAGGAAGACCCGTACGAGCCACCCACGTCGAGGATCCCAATAGACCAGAATGTGGATGAGGCGAGAGGCGTGTCGAGGGCTAGTACGGATCAGGGAGATATCAGCTACGAGATGCCGAGCCTGAGCGCTGGGTTTTCGATCGCGCCTGGTCCAGAGGGACAGGGCCCGCATAATCCCGACTTTGCAGTGGCTGCAGGGACAAGGGATGCGTTCGAGAGGTGCTTGACGGTCGGGAAGGCGCTGGCTGGGACAGCATTGGATGTGCTCACGAAGAAGGGGATGCTCGAAGAGGTCCGGGCCGCCTGGGAGAAGGACATGGAGAAGCATGGCAAGGCCAGGAGGGATATATAATCCACCTGACTGCGAATAACGTTGGACTGTCGTCTTTTGATGATCCATGGAAGGAGCTGTACATCTGAGCATCTGAGAATGACCAGAGCGTTGGCATAGACAGAAAATAACTTGAGGAGCTTAATTCCGGAGTGACCGTCCTCGAGAACATTTGGTTAATAGCTCAGTGCCATCATTTCTTCCCGTTTCCGTTCCAGGCTACTTGTTGTAAGACTCTTGTTGGACGAAAAAGTTGAGATGAAGCGCAATGTTCACATATTACGTGTGCAGTATTGTGTTGAGGATACCTAAGGTAGGTAGACTTCGATATCATCTGCAACTAGATCATGACGGAAATGAGCCGCCTGTAGCCCCAGCTTCTATTGTCAAATAAGGTGTCCAGTCCCTCGCAAATAGTATGCAGATCGCGGGCTGCCATCATGTTATTGATCACAGGTGTTCTTGGTGATCTGAAATGGAGCATACATCCACGGCATGAACAAAGTAGCAACCCTCACTTCCAAGTGGCATCAGCATCAGGATGAATGTCAGGATCCTTAATGTGCTCACGAATCTCTTTCTTCCGTCGCCAGTCTACCCCACCGAACCGCGCATCCCGCTCTCCCACTGCCTTCTCAAAGTCCGGTATCTGCTCGGCCTTGGTGAAGCTCGTCATCAACTTCGGCTCACCTAGCGGGATCTTATGGCCCTTGTCGACCTGCCACAGATGGTAGACTTTGCCGTACAGCTCTATTACGTCCTCCATCTCAGACGTCTCGGCCTTTTCCCAAGCAGCCTGGGGAACGAATGATGAGGGCTGAGGCATGATGAGCATGCCCGACTTGACCTCGAAGACGTGACTGTGCCAGAGTTTGCGCTCCTCGGAGTCGAGGGCCTCATAGAGCTTAGGTGAGATCATGTACTCAATCCCGATTAGCCGGGCGCCTGGGTTGGGGCTATCGTAAAGGATGCATTGGCGAACATCTGATATGAGAGTATGGTCAGTGCCCAGGTTATTTGGGTGGGTCTGAGTTGACCGGCGATTAGGTGAGGACAACCTTCTGTTAGATGACTACAGTAGTGGTTTGTCTCGACGGAACGCTTGGGGTCATCGGCGTAGACATGGAAGGCGTTGAGATGGGCGCAGATGCTCTTGACCGGCGCAAAGTCCTACCATGGTTTATTGGTTATTGTGTCATCCTGTAATGTACCTGAATATATATTTGTGGCCAACTGTTCGATAACCGAATATTTCCATCCCTTACCTGAGTCAAGGAAGCACCGGTTTCAAGAACCTTGCTTTTGGTGGTGAGCTCGTCGCCGGCGACATCTTGGTTGGCCGTGGGATTCATCGTGTCCGAGTCCAGCTCCGAGCTCGGGTCAACAGCAGCAACAGGGGGGGATCTGAAGGCCATTTACCAAATAAAAGTTTATGTGGACAGTCTGATCTGGGGTTTTATGGCAAGAAGAGTACAGATATGAGAAAGAAGAAGTGGCCGACGTCGTTGGTGAGATGAAGATTTGTTCTGCGTTTGTCTCACATAGTTACGTCAGTGGGCGTCATCGCAACCTTCAAACCCACGATATATACCAGGTAAGGATGAAGGTAGGGACGCCGGTAGGCGAGATACCTTGAGTAAGTAGGATCTGTACATACTTGACTACCTAGGGTTCTAGCTATCTGTACAACGTGTAGAAAATACTATATGGACCTCAAGAAGAAGGTACATACATACCCATGGACAGCGTGTATCGCGACTCTAATAGAATAATATGGTAGCTGTTAACCCTAACCCTCTCAAAACCTTGCCGAACAATCCTCCTCCCGCCCGGATAATCAAGTAGCATAAGGACTGAAGAAAATTCTTACTCAACGTAACGCAGCGCAGCAGAATATTGTCTTAGTAGGTGGTCCCACCCTAACTACCCTAGGGTACTGTATCATGCACTTTATTTTACACGGTATGTTATGGTGTTTTGTTTCGGCGATCTCGCGAGTGAACGCGTCAGCGAGTCGCATCCGCTATCTTCCACCGCCTCTGCCCCTTTCCATACGATCGACACTTTGCCGTTGTTGATGTTTGAGTCGAGACATACTGTCGGTTGTCTACAACTGTGGTATGCTGGCACCAGTCAATCCGGAAACACCGACCGCCCTATTATATTTCCCGATCCCGAAAGTCAGGCATCAAGGAGCAGCGGCCCGTGAAAGCTGTGGGGGTTTGGCGGCGCTGCCGTAGAGCCGAGAGAGTGCTTATCGGCTCAGGAATTGTTTTATTTGACCGCACCCGTAAAGTAATTCTCCCGGTGGGTGACGCAGGCATCAGTAATCCTCCTGCATCTGGCCCCCGTACCCATAGAATCCCGATGCCACCTCCTGCATGACCCCATGTTTAGCTGCTCTCATTAGCCTGTTGATTTAGGACATCTGGGAGTTTTGTGTCACCTTCTTATCCTCCTCCCTGAGCCTTCCAGGTCTCTTCCTTTCCTTGAACTTCTAGACCCTATCTTCCAGTATCTCAGGGGTCATTTACTCTTTTCTACAGAGGATTGCCTGGTTCAAAGTCATGGATGAGAAAGATAACCCAGATCTTAAGGCCGCCGGTGCCAAGCCGGAAGTGATTGGAAAGGCAACCGACATGCCTTGGTCTCTCACTGGGTCCAGCAGCGTCGACGTTGACGAGAAGCAGCGTCAAAACAAGGACGAGAAACAAGATGCAGGAGACACAACAGACCCCACAGACCGGCAACGACCAGGAGTCGACAATGACGATACATTGACATCTAGTAGCGACTCGGTCGATCATGGCGAACCGGACCTCGAGCACGAAGAGGTGGAGGATATTATTCCCGGCCACGAGCTCGACCGCCAACTAAGCAGAGTAGGATCATCTAAACACCCCCACAAACCTCGCAGTGTAAGCCTCGCCAGCTTCACGAAATTCGCCGCTGACACTTCGTTCTTTCCCTTTCGTGTCACAGGTCTATGATGTCGAAAGCCTGCGGCGATACGAGTCCCGTGGCAGCGTCAAGTCTAAGGCTTCCCGTGTACTATCCGCCGTCTCAGGGAGAATTCGCAGCAAAAGGGATGGTGATGGCATCCGTCGGAATCCGTTTCCGGAAACAAACCTGGACGAGGGCATAATAGGATGGGATGGGCAGGACGACCCAAACATGCCCTTGAATTTCCCAGAGTCTCGCAAATGGCTTCTCGTCGCTCTCCTTTCCGCCATAACCCTCGTCACGCCTTTCGCATCTTCCATCCTGTCTCCCGGGATAACAAGACTGATGGTCGAATTTGGTGAGACGAACGAGATAGTGGGATCCATGACGGTCAGCATATATCTGTTGGGGTACGTCGTAGGACCTATGTTCCTTGCTCCTCTGAGCGAGATCTACGGACGGCGACTCGTTTTGACCGTGGCCAATATCTTCTTCTGCCTCTGGCAGATCGGCTGTGCGCTCGCTCCCAACATTTCAGCCCTCATCGTGTTCCGGTTCTTTAGTGGCGTGGGAGGCTCAGGTTGTCTGACACTTGGTGGTGGTGTCATCGGCGATTTATTCCAGCCAGAGCAGAGGGGGTTTGCGATGGGAATGTGGACGATGGGTCCATTGTTTGGTGAGTTCAACTTGTTGTGCCCCAGGACAATAGTCAACAGCACACGGACACATGGGATGTTGGTCCTAATCACTGACATGACACCCTTTTTTTTGTTTTCTTTTTGCAGGCCCTACCATCGGTCCCCTCATCGGCGGTTTCATCGCAGAGACGATAGGATGGCGCTGGGACTTCTGGATCGTACTCATTGTCGCCGTACTTATCTCCGTCATGATCGAGATTCTCAATCAGGAGACTAGCCACCGCGTACTAATACAGAGAAAGGTAGCAAGGCTCAAGAAGGAGCTCGGCCGGGACGACCTGCGCAGCTGCTATGATACCATCCAAGGCACAACGCCTTCGCAAAGGCATATCTTACTCAATGGCCTAATCCGACCGCTCAAGATGCTCGTCCTCTCGCCTATTGTCCTGCTTCTAGGTCTATACATCTCCTTTACATACGGCACATTGTACCTGCTCTTCACAACAATCCCTACTGTTTTTGAGGAGAAGTACGGGTTCAATGTCGGGTTGACAGGCCTAGTCTACCTGGGACTTGGAAGCGGGACGACACTGGGGTGGATAATTGTCACGCTTTACAGCGACAAGTCTGTCATCAAGCTGGCGAAGGCGAACAACGGCGAGTTCGAACCTGAGATGAGGCTCGCCGTCTCCATTTTCTTCTCTTGGTTGTTGCCTGTTACATTCTTCTGGTATGGATGGTCCGCCGAGTATAGAGTGCAATGGATGAGTAGTATCTTGAGTCTTATGCCCTTCGGCATGGGCATCATGGGTCTGTTCTTGCCCATAACAACGTAAGTTGTCCACCATATCTTCCGTTCAGCAATGACGACGTATCATTCACCCTGGATTGACACACTGTGTAGGTATCTTGTCGACTGCTACCCTATGTACGCTGCCTCGGCCATTGCAGCAAACACGGAACTGCGAAGCCTGGTGGGTGCCCTCTTGCCCCTTGCTGGACCACCCATGTACAGCACTCTCGGTCTGGGGTGGGGTAACTCCCTTCTGGGATTTCTTTGTTTGATCATGATACCTTTGCCGATCATATTCTACAAATTCGGTAAGAAGTTGCGGAAGATAGAAAAGTTCAAGCTTTGACCTTTCACGTCCACTCGCCCGGGGACGTGTGGGAAACGAACCAGTTATGATACAGTTCCATGCATGATCAGGCACGGCATTGGATGGACGATGTAACAGTTGTACGTTAGTCTCAGCAGCTTATTCTGTATGTACATAAGAGAAAATGAGACAATAGACATGGTGCACGCTCGGTCAATCTCTCTGTAGTAGGTACACGCATCGAGTCACCATGGCACTCTATCCCCCACCTGGGCATTGGCATACCTATCAAGCCGTATTCTTTTGAGTGACGATGACCCTACTGTGGGCTTCTTCCCAAAAGCTCAACGATACTAGTATTGTAATCAAGAAACCTTTTGTTTATGCGCATGGTACCCTAGCTCGAGAACACGCCTACGATAACTCTGTCGACGAAGATATACTGTGTTGTGGGATCTCTGCAGAATAGTATCGCGGCCCGCGATTGTCACAGTCATATTGATATGCAGCAGATGGTAATATAAATGGTCATGTAGATGTATATATATATATGTGTGTGTGTGTGTTCCCTCAGCAATGCTTGAGCCAATGTTAAAGTTTTAGGAGCCGCTGTTCGTGCACAACATTATCCGGCGGCTGGCGGGCCGGACTCCACCCCGAACCGGAACCGCGACGGAATTCCGGGCCTTACGCGGGGGAGATTGGGGTACTTAATCAAGTACATGATCATTATCATCGGCCATGAGTTATCTGTCCTGATTGATTGATCCCTTCCATTGAAGAATTGAAGGATGAAAGGTTGGTCACAGAATAAACAGATAGTCGAGATGAATAAAACAACACCAAATGTCAAGCCCGAAAGTGGCTACAAGTTCGGCTACTCTCAAAGCACAACCTCCTCCCACGCCTCCCGCACAATTTACACCGATGCCGCCTTCGTCATCCCATACATCAAGCCACACCATAGGATCCTCGATGTCGGTTCTGGTCCGGGGACCATCACCATTGGTTTCGCTGTGTAAGCCAAAGGCTGTTGAGACCTTGTTTCCCTGTTTCATTCCCTTCCCAATCCATTTATTTTTTATTTTTTATTTTTATTTTAATAACCCTTTTTTTTTTCTTCAATAAATTTCTTTTTTCTTCAACTCCACAACAAAACTTACAGGGGCTGACCAACAATCACCATCCTCGCAGACTTGCCGACGAGGCCAAAGGTGGTTGCGTGATAGGTGTCGACACCGGCGAGGAAGTGGTTTCCTCTGCTACCCAGCTTGCAAGAGAGAGGGGCTTTCCGGAGGAGGTGATGAAGTTTCAAAGAGGCAGTGTGCTGGAGGGTCTTCCGTTTCCGGATGAGAGCTTCGATGTTGTGTTTACGTCTCAGACGCTGATTCACCTTGCTCCCGCGCCGAAAGCTCCCGTTGATGCTCTCAAGGAGATCCGCCGGGTGCTGAAACCTGACGGGCTCCTCGCTGCCCGCGACGCAGCATCGATTAAGTATCATCCGTTCTGCGATGAACTCCAGAGAAAGCTTACAGACCGGATGTTTGCCGTTGTGGGCACAAGCGAGCCTTGTGGAATGCACATGCCGGAGTATCTCAGGGCCGCAGGATGGGACCTGGACAATGATATCGCCTCTGGAAAAGTTATTGTTGGTGGGGGCACGACGGTCCTTGCGGGCGGGGAGAACGCTAGATGGTGGCTGGGCACTATGGGTGGGAGGTTTAAGAAGGGGGACCCATTCAGGGAGAGTTGGTTGAGGTATGGTTTCACCGATGAGGAGTGTGATGAGGCGAAGACATTGTTAGAAAAATGGGCAGAGAGCGAGAACCCCTGGTATGGAGTTTTACAGAGTGAGGTATTGGCTTGGAAGTGAAGTACCTAAAGGCTGAAGTACATGTATGCAACACAATTCAAGCTTGGGACGTGAGTATTGAGGCCAATGTCTTGAATGACCACCAGGGCATGTCGTCCAGTGGTTCCATGCTGTCACGGTACGAGACATACAAAAGTCAGGGCTCTCAATTCACGTATGTTGCGAATATCAAACGAACCATCGCTACATACAGAGAAAGAAAGAGGATTTCGTTAAGCGGAGCTCTCTTCGGAGATAGAAACGTCTGAATACATGTAGTGTAGGTGCAAGGAGGGGCAACCAGTGGGGTAATTACATGCCTAGGTCGTCCTTTGGCGCACCCCAATGCCCCAACACGGCATCCCTTCTTCCATTATCGCCTAGATTCCATCTAATACTCTGCCCAATACTTGGGCAGCTTAGCATGAAACCACTCTATAGCCTGGCCCTCTGCTTCCGTAGCCCTTATCGCCAGAAGTCCATCCTCAGCCGTTGGATCAGCCCGAACACAGAACCCATGTCCACAACCCTGATACACCCTCACCTCGCCCCGTTCACTTTCCTTCTTGTCTTCCATTATTTTGCTGATGACATCCGTGTCTTTAGGTACAGAAATCTGATTGTCCTTTTCTGGAACGGCAAACGAGATCGGAATAGCAATTTTTTGGATATCCTTGGGCACCTCAAGGAAGCTCGGATGGCCTGTAAAGCCAGCATCGTACATGGGCTTATCATCAACCCTGTGCTCGGGGTCGGCTAGGAGAACGACATGCTTGCCACCCCAGCAGAACCCAGCTGCGCCGATAGGTGTGGATGGCCCAACTTCCTTGCGGAGGGCCTCGAAGAAGGCCTTGACGATTGGGAATGACTTTCCTGGCCGGTTACGGATAATCCACGGGATGAGACCGTACATAGCCCAGAAGAAGTGATGGGGCTTGGAGAGGTAGTTTCCTGGACTGATGAGGACTGTCATTGTGTTGAGGATCCAGGATGGGCAAGAATGGCCTGAAATCGCGTGTTAGTGTGCTGACATCCCATGGGATCTGACTTGTGAGAGCTGGTGTAGGAGAGATGCATAAGTGTGTACATACCGAGCATGAAATCCGGCAGATAAACCTTATAATCACCCTTGGTAGCGTAGGTATCGGCGAGGATCTTATTGTTGACGAAGTCAATACCAAAGGCATCAGGAATAATGACGACGATTCCCTTTGCAGTCTTGCCCTGTGAAGGCTCAGTAACGTAGGTTTCAGACCATGGAGCTTGATCATTTTGCCTCTTGGTGTGCCATCATGCTGATGACCCGAGAAGCAGTCCGGACATGACATATTGAGCTGAGCTGCTGCCCACGAGTCAAAATGCTCGAGACCAAGTGACGATGGTGAACCTGTCGGCCGATGAGGAGCAGCCTTACGTGAAATGATTGAGGTACTGAAGCTTGATATATGGGATACCTAGGCAGCCAGGTGACGATAACCGCGCGGGCAAATGAGACCAGGAATTAGCGCCCCTGTCGATTCGTTGGTTCGGCGAGCCCGAAAGGGATTGGTTTCCGAGTGACAGAGTAATCACTACACATAACGTTGTAGATAGCAATTGGAAACCTTTGAGCATTGATGCCGAGCCACTCAATCCGGTGTAGGTCCCAACCATCAGAACGGCCATCAACGGAGCTGTGGAGCACCTCTCGGCCCCGGGAATTATGGAGCATCGTCCGGTATCTATAATACTTATGACAGACTTGTCTCATATTATTGTTTTGCATCTGCTTCCAAGGTTCATGCTTCTGGTCTCTTCCACGGTTGTTGGCTGAAAAGAAGATCATTGTACTTCATCATGCTGGGCACCCGTATTCCCTCCCATCCCTCCACTGCTGTCACCGTGAGGTCGCCAGGTGATATCATCATCAGCATTGTATACCTAGTAGGTAGGTAGCTGGGCTCGAAGTTGTTGAGCCAGCCACTGCGGAAATTGCGTGAATGACTTGCCGAGGTCCCCACCCACAACGCCGCCTATTGCCGAAGGGACGAGCTGTTGATGAGCATCACTGATAAGCTTCACCATATCCTGGCTTTCGCTTTCATATCTTGCCAACCTCGGTATGTTTTCCTAATCACAATTCACCGCCAATAAAATACCCAACACCACAACATGTCTTATACGCTTCATGCAGATGGCAGTCCCGAACCGATTGATCTCACCGTCCATACATTTGGTGACGCTTCACGGCAGATCATATCGACCTTCACGACCTGCACAGCTGACGAACATGTCCCGAAGCAGAGAATCCTAACAGAGCCTGACTGGGAAGACGACTCATTCTCAGATGACGAACAATGGACACCTCCGGCCTCCCCATGTGCGACCTGGCAGGCCAATCTCATGGCTGCCACGGCCAAGAAGCACAGGCCTGGGGTCATGGAGACAGAAAGCATGCAGGACCGTATCGTACGCGTCACAGCCGACGAGGAGGCCCTCAAGCGTTTCTATTCCGTTGGATTCTCTCACAACCGGTATCGTGCTCTCCTAAAATTCTACTCCGAAGAACTTGAGTCCCTCAAGCAAGCCCCCTTCGAGACCTATGTCCAGGACAGCCGTGTTGATTACCTGTTGTTGCATGGGTACCTAAACTGGGGCCTTCGACAAGTCAAGCTGGATCGGAAGAGGAATGGGGATGCCGAGCCTCTATTGCCTTTTGCGCCGGATCTGGTGAGATTATTCGAGGCTCGCCAGGCTTGCCAGTTTCAGGAACTAGAGGCGAAGCGTGTTGCCGAGGTCATGCATGGAGCGACGGGTAAAATTCAAGAGACGGCCTTGCTTGTAAAGTCAGGCCGCTTGAAAGTTACCAAGGAAGCCGCCTACCGTGCTGTCAAGAACACCAAGATACTTGGCGATATGCTTGCCGAACTCAACGAGTTCCTTACGGGGTACGAGCCGCTGTACGACTGGTGGGTGAAAGCACCTCACGCAGCCCTTATCAAAGCCCTGGACTCTTTTGTCCCGGTGGTGGAAACGAAATTGGCCGGCATGCATCCCGACAAGCCTGACGAGATCATCGGCGAGCCCATTGGCCGGCATGGCTTGCTCGTCGAGCTAGAGGCGGAAATGGTCCCTTACACACCGGAGGAACTCCTCAGCATTGCCAACGAGAAATACGCTTGGTGCGAAGAGGAGATGAAGAAGGCGGCGTCGGAGCTGGGTTTCGGGGATGACTGGAGGGCGGCCTTACGGCACGTCCAGGATATCTACGTCGAGCCGGGGAAGCAGCCGCAGCTCGTCAAGTCTCTCGTTGACCAGGGCGCTGCATACGTCAAGAAACACGACCTTGTTACTGTTCCTCCCATGGTCGAAAGGACCTGGCGCATGTTTATGATGTCGCCAGCGGCGCAAAAGGTTAACCCGTTCTTCCTGGGTGGGCCGAGCATCATTGTGTCATATCCCACGGCGGACATGGCACATGAAGACAAGTTGATGAGCATGAGAGGAAACGGCCCGCACTTGAGCAAGGCCACGGCGTTTCATGAAATGATTCCCGGCCATCACCTGCAGATTTTCATGAGAAAGAGATACAAGCCCTACAGGGCGTTGTTTGACACGCCGTTCTATGTCGAGGGATGGGCCATGTACTGGGAATTGGTGTTCTGGGATCGGGGAGACTTCTTCACTTCTCCCGAGGACAGAATCGGCACGCTCTTCTGGAGGATGCATCGCTGTGCACGCATCCTCTTCAGCCTCAAGTTCCACCTTGGACAACTAACACCACAACAATGTGTTGATCTACTAGTCGACATGGTCGGTCATGAGAGGGTAACGGCCGAGGGCGAGGTAAGGAGGTCATTGAATGGTGACTATAGCCCGTTGTACCAGGCCGGGTACTTCCTCGGCGCCATGCAGCTTTATGCCTTGCGAGAGGAGGTCTTGGGCAAGGGGTTGATGGAGGAGAAAGAGTTCCATGACCGTGTCCTGAGGGCAAATGAGATGCCGATTGAGTTGCTTAGGGCGCTCATATTGATGAAAGATCTGAGTAGGGAATACAAGAGCAAGTGGAAGTTTCATGGTCCGGTTGGAGAGAACCTGGAGGTATCGCCATTGAGGCTTATGGGGACATGTCACTATTAGGGACATATATAAGGTGCCCGTAGATGAAGCTAGACTGTACTGATGAACCCTCTAAAGATAGAGTACACTTCAACGTCTCTACCATATCTACTATGTTAGCTACTCACCGACACCTCCCGAAATCGACAAAACCCTGAGAATCTCTGGCCATTTCAAACTCATCAACGCAGTCCCTCGCACTAACTCGTCTCTGATTATTGACTTCCAAGTTATCCTACCAATCGGCCGCAAGATTGTTCTCCTCCTGTAACACCACAAGGCAGCCACTCGGCGTGTCTTTCGATTACTTGAGAAGAAGATTATCAGAGGGGAAGGAAAGGGAAAGAGGGAGCGGGGAGAGGAAGAGAAAACCCAGAAGCAGCAGGTCTCATGGTGGTTGTCAGAGGCGTCCAGTGGGCACCTAGATGTTTCACTTGAGAGACCGTCTTCACTACTCACTCCCTCATGTCTGGGTGGCTTGAATTGAACACTACATGGTGTGCTTATTGCTGTGCTGTATATTGAATTGAAAAGCACAAGCTCACGACCGGGGCCGGCTTGAATACTCGCTGGGATTGAACTGCAATGCCTGGCCTCAGAGATAGACAAGTAAACAATATTGAAAACGACAAGACTGACGCGTGTGGTGAAAGTCCAGGCAACCCCGAGGCGCGGATGAAGGGGCAAAGGGAGCACGATAGATACACTGGCTGACTGGGAAGCTAGCCCGTATTCCAGCATATGTGGGATTCCCTATATTGACATGCTCCTTGAATGGACAAATGAGTTGACTTGCTCGTGACTGTGTAACTTGGAATCCTGACGTGCTTGGAAGCGGTGAGGGCGAGGGTGAGACGGACTAGAGACACAGACACAGAAACAGGCAAAGAGAGGAAAAGGGAGAGAAAGAGAGACAATGACCATGTCATACACACCCCCCCCCCCGTCCTCAGAATAGATACCCAGTAGTGTGCACCGTGTACAGTACTGACAATCAGTGGACTGCATCTGGTTGGTGACATTCGGGGATACAACTCGATCGGGGTTGATGCCATTCCGCTGACGCTGGCGTGATTGGCGCCGTTGGGACCTGAGCTTCTCTCATAGGAAGTACTCTATCCCACCCAATGTCCGACGATGACCACGTATATTAATATATATATTGCCCGGTCGATCCCTCCTCCGACCTCGGGCTTGTGATAAATTGTCGATACCTTCCTCTGACTGAGCTATGGTCATGGGTATCCGTGGTTACCAATCCTCCTCCATCCAGCAAACAAGCAGTAACGACAAGCCTTGTTGTTATTTTCAAAACTTGACGGGGAAATGCAGATGCGGAGATTAGTCAAGATGGCCGTAGGCCCAGCCCAAAGTCAAATACAGGGACTTAATCCATTCCCAACGCCGCCGGAGTCAGAAGCTGGCGATGGAGGAGGAGGGGGAGAGAGTCTTGGAGAGGAAGGAAGAGGAAGAGGAGGAAGTGATAGTGACGGCAATTGTTTGGGGTGCAAGAGAATTGAGGAGAGAGAAGAGTGGTGGAAGTATCATAAGTTTCCGGGTAAGTGAGCCTTTTTCATCCTCTCTTCCTGTCAACTCCGGTCCACCTCTTCCACTTTCAGTATTCTGTATCGTATCTGAGCTCGATGGCATTGTAATGTGTGCTGTCAACTGCAATAAGCGGTTGAACCACGACTAGCACGACAGCCCCAGTGGTGGAGCCAGACCCCGGAAACCTTAATTGAACCCCCTGTTCCATGCCAACGTTGGCCCCTGCAGCCGCTAAGCCTTCAGAGAGCGAGGAGCAAGGAGAACATCGTCACCACCACAAACCCATCACCAACTCCCTCTCCCCCTTCCCCTTCTACCGTGATGTGACTGGACCGATTGTCACTTTACCTAACTCTTCGTGCCTACAGAAATGATGATGCAATCACACGCAGCTACAGCTGCCTCTACGTCAGCATCATCCGCATCAACATCATCAGCTGTAGCTGCTGCAGCAGCAACAACAACTACCACGATCACCAACGGCCTCTCGCTTTCCCACGAGGAGTCAGACTCGCCCGAAAGAGTCCAAGAGCTCAAGCATGACAGCTCTGTGCTCGCCCTCGCTGTCTCCGACAAATACATCTTCGCCGGAACACACAATGGAGAGCTCCTCGTCTGGTCTCTAGCCACCTTCGAGCTGGTGCGGCGCATCCAGGCACACAAGCGCCATGTCTTATGGCTCTTCCTCTCCGACTCGCCTTCCTCCACCTCTCATTCCGACTCGACATCTTCCGCCCCCGATTCCGTCGAGGCCGACTCGAGGTCCCTTTTGATCTCCAGCGCTGGCGATGCCCTCGTCTCCGTCTGGTGCCCCACTACCTTCACACGACTCTACGAGATATACAGCCTCGACCACGTCGGCGACGTCTTTTCCTGCGCCTACTCCAGACAACAGGACACCGTCTATCTTGGCGCTCAGGACCAATCAATTCAGTGGGTCAGACTCGGCGACCCTGAACGCCGCGTCCCACACAACAATCCAAACCATCCCAACCGCCGCCAGGACCGCTTCTTCGATTCCAAGGCTGTCGGCGGCACGAGCACCCCAAGGAGGAAGGATAGGAGGGAGGATCTTATACCAGATCCAGACGTTACCCTAGAGATCCACCGTGGCTCTGTGGGGAAATATGCACATTTTGGCTTCGTATACTGTATGATCATTGCCAAGGGTCCAACCGTGCTCGTTGACCCTGACGAGGAGGTTCTGATCAGTGGTGGCGGTGATGGAACTATCAAGCTGTGGCAGATCAGGCAAGACGAGAAATACGAGGGCCTGGAGGAGTGGGAGGCATGGGAGAAGCGCGAGATCATGTGTCTCGGTGAAGAGGACGGCGTTGCCGAGTCTGTCTTCTCCTTGGCTATCGATGGTTCCTTCCTGTACAGTGGCAAGAAGAAGGGCATCGTTGAACTATGGGATCTCGACACGAAACAGAAGTTGAGGGTTATCAAGGGTCATCGTGGAGATGTCATGGCCCTCCAGCTATCCTGGGGTTATTTGCTATCTGGAGCTACCACCGGGTCGGCTGCAGTAAGTTTATTCTGATCTTTTCGAATCGTGCATGCGTGCAAGAAAGATACTGACGGGGTGGAAACCATCAGAAACACAGCACTGTCCATTTTAGTAAAGACCATCAGCCGTTGTCTCCGTCTTCAGAAAAGGTCAGCCAGAGATACCAATGCCTTCGCCGCTGGAAAGCCCATGACGGCAAGGTTTTGTCCTCGGCCTGCACGACCTACAATGGTGACAAACTTTATATCACGGGTGCCAATGACAACGCCGTCAGTGTGTGGCGCATCGACGAGGAGTGCCAGCCCGATGAGGAGACAGCCGAAAAGTCAGAAGATATGATGTTCTCGTCCCTCCGAGAATTCGTTTCATACAAGACCATCTCCTCACGCCCCGAGTTTGTCGAGGATTGTCGCAGAGGCGCCAGCTTCCTATGCAATTTGTTCAAGCGGCTGGGTGCACGCGTACACATGCTCTCCATGGACGACCAAACCCACAACCCTGTGGTCTGCGCCGTCTTCAGTGGAAAGCTGGAGCCCGCTGAGGCTCGCAAACGTATCCTCTTCTACGGCCATTACGATGTGGTGCCCGCAGACCGAAACACAGACAGCAAGTGGCTGACGGACCCATTCCAGGTCGAAGGCATCAATGGATACTGGTATGGCCGTGGTGTCAGTGACAACAAGGGCCCCATCATGGCAGCCCTGTTCGCCGTGGCAGACCTCCTGCAGGCGAAACAGCTCGAGTCGGACGTCATCTTCCTCATCGATGGTGAGGAAGAGTCCGGCAGTCGTGGATTCCAGGAGACAGTCCAGAGGAATAAGGACCTCATTGGCAAGGTAGACTACATCCTTCTGGCCAACAGCTACTGGCTTGACAATGAGACTCCCTGCCTGACATACGGCCTGCGCGGCGTGCTGCACGCCACCGTGTGTGTTGACAGTGTCTATCCTGATCTGCACTCCGGTGTTGACGGGAGTTACATGGTCGACGAGCCGCTGTCGGATCTGACAAGGTTGTTATCCACGCTCAAGGGCCCGGGCAACCAAATCATGGTACCACACTTCTATGACTCTGTACTCCCGCTCACAACCGCCGAGGAAGCAAGGTATGAAGACATCACGCAAATCCTCAGCCGTCGGAGTGCCGACGCCGGGACGGTTGATCAGTTGAAACAAAGTTTGATGGCTCGGTGGAGAGAGCCCAATTTGACGATTCACCGGTACAAGGTTTCCGGTCTGGATGGCAGTGTAGTCAGTGGCCATGCCAGTGCGACTATCTCACTCAGGCTGGTGCCTGGACAGGAAGTAGATGACATTATCGCGAGCCTAGGGAGCTTTCTGGACGAGCAGTTCAAGGCTCTGGAGAGCCGGAATCGAATGAGCATCAAGATCGACAACAAGGCTGAGCCCTGGCTTGGGGACCCAACGAATGAGATTTTCAAGACGCTGGAGGAGGCTATTATCAAGGTCTGGGGGTTGAATGGCGATACGGCTGGAGGGGAAGACGGTGCGGTCGAACAACAGTCGAGGAGCAGGGAAAATGGCTACCAAGTTCAAGCAAATGAGGGAGTTGACAACCTGGAAGACACTGGTGCCGACGAGAACACACTTCCCACTCCTAGGAGGAGCCTACGAGATTCAAGCTCCACTTTCGGGCCCGCGCCTTCGGCCAGTCCTACCTCAAGCCACAAAGTCAACCCTGGACCTTCTTCTGCAACCTCGTCACCTCAAATACGCCGTCAGGCTGACTCGACACATGAATCTCGAGCACAAACTCAACCTGCTGAAGAACAACCGCAACAGGCAGAACCTCCGCAACCGGTAGTCAAGGGCCGAAAGCCCCTCTACATCCGTGAGGGAGGGTCTATTCCTGCCATCCGCTTCCTCGAGAAGGAATTTGGGGCTTCTGCTGCGCATCTACCGTGTGGGCAGGCCAGTGATGCGGCCCATTTGGAGAACGAGAGGATCAGGATGGTCAACCTGATCAAGAGTCGGAGTATCTTTGGAGAGGTTTTCCGGAGGTTGTGAATATATTAGAGCGGTATGCATAAGGGATCGATTTGTTTGATTTGTGTAATTAAGTCAGAAGGTGTTATTTATGGTGTTTTGGTATAAGAGTCTGGGTGGGTGACATTGGGTTCAAAAGGAAGAAGGAACACTGCATAGGCGGCTGGACAAAAGTCATTGGTTGTGTGTATATGCCTAGGTAATTATATGCTGCTGATGATAGACGGTCAATAGAGATAGAGAGAGACAGTGTGGGCATCCTGGTGTCTTGAGCTCCTCAATTCAGGAAGCTCAAATGCGCTCAAATTGCTATTCACACGCCCCAGTGCCCCAGGCATGTGCACTAACCTGAGAACTCCAGTCCACGATTACTAAGTGGGCCCCCGATTGGGCTTATCGCTGGTTCCTCGTCTCCCGGCGCGGCGCGGCGAACAAATTCTTTGCGGCTCTGAGGTCACCGTCACTATCGTTGTCGCCGTTGCTATCACCTCAACCAACCTTTTCTCCCTCAGGTCAAAGAACAGACTAATTTCTACAGCCGACTCGACGCCCACCGACACACTTACATATCCATCCATCCGTCCATCCATATACTCTTTCCTTCTCTCCAGCTCTGTCCTACCTCCTCCGACCTAACGCTCTCTTTCCCAACGCTCACCCAACACCTTTCGCGGTGTTGCGTCCCCCTCACCTTTCCATATCGAATCGAATTCAAAAAGAATAACCTTTTCGACTTACATCGACCCTCATTCCTAATTTCACAATGGATCACACGCGCGATCCCTGCCCTTGGGTCATTCTGAACGACTTTGGCGGTGCATTCTGCATGGGTGTATGTCCACCTCCATTTCCACCGCCCTACTCTGACCTGCCTCAGATTCCAGTTGCGCCTTGCACACAAACTGACCACTTTTTCTTCCTTTAATTCTCACAGGCAATCGGTGGCACAATATGGCATGGTATCAAAGGCTTCCGCAATAGCCCCTACGGCGAGCGTCGAATCGGCGCCATCACGGCCATCAAGATGCGGGCGCCCGTCCTCGGTGGAAACTTTGGTGTCTGGGGTGGCCTGTTCAGTTCATTCGACTGCGCCGTGAAAGGCATTCGGAAGAAGGAGGACCCATACAACGCCATCATTGCCGGGTTCTTTACCGGTGGCAGTCTGGCCATACGAGGAGGTTACAAGGCCGCGAGGAACGGTGCCATTGGTTGTGCCGTGTTGTTGGCTGTTATTGAGGGTGTGGGCATCGCCTTCCAGAAGATGTTGGCAGGAAGCACCAAGTTGGAGGTGAGTAAAGAGACATACTGAACAAGTCATGTGCTGTGGTGATGGCTGTTCCTGGTCGCAGGACAGAACTGTCACAGCGGGCAACACACCAAAACTGCGAAGCGAATTGGAGCTGACTTGAGGACTTCCTACACAACAGGTACCACAACCGCCACCATCGAATGAACAGGCCTTGGTATGAACACTTCATGCCCATGGACAGAAAACGACATTCAACGGCCACGACGAGCGACAACTCTCTACTCCTTCCGACGAGCCTCGGTCCCATATCTGGGGCCATGTGACTCCTGTATTTCACTGATACACACGGATTCGATCACTATCTCTGCATAACATCTCGGGGGGTTCGGGGCGTTGCAGCATACATGTAGTATAGACGGGTTTTCTTGTTGAAATTGCTCGGGAATGAGAACGAGCAATGACTGAAGGAGGAGAACCTCACTGGTACAGCACTGCCAGCCACAATATACCTCCGCTTCGCGACGACATCTACATAGACTCTATCCCATCTCTCTTGCTGATCTAACGAAGTCTCAAACAAGCTTTCTCCTTGCTAACCCATGCTCACGAGGCACAGACGATATCTCATAGGGCCATCTTTTCGCATTCACGAACATTCTCCCTTTGGCCCTCACCTACAAATCCGCGGGCCTCCACCTCCGCGTCATCGTGCCACACTTGGAAAACCGCCTTGCCTTCATCATCCACCCATGCGCGGAACATGCCAGGACAGTTGTGGTCCTGGATGATATCAGACCTACTCTCGACGATGCTGCCGTCGGCATCCCGGACCACCACACTCTCGATCCCGATCATCCCGCCCTCTCCCTCGCCCGTCACCATCCACCGATCTCCCGCCGACTTCTGGAGTTCTCCGTCGGGGCCGGTGACGGCAGTCAGAGCCTTGGAGGAAGAGACCCCTTGCCATCTCGCGATGGCAGCTGCCGTCCGTGCAGCGTTTACGCGCAGGAAAGAGTCACCGTTACCGGTACCCGAAGTCGCGAAGGCGCGGGTGGTGGTCAGGTGGGAAGAGCCGAGATGTTGGGGAACAGGAGCATATAGAAAGGGCGTGGGAAGGCAGTCTGCCATCAGTCCCCGCAAGGCGCCTGCGAATTCTAATGCGGAGCCGGGACGACGAACTGCTTGATTTGCCCGGTCCCATATAGACCAAGAGTGAACAGCGGAAGCAGGAGATACGGCATCTTCCCACTCCTCGGCCCAGTACCCAGCCCCCGGCACGGGCGTGTCGCCAATGCGTCCATTCAATTTGTTCGTCAAACCGCCTGTGCTCGTCGCACAGCACACCACGCCTTCACCATCCAAAGCCACTGCTCCGGTGGTTCCCTGGGGCAGATATTCACATGCGGACCAGCTTGCTAGGTATTGTGTCCGGCAGCCGGCCTTGTCCCGCTCCAGCGACCGGATGTGTTCGTCCCACCGCTGCTCGGTAAAAAAATACTGCGTCGGCACGAGCTCGAGGCCGTACTTTCTGGCGAGGGACTCCGCAGAGGCGCCGAAAAGCAGGGTATGGCCCTGCGCAGAGGGAGCATCAACTCGTATCGGATCAGAGTAGGCACCACCCACAGACTCGGTCTGAACGGTGTCTATATTCCTTTCCACGATGTTATCCTTATGTCCCTGCCCTTTCTTGCCCCACAGGTCTTCCTCGCCATGCTCTAGCATGGCTTTGGCAAGGAGTATAGGGTTCTTGACGTGCTGGAGACCGAGGACGCCTGTCGCCCGCTTAGCGAACCCTCTCGATACCATAACGGACGCCTCAAGCTGTTGAATACCGTCCCTTGTAAATACGGCCCCCTTGCCGGCGTTGAAGAGTGGGTCGTTCTCGAGGAGGGTGACTGCGTAGGTCGCTACTTCGAGGGCGGTGGGGAGTGCGCCAGAGGTGGAGGACGCCTTTGGAGCGAACATGTAGGTGTGGGTTTTCGCTATCTGGCAACCAACCGCTGTCATCAGCAACTTAGATGGCCTCCTCCGTTGCTTCTTTTTCACTATAATTGCATGGTGTCACTAGGCGGGGCGATATTTACCATCCCGAGAAGCGAGTTCCGGACCGCCTTGTATCTCTCCGGTGTCAGGTTGGTCGGCTTGATGTTTCCCGCGCCGCCGTGAATGATGAGCCTAGGCTTCATCTTTGGCGATGACTGTACAGGTCGCTTGTACTCCATCTTGTGAGGCGAACAGCCAGCAGAAGGGTTAAACATAAAGCCAGGGACTTGGAGCTGGTCGTGAAGCCTACAGCAAGTTGAGGTTGAGGTCAATGTCGATGCCGATGCCGATGCCGACACTCAGAAAGCAGGCTTATCGTTATCTTATCACAGTTCCAGGCGACTCGAGGCTGGAGACTTCATGCATGTATGTTGCTCCACCGGCAGCCGGCCGCCGGGACTAGGATTGTGGCCGGTCCGGGATCACCCCAAACACTGAAGCCGATCATCTCGGAAGAGGATGTGCCGGACTTTCTTCGTATCATTGATGATGAAGGGAAGCAGACATGGAAGGGGGCTCAGTGGGTTTCAAATCCCTCCTGCCGACTTGCTAGGTATCTCACAGTGGCAAGGAATTTATTGTTGACGAGAAGAGAATCCTTCCGGATGGTAATTGGCCGAGGCGCACGTACTCAGGCGGGCTTGACTGGAATGTAACCAGGTATTCTTACCGACCACATGGCACAAGAGAGTGGTCTATGGTCCAACTTATTAGTTTTGAAGAATCTTGAGGAATATTTCACGCTTTAACTCTCATCACTGTATGTACATCACTTCTCCCAACCATCCATCACGTCTGTCGGTACATGGTTCGGTAGAACAGACGGTAGAACCCTTTGTGATCAGCAGAACACTACCTACATACCTAAAGTACCTAGGTACACCTTGAGCAGCTTGGACCCGGAATTGCGGGACGCATGCCTAGCATCTATTTCACTAACCAATCAAACACATCGTGAACCGCTGGATGCACACCGTAAATATGTAGCACGGCTTAACTTCGCTTTGAAGTGAATGTCGGACCATGGCGTGCTCACTTACCCTTTCTGCTACTTCACTGTATTACCATGCAACAACACTGGCACAGCTTACACCGGTTGGATGTTTTGAGTATGTTCTACCTTCTGGGTTCACATAAATACTAGCTCAGAGCTACTCTCTAGCCGATTACAGATATCCATCCGACTACCCCACCTCTGTGGCAGCACGCACTTGAAGAGAGGGGTCCTGGGGTTTCCCAGGCACAGTAATTCACCTTACACTATCACAGTACTGTAGGCCAAAAAGCCATCCTCGGGATATTTCCGGCAAAATCGAATAGATTTAATACCTGCTAGGTCTGGAATCGGACCAACAACTCTTTTGAAGCTAGGTATGTAGACCGACCCTATATTTCTCTGATTTATTCGGCAAGGTAGTAAGTAATACTTCACACCGTATGTCGTGGCTGGACGGACATGACATAGCAGTACAATACGGGGGGGGGGGGAGACATGATCGGCACCCGCGTTTATATACGGGGTCGTTCCGCTCTCAACGACATGACTTGAAGATTCTTCTAACCACATCCCTTCATCCTTTCTTTATTGTGAATGCGGCTGTGGTACATTACCGTATACTGTCGATACCTGCCACCGCCATATCATGCCTCACAATGACACAGATCCCGGGACTCACAACAACAGCAACAACGACAACAGCAACCATCTCACCAAGCAGGATGCCGCCGCCACTGTCGCAGCCAAGGATGAAGATGGCTTCCCCACCTATCAACTCACCATCCTTGCGATATGTCGCTTCTCAGAACCTATCGCCTTCAACTCTATCCTTGCATACACATACATAATGGTGCAAGACCTCAACGGCACCGATGTCAACGCTTCCTTCTACGCCGGCCTTCTCGTGTCTGCCTATGCTGTGGCCGAGGCCATGACTGCCATGATCTGGGGCGCCGTGTCGGATCGCTACGGCCGGAAACCTGTCGTTCTCTTTGGACTCTGCGGTGTAGCTATCAGCAGCCTGCTCTTTGGGCTGGCCAAGACATACTGGGTTGCCTTGCTCGCGAGGTTTGTGGGCGGGAGCCTGAACGGAAACGTGTCTGTGATGCAGACAATGGTAGCCGAGATGGTGAAGAGGCCGGAGCATGAGCCCAGAGCGTATGCGGTGCAACCATTTGTCTGGTTTCTGGGGTCTATCATCGGCAGTGCCATGGGTGGCTTTCTCGCCCAGCCGGCCAAGTTCTATCCGCATATCTTCCCTGCGGACGGTCTCTTTGGGCGCTATCCATATCTGTTGCCGAATCTGGTCGCCATGGCAGTCATTGTCATCGCAGTCGTACAGGGAATCCTATTCCTGGACGAGACCAACCCTCGATTCCAAAAGAACGGGGATGGTAAGCATGTGTATGGTAACGAGGACGACAACGGGGACGCGGACGAGGACGAATATACACCTCTGATCCGAACCGCCAGCCAACCCAGGTCCATCATAGAGGAATTTCGCCACGCCGGACCATTCATCGCGGAAGAAGGACTCCCCACAGCAACAGACCAGCGCTTTGATCTTCGCCACAATTCCTTTGGGACTATGCACTCCATCAGCGTTCGGCCGGACTTTCACGACCTACAGCAGACCCGCCCTCCACCGTCTCCTGCACCCTCGCCAGGCCAGGAGAAAGCAATCAACTTCGCCGTCATAATGCTCATTATCTCCCTTGTCATTGTCGCCTTCCACCAGATGGCCTTCGGTGCTGTCCTGCCCATCTATCTACTCGATGAACCCTCTTACAACTCCACCACGGCCAGCCGTCCGCATCTGGATCTAACCGGTGGCATGGGATTCAGCTTGCATGACGTCGGCGTGTATCTAGCTGTGAATGGGTTTATCGCACTGTTCATCCAGGGTATCATATTTCCGGTTTTCGTTGAAAGGACCGGTGTGTGGCTTTCTTTCGTGATACCGACTATCCTGTATCCGGTGTGCTATGTTGTCATGCCGTTCCTGTCACTCCTGCGTCCGGTCGGGAGCACTGAGCAGCCTGACTCCTGGCTTCTTTCGGGTGGAATTTACGCTAGTCTGTTCTTGCAAAACTTCTTTGGGATTATCCTCACTCCGTGTGCGTTGATCCTACTGAAGAATGCATGCCCATCACCTCTAGTACTGGGCAGGGTGAATGGTATCGCTATGAGTGCGGTCTGTGGAGCGAGAACAGTGAGTTCGCCGCTTGTGGGCGTCTTTTATGATGTTGGAGGAAGTGCTGCGGCTTGGGGTGGCTGTTTCGTTGTGGCTGTCCTAGGATGCATCCAGCTTTGGTGGATTCCAAAGGACAGAGTCGTGGCAGGAGTGCCTGAAATCCATGTCGAGAATGCATTCGCTGGGCATTATGAGCATGATAGTGCTCTGACAGATGAGAGCGCTGTCCTCGATGAGGAAGATGAAGAACGCAACGAGGGTAATGGCCGTGCGTGATAGACGGTGTTGTAGTTGCATTATTTGGGACTCTGTTGCTTGTATTTGGGGCTTGCGATATAATAAGAATGAAACATAACATTATTTAAGTGAATATACTCATTTTTCTACTGCCAAGGAGCGAATTTCAATACTGCAAACTTCTCAATTCCTTGCTTCGTTCGATACTCGATCGCCTTGAAAATGGTATCCATGGTCAAACCGCATGTTACTCTGGAGACACAACCTTTCACCTTGCAATACTCCATCATGAGGTTGACAGGCGAGAGCGACCTACCTAGAAAGTACGAGCTTGGACCGACAACTGCCCACAATTAGAGTTACTAAAAGTGTAGTTGCTGGTAGTAGTGCCACTATTATACAACGCCACACCAGCCGCTGTAGTCCCGACACATGTCCCAGCGGTTCCCAAAGCAAGGAAGTAAACACAATTCCCGCCGAGGAAGTTATTAGTGTAGGCCGAAGACTGGCAGGAGGCCCCCATCAAGGCGCACTTCATGCAGCAGTCGGTCCCGTCTGTGCCGGGTGACATTCCCAGGTTCCCGTTGAATTGGGCGTCGACCCAACCAGCGTTGGCACTGTAGTTGGCAATGATGTTGTTGGCCTGGCAGACCTGGTAGTTTGTGGCCGTGGCGGAGACCGAAGCCGTGACGGTGTTGGTTTGGGTGGTAGTAGTGGTGGCAGTCTGTATACGAGTGTGAGCCAAGGTGTTATATGTACGAGACTATAGGAAAAAATTCTACTAACCACACCAACGGGGATGACAGTGCTCGTCACTGTCTCCTGGGCCGTGACGACCTCGGTGGTGGTCACAACCCTCTTGACGTGGACGATACAGTTGACCTCGTAGGGATAGCAATCATCGTAGTATCTACAGTCCACCAGGCGCGATAGAGCATCAATGTTTGATTGCTTCGGCGTATCCGTGACTTTTGCCTCGGCGTATCCAGCAAGCTTCACTGCACCGGAAGCTGCAGCAATGATGCTGGCCAGTGGCGTGAACCCGACAGATGCAGAAACAGTCGATGTGCCATCACCAGTAGAGGTTGTTGTAGAAATTGTTGCCGTTATGGTGGATGTTGCACCAACCGAGGTTACAATCGTGACAGGTGCTGTTCGCATGGGATTAGTCTCACATTCTCCAAGATCGGAAAGTTTTGTGGTGTTCTTTTGCCCGGGGGTGGTGGGCTAAGTCTCCCAGGGCATGAAGCAAGCCAATGATACATACTGGAAGTCGAGTAGAGTCTTGAGGTCTCCCGATGAACGACGGTCTCGTAGTATGTTGGGACGTTGTTTCTGTATCCATCCTCCCAGATAGTGTAGCAGTCTATGTCGTCCGGACGACTCAAGTCAATGGTGGCGGTGCTGGCAATGGATGCCAGAGCGGCTCCCACGAGAAGAGGCTCCAGAGAAATCATTGTTGCCGACTCTAGGATTTTTTGCGATCAAATCTCGGAAAGGTGCAATGATCGAGTGAATATGCAGGAAGAAGGACATATAGTAAGGGTTTTGTTCCCGGATTCGTTGAGATGAACGTCCCCTTGGATGGAGCTTATGTATACATCATAGCCGATGACATTGCCGAACAGACCACAATTGAGTTCTCCGGAAATTGGGACTAGTGTTCTGAGAAGCTTGGTGTTTTGAGACGGCCGCGGACGGCGTCAGTCCCAAGCTTTACTATATCATCGATGGCATCGCCGTCAGACCTCGATTGAGTTCTAAGCTCGGAGCAAGGTTTGGGCTAATAGTCTGTGTGCTGAGACCCAGGGCACCATCATAGACTTTGTTAGGATCTCCAGACCATCACTCTCGTATTGGACTCATGAATTGCTATTAGTGGCAAGAAACTATTCGCTTGGTTGCATCCACAAGTGTTGATATGATGTCAGTGACACTATTGACAGACCGGGCTATAGATGGCGTGAGCAATATTGACCATCTTTGTAAGAGCTGGATGGGTGAGGGCCGAGCTCATCTGAGTGGTGCTGAGTTGTGTTCGTTTATTGTACTGCTATCCTGCAGCGTTGTTTGTCTTTGTTCTCAATACCTAGGTCAACAGCTGATATTGATGGCCAAGGAAATATGAAATAGTATTATTTGGGCTCATGGGAGGCATGAATCGGTAACAATGACGGCGTGCCATAAGGGCCGTGGTCTTCTCATAAACACATGGTCTTGTTGCCTACCAGCCTACCTAGGTAATTACCCAAATGATGGTCATGATTATGACCTCAGCGGCCGGATAAGGATGTCCGGCATGTCGGGTCATTATGACTAGCCCTGCATAACAGTGTCCTTATAGTGCATACCTTTGAGTGAAGTTCAGTATATTATGACGCTGATGGATATGAAAATGGCCGTGGTCTTTAGATAGGCAACATAATCGAACCACCACGACTCACTTATACGCCAACTCACGCGTGTCCTCGTAGGCTAAGGTAGCCCAGACACACACGTAATGACAAATGTTAAACTTCATTCATGACGTTATGTGTTGGATAGCAAAGTATCAACCAAACTTCCAACTGCGTTTGTCTCGAGTGCCCAGGTGCGCCATACCATATCCTTCCTTGTGCTAAATCTCATTCCACGATCGGGCCAGGTGCTTAAGTGCTCGAGTCGTATGCCAGGAAGACCCCTCCCCACCGCGACCACCGCGACGTCAGCAACGATCTCATGTGAAATAGCTGGCGTAGCTGAGCCTCAACACTCGGAGCTGAACATGGGAATAATGCAGAGGAAATGGTCGTTGTGAGGGCCGGCTCCCAAATAATGTTCCTTATGATACCATCGTTCATATGTCGACTTCTCTACTATGTCAAGCCTTCGCTCAGCTGAGACGTGATCCGCGTGCCTGTGAGCGATGGATCGATATCATGGTCATACCTGTCGATGCCGCCGATAGGAGGGTATTTGTCAATCAAATAGCACATGTTATTGTGGGCGCTGTGAACATAGAAGCACAATATGTTAGCGAGTATTTGTTGACTAAAGAAAAATTAGAGAAAAGGAAGAAAAGAAAAAAGGATTTAAAGGATTAAGTAAAATAATAACTGGGAACAGAAACCGAAGTAAAATCCTGTATTGGAGACTGGTGGTGGCGCTTACGTCCTTCTCAATGGGGATCCAGGATGTCCAGCGGAATAGTTGATGGCACCCTTCAAGCTGTAGAGTCTGTTGTGATCATCAAACTCATCCAATGGCTCTGCTTCTGGATAGTTTCGAAGATAGGTACGGGTATATGCCTGGGACTGGAACACGGAGAAAACTCGCAGCGCTAGTAGCTAAGTCTCATTTCGTTGTTGAGCGAAATATGAACTGACGTCAAAGAGGAGACTTCTGCTCTTTTTTCCCCCTTTTTTTGCTAAGTCCCATGTTTCCTTCCCATAGGTCGCCGTGGATGATGCAGGGCTTCAATGCCCTTCCATTCTCCTAAAGCGGCCCAAGAAGCCGTGGAATGATAACCTCGGCCACTTGTTTCGTTGCCCGTTCCAGTTCTGGCCAGGGGCTATTGGTCTCCAAGTCCCTCTCGCAGACACCGAGAAGGAGATTCCTGTAGAAGATAGCACAATTGTCCTGCCAGTCGATTGTATGCGCGACTTGGCCATCACATTTCTGAACAGCGAACCCGAATTTCCCCGTTGGCGACTCGCTCAACTTATGCATCTGTGCAAGTCTTTTGGTGTACTCAGCTAGATCGGGAGTCGTTGCAACGTCCATATCGACGAACTCGGAGAGATAGAAGTAGGTAGATGGTCTCAGCACTTTGTACTTGCCAAATGCATATGGCTTGGGGAGAAAATCGTTGATGAGGTTCCAGATAATCTTGGAAGACTCATACTCTCCTCTTCACATGGTCATTCCGTGGCCTTCAAAAGCAACCTAACGCAACGGAGAAAGGCAACGAGCATTCCTGTAAGCAACGATCCAGTCTCCAAATTCAATAGAAAAATGGCGAGGGAGTGGGGTAAAGCGGAAATTGCAAGAGGATACAGACTGGTAAGCATACCTTGAAACAATATGTGTTTTCTGTTCCGTCAACATCCAGTGCCACGACTCGCCCTGTGATAGTCCAAGCACTGGAGCCAAACTGCTCGACAGACAGGAATGTAGAGCCTTCAGGCAAAGCTGAGAGCAAGTAAAAATGCAACAGTCTCTCATGATCAACCCATATCGGAGATGCGCGGCGTGATACCTTCAATGACGGCTTCGTCCATTGGGAAAACGCCGTCTAGCTTAGCGAGCCTCTCTTTAATGGTGATCCGACTACCTTCGCCTTCTGTATGTAGGAAATGGGGGGAAAATAAGTGAATTGATTGCAATAACAGAAGAATAAAACTATTATAAAGGTTTAAGCTTTCTGCTATACTATTTATATATAACAACTAGCAGATTTTAACTATAAATAGTATAGCAGAAAGCTTAAACCTTTATAATAGTTTTATTCTTCTTTTATTATAATTAATTCACTTATTTTCCCCCTATTTCCTATATATTATTAGTACAATTTCGCTCTATTTAAGCTACTACTACTATTTACTCGAACTATCTAGACCCCTTAGGCCCTATTATATATATAAAACCCTAAAATATTACTATAAAGATATCTTTATCTAAGACCTTTACTATTTACTCTATCGTTTCCTTATTATTATAACCTTTACTCGATCTTCTACTTAACCGGCTGTAAGCCCCTTAGAGAGTAACGCCCTAGAGGCCCCTATTATTCCCTAGTAGGCTAAACGGGCCGTTCAAACTAAGCCTCCCGAATAGCCCGAGTAGGCTATTTTAGCTTAGCTAGGTAATTAAGCCGAATAAGCTAAATATAAAGATAACGGCTATAAGAGTAACGGAGAGCTAGAGGTTTTCTTAACGCCTTTGTTATAAAAGAACCGAAAGGCCGCTTATCGGAGTAAACTTCCTTTAAGCTATAGAAGCCCTTCTTATAAAAGCTCCTTATATAGAAGCTCTTCTTATAAAGACTCTTCTAGTAAAGGCTATTCCTAGGAGGTCGCTCCCCCTCGAAGTACCTTATTCGCTAATAATAAAGGTAACCTAACTTCGAAGACCCCCATTTTAAGGGGGTATAATAGCTATCTAATTATATAAACTATTACGCTTAGCAGTTAGCTATAAAGGGTTTCTTCCGCTATAACTAAATTCTTAGCGTAATAAAGATTACTCTTTAGGCCTTAAACGATACTACTATTTATAACCTTATAAAGGGCTAGAAATAAGCTCTTACCCGACTTCTCGATTACTATAATAAATCGCCCGAAATAGAACGGCTTATTTTAAATAACGATATTATTAACGCCTTTATTAAAGCTAATATAGCGGCTTAAATAATAATAATAATAATAATAATAATAATATTTATACGCTGACCTCCCCCTATAGGGTATACGGTGCCTCTATAGTCTATCTGTCGTTTAAGAACCCGAGTACCGGGAGAAAACCTAAGCGCTGCGTTCTAGCTATACGGAAGCTGCACTATCGTCGCGTCCTCGTCCTTTAATTACCTAGTACCTTACCGTACTAGCAAACCTAACTAGCTAGTTACGCTATAGCCCTACGCCCTAGCCCCGTCCTATCTATATCTACGCAGCTTTATATCCTTCCTTATAATCTCTATAGCTAGCCCGAAGGATAGGAGCTTCCCTTATTATAGTAGCTACCTTATTATAGTTATAGCGGCCGGTTATATACTTACTATATCCTCGAAATCGCAGTATATATATAGTACGGCTAGGGCTAGAGCGTAGCGGAGCCTCTCCCTTTAATCTTCTAGCTTTATATACCTAATAACGATATAATACGCCGTTTCTATTCCCCTTCTATAGCTATAAAGCAGCGTTAAAATAGCTAATACGCTATATATAAATAAGTATACTACTAACCCGATCGCTCCCGTTTTAATTTAAAATAGAGCTAAGGCTTTATATTTAATAAGCCCGATATAGATATTACTAACTTTATCTATAACCTCCGGTAAGCGTTACGCTACCGGAGTAAATATAGAGCTTACGCGCTTCTCCGTTATTATAGCTTACTATTTATCCTATCGCTCTTTCTAATCCCGGAGGCTAGGGTTAATAAGTAATCCGACGATCTAGTCCTTTTACTAGCGCTACTTCTAAGCTCCTATTTCGCTATATCCTAAATCTATCTACGCCTTAGCTTAATCCTTTATACTATTATTTTTTTAGGCTAGTTTAATTAATCCGGTATTTTTATAGCGTCGGTATCGGGTATACCTCCGTATTTAAGTAGCGTATAGCTATTCTATTACCGCTTCTCCTATATTATATATATATCGCGCTATACTTATTTATATAAGTCTCGCTTTAAATAATACTAATCTACTATTTAAGTAAAGGTATATCGGGGGGTAACCGGTTTCTTACTTTAAGAGGTAGACCGGAATAGCTTTAAAAGCGCTTACTATTATATATAGGTATTACGATTATATAGCTCCTAAGCGCGCCGCTATCTTTAATAATTTCCCCTTAAATAATATATACTAAGCTAAAACCCTGTATACGATTACGCTATAGATAACCTTAGTATATATTTCCTTTACTCAGGTGCTATTATAGCCCTATATAGTAGCTATAAGTTTAGTAAGTACGAATAACTAGGTCTTTAGTTTCTTCTTAATTTCTTTAAAGTAGTAGCACTAGTATAGTTTTCGGTTTAGCTAAACTTTAAGGAATCTTACTAACTCTATTAATATAATCGCTACTTTACTATATTATATTAGTAGCTCTATCGCAGTATAGCGCCTTATAAAGTATATAAGTTTACTCTTATATACTGCGAATATTATTCCTACTTTCCGGCCCTATTCCTCGTATACGTTATATGCGCGGCTTAAGCGTAGGCAGTTCTCTATAGCGTTACTATTTATAATAAGGATATTAGTATCGTTTATAAAGCTTACTACTATTAGCCCGTTATCGTCGAGGGCTTTATATAGTGATAAAGTGGCCAGGGTAGAGTATAACCCCCCTATCCCCTTCTTATTATACTTACGGCGGCTATATTAAAGAGCCCTAAACCCCCTCTATAGAGCAATAAAGAGTATAGTATTTTCTTCTATATACTTAAGCAAACTAACTTTAATACCTTCGTTTTATATTTCGTAGCGCCCGTTAGCCTATGCCCCTTATTAAAGTTCGCTACGTACGCGTTATATATATTGCGGTAAGGGCGCTCTGCCGCTTTATTATTTAGTATCTACCCTATAAATCGAATATAGGTTTCTTCGGCTTTATAATAGAGTATTTATTTGTTAATTAAAACTACGTTATATTAAGGAGAGCTTAGGAGGTTCGCTATTACTAAAAACTACCTTTTACGATAGCTTTACTTATAACTATAAGACTAGCCGGAACTAATACTTAGGGCCGCCCTACTATAGGGGAGTAGGATTAGGGAAGCTCGGAGATTAATTATAAGGAAGCTAAAAATATAATCGAACTTATTCTTATAATAGTTTCGCTTACGATTATAAGACTAGCCGGAATTAATACCTAGGGCCGCCCTATTATAGGGGAGTAGGATTAGGGAAGCTTAGAGATTAATTATAAGGAAGCTAGAGAAACGACCCTAGATTTATATTTTTTTTATTTTTTTTATTTTATTTTCTCTAATAACGTAAGATAAGGATAAGAAGGTTTATAGAGGAAATTTAGCGCTAATATAAAATATTAGTTAAAATGCGAAATATAGAATAAAGTTAAGTATCGCTAAGGGGATTTAATAGTCTCGGTATTACGCGGAAACTTTCGCTTTATTCGAAGAGAGAAGGAGAGTTATTAGGGAGAGCTAAGAAACGGGGTTAAGAAAAGTAAAGCTATCGCTAGATATTAAAATAGGTTTAAGCAGAGGGAAATACGATATCGGAGTAGTAGAGATATAAAGCTATAAAGCTAGAGTAGAAACTATTAGTAGTTATAAGTATACCCCGGGATTAACTAGTACGAAGTAATTCGTTTAAAAGAAGGATTCCTTTAGTAATTTATTCGGAATTATATTAGAAAGTTTTAAAGAAAGTTAATTAAGCCTATTCTACTATCGAGAGTTAAACTAATAATAATATAGTTATTAAAAGTAGTTAAAGGTATCTTAAGGTTATAAAAGCTTCTCTTATCTTCTTACCCTAAGCACTATTAATTACTTCTATTAGTTAGGCTTTACTGTACAGTTTATAGAATGTACGAATCTGTTATAAATATTATTTATTAGTGTAGTGTTAGCTTGGTTATTGTGTCTAAGTTGTAAAGCTATTGCAGGCGGCAGAAGCGAACCTAAATGGGCTCGATTCTGCTATCTGGCCATTCGGCCAGACCGCCTTCCCGATTAGGCTTAGTGCCCAATTAACACTAGCAGTCTTTTACTTTATCGTAATAGCTTTATCTCTAGACCCGAACCTCCTTAAGACCCGAACCTTCCTATAACCTATCGCAAATCTATCTTATAGTTTCTTCCGTACTTATTTATATCTATTTATTCCCGGGTCCTATACCCGAGAACTAGGGTCTCTATTCTTATCGGAAGATCTATCTTCGAAGTCTATCTCTATCTTTATCTCTATAAAGTTATTCGTCTCTATAAGGTTATTCGTCTCGATAGCTAGATCGGAAACGGCTTCTAAGGGGTCGATAGCTTTTATTTTAGCCTTCTAGATCTTCTCTTCTTTAGTAGCCGAGGGTACCGGTATATCTAGTACAGGGGTATCTCGTAGATAGGTGATTAGCTGCCGTTAGGTTACGTGATAGTTCGTGTGTAAAGGTTGGTCGTTAACTTCGATTATCTTATCTAGGGCTTTGTCTAGGGCTTCGTCTTCTGGGACTTCGTCTGCTGCTTCGTCTAGGGCTTCGTTTAGGACTTCGTCTGGCTATTCTGGGCACTTTTCCATCTTTATAACCTCCAGAATTTGCGGTACGAAATAGCCTCTTCGTAGGCTAGTATAAATATCTCTCTTACAGAGAAAGATCTTTATCTTATATCTCTAGTTTAGTTCGATAAGGCTAAATATCTCTTCGTCCTAGCCCTCGAAGTCTTTTTAGAAGTAAACTAGTAGCTCTTCGTCTATAGCTCGGTAGCGATTAAGGTCGTCTATAATCCTCGCAGCGTACGTAGTCGCACTTACTTTATCGAGGTCTTCTTTCGCGATAGGAGAGATCTATAAGTCTGCATCGATTGCTTGCTAGCCTGCTTTGCCTACGCGTAAAGTTCTTTATATTTCCTCGATATAGTTTCGGAGTAAGTTTCGTTCGGCCTTGCTCGGAGGGGTCTTAGCAGGGGTCGCTATTATAGCTGTAGAGAAGACGTTCCTATGCTATACTTATCGACTAACTACTAGTATATTTAAGACTATTTACCCGCAGATAGTAGTCGCCTGGATTTTATAGCGCGGCAGTCTAACCTTTACTAGTCTCTCGTTACCTATAAGCGTAGCTCGATTAAGGAATAGGGTCGAGATTAACTAGTTAAGTGGGCAGGAAATCGAAGGTCGAGATTAACTAGTCGAGTTCGTAGTTTCTAGGGGAAAGACGAGGTTGCGAGTAGTTTATAGAAGGAAAGTTTAAAGTTATAGTCGTCTATAGGGAGGTAGAGGTTTTATAGTTGCTTTATAAGTAAATTAGTTGCTTTAAGAGTAAATTATCTTGTCTTAAATAGTTACGGGACCGTCTCTGTATTGCAAATAGCTTTTAGAGTGAATTTACCTGATTAAGAGGCTTACGGTTTCAAAGTTTCGTGGTCTTATAGTTTCGTAGTCTTGTAATTTCGCCGCTTCGTAGTCCTAGGAGGAGGAGGTTTATAGTTTCGAGGTTTTGTAGTCTTGTGATTTCGGGAGGAGGAGGTTTCGGTTAGTTTAAAAAGTAGAAGGGAGGGTTTCTATCGCCGCGAGTGAGGTTTTCGGCGATAGTTTGCGTGATGGAACGCACCTTTAGTTCGCAAAACTTCTCTCTATAGATAAGTATCGGCCGTTAGTTAGTTTCGAGTTAGCGCTTTCGCGGTAGCGGCTTTACGATAGCTATCGGCTAGGTCTCTATTCTCTTTTAGAAGTCTCTGTAATGGATAGATATCTAATCGTGAACTTTAACCTTAGTATAAATCTCGCAACTTATTCAGGCGCTAAACAGCCTATAAAGGAAGTCCTGAGTTAGCGGCTAGCGATCGCGAGAGTATTCTATCTCTTCTTCCTTTACTATTAGAGATTACTAGTGCAATTACTAATCAGTGTTAGTTAGGCTTTACCGTACGGTTTACAGAACGTACGAATCTGTTATAAATATTATTTATTAGTGTAGTGTTAGCTTAGTTGTTGTATCTAAGTTGTAAAGCTATCGCGGGCGGCAGAAGCGAACCTAAATGGGCTCGATTCTGCTATCTAGCTATTCGGCTAGACCGCCTTCCCGATTAGGCTTAGTGCCCAATCAACAGCTTCCCCTATTACTTACTATTATAACTTTATTTCGATTATATCTCTATTATCTTATCGAGTATATTAAGCCTTAATATCGTTTACCCTTACTTATTAAAATATCCCTTTTTTAACCGAATCCCCTATCGATATAACTAATAGATTACCCCCTATCTTACCTATTACGTTCTCGGTCCTACTTAAGGGCTATATATAATAAAGTTAATTATACTAGTAGCGAAGAGAGAGAAGCTAACTTAAATAGAAAGGTTAAGCCGTTACTAAGGGAAAAAAATCGTTAAAAGAAGAAGTAAAGGCCCTTAAAGGTTATAATAGGATATCTCTCTAAGAATAGCTAGAGCCGATTAAAGCTAAAGGTACCGAATTTGCTCTAGCTTTAAAGTAAATACTAGCCCTAGAAATACTTTCGATTCGAAAACTAAAGATAAAGCTCCTAATCTTTAGAATTATAGTTAATCTACCTCGCCGGCTTCCTTACCCTTCGGTATAAATATATTTAATCCCTATATTTAATCCTTCGCTTCGATTAATCCTAACTAAATTAATCCGGGTATTTATATTAATTACCCTTTTATCCCGATAATCGACCGCTTAAGGAGCTTTATCGGCCCCTTTACCGTATATAATATTACTAACTACCTCGAATACTACGCTAGTATTAGAGCTATAATATCTATCCCCGACTCTATAGATTTACTAATCTTTAAAATATTAGTTATTTAACCCGAAATAGTAACGTCCCTAATAATAGCTACCTTAAGCGCTACTACTTAGCCCGAGCAGGAAGAAAGGATTAAGCTAGCTTACTATTTATACGATCGCTCTTAGATATTTACCCCGGAGCTCTAATTAGCTAGTAGTATTTATAATCTTAAGAGCAGCCTTTTCGTCTGCTTAAGGCTGCTAGGGGAGGAGAGCCCTAGTAGCTAGCTAGGTAGCTAGCTAAGGAGGAAATAATAGATTTATTCCGAGATAACTACTTATACCCCTTAAAAGTTTTTTTCGATTAGCTAAGGTCTTTTATATATACGCTTCCCGAAGCCTATCGCTTATAATTAATCCTATTTCCGGCTAAAATTTAAACCTAGAGATTAAAAAGACTTAGGAAGACGATTTAACTGCCCCTACTTAAAGAAATATCTATCACCTTCTATCCCTTAGCTAATTAGGCCTATTTAATATATTTAGCTAGCGCCTATTACCGTTATTTAATCCTATCCTCCTCCTTAATTAAGTCGATTAGTACTTTAAAAGTTCCTTTTAGTTATTAACCTTTAAGGACTTTAAATAATCGGCGAGATTAGAAAAAGGGTTAATATTAGTATTTTACTAATCGATTAGGTTTAAATAAGTACTTACCGGAGCGGTATTTCTATAAACGTACTTATACGCTTAACCGGAGGGAAGTTAGTTTTAAAACGATCCTTAGTAGTAATTATAGTTAGCCCTAGCTATATAAAAGATATAATTAGTATAAGTACCCGAATAAATAGATAGAAGAGAGAGATATTTAAGGAAAGGGCTATTTATAAAGAATTTCTTTCTCTCTCCCGTTTCCTTATCGATATACTCTATAAATAAGATCTTAAATCTTAAAGCGTAGTAGTTATAAGGTATTAAGTTATAATAGCTAAAGATAGTAATAAGGAAAGCTTACTATTAAGCGTTTCTAATTAATATACGCTAGATATATTAACCGAAAGGCTTTTTACCTTCGAGATAGAGAACGATAGGTTAAGGATAATAGAGATTTCGCTAAATATTATTTATAGCTAGGTTAATAAATATCGAAAGATCTATAAGCTTTTAATAGGAGATAAGTTTCTAGTAAATATAGAGCTAACTAGCGTTACCCTTAAAGCTATAGAACCTAAAGGCCCTAAAGAAAGCTCTCTATTAATTTAAAATAAAGAAAAAATTATAAAGAAGCTAAGGAGTTTTATAGCGAGAAAGGAGCTAAGTATTATTATCGTTTATAAACCGTTAAAAAGGCTAGTTTAAATAATAAAGACTAGGCTAACTATTTATAACGAGTTTTAGTAAAGGGGGTCGCTTAATATCTACTAACGAGCTTTACTAAAGAGTAGTTATAATAGTAAGGAAGAGAAGAGTTAAAGTTAAAGGTTTAAAATAAGAAAATAGAAAAAGAGAACTAGAGAGGATATAAAAAAAATAACTATTAAAAAGAAATAGTAAGAGGTAGAGTAATTAAAAGCGTTTAGAAAGAGAAGGAAGGGTAATTACCCGGGTTACCGTTTATACTAGTTACCGAAGATAATAGCTATTATTATTTAAAAAGGTAAGTATAAAGATTATATAAATTACTCTCGTTTACGCCGATTTATAACCTTTAAAACTTTACTATTTATTTATTTTAAAGCTACTTAGAATTATTTTTAAAAGTTTTCCCCCTTTATATTATTCCCTTAACCTATACTTTATACTTTTTATTAATATTAACTCTTTATTATTTCTACCCTTACCGTTATCTAAAAACTAATACCTTTTATAATCCCCTTTCTATATATCTTACTTAATTATTATAAACTCCTATATATATATATAGTTAGCTATTAAAGCGGAGAAAGCGATAAGTAAGAAACTCTTCGTTTACTCGGCTATTAACTAGTAGTTATCTAGTAGCAATCCCCTTAATAAAGCTTATATATTAAGGACTACTATTCCCTTAAAGTATACTTTAAACTTAATTAAATCCCGCCTACCCTACTTTTATAGTACTACTATTCCTATAGAAGTATATAAAACTCTAGTTAATCGGTTCTTTCCTAAGGTAGAACTAAGGACCTTATATACTAATTATATCTTTAAGATTAACCCTTACCGCTACCTTCTAGCTCTCTATAATCTTTAAGGGTATATCTACTTTCGAGACGAACTTATATTTAACCTTATACTTATTAAAATAAGGTACTTCGCTTAATATCTCTAGAATAACGTATAGATTTATATAGAGAGAATAAAGACGGGAGATTATAAAGCTATACTAACTATAACTACCCCCTATAGTATAGAATTAATTAGTTTTCGTTTTATCTTTTAAGTAGTAAAAGACTCGATAAATAATTAGTATAATCTTATATAGTATAACTAGGTTTATTAAAAGGCTTTTATTATTAATAGCTACTTAAGTAAAGTTACTATTAATAACCCGAAGTACTAGAAATAAATATATAATTAGATCGATAGTTTAATTACTTAAGCTAGGCTATAAAAACCCGTTATAGAAGGAGTAATTATAGTAAATAATATAAACCGATCTTTTAATAGATAATAGGAATCGAATAAGTTCTTTATAATTAAGAACTTTTAAATATAACTTTTAAAGAGTATAGAAGTCCTAAATAGGCGTAATTATATCGGGTATACCGATTAAATATAAGCTAGAAATCTCTTTAATTTAACTAGCGAACTTTTAGTTAAGATAGTTAACCTTTACCTAAGGGCCTATATAAGGGAGCTCGGCTATATACTAGCTTATTTTTATTAGCCCGAGTTACTATTAATTAGCCTTAAGGAATATAAGAAGTACCGCTTATATATAGGCGAATACTACCCTAATACTACCTTTATTAATTCCGGCTAGGTTTTACTTAATCCGAGTCCTAAAGATAACCTAGAGAACTTTTAAGGGAATAAGAGCTTTATTTATAGTAGCTCTATCTTCCGATTAAGTTAAACCCCTATAATAAGATAGTTAAGTATAGTATTAAACCGAAGTTTTTATCCTATATCTATAATAGATAAAGATAAGGTTATACCTTTAATTAAGGAAAACGAGAGAAATTTCTTATACTTATAACTTAGTATAGCACCCTTTAAATAGCGCTAATCCCCTATCGGAGGTAAAGGTATAAGTTTTTTATTACCGTTTATACTACTTAGAGAATCTTTATTAGGTCCCTTTAGCCGGGAGGTCTTATAAACGCTATAAGGCCCTTCTTAAATCTCGCTACTTATTTCTAAACCTAATTAACCTCCTATAGAGTAGGTAGGCCGTTATACTCTTTATAATTATAGGATTACTATCCTAAAGCCCCCTTAAGCTCCTAGGCTTTTTATTTAGGATAAGGTAGGGCGGGGTTAAATACTTATAACGGATATTATAATAAAGCTTAAGCTAGAGCTTAACTAGGTTAGTTTTAATTATATTAAATAATATAAAATATAAACTATAGAAAAGGAGGCTATTAAAGCAGGAAATAGTTCTTTACGATAAAGGAATACTAGTACCTACCTAGGAGCTAGTTAAAGCCCCGGATAAGGAAGTAGTAGATAACGATTATAAAAGGGACTTAATTATAGTTAATATATATATATAGGATATATAATAAGAGATATAAAGGACTTACTAATTATATAGATATCCGGACTAAGTTTAACTTTTAGAAGGGTTTCTATATAGAATAAATAGCGCGATAGTTTCTAGTTTTAATAATAGTCTTTTTCTTTCCTCTCTTTTAATTTTAATTAAAGACCCTAGATATTAATTATCTTAGGGCGCAGCTTATAAACTAAGCTACTAGGGGAGGAATAATAAAGTAGCTAGGGTAGAGTATAACCCCCTTATCCCCTTCTTATCGTACTTACGGCGGCTATATTAAAGAGCCCTAAACCCCCTTTATAGAGTAATAAAAAAGTATAGTATTTTCTTCTATATACTTAAGCAAACTAACTTTAATACCTTCGTTTTATATTTCGTAGCGCCCGTTAGCCTACGCCCCTCGTTAGAGTTCGCCGTATACGCGCTATATATATTGCGGTAGGGGCGCTCTGCTGCTTTATTACTAGCTGCTATAGATAGCCTTCTAGCTACTATTCGGCTATAATTAGTAGCGCTTTAGCTTAGCATCGGTAACGCTATAGTAATGCCTCGGTATCCTAATAGCTGCGCTTCGGCTACGATAAGCTCTCGGCGGCTATTAATATTACGCTTTAGCCTACTATAATTACGCACCTTCCTTTTTAAGCCTTATAGCTATAGATCTCCGTATAGATCGTTTCGGATCTTATAGCTTCCGAGCGATAGCGTTTATACCTTTTATATAAGGTTAGCTTCGGAGGGTTTATTCCTCTACTCGGAGTTTTCTTTCTCTCTATTTAAAGCGCTCGGGCCTTAAACTCTTCTATATATATAAAATAGATAGAACCGCCTCTAATTTACTTACTAGAAGTAATAAGGAATAATTAACTCTTTATTCTATACCTAGATTTATAAGCACTTTACCTTATACCCTTTAAAAGCTCTTTTATTTAATCTTAAAATACCTTCTTTATAGCTATATTTATAAGGGGCTTATAGGCCTTATTACGCTTATAAGACTTTTATAGTTTTATAGGTTATAAGCCCGGAAAGAATCTTTTTTAAGAACTCTGCTATACTAACCCTACCGATTTTATATCTTATAAAAGTAAAAAAATTATTTTTATTTTTTATCTAGCTACTCGAACTTATAACCTCTACGCTTTTCCTATTCGGCTATACTAGGCTGAAATTACTATCGCTAATTATAGTTATATTACACTTACTTCTTAGATATATATTTTATATTATAGCATTTACTATAGTATACTACAGCATTTACAATTACGAATCTACTACTTAAACTATTATACTATAGTAGTTACTTTTCTATATTACTAGATATAATACCCTAGTTAACTCTCTAGTCGTTATATCTCTAATATAATAAACTAAACTAGTTACTACCCCCGCTATCGATTAATATACTATTTCCTTCTTTTTAGCGCTTGTCCTACTAAAAGATAGCTAAATAATAGGCTTCCTTAAGCCCCTTTTAAGGCCCTAAAATACCGATAGACCCGATAGCTCTTAGTAACTATAATTACCGGCTCCTACTATAATAGTAGGTAATAGACCTAAATTCTAGGGTTATAGATCTAAATTCTAGGCTTCTTAGTCCTAAATAAATTACTAGGATTATTAATAACGCCCTCTAAGAGTTTAGGACCTACTATAATTAGCGTTTTGCCGATTAAATTATAGAGGTCCGAAATACTATCGCTTCTATAGTTGCTACTATTATCCAGGAGGCTTTTACTGCTTAAGCTACTACTATAAGGCTTCTAAACCCTCCGTAGCCTACTCTCGCTTCTGCTCCTACGCCTACTTAGGCTATTCCGGAGCCCCTAATACCTATTACTACTATTTCTACCTTTTAGGGCTTTTTAAGCCGAGATATTACTAAGCGCGCTTATTTAATCCCTAAAGAATAGCGCCTTAAAGGCTTTAAGAACTATAAATAGTAGAAATAGGCCTTAGAAATAGTATTTAGAGCTATTTCTTACCCTAAATTTATCTCGAACCCCTACTTAGTACTTAGCCTTCCCGATAACGAATAAGCTATAGTATTAATAATTATTAAAGATAGCTACGCTCTAGTGCCCTAGGGTATTATTTCCTAGATCTAGAACCCCTTATAAGCCTATTAGTAACTTATTACTTAATATACCCCGATATAGTTTTTCTAGCGCGAAACCCTTTATAGAGAATTTTACTCCCTCTCGTTCTAGGGATTTATAGGCTTTATTATAGAATTTAATTCTAGATTTAATAATACCCTATCTCGTTTAAACGCTCTAAGCGCTTAAGTTTTAAAGGAAACTTAGGTTAACGTTTATTTAAAAGCGTTAGAGAATTCTTATTTAGCGATTAAGTACGCTATACTTATAACTCGATTCGAATTAATAGGGCCTCTAGCCCTAGCTTCCGCTTAAATCTAGCCTTCTATATAATAGATATACTAGAAGAACTTCGAGTTTCGGTAAATAGAGATATTAAAATAGGATTATATAGTTCTAAAAAGAAGTCTTTAAGCCTTAAAAAGCTTAAGAACTAATAGTAATAGGGTAAGGGCAAGGGTAAATAGAAGGAAGAACCTTTTAAAAGCAGTTCTTTTAAATAGAAGAATAAGTAAAAGAAGAAGTAGAAGGATAAGGATAATAATTCGGGCGATTTCGCCTACGCTATTAACTTTAGCCTAAAAAATAGCGCCTATAATATAGATTCGGATAACGAAGATTCGGAAGCCTTAAGTAGATATAATTACTATACTAAAAAGGATTATAAGGCTTTAAAACCTTTTAAACCCTTTAAATAATCCTATAATTATTACTACTATAAATAACCGATCTAGCTTTATAATACTAAATCTATAATATATATCGCTAACGATAAGGCCTAGCTCTCGAACTATAAGCTTAATAAAGGTTAACTAAAGAATATAATAACTAGTAGAGGTATACTAATACCTACTAGAGTCGGTTCTATAACCCTCTCTATAATAATTAGCGAGAACCCCTTAAAATATAATACTATTAATTTTAAAAACGTATTATATATTCCCTAATTCTAAATTAATATCTTTAATAGTATTAAATACTATACCGCTAGTAGGCGCTTTAATAGCGAAAAGTTAATAGGGTTTAATAATCGTATATTTACCCTTCTAAAATTTAATTCTTTAAGCTTCTTTCTCCGGCTTAAGGATAAGCTAAAGCCTACCTAACCTTCTACTTACTTTTATTACGCTAGATTTAAAGCCCCTAGGCCCCTAGAGGGTCCCTTATAATTAAGCTTAACTAAGCCTTTATATAAATATAATAGGATTTTAAAGCTATCCTTTTACCTAGAGCCCTTTTCTATTCCTTTAACCCCGTTAGCTATTAAATCCCTAGGGCTATCCTCCTATATAAAGCCCCCTAACGGATTAGAAGCCCCGTTAGCTTTAAGTACCTCGCTATCTAAAACTAGATTTTCTAATTATTAAAAGCTTTTAAAAGCCGCCCTACTCTAATACTTACGCTTAAGGTATATAGGCCTTAGCCTTTTAAAGAAAATAGCTAGGCTATTTATTAAAATCCTAAATCTAAATATAATTAAAGCCTTTAATTTCTAGTATAAGGAGTACGCTAAGATTAAAGCGGTTCGGTACTTAAATATAAAACTTATTATAGCTCTTTAGAAGGTTCTAGATTATATAAAAGGCGATACTTTTAAAATCGTCCCTCTATTATAGAATAAACGGCCTATAGGGCTAATTCTAGTAGACCGGAAGTTCCGCTATTGCTAGGTCCTTTAATTATAAAATAGAGAAGCTATAAAAGTTTTCTAGGGTATAAAGGATCTATTTAAATCTTTTAAAAATTAATATAGCCGTTATCCCCGGGAATTTTACTTCGATAGCGGATTAAAGGCTATTAACGCCCTAATATAGGCTTATTTTACTTAAAAAGGTATTAAATTTAATACCTCGAGCCCCTATACCCTAAAGCAAAATAGTCTTATAGAACGCTTTATAATGGTTATAGTAGATAGATTATACGCTACTCTGTTAGCTAGTAGTCTTCCTTAATATCTTTAGTACTATATTCTTCTAGTAATAACAAAGCGGCAGAGCGCCCCTACCGCAATATATATAGCGCGCACGCGGCGAACTCTAACGAGGGGCGTGGGCTAACGGGCGCTACGAAATATAAAACGAAGGTATTAAAGTTAGTTTGCTTAAGTATAGGGAAGAAAACACTATACTTTTTTATTGCTCTACAGAGGGGGTTTAGGGCTCCTTAATATAGCCGCCGCAGGCACGATAAGAAGGGGACAGGGGGGTTATACTCCACCCTGGCCACTTTGTTAGTAATCGTCGAGTTAGTTAATAAAACTATTATAATAAATCGCGATATCTCTCTATTCTAGGTCTTCTTCGATAAGGTATAGCCTAATTAGGCCCCTAATATACCTAATCTATTAGCTTACAGGGTTATAAGCTCGCGCTATTTAGCCTTAATACTTTATAAGTACCGAGTTAAAAGCTAAAAGCTCGCTCCCTATACCGAAGATATACTATTACTAGCTATTTTAAATACTAAGACCTTTTTATTTTACTTTATTTAATAGTAAAGAGTTCTTAAAACTAACCTAATTAGGCTATTTAAGTTTATAATACCTACTAGAGAAAGTAAGCCTTTAGTAGTTATAAAGGGGGCAGAAAAGTATAAGCCCCTAACTCTCGAGGATAGACGAGAAGAATTAGAGCTGCCTAGCAGCTCCTTAAGCCCTTTAAAGCCCTTTATAGCTCCTAAACCGCCTATAATTAAACTAAAAGCAGAGCCTAGGCAACTATAGCGCTTAGAAATCCCTATTCCTACTCTTAAACTAAGCGAAAAGCTAGAATTCGAGCCCTATAATAAAAACGACGAACCGATTAGGTATTAATTAGCCTATACCGGATATTGCAAAACTAATCTACTACCTCGTTTACTAAGTTTTAAAGCTAAATACTCTTAAGTAAGCGCTAAAACCCCTTATATCCCCTTACTAAATTTAAGTACTACTAAAAGAGTTATAGTAACTTCTATAGAAGGGAACCTTCCGCTTTATTAAGCGATCTCTTCTAAAGAAGAAACCTATTACCTATCGATAGGTTTTAAAACGAAAGCTAAATTAGAAGGGTTAGGTAACTAAATATAAGGCTCGCCTTATAACTAGGGGTTTCTAGTAGGTTCCCGGTATTAACTATACCGAAACCTTCGCTAGTACCTCTATTCTATTTACTTAGCGAAGTCTGCTAGCCTTAGCGGCCCGCTTAGATTAAAAACTCGAGTAAATCGATTTTATAGGGGCTTTTCTAAACGGAGATATAAAGGAAGACCTCTATATAGAATTTCCTTTAAGCTTTAAAGAGCTCCTAAAAGCTAATTAAAGCCTTAAAGACTTTCTAGAACGCTTTAGCTAAAATCCTAAAGAAAATTAGGTAATTTAGATCGTTAAGGCCCTATATAGCCTAAAATAATCTCCCTATTAGTAGTAAACTAAGCTTAAAAGCCTTCTAGAGAGTTTAAATTTTAAACCTCTAATTTCTAATTCCGCTATATATCACAGTACCTAGTAGGGTATATTTATCGTTAGCTATATCGACGACTGCCTCTTATTTAGCCCTTCTATAAGGGCTATAAATGATTTAAAGAAGCGCTTAAATAAAGCCTTTAAAATCGAAGACTTAAGCGCTACTACGTTCTTTTTAAGCGTCGAGATCCTACGGGATAAACTTAAAAGAACTATATAGATTTTATAGCAGCAGTATATTAACGCTACTCTTTAATACTTTAATCTTACTAATATAGCCCCTATATCGGTACCTCTATAACTAGGGCTCTTAAGCCCTAACTAGCTTAAAAAGGTGCTAAACTAATCTAAAACTAAAGGATTTTAAAGCTTAAACGGTACTGCGATATACGCTATAATCGAGTCTCGCCCCGATATAGCTTTCGTAGTTTAGTTCCTCTTAAGGTATATATAAAAGCCTTCGAAATAGTACCTTATAGCGGCTAAATTATTATTTAAATACCTTAAAGTTATTATAAACTATAGCCTTAGGCTAGGGGGCAAAGATAAATTACTAGAACCTATAGCTTATAGCGATAGTAACTTTACCGGCTATAAAATAATAGCTAAATTAACCTATAGGTACCTAATTTACTACTATAAGGGCGTTACTAGCTAGAAATCGAAGAGATCTAATACTATCGCCCTCTCTACTTTAAAGGCTAAGTATAATGCTATTATAGAGGTAACTAGAAAGGTTCTATAGGTTAGAGGCCTATTCTCTAAAATTCAGAAACCTCTTTTAAAACCTACCCCTCTATATAGCGACTCTTAGAACGCTATTTCTACCTCGAAGGACCCTAAATACTATAGCCGTATAAAGTATACTCTAATACGCTTCGAATTCGTTCGGAGTAAGGTTATAGAAGGCCTTTTAAAAATTAGCTACCTTAAAACTTTAAAAATACCCGTAGACGGCCTAACTAAACCTCTGCTAATACTTAAATTTAAAGTTTTTAAGCGCTTGCTGCGCCTTAAACTCCTCCTAGAAGATCTTTAACCTTCTAAAGGATCTAGCACCTAAAAGAAAGTTTAGTTATAGAGGGGGTATTAAAATTAGGCCTAATTAGGCCTAGATTAGTGCCCTATACTTTACTTTCTAGTACTTATAGTGCCTTTAGTATAATAGTTGCAGTCGCTATTACCTAGCTGCTATAGATAAGCTTTCTAGCTATTATTCGGCTATAATCGGTAAATACTTTAGCTTAGTATCGGTAACGCTGCGATAACGCCTTAGCAACCTAGCAGCTGCGCTTCGGCTACGATAAGCTCTCGGCGGCTATCGGTATTACGCCTTAGCCTACTATAATTATATACCTTCCCTTTTAAGCCTTATAGCTATAGATCTCCGTATAGATCGTTTCGGATCCTATAGCTTCCGAGCGATAGCGTTTATACCTTCTATATAAGGTTAGCTTCGAAGGGTTTATTCTTCCGCTCGGGGTCTTCTTTCTCTCCGTTTAGGGCGCTCGGGCCCTAAACTCTTCTATATATATAGAATAGATAGAACCGCCTCTAGTTTACTTACTAGAAGTATAAGGAATAATTAACTCTCTATTCTATACCTAGATTTATAAATACTTTACCTCGAACCCTCTGAAAGCTCTTCTGATTAACCCTAAAACACCATCTTTACAGCTATATTTACAGAGGCCTATAGGCCTTATTACGCCTATAAGACTTCTATAGCTTTATAATAATCTCTTTCTTTTCTCTCTTTTAATTTTAATTAGAGATCCTAGATATTAATTATCTTAGGGTATAGCTTATAAACTAAGCTATTAAGGGAGGAATAATAAAGTAGCTAGAGTAGAGTATAACCCCCTAATCCCCTTCTTATCGTACTTACGGCGGCTATATTAAAGAGCCTTAAACCCTCTTTATAGAGTAATAAAAAGTATAGTATTTTCTTCCCTATACTTAAGTAAATTAACTTTAATGCCTTCGTTCTATATTTCGTAGCGCCCGTTAGCCTACGCCCCTCGTTAAAGTTCGCTGCGTACGCGCTATATATATTGCGGTAGGGGCGCTCTGCCGCTTTATTACTAGGAGCACTGTAGGCACTAGAAAGCAAAGTGTAAGGCACTAATCTGGGCCTGATTAGGCCTAATTTTAATAACTATTATTAGCCTTTCGCCCTTAAAGTCTTCGTATAGTATAGCTATATAAAGGAGGAATAGTATTAAGGATAACAGTAAACCCTAGGGTATTTCCGCTTAGAGTATATATAGCTCGGAAGCTTTATTATCGAAGAAAAAGTATAATATATACGTATTTGGAAAGCTAGTAACTTACCTTTATATTTAAAAGGGGAACCCTTTCTTATATAGGATCTCTACTAGTCGCTTATAGTTAACTATATTAAAAGTATCTATAATATCGAGCTATAATAGAGATACTACTACGCTACTCTATTATACTATAAATACTACTTCTATAACTACCCTAATAATAAGGTTTATAAACCTTACCCTTTAGTTCTCTATTTATCCCTCCGGTAGGAAGCTATACTCCTTTATAGCTTCTAAGATATATCTATATAGTATCTTTTTAATAACTTTATTTATAATATAGAATAGTATAATCGGTTAGTATACTCCGGTAATTTATTTTCCCTTTAATATTTTACCTAGCTTCGGGAGGATAATAACGTTAGCGCTATAAAAGCGCTATAAGTAATATACTAGGATAAAGCTTCTTTCGGCTACCCTTATAAAGGCGCGGCGTAGTTATTTCCTATATAGTTTAAGGAATCTTACCGGGAGTAAGTTATCCCCTAGCGCCTTTTAAAGCTTTATCTCTTTTAATACTTATATAATATCCTTATATAAGATACTCCTATATAGCGCGAACCCCCCTTAGTATTATAAGCCCTTTTAAATATTCCGGGCTAGGATATCTGTAAGGTTTACTTTTATATTTAGGAAGAACTTAACTATAAGAACCTCTATCTTTTAATAGTATATAATATATTCCGGTAATAAATTTATACTACTTCTAAGTAGCGGTAGTATTATTAGGTCTAGGGGTTTATAGCTTTATATCCTTGCTTAGTATTCGAGTCCTTATATTGCCTTATTATTATAGGATATTTCTGCTACTATATAGCGCTAGTACTTCGTTCGAGTTATATATATAGCCTTCTTTTATCTTCTTATAACTTCTCGCTATACTCTGTTACTAGCTAGCGAGGGCGCCGCTTAATATTTACGCTAAGCCTGCTTTACCGCTTTTATAATTCTTACTACTTCCGGGGATTACTATTTAGCTATCCTACTTATATTTACCTTACGCTATAGCGTTATTACTTAAGCTATACGTTAAAGCTCCTTAATTAGGTAGTTTATATACTTATCTAAATCGGCCGCTATATTAAAGCTATCCGGGATATAAATCTTTTAGGCTTTTACTTAAGCTAGTAATATATTTATTACCCTTTACGCCTAACCTTCGGGGGCCTAAGTTAATTATAGTATACCCGCTAATCGGGAGATATATACTTGCTATAAGTTATAATCGGAGCCCTTTTACTTCGCTCCCTAGCTATATTTATAGCGTAGTTCGGGGCTATACTATATAAAATTAAATATAAAAGACTATTCCCCTTATTTCTATCTCGTTATATAGCTATATAGTATAGCTAGGTCGAGGCTTTAGCGCTATATTTAAGTAAGGACTTTATAAATAGTATTTAAGGTACGCCCTTCTTTATCTTAAAGGGGGTAGTATATATTAAAGTCGCTAACTAGTATATTATACCTACGCCGCTCTTACGCTATAAGGCTAGGGAGTAGGCCTTATCTATATAGGCTAGTTTCTAGCTTAATATAGATCGATTATATTATAAGGGGTTCGTCTCCGATATTATAAAAGGTAACCGCGCTCTAGTTATATCCTAATATCTTTATTTACCCTATTAGGTCGAAGCGCTTATAGATATATAGCGCTGCTCGGCTATAGCGTATATAAACTACTTTATATAGCTATATTATTAGGTATATTACTATATGTATATTTAAACTTATCTATAGCTCTTATATTACTATAATATTAAATACTAGATACCCGCTTAGCGCTAGCGGTATATTTTTACTATTTCCTATTATATTTTAAAAGCGAACTTTAATATCTATTATTTTTAAGTATAGCAAAAGGTCGACGGTATATATTATAAGTTTTAGGATATATACCGGCGTATACTCCCTATAGAAGCTGCTTATATATTAGGCCGTCCCCTTTATAAGACGTTTTAAGCGAGGTTACTAGGTATTATACGCTTCTATATAGTAACGATACGGAATTTATCCGAATCGGCGCTACTTACGCTTAGTATAGAAGTATCTCCTATACTATATATTTTAAACTAGCGTAAACGGGTCTTATATATATCCTGCGCATATGCCTTCTACGCTTAAGCAGCTAGATATTAGCAGTTCTAAGCCGTATAGTTTCCTTTATACTATATATACCGAATTACTATAATATTCGTTACTATAAGGTACTCTTTTTCGCTACCGGCGTACGCCGCTCTTATATAGTATCTATACTTTACGGGTATCTTATAGAATCTTATAATATATATATAGCTATAGTAGTTAAAATACTACTTAACGTTTACCTCGGTAGAGTATAATTCGTATATAAAGATCTTTACCCTTTAAATAACCCTATTACTATAAAGCTACTTTACTACTATAATATTACTTACTAAGGCGATAAATATAGAGCGTCCCTATTTATTTTTTTAAAAATAGCAGCTATACCTTTATGATTATTATTATATTATAGTTTTATAGTTTACTAAGGAGCTACTTCGGCGCTATATATATATTATATAGTCGGCCCGTATATAGGCCCTTAATAACTACCGGGTATTCCCTCTTTATTACTATAGCCTTGCCTCCGAAGGCTAGCCCGATCTATTTTTTCTAAGTTTTATATATCTTTATATATAGCTTAAATATAATTAGTATAATCCTGCTATATAAATACTATACTACTACCGCTTCCTCGCTCCCTATTACTTTATTAACTACTATAACTATATCTACCGGGTTCCGGTTTATATATACCTCCGAGGTTATATAGATAATTACTTCCTTACTATAACGCGCTAGGACTACTAGCTATTACTTTTACGCTCCTATATTACTTAATCTCGTTATATCCGTTATAGTAACCTAGGCTTATAACTAGTTCGGGGGGTAGTCGGGGTAGCTATAAAAGCCTTATTAATAAAGCAGCAGAGCGCCCCTACCGCAATATATATAGCTCGCACGCAGCGAACTCTAACGAGGGGCGTAGGCTAACGGGCGCTACGAAATATAAAACGAAGGTATTAAAGTTAGTTTACTTAAGTATAGGGAAGTAAATACTATACTTTTTATTATTCTATAAAAGGGGTTTAGGGCTCCTTAATATAGCCGTTATAGGTATAATAAGAAGGGGATAGGGGGGTTTATACTCTACCCTAGCTACTTTATTATTCCTTCCCTAGCAGCTTAGTTTATAAGCTACGCCCTAAGATAATTAATATCTAGGATCTTTAATTAAAATTAAAAGAGAGGAAAAAAAAAACTATTATTAAAATTAAAAACTATTACGCTATTTATTCTATATAGAAACCCTTTTAAAAATTAATCTTAATCCGGATATCTATATAACTAGTAAGTCCTTTATATCTCTTATTATATATCCCTTATATATATATTAACTATAATTAAGTCCCTTTTATAATCGTTATCCGCTACTTCCTTATCCGGGGCTTTAACTAGCTCCTAGGTAAATACTAGTATTCCGTTATTATAAAGAACTATTTCCTACTTTAATAGCTTCCTATTCTATAATCTATACTTTATATCGTTTAATATAATTAAAACTAACTTAGTTAGGCTTTAGCTTAGGTTTCGTTATAATATCCGTTATAAGTATCTAACCTCGCCCTGCCTTATTCTAGATAGGAAGCTTAGGAGCTTAAGGGGGCTTCGGGATAATAATCCTATAATTATAAAGAGCGTAGCGGCTTATCTACTCTATAAGAGGTTAATTAGGTCTAGAAATAAGTAGCGAGATTAAAGAAGGGCTATATAGCGTTTATAAGACCTCCCGGCTAAAAGAACCCGATAAAGATTTTCTAGGTAATATAAATAGTAACGAAAAACTTATACTTTTACCTCCGATAAGGGATTAGCGCTATTTAAAAGGTATTATATTAAATCGCAAGCGCGAGAAATTCCTTTTATCTTCTTTAATTAAAGGTATAACTCTATCTTTATTTATAATAGATATAAGATAGAAACTTCGGTTTAATACTATATTTAACTATCTTATTATAGGGGTTTAATTTAATCGGAAGATAAAGCTACTATAGATAAAGCTTTTATTTCCTTAAAAGTTCTCTAAGTTATCTTCGGGACTTAGATTAGGTAGAATCTAGCCGGAACTAATAAAAGTAGTATTAGGGTAGTATTCGCCTATATATAAGTAGTACTTCTTATATTCCTTAAGGCTAATTAATAATAACTCGGGCTAACGAAGATAAGCTAGTATATAGCCGAGCTCCTTTATATAAATCCTTAGGTAAAGGTTAATTATCTTAACTAAAGGTTTGCCGGTTAAATTAAAGAGATTTCTAGCTTATATCTAATCGGTATACCCGATATAATTACGCTTATTTAAGATTTCCGTACTCTTTAAAAGCTATATTCGAAAGTTCTTAATTATAAAGAACCTATTTAATTCCTATTATTTATTAAAAGGTCGGTTTATATTATCTATTATAATTACTCCTTCCGTAACGGGTTTTCGTAGCCTAGCTTAAGTAATTAGATTATTAATTTAATTATATATTTATTTCTAATACTTCGGGTTACTAGTAGTAACTTTACCTAGGTAGCTATTAATAATAAAAGCCTTTTAATAAACCAAATCGTACTATATAAGATTATACTAATTATTTATCGAGTCTTCTATTATTTAAAAGATAAAGCGAAAACTAATTAATTCTATACTATAAGGGGTAGTTATAGTTAGTATAGCTTCGCGATCTCCCGTTTTTATTCTCTCTATATAAATCTATATATTATTTCAGAGGTACTAAGCGAAGTGCTTTATTTTAGTAAGTATAAAGTTAAACGTAAGTTCGTTTCGAGAGTAGATATACCCTTAAAGATTATAAAGAGCTAGAAGATAACGGTAAGGGTTAGTTTTAAAAATATAATCGGTATATAAGGTCCTTAGTTCTAGCCTAGGAAAAAACCGATTAACTAGAGTCTTATATACTTCTATAGGAATAGTAATACTATAAAAATAGGGCGGGCGGAACTTAATTAAATCTAAAGTATACTTTAGGGGAATAGTAGTCCTTAATACGTAAGCTTTATTAAAGGGATTACTACTAGATAATTACTAGTTAATAGCCGAATAAACGAAGGGTTTCTTACCTATCGCTTTCTCTGCCTTAATAGCTAACTATATATATATATAGGAGTTTATTATAATTAAATAGGATATATAGAAAGGGGATTATAAAAGGTGCCGGTTTTTAGGTAACGGTAAAGGTAGAAATAATAAGGAGTTAATATTAATAAAGAATATAAAGTATAGGTTAGGGGAATAATATAAAGGGGAAAAGAATTTAAAAATAGTTTTAAATAGCTTTAAAATAAGTAAACGGTAAAGTTTTAAAAGTTATAAATCGGCGTAAACGAGAGTAATTTATATAATCTTTATACTTACCTTCTTAAGTAATAATAGCTATTATCTTCGGTAATTAGTATAAATAGTAACCCGGGTAATTACCCTTCCTTCTCTTTTTAAACGCTTCTAATTACTTTACCTCTTATTATTTCTTTTTAATAATTATTTTTTTTATATTTTCCCTAGCTTTCTTTTTCCGTTTTCTTATTTTAAACCTTTAACCTTAACTCTTCTCTTCTTCGCTATTATAACTACTCTTTAGTAAAGCTTATTAGTAGATATTAAGCGACCCCCTTTACTAGGACTCGTTATAAATAGTTAGCTTAGTTTTTATTATTTAAACTAGCCTCTTTAATAGTTTATAAATAATAATAATACTTAGCTCCTTTCTCGCTACGAAACTCCTTAGCTTCTTTATAATCTTTTCTTTATTTTAGATTAATAAAGAGCTTTCTTTAGGGCCTTTAGGTTTTATAGCTTTAAGGGTAACGCTAATTAGCTCTATATTTATTAGGAACCCGTTTCTCGTTAAAAGCTTATAGATCTTTTAATACTTATTAACCTAGCTATAAATAGTATTTAGCGAAATCTCTATTATCTTTAACCTATCGTTCTCTATCTTAAAGGTAGAAAGCCTTTCGGTTAATATATCTAGCGTATATTAATTAGAAACGCTCGATAATAGGCTTTCCTTATTACTATTTTTAGCTATTATAACTTAGTACTTTATAACTGCTACGCCTCGAGATTTAAAACCTTATTTATAGAGTATATCGATAAGGAAACGGGAGAGAGAAAGAAATCCTTTATAAATAGCCTTTTTCTTAAGTATCTCTCTCTTCTATCTATTTATTCGGGTACTTATACTAATTATATCTTTTATATAGCTAGGGCTAATTATAACTATTACTAGGGGTCGTTTTAAAACTAACTTCCCTCCGGTTAAGCGTATAAATGCGTTTATAAAAGAGCTACTCCGGTAAGTATTTATTTAAACCTAATCGATTAGCGAAATACTAATATTAACCCTTCCTCTAATCTTACCGATTATTTAAAATCCTTAGGGGTCGATAACTAGAAGGAATTTCTAAGGTATTAATCGATTTAATTAAGGAGGAGGATAGGATTAAGTAACGGTAATAAACGTTAGCTAAATATATTAGATAAGGCTAATTAGCTAGGGGATAGAAGGGGATAGATATTTTCTTAGATAAGGGTAGTTAGGTTATCTTCCTAAGTCTTTTTAATCTCTAGATTTAAATTTTAGCCGGAAATAAGATTAATTATAAGCGATAGGCTTTAAGAAGCGTATATATAGGAGACCTCGGCTAATCGAAAAAAACTTTTAAGGGGTATAGGTAATTATTACTAAATAAGTCTATTATTTCCTCCTTAGCCGGCTGCTTAGCTAGCTATTAGGGCTCTCCTCCCTTAATAGCCTTAAGTAAACGAAAAGGCTGCTCTTAGGATTATAAATACTACTAGCTAAATAGTCTTTTTCCTATAACTACTATTATTAACTAGATATATATCCTTATATCCTTTATATTAGTATTTATACTTTAATTATAGGCCGTTATAGCTAGAGTAAATATAACTTATAATAGCGGAACGAAAATTAAGCTAATTATATTAAGGCTAATTAAGTAAGATAGGGGAAGAAAGAAGGGGAAATAAGAAAAGGAGTAAAGAAAAATAAATAGGGAATAGGAAAGGAAATATAAAGAACTCGAAATTAATTAGAAAATAAAAAGGGAAGAAAATAAATAAAATTAAATAAAAGGAAAAAAAGCTATTAAGGAAGAAAATACTTAAATTAAATAAGGAAGATTTTATTAATCGGGATAGAAAAACTTAATTATCCTCTTATTTATTAATCGATAATATAATTAAGAAGCTATCTTTACCTAGCCTCTGCGTAGAAATCTTAATAAATTAATTATTTTATTTAGCTCTATATATCTTAATAGCTTCTTTTACTATTACTCGCGTTTTTAATCCCGTATATTTATTAACCTTTAATTCCTCCTTACTTCCGCTTTTAACTTCCTCCTCTCCTATATCGAGAATATTAGGGATAGTAATTTTTATAAGAGATTAGTTTTAAGTATTATAAATAGGATTAAATATATTTAATTAATCGGGGATTAAGAGCTTAAATACTTAAAAAGTATTAATAGATCCGGCCTCCTCTTTATAAACTTTTATAGGGCTTTCGGGAACTCCCCTTACTATAAGTAATTAAAATAAGGTTAGCTTATCGGTTAAGCTTTAAAATTAGTTAGGGTCTTTTTTTTATAATATTAGCGTATTTAGTTACTAGATCCCTTTCTTATTAAGGACGAACTTCTTAAGGTTCCGGGCTATAAATATTCCTTTAAGTTTAATCCCGTTTATATTTATAGCTTATAGGCTCCCTTATTATAAACTTAATTAACGATAAATAGACCCTTTTAACGATATAAGATCTTCGTAATTATTAAATAAGATATTTTTCTAATATAATTATAAACTAGTACTATATTACTTATTTTAAAGTAGTTCTTCCGGATAAAGCTATAAGAGTTCGCTTTATCGGCTACCCGCTTCCGATATTTAGTAATAGCCTCGATAGCGGCTTAAATATCCTCCTTTTAATTAGCTATAGTTTTTAACCTAACTTAGAGAGCTTCCTCCGAGCTTTAGTTCGGTTACTATAAAACTACCCTTTATATCGGGATTTTAATTTTTAAAGGTATAAGCAGCTCCTACTTAAAAATTAGGTAGAAAGGTATATATCCGTATAATCGCTTAAAAGATATTCGGTTATCGAAGAGAGCGAGCTTTAAATACTTCCTCTATACTAGTTTCCCTTAAGAGAGCTTAGTAATAGCGCTAATAATAGAGAAATATCCCCCTTTTATTATACCCTATACTTTAGGATTATAAAGAGAAACTTAAATAAGCTTAATTTTAAATCCTCGGATAGTAAAAGTAAATTCTACTTTATTTTCTAACCCGCTATTAATATTAATAACTATAGGGTACTTATAAATAAAAAGGATATCTTTAATAAAGAATCTTTTTATAATAACGGCGTCGCTTTTTTTTATAAATCTTATAATAATATATCCGGTTAAATTATACTTAGCTTCTATAAAATATTAGTATCCCCTATTATTTAATATATACTAGATATCGATTTTAATCTTTTCGAACGGCCTCCCGGGAATAATAGGATAAATACCTTCGCTATAAGTCTTAGAACTATAGAAGCTATAGATCTTATAGGCTTTAACGGCTTTAGCTATATCTATTTAAAGCCCTTCTTAAAAGTAAAGTCCTCGGATCCTTATAATAATCGTATTATAGCCCTTATAGCTAAACTTAGTATAATAATCCCGTAGGATTTTTCTATAAAGCTCCGGATTATCGATTACCCGCCTTCTAAATAGCTTACCTTCCTCCTATCGCTATAGCGCGTAATTAATAACCTAATATTATAAAGCTTCCTTTTTAAATACTATAAATCGCTTTCTTAATATATTAAGCGGTATTACTCTAGTTATAAAGAACCTAGCGAACTCTAATAACTTTTTAAACTATTTAAGCTTAAAATTTAAAAATCGTTCTATAGGAATAGAGTTAATTTAAATATTATACTACTTATTTAGATCTCCTTTTAAGTCTACCTTTAGTATCTCGGAAATAAATAGCTATAAGAGCGTATCGGTTATAGGATTTTTAAAATTAGGAATATACTTAATAGTAAAGTTAAAGATATTAATAACTATAATCTACTAGCTAATTAAAGCTCCGGGAACGTCGGATATTCCTCTAATAATTTAATTTACTAAAACTCGGATATCGGTTTTTAAAGTAAAATAGTACTTAAATAAATATTATCGTAATTACCGGAAAAAGTATAATAAAGCTCGATACTCCCTTTTTATAGCGTTATACCTCTACTTAGTACTAATTTATAAGCTACTTTCGAAATAAACTAGCTTTCGCTTTCTATCGACTTCCTATATTAGAATTACGCCTTAGCCGATTAAGCTAGCGTTAACTATTAAGATAATTAGGCCTCCCCTTAAACTATAGTTAATACTTATAATAATAGGTTTACTTTCTAAGGCTTTAATTAAGTCTATTATAGCCTACTTTTAAGCGTTACTCTATATAAACGGAGTATCTTTTTTTATTAAGTTATAAAGTAGTCGGGTAAGGATTATAAAGTTCTAGATCTAGTAATTATAATAAATTATTATCCCTAGGAAACTCCGGATATCTTTAAGGTTATTATAAGTAATCTATCCTTTTATCTTTTAAATCTTCTTAGCTTAAGGAGATCTCCTAATCGATCTATAAACGTATCCTATAATATCTACTCTCTTTTTATACTATTTAAATTTAATACCTAATATTATTACGCTAGCTAATTCGGTATTAAAAAGGACTTAATTAATATTTTTAATATACTCTATAATATACTTTCAGATACTTAAAAGCTCCGGGAGCACTTTATTATTATAGGTTATCTCTAGGCCCTTAACTATAATATCGTTAAGGAAAGCTTAATAAATATAAAGTATTAGATCGTATAATAAATATATTATAATATATATAAACTAAGTAATTAAGTTCGTCGCTCCTATCGGTAAGGTATATATCTTAAAAAGTTTTAAAAGAGTAGCGAAAGTTATAATATCTCTATTATTCGGGTAAAGCTTAATTTAGTTATATCCCGAGAAGAAATCGAATAACGATAAGACCTTATATATAATAAACTCCTCCGAGAGCTAATTAATAGCTAAGGGTATAAATATATCCTTTATTATATAAGTATTATACTTTTAAGTATTATTAATAAGCCGAAGACTACTATCCTTCTTCTAAATTAGAAATTAATAGTTTCGGTATAATAAATACGCGTTTTCGATAATACGCTATCCGACTCTTTACTTAAGTAGGTTAAAAACCTTAAGCTTAAGAGCGTAGGGGATAGGGATATTCTTAAACTAGAAAATATTATATAAAACGGTGCGGATAACTTATAGGGGCGCTATATCCTTATAAATCTCTCTAATCTTAGATTAATCCTAAGTAATAGCTTTCTCTCGATTAATTAATATATACTTAAATATATTAATTTCCTTTAAAGTTATCCTATTATAATTATTAGTTATAAGTTTCTCCTATCTCTCGTTTATTAAGCGTATATTAAGCTTAAAATCCGAGAACTTCGGCTTTATCTATTTATTATACTTTAAAGGTAGTATTTCTAACTATTTCTTCTTAATTATTTCTATACGCTTAATCTTCTATAAAGGATTACCGTTTAGTATAAATCTATTAGGGTTTAAATTATTAATCGGTTTTACTTTATAGGCTATAGCCTTATAAAGGGTATTAACTATATAGACTATTCTATAAGCGGCTTAGCGAGTTTCTTTCTAATAAGGAAGCTAATTTTTCCCCCTTTTCTATTACTTCTTTTTCTTATACTAGCTATAAAAATAGCTATAACTCTCCTTTAATTAAAGTTCTAAATATAAATAAGCTAGTTCTATCTTAACTAGAATAATAATAAAATAAATAAAAGTAGGGATATCCTCCTCGCCTAGCGAGAGGACGGGTATATTATTTAATTCGAGTTAATCGGAAACTTAAGCGGGGACTATTTTACTATTAATAGCCCTTCGTCCCTTAATACTATTACTATTAGTAGTTAATTTTTTCTAATAACCTCGCTAGATTAAGTAGAGCTATTATTAAACTAAATAGGATTCTTTAGCTTTCCTCCTATTATAGCTATTACTCGAGCTCCTTTAAAAAGAAAGTTTACTTTAAGAAGGCTATCGGTTAAATATTTTAGGGTAAGCTTAATCTAAAGAATAAATAGTATCTCTAAGAGTATATTATAGTTCGGCTTCTTAACTTTATCTTCTATAATATAAAAAACGATTTAATTAATATAGCCTCTAATAAAGATATTAGTTTCTAAGACTCCTAAGAGTTCTATCTTTCTACTATTAAAGGTTCTCGAAGTAATATCTATCCTTAATACCGGAAAACCTAACTCGTTATATATACTAGCTCCGATTAAGTTTAATTTAATACTGCTATCGATTATTATAAGCTTTCCTTTCGCTTTTAAGTTACCGATTCTAATTATAAGGAAATATATAAAATAGATACTCTTTTAAAATCGATCGAACTAAGTATTTATATTAGATACTTCTTTATAAAGATAGGCCCTAATTATATTAACTTTAGGGAAATACTTATATTAATTATCGGATTAAAGGAAGTTCTTAACGGTTTACTTATTAATTAATCCTAAAGTCTTTTCCTTAATAGGGCTTACTTTAATATTAGAGATCTTTATAGGGCTACTTCTATTCTTTCTAAGCTTAGAGGTTTCTTTATAATTAATTATAACTACTTTCTTTACTCCGTTTTAGATAATTTAGATATAGTAAATAATATACTATCTAAGGTTAGGGCGTAGTTAGAGAATCTCCTTTTAAGTATATCCTTTAAGTATATAGAAGAATCGGTTAATTAATACTTTTCCGAAGTTTATTTTACTATTTATATCTTTAAACTTCTAATTAAGCCTAGGCTTCTTTTTCTTTTCTAAGCTTTTATCGGTAGCGATATAAATTAATTTTTAAGTAGGACTTTAATTATCTTTATCTGTAGCTAAAATCCTAATCGTCTTCCTATTAGCTTTTCGCTTTTTAATAGCGTTTTTATTAATTTCGGCTTAAATAGCCTCGCTATTAATATTTATAACTATAGCTAGGTTATTTACTATAAGCGAAACTAGATTTAAAAGCGGTTCGGGTTTTATAGCTAGGTTTAATATTATAGCTTCCTTAAATAGCTAGATCGAGCTAACTCTAAGCGTTTCTTCGGTAGCTTTATAAGGTACTTTATTTTTAACTAAAGCGGTATTTCCCTTAAACTTCGGCTTATACTTAATTAGCTTAAGGTAAGTTTAAACTCCGGATATATAATCCTAGCCTTTATTAACGAAGTTTTAGTAGTAACCGAGGTATAACGGGATAATACCTTAGTTTATAATAACCTTTACTTAATTAAATAGATTAAGTTTAACTATAAATTTAAGGGCTTTTTTTATATCCGCTCTAATACCGAGAAAAATAACCTGCTTTCCGGTATCTTTATACTAGATAATTCCTATATTCTTTAGTATTAGGTAATCTAAGTAGTAACGGGCTATATATTTAATCGAATTATAATTATAATACGTTTAAATAGAACCGTCCTTTCTTAGGGTACTAATTTTAGCCTTATATTTATTAATTAGAGCTTTATAATCTTTTAAAGAGTGACAAAGTGGCCAGGGTGGAGTATGACCCCCCTGTCCCCTTCTTGTCGTGCCTGCGGCGGCTATATTAAGGAGCCCCAAACCCCCTCTGTAGAGCAATAAAAAAGTATGGTGTTTTCTTCCCTATACTTGAGCAAACCAACTTTGATGCCTTCGTTTTGTGTTTCGTGGCGCCCGTTAGCCCACGCCCCTCGTTAGAGTTCGCCGCGTGCGCGCTACACACATTGCGGTAGGGGCGCTCTGCCGCTTTGTCATTTGGTGTCTGCCCCATGAATCGAACATGGGTTTCTTCGGCTTCATAACAGAATGTTTGTTCGTTGATCAAAACTACGTTATGTTGAGAAGAGCCTAGGAGGTTCGCCATCACCAAAAACCACCTCTCACGACAGCTTTGCTTGTGACCATGAGACCAGCCGGAACTGATGCCTGGGGCCGCCCTGCTACGGGGGAGCAGGATCGGGGAAGCTCGGAGACTGATTACAAGGAAGCTGGAGATACGATCAAACCTATTCTCACGACAGTTTCGCTCGCGACCATGAGACCAGCCGGAACTGATGCCTGGGGCCGCCCTGCCACGGGGGAGCAGGATCGGGGAAGCTCGGAGACTGATCACGGGGAAACTGGAGAAACGACCCTGGATTCGCATTTTCTTCATTTTGTTTCTTTTGTTTTCTCTGATGACGCAAGACGAGGACAAGAAGGTTTGGAGAGGAGACTCGGCGTCAACGCAAAGCACCAGTCAGAACGCGAAACGTGGAATAGAGTTGAGCATCGCCAAGGGGACTCAGCGGTCTCGGCTTTGCGCGGAAACTTTCGCTCTATTCGAGGAGAGAAGGAGAGTTGTTGGGGAGAGCCGAGGAGCGGGGTTGGGAAAAGTGAGGTTATCGCCAGATATGAGAGTGGGTCTGAACAGAGGGAAATACGATATCGGAGTGACGGAGATATGAAGCTGTGGGGCTGGAGTGGAAACTGTTGGTGGTCACAAGCACACCCTGGGACCAACTGGCACGAAGTGATTCGTCCAAGAAAAGGACTCCTTCGGCAATTCATTCGGAATTGTATCAGAAAGTTCTGGAGAAGGTTGATCAAGCCCGTTCTGCTGTCGGGAGTCAAACTGACGGCGACGTGGTTGTTGAAGGTGGTTGAGGGCATCTTGAGGTTACAAAAGCTTCTCTCGTCTTCCTACCCTGAGCACCACCAATCACTTCCCATACTACCCACCACCACAAATTTGTTTCGATCACATCTCTACCTTCCTGTCGAGCGTATTGAGCCTCGACATCGTTCACCCTTGCCCACCAAAACATCCCTTTCCCAACCGAACCCCCCATCGATACGACCTACGGGTCACCCCCTGTCTCACCTATCACGTTCTCGGTCCTGCTTAGGGGCTGTGTATGGTAAAGTTGATCATGCCAGCAGCGAAGAGAGAGAAGCTAACCCAGATGGAAAGGTTGAGCCGTTGCTAAGGAAAAAGAATCGTCGAAGAAAGAAGCAAAGGCCCTCGAAGGTTGACAACAGGATGTCTCTCCAAGGACAGCCAGAACCGACCAAGGCTGAAGGTGCCGAATTTGCTCCAGCTTTTGGGGTGAACACTGGCCCTGGAAACACTTCCGATTCGAAAACCAAGGACAAGGCTCCCAATCCTCGGGATAGTGGCCAGTCTACCTCACCGGCTTCCCTGCCCTTCGGCATGAACACGCCTGGTCCCCATACCCAATCCTTCGCCTCGATTGGTCCTGACCAGACCAATCCGGGTGTCCACGTCAACTATCCTTTTGTCCCGACAATCGACCGCTTGGGGAGCTTCATCGGCCCCTTCACCGGGTATAATGTCACCGACTACCTCGAACACTACGCTGGTGTTAGAGCCATGATGTCCATCCCCGACTCTATGGCCTTGCCAATCCTCAAGACACTGGTTGTTCAACCCGAAATGGTGACGTCCCTGATGGTGGCTACCTCAAGCGCTACTACTTGGCCCGAGCAGGAAGAAAGAATCAAGCTGGCCTACCGTTCACACGATCGCTCTCAGATGTTTACCCCGGCTCAAGAAAAGCAGCACTTCCTGAACACCTACGTGGTCAGCGACACCGAGTCCCTCCGAATGGGTGTTCTGATGTACGACAACATCCTTACGAAGATGGGAGTGAGAGACTCGTGGGGTTGTTCGGAGTTCTGGGATAAGCTTCCTTCTGCCTGGATAAAGCGACTTCGATCTGAGCATCGGATCACAGAAGCCTCGGTTCAGTCCCTCGTGTGGCCTGAGCTTATGGAAGCCCTTTTGAAGACTTGCCGAGACGCTCAACTTGAGGAGGATCATGACCGGAAGGCTATGAATGCGGTGAACGCGTCTGTTCCTTTCATGCCTGGACGCCTCCAGTACCCCTACCCAGGTTTCCAGCCGCCGGCAGTTCCTGTCCAGCCTCCGAACCCAGGTTATCAGGCGCCAATCGTTCAACCAAAGCCTGTAGCCCCTCCGACTGATCCCCCTCGAGCCTCTCCAGTGCCCCAGCCCTCTTCTCAAGGTCCTATCTTGCAGCCGCCCCGAACTATGGCTGAGCAGGATGAAACGCAGATCAAGATCTCGAGAGGGGAGATTGAGAGCCTGACGAAGAACTTTGAGGACCTCCGGATCAGTGCGGCTGAAATCGCTAAGAACATCAATTCAGCCAGGGAATGGGGTTACCATTTGGCTAAAAAGCGCGTTGAGGCCATTGGGAACAAGCTTGGAACTGTTCAGCCTGATCCTAGCTACGTTCATATCTTGCCAAACCTCAATAACGTCACGGCCGATCTTCTGAGAGGGGAAGACGTCTCTTTGAAGGACTGCGAAGCTCTGATCAATGAGTACGAGGCTGAAATCAGTGCCCTGAGAAAAGACGGTTCTGTTCGGACATGTTACGGTTGCGGTTCGACTGAACATACAGCCCGTTACTGCCCAGATTACCTAATGCTGAAGAACGCAGGTATTATCTGGTACGAGGATGCCGGAAAGCAGGTTGTTTCTCTCGGCACCAGAGCGGATATGAAAGAAGCCCTTGGATTCACTGTTAGACCTGATCTGTTCAACCAAGCGAAGGTCGTTGTGAACCAGGGTATTATCCCGTTGTGCCTCGGTTACTGCCAAAACTTCGTCGACAAAGGCTGGGATCACATGCCCGGAGTTCAAGCCTATCTTGAGCTAATCAAGCACAAGCCGAAGTTTAAGGGAAATGCCGCTCTGGTCAGGAACAAAGTGCCTTACGAAGCCACCGAAGAGACGCCTGGAGTCAGCTCGATCCAGCTATCTGAGGAGGCCGTGACACTAGACCTGGCTATGAAACCCGAACCGCTTCCAAGTCCAGTTTCGCCTGCTGTGAGCAACCTGGCTGCAGCCGCAAATGTTAACGGCGAGGCTGTTCAGGCCGAAGTCAATGAGAACGCCGCCAAAAAGCGAAGAGCAGATGGGAGGACGATTGAAATTCCAGCTGCGGATGAGGACAGTCGAGGTCCTGCCCAAGAATCAATTCACGTCGCCACCGACAAAGGCCCAGAAAAGAAAAAGAAGCCTGGATCTGATCAGAAGTCTGAGGACATGGACAGCAAGACAGACTTCGGAAAAGTATTGATTGACCGATTCTTCCATGCACCCAAGGGATACACTCAGGAGGAGATTCTCCAGCTACGCCCTGACCTTGGCCAGCACATCATTCACCACGTCCAAGCTATCCAAGACGGGGTGAAGAAAGTGGTTATGGTTGACCATGAAGAAACCTCCGAGCCTGGGAAGAATGGAAGTGGCCCCGCGAAGATCTCCAATGTTGAAGTGAGCCCTGTTGAGGAGGAGACTCCAGGATTGATTGATGAGCAAGCCGTCGAGAACTTCCTTCAATCCGACAACCAATGCGAGTGTCTCCCCAGAGTCAACATGATCAGGGCCTATCTTCGCAAAGAAGTGTCTAATGTGGATGCCCGGTTCGATCGACTTCAGAAGAGTATCTGTCCTGTGTGTTTCCTTACGATCAGAGTCGGTAACTCAGGAGCAAAAGGGAAGCCCGCAATGATCGATAGCGGTGCTGAACTAAACCTGATCGGAGCCAGTGTGTGCGACGAGTTAGGTCTTCCGGTGTTGAGGACAGACGTTGCCTCGAGAACCTTTGACGGTGGGAAGATGGAACTCCTAGGAGTCCTGGAAACTGACGTCTTTATTGGAGGCTGTACTGATCAAGTCGTCTTTTACGTTGTGGAAGACAGAATCAGGAAGCCGAACCATGACGTACTCCTGGGGATGCCGTTCATTCTTCAGACCAAGCTCACCCTGGAACACTCAACCGATGGCCTTCTCAAGGTAAACTTTCTTTTTGGAGGAGCTCGAGTAGTAGCCACAGTGGGAGGAAAGCTGAAGAATCCTGTTCAGCTCAATAATGGCCCCGCTTGGTCCAGCGATGTCACCAGAAAAAACTAGCTGCTGACAGTGATGGTGTTGAGGGACGAAGGGCTGTCAGCAGTGAAAAAGTCCCCGCCTGGGTTTCCGACCAACTCGAACCAGGTGACACACCCGTCCTCTCGCTGGGCGAGGAGGATATCCCTGCCTTCATTCATTCTATTACTATTCTGGTCAGGACAGAACTGGCCTTTTCATGTTCAGAACTCCAGTCAAGGGAGAGTTGTGGCTGCTTTTGCGGCCAGCACAAGAAAAAGAAGCAATGGAAAAGGGGGAGAATTCAGCCTCCTTATTGGAAAGAAACTCGCCAAGCCGCCCACGGAATGGTCCACATGGTCAATACCCTCTACAAGGCCGTGGCCCACAAAGTGAAACCGATCAATGATTCGAACCCTGATGGATCTGTACCAGACGGCGATCCTTTGTGGAAGATCAAGCGTGTGGAAATGATCAAGAAGAAACAGTCAGAAACACCGCCTTCAAAGTACGATGAATGGATAGAGCCGAAGTTCTCGGATCTTGAGCCCGGCACGCGCCTGACAGACGAGAGATGGGAGAAACTCGTGACCAACAATTGCGATGGGATGACTCCAGAGGAAATTGACATGTTCAGGCACATGCTGATCAGTCGAGAGAAAGCTGTTGCTTGGGATTGGTCCGAGATTGGAGAGATTCATGAGGATGTGGCGCCCCCGCAAGTCATCCGCACCGTTCCACATGATGTCTTCCAGTCCAAGAACATCCCCATCCCCCATGCTCTCAGGCCCAAGGTTTTTGACCTGCTCAAACAAAGAGTCGGACGGCGCATCATCGAAAACGCGCATTCGTCGTACAGAAACCGTTGGTTTCTGGTTCAGAAGAAGGATGGTGGTCTCCGGCTCATCAACGACGCTCAGAAGTACAATGCCTACACGGTGAAGGATGCATTCATGCCTCCAGCTGCTGATCAGTTCTCGGAGGAGTTCGCTATGTGCAAGGTCTTGTCGCTGCTCGATTTCTTCTCGGGATACGACCAAGTCAAGCTTCACCCGAATAGCAGAGATATTACGACCTTTGCCACCCCTTTGGGACTCTTCAGGATGTGCACCTTACCGATGGGAGCGACGAACTCAGTTGCTCAGTTCATGCGTATCATGGTGCGTCTATTGTACGATCTAATGCCTCACGTTTGTCAAGCTTTCCTCGACGACATCGCAGTCAAGGGTCCAGAGACGACCTACAACGATGAGGTGCTCCCGGAGCTTCCAGGTGTCCGAAGGTACATTGCGGAGCATATCAGGAATGTTGATCAAGTCCTTTTCAATGCCGAATTGGCTGGCGCGACAATATCGGGTGTCAAATCTGAGTGGTGCAAAAAGAGGGTGGACATTGTGGGATACGTCTGTGGATCGGTTGGGAGATCTCCTCAAGCCAAGAAGATCCAGAAGATAAAAGGATGGACTACCTGCAATAACCTCAAAGATGTCCGAAGTTTCCTAGGGATGGTGGTTTATTATAATCACTGGATCTGGAACTTTGCGATCCTTGCCCGACCACTTTACGACTTGATGAAGAAAGATGCCCCGTTCGCGTGGGGTGACGCCCAAAAGCAGGCCATGGCGGACTTGATCAAAGCCCTGGAGAGTGAACCTGTCATCGTGGGTATCGACTATGGTCCAGGGGGAGGCCCAATTATCTTGATGGTTGACGCCAGCCTGGTCGGCTGGGGCGCAGTTCTGATGCAAGAGGTCGATGGAAAGCGAAGGCCAGCTCGGTTCGAGAGTGGCTCATGGACTGGTGCTGAGCAGAGATACGACGCCACGAAGAGGGAGTGTCGAGCTTTGTTATGCTCTTTCCGGCGACTACGACAGTACCTGTTTGGGTGCCATTTCATCTTGGAGACCGATGCCCGAGTTCTAGTGGACCAGATTAATGGAGGAATGTCCGACGTCCCCGGAGCTCTGATCAGCCGGTGGATTGCGGTCATCAAGATCTTTGACTTCACTATCAAGCACATCCCTGGCTCCAAAAATCCTGTAGCCGACGCGCTCTCGCGGCCACCCATTTCCGAGACGCCGGAGGTGGACCCAGAAGGAGACCTGGATGAGTGGTGTGATGCTCAGATCAACTCTGTTCCCGCGGAACGACTCCTGAATCCCAAGCTTGAATGGTCCAAGAAGTCGTTGGAGTTCGCCAGGTTCCTCATGACTGGAGTGACGCCGCCCAACATGTCAAGAAAGCGGTCCACGGCGTTCAAAAAGGAGGCTCTGCGGTACCAGGTCATTGATCACGCGCTGTGGCGACGAGAGGAAGGCAAGCTGCCCCGGAGGCGGGTAGTCGACGATCCGGAGCTCCGCAAGAAAATCCTACGGGATTGTCACGCCAAGTTTGGCCACAAGGGCCGTGATACGACTATTGCGAGGATCCGAGGCCTTTACTTTTGGGAAGGGCTCTGGACAGACGTGGCCAAAGCTGTTGAAGTCTGTGAGATCTGCAGCTTATATGGTTCCAAGACCTATAGCGAAGGCGTCTATCCTACTGTTCCCGGAAGGCCGTTCGAAAAGATCAAAGTCGACGTCCAGCACATGCCAAACGACGGGGGATACCAATATCTCGCAGAAGCCAGGTGTGATCTGACCGGATACGTTATTGCGAGACCTATGAGGAAGAGCGACGCAGCTACCATGAAAAGATTCTTCATTGAGGACATCCTTTTCGCCTATGGGTGCCCTATGGTTGTCAACATTGATGGCGGGTCAGAAAACAAGGCAGAGTTTGCTTCCACCATCCGAGGACTTGGAATTGGGCTTGTTCAGGTTTCTCCCTACAATCCCAGAGCACAGGGTATAGTGGAAGGGGGACATTTCTCCATTGCCAGCGCTATCACCAAGCTCTCTCAGGGGAGACCAGTATGGAGGAAGTATCTGAAGCTCGCTCTCTTCGCCGACCGAACATCTTTCAGGCGATCACACGGATACACACCTTTCTACCTGGTTTTCGGGTGGGAGCCGCTTGTGCCTTTGGAAACTGAAGTCCCGACATGGAGGGTGGTCTCATGGCGACCGAACCAGAGCCCGGAGGAAGCTCTCCAAGCCAGGTTGAGAACCATAGCCAATCAAAAGGAGGATGTTCAGGCCGCTATCGAGGCTGTCACTGAGTATCGGAAGCGGGTAGCCGACAAAGCGAACTCTCATGGCCTTATCCGGAAGAACCGCCTTGAAGTGGGTGATATGGTACTGGTCTATGACCATGTCAGAAAGATGTCTCACTCAACAGTTGCGAAGATTTCATATCGTTGGAAGGGTCCATTTGTCATTGATCAAGTCCACAATAAGGGAGCCTACGGGCTGCGAACCACGGACGGAATCAAACTCAAAGGGACATTTGCGGCCCGGAACCTCAAGAAGTTCGTCCTCGATGAGAAAGGGATCTGGCAACCAGACACGCTGATGCCATGGGAAGAAGACCCTGACCAATCCCAAAGCCTGACCGACAAGCTAACCTCACTTCAATTGCCCATGGTGAGGGGAGTTCCCGAAGGCCCCGTGGAAGTCCACGAAGAGGAGGCCGGATCTACCGATGCTTTCTGGGTGCCTGAGCTCTTGATCCCCGATCAACCAAGTGCATCTGGTCCCACTCACGATGCTCAAAACCGATCTCCCACCGAAATTCCCATCCCTAACGTTCTCGACATGGGGGAGGAGGAAGTTGAGAGCGGAAGTGAGGAGGAACTAGAGGCCGACAAACACGCGGGACCAAAGACGCGAGCAGCAGCAAAAGAAGCCGCTGAGACACGCAGAGCTGAGCAAGACAATTGGTTTATTGAGATTCCTGCGCGGAGGCTGGGCAAAGACGGCTTCCCAATTGTGCCATCGACCGGTGAACAAGAGGATGGTTGAGTTTTTCTGTCCCGACTGACAAAGTTTTCCTTACTTGATTCAAGTGTTTTCTTCTTTGATGGTTTTCTTTCCTTCTGTTCAATTCTGTTTGCTTTCTTCCCTTCTTGTTTTTTTTAGTTGATTCCGAGTTCTTTACATTTTCTTTCCTCCTCCCTGTTTGTTTTTCTTTACTCCTTTTCTTGTTTCTCCTCCTTTCTTCCCCTGTCTTACTCAATCAGCCTTGACATGATCAGCTTGATTTTCGTTCCGTTACTGCAAGTTATGTATGCTGCAGCCGTGACGGCCCATGATTGAAACATGAGCACCGATGCAGAGGACATAAGGACACATGTCTGATCAATGATGGCAGTCATGGGAAGAAGACTATCCAGCTGGTGGTGTTTGTGGTCCTGAGAGCAGCCTTTTCGTCTGCTCAAGGCTGCTGGGGGAGGAGAGCCCTGGTGGCTGGCTAGGCAGCCGGCTGAGGAGGAAATAATGGATTCATTCCGAGACAACTACCTACACCCCCCAAAAAAGTTTTTCGACTGGCCGAGGTCTTCCATATACACGCCTCCCGAAGCCTGTCGCTCATGATCAATCCCATTTCCGGCAAAAATTCAGACCTGGAGACCAAAAAGACCCAGGAAGACGACCCAACTGCCCCTGCCCAAGAAAATATCTATCCCCTTCCATCCCCTAGCTGATCAGCCCTGTCTGATGCGTTCAGCCAGCGCCTGTTGCCGTTGCTTGATCCTATCTTCCTCCTCAGTCAAGTCGATTAGCACCTTAGGAGTTCCTTCCAGTTGTCGACCCCCAAGGACTTCAAATGATCGGCGAGACTGGAGAAAGGGTCAGTGTTGGTGTTTTGCTAGTCGATTGGGTCTGAACAAGCACTTACCGGAGCGGCTCTTCTGCGAACGCACTCATACGCCTGACCGGAGGGAAGTTGGTTCTGAAACGACCCCTGGTGGTAGTCGCAGTTGGCCCCAGCTACGTGAAAGACGCAATTGGCACAAGCACCCGAATAGATGGATGGAAGAGAGAGACACTCGAGGAAAGGGCTGTTCACAAAGGATCTCTTTCTCTCTCCCGTTTCCTCATCGATGTACTCCATGAATGAGGTCCCAAATCTCGAGGCGCAGCAGTCGCAAGGCACCAAGTTGCGATGGCCAAAGATAGCAATGAGGAAAGCCTGCCATCGAGCGTTTCTGATCAACACGCGCTGGATGTATTGACCGAAAGGCCTTCCACCTTCGAGACAGAGAACGATGGGTTGAGGATGATGGAGATTTCGCCAAATACTGTTCATGGCTGGGTTGATGAGTGTCGAAAGATCTGCGAGCTTCTGACGGGAGACGGGTTCCCAGCAAATATAGAGCTGACCAGCGTTGCCCTCAAAGCTGTAGAACCTGAAGGCCCTGAAGAAAGCTCTCCATTGATCCGAAATGAAGAAAAGATCGTGAAGAGGCCGAGGAGTTTCGCGGCGAGAAAGGAGCCAGGCATCATCATCATTTACGAACCGTTGAAGAGGCTGGTTTGAGTAATAAAGACTGGGCTGACCATCCACGACGAGTCCTGGTGGAGGGGGTCGCTCAATGTCTGCTGACGAGCTTCGCTGAGGAGTAGTCATGATGGCGAGGAAGAGAAGAGTTGAGGTTGAAGGTTCAAAATGAGAAAACGGAAAAAGAGAGCCGGGGAGGATATAAAAAGAACAACCGCTGAAAAGAAATGGTAAGAGGTGGAGTGATTGGAAGCGTCCAGAAAGAGAAGGAAGGGTGATTGCCCGGGTTGCCGTTTGTGCCAGTCACCGAAGATAGTGGCTGTTGTTGCCCAAGAAGGCAAGCACAAAGACCGTGTGAATCACTCTCGTTCACGCCGATTCACAACCTCTGAAACTTTGCCGTTTACTTATTTCAGAGCTGCTCAGAACTGTTCTCAAATTCTTTCCCCCTTCACACTATTCCCCCAACCTGCACTTACACTCTTCACCAACATCAACTCCTCATCATTTCCACCCTCACCGTCACCCAAGAACCAGCACCTTTTACAATCCCCCTTCTACATATCCTACCTGATCACAATGGACTCCTACGCACGCGCACAGTCAGCTGCTGAGGCGGAGAAAGCGATGGGCAAGAAACCCTTCGTCTGCTCGGCTGTCAACTGGCAGTCATCTAGCAGCAATCCCCTCAACAAAGCTTACGTGCTGAGGACTACCATTCCCCCGAAGTACACTTTGGACTTGATCAAGTCCCGCCCTCCCTACTTTCACAGCACCACTATTCCTACGGAAGTGTGCAAGACTCTGGCCAATCGGTTCTTTCCTGGGCTGGAACTAAGGACCTCGTACACCGATCACATCTTCAAGACTGACCCTTACCGCCACCTTCTGGCTCTCTACGATCTTCAAGGGTGTATCTACTCTCGAGACGAACTCACGTTCAACCTTATACTCACTGGAATGAGGCACTTCGCTCAGTACCTCCAGAATGACGTGTGGATTTGCACGGAGAGAATGAAGACGGGAGATCGCGAAGCTGTGCCAACCATGACTACCCCCCATGGTGTGGAATTGATCAGTTTTCGCTTTATCTTTTGGGTGGTGGAAGACTCGACAAACAACCAGTACAGTCTTGTGTGGTACGACCAGGTTCATCAGAAGGCTTTCATTGTCGATAGCCACCCAGGCAAAGTCACTGCCAGCAACCCGAAGTACCAGAAACAAATGCGCAGCCAGATCGACAGTCTGATCACTCGAGCTGGGCTACGAAAACCCGTTACGGAAGGAGTGATCGTGGTGGACAATACAAACCGACCTTCTGACAGACAATGGGAATCGAGTGGGTTCTTCGTGATTGAGAACTTTCGAATGCGGCTCTTGGAGAGCACGGAAGTCCTGAACAGGCGTGATCATGTCGGGTATACCGACTGGACACGAGCTGGAAGTCTCCTTAATTCAACCGGCGAACCTTTGGTTAAGACTGTCAACCTTCACCTGAGGACCTACGCGAGGGAGCTCGGCTGTGTACCAGCCCATCTTCGTTGGCCCGAGTCACCATTGATCAGCCTCAAGGAACACAAGAAGTACCGTTCGCATGCGGGCGAATACCACCCCAATGCTGCCTTTGTCAGTTCCGGCCAGGTTCTGCCCAATCCGAGCCCCGAGGACGACCTGGAGAACTTTCGAGGAAACAAGGGCTCTATCTACGGTGGCTCCATCTTCCGATCAAGTCAAACTCCTATGACAAGACAGTCGAGTGTGGCATCAAACCGAAGTTTCTATCCTATGTCTACTGTGGATGAAGACAGGGTTATGCCTTCAATTGAGGAAGATGAGAGGAATTTCTCGCGCCTGCGACTCAGCGCAGCACCCTCTGAACAGCGCCAATCCCCTATCGGAGGAGGAGGCATGAGTTCTTCGTCACCGTCTATGCCACCCAGAGAGTCTTCATCGGGTCCCTTCAGCCGGGAAGTCTCACGAACGCCGCAGGGCCCTTCTCAGATCTCGCCACTCATTTCTGGACCTGATCAACCTCCTACGGAGCAGGTCGGCCGTTACGCTCTTCGCAATCGCAGGATTGCTGTCCCGAAGCCCCCTCAAGCTCCTAGGCTTCCTATCTGGGATGAGGCAGGGCGAGGTCAGACACCCATAACGGACACTGTAACGAAGCCTAAGCTGGAGCCCAACTGGGTTAGTTTTGATCATGCCAAACGATACGAAGCATGGACTGTGGAAAAGGAAGCCATCGAGGCAGGAAATAGTTCTTCACGACAAAGGAACACTGGCACCTACCCAGGAGCTGGTCAAAGCCCCGGACAAGGAAGCAGCGGACGACGATCGTGAAAGGGACTTGATCGCGGTTGATATGTGCATGTGGGATGCATGATGAGAGATGCAAAGGACTTGCTAATTGCATGGATATCCGGACTGAGGTTGATTTTTGGAAGGGCTTCTACATGGAATGAATGGCGCGATGGTTTCTAGTTTTGGTGATGGTCTTTTTCTTTCCTCTCTTTTAGTTTTGATCAGAGATCCTAGATATCAACTATCTTGGGGCGCAGCTTATGGACTAAGCTGCTGGGGGAGGAATGACAAAGTGGCCAGGGTGGAGTATGACCCCCCTGTCCCCTTCTTGTCGTGCCTGCGGCGGCTATATTAAGGAGCCCCAAACCCCCTCTGTAGAGCAATAAAAAAGTATGGTGTTTTCTTCCCTATACTTGAGCAAACCAACTTTGATGCCTTCGTTTTGTGTTTCGTGGCGCCCGTTAGCCCACGCCCCTCGTTAGAGTTCGCCGCGTGCGCGCTACACACATTGCGGTAGGGGCGCTCTGCCGCTTTGTCAAGAGATATCTTCCCCTTTTAAAAGATCGGCTATAATATTATTAAGGTTTAGTAGGATATAAATATAACTAGGATTAAGCTAAATAGTTTTAAGCTTATTTTTAATAGCTTTAACGCGCTTTTTAGCTAAATAATAACTTTATTTTTTAGTTAAATTAATATTTTTAGCGATTTTAGCTATATTAATCCGGAGGTTTTTAAAGTTCTTTATTAGGCTTTTAATCTCCCCTTTTAAGATCTTAATCTATATTTTATCCTATTTAGCTATAGTTCGAGGCGGCTATAAGATAGGGCTTTAAAAAGAGGGCTAGAGTATTAGAGAAGCTTAAGGGGGATTAATCGGAGGGGCTATAAGCTTTAGCTAAACGATTAGCGCTTAATAACCTAGGTTCGGAAGCTAAATAGGAACTACCGGTAGCTAGAAACTTAAGTAGTAGTATTAGAAGTATCTAGGTATAAAAGGAATAAACGCGTTTACTATATTTATAGCCTTCCGGTTATAATTCTCTTTAAGTTAAATATCTCGGTAAGTCTTTAAAAGGGCTTCTATAAGCTTAAGTTATATAAGGGATTAAACCGAGGCTTTTATAATCCGATACTTAAATCGAAATCGCTTAATCTAAATAGAAGGAAGCTTATCTTAAAACTTTAAATAACCCTATAAATCTCTTACTCCTATCTTTATAAGGATATTATTATATATTAGAATACCTATTCGGAGGGACTCGGTATTATTAATTATATAGGTATTTAAGAAATACTGCTTTTCTTAAGCCGGGGTAAATATTTAAAAGTAATCGTATAAACGGTAGATTAGTTTAATCTTTTCTTCCTACTTAGGCTAAATAATAGCACTTAAAGTAGCTAGTATTAAGAACGTTACTATTTCGGGTTAAATAACTAGTATTTTAAGGATTAATAAAGCTATAGAATCGGGGATAGATATTATAGCTCTAATACTAATATAGTATTCGAGGTAGTTAATAATATTATACCCGGTAAAAGGGCCGATAAAGCTCTTTAAATAGTTAATTATCGGGATAAAAAGGTAGTTAATATAAATACCCGGATTAATTTAATTAGAACTAATTAAAGTAAAGGATTAAGTATAGGGACTAGGCGTATTTATACCGAAGGGTAGGGAAGCCGGCGAAGTAAATTAGCTATTATCCTAAGGATTAAGAGCCTTATCTTTAGTTTTCGAATCGGAAGTATTTCTAAGGGCTAGTATTTATTCTAAAAGCTAAAGCAAATTCGGTACCTTTAGCTTTAATCGGTTTTAGCTATCCTTAAAAAGATATTTTATTATTAACCTTTAAAGGCCTTTACTTCTTTCTTTAATAATTCTTTTTTTTTAATAACGGCTTAACTTTTCTATTTAAATTAGCTTTTCTCTCTTTACTACTAGTATAATTAACTTTACTATATATAGCCCTTAAGTAGGACCGAGAATATAATAGGTAAAATAAAGGGTAACCTATAGGTTATATCGATAGGGGGTTCGGTTAGGAAAGGGATATTTTAATAAGTGAAGGTAAACGATATTAAAGCTTAATACGCTTAATAGGAAAGTAGAAATATAATCGAAATAAATTTATAGTAGTAAGTAGTATAAGAAGTAATTAATAGTACTTAAGGTAAGAAAATAAGAGAAGCTTTTATAGCTTTAAAATACCCTTAACTATCTTTAATAACTATATCGCTATTAATTTAACTCTTAATAACAGAATAAGCTTAATTAACCTTCTCTAGAACTTTCTAATATAATTCCGAATAAATTACTAAAGGAGTCCTTCTTTTAAATAAATTACTTTATACTAATTAATCCTAGGGTATACTTATAATTATTAATAGTTTCTACTTTAGCCCTATAGCTTTATATCTCCGCTACTCCGATATTATATTTCCTTCTGCTTAAACCTACTCTTATATTTAGCGATAGCCTTACTTTTCTTAACCCCGCTTCTCAGCTCTCCTTAATAACTCTCCTTCTCTCCTTAAATAGAGCGAAAGTTTCTATATAACGCCGAAACTACTAAATCCCCTTAGTAATATTTAACTCTATTCTATATTTCGCATTTTAACTAATACTTTATATTAGCGCCGAGTCTCCTTTTTAAACCTTCTTATCCTTATCTTATATTATTAAAGAAAATAAAAAAATAAAAATAAAGAGAATATAAATCTAGGGTCGTTTTTCTAGTTTCCCTATAATTAATCTCTAAGCTTCTCTAATCCTACTCCCCTATAATAGGGTAGCCCTAAGTATTAATTCCGGCTAGTCTTATAATCGTAAGCGAAACTATTATAAGAATAGGTTTAATCGTATCTCTAGCTTCCTTATAATTAATCTCTAAGCTTCCCTAATCCTACTCCCCTATAATAGGGCGGCCCTAGGTATTAGTTCCGGCTAGTCTTATAGTTATAAGTAAAGCTATTATAAAAAGTAGTTTTTAGTAATAGTAAACCTCTTAGGCTTTTTTTAATATAACGTAGTTTTAATTAACGAATAAATACTCCGTTATAAAGCCGAAGAAACCTATATTCGATTTATAGGGCAGATATTAAATAATAAAGCGGTAGAGCGCCCCTACTGCAATATATATAGCGCGTATACGGCGAACTCTAATAAGGGGTATAAGCTAACGGGCGCTACGAAATATAAAACGAAGGTATTAAAGTTAGTTTGCTTAAGTATAGGGAAGAAAATACTATACTTTTTATTGCTTTATAAAGGGGGTTTAGAGCTCCTTAATATAGCCGCCGCAGGTACGATAAGAAGGGGACAGGGGGGGTCATACTCTACCCTAGCCACTTTGTCATTATAAAGTATTACTTTAATCTCCTATTATAAATCCTCCCTTATAATTAGCTAGGCGGTATCAGTAGAGCTCTTATATAAAGACTTTATAGCTTTTATATAATAGCTTTCGGTAATACTTAGGATTATATATACTTTATTTAAACCGATTAAGTTTATTAGTTATTCCTCGAATACTTATAGCTTCTTTTCTAATAAGTTCCCTTCCCCTTCGCTACTTTATAGCTATATTAAAGCTTTATTAGTTACTATATAAGCGCTCTGCTTATAGTTAGGGTAGTATCTGCTTTACTTAATTCCTATAGTTCCTTTATCGATTAGTATCGGTATTATTTCCTAAGTAGTAAACTCGCTACGCTTAAGCTATATAGCTATAGCTAGGTATAGTTTCGCTTTATAGTTTCGATTCTATATTTAGATTTTAATTTAATAGAGTATCGGGGTCGGGACCTCGATTTTAAGTTCTTCTCTATATCCTAAGGCTTATTAGTATAGTATATCCTCGTTATAAGGTATATCCTTAGCCCTATCGCTTAGTAATAGCTTATACTAATCGGGATAATAACGGTATACTAGAATAGTTTAAAATGCTATAGTAATAACCCGTATATATAATAACTAGCAGATTCTAACTATAAATAGTATAGCAGAAAGCTTAAACCTTTATAATAGTTTTATTCTTCTATTATTATAATTAATTTACTTATTTTCCCTCTATTTTCTATAGTATCGGACCTCGACGAAGCATACGCTCTCTTTTAGTTAAGTTAACCCCCTATATTTTAAGCCCCCCCTTATTATAGACACCCCTTCCTTATTATTATTATTATTATTACTATTCTAATAACTACTTAATTACTTAACTAATAACGAACTATAATATAATCCTCTTTATCTATAGGGTAATTAAACTCGCCCGATTCTTTAGGCTTACTTTTAAAACTATTAGCCTTTATTTTCGCTTTATAAATAGCCTTAATACTAATAAACGTATTATTTAGGCTTATATCTACCTTCCTTTACTTTAAGGGCTATAAAACCTCTACTCTAGCCTTTAACTTATTAATCTCTCTACTAGCCTTTATTATTTCGATATTATAATTATTCTAGCTTTTCCTAGCCTTTTTAGATTATAACCGTTATATTTAATCGTTAACGTTCTATAAAGCACTAAACGTATCTAGTTAAACTTATAATTTAATAATCTTCCCTAAAGTAAACTAGGAGGGAAATAAACTCTTTAAATAACCTTCTAGCTTAAAAATAACTAAAGAGTCTCTCTATAGTACTATTAAAGGTATCTGGGGTATTTCTAGTTATAGGTTTCTATTCTTAAGGAGAAGTAGGCTTATTAATAGCTTCGCTATAGAAACTAGCTATAATCTAGCTATCTTTTAGCTACTTTGAATATTTAAACTAATTAGGCCTTCCTTCCGGGCTTTGTTAAAGTAGAAGAGAAACTTTCTCTTCCCTATAATAGATAAACTATTATAATAATAATAATAATATTTATACGCCGACCTGCTACTATAGGGTATATAGTGCCTCTATAGTCTATCTATCGCCTAGGAACCCGAGTACCGGGAGAAAACCTAAGCGCTATATTCTAGCTACGCGGAAGCTGCGCTATCGTCGCGTCCTTATCCCTTAATTACCTAGTACCTTACCGTATTAGTAAACCTAACTAGCTATTTATACTATAGCCCTACGCCTGCTCCCTATCCCGCTTATATTTATATAGCTCTATATCCTCCTTTATAATCTCTATAGCTAGCCCGAAAAACGGGAGCTTTCCTAGTTCTAATTAATAGGTTTTTAATAAGAAATCGCTCTATCTAATAGCGGCCGATAGGCTAGGTATCTTCTTAAGTAACTAGAATTCGCTAAGCAAATTCCTTTATTTAGGCGTATATTAGAAGTAAGCCTAGATCGCTCTAGGTAATAACCTATTTAGCTAAATAATCTTTATATTATCTAGAAAGCTGCTATTTAGATTTATATACGATTTAGTACGGTTAACGGCTTAATAATCTATATTATAGGGTAGTTTTTAATATAGATTATTTATATAAAGCCTTTTTAATAGATATCTTATTTATAATTATAGCGATAGCGTTATCGACGTCGTTTTCTATATATATCTTTATAATAGTCTAAATAATAAATATTACGAGTTTAAAGTAATTTAGAAGAGAAAGAGTTAAGAAATAGGCGAGTAATAAGGAGGGTATATATCTGTTGTAGCGGTTAGGAAGGGGTGCCTATAATAAGGGGGGGGCCAAAATATAAGGGTTTAACTTAGGGGCATTGGATGCCGTGGGCGAGATGAAAGCAGAATACCTGATATTCAACATTAACGACCTCTGCAAGAGGGTACCGAGCACTGGAATCGTCAACAAGCAGCATTATACTACATCCCCAGGGTTACCAACAGAAGTCGTGTCTTGCATGTGAGAACCGCTGGGTTCCTGTCCCGGGAGGCTGGTGTTTTTGACCCACGACCGATGGATCTGCACTTGGAGACTGCCATCTACTCTAACCCGGAAACCTGTCCTTACAAATGGCCAGGCTGGAGGCCAGCAGGGGGGGGGGGATTTCGTCGAGAAATATTACTTTCTGCTTGGAGATTAGGTCACAGACGATGAGGCTCGGCTTTGCGTGGTAATGCCTGACGGCACTCTTTTGTGCCCGCGAAATGGAGATGTTGTATCTATCCAATGTGCCAAGCTGCGGAATTAAGCCCAATCATTTAGGTACTTGGGTAATTGAGTTGTTTACTATGTGTTTCAAAAGTTTCACGATTGTTCATGTGATACTAATTAGGTATAATATATGATGTGCCATGGTCTTTCCACAGTGCTCTATCGCGTCCACGGATGCAACAGACTTTCACCTCCGCAACTTGCAGCTTCGAATACCCTAGGGTACCTATTCAGCTTGTCATCAATAAGAACATCATTCTTCCGAACAGGCCCCAGCATTGATTAAATAGGTCGGTATCCTGAAAATATCCTCTAAGCCCCGAAAGATGCCACTCATCATTCTGTGTATAATGCGCTAACTGTGTCTTGCTTATCCTGTCTCAAAATGAGTCATTCTGAGTGACGATGGATGTGCCTTAACATTGATGACTATCATGACGGGCCTCAAGTCTCACAATCCAATGTATTTAATGATAGTGGCTGAGTCGTAGTGTTGAGATGTATATTGTGGCGCCTTGTTTTACATTACTTCAGCCAATGTGTAGATCTGGATATCTACCTAGGTACTTCGTATCAATACCGTGGCTGTGAACACATTTTATGCTTTAAAAGGTCGCCATGTCCTGACTGAATTCGGCTTCAATTCGAAGCATGCATCAACCACCACATAACCAGCAAGACTACCAGTAACCCATCCTTTGGCCATCCATGATCATGGCGAAGCCCATCACTTTCTACGATATTGCCTCTGGGCCACCTGTCCGCCCATATGCGCCCAATCCATGCAAGGCCAGGTAAGCAGTCACCCGGGCACCATTGTAGTTCTAGCTAATTGGGTTGCAATTTCAGATATACGCTGAACTTCAAGCGCTTGCATGCGAACCTGGAGTATCAAACCTCCTGGACCGACCTCACCAAAGTAGCTCAAGTCCGCCAGTCCCTTGATGTTGCTCCGTGCCGAAAGCACTTTGACGGCAGTGACTTCTACACTCTACCAGTCATCGTGGATCACTCCAAGGGGCAGAAGATCGGAGACTCCTTCGACATAGCATTATACCTGGACCAAGCATATCCCAGCTCACCACCACTATTTCCGCCAGCCACCGTTGCACTACATCGTGTGTTCAACGTACGCGTGGACAAAGTATTCACTGATCATGTGATATTGGCATGCTATTTGATGCCGTTCAACCCGGAGACGGCGGCGGAAACAAAGGCGGACTTTTGCAGGCGAGCTGGAAAGAAAAGCTGGGAGGAGTTCGAGGTACACGGGGAGGAGAGAATAGGGTTGTTACGGAATTTTGAGACTGAGCTGGGTGCACTGGCAAAATTGTATGTGAAGACGGATGAGGGACCGTTTCTGGAAGGCAACACGCCGATGTATGCAGATTTGATCGTGGGAGGATGGTTATGGTACTTCAAGGAGACCTTGCCAGAATGGAACATGGTTCGAGGATGGCATGGTGGACACTGGGGGAGGTTGGATAAGGCCTTAGAGAGATATGCACAAGCAGACTAGCTCTAGGATGGTGGAAACAAGCATGGTAGTGTTATTGCAATCTCCTGAGTGGATCCGCTGGTTGTCGTGGCGTGTCAGCAGACTTTGCGAATCAAAGAAGAAGTTGGTTCTCCACTGACTGCTGTGTCTACCCCTGGAGCTAATCACTACACTACAACTAGCCTCTCCCTCCTCCTGGACAACCTCACAAACCAGACGTCACATAGGAATTGTCGTTCCATGAACTTTGAATCTCATCAACCCAGCGTCCAAATCATCGTGTCACTGTATATTTACTCAGGTATCTAGTCATTGATATCCCTTAACATCATGCCGAACACCATTGTGGACTTTTCACGTCTCTTAAGCGGCCTGACGTATGAGCGTATCGTGGACATCAAGGATCAGTGGTTCCCCCCGAAGCCAACCTTTACAGAAGCCAACTTGTCCCGCCAGGATGGCCGTGTCTTTATCATCACCGGTGGCAACTCCGGCATTGGACTGGCCCTTATCAAATACTTGTACCCCACAGGCGCAAAGATCTACGTAGCCTGCCGCTCCGAAGAACGTGCCAAAGCCGCTATGAAAGAGGTTGTTGACGAATACAATGAAGCCGCCATGACGTCCGATAACGACACTCAAGGTGGCCCAGGAGAGCTTGTATACATGCATCTTGACCTCAACGACCTCAGAGCCATCAAAGCCTCAGCCGCCTTCTTCGCCCAGCGCGAAACCCGCCTCGATATCATTTGGAACAATGCCGGCGTCGCAGGCGTACCAGCCGGTACCAAAACAACGCAGAATCTTGAGGGTCATATTGGCGTGAACTGCGTCGCGCCCTTGCTCTTCACCCAGGAGCTCCTCCCGCAACTTCGTGCGGCCGTAAAAGTTTCGCCCCCCGGATCGACGAGGGTAATATGGTCTTCGTCCATGATCATTGAGCGCTTTGCACCAGATGGCGGCGTAGACTTGACCGAGCTTGACCGGATGAACGCTGCGGGGACGGGGTCGGAGAATGCATCGGTGGATTATGCCATGAGTAAGGCGGGCAATTGGTTCTTTGCCGTCGAGGGGGCGCGACGCTGGGGCTCTTCTGAGGGAATCTTGAGTGTAACGCAAAATCCGGGTATGATCAATACTACAGTGTGGAAGCATCAGCCAAACTGGTTGATGACCGCTATGCAACCGACATTTCACCCGGCAAAAACGGGCGCTTGCACTATGTTATTTGCCGGATTTTCTGACGAGGTTGGGCTAGAGACTAATGGAGTGTACATTCTGCCTTTCGGGAGAGTACAGCAGAAGAATGTGAGAAGCGATATTGTAAAGGCAATTGAGGAAGGGAAGCCGAAGGTGTTCTGGGAATGGTGCGAAAAGCTTTACCAGCCACATATCTGAGATTTGGATGTTAGGAAGTGCTGATGTAGGTTCGCCGGGGCTTGAAAGTCTTATTAACGAGTTAATTAAGAGGGGGGGGGGTCGTTTGTTTTCTTCCCCCATTGTATTTAGATATTGATATATACCTGTTGTCTTGATTTGCTCTTTGTTCTGACCACTGGCTACTTGCTACTTCTCGCATCTACCAATGAGCCAGCCGGCAGACTCAAACAACTCCCCAGGTTTTGTACGTTCTGCAAATGTCACTATCACTCCTACACCTGCAATAGCTTGCTTTCGATGTGACTATAATAGGCTCAGTCCCGAGGGCTCTGCGTCACACGACTGGAATTCCCAAATAGTTGGGCAAAAACTCATAAACAAAAGCATTTTCTAAACTTCTCTGAGTCGACTCGAAATTGTTGATCTCTCAACAATAATTACAGGCTGACCAAATCCCTATTTAATTCCAGGCTCCTTTGTTCCACAGCAGACGACCAGACTCCTGTGCACACAACAAACACTTGTAACCGACACACCTGTGAACCAACTACAACAGACCAATATTTTATCGAAAAAATACTTAAGGGACCTATGTCTTTCACATACGTATCTGTGGACACCGAATAGACAACAAGCTCTTAGACACTGACCGATTTGTATCTTGACGATTTGACAGCTAGTTCTTCTGTCGATTCATTAATTATTTTAAGCTTAAGTTGATACTTATCCATCTAAGCTTATCCAAAGATGCGGTCTTTATTCTTGACAACTCTGGCCGCTATGGCTGCACCTTCACTTCTGCATTCTGCAGAAGCATTAAATCGGGACCTCCCATATCGCACTACCAACGCTCTCGATAGGAGATTCGATCTTTCTAGGAGGATTCCCGAACCTCGCCGAGGCTCGTACCTGATAACCCGAGACGAAGCCAGCAGCGCGCAGATTGAAGTGACCGTACATAATACAAGGGCACACCCAATATCCACTTATGTGACGGGTGTGAATCAGACTAGCCTGGAATACCTTATGTTGTACCATGAAACAAATGGCACTTTTAAGTGGAAAGTGAAGCCATCCGGAGATGAATCCAACAGCGCCAACGCCTACTATTTCACTCAATCCGATAGCCACTACGAGATACGAGTTGAAGCAAACAAAACCAGAGTTCTCTACATTCCGACATATGCTGCAGGTGGACGGATCTACATCGCCAACGACACTCTTCGATTCGGGACCAATCCGGGTGGCTCGACGGTTGGTTTCATTGAGCCATCAGCCTCCAATATAGACCTGCCCGAGTATAACCATGCATGGCAGTTCATGGAATTCACCTGGACTCGGGGCCAATTCTGGATCAATCTCTCTAATTTGGACTTCGTCTCTATTCCACTCGGCATGACCGTTGTTTCGAAGGATACTGGCAGCGCAAAGACAGTGCCAGGACTTGTCTCGAATGGAACAGCGCTCGTCTGCAAAGCACTTACAAAACAGGCGGATGTGGATGGGTACAACTGGAAAGACCTCTGTATTTTTAATGATGACAACCTTTTGGTTCGTGTGCTATCTCCTGACCAATTCTTAAGCACGAATGCCGCGGACCCACTGAACAGCTACTACGACAATTATGTCGACGCTGTATGGGAGCATTACAACAAGACGAACCTCACCATCTACACCCAAGACAGCAACTCCCAGGCTACAAATGCGAATGGCCCTAACAAAGGGAGCAAAGTGACACTGGGTGAGCACGTCAGCTGCAGAGTGGACGACGACGAGAGACTACACTGTTACAACCCTACTTCTGGCAAGAGCTACAATTTCCAGAAGCCGACCACAAAAGAGATATTTGGTTGCGTCCAGGATGGTAAAACGTTTCAAGTCGAGTCCGACAACACGGCAGATTGGACACAGCCCGAAATTGTCCCCCGTTTGTGTGCTGCCTTCCACCGAAGTACCCTGCTCCGTGATGGTGGCAATTTTCAGCCGTATTCCAATGGCAACAATACCGCTGATGACTACTATTGCAAAAATGATCCTAAGAAAAAATACTGCGTAGACAATATCACAAACCACTACGCTCGAATTGTGCATGAATATGAGATAGAGGGTATGGGATATGCATTCGCGTACGACGACACAAATCCCATTGGAAAAGGCCTGACAAATGCCAGTGCAAACGCAGGCGGATTGATCTCAGACCCAAACCCAGCATCCATATTCATTACTGTAGGGTTGTAATCTGCATCATTTGGGCTCCAATTACGGAGGTCAACGGTAGGAGCTTCATACGGGATACTTGATTTTAACTTGGTACTTAGGTATCAATACACATATTCGAGCCATTGTCCGAGTTAATTGATCGGATATGAACACCTTCAACCGGCTTCAGCAATTCCTCATGGCATTATATCTTGGGTAAATAGGTAGTCGTTGTTCTAATAGTAAGAACTCTAAGATATTATTAAACTTGATTAGATGTTAAATCTTACACCACTGTGCTAGTAGAAGATGGTTCTGTCACTGTCCGCCTTGAGTAAGTCCTCAAACCTCCCGACACACATGGATGCTAGCCCCTACGTTGAGGAAGTGCAGGATGTATCGTCCCACGGTGGATATACGTATTATTCCAGATTCAAAGCAGGCATGAGGAAACTAGTCACTCGATTAATGCACCAAGCTGGTCTTGAACTCATCTCAAGACACACGCTGGATGGCTGAATGCATTTGTGAGACCATCCCACGCCCGCCGGGACTGATTCATCGTCTCCCTTTGTCCTCCCAGTCAGGCTGCGTGTGTGCTCCAAGGACCTGGTCGTCTTGGCGACACCGGACGCCTCGAAGGCACCGTCTATGCATTCGAAGCCCAAAATGAACCTTCAGGCCAAAGCAATGTAAGAACAAACCTCAGGACCCTAGTCATACGAATCACCGCTGCTTCATATTTGTTACTCGTTTCATCTTGAAGAATGGATCGTAGCTTGAGATGTTCCCTTTAGGTATGTATGGGGGGCCCTGGGGCAGCCTGTTCATGACTGTCAATCGATCAACTTCACAATTCCCGAATCTCTAGTCAAACCTCCAGGAAAGGGAATAATTCATCACTCAATGCTCGGCACATATTCACAGATAGCTAGGGACATTTGGAAGACCGCCATTGATTAATAGTCCTAGGTCTATGTACGCTTTGCAATCAATATAAAGACAGGATACTCCACTGACTAGAACATCTGATCATCAAGCAAGGCCTGCTCCGAATAAGGTCCTGCAAGGTCTTGAACGGCAATTACCAGCTTCGCAAGGATCGAATCTACGAAGTCCGCGTCCCGTTCACTTCCCACTACCCCGACATGCAACTTCCCGCCCTGGATGAACGAGACAGCCTTGAGGGGGTATGCAGCATCCCCATGGGGTTTGAGAATGTCCACCCGAGGTGTCCGGCCCGCGAAAGGCATGGTATCGAAGTCCTCGAAATCCTGATGATGAACGATGGAGTCGAAGAACCGTGCTTCTGCTGATGATGACGACCACTGCGTGCACTGCTGAGAGATCCTCTCGAAACCGAGGGAGTCATGTGCCGCAGATTCGGCACTCTGCCTCTGGACAAAGTGCAGAAGGTCCATCGCAGTCCACTGAGGCTTGAAAGGGACCCTAACGGGGGTGAGCTGGTAACACGGGCCCATGACATTTTCCACATTCGTCAGGTCGATGCCACGACCTGAAGTGACACTGCCAAAAGTCACATCTGTCTTGCCAATACAGCGAGCCAGTACCAGTGCCCATGCTGCCGTTAGCAAGTTCGCCGTGGTGATGTCCTCGAGAGGTTGCAAGATATCGACTGGACTTGTCTGGAAAACTGCCTTATCTCCGGGCTCTTTTGATGTTCCTTCGAGGGCAGACAATGATGAGCCGTTCAAAAGGCCACTCCAGTAAGTCCGTGCCTTGACCTGGCCGTTCTCGTCGTTGATTCGTGACATGTAAGACGAGAATGGCTCAAAGTCGGCAATTTTCTCTCCTTCATACAATGTCTCCAGATCATGTAGTAGTCTAGGTAGAGACATGCCATCGTACTGGGCGTGGGATAATCCTAGTATCAGGCAATGTTGGCCATCCTGGCCCTCGACGTGGAACATCTTGAGGAAAGATGATCCCATGTCAAAGGCATATTCAATTTGAGATGTGCAAAGCTCAGTAACGAACTGCTCTAGGTCTTTATCAGCCACTTGCTTGGTCAAAGGAGTTTCCAAGTTTTCCAAGACAACCTGGAAAAAGGTTGATCCGTGCTCGATGAATACTGTTCGCAAGATGTCATGAGTTTTGACCAATCCGTTGCATGCTCGGAGCAATCGCTCTTGATCGATCCCCTCATCGAAGTACAACATTGTGTATTGTATGGAGGTTCGCGGTACTTGGATGGTTCCTGTAATGTCCAGTGCTTGAGAATCTGTCACGGGCAACACATCCTGGATTTTCCAGGTGGGCTCGGCGAGCTTCGGGCGGACAACTTCGTCCAGGAAGAGCGTCGCATTCAAGGAGCCCAGCATCGAAAATGGCTTGTATGGCTGTGTCTTCTTTGCTGATGACACTTGGTCCACCTTCAACACCTTTGCAACATCACCTAGACGCATGTGCTGGAATATGTCGGCCACCGTCAACCCGTGTCCCTGTGCACGAAGGCTTGATACCAGTTTCATTGCGAGGACAGAGTCTCCGCCGAGGCGGAAGAAGTTGTCGTCGATGTCGATCTTTTCTGGAGAGATACCGAGAACCTTGGCCCACGAGGACCGCAGAATAGATTCTGGTGCTGCCAGGCTTGCTTCTGCTGAGTTCTTCTTCCACGCCTCTCTCAAGCCTTCACGCAGCTGGTCGAGTACATATTGGGGAATCGCCGAAGCTAACTGGTTCAACCAATTGTGGTCGACTTGTTTGGCTTCGGTGGGCATCCTCTCAACCACGATGTATGCAGTAGGCACCATGTACGACGGAAGAGAGTTTTCGATGGATTTGTCGAGCTTCTTCAGTGCTACAGAAAGGCTGATGGGAATCGTAGCACAGATGGACGTCTCAAAACCTTTCACTCCCTCCACGTTGCGACTGATATCATGCTTAGCCGGCAAGATCTCAACGCTGGCTTCCTCAGAAGACTGATGCTCTATAAAAGCGACCAGCTCTTGCACCTGCTCAGAGTTCTCCGATGGCAACTGAAGCACGGCTGCTGCAGCACGTATCGGTGACGGGAGGGTCCTCGCGAAATGAGCTTCTAACTCTGATATATCCACTGCATGTCCTTGCACTGGTACGACATTGTCCTTCCGACCAAGGAAGATCAAACTGCCGTCATCTTGTAACTGAACCATGTCGCCGGTTGATTGCAGTCTTCCCGTGCGACCGACATATGCGGGGCTTCCAGCCAGGAGCCAGGCAGGAGACCCAACAGTTTGACCTTGGAGGAAAGCACCTTCAAGCCACAGCTCGCCAGCGCAACCAATGGGTGACAAGAGGGACGAGTTCCGTGGATCACACACCCAGGGAACCACCGCTTGAGGATAGGCCGATCCTTTCTCGATGCTCGCATCTGCTCGGAGTCTTCTTGATGTCCGGTCCAGAGACAATGGGGCAGCCTGGTTCCAGCGCCAGATCTGGTCTAACTCGGCCTCGGGAAGGCAAGATATCTGGGCTAACAGTGTCTCGGGGAAGCCTCTCGTCAACTCCAGGCAAGCCTTTTCCAACTGTTCAAGAATTCGTTTCATCTGCACAGCCTCGATCAAGCTGCTATCGAAGCTTGCGCAGACCCTGAAGCCCCCCTTACGAAGCCCACATGCCACCATAAGCGGGTACGGGTTGAAATGGAGCGCCTCGCGTACAGGATCTCCCTGCTCGAAGCCAAGTTCATTGCCCACATGTCCTGAGTCTGGCTGGATGACCAAGCCCGTGCCAGCTTCGCTTGCGTATTGGGCGTCTCGGCTGACCTTTCGAATGTTCTGCCAACCCATATGTTGGTAAGGCGTACGGGCCAGAAGGACTTGCTGCACAGTCTGCAGATACGATGCAACAGAGCTGGCTCGGTTGACATGGACACGGATAGGCACCGTCGCGACCAATGGACCCAAAATGCCTTCGACTCCAGGCAGTGCAATGTCACGGCCTGTGAGCGTTTCACCAAATAAGACGTCGTCGCTGCCGGTGTACTGTGAGGCCACGAGAGCCCATGCACCCCGGATCAACGTCGCCGGTGTGAATGGCAACCCAGCACTCATCTCAAGAGCAATTTGATGCTCAATCAGGGCATCCGGAGTCGGCATAAAGTCCCTAGATGGGAGACGAGGGAACTGGGGTCCGACGGCACCCTCAAGTTCCTGTCGCCAAAAGTCTTGCATGGCCACTTCATCCGTATCGCGCACAAATTTAACAAAATCTTTCATCTGTGTCTGTGTCTGCGACCCTGTCTCTCCCTCGGTGCTTCGATCTCCATCTTTCAAGGCGTTTCGTACTTGTTCAAGAACTATTGGCTCTGACCAACCATCATATACCACGTGGTGAATAGTCCAGACCATGTATCGCTTGCTTTCTTCCGGATTCTCCACAATAGCATAGCGAGCTAGACTCTGTCCACAGTGCATCTTCTCATTCTGATCATCCTGAAGATATTGTTTTAGATCAGCCGAGTGCTTCCAGTGGATGCCTTCCTTCAATACGACTTGCTGAAGGCCAGGGTCTTGAAGCTGGACCAAGCGACTGCGCAGGATAGGGCTTGCAGCGACTACCACCTCCCATGCCTTCTTCCAGGCATCGAGAGTGATGTGAGAGGGAATGGATGCGACTCTCTGAGCGACATACGCTTTGGTAGATTTGAGAGAGAAGGTGAAAAGTGATTCCTGCGTGGGTGTGCAAGGGTACATGTCTTCAATGGCCGTTGAATCCACTCCGCATATTTGTGATGCTTCAAGGCAGGCATCCTCGACAGATTGCGAGAGCATGGAGAACGTTGGAGTGTCCTTCCGGGCTTCCACATCGCAAATAAGGACGCCCTGAGCCATGCCGGAGAGCGTCGGATGGCTGAAAGTGCTGATGACAGTGAGTTCGAGGCCTCGCTCTCTGCAGACAGAGACCAGCCTCATCGCGGCCAGGGAGTCTCCGCCCAGCGCAAAGAAATTGTCATCTGGTCCCATCGCATCTGCATCAAGCTTCAGTGTCAGGGCCCAGGCTTGCCGCAGACTTTGCTCGATGTCAGTTAGCTCCCGAGTAACGGTGCTCGATGTGCCTCGCTCGCGATCGAGCTGGCGCAGGTCGACTGTGGCACCAAAAGCCCTGAGTCTCTTTCGATCGGTTTTGCCTGAGATCAGGGTAGGAATGTGGTTGACTGTAACATATGCTGTGGGTACCATGTATCGCGGCAACACCTTGGCCACGTCCGTATCGGCCGTGGAAAGCGTCGTACGCAGCTCACTGGGGAGCTGAGCCGATTCCAGATCAGTTTGTTGGTTTCCCTTGGCTGCCTGGGGCGCCACAAATGCCACCAATGTTGGCTGCCCACCGGGTCCCTGAGGCACAATGACTTCGGCGATCACATTGAGTTCTGAAGGCAGTCTCGCCTTGAGTTGGCTCTCAATCTCCCCAAGCTCAACCCGTTGCCCACGAAGCTTGACTTGTGTATCTTTTCGTCCAACGAACACAATCTCTCCAGAGCCGTCAGGATCATATCTTCCGAGATCTCCCGTTTTGTAAAGACGTCCCCTACGGCCAGCGTAACCCCTGTGTCCCGCGAGTAGCCATGGTGGGTCTTCGATGAAAGCTGCTGCTGTCTTGTCGGGATCATTCAGATAGCCTCGTCCTACAATTGGGCCCTCAACCAGAAGCTCGCCCACTGCACCGACTGGCATCAGTGAGTTGTGGTCGTTCGGGTTGGTGATCCAAATGGCAGCTCCATTGCCGGGTCCAATCGAGATGTAGTCTCTGCCCGTTGCAGCACTACCGTTCACCGTGCATCCGATCGTACATTCACAGGGACCGTAGCCTATTACAATCCTGGTTTCCTGACCCCAGAGGTTCACATCTCTTGGGGAGGCAGCCTCTCCTCCCAGGCCAAGAGCACTGAGCGATGTTATCACGTCCGGTTCCAAGATCCGAGCCACGGATGGGGTGAGACCTGCGTAATTGACCTGCATTTTCCGGATCACTCCATTGATGTCGCCTAATCGATCCTCGTCGGAGGGAATGCAAAGACAACCGCCGTTGCCGAGGGTCAGAAGCATGCTGTCGATACTGACGTCGAAAGCATATGACGCGAAATCGAGAACCCTTGAATCCTCGTTGTAGCCGACTGCCTTCGCACGAGGCATGGCACTACTTGTGTAGTCCCTGTGAGCAATCTTGACTCCCTTTGGAGTACCCGTGCTGCCAGAAGTAAAGATAATGTACATCAAGGCAGTTGCTGGTACGGCTGGCAGTGGCGCAAGGACCTGAAGATCCAAGAGAGACGCAAATGTGCCGGCTCCCACGTCCACAAGCTGTCCTTCGGGTAATATCGATGCCGACAGGTCGTGTTGCATGGGTGATGTGAGCATTATCTTTGCGCCCACTTGTACTGCCATGTTTTGGAGACGGGCAAGCGGAAGACTTGGGTCCATCAGCACAATGGTTGCTCCCGCTTTCATGACCGCAAGCACGGCGACAACTGTCCATTTTGACTTCTCATAGCATATAGGTAGGAAATCGTGTAGTTGGACACCCAAGTCTCTGAGCGAGCAAGCCAGGTATGTAGAATACTGTTCGATCTGGCCGTACGTCAAGTCACCATCCCATGAATGAATGGCTACTTTATCTGGAGACGTTTGCGCTCGTTCGGCGATCATCTCATGCATGCAAAAGTCGTAGGTTGGAGGAAGCAGATGGTTCCAGCTCCATATAGAGTCCATGTCGTATGTGGTTGGGCCAAGGCTGTCCTCAATGGACGCCCCGGGATTCGAGAGGCAAATCCTAACCGTGTCGACCAGTGTTTCGACATGACGCGTGACTGTATATGGCAGCACACTCTGGCTGTGCCATACTGGACGAATCTCTAGACGGTCACTTTTATAGTGTACCTCAAGGTGTATCACACCCTTTGCTCACCAGTCAGCCACTCAATCATCATCTGGTAAGATGGATCTTTTACTCACTTCATCTCTCGCTCCCTCGGGGGTCATGGACAAAGAGCCGGTGCTTAAGAGGAGCGATGTGGGACTGGATAATGCCGCATGATGGCCTGGTACAGCGTTTTGGACGGATTGGGAGACTTCTTCAGCAACCTGTTGAATATTGCTTTGCAGAATTGGCATTACTTGATCTGTCGACAGAGTGTTCACTGGCTCATGCTCCTCAACCCCCGTGGCTCGACCCTTGTAAGCCCAATCGTAAGAGACCTTTCCGTCTTCCCGGGTCCGTAAGAGGATGATCAACCATGACACAAGCAGGATCTCATCTCTCATGCCTGTCGGTGTGGAAGGCTGATCGGGTGCAAGGCCGACGACTTGGTAAGATGTGAAGCCATCACCACTCGCCTGGCCTATCAATGATGTGCCAAGCTGCTGATCTCCCCGCTGATCTTGACCCTGGGTATCGCCAAGATGCTTGAGAACCATCTTGATCTGGAAAACCTGGCGCGGTTTGATGTAGAAAAGGAGGGGTGGATTGCATCCGTCCGTTCAGGTCACTGTGGTGCTTCATGAATCCATACAAAGTGAGGTTTCCCGGTTGAATTGATGCACATATCCAGATTATTATTAGTCAGGCTCGTGCCCCGACTGCTGACCGATGTGACTCGAAATCACAAGATGTAGGAATATACCGAGATCGGTCATTGTACGGGAGTGCTCGACGGTTAGGATCCTGGACCCTGACATGTCGAGTTCTGCAGGTGGTCTAAGGAGGTGGGGCTTCTACGTTTGCAATCTGGCACTGTAACTCGAGGCGGGCAGAGCCCAGATGATCAGATAATGCAAGGTCCACACCTTACTTAGTCCGCACATTAACGGTCTTGTCAGTCAAATCAGCACCATCTCCATAGCAGCCACCAGATGGTACACAGTGTCCCGGCATACCGATGCACTACTTCATAGTGTATATGTTATGTGTGCATTCTAGCACACTAGAAGCAGCCAATACGCCAATTCGAGTGACCTTCCTGTTTTGGTTTGATTGCGGATAGTGCGTGCGTGTTCCTGGGAAGATCTACCTGGTATAAGGAGAACGTCATTTGTTCTTTTCCTCCCTTTCCCACACAATCTGTGGTGCGCTTTGCCTCGGTGGCAGCTTAGTACTGACAGAGGAGGTAACGGAGCGTTCTGAAATTGTTTGATAACTTGGGTTGTTGATGAGCTTCAAGGAGTCTGACATGCCCTGCCCACTGCAGGGAACATTCCCATAGTATGGATGTTGATATAAACACCTGCTGCGGTTCGGCGGTGTGCTGCGCAGCCGTTTTGCTCTTAACAACGGATGAGTGATTTTGACCTTTAGTGTTGGCCGGAACGTTCTATCAGATCTCTCCTCAGCAAAATCTTATCAATCTGGGTGGGTCTACCTAGGTATACCCTTACCAGTGTAGTGTAGCTCAAATACGTATACAGACAGTACTTATAATCCAATACCTAACATTCTGCACCGTATCAGCGCCCCGCATTATCACTTACATAGTACCTAGGTATGTCGAATGCCATCCAGGCCCCAACAAACACAATGAGAAGAAAAACATACGTACCTCGGTACTTGAGTATGTATATATACGATAACTTTCCAGTCCGCTGCCGGCAAGTGGCGCCACAATGGAAGCTGGAGGGGAAATGAGATGGAGTTACTAGATTGTTAGGTCAGACCGATGATCATATCTAATCTGATCCGCCCTGGTACATACACTGTTCGGCTGCAAGCTGAAGCCAATGAGAAATTTTTCTGGGCTCCAGTTCGCATAAGGAGACAGGGAGAGTACAGTTATCAGATTTTTCCTTTTCCTTTTCCCCGGTGCGAAAACTTGCCTTTCCCCACACGTGTACACGTAAGTGTATCGAGCATGGTACACAGTACGGACGTATAGTACCTAGGTAGGTATTCAAGTACCTAGGTATGTGCGTATAGACATACGTAACCTACAGTACATGGTACTACGCTGGGTTGGGTATTATGTGGTGTGTAACATTGCATCTGATTAGATGATCTGATAAGATATATACAGAGGTCATGCACTAGCACGTGAAAGGTGAAAATCCTTCACTCCTGTTCCGAGGCAGTCATCGGTTTCCCCTGTCTCCTTCTCCTCACAGTTTCGAATTCACCCATGTCGGTGGCCGTTTTTCCACAAATGCCTGGATACCCTCGGCAAAGTTGGGACCCTCAATCAGGCAAGGGTACCACCCATTATTTAGCGTCGTCGTGGCTTCTTCCACGCTGCCCGACTCCCAGCTTAGTCGAACCCCCATACGGCCAACAATCAGCGCATCCGGGCTGTTCATGCACATGTCCTGGGCGATCTGGAGTGCAGCCCGCACAACATGGTCGCCCGAGTTAGCGCCAGAGGCGGAGGAGGAGGAGTCATCAACGACCTGGGAGACAAGGCCCCATTCATACAGCGTCTGGGCGTTGACATTCCTGCCTGTCAAGGCAAGGTACATGGTCCGCTGCAGCCCAATCGTACGGGTTAGCCGTGGCAGACATCCAGCCACGGGGACGATGCCCCGCTTCACCTCGGGCAGAGAGAAGACGGCCTTAGAAGAAGCCACTACGACGTCGCAGTTGGCCACCATCTCGAAGCCACCCCCCATGCAAATGCCATTGACAGCTGCGATGATCGGTTTCTTGCCACTGCGGCGGGGGAGCCCAGCAAGGCCTGGTGCAGCCATGTCATTGACCACTCCATTCTTGTTCATATCGTTCCACTCTGTTTGTTCAGGTAAAAACAGACACCACAAATCAGCCCTTTCCATTCAGCCATTCCAAGGATGGAAAATAAATGTAAGGAAGGAGAAAAAGGTCGGTCCGCAACATGGCAAACTCAGGTGCTTACCATGTAAATCGGCCCCGGTACAGAATGCCCTCCCTGCGCCGGTAATGATTCCAACCCACAAGCTTTCATCTTGGTCGAACTGTTCCCATATCTCTGCGATCTCTTGGCTGGTGGCTTTATCGACACAGTTCAGCTTGTCAGGCCTGTTCAGTGTAATCTGGACAATGCGCTCGTCTGGAAAAGTGACATTAAAATTCCGAAAATGGAGGGATCTTGATCTCAGAGACATCTTTGGTTGAAAGGGAAGCAGGAGGGCCACAATGCAGACACGAAGCAGAATGCTGTACCTAATTTGTCCAATAATTATCGCCCAGGCTTTATATTTTAATGGTCTGTGCATGAAGCCACGAGAGTGATGTACGAAGTACCTACGTGCCTACGTACACCCAGACTACGTACTGATGCAAGGAAACACCGGTATGTGGGAGGAGGGGAGAGGAGTAACGGTCCTGAGCAGGGCTGGCAGATCGGCCCAGGGTCAGTGAATCCATTACCTAGCAGGCCTAGGCCAGGCTGGGTACGGAATTGCATACACTACATTCAATACTGTGCAACAGATGAAGATTTCTAACATGTCTACTTATCCTTTTGGGCCGATAGGCCGAACGTACCTAGCCAGCTCTGTCAGCTAGTCTAGATTCCTTGCATGGTTGGGCATGTATGTGTATGATAGAGGGCAATCTAACACAGTGCAGATACACAAATATTGTATCCACATATATTCTTTTAGCGCCATTAAGATCTGTGACAGCCGGAGGATGGTATCATTACACTACAACATTCCATCCACTATCACAGAGTATCAAGCTACATACACTGGTACAGTACGAGTATTGAAACCGGTGACGGGCACCCCTTATGTACTACTGTGTACTGTACAGTCCAGATTGACAGTATTGTCCATTAACCCGTCCCGCAGGCCCCTTCGCCGCGTAAGCAGCCAAGGGATTCTGGTGCGTGGATTACTCGAAAAGGAAGAGAAAAGAAGAGAAAAAGAAGTCCTGATGCGTGGATTGGTCATTTCTCAACCATTTCCCTAAGATAACGAGGCGAACTGCTAGCCACATCAAGCCCAAATACCCTACAATTTACACTAGCTAGATAGATACGAAGGTAGAACGATGTGCCTCGGGACGCTGCCGGCTCCGCTGAATCCTTTGACCACTCTAGACCCCCCAAGCTGACAATATAGATACTTTGGTCTCCTACGACCCTGGTGGGAGGAGACCAAATTTAGCGGAGTGGTCACGAATATTTGAAGAATCCAGCCTGGTTGAACTGCTTAGAAAGCTCTTGGATTCTCAGTCGCACCAAAAACACATTTGTTTTGTGTCGTGCCGTCCTTGTCCAGGTCCAGGTCAACGAGTCTCAAGAGTCCAAGACAGGACCGCAAACAAGTCTGATTTCACCAAAATGGCATCCACCGCCACCACCTCAACGACGTCTAATCACAAATACCCCCTTGTGAAGCTCCCACACCCCTTTCTGACCGCATATCGAGTGCATACCGTCGCGGAGACATCGCCAGCGAAGCTCAGCTTAACAATAGAAAGTCAGCCCCAGGATGGACGCTCGCCACCACAACCACTACATTCCGACTCCCTCTCATGGCTCGAACTGACCTTCCTGCCCAAGAATGAGTGGCCTCCTCTGTCTGACAACAGTCCCTGGGCAAGGGCGTGTCGAAGTCCATCGACCGTCTTTCAATGGACCGGCAACACTACGCCCTCGTTGGGCCAGATCTGGAATGTGACCCATACAATCTACCTTGCGCATCCCACTCACGAGCACTTCAGACTCACTCTGGTCGGCGAAGGGAAGGAGGTGCTCCGGAGTGAACTCCTATCTACTGGCCTGGGAATCGAACACCCGAATCCGCGGCATCTTCCGGCTGCGGACAAGAGTGCGCTAGCTACCACGCATTCCGAAGAGTTGTTGATCTCCCGAAGCTCTTTCTGGCAAGGAGCAGCGTCCCCAACGGGTCCACGTCCGATCTGGGTGGCTGGCGATGGCACAGACGGTCATCAGCGGACACCTCTGGCTCAGTACCCGCTCATGCCCCAGAACTACCAAATCACAAACAAGTTTCCAGATGAGCCTGTATATACTCGCCATCCGACTCGTCGGCCCAAGCCGCACCCGGGTTCCATTGTCTACAGCCGCTACATCCCGGAGATCGACATGCATTTCTCCCTGGAAGCCATTGATTGGCAGGACCAGGAACACCTGAAGCTCTTCAACACGTGGCAGAACGATCCGCGTGTTGCACAGGGCTGGAATGAGACGGGGACCCTGGAACAGCATCGGGAGTACCTGCGCAAGCTACATGTTGATCCTCATGTTCTCTGCTTGTTTGGACGCTTTGATGGGACCCGCTTTGCATATTTCGAGCTCTACTGGGCAAAGGTAACTCACCTTCACCTGCCCTCATCCTTATTCTCACCCTGACCCTCTCCACCAAAGCCCCCACCCTCTACCACAAATCTCAGATGTTATTCTCTGAAACAATATTGTATCTGGTTCATACTGACCACGATGTTGCCTGTAGGAAGACCATTACGGTGCCCATTATGACGCCGGCGACTACGATCGCGGGCGTCACTCTCTCGTCGGTGATGCTTCGTTCCGTGGCTCGCAGCGCGTCAATGCGTGGTATTCCAGCTGTATTCATTACTGCTTCCTGGACGAACCACGGACGGTCAACGTCGTGGGCGAGCCACGTGCTACGGGTGGAACAATCCTGTCCTATGAGAACTCCCAGGGACTCGTCATTGGCAAGTATGTCGACCTGGGTCACAAGCGGTCGGTTCATTCAGTCTGTAGCAGGGAAAAATGGTTCCAGCTTTGCCCGCTGTTCTGGGATGGACGAGAGCGGCCGTTGGAGTCTGCTGATCGCGCGGCGTGGAATGCTAAGCTCTGAATCTTGGGTGTTATCATCACGGCAGACGTGGAAGCCAGCTTCAACCTATTTAGATAATGCATTGTATACACTATACTCTGGTGGATGGATGTTGTCACTTGACTTGAAATACCATCCAGCCATCCAGGCAATCTCAAACCTGTCAAATCCACTCAGAGATTGTGGGTGACCGTACGTCTCCGGTAACATGTCTGGAAAAAGAAGGATCATCTTGCTCTATCTAGTTCTATAATAGTGTGTAGACTGCAAATAACACGATCGGCCAGTTTCCCGAGTAAAAGGCGAAGAAGCATTTACCATGATCACTCATTGACAACTTTCCCCTTTTGTTTTGGCGTCAGTTGTACTTTAGTAACATCAGAGTAGAACCGAGCTAGGTACCGTGGTACTCTGCGAGTCCCACACACCCACCCACTAGTACATCCATGCCTCAGATAGTCCTCATCCCGCACTGCAGGTCTCCACAAACGCTCGTACTGTGGTGTGTACAACAACACACAAGTATTTTGTACTAAATGGCTTTTGCCTGCAAGGGATCATTACATAGTAGACTTTTGACTTGGATTCGGCAGCCAAAAGCCAGCCGATGTCGGCTAATTCCCTGAAGTCGACTTCTTTCGGATCCATGGATATGAGCCCCATGTGGACATCCGGGATTCTATGACAGGGAATTCTGTAAAGAGAACCACCTTTTGAATGTTGACAGTTCAACGTTGGAGCTTCACTCCCTACATCATATCAGCCGGCAAGGGTTTCTCCAATCAGCAGCTCTTTCTTCTGTCGGTCTTTGACTTCCGAATCTGAAATTTGAGAGAAACCTCAGGATCAATCCAAAATTCACCATTCACCATTCATCAGAGCGTCGAACACTTTTCCTTCTTCGCCGTGTCCGCGCGATTACTATCTTGTTGCACTACAACGTCGATGTCTCTGTTACTACTCCGGAAATAAACCCAACCACAGCGAATCTTTTACGCTTTCTTTGAACACAACACAACAAAGACTATCACCGTGGTTGGATAGGAGACTCAACTGTCTCCCCCAAGTTCACTATGGGGCTTATGAGCGGGATCTCGGGCTATCCCCGCCTACTTTTGGCTGGAAACCCGTCTAAAGCCGACCTGGCGATGCTGTTGGCCGCTATGATATGTGCCATTGCATCTGGCGTTCCGTTCCCAATCATCGGTATCTTCTTTGGTGAGCTCCTTAACGACTTCAACGAGGTGGAGTGCAATTTGTCTGCGAGGTCTTCGAGTTCTGGGTCCAACTATTCAGGCAGTATCAACAGTTCGATCCTGATGATCGTGTATCTGGCCATTGCCCAGTTCGTCTTGATCTATGCCCATCTCCTATGCTGGAGTCTTTACGGTTCCCGACTGGCAGAGAGACTCCGGGAAACGTACCTGCAGAACCTGCTTCGCCAAGAGCCCTCGTACTTCGACAAACTACCTCCTGGAGAAGTCGCCTCTCGCCTCAGTGGTGATATACAGGCCATCCGCTCCGGCACATCTGAGAAAGTTGGCATATGTCTGGCCAGTCTGTCCTTTTTCGTGACAGCGTACATCGTGGCCTTCATCAAGGACTACGAGCTCGCCGCAATCCTCATATCCTTGATTCCAGCCTACTTCATCATGTCGTTTGTTGGAAGCTACTACATCGAGAAATTCTCCGGCCTCATGTCGGACTACGCCGCTACAGCGGCATCCATTGCTTCCGAAGGGCTTTCCAACATCGTCGTGGTGCACGCCTTTGGCGCAAATGCTCGGCTGGAGGACAAGTTCTCCAGAGCTCTGAAGTCGTCCGAGACGGAAGGCTTGAAGAAGGCCACGGCGGTTGGCATACAATCTGGAGTCTTATATTTTGTGGCCTACTCTGCAAACGGCCTGGCATTTTGGCAAGGAAGTAGGCGTATAGCCTTCTCAGTGAGCCAAGGCACTGGGGGCACCACTGTGGGTGCTACATTCACAGTGATTTTCATCCTGATCGAAGGTTCGTTCCGAGAAGTCCAACCCGACCAAATCACACAAAGACCATGCACTAACACGGCGTAACAGCTACCTTACTTTTGAGCCAAGTTGCACCGTTCGTCCATCTCTTCACAGGAGCCGTCGCTTCGTATCACAAGCTGCGCGAGGATATGGACCGCGAACCGTTGATCGATGGTACCACTACTTCAGGTCTACGTCTCACACAGGCCGAGGGAGGTTTCGAGTTCAAAGACGTATCATTCTCTTACCCTTCACGGCCAGAAATCAGTGTGTTGGACCATGTCAATATCCGCATCCCTGCCTCCAAACATACTGCCATCGTCGGTCTCTCTGGAAGTGGTAAGTCCACCATTGCAGGACTGGTAACAAGACTGTACGACCCCACGGAGGGAAAAGTCTTCTTCGACGGCCACGATCTCTGTGAAGTCAACACTCATGACCTGAGAAGCTACGTTGGTCTGGTACAGCAAGAACCGTCGCTACTTGATCGATCCATCTTAGAAAATATCGCACACGGCCTTATCAACTCGAGCAACCCTGCACACGCACACTTACGGACAGTACTTCTCAGTTCTGAGCTTGCTGATCTAGCGAAGGAAGTCAGGGACGGCAAGGATCTCGCAGCTGCAGCAGAGGAACGGGGACAGGACGTCGTCGAAATTGTTTCTTTGGCCAGAAAGGCTGCGACACTTGCAGATGCAGAGCCCTTCATTGTTGCTCTACAGCATGGCTACGGCACAAACGTGGGATCGAGTGGTCGGCTGATCAGCGGTGGCCAGAAGCAGCGAATATCACTTGCCAGAGCTCTTGTCAAGGACCCCGCTGTTCTCATCCTGGATGAGGCCACGGCTGCCTTGGACTCACGAAGCGAACAGCGCATCCAACGGGCCATCTCGAAGATTACTGGTGGCAGAACTGTGCTCACCATCGCTCATCGTCTTTCTACAATCACCAGCGCGGACAACATCATCGTCATGCACAAGGGGTGTGTCCTGGAGGAAGGAGACCACTCCACCTTGATGGAGAAGAATGGAACATACGCCGAACTGGTCAACCTACAAACACTCGGAGCTGTGTCTGGGAGAAACGAGACGGCGGTTGGCAGCGACGGCGGCGCCAGCAACGACGAGACCAGCATCACTAACCAGGCTTCGTTGACAGACACTGAAATGGAGAAGGACAACCTGTCGAACAAGGAGGCTAAAATTGACAGCGGAAATGAGGTCACAGCCGCCAGCGACTCTGGCGAAGAGGAAGATCCAGAACCAGAGACCCCAAAAAAGTCCTTGTGGGCCCTGGCACGAGGTTATGCGCCGGCCTTAAGGCCACACATCCTCACACTCACGCTCGCACTTCTTGGCTCGACCATTGTCGGCGGAGCCTTCTCTGGTGAAGCCGTTATTTTCGGCAATACCGTTGGAAGTTTAAACGTCTGCAAGAGTGCAGCTAGTATTCGATCACACGGCGAGTTCTTCGGTCTGATGTTCTTTGTACTCGCCATCATTGAGTTCTTTGCAAATTTGGTCAGCTGGTCCGCATTTGGATGGGTCTCCGAGAATATTGTTTACTCAGTACGGGTCTTGTCATTCCGGTCGCTCTTCGAGCAGGATCTCCAATGGCATCAGTCTAAAGGCCGAACTCCCGCCTTGCTCCTGTCCTACATTACCAGAGATGGCAATGCTCTGGCTGGCTTGAGCGGCTCTGTTATTGGCACCTTCTTCTCTATCACTGTCAATCTCATCGCAGCCATCGTCCTGACTCATATCATTGCCTGGAGAATCGCATTAGTCTGCCTTGCTCTAGTACCACTTCTGTTGGGAGCTGGACTGATGGAACTTCGAGTCCTCGGAAAGTTCGAGGAACGTCATGAGAATGCATACACCAAATCGGTCGACATCGGCTCAGAAGCTATCATGTCCATCAAGACTGTTGCGTCCCTTTCTCTTGAAGAGGCCACACTGAGCACCTACCGAAGATCTTTGCAAGGGCCCCGACAAGAGACGCTCATGGTCACCGTGCAGGCAAGTCTTTTCCAGGCCATCACCTACTTCCTCGGGAACTCTGTCAATGCACTGGCATACTGGTGGGGAGCGAAACAAATTATGGCGGGCAACTACACACAGACTCAGTTTCTGATTGTTGTGTTTTCCTTGCTTGTCAGTGCACTGCTTTGGAGTCAAATGTTTGCCCTCGCACCGGAGCTTTCGGCTGCTCGGGGAGCCATGGCAAGAATTTTGGGCCTCATCGAAATAGGGTCCAACAAGATGCAAGGGCGCATGCGGGGGCCTTCCCTACTCACGGAGACTGCCCCGAGAGAGAAAGATCTCGAGGCCTCAACTGAACCTAAGACATCTCTTGCTTCCGGTAACCTGGCCTCGAGCGTACAGTTCCGCGATGTCCATTTTGCATACCCTGCTCGACCGGATGTGAAAGTATTGACTGGTTTGAGCCTTAACATTCAACCAGGGCATTTCTGCGCCCTTGTCGGGCCCAGTGGTGCTGGCAAATCAACAATCATCTCACTGATTGAACGCTTGTATACGCCAGAATCCGGCTCTATCGTCATAGATGGCATCGATGTGACGAAACATCGAGATGTATCCTTCCGGGATAATATTGCCCTGGTCCCGCAAGAAAGTGTGCTCTTTGAGGGTAACATTGAGTTCAACATTGGTCTTGGTGCCAGACCAGGACAGGAAGTGACCATGGCAGAGATAGAAGAGGCGTGTCGGTTGGCCAACATTCACGATGTCATCCAAGCACTACCAGATGGATACCAGACCCTCTGTGGGCCAAACGGCAACCAGTTCTCTGGAGGTCAGAAGCAACGATTGTCGATTGCTCGGGCACTTGTCCGAAAGCCGAAGCTTTTAATCCTCGACGAGCCTACCAGTGCTCTGGATGCTGAGTCGGAGAGGCTTCTGCAAGATGGCCTTGAGAAAGCCACCAAGGGGATCACCGTTATTGCGATTGCCCATCGCCTACACACCATAAGGAAGGCAAATCGGATCTATCTGATTGAAGCAGGTCAATGCGTTGATCAGGGAACGCATGAAGAATTGCTGGAGAAATCGGCAAGCTACAGATCTAATGTCATGCATCAGACAGTAGCAACTTGATGTGAGAAAACGATCGTTGGAAAACCTTGAAAAGAAACGAGGAAAAGGGTGCAAGAAACACCGACCCCCAAAAGAACATATTTACTACTACTTACGTGTTTTGATTAATCAAGTAGGCAGTACTTTGGCTAGCCTTATAATAATGTACCAATGCACGCTTCTATCCACTTGCTTCCACCCAAATTAGGGTACTTTCTTTGCATACAGACAGCACCGGAGCCTGGGTGCAACTGAGTTCCAAGACGAATCATCTCACAGGTACCCATAGGAGGATATTAGAGGACAGACATGCCATGTTTAGCCTTACATGCTATATTTAGCCTAATATACTATATTAGTTTAATATAGCATATTAGCGAAAAGGGTATAGCGTAGTTTTATAGAGTATATACCTCTTATATTAACCGAATAAGTATAGCGTAGTTTGTTAAGTATATACCCCTACCTAATTAGGACCTATAGATATAAAGACTAGTAAATGCCCCTAGTAGGGTATTGTTAGAGATAGAATTATAGGTAAAGTAGAAGAGAAGGATTTAAGTAGAAGCAGCGCTAAAGCAGCGTAGTATTAGATCTAGCTAAGCGTTATAAGAAGGTTACTAATCTCTAGCCCCCTTTCTTTCTAATCTATACCTATTACCGTTCCCTCTTCCTTTATATCTTTAAACCCTAGAACTTTAATTCGTATTTAAAAACTATAAAAGTAAACTTTATAAAAGTCCTGCTATACTATTATAAAAGTATAGCTTATAAGTAGCGCTATCCCGGCTCCCTTATTAGGCTAAGACTCCCTATAATAACCCGAAATAATTAAAGCTCTAAGGGATATTATTTAACCTCTAATATCGCCCTCCCCCTTTTAAGCTCTTATCCCGAGAGTATTATAGGCGTAGTATATAAGCGGTACGGATTACTATAGTTTAAGAAGCCTTTACTCCGGGTCCTTAACGTAGTTATAAATAAGCTTATTTAATCCCCTTAAATAAGCCTGCCTATTATTTTACGGTTTTCCCCGTACTACTTTAAAACTACTCCTATATAATTCTAGCAGGGTTACCTATAAATTAAGAATAATCTTATTATCCCTAACTAAATGCTTATTATTATTTTCTTTTTTCGCTTCCTATTATTCTCGCTATTATTATTTAATAAGCGTTCCCGTAATAAGAAATAGCTTTCCTAGCTATATAACTATAGCTAGTTTAACCCTTTTTCTAATTTTTTCCTTTTTTTCCCTAGGCCTATATAGAGTTTTATAAGTCCCCTTATACGCTACTCCTATACTACTTAGTTCGATAACTAACTAAGTATTAGTTTTAACCGATTAATTAATTAACTAACTAATTAACTAGTTAGTTAAAGTAAGCGTTCTTTAAGCTCCTATATTATATCCGCGTACTAATAAAGCTAGATATCCGATACTTACGCCGCCTTTACGCCTCCTTTACCCCCTTCTCCTAATAGCTCGGGTAGCCTTAATAGCCCCCCGAGCCCTAGCTTTTATACTATTCCCTCGCCCTTATCCTCGGTAAGTATACTACTTCTACGCTTATATAGCCCTTACTAACTAATAATAGCCCCCCCCTCGCTAAAAAGAAGAAAGCTAAAACCCTAGCGGAGTGCGCTACGTATAAGTAGCGTAAGGCCGGCGCTTCTTACTTAATCTCGCGTTAGTATACTATATATATAACCCGCTTAGAACGGAATAATAACTATATCTGCTATTCTTAAAGGGGTAAGTATACTATTTATAAGCTACGTTAAAGCTACTAGTTTAATATATTAATAGGATTATAGGCCTATTACTATTAGGATTATAATAACTATAACTATACTTACGCCGATATAAGTAAATTCTGCTTCCCTATTATATATATATTATTAATAAGCGTTTAGCTTCCGTTCGAGGCTAGAGAGCTTTTTAATTACGCTCTTATTATTTAAAAGCGGGGCGAGAGCTATACCGAGGCCTTTACTAAAGCTATCGGTACTTATACCGGTACTACTCCCTTTATTACTATTACCGCTACCCCTACTACTATCCCTACGAGTATTATATCCGGCTTCGGTATATAGCTAGCTAAGCTAGCGCAGCTCTTACTCTATAATATTACTGCCCTTAAAGCTATCGCTACTAACTCTACTACTACTGCTACTATTATTGCCGCCCCTATATACTATATATCTGCTACTTTTATAGTATTGCGTATACTATATTTTAAAAAGGGGGCTAGTAAGGAGAAGGAGAAGGAAAAGGAGGGTAAAGGGGAGGGTAAGGGGGAGGAGTAGGTATAGTTTATACTAGGTTACGGCTTCCTAGCTACTTATACGCTATATAGTTTATAGCTATATAATAGAGAGGGAGGAGTAAATAACCTTTATAAAAAACCCCGGATAAAAATAAACCTTAGTTTTCGTATTTTATACTTATACGCTTTATACTTACTACTTCTATATTAATCCCCTAATCCCCTTTAACCCGCGCTCTCCTATATTAATATAAGCTTATAATCTCGAATTAGAGGTTTACTATCGATATTTCTATATAGCTCCTATAAATCTTCGTTTTTACTATAGCCCTTCTACTAAATATAAAATACTCTATTATATTTCGGCCCCTTATAGCCTAGAATAATCTTTACTTTATAAGTATTACCTTTAACGACCTTTAGGCCTTCTCTTAGCGTAAGCGCAGTATTATTATAGCGCTTTTAAAGCTTTAAAGCTAAGATAGGGAAAATATTATATATTCGGTACGCTTTTAATAAATCTAACTTATAAGCGAGTTTATAGTTACCTATAACCTTAATTATTAAAAAGGGCCCTAGATATTTATTAGCTAGCTTTATACTCGGGCGCTATTACTTTCGGTTCTTTATTAAAACGAGGACTTTATTACCTATTATAAATTCATAGGGTAGTTGCTTTTAGTTATACTATTTTATATATTAGGCTAATACTTAAATAAGAAGATGCTTATACTTCTTATAAGCGCTGCTTAAAAGCTGCGCGCGCTTTAAAGCTATAGGGACTTTTATCGTTATATAAGCTAGCAGTTCCGAAAGCGTATAAGGGAAAACCCTAAAGGCTATATAAGCGGGTATTATTTAAATTATCGTATAGTATAAGTTATTATACGCGAATTATATAAGGCTTAAGTACGCCGCCTAATTACTTTATTCTAGATTAATATAATAGCGAAGGTAATATTCGAAGTTCTAGTTTTACTATTCGGTTTAGCTATCTATTTAAGGGTAAAATACTATACTTAAGCGCTACTTTACTATTAATAAAGCGGCAGAGCGCCCCTACCGCAATATATATAGCGCGTATACGGCGAACTCTAATAAGGGGCGTAGGCTAACGGGCGCTACGAAATATAAAACGAAGGTATTAAAGTTAGTTTACTTAAGTATAGGGAAGAAAATATTATACTTTTTTATTACTTTATAAAGGGGGTTTAGAGCTCCTTAATATAGCCGCTGCAAGTATAATAAGAAGGGGATAGGGGGGTTATACTCTACCCTAACTATTTTATTATTCCTCCCCTAGTAGCTTAGTCTATAAGCTACGCCCTAAGATAGATAATATCTAGGATCTCTAATTAAAACTAAAAGAGAGGAAAGAAAGAGATTATTATTAAAACTAGAAACTATCGCGCTATTTATTCTATATAGAAACCCTTTTAAAAAATTAAATTTAATCCGGGTATCTATATAATTAGTAAGTCCTTTATATCTTTTATTATATATCCTATATATATATATTAACTATAATTAAATCCTTTTTATAATCGTTATCCGCTACTTCCTTATCTAGAGCTTTAACTAGCTCCTAAGTAAGTATTAGTATTCCTTTATTATAAAGAACTATTTCCTACCTCGATAGCTTTCTTTTCTATAGTTTATACTTTATATCGTTTAGTATAATTAAAACTAACCTAGTTAAGCTTTAGCTTAAGCTTTATTATAGTATCCGTTATAAGTATTTAACCTTACCCTGCCTTATCCTAGATAAAAAGCTTAAGAGCTTAAGGGGGCTTCGGAACGGTAATCCTATAATTATAAAGAATATAGCGGCTTACCTACTTTATAAGAGGTTAATTAGGTTTAGAAATAAGTAGTAAGATTTAAAAAGGGCCCTATAGCGTTTATAAAACCTCCTAGCTAAAGGGACCCGATAACGACTTTATAGGTAGTATAAATAGTAACGAAAAGCTTATACCTCCTTCTCCGATAGGGGATTAGCGTTATTTAAAGGGTATTACGTTAAATTATAAGCGCGAGAAATTCCTTTTATTTTCTTTAATTAAAAGTATAATCCTATTTTTATCTATAGTAGATATAAGATAAAAACTTCGGTTTAATACTATACTTAACTATCTTATTATAGGAGTTTAGCTTAATCGGAAGATAGAGCTACTATAGATAAAGCCTTTATTTCCTTAAACGTTTTTTAAATTATCCTCGGGGCTCGGATTAAATAAAACTTAGCCGGAACTAATAAAGGTAGTATTAAGATAGTATTTATCTATATATAAACAGTACTTCTTATACTCCTTAAAGCTAATTAATAGTAATTCGGGCTAACGAAGATAAGCTATTATATAGCCGAGCTCCCTTATATAGGTCTTTAGATAAAGGTTAACTATTTTAACTAAAGGTTCGCCGGTTAAATTAAAGAGACTTCTAGCTTATATCTAATTAGTATACCCGATATAATTATACTTATTTAAAACTTCCGTACTTTCTAAAAGCTATATTCGAAAGTTCTTAATTATAAAGAACTTATTTAATTCCTATTATTTATTAAAAGGTCAGTTTATATTATCTATTATAATTATTCCTTCTATAACGGGGTTTTATAGCTTAGCTCGAGTAATTAGATTATCGATTTAGCTATATATTTATTTCTAATACTTCGGGTTATTAATAGTAACTTTACTTAAGTAGCTATTAATAATAAAAGCCTTTTAATAAACCTAGTTATATTATATAAGATTATACTAGTTATTTATCGAGTCTTTAACTACCTAAAAGATAAAATAAAAATTAATTAATTCTATATTATAGGGTATAGTTATAATTAGTATAGCTTTATAATCTCCTATCTTTATTCTCTCTATATAAATCTATACGTTATTCTAGAGATATTAAGCGAAGTACTTTATTCTAGTAAGTATAAGGTTAAATATAAGTTTATTTTAAAAGTAAATATATCCTTAAAGATTATAGAGAGCTAGGAGGTAGTAGTAAGGGTTAGTCTTAAAGATATAATTAATATATAAGGTCCTTAGTTCTAGCCTAGGAAAAAACCGATTAACTAGAGTCTTATACGCTTCTATAAAAATAGTAATACTATAAAAGTAAAGAGGGCGGGATTTAATTAAGTTTAAAGTATATTTTAAGGGAATAGTAGTTCTTAGTATATAGGCTTTATTAAGGGGATTACTATTAGATAACTACTAGTTAATAGCCGAGTAGATAAAGGGTTTCTTACTTATCGCTTTCTCTGCTTTAGTAGCTAACTATATATATATATAGGAGTTTATTATAATTAAGTAAGATATATAAAAGGGGGATTATAAAAGGTGCTAGTTCTTAGGTAACGGTAAGGGTAGAAATAATAAGGAGTTAATATTAGTAAAGAGTATAAAGTATAAGTTAGGGGAATAATATAAAGGGGGAAAGAATTTAAAAATAGTTTTAAATAGCTTTAAAATAAATAAACGGTAAAGTTTTAAAGGTTATATATCGGCGTAAACGAGAGTAATTTATACGGTCTTTTATACTTACTTTCTTAAGTAATAATAGCTACTATCTTTAGTAATTAGTATAAACGGTAACCCGGATAATTACTTTTCCTTCTCTTTCTAAACGCTTTTAATTACTTTACCTCTTATTATTTCTTTTTAACGGTTATTCTTTTTATATCCTCCCTAGCTTACTTTTTCCGTTTTCTTATTCTAAACCTTTAACCTTAACTCTTCTCTTCCTTACTATTATAACTACTCCTTAGCGAAGCTCGTTAGTAGATATTAAGTAACCCCCTTTACTAAAACTCGTTATAAATAGTTAGCCTAATCTTTATTACTCGAACTAGCCTTTTTAAAGGTTTATAAATAATAATAATACCTAGCTCCTTTCTCGCTATAAAACTCCTTAGCCTCTTTATAATCTTTTCTTTATTTTAAATTAATAAAAAGCCTTTTTTTAAAGCCTTTAAGTTCTATAGCTTTAAGGGTAATGCTAGTTAGCTCTATATTTACTAAGAACCCGTTTTCTATTAAAAGCTTATAGATCTTTCGATACTTATTAACTTATTTATAAATAGTATTTAGTAAAATCTCTATTATCCTTAACCTATTATTCTTTATCTCGGAGGTAGAAAGCCTTTCGGTTAATATATTTAGCGCGTATTAATTAGAAACGCTCGATAATAAGCTTTCTTTATTACTATCTTTAGCTATTATAACTTAATACCTTATAATTACTACGCCTTAAGATTTAAAACCTTATTTATAGAGTATATCGATAAGGAAACGGGAGAGAGAAAGAGATCCTTTATAAATAGCCCTTTCCTCGAATATCTCTCTCTTCTATCTATCTATTCGGGTACTTATACTAATTATATCTTTTATATAGCTAGGGCTAACTATAATTATTACTAGGGGTTATTTTAAAACTAATTTCCCTCTAGTTAAGCGTATAAGTATATTTATAGAGAAACTACTCCGGTAAGTATTTATTTAAACTTAATCGATTAGTAAAATACTAATATTAACCCTTTCTTTAATCTCGCCGATTATTTAAAGTCTTTAAGGGTCGATAATTAAAAGGAACTTTTAAAGTATTAATCGATTTAACTAAAGAGGAGGATAGGATTAAGTAATAGTAATAAGCGCTAGCTAAATATATTAGATAAGCTTAATTAGCTAGGGGATAAAAAGGGATAGATATTTTCTTAAGTAGGGGTAGTTAAGTTATCTTCCTAGGTCTTTTTAATCTCTAGGTTTAAATTTTAACCGGAAATAAGATTAATTATAAGCGATAAGCTTCGGGAGGTATATATATAAAAAACCTTAGCTAATCGAAAAAAAACTTTTTAGGGGGTATAGGTAGTTATCTTAGAATAAATCTATTATTTCCTCTTTAGCCGGTTACTTAGCTAGCTATTAGGGCTCTCTTCCCCTAATAGCTTTAAGTAAACGAAAAAGCTATTCTTAAAACTATAAATACTACTAGCTAAATAATCTTTTTCTTATAACTACTATTATTAACTAGATATATATCCTTATATCCTCTATATCGGTACTTATACTTTAATTATAGGCCGTTATAGCTATAGTATATATAACTTATAATAGCGGAACGAAAATTAAGCTAATTATATTAAGGTTAATAAGGTAAGATAGGGGAAGAAAGGAGGGGAAATAAGAAAAAGAGTAAAGAAAAATAAATAAGGAATAGGAAAAAAAATATAAAGAATTTAAAATTAACTAGAAAATAAAAAGGAAAGAAAGAAAATAGAAGAAAATAAAAAGAAAGAAAACTATTAGAGAAGAAAATACTTAAATTAAGTAAGAAAAACTTATTAATCGGAATAGAAAAGCTTAATTATCCTCTTATTTATCGGTTAATAATATAATTAGGAAGCCGTCTTTACTTAACTTCCGTATAGAAATCTTAATAAACTAATTATCTTATTTAGCTCTATATATCTTAGCGGCTTCCTTTACTATTACTTATATCTTTAGTCCTATATATTTATTAGCCTTTAGTTTCTTTTTACTTCCGCTTTTAACTTCCTCCTCTCTTATATCGAAAATATTAAGGATAGGAATTTTTATAGGAAATTAGTTTTAAGTATTATAAATAGAACTAGATATACTTAGTTAATCGGGGATTAAAAGCTTAAATACCTAGAAAGTATTAGTAGATCCGGCCTCCTTTTTATAGATTTTTATAAGGCTTTCGGGAACTCTCTTTACTATAAGTAATTAAAGTAAGGTTAGCTTATCGGTTAAGCTTTAAGATTAGTTAGGGTCTTCTTCTTATAATATTAATATATCTAGTTACTAGATTCCTTTTTTATTAAGAATAAATTTCTTAAAGTTCCGGGCTATAAATATCCCTTTAAGTTTAATTCCGTTTATAATTTACAGCTTATAGGCTCCCTTATTATAAACTTAATTAACGATAAATAAACCCTTTTAATAATATAAGATCTTTATAACTATTAAATAAGATATCTTTCTAATATAGTTATAAACTAGTATTATATTACCTACTTTAAAGCGGTTCTTCCGGATAAGGCTATAAGAGTTCGCTTTATCGGCTACCCGCTTTCGATATTTAATAATAGCTTTAATAATAGCTTAAATATCCTTTTTTTAATTAGCTATAGTTCTTATCCTAGCTTAAAGAGCTTCCTCTAAGCTTTAGTTCTATCGCTATAAGACTATTTTCTATATCGGGACTTTAGTTTTTAAAAGTATAAGCGGCTCTTATCCGAAAATTAAATAAAAAGGTATATATCCGTATAATTACTTAAAAGATATTCAGTTAGTAAAGAAAACGAGCTTTAAATACTTCCTCTATATTAGTTTTCCCTAAAAGAGTTTAATAATAGCGCTAGTAATAGAGAAATATTACCTTTCTACTATACCCTATACTCTAGAATTATAAGGAGAAACTTAAATAAGCTTAATTTTAAGTTCTCGGATAATAGAAATAAACTCTACTTTATTTTCTAACCTACTATTAATATTAATAACTATAGGATACTTATAAGCGAAAAGGATATCTTTAATAAAGAATCTTTTTATAATAATAGCATTACTTTTTCTTATAAGTCTTATAATAATATATCCGGTTAGATTATACCTAGCTTCTATAAGATATTAGTATTCTCTATCGTTTAATATATATTAAACATCGACTTTAATTTTTTCGAATAGCCTTCCGGGAATAATAGGATAAACGCCTTCGCTATAGGTTTTAGAACTATATAAGCTATAGATCTTATAAGCTTTAATAGCTTTAGCTATATCTATTTAAAGCCCTTTCTAAAAGTAAAAGCCTCGGATCCTTATAATAATCGTATTATAGCCCTTATAGCTAAACTTAGTATAATAATCCTATAGGATTTTCTTATAAAGCTTTAGATTATCGATTATCCGCCTCTAGGGCAGCTTACTTTTCTTCTATTATTATAGCGCGTAATTAATAACCTAATATTATAAAGCTTTCTTTTTAAACGCTATAAACCGCTTTCTTAATATATTAAGCGGCGTTATTCTAGTTATAAAGAATTCAGCGAACTTTAATAACTTCTTAGATTATTTTAGCTTAGGATTTAGGAATTATTTTATAGGAATAGAGTTAATTTAAATATTATACTACTTATCTAAATCTCCTTCTAGGTCTACCTCCGGCGTTTTAGAAATAAGTAGCTATAAAAGCGCGTTAGCTATAGGATTTTTAAAGCTAGGGATATATTTAATAATAAAGTTAAAGATCTTAATAACTATAATCTACCGGCTAATTAAAGCTCCGGGGATATCGGATATTCCTTTATTAATTTAGTTTACTAGAACTCGGATATCGGTCTTTAAAATAAAATAGTATTTAAATAAGTATTATTATAATTACCGGAAAAAGTATAATAAAGCTCGATATTCCCTTTTCGTAGCGTTATACCTTTACTTAGTATTAATTTATAAGCTACTCTCGAACTAAGCTAGCCTTCGCTTTTTATCGACCTCTTATATTAAAATTACGCTTTAGCCGATTAAGCTAGCGTTAACTATTAAGATAATTAAGCTTCCCTTTAGATTATAGTTAATACCTATAATAATAAGTTTACTCTCTAGAGCTTTAATTAAGTTTATTATAGCCTGCTTTTAAACGTTACCTTATATAAATAGAGTATCTTTCTTTATTAGGTTATAAAATAATCGGGTAAGGATTATAAAGTTCTAGATCTAGTAATTATAATAAACTATTATCCCTAGGAAACTCCGGATATCTTTAAGGTTATTATAGGTAGTCTATCCTTTTATCTTCTAGATCTTTTTAACTTAAGGAAATCTCTTAATCGATTTATAAATATATCCTATAATATCTACCCTCTTTTTATACTATTTAAATTTAATACCTAATATTATTACGCTTACTAATTCGGTATTAAAAAGGATTTAATTAATATATTTAATATACTCTATAATATACCTTTAGATACTTAGAAGCTCCGGGAATACCTTATCGTTATAATTCGTCTTTAAACCCTTAACTATAATATCGTCAAGGAAAGCTTAATAAATATAAGGTATTAGATTATATAATAGATATACTATAATACGTATAAACTAAGTAACTAAGTTCGTCGCTCTTATCGGTAAGGTATATATCTTAAAAAATCTTAAAAGAGTAGCGAAGGTTATAATATTTCTATTATTCGGGTAAAGCTTAATTTAATCGTATCCCGAGAAGAAATCGAGTAGTAATAAGACCTTATATATAGCGAACTCCTACGAGAACTAATTAATAGCTAGAGGTATAAATATATCCTTTACTATATAGGTATTATACTTTTAAGCGTTATTAATAAGCTAAAGACTATTATCTTTCTTTTAAATTAGAAATTAATAGTTTCGGTACGATAAATATACGTTTTCGATAATATACTATCCGACTCTTTATTTAAGTAGGTTAAAAACCTTAAGCCTAAGAGTATAGGGGATAGGAATATTCTTAAACTAAAAGATATTATATAGAACGGTACGGATAACTTATAGCGGTGCTATATCCTTATAAATCTCTCTAATCTCGGATTAATCTTAAATAATAGCTTTCTCTCGATTAATTAGTATATATTTAAATATATCGATTTCTTCTAGAGTTATCCTATTATAATTATTAGTTATAAGTTTCTCTTATCTCTTATTTATTAAGCGCGTACCGGGCTTAAGATTAGAGAACTTCGGCTTTATCTATTTATTATACTTTAAAGGCGGTATTTCTAACTATTTCTTTTTAATTATTTTTATACGCTTAATCTTTTATAAAGGATTACTATCTAATATAGATCCGTTAAAGTTCGAATTATTAATCGGTTTTACTTTATAGGCTATAGCCTTATAAAGGGTATTAATTATATAAACTATTCTGTAGGCGGCTTAGCGAGTTTCTTTTTAATAAGGAGGCTAAATTTTCCCCCTTTTTTATTATTTCTTTTTCTTATACTAGCTATAAAAGTAGCTATAACTCTCCTTTAACTAAAGTCTTAAATATAAATAGGCTAGTTCTATTTTAACTAGAATAGTAATAGAATAAATAAAGGTAGGGATATCCTCTTCGCTTAGCGAGAGGATAGGTATATTACTTAGTTCGAGTTAATCGGAAACCTAAGCGGGGATTTTTTTACTATTAATAGCCCTTCGTCCCTTAATACTATTATTATTAGTAGTTAGTTTTTTTTAGTAACTTTATTAAACTAAGCGGGGCTATTATTAAGTTAAATAAGATTCTTTAGCTTTCCTCCTATTATAGCTACTACTCGAGCTCCTTTAAAAAGAAAGTTTACTTTAAGAAAGCTATCGGTTAAATATTTTAGGGTAAGCTTAATTTAAAGAATAAATAATATCCTTAAGAGTATATTATAGTTCGGCTTTTTAATTCTATCTTCTATAATATAAAAGATAACTTAATTAGTATAGCTTTTAATAAAAATATTAGTTTTTAGAACTCTTAGGAGTTTTATCTTCCTACCGTTAAAGGTTCTTAAAGTAACGTTTATCTTTAATACTAGAAGACTTAACTCGTTATATATACTAGCTCCGATTAAGTTTAGTTTAGTACTACTATAGATTATTATAAGCTTCCCTTTTACTCCTAAATTACTAATTCTAATTATAAGGAAATATATAGGATAAATACTCTTTTAAAATCGATCGAACCGGATATTTATATTAAATACTTCTTTATAAAGATAGGCCTTAATTATATTAATTCTAGGGAGATACTCGTATTAATTATCGGGTTAAAGGAAGTTCTCGATAGCTTACTTATTAATTAATCCTAGAATCTCCTTCTTAATAGGGCTTACTTTAATATTAAAGATCTTTATAAAGCTACTTCTATTCTTCCTAAGCTCGGAGGTTTCTTTATAATTAAGTATAACTACTTTCTTTACTCCGTTTTAAATAGCTTAGATATAGTAAATAATATACTATTTAAAGTTAAAGCGTAATTAGAGAATCTCTTCTTAAGTATATCCCTTAGGTATATAGAAGAATTAGTTAATTAATACTTTTCCGAAGTCTATTTTACTATCTATATCCTTAAACTTCTAATTAAACTTAAATTTCTTTTTCCTTTTTAAGCTTTTATCGGTAGCGATATAAATTAATTCTTAAGTAGGACCTCGATTATCCTTATCCGTAACTAGAATCTTAATCGTCCTTCTATCCGTTCTTCGCTTTTTAGCGGCGTTCTTATTAACTTCGGCTTAAATAGCCTCGCTATTAATATCTATAACTATAGTTAGATTGCTTATAATAAGCGAAACTAGACTTAGAAGCGGTTCGGGTTTTATAGCTAGGTTTAGTATTATAGCTTCTTTAAATAGCTAGATCGAGCTAACTCTAAGTATCTCTTTAGTAGCTTTATAAGGTACTTTATTTTTAACTAGAGCGGTATTTCCTTTAAACTTCGGCTTATATTTAATTAGCTTAAAATAAGCTTAAACTCCGGGTATATAATCCTAGCTTTTATCGATAAAGTTTTAGTAGTAATTAAAATATAACGGGATAATACTTTAGTTTATAATAACCTTCGCTTAATTAAATAGATTAGGTTTAACTATAAATCTAAGGGCTTTTTTTATATCTACTCTAGTACCGAGAGAAATAACTTGCTTTCTAGTATTCTTATATTAGATAATAACTATATTTTTTAGCATTAAGTAGTCTAGGTAGTAACGGGCTATATATTTAGTCGAACTATAACTATAATATATCCGAATAGAACTATCTTTTCTTAAAGTACTAATTTTAGCCTTATACTTATTAATTAAAGCTTTATAATCCTTTAAAGAAATATCTTCCCCTCTTAGAAGATCGGCTATAACGTTATTAAAGTTCGCTAGGATATAAATATAGCTAGGATTAAGCTAAATAGTTCTAAGCTTATTCCTAATAGCTTTAATATACTTTTTAGCTAAATAATAACTCTATTCCCTAGCTAAATTAATATTCTTAGCGATTTTAGCTATATTAATCCGGAGGTCTTTAAAGTTCTTCGTTAAGCTTTTAATCTCCCCTCTTAAGATTTTAATCTATATTCTATCCTACTTAGCTATAGTTCGGGGCAGCTATAAAATAGGGCCTTAAGAAAAGGGTTAAAGTATTAAAGAGGCTCGAGGGGGATTAATCGGAAGGGCTATAGGCTTCGGCTAAACGATTAGCGCTTAATAACCTAGGTTCGGAGGCTAAATAGGAACTGCTAATAGCTAAAAACTTAAATAGGGGTACTAGAGGCGTCTAGGTATAAAAGGAATAAATACGTTTACTATATTTATAGCCTTCCGGTTATAATCCTCCTTAAGTTAAGCGTTTCGGTAAATCTTTAAAAGGGCTTTTATAAGCTTAAGTTATATAAGAAATTAAACTAAGGCTTTTATAATCCGATACTTAAATCGAAGTCGCTTAATCTAAATAGAAGGAAGCTTATCTTAAAACTCCGAATAACTTTATAAATTTCTTACCCCTATCTTTATAAGGATATTATTATATATTAAAATACTTATTCGGAGGGACTTAGTATTATTAACTATATAGATATTTAGAAAGTACTACTTTTTTTAAGCTAGGGTAAATATCTAAAAGCGATCGTATAAACGGTAAGCTAGCTTAATTCTTTCTTCCTACTCGGGCTAAGTAATAGCGCTTAAGGTAGCTACTATTAAGGATATTACTATTTCGGGTTAAATAACTAATATCTTAAGGATTAGTAAGATTATAAAATCGGGGATAGATATTATAGCTTTAATACTAGCGTAGTATTTAAGGTAATCGGTAATATTATACCCGGTAAAAGGGCTAATAAAACTCCTTAAGCGGTCGATTATCGGGATAAAAGGGTAGTTAACGTAGATACCCGGATTAATCTAATTAGAATTAATCGAGGCGAAGGATTAAGTATAGGGACTAAGCGTATTTATACTAAAGGGCAGGGAAGCCGGCGAGATAGATTAGCTATTATCCCGAGGATTAAAAGCTTTATCTTTAGTTTTCGAATCGGAAGTATTTCTAAAGCTAGTATTAACCCTAAAAGCTAAAGTAAATCCGGTACCTTTAACTTTTATCGGCTTTAGCTATCCTTAGAGAAATATCCTATTATTAACCTTTAAGGGCCTTTACTTCTTCCTTCGATAATTCTTTTTCCTTAATAATAGCTTAACCTTTCTATCTAGGTTAGCTTTTCTCTCTTTACTATTAGTATAATTAACTTTACTATATATAGCCCCTAAGCAGGACCGAGAATATAATAAGTAAGATAGGGGGTAACTTATAAATTATATTAATAGGGGGTTTAATTAGGAAAGGGATATTTTAATAAATAAGGATAAACGATATCGAGGCTTAATATACTCGATAAGAAGGTAAAGATATAATTAAAACGAATTTATAGTTATAGGTAGTATAAGAGGTAATTAGTAGTATTTAGGGTAAGAAGATAAGAGAAGCTTTTATAATCTTAAGATACCCTTAAGTACCTTTAATAATTATATCGCTATTAGTTTAACTCCTAATAATAAAATAAGCTTAATTAACCTTTTTTAGAACTTTCTAATATAATTCCGAATAAATTACCGAAGGAATCCTTCTTTTAAACGAATTACTTTATATTAATTAGTCCTATAGTATACTTATAACTACTAATAGTTTCTACTCTAGCCCTATAGCTTTATATCTCCGCTATTCCGATATCGTATTTCCTTCTACTTAAACCTACTTTTATATTTAGCGATAACTTTACTTTTCCTAACCCCGCTTCTCGGTTCTCCCTAATAACTCTCCTTCTCTCCTCGAATAAAGTAAAAGTTTCCGTATAATACCGAGACTACTAAGTCCCCTTAGTAATACTTAACTCTATTTTATATTTCGTATTTTAACTAGTACTTTATATTAGCGCTAAGTCTCCTCTCTAAACCTTCTTATCCTTATTTTATATTATTAGAGAAAATAAAATAAAATAAATAAAAGAAATACGAATTTAGGGTTATTTCTCTAATTTCCCTATATTTAATCTCCGAGCTTCCCTAATCCTACTCCCCTATAATAAAGCGGCCCTAGGTATTAGTTCCGGCTAATCTTATAATTATAAGCGAAACTATTATAAGAATAAGTTTAATTATATCTCTAGCTTCCTTATAATTAATCTCCGAGCTTCCTTAATCCTACTCCCCTATAGTAGGGCAGCCCTAGGTATTAATTCCGGCTAATTTTATAGTTATAAGTAAAGCTATTATAAGAAGTAGTTTTTAGTAATAGCGAACCTCTTAAGCTCTTCTTAATATAACGTAGTTTTAATTAACGAATAAATACTTTATTATAAAGCCGAAGAAACCTATATTTAATTTATAGGGCAGATACTAAATAATAAAGCGGTAGAGCGCCCTTACCGCAATATATATAGCGCGTATATAGCGAACTCTAATAAGGGGCGTAGGCTAACGGGCGCTATAAAATATAAAACGAAAGTATTAAAGTTAGTTTACTTAAGTATAAGGAAGAAAATACTATACTTTTTTATTAATTTATAAAGGGGGTTTAGAGCTCCTTAATATAGCCGCCGCAGGCACGATAAGAAGGGGACAGGGGGGTTATACTCCACCCTAGCCACTTTATCAGTATTAGAAAGTAGTATAGATAAACCTAAAAATAGCTTATAAAGAGGCTACCCCTATTTAATATAATTCTATTTAAGAGGCTAAAGTACTTAAAAATATAGTTTGCAAGTAAATTTATAAATACGCTAGTAGTAAGCTATATAGTTATAGGGATATAGAAAGCGTACTTACTAAACTTATCGACGATTATTAAAATTATATTATAGATCTTTCCGGTATAAGGGCTAATAAAATTCGGTAAACCCGTAATAAAGTTTATTAATATCTCTTCTTATAGTTATAAAAACGCCGGGAGCGGTGCGAGGAAGCTATAAGGTCGGTATTTCCGAGCTTTAGTTTTCTAATAAACTAGGTATATATTAATATATTCTTTAACTTCTTTAAGTAGTAAGTCCTAATAATAGCTACGCTTAAGCAGCTTTACCGTCTTCGTTATACCTAAATATCCCGCTATAGAGTTATTATAGAATATTTTTAGAAGTTCTGTTTTCGTCTCTTTATCGTCCGGGATATATACTTATCCCCGAAACTATAATAATCCTTTTAAGCTTTCCTAAAGCTCGTTAATAGCTCCTATACTATATCTCTACCTCTTTCGCTACGCCTCCGTTTATATAAAATTATTACTTTATTATAGTATCCGGATATACTTAATTATTAGCTTAAGGCTTTACTCGGGAGCTACGCTCTCGTTAGGCTCCTATATATCTTTATCCTTAATAGTATATTTACTAAAATATAGGGTAAATAATTTATAGCCTATACCCCTAATAAAGCCGGTTATAGAGCGCTTCTTATAGCTTCCGCTAGCTATAGAGCGCTTCTTATAGCTACTATACTATATACCGGCCGCTCTTTCGATACTTTCTTATAGCTTACTCTTATTATAACTACTTAAGCTTATTCTTATACGTATAACTCGGGTATCCTAGCCCCTTTAAATCTCTCGTCCCTTAAACTAGATATCCTCTCTTTAAAGAGGCTTTACTCTTATAAAGTTATTAATCCTATATAGCTCTATCTTATTCGTCCTAGTTATAACGTAGTCTAGTTATCTAGATAACCCGTTTATAGGGTTTAATATACCGGGTCGATAATAAATAATAATATTAAAAGTATATAGGTTATCTAGCTAGCGTAGCTCCTATACTAATAATCTCCGCTTTATCTCCTAGTAATATAAATTTAGGTAGTTTATAAGAATTCTTACCGGGTTATAAAGGTATTATAGGTAATAGCGCTAGGCTTATAGGGTATCGATAAATATAAGCAGCTTTATATCTCCTATCCTATAGCGCTCTTTTATCGGCGTAAGCTTCCGAGAGCGATAAGCTATTAAGTGCTAATAGTTCTTATTTAGTTAGCTAAAAATAACCCTAATAGAGAAAAGTAAGGCATCCGTTTCGAAGCGCGTTTATAGATCGGGGTTATAATACTATAGGAGAGGCGCTATTATAAAAAAAGTGCTATAATAGCTTAAATATAGCTGCTACGCCCGCTATAAGCTTAAACTTACCCCGCTAGTTACTACGAAGGAGGTTTATAAAGGGTATTATAACCTTAGAGTATTAGTAAATAAACCTACGATAAAACTTAGTAAAACCGAAAAACGATTAAATATCGCGTATACTGCTCGGGAGCGGTTATTATATAATTACTATAATATATTTATCTTCTATACTAATTCCTTCTAGTAATATTATAAACTCTAGAAAGCTTACCTAAGTAGTATAGAATTTATATTTCTCTAAGTTTATAAAAAGGTGCTACTAATATAAGCGTTCGAGAATACTATATATATACTGCTTATACTCTGCTTAATCTTTATTATAAATTAATATATTATCTAGGTATATTATATAATAGATATCTATAAGTCCTGCTAAAGCCTTATTAATATAGGCTTAGAAGGTCGCCGGTACGTTTATAAGGCCGAAGGGTATAACTATATATTCGAAGTATCCGTAGTAAGTACGGAATATAATCTTCTACTTATCGCTCTTACAGATCCTAAGCCGATAGTACGCTTCTTTAAAATTAAGCTTAATAAATACCTTAAATTCTAATAAACGGTTTAGAATTTCACTAATAAGGGGAAGTAATATATAGTCTTTATATATAAGCCGATTTAGCGCCCTATAGTCGATATAAAAACGTAGCTTACCTCCTTTCTTAAATATAAAGAGGATAAGTGCCCCTATTAGGCTTATTAAACGCTTAATTTAACTGCGCTTTAATATCTTATCTAAATAGATCCTAAGCACCTCTAGCTCTATATATAATAAAGGGTAGATAAGGCCCTATAAGGGTGCTGCCCCTTCCTCTAGCTTAATACGGTAGTTTATATTTAAATAGTCTAGGAGTATTTTCGCCCTTTCTTTTAAATAAACGTCCTTAAACTCCGTATATTATAGGGGTAAGCGCGTTACCTAAGCTCCGTCCTTACTTTTAGTTTCTTCTATAATTAGTACTAAGATAACTATAAAGGTAATTCGAGCTATTCGGAGCTATTTTATCGATACGCCTCCGCTAAAATATCGGCGATATAACGGATATCTTTATCGTTTTTCCTACTAGCTAATCGCTAGATTAACTTTAGCTAGCTAGAGGTATCCTAAAACTAATATACTAGGCTCGCTATTAGTAATTAAGAAGCGGTAGCGCTATATTTCGATAATACCGTTATTATCTTAAAGCTTAATATTAGAGTTATAATACCTATAGACCTTAATTTCTCTACTAAGGCCCCTTACTATCGGGCCGGGAGTATACTATAATAGGTACTTATAATCTATTATATTATTATAGTAGATAATATTTTTATTTAAACCCGAATCGATTAAAGCTATTTTACGCTACTATATACTATCGAGCTATAGCTAGATAAAAACCTTAATAGGGCGCAGGGGTATAGTATACCCTTAATACTCGCGCTTACTTAGCGATATAGCGTTAATACTAGCTAAAACGTATCGTATAGCTATATACCCCTTCTAGCTATACTTCCTATACTCGGTATCTAGGCAGTTTAGAATAATATAGCCGCGCTCGCTATACGAGTAATATATAACGTTACCGCTACTCTATCTTTATATAAACGCTTTAAGGTAGTTATAGGCGATATACCCTTCCTCCTTATAATTATAATAGCGCTTATCTAGGTTTATTAAAGAGGCTAGCTTAAAGTCCTAGGTTATCGGTATATAAGAGGAGGTATTAGTTTATTAGGCTAATCCGGTATTTAAAGCGCGTTTACGCTATTTAAGCTTATTATAAGAGCGGCTTATATACTTATACTCCCTATAATTATAATATTAGCAGCTATTAGGGTATATATAAGTATAACTATAGGTATTAAATATTCGTGCCGATTCGATTTATTATACTAATCCGGTAAGCTTATACTAGGTATATAAGAGCGTTATCTAAGTATTAATAATAGTTATAATCTTAGGTTAGAGTTTACTTAAAACCGATATAACCCGCTAAGCCTTACTCTAGGGGTAAAGCAACTCTATTTCGATATTTTTATAGCGCTATAGGAAGGTTTATATATTCTCCCGCGCTCCTTAGGTTATTTATATAAGCCGCGTACTAGTAGTAACTATATAGGTAGTTAGGTTAGATTAAAGCTAGTCTTCTAGAAAGTCTTTAAATTCTACCTATAAGATAATATCGGGAGATATACTTAGAGCTGCTTATTACTAAATATAGTTAATCTACGCTTATTTAAAATTACCGCTAATATAGCGTATTATATATATATAACGCGATTAGTATTAGTTCTAATCTACGCCGTCTAAACTTTAAATTAGTATTTAATATTAAAGAGGAACGTCTGCTATTCTTAGTAAGAATTTCCCTTATATATCGGGTACGGGAGGGCAGAGGGGCGAAAGAGTAGCGTTAGCGTTATAGGCGAGCTTGCAGAAAGGGTTATAGTAATAGGAGGAGTCGCTATAGAAAGATCGAGGGCTATATTATTAGGTAGGATTATCTTTATTATAATAGCGCTGCTCTTAAATAGCTTTAAGCGTACGTGCTTTCTAGCGATAGAGATATATAGTTCTTCTTCCTTTAGGAGATTATCTAGCTCGGTATCTTCTTAAGAAATTTCTATAAAGGGTTAGCGCTGTATAGTAGAAGCTCCTAAGGCGCTAGGAAGCGGCTCTTTAAGGTCTAGAGGGTTATCTTTAAGGTCCTGCGAATCGCTCTAAGTTACTAGGTTCTACGCTAGGCTTATAGAGTTATAGCCCGGCTAAGGCATAGTGCTAAAAGCGCGTATTTAGATTATCTTTACGAGTTACCTTTCTCTAACGGTTTACCTCCTTATAGGGTAGAGAGATTAAACTATTAGAGATAGAATTATAGGTAAAGTAGAAGAGAAGGATTTAAGTAGAAGTAGCGCTAAAGCAGCGTAGTATTAGATCTAGCTAAGCATTATAATATGTTAAAATTAGGCCTAATCAGGCCTAGATTAGTGCCCTACACTTTGCTTTCTAGTGCCTACAGTGCTCCTAGTATAGTAGTTGCAGCTACTATTACCTAGCTGCTATAGATAGCCTTCCGGCTGCTATTTAGCTATAGTCGGCGACGCTTCGGCTTAGCATCGGTAACGCCTCGGTACCTTAGCGGCTACGCTTCGGTTATTAACAAAGTAGCCAGGGTAGAGCATAACCCCCCTATCCCCTTCTTATCGTGCCTGCGGCAGCTATATTAAAAAGCCCTAAACCCCCTCTATAGAGCAATATAAAGTATAGTATTTTCTTCCTTATACTTAAGCAAACTAACTTTAATACCTTCGTTTTATATTTTCGTAGCGCTTATTAGCCTACGCCCCTTATTAAAATTCGCTATATATACGCTATATATATTACAGTAAGGGCGCTCTACCGCTTTATTATTTAATATCTGCCCTATAAGTCGAATATAGGTTTCTTCGGCTTTATAATAAAGTATTTATTCGTTAATTAAAACTATATTATATTAAGGAGAGCTTAAAAGGTTCGCTATTATTAAAAACTACCTCTTATAATAGCTTTACTTATAACTATAAAACTAGCCGGAACTAATACCTAGGGCCGCCCTACTATAAGGGAGTAGGATTAAAGAAGCTCGGAAATTAATTATAAGGAAGCTAAAGATATAATTAAACCTATTCTTATAATAGTTTCGCTTATAACTATAAGACTAGCCGGAATTAATACCTAGGGCCGCCCTATTATAAGGGAGTAGGATTAGGGAAGCTTAAAAACTAATTATAGGGAAGCTAGAGAAATAACCCTAAATTTATATTTTCTTTATTTTATTTATTTTATTTTCTCTAATAACGTAAGATAAGGATAAAAAGGTTTAGAAAGGAGACTTAGCGTTAATATAAAGTATTAATTAAAATACGAAATATAGAATAAAGTTAAGTATCGTTAAGGGAATTTAATAATCTCGGCGCTATATAAAAACTTTCGCTTTATTTAAGGAGAGAAGGAAAGTTATTAAAGAGAGCTAAGAAGCGGGGTTAAGAAAAGTAAAGCTATCGCTAGATATAAGAATAGGTTTAAGTAAAGGGAAATATAATATCGGAATAGCGGAGATATAAGATTATAGGGCTAGAGTAGAAACCGTTAATAGTTATAAGTATACCCCGGGACTAACTAATATAAAGTAATTCGTTTAAAAGAAGAACTCCTTTAATAATTTATTCGGAATTATATTAAAAAGTTCTAAAAAAGGTTAATTAAGCCCGTTCTGCTATCGGGAATTAAACTAATAGTAATATAATTATTCAAGGTAGTTAAAGGTATCTTAAGGTTATAAAAGCTTCTTTTATCTTCTTACCCTAAATACTATTAATTACTTTTCCTACTACCTACTATTATAAATTTATTTCGATTATATCTCTACCTTCCTATTAAGTATATTAAGCCTCGATATCGTTTACCCTTACTTATTAAAATATCCCTTTCCTTACCGAATCCTCTATCGATATAACCTATAAGTTACCCCCTATCTTACCTATTATATTCTCGGTCCTATTTAAGGATTATATATAGTAAAGTTAATTATATTAATAGCGAAGAGAGAGAAGCTAATTTAAATAAAAAAGTTAAGCTATTATTAAGGAAAAAGAATTATCGAAGGAAGAAGTAAAAGCCCTTAAGGGTTAATAATAGGATATCTTTCTAAAAATAGCTAAAGCCGATTAAAGCTAAAAGTACCGAATTTACTTTAGCTTTTAAAGTACTAGTTTTAAAAATACTTCCGATTTAAAAATTAAAGATAAAGCTTTTAATTCTCGGGATAATAGCTAATTTACTTTACTAGCTTCCCTACCCTTTAGTATAAATACGCTTAATCCTTAAACCTAATCCTTCGCTTTAATTAATTCTAATTAAAATAATCCGGGTATTTATATTAATTACCTTTTTATCCCGATAATTAACCGCTTAAAGAGCTTTATCGGCCCCTTTACCGGGTATAATATTACTAACTATTTTAAATATTACGCTAGTATTAGAGCTATAATATCTATCCCTGATTCTATAGCTTTACTAATCCTTAAAATACTAGTTATTTAACCCGAAATAATAATATCCCTAATAATAACTACTTTAAACGCTATTACTTAGCCCGAGTAAGAAGAAAGAATTAAGCTAACCTATCGTTTATATAATCGCTCTTAAATATTTACCCTAGTTTAAAAAAAGTAATACTTTTTAAATACTTATATAATTAATAATACCGAATCCCTCCGAATAAGTATTTTAATACATAATAATATCTTTATAAAGATAGTAGTAAGAGACTTATAAGGTTATTCGGAGTTCTAGGATAAGCTTCCTTCTACTTAGATTAAGTAACTTTAATTTAAATACCGGATTATAAAAGCTTTAATTTAATTTCTTATATAGCTTAAGCTTATAAAAGCTTTTTTAAAAACTTATCGAGATATTTAACTTAAGGAGGATTATAACCGGAAGGCTATAAATATAGTAAATATATCTATTTCGTTTATACTTAATCGCCTTTAATACCCTTACTTAAGTTTCTAGCTGCCGGTAGTTCCTATTTAGCCTCCGAACTTAAGTTATTAAGCGCTAATCGTTTAACTAAAGCTTATAGCCCCTCCGACTAATCCCTCTCGGGCCTCTCTAATACTTTAGCCCTCTTTTTAAGGTCTTATTTAATAGCCGCTTCGAACTATAGCTAAGTAGGATAAAACGTAGAATAAGATCTTAAAAGGGGAGATTAAAAACTTAATAAAGAACTTTAAGGACTTCCGGATTAATATAGCTAAAATCGCTAAAAATATTAACTTAGCTAAGGAATAGGGTTACTATTTAGCTAAAAAGCGTATTAAAGCTATTAGGAATAAGCTTAGAACTATTTAGCTTAATCTTAGCTATATTTATATCCTACCGAACTTTAATAACGTTATAGTCGATCTTTTAAAGGGGAAGATATCTCTTTAAAAGATTATAAAGCTCTAATTAATAAATATAAGGCGGAAATTAGTACCCTAGGGAAGGATAGTTTTATTCGAATATATTATAATTATAGTTCGATTAAATATATAGCCTATTACTACCTAGATTACTTAATATTAAAGAACGTAAGTATTATCTAGTATAAGGATACTAGAAAGTAGGTTATTTCTATCGATATTAGAGCGGATATAAAAAAAGCCCTTAAATTTATAATTAAACCTAATCTATTTAATTAAATAAAAGTCGTTATAAACTAGGGTATTATTCCGTTATACCTCGGTTACTACTAAGACTTTATCGATAAAGGCTAAGATTATATACCCGGAGTTTAAGCCTATTTTAAGCTAATTAAATATAAGCTAAAGTATAATAGAAATACCGCTCTAGTTAGGAATAAAGTGCTTTATAAAGCTACTAAAGAAATGCTTAGAGTTAGTTCGATCTAGCTATCTAAGAAGGCTATAATACTAAACCTAGCTATAAAACCTGAACCGCTTCTAAATTTAGTTTCGCTTACTATAAATAACCTAGCTATAGTTATAAATATTAATAGCAAGGCTATTTAAGCCGAAGTTAATAAGAATACTGCTAAAAAGCAATAAGCCGATAAGAGGATAATTAAAATTTCAGCTATAGATAAGGATAGTCGAAGTTCTACTTAAGAATTAATTTATATTATTACTAATAAAGGCTTAAAAAGGAAAAAAAAACTAAGTTTAATTAAAAGTCTAAGGATATAGATAGTAAAATAAACTTCGGAAAAGTATTAATTAACCGATTCTTCTATATACTTAAGGGATATATTTAAAAGGAGATTTTCTAGCTACGCTTTAACTTTAGCTAGTATATTATTTACTATATTTAAGCTATTTAAAATAAAGTAAAGAAAGTAGTTATAATTAATTTAAAAAAAACCTCCGAGCTTAGAAAGAATAGAAGTAGCTTTATAAGGATCTCTAATATTAAAGTAAGCCCTATTAAGGAGGAGATTTTAGAATTAATTAATAAATAAGCCGTCGAGAACTTCCTTTAATCCGATAATTAATATAAGTATCTCCCTAGAGTTAATATAATTAGGGCCTATCTTTATAAAGAAGTATTTAATATAAATGCCCGGTTTAACCGACTATAGAAGAATATCTATCCTATATATTTCCTTATAATTAGAGTCGGTAACTTAAAAGTAAAAGGGAAGCCTATAATAATCGATAGCGGTATTAAACTAAACTTAATCGGAGCTAGTATATATAACGAGTTAAGTCTTCCGGTATTAAGGATAGATATTATTTCGAGAATCTTTAACGGTAGAAAGATAGAACTTCTAGGAGTCCTAGAAATTAACGTTTTTATTAAAGGCTATACTAATTAAGTTATCTTTTATATTATAAAGGATAGAGTTAGAAAGCCGAACTATAATATACTCCTAGGAATACCGTTTATTCTTTAAATTAAGCTTACCTTAGAATATTTAACCGATAATCTTCTTAAAGTAAACTTTCTTTTTAAAGGAGCTCGAGTAATAGCTATAGTAGGAGGAAAGCTAAAGAATCTTATTTAATTTAATAATAGCTCCGCTTAGTTTAGCGAGGGTATTAGAAAAAACTAACTATTAATAGTAATAGTATTAAAGGATAAAGGGCTATTAGTAGTAAAAAAATCCCCGCTTAGGTTTCCGATTAACTCGAACTAAGTAATATACCTATCCTCTCGCTAAGCGAAGAGGATATCCCTACTTTTATTTATTCTATTACTATTCTAGTTAAAATAGAACTAGCCTATTTATATTTAGGACTTTAGTTAAAGGAGAGTTATAGCTACTTTTATAGCTAGTATAAGAGAAAGAAATAATAAAAAAGGGGGATAAATTAGCCTCTTTATTAAAAAGAAACTTACTAAGGCGCCTATAGAATAATCTATATAATAATAATATTTATACGCCGACCTCTCCCTATAGGGTATACGGTGCCTCTATAGTCTATCTATCGTTTAAGAACCCGAGTACTAGGAGAAAACTTAGGCGCTATATTCTAGCTACGCAGAAGCTATACTATCGTTATATCCTCGTCCTTTAATTACCTAGTACCTTACTATACTAGCAAACCTAACTAGCTAGTTACGCTATAGCCCTACGCTATAGCCCTATACCCTAGCCCTATCCCGTTTATTTCTACGCAGCTCTATATCCTCCCTTATAATCTCTATTACTAGCCCGAAGGACGGGAGCTTCCCTTATCGTAATAGCTACCTCGTTATAGTTATAGCGGCCGGTTATATACTTACTATATCCTCGAAGTTACAGTATATATATAGCGCAGCCGGGGCTAGGGCATAGCGGAGCCTCTCCCTTTAATCCTCTAGCTTCGTATACCTAATAATAATATAGTATACCGTTTCCTTTCCCTTTCTATAGCTATAGAGCGGCGTTAGAATAGCTAGTACGCTACGCGTAAATAGGTATATTACTAACCCGATCGCTCCTATTTTAATCTAAAATAGGGCTAAGGCCTTATATTTAGCGAGCCCGATATAAATATTATTAATTTTATCTATAACCTCCGGTAAGCGTTACGCTACCGGGGTAAGTACGGAGCTTACGCGCCTCTCCGTCGCTATAGCTTATTATTTATCCTATCGCTCCTTTTAATCCCGGAGGCTAAGGTCGATAAGTAGTCCGACGATCTAATCCTTCTACTAGCGCTACTTTTAAGCTTTTATTTCGCTATATCCTAGGTTTATCTACGCCTCGGCCGGGTCCTCTACGCTATTATCTCCTTAAGCCGGTTTAACCGGTCTAGTATTCTTATAGCGCTAGTATCGGGTATACCTCCTTATTTAAGCAGTATATAGCTATCCCGTTACCGCTTCTTCTATATTATATATATATTACGCTATACCCGTCTATATAAGTCTCGCTTCGAATAATACTAATCTGCTATCTAGGTAGATATATATCGGGGGGTAACCGGTTTCTCGTTCTAAGAGGCGGACTAGAGTAGCTTTAAAAGCTCCTACTATTATATATAGATACTATAACTATATAGCTCCTAAGCGTACTATAATCCCTAATAGCTTCCCCCTAAATAGTATATATTAGGCTAAGGCTTTATATATAACTACGCTACGGATGACCTTAGTATATATTTCCTTTACTCGGGCGCTGCTATAGCCCTATATAGTAGCTGCGAGTTTAGTAAATACGAATAACTAGGTTTTTAATTTCTTTTTAATTTCTTTAAGGTAGCAGCGCTAACGTAGTTTTCTATTTAGCTAGACCCCGAGGAATCTTACCGACTCCGTTAGCGCGATCGCTACTCCGCTATATTATACTAGTAGCTCTATCGCTATATAGCGCTTTATAAAGTATATAAGTTTACTCTTATATACTACGAATATTATTCCTACTTTCCGGCCCTATTCCTTATATATATCGTATATATAGCTTAAGCGTAAGCAGTTCTCTACAGCGTCGCTGCTTATAGTAAGGATATTAATATCGTTTATAAAGCCTACTACTATTAGCCCGTTATCGTCGAGGGCCTTATATAGTATAGCTATATATAGGAGGAATAGTATCGGGGATAGTAGTAAGCCCTAAGGTACTCCTGCCTAGAGTATACGTAGCTCGGAAGCTTCGTTATCGAAGAGAAGGCGTACTATATACGCGTTTAGGAAGCTAGTAACCTACCTTTATATCTAAAGGGGGAACCCCTTTCTATATAGGATTTCTACTAGTTATATATAGTTAACCGTATCGAACGCGCCTATAATATCGAGCTATAATAAAGATACTACTATGCTACTCTATTACGCTATAAATACTACTTTTATTATTACTCTAATAGTAAGGTCTATAAACTATACCTTCCGGTTCCCTATTTACCCTTCCGGTAGAAGATTCTACTCCTCTATAGCTTCCGAGATATATTTATATAGCACCTTCTTAACGATTTTATCTATAGTATAGGATATACTATAACTACGCTTATAATTAAGCTTACTATAGTTAAGTAAACGGCTCGAATAGTTATTATAGGGATACTGTATTTACTTAGGAGGGGCTATATCCTTATTATTAGAATCTCTAATAATAGTAAATACGCCTATAGCGTAATAACCCTTCTATATAATTATTAGCTCTATAAATATAAAGAGGGTTCGTTCTATACTTATATTAAGCTTATTATCGTTACCGCTATAACTTTTACTAGGTTTATTATAAGTAGGTAGGGGAGGGGGAGGGGGAGTAGCAGAAGCTAATATATTATTTATTTATTTATTACTTTTCCCTTAAGGTTACGTAAAGGGATTACTATATATTTATTATAAATATCTATAAATACTTAAGCGGGTATATATAGATACTACTATATATTTATTATAGGTCAAAGGTAAAGACGGAAAGAAATTAGGTTAATTCCTAAATAGGTAGGGAAAGGGGTATTTATATATTTAAAAAGGGGACTGCTAAGCTAAAGTAGCTACTTAAATATTTAATTTTAATAAGTTATAGAAATCTAGTAGTTTATAATTAAGCACTTATTTTTTATTACCTGCTATAATATAACTGCCGGTAAAAGGGGGGGGCTATATTATAGGCCCGAGCCTAGTAGCTTATATATATAGTTATAAGCTATAAACCCTAACCCTAATAGTATAAGGATAGTACGGGCCTTCTATAGGCCCTTAGTAAAGATACTCTTATATATATATAGCCTACGGAGAGGACTCTTTTTAAGATCTCTCCTCTTCCTTCTTTATATTTTAAAATATATTCTATTAATACCTACCTATAGTTGTATTATAGGTTAGCCCCTTATATCGAGATCCTCTAAGATAAACTTAAAAGAACCCTATAGATTTTATAGCGGTAGTATATTAAAGCTGCTCTTTAATACTTCGGTTTTACTAATATAGCCCCTATATTGGTATTTTTATAGCTAGGGCTCTTAAGCTCTAACTAGCTTAAAAAGGTACTAAACTAGTTTAAAACTAAAGAATTTTAAAGCTTAAACGGTATTACGATATACGCTATAATCGAGTCTCGCTCTAATATAGCTTTCGTAGTTTAGTTCCTCTTAAGGTATATATAAAAGCCTTCGAAATAGTACCTTATAGCGGCTAAATTACTATTTAAATACCTAAAAGGTATTATAAACTATAGCTTTAAGCTTAGGGGCAAAGATAAATTATAAGAACCTATACCTTATAGCGATAGTAACTTTACCGGCTATAAAATAATAGCTAAATTAATATATAAGTATTTAATTTACTATTATAGGGGCGTTACTAGCTAGAAATTAAAGAGATCTAGCACTATCGCCCTCTTTATCTTAAAGGCTAAGTATAATGCTATTGTAAAGGCTACTAGAGAAATTCTATAGGCTAGGGGCCTATTCTTTAAAATTTAAAAATTTATTTTAAAGCCTACCCCTTTATATAGCAACTTTTAGAACGCTATTTTAACCTCGAAGGACCCTAAATACTATAACCGTATTAAATATACTCTAGTATACTTCGAATTCGTTTAAATTAAAGTTATAAAGGGCGTTCTAGAAATTAGCTACCTTAAAACTTTAAAGATACCTATAGATAGCCTAACTAAACCGCTGCTAGTATTTAAATATATAAATATAAAGTTTTTAAGCGCTTCTTACGCTTAAAACCCCTTTTAAAAGGTTTTTAACCTTTTAAAGGGTCTAGTACCTAAAAGAAAGTTTAGTTATAAAGGGAGTATTAAAATTAAGCCTAATTAGGCTTAGATTAATACCCTATACTTTACTTTCTAATACTTATAGTATTATAGTTAGCCCTATTATTAAACTAGTTAATACTTAAAGGTACTAACTAGCCTAGCTGCTATAAGCAGCCTACCGGCTACTATTCGGCTACGCTTAGTAACGCTTCGGCTTAGTAGTAGTAACGCCTTAATAACCTAATAGCTATACTTCGGCTATAATAAGCTTTTAGCGGTTATCGGTATTACGCCTTAGCCTATTATAATTATAGCACCTTCCCTTCTAAGCCTTATAGCTATAGATATCTATATAGATTATCTTAAAACCTATAGCTTCCGAGCGATAGTAACTATACCTTCTATATTAAGTTAATTCTAGAGGGTTTATTCCTCTGCTCGGGATCTTCTTTCTCTCCGTTTAGGACGTATAGGCCCCAAACTCCTTTATATATATAGAATAGATAGAACCGCCTCTAGTTTACTTACTAGAAATATAAGGAATAATTAACTCTCTATTCTATACCTAGATTTATAAGTACTTTGCTTTATACCCTCTGAAAGCTCTTCTATTTACCCCTGAAACACCTTCTTTACAGCTATATTCATAGGGGCTTATAGGCCTTATTACGCCTATAAGACTTCTATAGTTTTATAATCGTCTCGGAACCTAGAGGTTCTAAGCGATAGCGATTACACCTTTTATATTAGGTTAGTTTCGGAGGGTTTATTCCTCTATTCGGGGCCTTCTTTCTCTCCGTTTAGGGCGCTCGGGCCCTAAACTACTATATATATATAGAATAGATAAACCCGCCTTTAGTTTACTTACTAAGAGTATAAGGAATAATTAACTCTCTATTCTATACCTAGGTTTATAAGCACTTTACCTTTTACCCTTTAAAAGCTCTTTTATTTACCCCCGAAACACTTTCTTTATAGCTATATTTATAAGGGCTTATAGGCCTTATCACGCCTATAAGACTTCTATAGTTTTATAATAGTATATCTAAGGGCGTGCATATATATACTACCCTTATAAGCAAGAGCTAGAAAGCTTAAGAGTTAAAAAATAAGGAAGCTAAAGTTATAAGGTTTAGCTATATAAGCTCTTTAAAGAGAGAAGTAAAAACTTAAAATCGAGGTCCTAACCCCGATTTTACTCTAAATTAAATTCTAACTATAGAATTAAAACTGTAAAGCGAATATATACCTAGCTATAGCTATATGTGGTATTTGTGATAATGGGTTGACACATTGAAGCCATTCGCAGGAGTTGAAATTCTACACTGGCTTGCACTCATCGATGCTCCGTGTTTTACTACAGTTTGCATACATACACTTGGCAGCATTACGACGAACCTGAACTGCATCCACCGATTACTGTCATCATCACTGTCAGGATTTTGTATGATGCATGACGCCATGCTTCTTGTGACTTACGTACTGTACATGTAAAGCGGTTGACACATAGTCGTGTGGAAGGAAAAATTAGCTATGTTTAACATATTGGCGGGTCCTATTAATGGCTTTACCCAATAAGAGTCAGGCAACCAACCCACTTTGATGCAAAGGAAATTCTATCTAATCAGATCCTCCAAGCCCCATTATTCACAATTATCTTATCAGATGGAACAAGGAATTCAACCCCCCTGCTTAGTGCTTGCTAGCGAATCCATACTGTGTCGCAGCATCACCCTACCCCCTTCTGTGACCCCCGCATCGGCTGGACACATAACACACACAGTATACATCTACGTCTGTAGTCCGTTTCCAGCAGACTAAGTGGAACCGATGTCGGTAGGATGAGAGTCTGGCTCCTGAGATCGATAGATTGCAACGTGGTAGTGACCTCGGGAGTGTACTTAACCCCGATCGATGCCTGGCACGACAATCTCTCCGGGCAAACAGTTAAGGTACTCTCATCGATTGCAATCAGTAACGGTTGAAACTTTTCTCTTGTCTAACCTTAAACATGTATTCCAAATTCTGGCCTAAAGGAGGCCTTCCTGGTATCCTACATCATTATGTACGTTTCTGTCCATACTCTCGGTTGTTCGGTAGCCTGGACGTGTGATCTAGACAACAAAATCTCTGACGCATGCGATATGTAGACGGAGAGCCTCGTCACGTTTGAATATACTTCCAACGCCACCATTCGTCAACCTCACAGTTTTCTCTTCGTCGGAGGCCTATCAGATGGCCTCGCTTCAACTTCCTACACGGTTGATGTCGTGCGCGCTTTGCAGAACACTGAATGGTCCTTCTTCACATTGAATGTCTCGTCCTCGTATCAGGCATGCGGTCTTGGACATCTTGACAGGGATACGGATGAGATCGCCCAGTGCATACGATACATCCAGGAGTATAAGACAGCCAAATACGGCAACCCGGGCGGCAAGATTGTCCTCATGGGTCATTCCACGGGGAGTCAGTGTGTGCTGCATTACTTGCACCGACCCAACCCCCACACGAGCAGTCCAGCCTTTGATACTTGGCTCCAGCATGTCGAACGCCCAGCGCTCGATGGCGCCATCATGCAAGCACCGGTTTCTGATAGGGAGGCGCTTCACTACATCTGTGATACCGGAATCGGTGACATCCCAGCAAGCGAGGTCCGAGCGGCATATGACAAGTTGATGCTCATGGCGAAGGAGGCAGCTCGCCGTGATGACCAGACCTACGATATCATACTGCCAGTATCGTTGACCGCCAAGCTTGGTTACCCACCTAGCATCCCAGTGAGCGCTCGGAGATTCCTGAGTCTCGCCAGCCCAGAAAGTCCCCAGTCACCCTCGGAGGATGATCTATTCAGTTCTGATCTTGGTGACGAGATCTTGGCGAAGACTTTTGGAGGGATCGAGTCGCGGGGACTCTTGAGGCACAAGTTGATGGTCTTGCATTCGGGAGCGGATCAGTCGGTTCCAGACTGGATTGATAGGAAGAAACTGACATCGAGATGGAGGAATGCTACTGATCACAATGGCAAGTTTCAGATATGGGACCAAGAGCGCAGTGGAGAGATACCTAATGCTTCTCACGCATTGAGCAATGATGACCAAGCTCAGCCAAGAAAGGATCTTGCTGAAAAGGTACTTGGGTTTCTGCAGGAATTAGAGAAAAAGTAAGGTGACATAATTACTCGGATTAGCTAGCAAACCTATGGATGGCATACTTTCTAGAGAGTGACTGCTGTTTTAATCAAGATTTATATCTATGTACTTAGTTACAGAGGACATTGAATGTGCAAAGGCTCTGAACCTCGAGGAGTTGTTTAAACAACCTGCTGCTTCGAAGATACTAATGCATAACGAAGCTCCTTTGGCTAACAGCAATTTAGAATGTTACATCAACGAAGCAACTTCAATGAACTATAAGGCTGTCTATACTTGCTTCTAGCCTTATAATTACTTTTAGAAGTCTTATACCTATTAGGGGATACTAGGGGACAGATATACTATATTTCAAGATATATATTATAATAAAGTAATATAGTATATTATTATTATATAGCATATTAAATTTATATAGCATATTAATCTAATATAGCATATTAATCTAATATAGCATATTAATCTAATATAGCATATTAATCTAATATAGCATATTAATCTAATATAGCATATTAATCTAATATAGCATATTAATCTAATATAGCATATTAATCTAATATAGCATATTAATCTAATATAGCATATCTATCCTAATATAGTATATAAACGAAAGGGGCCTAGCGCTATATTATATAATAGGTTATATAATATATATTTTACAGATATACTAATCTATTTTAAATTAAGTATACTAGATAATATACGCCCTAGTGCGCTATTAATTCTATAATAAAGTACTATATATAAATTATAATTCCTATACCCTTCTCGAAACCTATCTATAGATTGGGCACTAAGCTATAAAGGGTAGGCGGTTAAAGGAACATTAGGCAGCCGGCAGAATCGAGCCTATATAGGGTTACTTCTGCTACCTGCAATAGCTTCTAGAACTTAGACTTTAAGCTACTACTATATATACGAATAAATAATATTTATAATAGATTCGTACGTTCTGTAAACTATACGGTAAAGCCTAACTAATACTGATTAGTAATTATACTAGTAATCTCTAATAGTAAGGGAAGAAGAGATAGAACGCTCTTGCGATCGCTAGCCGCTAATTTAGGACTTCCTTTATAGGCTGTTTAGCGCCTGAACGAGTTGCGAGATCTATGCTAAGGTTAAAGTTTATAATTAGATATCTATCTATTACAGAGACTTCTAAAAGAGAATAGAGACCTAGCCGATAGCTATTATAAAGCCGCTACTACGAAAGCGCTAACTCGAAACTAACTAACGGCCGATATATATCTATAGAGAGAAGTTTTACAATTTAAAGGTGCGTTCTATTACGCAGAAACTATCGCTGAAAACCTTACTCGCGGCGACCTAATTAATTAATTAATCGCGCGCCCTATTGCGTAACTAACTATTGCCGAAAACTTTACTTGCAGCAATAGAAACCCCCCCCGAAACCTCGATACTGTAAAACCTCCTCCTCCTCCCGAAATTACAAGACCACGAGATTACGAAACTACGAGACCGCGAAACCAATTTACTTATAAAGCAACCATAAAACCTCTGCCTCCCTACAGACGACTATAACTTTAAACTTTCCTTCTATAAAATACTCGCAACCTTATCTTTCCCTAGAAAGATTACAACCTTAACCTTCGATTTCCTGCCTACTTAACTAGTTAATCTCGACCCTATTCCTTAATCGGGCTACGCTTATAAGTAATAAGAGACTAGTAAAGGTTAGACTACCGCGCTATAAAATCTAAGCAACTACTATCTACGGGTAAATAATCTTAAACGTACTAGTAGTTAGTCGATAAGTATAGTATAGGAACGTCTTCTCTATAGCTACCTCGACGATAGCGACCCCTACCGAGACCCCTCTAAGTAAAGCCGAACGAAATTTACTCTAAAATTATATCGAGGAGATACGGAGAACTTTATATATAAGTAAAGCAGGCTAGAAAGTAATCGACGAAAACCTATAGATCTGCCCTATTATAAAAGAAGACTTTAATAAAGTAAGAGCGACTATATACGCTATAAGGGTTATAGATAACCTTAATCGCCGACGGGCTATAGACGAAGAACTTCTAGTTAACTTCTAAGAAGACTTTAAAGGCTAGGATACGGATATATTTAAGCTTATCGAGATAAACTAGAGATATAAAATAAAAACGTTTCTTCGAAAGAGAGGGATCTATACTAGCCTACGAAGAGGCTATTTCGTACTATAAATCCTAAAGGTTATAAAGATAGAAAAGTGCCCTGAATAGCCTAATAAAAAGTATAAAATAGCGAAGTTCCTACTAGGCGTAAACCCTATTCGTCTCGTATAATCTGCTTAGATAATTAAAGCAGAATTATAACTATAAATAGCCTAGGCTGCCCTAAATAATATAATTGAGATTATCGAGAATAATAATTAAAATTTATAGCTAAATACGTACGCGTATTTATAGCTAGCGTAAATACTAACCCTACTATAGCTATTATAGTAGCCGAACTTTACGCCTACGAATCTGCTAAATTTATAATACTAGGCACCTCCCCCTATATAGTAATAGTAGTTAACTACGCTATTCCAGCGCTTATAATACCTAAATAGAATACTTTAAGGTAACGAATAGATAGCGAACTTCTTAGGTTTAGCCGGTACGCTATATAATTAATAAAGTATAGCGAGACTCTTTTTAGAATACCCTACTAATAGAATAGCGGTATATAACCCTTATAAGACCCTCCCCCCTTAACTAGTACCTAATAAGCGCTTAGATCTAGATAAAATTATAACCTTTATAAAGGCCTAGAATCCTATAAAGAAGTAGACCGGAGAGCTATATAATCTATTAGACGATAAACTATAAATCTTTCTAAATCTCTGCTACTATAATAGTATCGAACCTAATTAATTCTACGCCGTCCTTCTATAAATTCTTACTAAGCGCGCAGAGCACTACTATATTAACTATATCGGTATATCTAACGACTTCGCTACTATATATATAAAGCTAAAGACCTATTTTAAAATAAATACGAATTACTAGTAATACTATAATAACTAAACGACGATTAACTTTAATCGGCTGCGAAACGATAAAGATAATATCGATAAAAGCCCCCGAGATATTCTCTATATACTATTAAATAAACTCTAGCTATACTAACGCGTCCTTAACCCTAGATATAAAAGCGATAAAATCTTAAAAATAATTATTATTAGAGCTTATAAGGGTATACTAGAATTCGAGCACGCTTTCTATATATTAGCAGCTCCCTATAAGAAGCTGGTCTAAGACCTCCGTTCGTCCCTAGAACTTAGCTTAAAGCGAAGTACTAATAATTAGTTTCTCTAGAACTAATAGGACCCTAACTATAATAATACCTATTATCTCGACTATCGATATAATAATAACCGCTAACGAGGCCGACCTTCTAACTTCTATAGAAACTTTAAAGGGAACTTTAGGGGTAACTATTATAGTAATAACCGTTACCGGGGTAATAACTATAGCCTATACTAACCCTTCCGAAAAAAGTGCTTTATATATAGTAAAGAAGGTTACTAGTTTATAAAGTATACCCCGGAAGAGAGGTAGAGATCTAGGAGCTAGTATCTAGCGTACTATAAGTATAACGGGGAGCTAGTTTCCGAAAAAGGCTTTATAGCCTTTTTAGCTAATTATAAAGGCTATAAGGTCGCTTATAGGCTACCGGCGGATAAGGACGATAAGGATATCGGCAGCTACCCTTATAATAATAAGATAGAAGCTACGGGATACTTAATAAACTTAATATTCCTCTACTCGATTTCTATTAACGCCGATAATAAGGAAATTAGCTATAAGGATAAAAAGGCCCTTACTCCGGCTTTATAGTTTATTCTTAAAGGTCGATACTCCCGGACTAGATTCTAGGGTATTATTCCTAATATAAGCGCTACCGAGTTCTCTATAATAGGCTATAACTAATATCTAGCCTTAAATCGCAAAGACCCCTCTATAGAACTAAATACTTCCCGGGCTAGCAAAGCTCTAATAAAATTCGGTAAAGGCTTATAATCGTCGTCTCTTAGCGCTATTATAGTTAACACGCTTATCGGGTATATTATATTTTATATAGTTAATGCCCTAATACCCTTCCTTCTTTATATATAGGATATAGATAAACTAAGCGTTTACTTTAGGAATACTATAAACGAATTAGTCCGAACCGGCGAATAGGGTAAAAAGAGAATTATACTAGTAGTTCGTAAGTAGGGCTACCCTTAGTTCTTCTTATTAAAATCGGAAGCCGGCGCATTCTTTAATAAGATAAAGCTGTAACGTCTTTATAAACGCTTCGGGCACCTATTTATTAACCGTTTATTACGCCTTCTTAGGAACGCTAGTTATAATATCGATTATACGGTTCTAGAGGTTATTATAAAGTTTTACTACTACTGCTAGATATATAGCGCTACTCCCTATCGATTTAAATTTACCCTTAAGGATAATTTAAACTTTAATTATAAGCTTATTATAGATGTAATATATCTAGTTAGAAAACCTATACTTTACGCTATAAATTTATTAATATTATTCTAGGTAGCTCGGTTTTTTACCTCCCTTTCGACGAAAGATATATAGGAAGCGCTATAAATAATATAGATTAATATATACTTAGGACCCCCTAACTAGCTAATTTATAATACCGGAATAAACTTCGCCTCGGTAGAGTTTAGAAATAAGGCTAGAATAATAGGAATTATATATAAATAGGTTCTTATAGAAGCTTATTAATCTATTAGTAAGGTTAAGAGATATTATATACCCCTCCGTTACGCTTTTAAGATACTTTTTACTAAACTAAATAATATCTTTAGTAAAGATACTATCTTATAGATAGCTATAAAAGCTATAAACGATATTATAGGCCCGGATAGTCTTATACCTATACTACTTATCTTCGGAGCTTTTCCCCGAATAAATCTAGATTCGCTACTATCGCTATCGACCTTAAAATATACGGAGGTAATAGCGAAAGTAATAAGTACGCTATAGAAGCTTTTAGTAGAAAGATAGATTAACGAAGCTATTTATACTCGAAATAGCCTAGATATAAACGATTAGCTAGCGCTACCCCTTTAAAGTAAAGTATAAGTTTAGCGGGAGAAGGAGGGCTAATAGGGTTTATATAAACTATTAGCTATTAATAATTACGATTTTACTTTAAACCTATTTAATAGCCCCGTTAAGTTTCGATCTACGCTTATTCGCTTATATTATCGTAAGGATACTAACCCCGAAATACCCGGGTTCTTAAGCTAAAAGCCTATAATTTCTACTATTACGCTACCTTTTATTAAGCCCCTAAAGCTTTAGAAGAAAGGACGATTACCCGGATTAAAAAATAAACCGAAGCCGACTACCTTTATAACTTAGAAAAAGAGGGAAAACTATAAACTAGCCCTAAAACTATAACGGGATAGCGTAATTATAAGCCCTAGCGATTTATTTAAGGAGTTAGATACGAAGGAAATTACGGAACTAATTAGCCGGGGAGTCTTCCGATTCGAGCGCTATAATAAGGAAGTTTATAAGCGATATCGCTTATTTAAAGCCTAAATAATACGCGAAGTTAAGGGAAAGAATAAGAAGCTATACGAGAAATCTCGCTTTATTATTTAAGGGTATAACGATAAAGGTAAAGAGAAGATTTTAATTTAATCGCTTATAATTTAATATATTAGCTAACGCTTACTTACTACTCTCGCCCCTTTAATAACGAAGATAGGAATACTAGTAGAACTTTGCGATATTACTTAGGCCTATCCCTAATCGAAGTTAGAACTAGCCCGGATTATTCTAGCGAAACTACTCCGGGAACTCGAAGCTAGATACCCGCCGGGGATAATTATACGTATTATAAAACCTCTCTATAGTATTACCGAGGCCGGAGTTTACTAGTAAATAATATATTATAAATACTATCGCGTAGAACTCTAAATAAAGACTTCTATATATAACCCTTATCTTCTAGTTATAGACGGCTAGAAGGACGCTTTCGGCTTTATCGGGATATAGACTAACGATACCCTTATACTCGGAACCCCGAGGTTCTCGGTAATAAAGGAGGAGAAGATCTAAGAAGTAGAAATTAGGTATAAGGCGAAAACGAAACTATCGCTAGAAATACCCCTGGAATTTAATAGTACGAGAGTATCGATATTATATAACGGATCTATCGATATAAGATAGAAGGGATAAAGGGCTAAGATTAAGATTATTAATTCTATAATACCTAACTATATATAGCGCTATCTTAAGTAGCGGGCTTATAGCGCCTACCTAGCTTCGATTTATTAACTAGAGGCCGCTTTCGATCTATTAATTATAATATAGATCTAGAAGCTAGAAAAGAAAGATTGCAAGATATTAAATAAACGCTTAAAGTAGTAGATAGAGAACCTAGATAAGGGACTCTATTATATCGCTCTAGATCTATTAATAGCGAGACTAATTATATTTATAAACAGCTTATTCGCAAATAACCGAGACCTTAGTTCCTAGATTAGATTTATAATCGCTATAGTTAATAAGGAGAAGGGCGATAATAATATATAACGAAGATTACGCGGGAATATACTATACTAATCGTTAACTAAGTATAAACGGGTTATTAGGAGTATTTTAGCTTTAGAGATCTACAGAATAGTAAATAAATTCGATATCGGCACTATAATCTCTTCTACTCTAAAGATAATTACTAACTCTCTCGAACTGCCGGCGATCCTACTTACGATCTATATAAACTTATACTCGCTATATAAGTGCTTTATAAAGCTCGGGACTATAAAAGAGAAGCGGCTAATAATTAATATTATATCGCTGCGATAATTATATAAGAAACGCGAGATCTATAAAGTACGATAGATTAACGGAAATAATAACCCGGCTAACGCTCTAACGAAGATATTACTAAATAAGGCCTTAGAGCGATTTATAGCTATAAATAAGTTAGTGATTTATATAGAGGGGTATATAGAACGGGACTAGGTATAAAGATATAATAGATAATAGATTTAGAATAAATAGATAAGATTATAACGAGTATTTGCTTTAAAGAGTTTTAAGGCTAGGGATAAGGATATTACGATAAGAAGAAAAGTTGCTAGTATAGATTAGGCACTAAGCTATAAAGGGTAGGCGGTTAAAGGAACATTAGGCAGCCGGCAGAATCCAGCCTATATAGGGTTACTTCTGCTACCTGCGATAGCTTCCAGAACTTAGACTTTAAGCTACTACTATATATACGAATAAATGATATTTATAACAGATTCGTACGTTCTGTAAACCGTACGGTAAAGCCTAACTAATACTATCCTTTACTATAAATCCGCTTATTATAAATCCGAGCCCTAGTAATACTATTTATAAAGCTATTCCTTAATATCCCCGATATGCTCTAGTAATAAAGTAGCTAGGGTAGAGTATACCCCCCCTTATTCCCTTATTATTATACTTATAGCAGCTATATTAAGGAGCTTTAAACCCCTTTATAGGAGTAATAAAAAAGTATAGTATTTTCTTCCCTTTACTTAAGCAGATTAACTTTAATACTTTCGTTTTATATTTTATAGCGCCCGTTTATCTACGCCCTTTATTAAAGTTCGTTATTATATGCACTATATATATTATATAAAACTGTAGAAGTCTTATAGGCGTGATAAAGCCTATAAGCCCCTGTGAATATAGCTGTGAAGAAGGTGTTTTAGGGGTAAATAGAAGAGCTTTTAGAGGATACGAGGTAAAGTGCTTATAAATCTAGGTATAGAATAAAGAGTTAATTATTCCTTATACTTCTAGTACGTAAACTAGAGGCGGTTCTATCTATTCTATATATATAGAAGAGTTTAAGGCCCGAGTGCCCTAAACGGAGAGAAAGAAGACTTTAAGCGGAGGAATAAACCCTCCGAAGCTAACTTTATATAAAAGGTATAAACGCTATCGCTCGGAAGCTATAGGATCTAAGACGATCTATACGGAGATCTATAATTATAAGGCTTAGAAGGGAAGGTATATAATTATAATAAGCTAAAGCGTAATACCGATAGCTGCCGAGAGCTTATTATAGCCGAAGTATAGCTACTAGGTTACCGAGGCGTTACTATAGCGTTACTAATGCTAAGCCGAAGCGTTACCGATTATAGCCGAATAATAGCTAGAAGGCTATCTATAGTAACTAGGTAATAGCGACTATAACTATTATATTAGGGGCACTATAGGTATTAGAAAGTAAAGTATAGGGTATTAATCTAGGCTTAATTAGGCTTAATTTTAATACCCCCTTTATAATTAAACTTTCTTTTAGGTGCTAGATCCTTTAAAAGGTTTAAAAACCTTCTAGAAGGGGTTTAAGGCGTAATAGGCGCTTAAAGACTTTAAATTTAGGTACTAGCAGTAGTTTAGTTAAGCCGTCTATAGGTATTTTTAAAGTTTCGAGGTAGCTAATTTTTAGAAGGCCTTTTATAACTTTACTCCGAATAAATTCGAAGTATACTAGAGTATATTTTATACGGCTATAGTATTTAGGGTCCTTTAAGGTAGAAATAGCGTTCTGAAAGTCGCTATATAAAGGGGTAGGTTTTAAAATAGGTCTCTAAATTTCAGAAAACAGGCCTTTAACCTATAGAACTTCTCTAGTTACCTCTATAATAGCATTATACTTAGCCTTTAAAGTTAAAAGGGCGATAGTACTAGATCTCTTCGATTTCTAGCTAGTAACGCTCCTATAGTAGTAAATTAGGTACTTATAGGTTAATTTAGCTATTATTTTATAGCCGGTAAAGTTACTATCGCTATAAGCTATAAGTTCTAGTAATTCGTCCTTGCCTCTTAGCCTAAGGCTATAGTTTATAATACCTTTAATATTGGTTAGGCTTTACCGTACGGTTTACAGAACGTACGAATCTGTTATAAATATTATTTATTAGTGTGTGGTGTTGGCTTGGTTGTTCTCTAAGTCTAAGTTGTAAAGCTATCGCGGGCGGTAGAAGCGAACCTAAATAGGCTCGATTCTGCCGTCTGGCTATTCGGCTAGACCGCCTTCCCGATTAGGCTTAATGCCTAATTAACACTAGTAGTCTTTTACTTTATCGTAATAGCTTCGTTTCCAGACCCGAACCTCCTTAAGACCGGAACCTCCTTAAGAATTAAACCTTCCTATAACCTATTGCAAATCTATTGTATAGTTTCCTCCGTATTCCCGGGTCCTATACCCGAGAGCTATAATCTCTATTCTTATCGAAAGATCTATCTGCGAAGTCTATTTCTATCTTTATCTCTATAAGGTTATTCGTCTCGATAGCTAGATCAGAAACGGCTTCTAAGGGGTCGATAGCTTCTATTTTAGCCTTCTAGATCTTCTCTTCTTTAGTAGCCGAGGGTACCGGTATATCTAGTACGGGGGTATCTCGTGGATAGGTAATTAGCTGCCGTTAGGTTACGTAATAGTTCGTATGTGAAGGTTGGTCGTTAACTTCGATTGTCTTATCTGTGGCTTCGTTGTCTGGGACTTCGTCTGGGGCTTCGTCTAGGGCTTCGTCTGGGGCTTCGTCTAGGGCTTCGTCTTCTGCTTCGTCTGGCTATTCCAGGGCTTCGTCTGCTGCTTCGTCTGGCTATTCTAGGCACTTTTCCATCTTTATAACCTTTAGAATTTGCGGTATAAAATAGCCTCTTCGTAGGCTAGTATAGATACCTCTTTTATAGAGAAAGATCTTTATCTCGTACTTTTAGTTTAGTTCGATAAGGCTAAATATCTCTTCGTCCTAGCCCTCGAAGTCTTCTTAGAAGTAGATTAGCAGCTCTTCGTCTATAGCTCGGCGCCGGCCGAGGTCCTTTAGAATTCTAGTAGCGTATATAGTCGCGCTAACTTTATCGAGGTCTTCTTTTATAACGGGGGTAGTCTAAAGGTCTAGATTAACTTTATCCCAGCCTGCTTTATAGACCTATAAGGTTTCGCGTAGTTCGGCTATATACTTATAATTCGAAATACTCTAAGAGCCTGCTATTATAGTTATAAGAGAAGACGTTCCTATACTGCACTTATCGACTAACTACTAGTACGTTTAAGATTATTTACCTATAGATAGTAGTCGCCTAGATTTATAGCGCGGTAGTCTAACCTTTACTAGTCTCTTATTATAGGCGTAGCTCGATTAAGGAATAGGGTTAAGATTAACTAGTCGAGTAGGTAGGAAATCGAAGGTTAAGTTTATAATCTGTTTAGGGAAAGATAAGGTTGCGAGTAGTTTATAGAAGGAAAGTTTGAAGTTATAGTCGTCTATAGGGAGGTAGAGGTCTTATAGTTGCTTTATAAGTAAATTAGTTACTTTAAGAGTAAATTGGTTTCGCGGTCTCGTGGTTTTATAAGGAGGAGGTTTATGGTTTTAAGGTTTCGTAGTCTTGTGATTTCGTGAGGAGGTTTGTAGTTTCGAGGTTTCGGGTAGTTTGAGAAGGAGGGAGGGTTTCTGTCGCCGCGAGTAAAGTTTTCGGCGATAGTTTCTGCGTAATAGGGCGCGCGATTGATTAATTGATTGGGTTGCCGCGAGTAAGGTTTTCGGCGATAGTTTCTGCGTAATAGAACGCACCTTTAGATTGTAAAACTTCTCTCTATAGATACGTGTCGGCCGTTAGTTAATTTCGAGTTATCGCTTTCGCAGTAGCGGCTTTATAATAGCTATCGGCTAGGTCTTTATTTTCTTTTAGAAGTTTCCGTAATAGATAGATATCTAATCGTAAACTTTAACCTTAGTATAGATCTTGCAACTCGTTTAGGCGCTAAATAGCCTGTAAAGGAAGTCCTAAATTAGCGGCTAGCGATTATAAGAGCGTTCTATCTCTTCTTCCCTTGCTATTAGAGATTGCTAGTGCAATTACTAATTAGTATTGGTTAGGCTTTACCGTACGGTTTACAGAACGTACGAATCTGTTATAAATATTATTTATTAGTGTATAGTGTTAGCTTAGTTATTCTCTAAGTCTAAGTTGTAAAGCTATTGCGGGCGGTAGAAGCGAACCTAAATAGGCTCGATTCTGCCGTCTAGCCATTCGGCCAGACCGCCTTCCCGATTAGGCTTAATGCCCAATCAACATTTAAGGTATTTAAATAGTAATTTAGCTGCTATAAGGTACTATTTCGAAGGCTTTTATATATACCTTAAGAGGAATTAAACTACGAAAGCTATATCGGAGCGAGACTCGATTATAGTATATATTATAATACCGTTTAAGCTTTAAAATTCTTTAGTTTTAAATTAGTTTAGTACTTTTTTAAGCTAATTAAGGCTTAAGAGCTCTAGCTGTAAAGGTACCGATATAAGGGCTGTATTAATAAGACCGAAGTATTAAAGAGCAGCTTTAATATACTGCCGCTATAAAATCTATAAAGTTTTTTTAAGTTTATCCTATAGGATCTCGACGCTTGAAAAGAATATAGTAATATTTAAGTTTTCGATTTCGAAGGCTTTATTTAAACGCTTCTTTAGATTACTTATAGCCCTTATAAAAGGGCTAAATAAAAGGTAGTTATCGATATAGCTAATAATAAATATACTCTATTAGGTGCTATAGTATATAGCGGAATTAGAGATTAGAGGCTTAAAATTTAAGCTCTTTAGAAGGCTTCTAAGCTTAGTTTACTATTAACGGGGAGATTATTTTAGGCTATATAGGGCCTTAACGATCTAAATTACCTAATTTTCTTTAGGATTCTAGCTAAAGCGTTCTAAAAGATCTTCTAGGCTTAGATTAGCCTTTAAGAGCTCTTCTAAGCTTAAAGGAAATTCTATATAGAAGTCCTCCTCTATATCTCCGTTTAGAAAGGCCCCTATAAAATCGATTTACTCGATTTCCTAATCTAAGCGGGCCGCTAGGGCTAGCAGAATTCGCTAGGTAAGTAGAATAAAGGTACTAGTAAAGGTTTTAGTATAGTTAATACCGGGAACCTATTAAAAACCTTTAGTTATAAGGCGAGCCTTATATTTAGCTATATAACCCTTTTAATTTAGCTTTCGTTTTAAACCTTATCGATAGGTAATAAGTTTCTTCTTTAAAAGAGATTACTTAATAAAGCGGAAGGTTCTCTTTTATAAGAGTTACTATAACTCTTTTAGTAAAGCTTAAATCTAATAAGGGGAGTTAGGGGTTTTTAACGCTTATTTAAGGGTATTTAGCTTTAATATTTAGTAAACGAGGTAGTAAATTAGTTCTGTAATATCCGGTATAGGCTAATTAGGACTAGTAGGTTCGTTATTTTTATTATAGAGCTCGAATTCTAGCTTTTCGCTTAGCTTAAGAGTAGGAATAGGAATTTCTAAGCGCTATAATTACTTAAGCTCTGCTTCTAGTTTAATTATAAGCGGTTTAGGAGCTATAGAGGGCTTTAAAGGGCCTAGGGAGCTGTTAAGCAGTTTTATTTTTTCTTGTTTATCCTCGAGAGTAAAGGGCTTATACTCTTCTGCCCCCTTTATAACTATTAAAGGCTTACCTTCTCTAATAAGTATTATAAATTTAAATAGCCTAATTAAGCTAGTTTTAAGAACTCTTTACTATTAAATAAAGTAAACTAAAAAGGTTTTAATACTTAAAATAGCTAGTAATAGTATATCTTCGGTATAGAGAGCGAGCTTTTAACTTTTAACTCGGTACTTATAAAGTATTAGGGCTAAATAGCGCGAGCTTATAACCTTATAAGATAATAGATTAGGTATATTAGGGGCCTAATTAGGCTATACCTTATTAAAGAAGGCCTAGAACGGAGAGATATCGCGATTTATTATAGTAGTTTTATTAATTAGCTTAACGATCGCTAGAAGAATATAGTACTAGAGGTATTAAAGAAGATTACTAGCTAGAAGAGTAGCGCGTAATCTATCTATTATAACCCTTATAGAGCGTTCTGTAAAACCGTTTTACTCTAGGGTATAAGGGCTCGAAGTACTAAATTTAATACCTTTTCGAGCGAAGTAAGCCCTTATTAGGGCGTTAGCAGCCTTTAATCTACTATCGAAGTAAAATTCCCCGGGGTAATAGCTATATTAGTTTTTAAAAGATTTAAATAAATCCTTTATACCCTAGAAAACTTCTATAGCTTCTCTATTTTATAATTAAAGAACCTAGCAATAGTAGGACTTTCGGTTTACTAGAATTAGCCCTATAGGGCGTTTATTCTATAATAAAGGGACGATTTTAAAAGTATCGCCCTCTATACAATCTAGAATCTTCTAAGGAGTAGTAATAGGTTTTATATTTAAGCGCCGAACCGCTTTAGTTTTAGCGTACTCCTTATACTAGATATTAGAGGCTTTAATTATATTTAGATTTAGGATTCTAGTAGATAGCCTAGCTATCTTCTTTAGAAGGTTAAGGCCTATATGCCCTAAGCGTAAGTATTAGAGTAAGACGGCCTTTAAAAGCTTCTAATAACTAGAAGGTTTAGTTTTAGATAGTAAGGTGCTTAAAGCTAATAGGGCTTTTAATCCGTTAGGGGGCTTTATATAGGAGGATAGCCCTAGGGATCTAGTAGCTAACGGGGCTAAAGGAATAGAAGAGGGCTCCGGGTAGGAGGATAGCTTTAAAATCCTATTATTTTTATACGAAGGCTTACTTAGGCCTAATCGTAAGGGACCCTTTAGGGGCCTAGGGGCTTTAACTCTAGCGTAATAGAAGTAAATAGAAGGTTAGGTAGGCTTTAGCTTATCTTTAAGCCGAAGAAAAAAGCTTAAAGAATTAAACTTTAAAAGGGTAAACGTATAATTATTAAACCCTATTAGCTTTTCGCTATTAAAGCGCCTTTTAGCGTTATAGTACTTAATACTACTAAAGATATTAATTTAGAATTAGGGAATATATAGTACGTTTTTAAGGTTAATAATACTATATTTTAAGGGGTTCTCGCTAACTATTATAAAAAGGGTTATAGAACCGATTCTAATAAGTATTAGCATACCTCCGCTAATTATTATATTCTTTAGTTAACCTTTATTAGGCTTATAGTTCGAAAGCTAGGCCTTATCGTTAGCGATATATATTATAGATCTAGTATTATAGAGCTAGACCGGTAGCTTATAGTATTAATATATATATAAGTATTTAAAAGGTTTAAAAGGTTCTAAAGCCTTAAAAGCCTTCTTAGCACAGTAACTATATCTACTTAAGCCCTCCGAATCTTCGTTATCCGAATCTATATCGTAAGCGCTATTTTCTAGGCTAAAGTTTATAGTATAAGCGAAATCGCCCGAACTATTATCTTTATCCTTTTACTTTTTCTTTTACTTATTCTTCTATTTAGAAGAACTGCCTTTAAAAGGTTCTTCCTTTTATTTACCCTTGCCCTTACCCTATTACTACTAGTTCTTAAACTTCTTAAGGCTTAAAGACTTCTTTTTAGAACTATATAGCCCTATCTTAATATCTTTATTAGCCGAAACTCGAAGTTCTTCTAGTATATCTACTATATAGAAGGCTAGATTTAAGCGGAAGCTAGGGCTAAAAGCCCTATTAATTCGAATCGAGTTATAAGTATAGCGTATCTAATCGCTAAACGAGGATTCTAGTACTTTTAAGTAAACGTTAACCTAATCTTCCTTTAGAATTTAAACGCTTAAAGCGTTTAAGCGGGATAGGGTATTATTAAATTTAGAATTAAATTCCGTAATAGAGCCTATAAAACCCTAGAACGAGAGGGAGTAAAATTCTCTATAAAGGGTTTTACGCTAGAAAGATTATATCGGGGTATATTAAGCGATAAGTTACTAATAAGCTTATAAGGGGTTTTAAATTTAGGAGATAATACCTTAAGGTATTAGAGCGTAGCTATCTCTAATAATTATTAGTATTATAGCTTATTCGATATCGGGAAGGCTAAGTATTAAATAAGGGTTTAAGATAAATTTAGGGTAAGAAATAGCTTTAAATACTATTTCTAGGGCCTATTGCTACTATTTATAGTTCTTTAAGCCTTTAAAGCGCTATTCTTTAAGAATTAAATAGGCGCGCTTAGTAATTTCTCGGCCTAGAGAGCCCTAAAAAGTAAAGGTAGTAATAGGGGGAGTAGTAGGTATTAAGGGCTCCGGAATAGCTTAAGTAGGTATAGGAGCGAGAGCGGGAGTAGGCTATAGAGGGTTTAGGGGCCTTATAGCAGCGGCTTAGGTAGCGAAAGCCTCCCGGATAGTAGTAGCGATTATAGAAGCGATAATATTTCGGACTTTAGTAATTTAGTTAGCAAAACGCTAGTTATAGTAGGTCCTAAACTCTTAAAGGGCGTTATTAACGATCCTAGTAATCTATTTAGGACTAAGAAGCCTAGAATTTAAGTTTATAACCCTAGAATTTAGGTCTATCACCTGCTATTATAGCAGGAGCCGGTAGTTATAGTTGCTAAGAGCTATCGGGTCTATAAGCATTTTAGGGGCTTAAGGGAGCTTATTATTTAGCTATCTTTTAGTAGGATAAGCGCTAAAAGGAAGGAAATAGCGTATTAGTCGATAGCGGGGGTAGTAACTAATTTAGTTTATTATATTAGAGATATAACGACTAGGGAGTTAACTAGGGTATTATATCTAGTAACGTAGAAAGGTAACTACCGTAGTATAGTAGTTTAAGCAGTAGATTTATAATTGTAAATGCCGTAGTATACTATAGTAAATGCTATAATATAAAATATATATCTAAGAAGTAAGTGTAAAGTAACTATAATTAGCAATAGTAATTTTAGCCTAGTGTAGCCGAAGTAAGAAAAGCGAAGAGGGTGCGAGTTCGAGTAGCTAGATAAAAGATAAAAATAATTTTTTTACTTTTATAAAACGCAAAAATCGGTAAGGTTAGTATAGCAGAGTTCCTAAGAAAGATTCTTTCCCGGGCTTATAACTTATAAAACTATAGAAGTCTTATAGGCGTAATAAGGCCTATAAGCCCCTATAAATACAGCTATAAAGAAGGTGTTTTAGGGGTAAATAGAAGAGCTTTTAGAGGATGCGAGGTAAAGTATTTATAAATCTAGGTATAGAATAAAGAGGTAATTATTCCTTATACTTCTAGTATATAAACTAAAGGCGGTTCTATCTATTCTATATATATAGAAGAGTTTAGGGCCCGAGCGCCCTAAACGGAGAGAAAGAAAACTCCGAGTAGAGGAATAAACCCTCCGAAGCTAACTTTATATAAAAGGTATAAACGCTATCGCTCGGAAGCTATAGGATCCGAAACGATCTATACGGAGATCTATAGCTATAAGGCTTAGAAGGGAAGGTATATAATTATAGTAGGCTAAGGCGTAATACCGATAGCCGCCGAGAGCTTATCGTAGCCGAACCGCAGCCGCTAGGTTACCGAGGCGTTACTATAGCGTTGCCGATGCTAAGCCGAATAGCAGCCGAATAGTAGCCGGAAGGCTATCTATAGCAGCTAGGTAATAGCGACTGCAGCTACTTATACTAGGAGCACCGTAGGCACTAGAAAGCAAAGTATAGGGTACTAATCTAGGCCTGATTAGGCCTAATTTTAACAAATAATATCTAGTAATCTCTAGTATATATTAATCTATAACGTATATAAAGTCTACTACGTTTCTTTAATACTTATAGATTTTAGGAACTTCGCGCCTTAGAACGCTATCGCCTAATTTATAATATAAAGAACTAGGCGGCTAAGCAGATATATTATATTAACTAGGATTTTATAGTTAAATTTGCAATCGTTACGTAGAGTAAATTTAAAACGTTTTAGCGCCGGTATATTTATTTAATATTAATAATATACTTTTATAATCTCCGCTATAGCTTATCTATTAATATCTAGATAACTAGCTTTCTTAAGGAGTCGGTATAGCCGGTTTATTACTAGATATCCGAACCGATAATATTATCTCTTTATCTCTATTTCTAAAAGGAAATTATATAGTATTAGCTATTTTATTAAGGAAGAACTATAAGTATCCTTATTTCCTTAGTACTAGTACGCTAATCGCACTATCGTAGCTAATTATTTCGTCCTTAATATTATTATAGTATACTTTAAGTCGATCTATATCTGCTAGATAGAGTATAAATAGCGTTTATATATCGATAATATAAAACTTTATATATCCGATTAGAGTGTTTACCTCTATAATACCTATCGAGTTAGTAACTTTCCCGTTATTAAATTTAATTCGAGTAGATCCTATAGTTATCGCATTAATCTTATAGCTTAGATCTTAATATTATAGAGCAAGGACCTACTTATATCTAGCTATAGAGACTATTAAGGCTCCCGTATCCGGCAGAATTCTTTAGAAATAGGTTTAATTATACATATTAACTAGGATAAACTAGCTAGCTATAACGGTCGTTTTAGCCTTAAAGATATCGTATCCTGTTAGCTAGTAGATAAAAGATTCGTTAGCTAATAGATTAACACTTAAAAAATGCATCTTAGTATTACAATCGTCGTTATTTTTCTCGTCGTGTTTATAAAATTTATCCTCGTCCTCGTCCTTATTATTAATTTCACAACCTTTAAAATCATTTAGGAAAGCTATAAAGTCGTCCTTATAACCCTCGTATTCGTATTATATTAAGTAACTTATCTTAGCCGAACGTCGTTCGTCTATAGAATATTTAGTTAACTAGTATCCTTCCTTTCTTATATATAAAATATCTCTTATTCTATAGCCTATTCTTATAAATATCGTTATTTCCTCTACTAAAACGACGGAAGTTTAAGCTTTAGCTATTACTAAATCCTCGGCTAGGGAAGCCTTATAATAGTCGTCTTTCGCGGTTATTATAACTATAATCGACGTAGTATTAGTCTTAAGCGTCTTCTATAACGTTAATCGCTATAGTACGATTAACTTATATTTCTACTACGGATCTTAAATCCGAAAACAACTCTTCGTATAGTTATACTAGCTTAAAGAGGGCTATTTCTAGCTCTAGTACGCCTCTGTAAGCTTTAATAACTATTATTCGTAGGTTATCCTCTCCCGTATAGTTTAATCCTAGTACCCGTTAGTATAATTATAGCCTATCGAGTATAATTCGCAGGATATCGTATAGATTACTATCGGGGTTCTATATTCTCGTCTTTACAAACGTCGTTATTATCTAATCTATATAATCGTACTAGTAGTTAAAGTCTATATCGAAGTGCGTTTTAATCTTTAAATATACTATTATAAACTTATTAGTTTTATTTATATAATAAAGGTAGTATACCTCTGCGCGATCTCTAAGCATTCGAGGAAATACTATATAGAATTAACTAGGTTAGATCTTAGCGTAATAGCAGATATTAAAGAATATCTTTATCTTATTATCTAATAGGTCGTATAGGTCCCCCGAGTACTTCTAAGTATACTAGAAGGTCTTAATAAACTATACGGACCTCGCAGGGTCTAGCTATTCGTTAGGAACTTACTATAAGGGAAGTAATTTATAAGGGTTATACTTAATATTTAGTAGTAGCTATAGTGCCGCGCTAGCGCTCTATACGTTAGCTAGGTATAGCGTATATCTCTAATATAAGTTTTATCTCTATCTATCTATTAGTAACGGCCCTAGTTATTACTTAACTATCGGCAGCACAGTTCTATAAGGGTTTTATAAAGACGGTAGCTGCATTAATAGTATTAAAGGTAGGCCTAACTATAGGCCTAACTGCAATAGTTATATAACCGGGTCTATTAGTTAAACTAGTTTAGGCGAGTTAGCTTAAGATTAGGCCGATTACTACTACTGCTATTCCTATAGAGTTAGTTATCTCTCTCCTAGTATCTCCGATAGCGTATTAAGATTTATACGATATTCGTTTATATATAATTCTAGTGCTAGAGGGACGTTGCAAAGCTCTATATCGATCTATAGTAATCGTTCTTCTGCTTATACTAGGGCATATAGTTATAGTGCTACTAGTTGATTATTCCGCCCTATAAATATGCCTCGCGTATATAGAAAATTCTTTAATAATCGCTAGTATAGCGCCGGTAGCCGCTCGAATATCTCTAGGGTCTACGTAGTAAAGTCCTCTCAGTACGCAACGAAGAGGTCGTTATTATATAAGTTTTACTATGTATAACTCGCTAACGTGCTCGCTAATCGTATAATTAAATATTCTTCTATAGCGTTATACGCGGGGCTTATAAACTATAGTCCCGCGTTAATATAGCTATAGTATATTAGGTCGAATATCGTATTCTCGAGCAATTTATTAATTTAATATCCTCTAATAAGGATAGAGTCTTCAGCTTCGGCTATAATTATCAACGGCTCTTATAAAGGAAGATAATATAGAAAAGGAAATTGCAAAGGAAGATAGTAATCAATAACTTTCGCAAAGGAAAATAGTAATTAACAGCTTACAGCTCTTACAAAGGAAAATTATAATTAACGGCTCTTTGTAAGGATATATCGGGCAAAATAAAGGTTTTTAATAAAAGGATTAAGTTAAAGAAAATAGGGCAAAGAAGCAAGATATCTAATTTAGTTCGCCGCGCTTTAATATCAGGCTTTGCCGGCTGCGCTTTAATATTGTCTTTATAATAAGGTTTTAGCAAGTTCTTTCTCGATCTATCGCTTATACGTAATTAACGCTTACCGCCCAAAGTGCAACGAATATATAACAGGGAATATTATAATCTTTAGTTAGTCTTCGTAACGGTTATCCAGGGGTCTAATAATTAAAAAGGCCTATAGAGATAACTTATTGCTATATTTAGCACTTAACTAGTATAGAGGATTTAATTTGCATTAGGGAAATCTACACGCATTAGTCTCTTTTACCTTACAGATCTATAGTGCCTATAACTACTAATTAGTATTAGTAGGGTCTTATATATACGATTATCGTCTTTATAGTTTATATATTATTATTGTTATTTCTTCTAAGTTCTAACCTAGAGAGGCACGCTAGGAAGGAAATAGCTAAGTACGAAGTATGCAATATAAGGAAGGAGCTAGCGCTAACGGAAGGTACGGCCGTGCGATAGCCGTAACCGCAACAGTATCCCACTATATATCCCAATCCCTTCACATCTCACCTCGAGATAAACTTGAACCTTCCCACAGGGTTGTCATTCGAATGACAGGCAACGTCATATCACATCCCATCCGACTAGTTTCCAGCCTCCTCCATCTAAACTCCAGCGACATTGCCTGCCACCCAGCTCGTCATGACCGTTCTCAACCTCGTCCGCTTCCTCAGCAGCTCTTACGCCTCAGGAGAGCTATGGCCTCCCTGAATCCTGCTGCAATCGCCTGTTTGTATATCCTTTATAGGATTCTGAGGCCATTCTGGCCACTGCCACCGGAGCTACAGGAGCACTCGCGGTAAGATCGAGTAGCCTCCACCATCACTTTGAGGCCTGTGAAGAGTATCAGTCCATTCCAGGGTCCACAGGTCATCTACACGCTTGCCCCCTTCTTCTGCGGTATGTGATCATACCGGTAATTACATTCTAGAGGTCTGTTCTGAGCAAAGAGCTTGCAGTTGGTCCATGACGCCTAAAATGATCTTTAGTGGAATTGCGTTTCTTGGGGTATTTCGTTTCTATCTCACACCACCTACCTACCTAGGAGAGTGCCTCCTTTCGTCAAATACAGAGTTGATCATGTACCCCTGCAATATTTAGGTTACTACACCCTGCTTTCGATCCTTACCCTCTACGCCTCCATATTCAACCCCGGTCTATGACTGCTTGCATGTCTTAGTATTATGGCTCTTACGCCTAAGAGTGGGAGACAGAGGAATCCGCTGCATGAGGCCTGCATGATGCCCTTGACTTTCAACTGCCGATTAGCACGCACTTATTAGATAGCATAACTGGCCTACAATGACAGACACGCCATATGATCAAGCTGACTACCAATACTCCATCCTCGGAGTCTCCTCCATCCCCAATGCCTGGCTCGCCACATTGCCTCTCCCATCAATTTTCGATCACGAGCAAATCGGAGAAGCGGCGGAGAAGTCTTAAAACATACTTCGTTGCTTCAGGTCAAAAGACCTGTATATTATTATATATGTATGTATAAGTTACACCATGACGATACGTCAAGACATCTGTCTCTGACGACTCGTCCGGCCTGCCCTACTAGTCCAATCTGTCCAACTAGCCACCAAGCCCATGTCTGAAACCCACAGTTCTACCCAGTCTGGATTATGAACACGAAGGCTACCACTCCGGATGCTCGGCATGTCCGATTAATGTGCGTGAATATGACGCCGATGCCCTATTACCACGACCTTTTTGTGTCCTCTTTTCCGCTGATACGTGGCAATACTTTCACTTAGTCAATTTTGTCGGTCAGAAAGGGCGACGCAAAGATGATTTCCAGTGTATGTGCAAGACTAGCGTTCCAACCATGGTTTCCCAACCCCCCCCCCCCTTACCAAGAAGAGAAGGAAAATACCGACCCGAAACATCCCAATGATAATGACGCAGGCTAGGAAATATTGAAGACGGTGGCGGCCAATTTGCCGAGAATGACTCAGATCGCTGGTACGAGCACGTACTCCCCATGTGACTGACCTCTCGAGTTCACAGCCCGAATCAACCACCGTACCACCAGTACGCAAGGCCGGCTTCCACCTACTACCATAAAGAAGGGGCTCAGACACAATCTACCGCTGTAGTAGCTTCACTTCTCGCCTCCATCTTCTCCGTCCCCGCCTTACTCTCAGGTTGGCGATCCTCGTATCCCAACTCTGTCTTGGCCTTCAGTCCCTCGCGGAGTTTACTCTCGCCCCTCTGCATCCATACGTTCCACCCGCTCTGGCTCAGGGGCCACAGGACCTTGTTGTCCAGGGTCTCGATCCATTCCGAGTTCTTCTGCCTCTTCTTGCTGGCAATAACATCGAGCTCGGATGCGATCTGCGCACAGTAGAGCTCCATTGGCAGGTCATTAACGTCCTGGCCAAAGGGATTCTCAACCTCACGGCCAATGAACAACAGCCCGAGGATGATGTAACCGGCTGCGACGGTAGCTGGGATCGTGATCCATCCAAGGTTAATGTACAGCTGGAAGGGCAAGAGGAACACGTAGACCCAGGTAATTTGGCTGATGGCGATGGAGTATGCGATGGGGAGCGGCGTGGTCAGGACTCGTTCGGTGCCAGTGAGGACGTCGTTTAGGGCGGCGAGATTGTTGTCTGTATGTAGGTCTTGTTAGCTCTGATGATTGAGTGCTGGAAGGCCAACATCAGCGCGTAATGGAATCAAAACGTACAGGCAAGTGTCTGTTGCATAGGGATGGCCAGCTGGCCATTCTCGATAATCTCATCGACAAAGCTGGCGATGTAGCCTATGATCTCAAGAGGCAGATTGCCCAATGGTCGTACAGCCCTCTTGATAGCCTTGCGTGGGTTGCTCGTAGCGAATGAAACACCAAGATACTCGCCAGTGGCCTTCAACTTGCTGTGCTGCCGCGGGAGTGCGGTTGGAGGGGTCTCGTGGGTTGCATGAAGAGCAAGCGTATCGAGATGTCCGACCAGATTTGTAAGGTCCTCGTAGTTGGTATATGGCTCAAAGCGCAGCTTATGCTTGAGAGAAACGGCAAAGGCGACGACGAGGTTCATTGCTGTGCTGTGTGTGAGAAGCGTTAGCAAATGGACGTCAAAAAATACAACAAGAGGGGACAAAAACAAGAGACACACAGCTTGGCAAGCATGTCCTCCTCCCTACGGTCCGGACGATCCTTGGCATGGATCCAGAAACAACGTCCCAGACAGTTAGAGGCCATGATAAGTTGGGCCCAATACTTCCGACCCTCCATATACCGCTCATAGGCACTCGAATTCCGGAAGCTCAGACCAAGACTGACGACGAAACCCGTGATGGTTAGAAGGGTCGAGCTGACACCGACTAATAGCGGAACGAGATTAGTAAGTAACCAGAAACATTATATCCTGCTCTGAGGTTCTCGTGGGTACTTTACGTACGCTGAACCCTAGTGAATTCCGAGATGCATGTTATGCATGTCGCCCAACCTCCCAGGATCAATAGTGGCACAACCATCTTTGGTAGAATACTGCCGTGCATCTGCATGAACATGGGCCATTTTGAGTGCTTAAGAATATCTCGAGGACCCGTCTTGACGTTCAACAGTTAGCCAAGCCGACCGGTTCTGTAGAAGTTGAAGACCGTGTGTTGGCCCCAAGCAAGGCCAGGAGACAGGCCGCATGCGTCCGAAGGGCCGGGTGAAAAACAGTGGCAAGATAGGGTCCTTACAAAGTAGTCGTCGAGGTCTAAGTTCGAGTGGTGGCGGCTGAACGGGTTTGGGGTGTTGGCCCTCGATCGTAGTATAGACTCAACCTGCTCCAGAGGAGGGTGCTCGAGTGATGGTCGGGGATGTTGGGCAACGCCGCTGTCACCATGTGTATGATCCCCAGCGGTGGTGCTGGGGGAATGGTAGTCGCCACCTTCCGCCATGAGTGCAGCAAGCCAATGGAAGACACTCGAGCTGCGGTTTAAATCGTTCAAGTTGGAGAATTTGATCCCCTAGGGATGGTCGGATGGGAGGTGTCCAAGACAGGAGTGAATAATATGCGGCTAACAGCCACCGAAGCGAGATAAATAAGAAGGGTGCCGAGGTAATGAAGCTGAGATACTGAAGGTGGTATGGAGCGAAGGAAGTGAAAAGGAAAGAAAACCTTAGAAAAGAAGGGAAGAAGACATCTATGAACTTGAGGGAGATTGTGGGCACTGTCAAGGAGAAAAGAAAGTTGAAACCATGTAGCAGTCCCGAAGGGGAGGAAATAATTATCTTGAGTTGTCCATATTCGTGTATGTATGTACGTACTAAGGCATGTCGAGAGCCTGGCTCATCCCGGACAAGTCTCCACAGACCACACGGAGACCAGCCAATTAAGAAGATTGACGAAGGTCCGGCCAGGAAGGGGAGCAAAGGTCCATGACTTCAGGGCAGTGCCTGTGCCTCTGCATTACATGGTAGACAGATCCAGGACCCAAGACCCACCAGATTGAAGTCCACTGGTGGAGAGACAACGGTGGAAGCATCTGAAACAGAATTCTCAGGAAAAGGGGCCCGGCTCGTACCCAAGTGGTGTGGCAACCAAGGGGGGTAGGTGACATATCGAGTTAGAATAATCTAGGTATAGAGCATAGAGTACTTGCTTTGTCTTCTGCGTGTCTCCTGCGTAGCGCAGGAGGTTCGACAACTGATTCACCGAATGAGCGACGAGCTAGCTACATTGAGAGAGGTTGAAGTGGCACCTTAGGACGCTCTATTATTAGTGACCTGTAAATTGAGAACGGTTTGGTAGCATGGCGTTGCGTCCAAGCAGCTAGTTCAAGAGGATTCGACACAGCGAAGCAGGTATGTTTCCAGGTGGGTGGACGGCAAGTACAGCCCAGGGGCCAAGAGTCGACTGGGAGTTGGAGGGTGGAGGAGACCAGAAGGAAGGAAACTAGAAAGAAAGAAAAAGACACCCCCCCCTCCTCCCAGATGAAAAACACAGAAAAAAAAACAAAAGAAAGGTGGCGATTCGACTCGCAGCGAAACCTTGCATCGTACTTAGTTAGACAAGTTAGGTAGTCGGTCGTATGCCAGCCATGCAATCCAATCTCGATGACTGCGGCTCCGATGAGCGGGACCTGCGTTAGTGGAACCCCTTGAGTGTGATCTAGGCTTCATCTACACAGTAGGTATATTCCCAGTGCTGGGCCCAGAGCACGAATTCCTGAGCCAGCAAGATCGTTGTGTGCGTGGGTTTGATCGCGGGTCTAGAAAGGCTAGAAGGTTGAAGGCCCACCCATTCCCTGTTTAGGCGCCGTGTGGCCGCGTCTCTGCAGCCAGGCATGCCAGGCCAAGCCGTATGGCCAGGGGTGGTGGTGCTTGGTGAGACGAGTTCCCTTTCCCTTTTTAAAGTTTTCCCCCCTTCCGAGTGCTTCGTAATCTCATCTCATCATATTGCCTGAGGGTTTCCGAATATCAATCTCAGAGATGCACCAGTTGACAGACTGCATGTGGGTTTGCAGTGACGTGCATATACACATATATTCCGTATACAGTATTTAGAAGGACAGGAGGATTGAAAGACAGCAGCAAGCCATCTGGATCACACACGTGTTCACCATCTGTTCTCCATGACGTGGTATGTACGAGTGGGGCTTTCACAGGTGCACATGTGCAGTCATTCGTATCGATTGGGCCAGTTACCCCTGGATTGACTTAGGTAATCTGTAATCCCCGACGCTGCACATGTGGCGCTCTCAGCAACGACAAGCTCTCCCTCATCTCTCTCTCCCACACACGCACACACAACGCGCACACACTGCCCCCCTCCCCATCCCTCCCTAACTGAAGTAGTGCTGTGCGTCTTCCGTGTTTGCCATCGTCTGTTGCTGCGATTGGTCAAGTCTTTCGTATCACGATGCTCTCCGGAATCCTAATCTTCAACCAGAAAGGCGAGAACCTCATCTTCCGTGCTTTCCGCAATGACTGCCGTCCACGTCTCGCCGATGTCTTCCGCATCCAGGTTATTAGCAATGCTCAGGTGAGGTCGCCCATCTTGACACTCGGCAGCACCACCTTCAGCCATGTCAAGCACGAGAACATCTATCTGGTAGCCATAACCAAGAGCAATGCCAATGCCGCCCTCGTCTTCGAATTTCTCTACCGCCTGATCCAACTGGGCCGTGGCTATTTCGGCAAGTTCGATGAGGAGGCCGTCAAGAACAATTTCGTCCTAGTCTACGAGCTGCTCGACGAAATCATCGACTTTGGCTACCCCCAGAACACCGAGACCGACACCCTCAAGATGTACATCACCACCGAAGGCGTCAAGTCCGAACAAAAGATCGAGGATTCGGCCAAGATTACCATGCAGGCCACAGGAGCTTTGTCCTGGCGCAAAGCCGACGTCAAGTACCGCAAGAACGAGGCCTTTGTCGATGTCATCGAGGATGTCAACCTGCTCATGTCCGCAACAGGCGCCGTCCTGCGTGCCGACGTAACCGGGCAGATCATCATGCGAGCATACCTCTCCGGCACCCCAGAGTGCAAGTTCGGCCTGAATGACAGGCTACTACTCGATAACGATGGCCTGCTTAGTCTGCCGAGCGGAAATAGGATGGGCACTAAGGCAACCAAGGCAGCCGCGGGCAGTGTCACCCTCGAGGATTGCCAATTCCACCAATGCGTTAAGCTGGGCAAGTTCGACTCCGACCGCATCATCTCCTTCGTGCCTCCCGACGGCGAATTCGAGCTCATGCGCTACCGAGCTACCGAGAACATCAACCTCCCCTTCAAGGTCCACGCTATTGTCAACGAGGTCGGCAAGACCAAGGTCGAATACAGCATTGGAGTCAAGGCCAACTTCGGCTCCAAACTCTTCGCTACCAACGTCGTCGTCCGCATCCCGACACCCCTGAACACGGCAAGGATCACGGAGAGGTGCACACAGGGAAAGGCCAAGTACGAACCTGCCGAGAACAACATCGTCTGGAAGATTGGGAGATTTACCGGCCAGAGCGAGTTTGTGCTCAGCGCAGAGGCCGAGTTGACATCCATGACCAACCAGAAGAGTTGGAGCAGGCCACCGCTTAGCATGAACTTTAGCCTCTTGATGTTTACGAGCAGTGGCCTGTTGGTGAGATACTTAAAGGTCTTCGAGAAGAGTAATTATAGCAGTGTCAAGTGGGTGCGGTACATGACAAGGGCTGGAAGCTATGAAATAAGGTAACGTACATTGACGTCAACTCACCCCCCCCCCAACCCCCCCCCCCCAAAAAAGAAGAAGAAAAGGGAAAGGGAATTTGCTAACACAACCCCTGCAGGTTTTGAGTAATACATACATGTGCACTGCAACATGTTCATTTGGAACTTAGGCATGGCGAGGCGTTCAAGGGGGAAATTGTTTCTCCGGCATAGGCTTTAGGCGCATAACTTGAAACGAATCGAAGCGTTATACACGGCCCAAATTGGTCACACCATCAGGACCAGCACGCATATAGGCAGGAGGCAGACCTGGATGGCGCTAAGTTTGGGTGTGGGGGTGGATGATGGTTCATGCCCTCTCTAGGTTAGCTCACTGTTGCAAGAACAGAGTGAATAATTCCTCTTCGGGACGCGGATACGGGCGCGGTGCATCGAGTCAGAGAGCCTTGTATTGCATCTCCCATACAACCAGAAAGCGCACCGAGCCATCATGCCCACAAACACAAAGTTCTGACAGATCGAGTCTTACCAAAGCTTGATGGCAGTGGGGACTTGAGCCATTTCGGAAGACTCGGTCGATGGCAGAGCTGGGATGCATTGAAAGATTACCTCAAGTGTACACGAGTAAGAAGGACTTGTATTGTAAAATATTTAGCCCACAATCAACTGCTGATCGACTCGGTCACACGTATTCCATAAAGTTGGTGAGTAGTGTCTTGCCTCTGTCTGCGAATGCTATGGCCTCTATGGCTGAGCCCATGCCAGAGGAGTGGTACTCAAGAAAGAATATGGCGCGCATACATACCCAGACTAGACTGTTTAAACATATCAGTCCCTCTCTCGGCGTTTCTGTCTTCAACGGCACCATGCTACTCAGATGTGACTTCTTCCTTACAGCCTGATTCCCTAGGCCCCACGACGTTGTGAAGGTGGCACAAGGCGACCCTACCAAGATGTCCGGTCGAAAAGTACCCTAGGGTAATTGCAGACGCCTCAAGGCAAGATCGGTAGCTCTTCCTTGAGAACCACTCCCCGGACCACGCCATGGACCGGATCTCAGACTTAAAGCTATTGCAGAAGCAGGTGTTGTGTGACACGCCGATAATGACGGAGCAGTCAGGTTGCGGATGAAGACCAGTATGAGGCTGTGGGAGGACGGGCCTGTCACGCAGTACAAGATCAGTGGTGGATGACCAAGCTGTGACGAGTCCAGAGCTCAAGGACAAGCCCACAAACCTAGACACCATGACCGGCCAGGTGCGCAATGATCCCTTCGACATTTAACACCGGCCACAGAGAGTACAGTTAAGCGTCCTACAGCGAAGATCTCTCTGACCATGGGAAGTGAACTCATAGTGTCTCACCCGTGCCCTACTCGCAACTCACGAAGAGGACGTCCATCGCACATAATCCACAGAAGAAGCCACTGCCTTGTTGAGACAGGTTTCAAGGGGTATGTATAGTCCCTGTTCCTTCACAAAAAATGCATGGCGAAATCAAGCAGTCCAAAGTTTGGGAACAGTATTGGGGGTCTGGACAAGTCGATTTTGGCTCTTGGGAAACCTCAAGCCTTCCCCAATGCGCATTTGAACGGGTGGATAATTCAACAAAAGGATACGATCTAGCCACATCGAGTACCCGTACAGAAGTCCGCCCGACGGGCTTCGGTCTCTTTCAAATGCCTAAATCCGGCTCCATTTTAAGCTATTTTCTAACTTTAACTCTACCTTTGTCTCTATGCAATACTATCAAGCGGGATTCGTCTTCCATTCCGTTCACTTCCACTGCCGCCAACGCTCGCCCCATTTTCACTGGGAGAAGGCATGCAGATAGGCTTGACCATTCGCCTATTCAGTGTTGCACCCAGACCCGATCTGTTGCGGTAGCCGAGCTCAGCCAAAGCCATCACACTTCGCGCCCACTGTACAGTGCAAAACATGTCAGTACAGAAATCACAGGCAGGCATGGCAAGGTCCACGGCCACGTCACAGCATGCCGGGACAGGTATGCCGGCGCCATATGGGCATGCCTGCACAAATTGTGCCAAGGCGAAGTGCAAATGCGTTTATCGTGGCACCGGAGGGCGTCTAGAAATATGTCAAAGGTGTGTGCGTGTGTGTGTGTGTGCGTGCGTGTTTCTACTCTATTCCTGTTTCAACAGAGGCACTGGGGCAACCCCACCCCTCAAAAGTTCCAGTTCCAAAGACAGAAGCCTCCAACCAACATCCTCCCCGCTCTGCTCATTCTGAGTACTTGCGTACCCTCCAACTATGTATCTCAAACAAAAGATCTCTCATTAGGAAGAAGATTGTCAAAGATATCGTGTTTGATGAATACAGGGCGAAGTAAGAAGAAGCCAACGGGGACAGGAAGAGAAGATGGCGATGGTACTGCCAGAGGAACGTATCAAGAAGGCAGGTCAGGAGACAATGGTACGGAGATGTCGTGGCTGGGGCATGAAGAGTTGCAGTCAAGCGATTGGGCATTCGGACTTTCCACGAATGATCATCCATGGATATTTGTCTCCCTTTGCCATCCTGTCCTATTCAACTTCTGCGCCACCATCTACTGAGCACTCTGCGGTCTCTCTTGTTGCTATACACTCGGGCCCTCTCTTCATTCCTGCTTGTTGTTGTTCTTATTATTCTTATTATTATTCTTCCTTTTCTTTGAATTGATCGGTGTGGCTAAATTGAACATAGGTGCTTTCGACTAAACAAAGAATGTCAGCCGTCAGTGCCCAGTCGCAGACGAAACCACACAAAAAAGACACCAGGGTCGAGAACAGCTCATCTAGAGGAGAAATTAGATGACTTAGTATCACTTATTAGATCTCAAGCTGTTGCGAAGGGCGCGAACAACGCCGCATCCACACCCCCAGCCCCAGACGTTGCCCTTGATCAGCCACACACAAGCTCCCATGTCGCAACTGTTTCATCTATCCCATCGGGGTCTAGTCCTAGGATGGTGGCTTTACCCAATCCGCACACCTCCGACATGTGGTGTATAGACAATGTGACAGAGGAGATGACTTCCACGTGTCGGGGTCCAGGCTCAGAATACGACCATTATATTCCCCATGATATTGCGGAGGACAGCATAGCATACTTTCGACGTGTGTCAATAAGCTTTGCCCCTATTGTGTATATCTCACCGACCACGTCATCTGAACAACTTCGCCAAAGTCGACCCTTATTGTGGCTCAGCATTCTAAGTTCTACCGCCCGCTCAACGAAAGAAGCACATGCTATCGGAGATCGCATCCGCCAGATTGTCTCTCAGAAGGTGCTATTGGAGGCTGAAAGGAGTATGGATTTGCTGCAAGGCTTGCTGGTGTTTCTGACATGGTTGGTCTCATTGGTTCTTTATCATCCGTCTCCCCCCCCCCTCATCCCCGACAATTTATTTCTATCCGACATATAGGTGTCGTGCTAAACTTAGCACAATGTCCCGTTTATATAGACATGCCCCTTCAATATCTATTTTTATTCGGTACTCTACGATTCAGTGCTGATTAGCGAACAGGCCACATGCTCACAAGAAAGGAAACCCATTTTTATCTGTATGGACGAATATTGGTGTGGGTATGGCTCAGGACCTTGGTCTGACTGCCATGAAGGGAGAATCTTCTTTCATGTACGCGAAGAAATTCGCACTACCAGGGTCACGACCTCAATTCAGCAAGGAGCGTTCTATGGAAGAAAGAAGAACAGTGTTGGCTTTATTCGTATGGTGCAATACGTAAGTGGTCACTTCCTCTGATGATCCTCCAGTAGTGAAAATCCCGAAAGGGGATAGAAAGAGGAACAGAAGATGTGATGAGAGAAAGATTCTCCTTGGTTGGGTTTCCTGATATTGATACAAAAATCTTCTGTAGGGTATCACAGATGCTGAGGCGAGAGAACACTCTTCCCTGGACCCCACACATGGAGGAATGTCTCCGGGTTCTAGTAAAACACCCAGAGTGGGAGGGTGATAGAGTCCTCGCGATACGAGTCCGATGTGCCCTAATAACGGAACAACTTACGAGCGTGTTGATACAGCAAGCCTTGGATTCAGAACCACAAACACCATTGTACTTCATCAGGGCTCTCGACGCGCAGGTGCAAGATGTTTGGCGGACACTCCAAGAGTCAGCGAGTATTTCTAACAATGGTGGGTTCTCCCCGGTCCCGTTTTACGTTGAGCGCCTTCTGATTGTTTTATAGAATATGTGTTGCTCCATGTGTACGGCATAGAAGTCAATGTTAATGAGCTCGCATTGAATCTCGAGCAGTCCGCCTCCAACGCCGACGTTATGGTTCGAGTAGAGAAACTTCATAGATGTCTCAAGGCTATTGAGAAATGGTTCCAGATATACGAGCGGATCCCAGCATCGATGGCCATCGGCATCACTTTCGACACCTTCATTCAACTCGTCCACTGCACTGTCGCATTGATCAGACTCACAAGATTCGATAATTTCCCCGCCTGGGACACGGCCGAAGTGAGAAGGCGGCTGGACATTTTCTCCTTACTCGATCGCATTGCGGACGCAATGGAAAACCTCTCCACGGCGGCAGGCATTGCGGAGGATGATAATGGCGAAACAAGTACCTGGTCCAGGGTTGTGAAGGGGATTAGGCTCTTGAAGCTAGGTACCCAGGCGGACTTTGTTACCGCGAGAGATGACATTTACACTCTGAAGACAAAACTGGACGACATGGAGACTATAGTAACAGCTTCTACCGATGGAATTGCGGGTGTTGAGGCACAGCAGGACGCACCGATAGCGGGGGATGTCATGACCAACTTTGGTGACGATCCTTGGTTGTCTGCAATATTCACTCCTTGGGACTCTATGAATTTCTAAGGCAGTGTTATATTCAAGAATTTCATTGCCTCGCTTTTCAACTATGGCTTCACTTCATTCCTTCACACCCTTCCATGCTGATTCGTGATTACATGTATGATTTCGTTCCCAATACTTCCCCAAGATGCTGGCCTGCCCGTAGAGATTCCGTTTAGCCGTTCCGTGCGCCATGCTGAAAGCCCTTTACCCGCAGCTTGTTCGCCGACATGGGCTAGCAGCACCATTATCAACGCATCTCCTTTGTCTAGTTGAACACCACCGTTCTGCTCACGTTGAGGAACACTCTTCTCTCTGCAACCCACTTGACCGCAGCAGCCAAAACCTGGCTCTCAACGTTCGAACCCTCCTCAACCAGAGCCTTCGGATCCATGCTGTGGTCGACCCTGGCAACCCTCTGCTCGATGATGGGACCCTCATCCAAGTCCGCCGTGACGAAGTGCGCCGTAGCACCGGTGATCTTGACGCCGCGGTCATAAGCTTGGTGGTATGGCTTGGCGCCCTTGAAGGAGGGCAAAAAGCTGTGGTGAATATTGATGATCTTGCCGCTCATAGCGGCGCACAGCGTAGGAGACAGGACCTGCATATACCGTGCCAGGACGACTAGCTCGATGTTGTGCTTCTTGACTAACTCTAGGATTTGGCCCTCCTGCTGAGCCTTGGTGTCCTTCGTCACAGGCAAGTGGTGGAACTCAATGCCGTAGCTCTTGCCAAGCTGTTCGAATTCCGGGTGGTTCGAGACGATGACGGGGATCTCGATGCGCAGTTGTCCGGTTTTGGCACGGAAGAGCAGGTCATTGAGACAGTGGCCAATCTTAGAGACCATAATGAGGACGCGCATTTTCTGCGTCACTGGCACGATCTCGTAGTCCATCTTCAGCTCGGAAGCCAGCGATTCGAATGGGGCCTTCAGCGTGTCCGCCGAGGACACGGGGCCGAAGTGTACGCGCATGAAGAACTTGTTGGACTCCGGATCAGAAAATTGCTGCAGGTCTATGATGTTGACGTTGTGACTGGCGAAGATTCCTGTCACGGCGTGGACGATGCCCGGCTTGTCGGGGCAGGACAGGGTGAGGATGTAGTCGTCTCCCTTGGTGGCGGCCATGATGAATACTGTTATAGAACAAGGACGAGCAAGGACAACCTGTCTGTCTTGGCTCGTTTGTGTAAGGGCGGTAAGGAGCAGCAGCCTTAACGTTGAATGTAGCCTTGTGGGTTACCTGGATCGTAGTATCTGTTTGATCTTCGTTCCTCTTATTAACGTCCTGCTCAGATCAACATGAAGATGGTATGAGTCGCTCGAAGATTTTGAAGCTGAGCCGTAATGTATTGTGGGGCCACCCTTGTTCGTGGTTTGTCGTGTTATTAGCGGAGTAATCCCTTCCGCTAAAAGAATTTGTTAGTCCGTTATCGGCGGCTACTAGCAGAAGCTCCCGAGGTCCTGCAATAATCTTAGTAGTAGACCAGCTTTAATATTACTTAAGATCCGTTTATACTTAAGTAATTTTAATATCTAACCCCCTATCTAGCTATTAATCTAGCTTATTAATACTTCTTAATAACGCTTACTTAAAGTAATAGGAAAGAACGATATTACTATTAAATAAGTATAATAAGTACTACTTATATATTATAAGCCTTATTAAAGTAAAATATATAATATAAAGAATATTATAATATAAAAGGCTTTTATATAACTCTATATATAATCTTCTAAGCTTCTCACTCTTCTTTTAAAGGCTCTTTTATAGAAATTTATTTAAAACGTTTAAAATAATTAAAAAGATATATTTAAAAAGCTAAGTAATATTTAAAACCGTTTAAAGATTTATTAGCAAAGATAATTATTAAGATTAGGCCTAATTAGGCCTAGTTTAATGCCCTACACTTTGCTTTCTAATGCTTATAGTGCTAGTATAGTAGTTATAGCTACTATTACCTACCTGCTATAAGCAGCCTTCCGGCTACTATTCGGCTACGCTTAGTAACGCTTCGGCTTAGCAGCAGTAACGCCTCGGTAACCTAGCGGCTACGCTTCGGCTATAATAGGCTCTCGGCGGCTATCGGTATTACGCCTTAGCCTACTATAATTATAATACCTTCCTTTCTAAGCTTTATAGCTATAAATCTTTATATAGATCGTTATTAAAATTAAGCCTAATTAGGCCTAGATTAGTGCCTTATACTTTGCTTTCTAGTGCCTATAGTGCTATAGTTAGCCCTATTACTAAACTAGTTAGCACCTAAGGGTACTAACTAGCCTAGCTACTATAGGCAGCCTACTAGCTGCTATTTAGCTACGCCCGGCTGCTATTTAGCTACGCCCGGCAACGCTTCGGCTTAGCAGCAGTAACGCCTTAGTAACCTAGCGGCTACGCTTCGGCTATAATAAGCTCTCGGCGGCTATCGGTATTACGCCTTAGCCTACTATAATTATAGCACCTTCCCTTTTAAGCCTTATAGCTATAGATCTCTATATAGATTATCTCGGAGCCTATAGCTTCCGAGCGATAGCGATTATACCTTTTATATTAAGTTAGTTCCGGAGGGTTTATTCCTCCGCTCGGGGTCTTCTTTCTCTCCGTTTAAAACGTATAGGCCCTAAACTCCTCTATATATATAGAATAGATAGAACCGCCTCTAGTTTACTTACTAGAAGTATAAGTAATAATTAACTCTCTATTCTATACCTAGATTTATAAGCACTTTGCCTCGTACCCTCTGAAAACTCTTCTGTTTAACCCTAAAACACCTTCTTCACAGCTGTTTTATAGGGGCTTATAGGCCTTATCACGCCTATAAGACTTCTATAGTTTCACACTTATAACCGGAGAATCCTCCCGAGTTAATAACTTTTATATAAAGCTAATATAACGCATTAAATATAAAGATCTCGGCCTATATAGATACTTACTTAGCTTAGAGATTACCTAGACCGATAACGATGTCTGTATTTCCTAAAAGGGATATACTTAGTATATTCTAAAACGTTTTAATATAGAGAACTGCATTTAAAGATAAACCCTTATAGACCTAAATTCGTTCTTAATATATAAAGAACTTAACGACGTTGCAACGGATATAATAATATATTAATTACTTATAGGGTTTATTAATTTCCTTATTATAGGAACGAGATTAAACCTTGCATTTCCGTATATAATATTATTAACGTTTAATATAAAGCTTATAATCCGTTATCTTAATATTGTAAAAAGGGTACTCCGCTATATTTAGTATACGCTAGATTACGCTTTAAAGTTTCTAAAGCGAAAAACCTTATTCCGCTTCGCCGAGCTTAATATATATACAGACACCTTATATAATACCGATCCTAATAACTCTAAAGTATTTAGCAGATACGTATAATTACTTAATAACGGCCTAATTACTTAGTTATCGAAACGCTAATCTACTATTACTAAATCTACTTATAAAGCCGAATATATAGTATATTCTTTAATATCGGTATACTTTCGATAAATAATTTAAGCCTTTAAAGACTGAAACGTCGAATATATTAAGCGTCTGCTTATCCTTTATATTAATAATTAGCCGGTATTAAACCCTATCTAAAATTATAAGATTAATATATACTCGAAGTATATTATCGTTTATTACTACTTTATATATAAAGGAATTAGAGAGGTATATAACGTTCGTTATATTATATTAAAGGATAATCTTACCGATATTTATATAAAAGCGTAACCTTGCCCTATCTTTTAAGAGGTCTATATAAAATTAAGACTAATAGAATAAATATAAAGTTTATAGATAAGTTAGTACTAGTAAGTGCTAACTAGTATAAATTATAGCGGAATATTTAAACTATATTTTAGCTATTATATATTATATCTCTTATTATCTTTAGATAACGATACTCGCGATAGGGGGTGTGTTAGAAGGTGCGAGGGTTATATAATACGCTAGCCTATAAGTAGGCTCCTTCTAAGCGTTTAATAGCAGGAGATTTCTCTCTAGAACAATAATAATACACAACTATCGTTTGCTTCATTGCTTTATCAACCTTTACTGCTGCCTCCACTTTCCCCTCCTAGAGCGAACTTCACCGACCGTCTCAGTTGGTGCCTATAACTTGCCGGGTTTGGGCATTAATGAGGCTCGCCCTTGGGTGCGTAGCTCGGCATCGATCTGGACAAAATAGTGCGCACTGGAAGTTCTGGCATGTGGTTCATGGCTAATTCGTCAGTGCCGTCCGTGTAGTGATTAGGGGCAAGCGATACCAGTGCCATACTAACATCTGCCGTCTCCATATTTGGCAGGAGTGATGTGGTCCATAGACCGCTACGGCTCTACTTGCATACCCTGTGCTATGAGTACAAGAATTCAATCATGAAGTGTGTCCTCACTGGAAATACACCGGGGATAGCTCGACTATTTTGCAACAGTGCAATTGTCTTCCAAGTGCCCAGGTGAAAACTTCCTTGTGCAGAGGCTTGGCCCGACAGCTTCGCATGTGATGCATTGCAATCACTATGGAACATAATCGAAACTCTTCTTAGACTTGTCCGCTGTCTCTGTTTGCTTCAGCAGTTCCCTCTTTTCGTGAAGTCTTTGCTGTCAGTGTGGAGACAATGCACACCAAGCAGGTCTGCTGTCATCTGTTCTTAAATTCAAGCTTCCATGCCATTGTTTCACCCTCTATTCGTTAAACGTAAGACAAGCTTTCAGCGTCCAGATACTTTCGGAGGGTTGAAATATATGGGAACGAGGAATGGGTGGAAGTTATGTGCTCAGGTATGTCTTGGATGGACGCACATATTCCCCTCTCTTAGGTATTGTAGCGGGAGCTATCGCAGAAATTACCACCAGAAACAACCCTTGGGATGGGAACTTTGTATTATGACCAAGAGACCGGACGGGGAGGGTAAGTCGGAGATGAGTTTTTCATTCTCACGGTGCTAAGGACATGTTGTTGATATAAACACCTGCTACGGTTCGACGGTGTGCTGCGCAGCCGTTTTGCTTTAACACATGTGTTCGAATTCCATCCACCTGGGCATGTGTCACATGCATCCTTTATTGTTCACCACAACATCGCAGATCCTCCTTAAACATCGCTCGAGTTAAAAATCAACCACATCCCTCAACTAGTTTCTGTTACAGTGACTCAGAATTTATTCCCTCGGCCTTTCTCTCATCATGAACGTCCATCTTTTAGTCCTTGATCTCCTAGCAGGTTTCCATGCTGTCGCAGTCTGATGTGCGAGATTTCTTTGCGTATTGGTCCTGTCGAACGAATAGGCTTGTTAGCTTAACTCACAGTCCCATCATTTCTCGTCCCACGGATTATTTCTGAACACTTGGGGTGGTCTCACGTAAAACTCTCGGTCAACTCGATAACAACGGCAGCAAAACCACAGCATGGAGATTGAGAAAATGACTGGCACAAGGATGGCAACGATCATCCACCCCGGTTCTATGCCATCATTGCCTGAAGAATCGTCTCTTTTAACTGATAATAACACTGGCATGATTGCGGAACGGTGTTAAAACTAAGAGGGTGACTTTCCGCTCGTATGCTTATCAATGGGTTCGAATACTCGCGAAGGATGTAAGTGATGTTGACATAGGGCAGCGGCAACAACGAGTACAGCCCAAAGGGTTTACAAAGAGGATACCAAGCTGGACCGAGTGATGTATTCTGAAATCGAGATAAACCACCACGGCGTGGTATACACCAGACGGGTTGACCCCGTCAGAGGTTTTCAACTGAAGAAGTTGACAAACGTTTGCGCCCCTTCGTCGTTCACAGGCCACCTACTTGATACAAATGACTCATCACAGACGAAGCAATCAATTCTGATAGACAGAGTCTCGGTTTGTCTCAAAGTAACACTCCGCACTTTCCAGGTTATGTTCCCACGACCGAGAGTCTTCCCCGTAAACACGCAAACATCAAAATGACAATACAAACACTACCATACAAACCATATTCTGAGACTGCACGGTTGCCTGTTGAGCCTTGCAACAACCATAATCTCCGTACGGAATATGGTCACAGGAACCTGACCGCCTTTTCCAACTATATAGTCAACAAAAAAATCGTGGAATGGCCCAGGCTAGCACAACAAGCGCCACTTGGGCAAGGCATTCATTCCCAACTCAAGCCCAAAGCCCAAGGCTCTTCCCGACCTGCTTAAAATACGACATCTCCCGTAGCCCGAGAACAGCGTATCTCCTGTACTATCTCAAAGAATCGGAAACAGGTGAAACTTGATTGCCGTATTTCAAAAAAGGGATGCCAATCCAAAAGGCCCTCCTCAGCATGGGCTACTACAGAGCCTCAGGATTGTTGTCCATATCGGACAGCTACAACTAAAAACTCCCACTGGTGGAGTCGTGCTTCAGCTTAGGATAGTCGGGGAGTTTCCAGTCTCCCGCAAAATCATCCGACGTGAACCGTTCTATTAGCCTGTCGATACGTAGCATCGATACCCATAATGAGCTGAAGCAACCAAACGCCCCATTCAGTTTCAGGATATGCGAGGTCAGGAATCCCCCATGCCAGTTCCTGTGCCTTCTCAACACACGGACGAAGTGTGCGGTCGTAGGACACGAGGGCCGCATCGATAGCCTGTCCGTGATCTTCCCCGTCGCTCAAGTAGTTTGAGAGTTCTCCGGCCAGGACATATGCCCCAATTAGTCCGAGCGAGGTTCCTTTGCCGGTAAGAGGAGAAGGACAATGGGCCGCGTCCCCGGCAAGGACCACACGACCGCGGAACCATGTATCCATCTTGACCTGCCCGATCTTCTGGAAGTAGAAGTCATCGGCCAGCGGGGAATTCAGCATGGCGTCCATAAGCCTAGGGACCTCCCAGCCTGCGTCCTTGAAGAGATCTGCCCATACCACCTTCTGCCTTTTCACGTCACCTTGCCGAAGTGCTTCCTCCATCTCCTTGCAATCTGAGTTGAGATGTGCGAGATAAACCTGTAGCGATTTGGGATTATCGACCCTAGTCTGGAGAGCGCGGCGACCAGGGATAGTAAACCATCTGAAAGTAGTGGGGTCCTGTTCTGTCTTGGGGGCTGTGAAGTAGGCGAGATACAGCCTTAAGAAGTGAAATGAGTCGTTCGTATCGGGGCCCCATGTTCTCCTCCTTGTCCTGGAGCTCTGTCCGTCCGCACCAACGACCAGGTCAAAGTTCCCAAGGGTTGCCTTCCTTTCCATCTGAGAACTTGACCTGCACCCCATTGCCGTGCTGATCAATGTCCTCAATCGACGTTCCGAATCTGTACGTGCACTTATCTTTGGTGACGTCGTACAGGATTCGTACCAGATCACCTCGCATGATCTCGAATTCTGACGTGAAGCTTTGCTTTCCCTTCCCGGTCTTGTTGCCTTGAAAAAAGCCTTGACCTCTCCTTTGTTGTCGATCAGTTGCATGCCTTGCTCGTCGACGGTCTTGGCCCTGACAGCTGGTTCAAGACCCATCCGGCGCATACCTGTTACACCCTCGCCTCTGAGATCTATCTGTTGGCCTGAGGAACGTAGATTGGGTGCTCGCTCAATGATGGTGATGGCGCAGTCGAGCTTAGAGAGCCAGAAGGCTAGGGCTGGGCCGGTGATGCCCCCACCTATGATAAGGACGGTCAGGGGTGACATGGTGAAGGTTGTAGTGTTGCTTAGTTCAGATAGAACCTTGGATGCCAGAGTCTGTGGGTTGGTGCTGTAATTGGGCTCGAGGATGGTTTAGGCTCACGCATCAGCAGAGACAGAGAAAGCTGGAGGGAGAGCCGGATATGTAGGCAAAAACAGGTTTCATGTCCCGTCTCCAAGTCACACATATATGGAAGTACGGAAGGGTTTTCAGATCGTGATGTTCGGTCCAGATGCGGGCAAAAAGTTGCAAGCAGGGAGGAAGACGGAGAGACGGAGCTCGCGAGTGCCCATCCTTTTGAGCGCGACACCGGCACAGCGCTTATGTATTTTCCGTCGCCGATGGATTTGGAGATTAAGCCGACTGTCTGTTTACAAGGTTATGCCGATTGCGACCCGAGCTGTCAAGATAGCTAGGTATGCCTGGAATAAGATATACATACATAAGGGTATTCACATTATTTATCACTATTAATCAAGTCCCCTTTGCGGCTCAAGCTTATTCTGAATCTTGTGTAGACTAATTAGGCCTGAACAATGTGTGGAGATAAATCACTCCTACACCCTTCATGTACCCCGGGTTTGAGTACTAATATTGATAGCCGTCTCCAGCTTCATCGTATCGAGTAAATAAGTGCATACCTAGATAAAGACCTATTTAAATAGGAACCTAGCTAGTCTAGTACTGCAAAACTGATCCGCTCACGACCCACTCACACTCAACCGAGTCAACTTGAAACTCACACTCCACCTTTCACGACAGATCTGTGACAAACTCTATATAGTAGTATGTTATTTGCGCTGAACAACCACAAGGCACTTTGGCGGAGTGGTTAACGCGCTGGCCTGCTAAATTCAGAGGATTTAACAGTTAAGCCAGTTCCTTCGGGAGCGTGTGTTCGAATCACACAGGTGTCGATTTTTGTCTCCACAGCATTTCATGCAATGGGGGTGATGTTTCTAACTTATTGAAAGCACCATATTAGGCGTATTTTAAGCCTTCTCAAGATGTTGTTTTCTATCACTTTTTTTTTGCTGGCGGGACTAAGGGGACATGATGACTACCTAGGTAATGCATATGATATAATATGGGAAAAGCCCAACGAGTTTGACCGCAATGGTAGGTCAGAAATCGCGTCCCGTTCTTCTATGTATCGCTGGGATCCAATCCGACTGCCACGGGTACTTTGTGAGGTAGTTTTCAGCATGACTGTACCACACGACTATGGAGTTGATGCTCTCCGTCAACTTTGTGCTGCTGGTCTATCAATACAGAATGTGTCGATCCAGACCCAACGGTAGCCCACCTCGCCAGCGGCCCTGCAACAGTCAGGAATCCTCGCATATCCCTCTTTCGAAGGTACCCTAGGGTATGTTGAAGGACAGAGACAGATCTTTTCGTGTCCCAAGTGTAGCTTAGGACAACATACATAGCCCTCAGGGCGACTTACAGTGAACCTTTCCATCATCAGCCTCATCCCCGACTGGCGACGACTACCCTAGGTATGTATATACCTACCTAGTTACATTACCTAGAGAGATGGAGAGGATTAGAAGAATGTCGAATCTATCACGGTTATCGGACATAAAGGAGAAGAGTCTCATCTAAAGACTGCCCAGGCGAGGGCGGTGAGAGTGACTTAAAGCGGGGCCTTGTAATTGATCGACAAAGGAAAAAGTCAACCAACCACTTAGATGTGGCTCACGGTGCGCGTAGTCGCGCGGAGAGGAGTATTGATAAATTAAGGTTGCATCCCGACGGCTCTGTCCGCTTTGCGCCAAGCAGGTCTTCCCGTAGATACTTGATATATTAAGTACTTACTGAGCTAAGGTACTTCAGTATCTTCCATTAGCGTACGCGGATGTCACGACCACCTGCCTTCCTTAGTATCTACTGAGAATATCCAGGCCTCTCGAGAAGGCTGCTCGAAACGGCGCATTTATCACCACAGCTGCACAAGACATTTTATTTGTGGCTAGGAGACGAGGTCCACCAGAGGGTACATCACCAAGTCGTCACTTCTCTGAGAAAATGAGTGCAGATACGTGCGACATTTTCCGGCATCAGCATCTCCCGGACAATGACCACATCCGGCTTATCGAAATACTGGACATCAACGAAAGAGACGTGAGATGTCGGCTGACCTGTTGGCCCATCGGCAACGCCCCACGATATGATGCAATATCATACACGTGGGGAGATCCAAACCTCGTCACATTCATCACCATTAACAACCGGCGGCTGGAAGTCACACAAAACTGCGAATACGTGCTGAAACAGGCCCGATGGCATGGTGGAAGTCAGTACCACTGGATTGACGCAATATGCATTGACCAAAGAAATACCGATGAAAAGAGCGAGCAGGTTGCCAGGATGGGAGGCATTTACAAGGATGCCCAACGCGTGTTGGCCTGCGTTGGCACGCATGACGATGCGAGCCGCAATCTGTTTTCCACCATCCAAACAGACTCCCTTCTCACACAGCTATCTACTGAAGACTCAGATACGCGGCAAAAGGTCTACATGTGGCTAAAATGGAAACTTGCACATCGGACATCAACACACCGGGCGATACTCAAAGCCTTGAATACTTTTGCTCAGAGGTCATACTTTCGCCGTGTATGGATCCTCCAGGAGCTCTTTCATGGCCGAGAGATCGTGTTGTGCTGCGGGACAGATCATACACCCTTTGGGACGTTGGTTGGGCTCTACTGGTGGTCCTTTTACGATCATACAGTATCCGGCAAGCCAAATCTGTTTGAGCAAGCAGCTCGTCACCTGTGGCTGGTACGCAGAACCATCCTGCTCAAGACCGAGAGGCAATTTCGCGACTTAGTGGGCATCCATATGATGCTTGCCACGCCCGGTGCGCCACGTCAGAAGTCCCTGCGTGAGTTTATGGGTGAAGCGAACCACTTCATGTGCCAAGATCCAAGGGATAAGGTGTATGGACTCCTCTCGATGGTATATTGGGGCAAGCTGGAGCCGATCCAGCCTGACTACTCGAAAGGAGTTATAAGCCTGTACAGTGAAGTCGTGGCCACGATTCATGAAGAGCTTCTGGAATGGGGGACAGGAGGGCGTCCATGGATCTCATTGGGTGCCCCGGCAGATGACGCCTTGAAGGCTCTTGGGCTTATGGATTCAAGCCCACAGCCACTGGATTTCACAAATACAGCCCCAGCAGGTGTAATTGAGGTGCGACGGTCGCCATGGGCAGAGGAGGTGCCACGGGCAGAACCGACCTACACCTTTGGCCAGTTTAGCTCGATCAAAGTAGGAGACAGGGGGCAAATTAAGCTTTGCATATCTTTCAGTGGCTGCAGATGGCAACTGGATGAGCCTCCAGCAAGGTTGATGGCGGCGTCAGAAGTGTCAAACATAGAGGCAGGAACTTGGTGGCGACCATATCGGTTACATATCATTCTGACAAACCAAGGAGAAGCCTGCCTCGTGTTTACCCGCGTGTACATGGAGCCCGGTATTTCGATCCTAAAGCTCAATGGACCGCAGTTTTCGCATGATGTTGGACCGGTGGTGATGGGACTTGTTATGAGAAGGCATACAGATGGGCACTCCCGGATAATTGGACACGCACTGATACAAGAGCCAGGAGACTGTGTTCTGAAGTACCAAGCGTTGGGTCTCGAAGATCCTAATGATGGACAGACGACCATGGGCACGATCGTCACGAAAAGGGAATGTCGTGATGGTTCGGGACATGTTAGATCTGTTGTGCTCTCTGGAGTGGAAACGGCTCCTCTATACGGCATAACGAGACCCGGGGAAGCTTTTATCAAGGAGTTGCAAGGTTCTGGTACTGGGGCTGATATAAATTGAGGGACGGATGGTAGTGTACGTATGTATGTACGGCAGTCAGAACGTGGTCCAGAAGAAGATCTCCACGGGTATGCAGATCGAAGTCTATCGACAGCTGCATGGTGACATCGGGGCTTCCAAGGTTGCCGTACCAACGTGAAACAGAGAAGTCCATGCTTTACACCACAAGTGGCTAAGGTACAGTACTACGGAACATGTCATCTCACAGTGGTGACAAGTTCTTTGGGGGGCAAGAAGCAGACGTATAGATACAGACAGTGTACATCCTTTCGCATGTAATCCGTACATAGCAGAAACAAAGCTTCCTGACTTATCTCAGTGCTATTTTATTTCGTCTCCACTCACTTGCGACTCCGGAGTTCGCCACTCCGCCCAAAAGATAAGCTCTCGGGCACTAAACCGAATGTGGGCCGTGTGAAACAGGATGTGATGACAAGCAGAAACTCTGATGCTCTTTCGAGATGGATGAGATGGATAGGATGGATAGGATTGATGAGATTGACGACTCAAGACTCGAAGACGGACGGACGGACGGACGGACGGTCTGCTGCTGGACCTCGAGGCGAACGTCGAGACACTGGACCGGCCAGCCAGTCGGTCAGCTAGTTAATCAGTTAGTCAGCCATAACATTCCATGCCCCCTATACGGACTGCTGCTTCCTCATCAAAGGGCTGGTTGGCCAGTGTTTGTGTGCTCGTGATATCGAAGTGTCAGAACTTGCCAGCTGTGCCGCAACGCCGCCGCACCGCTTGATGTGTGGCCAGGAGAGGGTGTGGCTCGTTTTCCAAGTGTGTGCCGGAACCCCCTGAAAGTCTGAGCCGTATGCGGCCTGTGTCCCGGCTCTCGTCGCCCCGACCGGCAGAGAGATACGAAGGATTCCGAAAGGGTGCAATTTTCTACATCTCATTTTAGCTCCCTGCAACGGTCTTGCCGAGGAGCTTTCTTTGTTTGGCCTTTTGAGAACTGGACTCACCTAGGCACGCCTCGACCCAACGGTGCAAGTGGTGACTCGCAATCAACGATGGTGCTGCTGCTGATGATGATGATGCTGACGACGACGACAATGACAGTACACGGAACATGTATTGCATGTATGTGTATATTAGGGAATCCAATCCGCCTCCCAGCAACGCGACAACCTGTCTTCTCTGTACCATGTGAGACATCAAATTCCTCGTAAACTATGTCGAGCATATGTCAGTATGCTCAGCCTTGAAACCAACAACAAACTAGCTAGCTAGCCAGGCAGCTGGGTTGATGTTGGTAATTGGTATAACCATCCGCTATTTATTTGGTTTGGGTGCTATCGATGGAACTTGCCGTACCTATAGACTTGCTAAGGAATATCATTCAAAGCCAGTCCGTGAGTCGTGCAATCTCCTAAATCAATCGTTATTTCCGCCTGTCGTTACCTTCTTCTGCAGCCCCGCATACCCTAGGGTACCCGTGGACAAGTCTCAGGATGTTGTGGTGTGGTTGTACACGTGTAGTCCACGGGTGTGTCTTGCAGGCCCTCTATGCCCTGTCCAAGCAGTCCAACGTGTTTGATGTCCTGCATGGTTCCTGCACGGCTAATTGAGTTACCTTCTTAAGTACCCAGGGAAGATCGTCTCAAGATCGTCTCGAACTGAGTTCCTATTGGACCCTCATCCTGCTTGTAGCACTGCACTGTATGTGTGTGTACTTGGGTAACCCCTCAGGATTTACAGGACACATAGTAATGCGCACAGGAACATTCGTGTTTCTACTGATAACGGTGGATACCAATGGAAGGATCAGGCATGTGGAAGAGTACCTGTAAATGGGCCGTGGGGATTCTGTCTCCACTCGTGATCCGAGTCGCCGGATTTCACCCACCCATAGTTACCTAGGTAGTGTAGCTGTGTACTGTGTAGGTAATCATTCTCCATGCCAATCCACGCCAATCCACGCCAATCCACGCCAATCCACAACCAATCCACACCAATCCAACGCCTTTGTCCCCGTTTGACCCATAAGCTCCCGTCCGCCCCCGAACTGCCTGACTGCCTGGCTTCCCTGACCCACGCAATTCGCCGTATATGATGAGAGCAACAAAGGGACCCGCTCCTTATCTCTGGTGGAGGCTGCTCGTTTCTCGAGGCTCCACATGGGGCGCCTTGGCAGAAGCCCCGACAGTCTTGGAATGTGCTGTGCTGATAGGGCTAGGATGGATAATGACATGTCTTTCGCTGTCCTTCATTGGAGTTACTGCCTCCATTTGGTGCCGCGTGGAAACTCTTGGGGAAAAGCAACATCGGATGCGCCAAGCTTCCTTTCTGTCGGTCGTTGCCTCGGATGGGAGGGGGGGGTGAGACAAGTGTCTCTCTCTGTCTCTCTCCTCTGCTATTTATGTCCCTGTGATCCCCCCCCCCAGCACCCTCACCGAGGATCCTGTCTCCTTGTTTCTTGCCCCCCCCCTAGTCCATTTGCTTATTCTTCTCTTGCTTCTCGCTCGCTTCCTCCCGAGTGTGAGCTCGAAACCTTTTAATACCTCGCTTGTCATTGTCCGAGCGGGAAACGGCGCAGTGACCAAGATACCAACCACGGATCAACTGAAACAGGGTCATCACGAACACTCAACATGTCTGCCGGTCCTCTCACCGAGTATAACGGCACGAGTGGTGTTGCCGACAATGGCGGCGACGCATTGATTGTGGACTTGAATGTCTACTACTCGGTATGTTTGCATCTCTCTCCAGCTACTCACACTCACATCACATCTGTGGAGGAGATTCATTTGTTCTAACATCAAACTTCACCTCGTAGTCCGGCGACTTTGCCTGGATCCTTACCTCCTCCGCCCTCGTGCTGCTTATGGTGCCCGGCGTTGGCTTCTTCTACAGTGGCCTTGCTCGACGCAAGTCTGCCCTGGCCCTAATATGGCTCTCATTGATGAGTATAGCAGTGGTCGGGTTCCAGTGGTTTTTCTGGGGATACAGTCTGGCTTTCAGTCATACCGGAAGCTCCTTCATCGGTGATCTATCCAACTTCGGTCTTATGAATGTGCTGGGCCAGCCCAGTGTGGGAAGCACCAAGATTCCTGACCTGCTCTTCTGCCTGTACCAGGGCATGTTCGCTGCTATCACGTACGTCGAAACCGGGTCTTCAACTTAAAAACACAGATTCAGGTATATACGATACTGACAATTCTCAAACCGGATAGTCCTGCCCTCGCCATTGGTGCCGCAGCTGATCGCGGCCGGATGCTCCCCGCCCTCGTTTTCATATTTATCTGGTCGACAATTGTTTACGATCCGATTGCCTACTGGACCTGGAATGGAAATGGCTGGTCTTACAAGCTTGGTGGCCTCGACTTCGCTGGCGGTACGCCCGTACACATTTCTTCCGGCGCCGCCGCTCTCGCCTACTCCTTGATGCTCGGCAAGCGCACAGGCTACAACAATGTTCACGGACTTCCATACCGGCCTCACAATGTCACCCACGTCGTACTCGGAACGGTCTTCCTCTGGGTCGGTTGGTTCGGCTTTAACGGTGGTAGCGCCCTCGGTGCGAATCTGCGTGCCGTGATGGCCTGTATTGTTACGCACATCGCTGCTTGTGTCGGTGGATTTACCTGGTGTTTGATGGACTACCGCCTGGAGAAGAAGTGGAGCACTGTTGGTTTCTGCAGTGGTGCTATCGCCGGACTTGTTGCCATTACCCCGGCCAGTGGCTTCGTCGAGCCTTGGGCCGCTGTAATCTTCGGAGTTGTCGGTGGGCTCGCCTGCAACTTAGCAACAAAGATCAAGTTCTGGCTCGGTATTGACGATGCCTTGGATGTGTTTGCTGAACATGCTGTTGGTGGAATAGTCGGAAACCTGTGAGTCGCCTTGAGATTGATTGAAGACGGAACAACAGCTGACATACAGACGCAGACTTACTGGGCTTTTCGCCAGCAAATACGTGACGCACCTCGACGGCTTTACCGAGATTGACGGCGGCTGGATCAACCACAACTACATCCAGTTGGCCTACCAGCTCGCTGACTGTGTGGCGGGCTTTTCCTGGTCCTTCGTCGTCACATGCATCATCCTCTTCGTCATGAACCTCATCCCTGGCCTCAGCCTACGCGCCACACCTGAGGCTGAAGAGCTGGGTCTTGACGAGGCGGAGATTGGGGAGTGGGCTTACGATTATGTTGAGATCACCAGGCATATCGATGGGCTCCTCGGTGGTAACGGAGAGCCAGGCTCCAGCAGGGGAAGCCTGAAGGGTACGCCGTCGCCGGTCAAGACGGAGGTTCCTGAGAAAACTGCTTAGAGGAACGCTGGGAGTGTAGGTGGTCCTACCTAGGTTAAGTAGTTATAAGAAACATTAGACAGGGGAGATTGGGTACGACGAGAGACTCATGACTGATATTTGTGTCTGTGTGTGCGTGCGAATAAATTTAATAACACTTTGCTTCTCATATCTGCCCCCGAGAGAGAGAGGGGTACGTGTGTGCCTGTGTGCGTGTGTGTATAAATGTGCTGTGTGTATGTCGAAGAGGTTGTCTTGCTGGGAGTGGTACTCTAGAGTACATTCCCAACCAAGATCTTCCGCTACTGCGGCATTAACGTAAGCGATACCGTCTTATTGGCTTCATAAAACAATGAGGTTGATCTGGCCAATCAAAGGGCATTTGCAGTCTCCATGGTTGTCTAATTTCGCCGGGCCATTGGACGTTCACTTCCCCATCACCCGCTGGCATGGTTGACCAGACTATAGGCATACTTGTGATATGGACAAAAGCTTATAGCGTAGATGTCCAAGGTATAATAATTTGTGTTTTGTAGGAGCCCTAGATGGTTTTCCTTCGATGTCCTGTTTGACCTGAAATACGACAGAGAGCGCAGATGCCCATACTGCGCTTTTGCTACAGTCTAGACATTGTCACACATCTGGAGCCAACAAGAGAACATGGCACTGAAAAAACATCCCAAGCACTCACAGCATATACAACTAAGTACCCATGTACTTTATGATCTTCGGGTGCATCTATGTATGTATCTATGTACTGTGTAAAATGGGTCCAGTGTGGGTCCATCCAACCCATGGATTGACCCGTGTCTAAACTTAGACGTTGCCGCCCCCACAGTTCGGCCGAGAATGCATCATCATCAGGATGACGGGCCTTTTGATTTTTGTCCTCTGTTTTACAACCTCGTATAGTGTATGCAGAAAGGTCAAGACCCGTACCCTTTGCACGTCCGAGTATGTGACATTGACTCCCCATTGTTGAATGTGTCGGATGTCTCCCGAGTACGAATAAATCATGCAGTGGTGGCTTTAGTTTAAAGTGCAATTATACGTGGTCATGTCCGGGACTCTCGCCGGACCCGGGCAGCGTTTATGTTCAAGGATCCCCAGGAAATCGAGTAAGCACTTGCAGCCAACCACAGAGACGCCAAGCGTTTTTTGGCGTTTGGTAAGCGCTCCCTTTTTTCCGCCCCTCCATAAACCGGATGGCACCAGTTGACCTCGCCATAAACGGTCAGAAACCCCACAGAACAGAGTCCAAGGTAAACCGAAAACGGAAAGAAACAATCTAGGTATGGGAGATGTTGAAACGTCACCAAACCCCCATGTCCCCCCGGGCTCCCGCTGTTAAAAAGGCGGCCAGCCGGGACGTTTCAACAAGAGGTGGGGACAAAGCCCTTGTTTCCATGCGAGTCTTGACAAACGGCGTATCGCCCGAAGAAACAGACCAGGGATCTGGTGCAGGGATTGAGGTCACCGCCCGACCTCGACCCGGACATTTTCCCCGGCCAGAACCTCTTGACAGGGCGACATGGCCACTTACATGGGTTCATGCACGGCGTCAAGCACTTGAGTGTTTCGAAACAATATTCACCACTCGATGGCCAAAGCTGACTTGGATTGGCAATGACATGGTGGAGGGTGGAGCGCGCGGTCGGGGTCGACTCCTGGATGGGCTCACCGGGCCCCAGCCGTTGGTTCCTGTGTATAAGGATGATGAGCTTCCCAGTTCGCTGGGTTAAAGATCGTTGACTTGACATCTTTGTCAACATCGTCTTCTTTTCATGTTCCGTTGTTTCCCTTTAGACTTCAGCTTGCTAACCCAGCGGGTTATTCATTCGTTCTCCAGGTGCTAGTTCGCCTCCGAGGGATCATTCATTTCTCTCAACTATCGACCAACCCAATATCCAGACCGGGGGAGAAACCGGCCAAGAAGCATTTGTTGACGTGCATTCATTACCGAAAACAAAACAAAAAACCAAGCCGCCTAAAGGAAATCTAGGCCAACATGCGTTTCCAATCTTCCGGGGCTTATGCCTCCCTCCTTCTTTTCTTCTCCGGCAGGGCACTTGGAGCTGTCACGGGAAACACAACAACCACGAACCTATCAGATGAAGCGACTGGCACTTCAACAGATTTGCCCACATATACCTCAGTCTTGTCCACATCCACTTCGAAGTTCTTGTCCGCATCCGCCTTGGGATCCGTCTCAGGCTCTGCCTCAGCGGCCACCCAGCTGAATAGCACAGGTGGAAACCCAGCTGAGGTACTCACAACAATGACCGTCCTAACAACGTCTATCCGAACCATCATCAGCTGCGCGGCCACCGTAACCAACTGTCCGGCCAACTCTGCCTCCCTGACCAACCTGGCCTCGACCGCTCCCGAACAGGTTTCCACCGTCCTAGTCACGGACACTATCCGGCTCGCCACCACCATCTGCCCGGTCACAGCTGCCGAGGCTGTTTCCTCGAGCGTCATATCGATTGCTGCTACTGGAGGCATCACTGGTGTCACGCTTGTTGCACCGACAACAAGTGCGGCTGCTGTGCCCACCACCGTCCTCCCATCTAGCTCTGGTAATGGCATAGGGCCTTCTGGCACTCTTTCAAGCTCGGTTGTGGGGGCCAGTCCTCTACCATCCGGGGGTGTTGGCCCGTCCGGCCTCACATCCAGTTTTGTTGGTCCATTCCCTTCCGGAAGTGTGCGTACCTCAGGGTTTGCCTCTAGACCAGGTGTTGCTGCTAGCAGCCAGGCCGTCCCTAGGCCTTCCAACAGCGCCGGGGTCGGGCCGTACCCCATGGGCAACTTCTCGATCTCGTCCCTTCAGGAGATCACCTCGACTCTCTACTCCACTAACGTGTACACTGTTACCTCTTGTGCAGCTTCGGTCACGGACTGCCCTGCCCGGGAATCGGTGTCCACTGAGGTTGTACCAGTCTCAACCACTGTCTTGACCAGAACTCTTGCCTCCTCAGAGGTTATTCCTACTACCCGCATGACGACGAGCACAATTTTCGGTACGCACACTTCGACCATCTCTTCGTGCGCTTCCGCAGCAGCCGGATGTACCATTGGCGACGTGACAACTGTTGTCGTTGCTCTCTCGACCACCATCTGCCCTGTCACCGCTGCAGAAGCGTCCCAAAGCCCAAGCACTCTTGTCTCCGCGAAAACTACTCCCACTACCCAGATGACGACGAGCACGATCTTCGGCACCCACACTTCAACCATCTCCTCCTGCGCTTCTGCGGCGTCCGGGTGTGTAATCGGCGATGTGACTACAGTTGTCGTCGCCCTCTCGACAACTATATGTCCTGTCACCGCTGCTGAAGCGTCCCAGAGCGCGAGCACCTCTGCCATCGTTGGATCTGTATCTTCTGCCGTCCCGACTGTTGGTACGAGCGTTGCAGTTGCCTCTTCTGGCAGTGCCACTATTGAAGCCTCCCAGAGTATAGGAACCTCTACCATCATTGGATCTGCATCGGTAGTCGTCCCAACGATTAGAACGAGTGTTGCTGCTGCTTCTTCCAATAGTGCTACTGCTGCCTTTTCCTCGGCTGCTGCCATCACCGGTGCCCCTTCCACCGTCACTGCCACAGGAGAGCAGACAACTTTGACTGTTCAGATCACACAGGTAAGTTACCCTCAGAGACTTCCTCCCCCTTCTAGCATAGCTTCATCAGTGAACGCCCTCTCTTTGGTAGAGAAGTGATCGTTGACCATAGATTCCACAGATACACACTGTGATTTCATGTGCTGCTACTGTTACAAACTGCCCCGCTGCCACCAACTCGAAGGCCATTTCCGAAGCCATCTCTTCCATGGGATCATCTGCCATCCAAACTGTCGTCGTTACGAGCGTGATTGGCGAGACCACAACAGTTTGTCCCGTTGCTGAGGCTTCTTCCGTGTCGTCTCAGGTTGTGGCTAGCATGAGCTCTGCTGTTGTGACTACTACCGGTGAGCCCCTTTCAAACCAAAAAGCCTTACCAATTTAGATAACTGACGGTTTGCTGTGCTAGTCGGCGGCTCAACATCTTACTACATCCCCAGCGCCTCTAGCGTTCCAGCCCCGGTGGCCACGGAGACCTCAGCTGTCACAACTGCTTCCCCAATCGTCTCCGTCGTACCCATTACCGCGAGCGGTGTCAAGAGCGAATCTACGAGCTCATACGATGTCCAGTCCTTCACGACTTATACCCCAGAGGCTACACCCACGGCCAAGGCTGTCTCTGGGTTGACATCGTCGACCGCTATCATTGTATCAACTTCACCAGTTGTCACCGTTGTCACTCTGACCCAAAGCGGCGGCGTAGAGAGCACATCGACCAGTTCATACGACGTTACCAGCACCTTCACGAGTGTTGTTGCTGCCCACACAACCGAGACTCTTCGTACAACTGTTCGTAGCAGCACCGTTGTCCAGGTGCCGACCGTCGTGTCTGTTACGGTCTCTGGTGTGGCCCAGGAGTCATCGACAGTATTTGAGTCTACGAGCGTGATCACCTCAGTCGCCGCCGTCAGCGGCACGGCCTCAGCCTTCATCAGCAGCTCTGTTGTTCAGGTCCCCACGGCTGGCACTGTTACTGTATCCAGTCCCGCTCAGGAATCTTCCACTGTCATCGAGTCGACCCAGACCGTTACTGGTGCGGCCTCTCGCTCCTCTGTGCTGGCCGTCAGTAGTTCTGCCATTGTAGCCAGCTATAGCAACCCCATCGTCTACGAATCCGAAACTGTCACATCCAAGATCCCAGTCGAGACGGTCGTCACCGTGACCTTGGGCAGCCAAATCTTGACTTCTACGGTGTCTACTTCGGCTGCGGTTCAAACACCCTCGACCACCGCGGCTCCCATCGTTTCGACTGTCTACGTTACAGTTGGCTCTGGATCATCGGCGAGCATCTTGACGAGCACTTATACCGCTTCCGAGGTTGTGGCCCAAAATACGGTGACATTGACCATGACTGGCAGCGCCGGAGTCGTGTCCACATACACGATGACTGTGTCTCAGGCTACAACCATCACTCAGATGGCCTCCAAGCCCACTGCCACTGGCCAGGGTAGCGGGGCGGGAGGCCAGTGTGTTCCATCTACGGTTACACTGGTATCCGTGTCTACTGTATGCGCTCGCGGTGGAAATGCTTGCGCCACGGCTACGAACCTGCCCTTGATGATGTTTTAGGGAAGGGAGAGGGAGAAGTCTTTCACGAAGCTTCACGTACGTAATGAAGGTGTGGAGGTGGGATACTAAAAAGTGGATGGCAGGGGCGTACGAAGCCCCCGTGGCTCATTCTTACGATGAAATGGTCACCTGGTCACCCGCCAAAGGGTTTTGTCTTTCCGGATAATGGGAGCGGGAAGGGTGGGGAAGGGGGCGCTTGGGTCCGGTTCAATGATTGTTTCGATCTTCACGGGATACTGTAGATACTTGGTATGCACCACCTGGAGTTTGAGGCATGTGGCATGTACAACATTTTGATGTATTCAGAACTATAACCATCATCTTACAGGAACATTGTGTTTATCTACCATCTTTACTGGGTCGTTGTCACGATCTACCTAAACTATCACTCAAAGTATACCTGCCCAAATGATACTTTCCCCTATAACCTGAGAGAAGGCAGATGTTACCCGTGGACCTGAATGAGAAGGGAGTTCAGAGGCTCTGAACACCCGTGGTCCTCAAAGGGTTAAGGTAATATAGCAGCACCCCTCCGGTGACTGGTGAGGATACCCATTGATTCCGCCTAACCCAAGGAGGTTGAACCGGAAGAAGACCAAAAATGAACCGGATTCCTGTCTCCTTGCAGACTTGTCGTGTTTGTGTGTGCCGGAAGGAGGTGGTGACCCCTGAAATGAAAGCAAATGTTTCCCAACGCCCCCACATTTCGGAAGATTTGCCGCTTTCCCGTTAAGGACGATCTGGAAGGTGGGCTCCGAGATCGAGTTCATATCCCCATCTACATAGTAATATACAAGCTGTTGGTTGGCGGAAAGTTCAGATCATTTCCTTGTTGAGACGTGTTTCATTAACTCCCGAAGCCAAGCTTACATGGGTCCGATGTGTCCGAAGTCCCAACGTCAGTCAATATTCGCACCAGATTGTATGATGTCGCGACTGTTGGGCTTTCTGATCACCTGTCATGGACTCTATCATCACATGGAGCCTATACTTGCGTCCTTTAGGAGCCAGGGTTAGTGTTCGGTACGTTGTCGGGATACACTGCCCAGATCCCCTAGCTCGGATCTTCTCCATACGCCGCCACTCAAAACTCCTTCCTTTTCTGAGACAGATTCCATGCCGTACCCAAGAAACCATGGCCTAAATACAAAGGCGTCAATTTTAACCAGCAAAGGCCTCCTTCCCGCCTATCCGATACAGAGGAGGTATATGCTTGCTCGAGAGATGATGGATTTCTCATAAAGGGGCCGCGTCTCCTCATCTCTACCAACCAAGCATCTTCTTCAGCCAGATCTCACCCAGCAGCCTCACCGCCCTGGGAAATACAGTATCTTTGATCAGCTCATCTCCAGGGGAAAATGGCTTCCAGAGGACTTATTCTCGTGGCTGTCTTGAGCATCACTGCTCTGGCCGCGCCTCTCGTCGAGGAGCGACAGAGCTGTGCGTCTCTCTACGGACAATGCGGTGGGACAAGCTGGACGGGTGCAACATGCTGTGTGTCCGGATCGGTATGCACATATGGAAACGACTACTACTCTCAATGTCTCCCCGGAACTTCAAGCAGCTCTAGCACCATCACGGCGTCTTCCAAGACCACAAGCTCAGTAGCAACCTCCACGACAACCAAGGCGAGCAGCAGCTCGGCCACAACCACGACCTCGGCCTCTACCTCGAAGGCCTCGACCACAACCTCCGTCAAGGCGTCAACGACCGTGACCGGGGGAGCCAGCACGACCGCCTCGTATACCGGCAACCCATTCTCTGGCGTCCAGCAGTGGGCCAACTCTTACTATGCGTCCGAGATCTCAGCCTACGCCATCCCCACGCTATCAGCCGCCCAAGCTTCCCAGGCTGCTGAAGTTGCCGAGGTTCCCACCTTCCAGTGGCTGTGAGTATTTCCTCCTTCTCCCATAGCTGATCTGCAGACCAATCTCACTGACCTTGATGCAAGCGATACTGCCGCCAAGGTTTCAACGCTTATGGCTGAAACACTCGCCGACGTTCGCTCCGCCAATGCGGCTGGTGCTTCACCGCCGTACTCAGCCCAGCTCGTAGTATACGACCTTCCTGACAGAGACTGCGCAGCGGCGGCGAGCAACGGAGAGTACAGCATCGCGGACGATGGGCTCACGCATTACAAAGCTTACGTGGATGCCATCCGGCAACAGCTCATCTCCTACTCGGACATCCGAACCATCCTCATCATAGAGCCGGACAGCTTGGCAAATATGGTAACCAACCTCAACGTGGCCAAGTGCGCAAACGCCCAAAGCACGTACTATACGGGCGTTAACTATGCCATCACTCAGCTCAACCTGCCCAACGTTGCCATGTACCTCGACGCCGGGCACGCGGGCTGGTTGGGATGGTCGGCAAACTTGCAGCCTGCGGCGACGCTCTTCGCTCAGGTGTACAACAACGCCAGCCAACCTGCTTCCGTGAGAGGCCTCGCAACCAATGTGGCGAATTATAACGCTTGGGATATATCCTCAGCGCCATCCTATACTTCGGGCGACAGCAACTACGACGAGAAGCTCTATGTCCAGGCTCTTGCGCCTCTCCTATCCTCCGCCGGGTTTGATGCTCATTTCATCACGGACCAGGGGCGCTCCGGCAAGCAGCCCACTGGCCAGACTGCTTGGGGCGACTGGTGCAACGCCATCGGAACTGGATTTGGCACTCGTCCCACGACCGACACCGGCCTTGACCTTGAGGATGCTTTCGTTTGGGTCAAGCCTGGTGGAGAGTCCGATGGAACCAGCAACACGACCTCAACCAGATATGACTACCACTGCGGGTACTCGGATGCCCTCCAGCCCGCCCCAGAGGCTGGCACCTGGTTCGAGGCGTACTTCGAGCAGCTCTTGACAAATGCCAACCCGGCTTTTTAAACTCGTTTTGGTCTTATAGTGTGGTCGAGGGAGGATGCCTGTCGACTGTGCATAGAGCAAGCATATCCACAGGATGGGTTGTACCGCAAAGTTTTCCTTCCTCCATGTATATAGTTCCTGCAAACTCATTGCTGTCAATATTACATTAGGTACATTGGCTTGACAACGCATCATACTAAAACTCAGCCGACCCGTGCTTCCAACGCCTCCTCTGGCTCGATTAATGTCCGAGGTATTCAAGATGTGATGGTGAATACAGGGTCTACCCTTCCGTCAAGGGCCCTGTCCACAGTACTTTTTATAGCCGCAGCAAATGAAGCACCCTGGACCAGAATACCGAGTTCCTGGCTCGTGAACCAGCTTGCTCGATCCATATTGCCCGAGCCCAGTACCGTCCTCTCGCCATCGAAAATACTGAGCTTTAAGTGCGAATGGACTGGCTCCTCGTCAGATGTAGATCCGCTTCTTGATCGAAAGTAGGAGACTGTCAGTAAACCCGGGGTGATTGTCTGAGCCTCAAGGTCAACATTCCCATCACCTCTTGACTGTGCCTGCGAATTTGTCCGTGCTTGAATAGCACTACACATCTGTCGGTACCGCCTCGTCAAACTCCGGATGCACCATGATGTTGTCGTACTAGCGGTCAAAAGCTGTTCCAACAGCATCATACCCTGACTTGTGACGATGGCGACGTCCACACCTCGAGCCAGGGTTTCGACGATTGCTGAGAGGACTGGCGGAGACGTCAAATTAGGCGTTTGAATGTAGATGTTCCGGCTTGCTTCTTCGAATAGTCTGAGGAGCGTGTTGTTGAGGGGAGTGTCAGGTGCTGGGGGGGTCTGCCAGGGCAGGAAGCAGAGAGAGGGGTTGCGGTGATGCCATCCAGGAAGCCATTCTATGGCAGAAGAAGGCACGCCGATATCGACTAGCTTGATAGATGCGTGGGCTGGTGACTGGATTATCTCCTTAACATGATGATCAACCATGGAGAGACGCGACCCATCTTGCTCGTCGGGCCACTCTGGCAAGGCGGCATCCAGGTCGAAGTCATTATCCCAGACTGTCCGGTAGAAACCCAACAGGCCATCGATTGGGTCATGGTGTGGAGTCTTTCTCGAGATCTCCAGACACCCCTCAAACCAGGCCTCCCAGCTCACGTTGCAGCTAGGCACAAAGGCACGCTGGCGGTCGACAACCAGGAACTTTGGATGCATGACACTGAAGGGTAGGAAGAAGAGACTCTTCACTCCCAGCTCGATGTTCCCGGAGGCCAGGGCTTCTGGCGAGGGCAGACCCATTTTGCTGGTCCAAGCCGATGGAGAATAGACGCACCCATGGACAGAGGAAGTGTGGAATAGCTTCTGGAAGAGAGACCGCGAGGAGAAGCAGATGGACATTCGTAGCGGGTGAATGGCCCCATCTGCTTGTCGCTGCCTGGCAAGATGTTGTAGTGCGTCGCAGAGCGCTGTCAAGGTCTTTGATGGAGCCCAGAAGCAGGTCACAAGGATGATCTCATGACGGGCTGTTAGAATGGCCGGCAAGAGCTTCTGTGTGTAGATCGAGGCTCCTGTCCCAACTGTGAAACTCTCCATTTCCTGCTCTGGCGTGCTCAGTGGTGCTGCGGCCCGAGTGAAGGTTTCATCGTATACGTACCCTTACGTGACGGGCGGATGGAATGTGAGGGTTCAATGGTTCACAGAAAATACAGTACTCAGTTCATTTGACCCTAACCCTTGGCACTTGCTCAAAGCTCAGTATACCTATATCTGAGTTTCACCTAAGTTCCAAGGTTGCCTTAACCTGATGATATACCTACCTAGGTAGGTAGATACTTACTGGAATGTATGCACTTAATACCTAGGTATGTACGGATGCCCAGGTGTACTTACATCCTTAGCATAGGTACCTGAATAATATACAGTAGAGGTCTTCAAGTGCTCGGTGAGAAATACTGCAGCCCCCCAACAAGCCGTACCTACATGCCGTGTGCTCCAATAGGCCGTACTGTGTACTCGATATGGGTCGTGATTATAGGTTTGTTGCAAGGTTGAGGTGCGGCTCTTGATTTGCGACAGCAGCAAGCGAAGTCAGATTCACCCAATAGGATGATGTTGAAAAGACTTGGCAGTCAGCTACGGGTCTCTGAATTTATCCGGAGACTTCGGTCATCAAGACAGTACAGATTACCTTGAGTAGGTTGGTGGCGCAGCTCGACCCCATACTGAAACGATCCACCGGCGACGTCGACCTCCTTTTCCCACCAGAATGTCACCATCCTATTATTTCAATTTTTCCATTTTGAACACCTTCCTCGACCTCTGAAACACCAACTGATGACTATATTACTATCTGACTGTCTGTGTTCTTACCACTGTGATTTCTCCTAAATTAAACGCCCAAAAGGATCAACCAAGTCATATCGAAATAATGCCCTCTCGTTATATGGAAAGTGACACCGACGAGGAGCGTCTGCCCGAGGGCATGGTCCGCATCGGCTACGACGCCGATACACACGTCTACACATTCCAAGATGCAGATGGCAGCATCTGGGAGGGGCCACCAGGCTCACGCTACGGAAGTCTCACGAAGATCGCCATTGCCCCCAAACCCCCATCAGATCTCGCGAACATCGACGTCGAAGCCGCCCACGCAGCCGACCAGCCACCACCCTACGACGAGAGCGAGGCCGCCCAGCCATTTTTAAGCAACTATGGTCACCTTAGTGCGCAGAACAACATGAGGCAGGGATGGGGCGACCATATAATCAAGAGACACTGGCGGGCGGAACTCATGCCGCTGCTGAACTTCTTCTTTATCCTCGCCCTGTTCCTGATGGGCTTGTTCTGGTTCCTGGGATGGATGGCTCAGTCGTCGCACCTCTCAATCTGCGATCCCGGCAGCCATGCTCATCAGATTCACAAGAAAGAGACGTGCTGGAGTATTGCGAACATGCATGGCATCAACGTTGACAAGCTGATTGAGGCCAATCAGGACATCAATTGTGATCTGCTGTGGGTCGGGGCCACCGTATGTGTACCTGCCATGCCCAAGCATTAAGACATGTCCGGGTTTTCTGGACAATGTGGCATTGTATCAAAGTCGTGGTAGGGGGCCAGTCTAATAGGGCATAAGGCCCGCAAGGCAGATGACGACGGGGCTAAACGTCAACGCTATCAGAAGATCAACGTTTGGACTCATGCCTGGGTTGATGATATGTCAAAGAAAAATGACTTACCGATATTCAATGTATGCATCGAAGTCATTTACATCATATGGTTGGGTCCAGCAAACCTACCTAAGTTAGGTACAAGTCATCCCTTAAACGCGATACATATAATCATTTAGGAGGCGCCTAAGACTGGCTTGATAGGAACTTGATTTAATTAAGACTTTCTGTGGTAATGACTGTTCACGAGGCTTGTTATATCAGTGCTACTCGTTACATCCGGACCAATTCCATAGCGACCAAGCTTGAAAAGGCCGTAGATATGCGCTTGAACTTTAGCTGATCCAATTCCTCTTCTCCTTGTAACAATTTACCTCTTTGAAGGTATTGCAAGTGCCCTTGTTGAATGAGTCTTGAATAGCAGTCACTGTCGTCAAGGTGCCGACCCTAAACTTAAGATACCCCGTAGTTTCTTTCATACTGCACGATATCCACGTTCGGAGCGTGGTCCAGGGCAACTCGTCATAGACGCTTTTCCCACACTCGTGGCCGTTGGCGATAGAGGCGGCGTCAAATATGTGGTCTTTACAATGGGGAGTCAGTCCTCAGACTGATTTGGGTATTAATGACGAGCATGAGCGGGTATTGACTTACCATTAGGGATTGTGATTTCCCAGTGCATCGCTGGCCAGAGAACCCAGTACGTGCCCTTGCACAAGGGCGACGCAATATCAGGGCTTTGATTGTTCCATCTGGAGTCCTCATGAGCGGGTTTCGTAAACGATTGGCATTCAGGAACTATCGCTGGGCTTTGAGGTGCCAGTGCCTTTGTGGCATTTCCGACTGGCCCGGCAAAGCACGGTGCCTTCTCAAAGGTAGTGGTCAGATAAGAAACAATACAATGAGGGGCAATATTTTCGAAGGGATACGTTGATTGCCTAGGTAGCGTCCAAGATAATTGCTGCACACAAGTAGACACCCTGCAGTATTGGAATCATCCAGATGGATAAGTATCCAGAAACTGCCGGTCGTCTGAAGAGTGCCCAGGGGTGCGTGCAATACCTTGTTGAGCACAACCTTTTCAAGTACCCGATGTGGTGGGAGACTCACAGTATTAAAGCCAGACCAGACAAGGCCTAGGAGCATTAAGTACAGTTGCATGATCTTGTGTTCAGATGAAGAAAACCGACAACTCAAGTGTGGGTAGCCCAGGATATTTCCGAATCTGGAGGGAGCAATTGCTGGGGTAGCATGGCCTTATACACTATATATAATTACTAACAAGTTCGCAAGCCCATTGCTTTCGGAGTCTCGATCAGCAACATCGTATTAAATTATACTATCTGATGCACGTAGGCGGCCTGTGCTATGGTCCGGGTGCTCAACGTACAGTGGCCCCTTCATGAAAACCGTGACAAGCGTCACTATACTCTGCGTTAATCGGGAAATAGGATCAAGATCTTCATGACCCAGTGCCACATGATTACACTTTGATGATATAGCTTCAGAGCGGGCTAGTATATACATATACAAACGCGGCTACAGTTTCCAAGGCTTAACAACATCGAATAAGTAATGAAAATTGACTTCCTTTACTCAAGATGATCCTCAATACACGCACCGCGGCAATGAGGAAGATGTATTCGGATGCTGTTCTATGGTTACGAATTCGAAAAGAAGACGTTCGGGCTCTGTGCATCATCTTTTAACATGTTATGTATATGCCTAAACCCCTGAAGTGCTGATATCTCCTTTACAAGCGCATCTACAAGCCAACTCTGGGAATTCTGACCATAAACTAGAGTCAGCCTAAAACGCACTAGCACCGGCGATAAGGAAAGCTTTGGAAACTTTGTTTTGTATGATCTCTACTCAAGTAGATCAAGGTGAGGGCGTCTGAACTATCCATGCGCCGCATTGACGTTCGTATTGCTCTGTTGAGTTTGATAGTCAGCCCGCCAACATTAATCACTTGAGTAAGTTTATAGGAAAAAGCGGTTCCCAGGTATATTCATGCCGACTTATAGTCGGATTTCCTCCCTCTCCCTCGCTGTCGCTGTCGCTGTCACTGTCATTCTCTTTTGTTGTTGTGCATAACTTCTTGGTCATTGATTTTCCGGTATCTAGTCTCTTCACAACATCCTCAGAATCTGCCCTCTCAAGATGTCATGGGCGGCGTACCAGGCCTTTGCTACCGTGACGGGCCTGTCAATGACTAGCGTCCGTAAGTATTCTAGTCATGTGCATCAAAACCCCCTTTCTCAACTGTAACTTATTCTAACACCGGTAAAGTATTCCTGTGGGATACCATCTCTGGGTGGGCAGGACAGACTCCCGATGGAGTCCGCCCTGGACACATACCCGAAGACTGGGGGATTCCGTGGTCCTTCACAGCGCAAACTGGCATGGAGAACGTCAACTATGTGAATGATTCCAGCGGTGAGACCTTCGATCCGCTTCTTGGATCCGGTGGCCCCTGGCCTGATATACATCTATTCAACACGCGCGGTGAGCATATTGGGAAGGAGAATCTCCCTAGAGGTTATTTCACTGAAGGTGCGACGCAATCTCGACTTATTTTCCCGCATTCTCAGAGCCAGCCCATTCACGACATCACCTGGGTGGTGTTAAAGCAGAAAGAGGGTGACCCCATCTGTATCGTGGATTTCTCAATAATCCATATGTCAGAATCCGGTAAAGCAAAGGGTGCCGTCTCTTTCGGCTCTGTTACTGCACAGTACGCTCACCTCTGCCCCTCAAAGCTTACAGACAACATAATTCACTAACTTCATGTGCACAGGACGTGTGGATTGCCTTGGGTACGTTCATCACCTTGCCTGTTAGGCTTGCAGCCACTAGAATAATTGTATTTATTATACATCTCCAGTGGGCCCTCTCATATCGCGAATATCCTCACAATACTATGAAGGAGTGTCGGGAGACAAAAATACTGACAATTTAACAGTACTGGTCCAATGTATACAGGCAAGGCAGTGGGAACTATCACAGCCAAATCCCCTGCTTCTGGCTGGGAAAAAGCGGTTACAATATATTGCAACTCCATATGCCTACCCACAGTCTACGGAGGCCGGCCATAGAAAGCACAACCCACAAGGACTTATGGGAGCACTATTGCAACAAACCAATTGTACTGAGTTGGAGAGATGTCTTGCCTAATGGTGCAGAAGACTATGTATTGGAGCAGGATTGGAACAAGAAGGGCCATAGAGACTACGAAAAGGACTTTGAAAGACTCTACAAGGATGGCCATACGTCGACGAGATATGCTGGGGAGATCTACGATAAACCTAGATACGGAGACGACAAGAAGAAGCACCGGGTGAGAAGGTCCACTTCGGCCGGCCTCTTGTCATACGGAGAAGGCCTGACTGTTGAGCATACGGCTATAGAAAAGTCGGCGAAGATGTTGTGCAACTCAAAGACAGCAGTGGGACCTGACTATGTTAACGTGCCCGAGGGGTATTTCTGCCGGAGTAAGTATTTTCTCTAGAGAGAATTTCCCTTCCTCCCAATCAAAGTTCCTTTTCATAGAAGCCCCGAAGATATCAATTTTCGGATATTCTGAAATCTAGGCCGAAACATCTCCGACAATACTTCTGATGGTCCGATTCCTTCCATTCGCTGCCCAAGGGGGAATCAGATTGATAAATCAGTTGAGAGAGTAAAACATTGCTGACTGCTCGATTCAAGTGGCGGACAGAACACTGTTCCCCCTTTGCGATTTCAATGATGGCGAAGGGCTACACGAAGACTGTTTCGACATGGAATCGCAGGATCTGGCGCTGAAGGGTCGGAAATTGTTGAAGCGAAGCCAGTATGCCTTTGTTCGACACCGCGGACGGCAGTAAGCCTGGCGAGGTATTAGTGGCACGGGACCACCATTGGCTGTGGAAATGGGCAAGGTTCATTTAATTAGAAAAATCAACGCATGGGATATGTAACGTCATCCTTATCTTGTGTATTTTATATCACTTACTGTTTGTATATTCTTGAATTAAATTCCTTTTCCTCTCTCCCTGCCTAGGTAGGGTCTCTGGTCTGAAGACCTGGAACGGCCTACAGCCATGCCGCCCTGAAATTTGAGCTAGAAGGTAGTCCATCAAATCATGCCCTTGCAGTTTCTACCAATACCCAGATGGCGCTTCAGCTGTGCATCAGACAGCCCTGCCTGGATTGATATGATCATACTGTCCCCAGCAATGCCTCAACAATGGTGGTGCTCGGACCGGCCGCACGGAGGTCTGTGCGGATGAGGCGTGCGTTCTGGACATCGTCTGTGTAGCCACACCTCGTTGATTCTGCATTATGACGTTCTCTACTGTGTTTGTAGTGTATAGAGAATAGACTCTTGTTGAAGTTTTGTGTAACAGGCGCCAGGCTCAGCTCGGGAGTCTTTCGTCCCGAGTCTACTCAGTGTTATACAATGTTCAGTGCACCTAGCGCATCTAGATGTTTCCCCGTATTCATGCCATCATCTGTCAGATGAGTTACCCATGCTCTAGCCTGTCAAATTATAGTTTGCATTCTGTTTCTTGCCTGTCGATCTGTAAGCTACTGCACTCGTCGACAGATGTCTAGCTGCATGCACCCGGGCCTCGGCATCTTCTGAAACTTGTGGACCTCGCAAAATTATTGTGGTGTACTCGGAAACCGAAAACACTGAAGACATCGAGGATGTGTAGAAAAGAACCTCTAGAACGAGCTCAGGGAGACAGAGGTTCCGTCATATGTCTAGTTCGACGGATTGCCACACAGGTTTAACAGTTGACATTTATGGGAGAAAGGCCCCGCATGCGCGAGGTAAGTTGTGTTTTGTTTTTCCATATATTTAACACGTGGATGAGATAATTAATAACAATGAACACGAAGATCTCGATCGAGCTGTAGATCACTCTAGGAATATAATACCAAGCCTAACAATCTATTAGATTGCTCTCTATATTGTTCTGAACACGGGCTTGTGTCAAGGTAAGCCACCATTCTGGTAGTCCAACGTTCAGAAGACCTCCCAGAAAATCAGGAGACTTTTTTTTTTTTTTTTTGCTTTTGTCATCCGTGCCATTCCAACAGATTGCTTTTCCGAACTGCTTCGGGGCAGTCACCAAAATTCGCGCTACCACTCGAGGCATCTAGAAGGCTTCCCAGTATCCAATACTATCTATACATCGGTAACTTCGGTGATTTTTAGGGATTCATCCCATGGTTGTAATTCTAGGTGCGGCAGAAGGTGGGAAGAGGCGTCTGGCGCTCACATGGCACAAGCCACATCGCGTGTTCAGCCCTTTGCCCGTACGAACCCGGGACGTACGGCGTGTTTCCTTTTTATAACAGAAGCCCTTGCTAGGAATGGCTCGGTAATTTACTGAATATCTCGCTTCAGAAGATTCGGGCTTGAAATCCAAGTTTCAACCGCCACTCTGCTCCTCACTTCTTTTTGCCTTAACCCCCCCCCCGCACAAACCAAAACTGACAAGTGAAAATCCCTCGGATTACACTTCCTCATTTACTGAAGCATCTCGTGGTGTCTCACTCACTTTCGTGTGGCTCCCAGCTGTCTTACGCTGGGCTTCCGGCACCCACAGACCACGTTTTCACCCCTTCCTCCCACGATTCCGCGGCGACGAGCCACGAGAAAGCCATGTGCAGAAGGTCCAACGCGCCTACTGGTTGGACAGTGGCGGTGAATTATTGAGGCTAGGCCTTATAAGCTGCGAATAGATGCAGATTCCTGGTACCAATGGGTTGGGAAGTGGCGGAAAGGCGCACCGTGGCCGCTTCTCGCAGCACCTGATTACCACGGAACGAAAACCGCGAGATGAGAGGGACCACTTTGCCAATGAGATGGAATGCGGTCATCATTCAATGATTCTGTAAAATAGTCCTTGATATGGGCTCAGGACTCGTGTATAAAGAGGGATGAAGCCTCTCCAGGTTGAACGTCAAGTTTTTGGCAGCAAGGAAGCCGACCACATCCATACAACAGCGAGTCGACAAAGGCTCAAAAAGGTATCATGAGAGGACACGTCCTTGGATTTTCATCCAAAGGCTATATACAATTGCTAATGATCCTTCCAGAATCCTGTTTTCCTAAGTGTCCGCTGAGTATATTTATCGAGCTAGGGCACGCCCTTTGCTGATCTCATTGCCGGAATCATCCATCTCCAGAGGCTCGAGTGCACGGGAGTCACAAGATCAAGTAAATGACATATCATCTTGGACCTTCCCGTCTCTAAACCATCGTTTTCTGCCGGAAAAAGACTTGGCGAGTCTGACATCTGCATCGCCTGCATCGTTCTGCACACTTTTCCTGTCTCGGATACTCGCGTCTTCTGTCGTCGCCCAAGCAAACGAACGTCTACTTGACCCGGATTGTCGGGAAACGCCAACCTACCAAGACCAACCAACATTATTCGCCTCGAAGTTCATCCTTCTCATCGACTCATCCCTCAGCTACGCGGTAGAGATACTTGTCACCTGCATATATGATATCGCATGCTGCGCCGCTTCGAACCATCTAGCGTCTGGAACTCACAGCCAGATGCTCTATTTAGACCCTGGACGACTTTCTGATCTCAACTTCACCCGACGCCACGTCAAGCTTATGAAAACGGTCAACAGTAGTCGCATACTATCGCCGGATTAGTTTCTGTCCCTTGGTCTTATCGGTTTCCTGGGCCTACATCTGTGGCAATGTGCACCTATTATTACCTCCACCATCACCACAGTGCGCCGTGCACTCGCGACATCGAATTTGCTTTTCACTATGTGTTCTGTCCTGCCGCCACTTTCGACGAAACTTACCGGAAATGGAATCCGTGTCAGAATATTTCGTACTATGACCAGCAGAATGGAAATCCTGGCGTTGATCTCACCAATCCATGTGCCAGCGGCGGATGCCTAGCCAGCACAGAATGCAGCCTAGGCCAGTGTAGACTGGAGGAGCTGAATGGGCTCTGGGTCTGCTGCCAGTGTGGCTTAGGTGGTAACACTTATAGATTTTGCAACCATCCGATGAAAAAAAGCCCGGACACGCTTTGCTATCATCGATGCTGCCAGGGATGCCAACCGGACACGGCACCGCAGGCTGGAGCTGGAGCGGAAGGCTCTGGATCCGGACAGAGACGTGGTCGTGGCCAGGGATATAGATGACCAGCTCGGAACTTCTGTACTCTCAAGGCAACAGATGCGAGAGGGACGAGGCGACATGAAACGAGGCGATCCGTGGAGGGAGAAGACTGCGGATACGGGCCGGGTGTTGCGGGCCGAAGGTTCTCGGAGGTTAATACACACATATTGGATTGATATTTCCTTGATCCCCCGATGGACTTCCTTTTCCCTTCGGCAATTGGCTACAGGATCTTGTAAGCGAGGGCCCTGAGATCAGGAAAAGCAAACGAGGGCGCGGCCGCGGCTATACAAGGGAGATGCCAGAACAAAGGGCAGCTGAATGTCACGCGTCTGTGACACTCGAGAGCCGGTTTCCACATTCCAATCTGGGAACACAGCCCAGCCAAGTGGCTGAGCTTAGGTGGGGATTCGAGTTGGACTATTCGAGAGGCTGCGAGAGCCATTGGCACTTTGTTGAGGGCTAGGCTGCGAGGTAACTGGGCGATCAGAGAACAAGGAGACATAAAACATTTATCGTACAACCTGAACCACGGATCCAGCACCGCGGGTTCACCTTTCCCTGCTAAGAGGCGTCTGTCATCCTGCGGTGATCACTCAATGACCCGCATACGCTCGCAAACACTGCTGTTTCCTGCAGGGTGTACTCGCACCCCAGGTGGTCGGGATTGTGTTCCAACAATGGAAAGAATGTGGGGGGGGGGGGAGAAGAATTCCAAATTATCTGGTCCAATGGTCGACGACACAAGACGCCCGAAACAGAGCAAAACCCTCGTATGCCAGCCCTCATCATCAATCGTCAGTCTATCAATCAATCAACCCCTGGCAGGATTATGAGAGATCATATCCGATGCACATGTCGGGCCATACACCAGAGATAACATGTAGGAGCTGACTTCCTCATGCCCAACGACCAAGCGGCAGTCTCTCGCTGGAATGACCGCTACATATAAGTCGCTGTCTCGCCGACTGTCGGGCTGGACATCGAGAATGGACCTCCTTAGGCATTCATGCAACCCTGAGCTCTCTTCACCTTCGTCAGCTTTCAGACCCGTCGATGACCTCCTTATATGCAAAAGACGTCTCTCAGAATAACTAAACGAAGGACTGTCAGCAACCCCCCCCCCCAAAAAAAAACAAAAAAAAGACCTACACACCAGCGGCTAGCACACGGAGCCGTCAATCTCCCCCCTCCCCCTTCAAAGCCGTCATGTGTCATCAAATCACCTACACCTTACCATGCGAGCACACACGGACGGACATTGTCTACTGTGCTGATGCTCCACCCGTCGAGCCATCGTCGAAGAACTCGTCATCTAAGTCATCATCGAAGAAGGACCACGGGAAAAAGCACCGCGAGTTGTCCAAGGATAAAGACAAGAGGAGCAACTCGCCGCCCAAACGCAGGCCATGCCGCAACCTCACGAGCCAATCCATCGCGTATCCACTCCCACCAAGTTTCCAAGGGAACCCGTCGACCGCCGCGTCGAGCCCGTTGCTGCCCAAGTGCACCCTCCCGAGATGTCCTTTCGAGCAGCGCAACAGGTGCTGGAATTGCTGCTGGTGCGGCAAGGGATGGAACGAGCAGGGACGGTGCAGCTGTATCATGATCATCGAGGGGAACGAGGTACGGTGCGAGCATATCTGTTGTGAGACGTGCACACCGGCCGGCCTGATGTGATGGCATGTTGGGGACTTAGGCACAAGGCATCGTACTTTCAGCGTGGCAAACCCTCTCACCAGTTTAATCTTAATCTCCCTCCATGTTTTTTCGGGCAGGTGGGAAATGTCAAGGGCAACAGAGCATCGCGGAGGTACGGATTGGGAATGATCAACGGGGCCTAGAAGACTATGTGTGGGAAATTATCAATCCCTAACAGGTGTGAACGGACCGGTCAAGAAGACTTTTACTGGATATTATTGGAACGAGGATAATGCGTGGCATTTTAGCCTTGATGCCCAAGGGATGATCATCGTACGATGTCAGAAGAAGCACTGAGGACGAGCCTAATGCTGAGCATAAATCATTTCAATCCTGTGGCATTCTGTGGCGTCTCGATAGTTTGCAAGTTCAGGAAACGTGTGACGTTGCGGCCGAAGGGGAGCTTTGCTTGTACGCAACAGGAAGTTCGATTCGGGGGCCCCGCCCATGGTAATGTCAGAGTGTCCTTTTTGTAAAGTAAGAATGTAGTCAAAGAATGCGGCTCGTCGGTCCCAAGGGTCTGGGCCTTCAGGGACAAGGAGAAACGGTCTCGGAGTTCCGATTGGCCGAAGAATGATTAGTGATGGTTATTATGCAAGATCTACGGAAACGATGTTACGCTCGATGCAAAGCGGAGATCTGGGGCCATGTCTAAGTAGTAACTGCAACGGCACTTGAGGCTGCTAGCATCTATGGAATTCGAACCAAGGTGCTTCCTTGGTTACCTACCCAGGTAGGTATCTATCAAGTGATCTACTTCTTTTCGCCGGCCTTGCACATCCGCCTCTGAGTTCTTCTCGTCGACCCGTGCGGCCTACAGCAGAATGGATGCCCCCTTGCCGTCCATCTTGCCGTAGTCATCCGGAATGTGTCGGACAACAACCCGTCTTCTTCCTCTCTTTGTGTCACCCAGGTTAAAAAAAAGCAATGATCACCGACGACGTTCGGGGCCCAGACCTCGAGTTTCCGAAGATGGAGAGACAAAGGCTTTATATATCTGTTGAGGAGTAACACTTTGAATGTCTTGAGCCATTGTTGGACTTCCAAAGTCTCAGATGAGGTTGCAAGAGACCTGTATTAGATCTGTACTAGTAAAGCCTCCTTTCTGATGACCAGATAAGTGAGAAGCTGAGAGACCTCCAGGAACCGGGCTGCCGGGTAAGCACTGCAAGATAGGCCTTCTCGAGCCAGTGTGGTAGTACAGCATGGCTGAAAGAAAGAAAAGGAAAAAAAAACAAGAAGAAGAAAAAAACTGGAGATCCGGGAAGATACCCTAGGGTATGCGATATCACGCTCTGTCGTCGCACACAGAAGCCAAAAACGAGGCCCTTGAGGAATTTTCAGGTTGCACAAACACCTTTCCTCTTATATCCGAACCGATAGAGGACAGTGAAATTGAGACAACGGGCGTCTCACAGTCCAAGAGAAATGTTTCTACTTGGTGGTTTTTTGTTTTGGGGGGGGGGTGGTGGTCTTTTTTAAAATTATTTTCTATTATTGTTTTTGATTTCTTTGCTTTGTGAAATCAAATACCAGATCTTATGGTATTCGGCATCTCATCTTGTAAGCCGTGCGGAAGTTTGAACTGCTGGCCGCAGGTCCCGATGCTCAGTCCCGAAACAAGAACCTAAGAAAAGGTTTCGTGTCCCGTGTCTCTGCGCCCCGGAGGCCGCCTTCGATCTCTAAAGCCAAGGCAAGGACGGCGGCGCTCGCCCATACGAAGATCTCCAGTCAGATAAACCATTACATTTCTCCTGGGGTTGGATATCATCAGAGACGTGGCCAATTATCGCTTCAGTCCTAAATTGAGACTAATTAACGTATCCGGAAGAGTTGATGAGAAGTCTCGACGCCAAAATTGCGAGGCTATAAGTTTTGACTTAGGTTTCGGGCACTTGAGGTGGATTGATTAAACGAAAGATGATATGGGTGGCTACAGGAGACTTCGAATATGGGCCACCTGGGAATTTGGTGCATTGATCAACGGTGTGGAAATTCTTGGATCTAAGATATAAAGGAGAGCAAGTGAAAGGAACCATTGGTGAACGTTTTTCAAGCCTAAACCTAATCACCATTTGATGTAGTTGCGAATACAACTTCCCTCCGAGAATTAAAAAAAAAAAAAACTCAAAGCGCCCGAACCTCGAAATAAAACCCAACAAGATGTGTGTTGGACACCCCAAGAGACACCCATGCCAGCACACTTCTGTGACTTACAACCACTGCGTGGCCGCTCATTTTGATCGAGCGACTGGGCTCACAACTCCTTGTCACAACACCACCTACGCAGCACCTATAGACACAGACTCCAAGTGTACCAACCAGCTCTGCTACTTTGAGGAACTCGGTGGAAGCTGGATTTGTTGCAAATGCAACAATGGACCCAATTTTGTTGGATGGTGCACTTTCGATCGACCGAGGACTGAGATGAACGCAATCACGCAACAGATGGAACAAGTCACCAAGTGTGATCATTGCTGTTGCTGGAACTGTACTCCGTACCGTAAGTCTCTCACAACGAACGTGTTAAACAGGCATAAACCAATCGCGTGTGCAAAATGCTCACAATATCAGAAACCTCACATCAGGGTGGCTCGAGTCGCGGAGGATCTTCAAAACATGGAGGATCTTCAAAACACAAACACCACAAGTCTTCAAAACATGCGAGTTCTAGTCAGGACTACCAGTGGATTGAGATGGACTATAGCTCTAAAGGTAGTTCATCTAGCCACAAGAAGAGGAAACACAAGGAGAGATGAGTGGCGAGGAATTTGCTGGTGAGAACGGGCCCAAGGTCTGTACACTCAAGTGCTCACATGCCACTTCGTTGAAACGAAAGGACACAGGACCTCTAGCCACCTGGGCAGTATACGGCCGGCATAGTAGTGTTATATGTCCCTTCACCTCTAAGTCAGGCAGGCAGTCCATACCTGCCAAGTAATTAGTCATTCAAGTAATCTGATCCTGGGATGCTTCTATCTCGCCTGTGTAAATGTCATATTTGTATTAGTCATTGCCTATTACGTCCAATACACATCAAGAAGACGGAGCAATTTTCACACGCGTCTGTTATACATACTGGAATATAAACCCTCAACTAAGAACCAAGGTAGGCTCTACGAGCTGATACTGTTGAAGTGTGAGCCGCTATATACGGCGGCCCAGAGTCCTTCTTGAGCAATAGACTATGAATTTAGAAGCATAATAGGACGACCGATTCAGGGTGGCCACAGCAGGTTTCCTCGAGCCCTACAGTATCTGTTTAATTCGACTGCCACCACCAGGAAGAAGACATCGTCAAGCAGATATCCAACGAAACATACCCTTACAGGTCAGTGTATCAAGAACTTTCCGTTAAATGTCTTAAGATTCAGTTAGATGAATGCAAGCACTGGACATCCTATGCTTTGTTCAAGTACGTAGAAATTTCCTGATTGTGGCTGAAGATGAACATACGGAGCTTGGCTGACATTTTCAGGGTTGTCGATCCAGAACAGTTGACCTAGGCCAATCTAAGTAAGCCGAAAGAGGAGGAAGCTCCAGCATGAACGGGTTTAAGAGGTAATGTTTGAGCATCGTGATGGAGATTGACCTTGTCGTGTGAAAACATAGTAGTCTCTCCAGGACTCGGAAGAAGTTGTAAGAAATTGCTCACCTGCAGGCAACCAAAACGCTGGGTTTCTGTCGACCCAAGCAGTTACGTGGTGTGTTTTTCTTGAGGCGATGCAGCAGGACGAGCTCCCTTTGGGATTATAATCAGGTTCAACAGAAAGCCGACGTCGGGCAGCAGACATGTAGTTGTTCCGGGCTAAGTGGGCAGCAAGCCCGCATAGGTAGGATCGCCGCAATGGCCTGATGCAAGATGTGGGGGCGAACCCGTAATCCGAAGTACATTTGATATCGTAGGCACGGACTGGTGGATTTGAGTTTTTTGACGACGCCATGGGCATCCACGGGCCGAGATTGGCGAGAAAAGGTCCAGGGCCGATCCCTTTCCAAAAGAACACTCACAGTAAATATGTTCACACCAAGGCTTCGTACGGATGTACGGATCTGTAGGAGAGAAGAAGCCTGACAATCAACGCTTACAGCCACTTGGGTAGCCACGCCAATTGCTACATAGTCGTATGAAGGTTGGTTGCCTCAGGAAAACTGGGAAACCAATCATCAGTCAAGAGAGTCAGTTGGTTCCTAGTTGGTCGGCCGGGTGCCTCTGTGCCCCTCTTCTGTGGCTATTCATCAGCACAATTGGGTGAGACGTCGGAGGTTTGCTGACAGTCCGACATTGTCATCTGCGCCTCACGGATTAAACTGTCGTATCTGACAGCCACGTGTTTTGCACGCGAGGACAGGGATCCAAACCATCGGTTGCAGTGGCTTCCCCCTCCCCTCCCCCGCCCCCACCCCTCTCCTATTCAGACTGTGATCAGCTTCACCTGCGGGCGATGGTGGCACGTGGGTGGGTGTGAAGCCTCGATATGAGGAATGGGGTGAGGGGAGAAAGAAAAGGCAAGGGACGTAGGGTGTCATGGTATATTACCATCCATCAACCAGGCTGTAGATGTTTACTGTTCAGAGTGTTGATTGTACCTCACAGTAGATAGTGTAAAATTACAGACGAGATAGATCATCGGTAGATCAAGATAAGATCTTCACGGAACTGCCTCGGGCAAGAAGCTAAGTCCTGGGTCTGAGTGTTAATGTTATACGGATTAAGAGGTTACAGGGAAATGAGATAAGTATCTAGGTAGTTAAATACCTGATGTAAACATGAGATAGACACGGATTAAACGCGAGTAGAATACCTAGGTGCCTAGGTACCTAGGTGCAGAAGAAGAGGCCTGGATTTCCCTTGACAGTGCACATAGAGGTACCTAGGTACACATCAATTGTCGAGGAAAGGAAGAGAAGAAAAAAGGGACCATATATTTAGAAGACAGGAAAGCAGTTCCTCAGGTGCTCACGATGCTGTACTATCATCTGTCTCCCTGCCTTCCTTCCTTCCCTCGTTCAGCAATGGGAAAGGGTTCAGGTGCAGGGGTTGTGCAGGGGATCCCCAGGGATATTGCAGCAAGTCTCACTAACATCCCTGTGGCCCACGCGTGCCAACTGACAGGGTTTATATGATATTGCGGTACTTGATTAAGCATTGCTATCAGGTAGCAATTGGGGTACCTGGGTATATCCGCATACACAATCTCAACAAGTGGGTAAATACCTAGGTACTTAAAGAAGTAGTCACTTATCTCCAGAGCTCCTCCAGAAACCGACAGGCCCGTGCCCTGAGCGTCCAGGCCAGAGCCCAACCAACCCAACTAGCCGCCGCCGTAACATAACGCCCGCAGACTCCATTTTGTGCCAGCACAAGTGTACCTAGGTACCAAAGGTTCCATCCCTGCCATCCAATACACCTACGCAGCCACTGCTCAGGCCTGCCATTATCAACTGCCTCACTGGTTACCCCCCCCCCTGCAGGACCCGTCCATCAGTCCATCAATCCATCCAACAAACTTAACCCTCACCGTTTCCCATCACCAAACCAATTCCATTTCACTCTCTCGTTGTGCCTCCCTTCCACACAAACGCAACCCCGCTCCCTTCCTACTTCCCTTAAACGTTCTCGAAGCCCATTGATTATTTTCCTGCATCATCAACTTCCGGTCGCACTTGATCCAGCCAACAATCAGCAACAAGAACGAACGAGGCTTAGCGACACATTCATTGACCCCGTCAATCTCCCGAACGTTGCCTTCCCCCTTTAATCGACCTCTCCACCAACCCCCGACCCTCTCAAATCTCCCTAGGCATTTTTTTGACCTCGTTTTCTTCACCCTCACGCCCTCCTAAGGAATTGCTTGTTTCAAGAAAACAAAGAACGTCGTCGTCCTCCCCATATCAGAGCAAGGACCTCGACTGGCTGGACAGACTTGACTAACAAGATGCCCACTTCTCTTGACTCTTCCCGCCCAATTATGGCGCCCTCGGTACGTCACCTACGGGCTTAGTTTTCTGCTGATCGGCCCTGTCGGGGCCACTCCCATTAACTGCTCGGCCTAAGGCCCCTGAATCTCCTGTATCCCTTGACTTTTGTTCCGTTGCCATTGTGCCAATGCCAGCGTCATCCTCCCCTATCCCCCCTCCCTTCTCCCCATATAACAGAAAGACAAAGAAGAAGGAAAACCTTGCTCCTTCTAATGAGACGTATGGAATCCTTATTATCACAAGCCAAAATGACTGACCAAATGCCCAACACAAAAAAGACCCGCGCCTCCGTACGCTTCAGTACCTACTCCATGTCTCCCTCTCTAGCGCCTACAATGAAGACAACCGACAGCGCTGTCGCCGAGATCACCGACATCGGCAAGGGTCTCGACCGCATGGAGAATAAGGCACTCTCCTCCCAGCGCGTCGTGCTCAGCGAGGAGCAGAGCGACACGATGAAGAAGCTGGCTCTGGGAGCCAAGCTGGACCGGGCACTCGACAGGCGCATGAGCAGCCAGGATGCTGTGATGCGGACGCGGACCAAGTCGACTGTGAGCCAGTCCAGCTTCAACGAGAAGGAGAAGGCGTAAATGATTTTGGATTTTGGATTTGCAACATCGATCAGCAAATTTTAATGGACCCAGCCTGGGTCTGGTCAATATCACGGACTCTGGACAAGTTTGGATAAAGGAGACGGAAGCCACGGTTGCAGATGAGACACGACATATCAGAAGGAGTGGCGAGATGGTCCAGGAGCATCCATGGAGTTCGGAGTCGGCTTCAATTAAAGACGGTAACTCGTTGCGTCTGCAGTATCGGGACAGATGGTGGCTCCCGTCTACCTGCCAGTCATTATATCAACAACACTCTTTTGAGGGGTCAAAGCATACGTGTGCGTTTGCTCGAAGGCCGTGCGAGCATGGCCTTGCGGGGCTCAGCATTGCATTCTGCTTTACCAGGACGCGGGTGGCCATAATCTAGCCATTTTTTGAAAAGGAGGAAGGGGCGCGGGGAAACGGCGTTGTGCAAGGGCAACTGCGTAAGTATTCCTTGCGGTGGGCAGGTCGGTTAGTCAATATGGAAAGTATGATTGCTACCTAAACTTGTTGAAATGCGAGCGTGCAATAGGATTCCATAATACGACAATATGGACACCAAATATTCCCTAACCGAGTCGTGACGTGTGAAAGATTATGCATTTTCGTTTCGTTCCTTTCCGTGATTATCCTTCTGACGCACGGGAACTGCTGCTGTTTCTCTCCTAAGCGCTCAAGTAATCAATGAGGCAAACCATGCCCATAGTTCCAAGTATAACACCGAAACGCCTCTTGCTAGGACAATGCCGATTAAGGTGCCCCCCCACCTTTCACCTTCGTCGTGTGTCCATAAAATAGTCTCTCTCCCATGACAGCCATCACTACATGCGAGGCTACTCAGAGCATCTCGCAATCTCTCCCGACTCCTCGTCCAACATGCACTTTTTGTTATTCCCAACCGTCCAACTCTACTTGGGCAACTTCCCGTCGATCTCCTTCAACAACTTGATCAGCTCTCCATCCTCCCCTTCCATCTCTAACCCTTTACCCACCCACTCCCTAGCCTCCTCGTACCTCCCCATCTCGAAGAGACACCTCCCCCTCCGATACCAAGCCTTCGGGTTGCCCACCTTCTTCGCCTCGACGCTGGACTCGGCGTCCAAACTTCCCTCGACCCAATTGCGCAATTCCATGTGGGCCTGGGCACGGTTGGCGAACAGCATGGCGCTCTCGTCCCTGATCAGACCCGAGGGCTCCCAGGCCGGCCGGCGCAGAGCCATCTGCAATCCCAAGGTGTAGTTCTTGATGGCGTCCGGGTATCGGCCGGCCTTGAAGGCGTCGTTGCCGGTCTCGCGGAGCTTCTTAATGTTTGCGCTGCGCTTGGGGTTAACGGGCACCGGGGGAGGCGGGACAACGTGGGGGCTGTCGAGTGAGAGGAGGGAGCGGTGCAGCGCGTTGAGGGTCTCGAGTTCGGTGGTAAGCGCGCGGGAGGAGGACGATGTCGAGGATGGTTTCGTCATTGGGGAGGAGATGGCCTTGGACTGTGGGTCCATGTGCAACGGGAGAAAGGTGAATGTGTCCTGATCGGTGGCCATTTTAGGTTAAGGTCGCTGTCGCTGTCGCTGTCGCTGTCGCGGAACGATTGATGGGCACCGGATAGATTCAAGTTGGGTTGGGTTGGTGGAGCAGGGATCCCTTTGTGCTTGACCGGTGAGTTGTGGTTGTGCGATGTAGCTTCCTGTAAGGAGTACCACCTTTTTTAAGACCGTGGAAAAGAAGGTGTGTACGTGTATTCTGTAGTATTGTTGATGTGCAGTTGTTAATTTGGGTACTTAAGTAATTAATCGTGGCTTTGATGACGGGTTGGCGCAAACGAAAGGAAAGGACAGCTTTGTCCCACCGCGGATGCTTATCGATGTCGATAAGGGGGTTTGCAGTTAGTGAGGCCTGATGATTGTCTATGCAGCTAACCAGTATATACAATTAGTCAAGTTACATTATATCCATTCATTTTTCAGATCCTCCATTAGAATATATTCATCACTGAGCGATAAGCTTCTATGTCTACAGAGCTGTGACATGTGTGTAGCCTTATGTGATTTATTTAGTTCGTCTCTGCTATTGTGCGCTGTGGGCACCTATCAATATTTCAAGCCGAGCGAGCGTCCGCCCAAATATCATCTTTCGAGCTCGTAGGTAGAAATAATTACTATTACTCTCATACATATTTTACTTAGTGTTTAAATAGCCCCTGTATTGAACCGGTCAGGGAGAATCCCCCAAGGAGCCAGTCATTAGCATGCCTTCCGGCATACGTATGGACATTATGAACCTGACCACGCTTAGGAATTGGTGCCGTTGTCGTCGTCCTCCTCTTTGATCTCCCAAACTCCGCTCCTCTGCACATATAGCATCCAAGCACCTCGAGGAGGTGGCGCTCCTGGTACTTGAAGCACTTTAGAGCCACCCCGTTGAGCAGATCCTTGGCGATCTTCAGCAGTCGGATCATCAATACCTGGTCATTCAGGGCAGCGAGGTTGTGCCAGTCAATCGTCGGCCCGTCTGCAGACGACTGGGTATTGAAAGCCGCATGTCCAAACAGCCGTCCTGAGAGTTCCTTGTCCTCAAGAACACGGAGGCAATAATCTTCAAACAGATTGTTCTTCCTAATCACGTCCAGCGCACACAGCAGGGAAGTAGTATCCGGCACAAGAATCGTAAATGCATCGCTCTCTCCCGTAGCCTCTACCCTTAGTACACGCCGATGGCATTCGTTGGCATACCTCAACGCCTCAAAGACGGTATCTTGGTCGATGGATGAGATCTGGCCCAGCACAAACGGCCGCTCATAGCCCACCCGCTTCCGCCAGAAGATGTTCACCGTGCCGCTCGTAATGATACACGGTAACAGTATCACGTAAGCCCACCACTGCGTCGCGGTTGCCAGCGCTGCCGACCCGGCCACGATGCCCGTGAAGCCGTTGAGTGCCGCGTGAACCTGGATGCTCGAGGTACGATTCCTCAGCATCTGGGAGATCCTCGTCGAGCCTTTTACATAGTTGAGCGCGGCGCGCTGCTGTTTCTTGGCGCGCACCCAGACGTAGGACGACCAGAGCAGGTTGCACACGCCGAAAATGGCTGGCAACGTATTTCCGATGTATCCGGTGAGGAGGTTCGACGCCTTGTAGTTGGCGCTGTCGTGGTCGCCGTCCATGGCCATGAACGTACCTAGGCCGACGATGAGCGCCGAGAAGCCCAGCAGGGCATCGCTGCCGATTCGGTCGATGAGCTCCGTCCCACTCTCGCGTGTGTTCATGTCGAGGAAGCAG